>OY987326.1:141664659-144064659 GCA_963920685.1 Polydrusus tereticollis
GAACCATTTCGCCTAAGTTCTAGTCTAATTACAACTTCTTCACCTCTAAAATTAACCGGCCTCGAATCTTGATCCAATAGGGTGAGGGAAATATTGTAAATGCTCGTTTCTCTTACCGGTAGAAAAATTAAATTTCTTGGCTCGATATTTATACTGAAGCCAGGATCGACTGTTGGAGAGAATTCATATAAGGTATGTGAAGGATTATTTGTATAATACGAGCCGGAAATAATATTGCACTCTATGCGTATAGTAACAACTTGTATTATTTCTACAGGTAGATCTGATTCATGCACAACACCTGCTGTTAGTTTACGTTGAGAAAAACCTAATAATCTTGCTATACTATCTTCTGGCTGAAAATTTAGGTCGTATTGGCTTCTCAACTCGCACCTTAGCGTATTATTATTAGGTTTCAACGAAAAGACGTGATTGCGCTCGTCTAAAGTAGCGTGTGAATCAAGAATGCGATTCTGAACAAACGTTTCGATATCCTGCAGTTCGTACGACCCCGTAGGTATCTCCAATATCTTTTCCACGTTATTTTCAGTATAGTAAATCTTGTTTTTTCCTGATTCAATGTTTGGGATTGTATTCCAAGTATTCAGCGATATAAGTGCAAGAGAGTATTCGTAGTTTGGGTCAAGTTCTATTGGAGGAACAAAGTGTGCTTCAAGCTGGTGAGAACGACCTTTTAGCGTAAACGTCTGAGACATGACTGTTGTAAGGGGCTTTGAATGATATGTTTTATAGAGATTTATTGTAGAGAAAAGCCAATGCTAGATGTCCACAATTGGATGATCCAAAGTCCTGATACTGATCGTAATTAAAGCAAATTTTACAATTTTTCATATATTTTATAAATTCCTTGGGTGGTTTCAAATTGCCAAAACTATCGAAATAAACAACTTTATCACCGCGTTTCTTATAAGCTACCCAATGTGTTCCGAATCCGACGTTTCGATCTAAATTGACAACACCACACTCAGTATGGTTAGGTGATTTTGGAAGAGTATCTCGCATAAAGACCCCCCTAAAGTTGGATATCTTTAATTGAGATGTATAGTTTTTGATGTCTTCATCGGTTAACGGGCGTTTGGGCAGCTTCAGTGGTAGTTTTTTGGCATTTTTCTTAGATATAATCCATACCCCGATTTATACTTCTTTAAATATAGACCGCTACCCTTTTCCCTAAAGCAATGGCTTCCATCGTCTCATTGTGGCGTTTAGCTTCTTGAAGCTTGTCTCTCCCACTTTGAACATCATTGACGGTTTTTGCAATACCGGCCACCCCACCGCTGAGAGCACCCAAAGCACTAAGCCCGGCAAATATTGGTATCAAAGGAAGGATCCCGCCAGTCTTAGGGAGTGGTATAACCCTCGGTATATTAATTTTTCTACGTCCACCGGCTTTCTTTATCGACATGCGTGCTGCTTTTAGTAAGTTACTCAAGGTTTTTTTCTTGGTTATATCGCCAGCGCCGTGTTTACTAAGCTTATTCACAATCGAAGTCAAGCTTTTGCACCCCGCCCCCAACTTACGTTTAACCTTCATAGCGTTAGTGACTAGCCAAGCTGATGTTTTTTCGCCAAAACTGGAGTCGTTGGCTTTCACGCGCTCCCACGCTCTATTTTCAAGTATTTTATCTGCCTGATGTCTTTGTTTCAAGTCTTGAGACTGAGAGTATGCAATATCGTGATCTCGACAAAAACTGTCCAATTTATTTTTTGGGGGATCACCTCGAGCTAAACGTTCTTTTAATCGAGTGCCGGGACCACAATATGAATAACCAGGTAAATGAAGTTCAAACGGGAGTCGATTTATGGTACTATTTAAGACACCTGCACCCTGCAACGTTGTCATTACAAATAAAGTTCTTGAAGAGAAAAGAGTGTATTTATAGTAATGCGGAAGCAGAAACAAAAACATCACCTAAATATTCAAAATTTCGATATGCCCAAACAGAAACAAACAAACAAACACGGGCAGCTTTTTCCAAACACCATTAGGGCGTTAATATGTGGACCGAGTAATTGTGGAAAAACCAATGTAATGATGAGTCTATTAACTGACGCCAATGGTTTAAAATTTCAAAATGTGTACGTTTATTCGAAATCTTTACAACAGGAAAAATATGATTTCCTCCGAGAAACATTGAAACATTGTCGTTTGGGGTATTTCACATATGGTGAGAATGATGATGTAATAGACCCGTCAACTGCTCAACCCGACTCTGTATTCATCTTTGACGATGTGGCTTGCGAGAAACAGGATAAAATTAGAAATTATTTCTGTATGAGCCGTCATAATGATATCGACTCATTCTATCTCTCGCAAACATATTCAAAAGTACCCAAACAGTTGATTCGCGATAATGCCAACGTGTTAGTTTTATTTAAACAAGACGAGCTAAACTTGAAACATATTTATAGCGATCATGTAAACACGGACATGTCTTTCGATTCGTTTAAACGCATTTGCTCTGAATGTTGGAATGATAAATATGGGTTTTTAGTCATGGTTAAAGACAACGATATTAATAAAGGCAGATATCGTAATAAATTCGATACCTATATAATACTATAACGTCATCATATGTAGTTAGTATCACCGTCATCATTGTAAAGTATAGACCATTTAGTCGCAATGTCTCGACAATTTAACAGCTATGATAAGAATGTTAAACGTCGCATAATTGATGCCTCTAATACAATAAGAAGGAAATACTTGGCTTTAAAGCTGGAAAGAAACGAAGAAGATGCTGCGCTTAACAAGTTTTTAACACCAGTTACTACCCCGCTAAATATGCTTGTACCGCTTATGGAAAAGAGAGCCAAGAAGCCAAAGATTAAAACTGAACCGACAGAGACGATTGTAAAAACAAAACCAGAAGAAGTTCAATTTTTGCCCAGAGAAGCGGAAGTTAGGTATGGAGATTTGGTTGATAATGAGGAAATCGAGGATGATGTGTTTGAAGAGAATACCCCACAAGATTTAAAGGAGGTATTTGAAACTACTATGAGAACGAATCCGGCAATTTTCGAGGAATTTACCAGTCAATATCCTCCAATTTCTCACGAATATTTAAAAATGTATTGGACAAGTTCCCCTGATTTGGATGACTCACAAGGTCTAACATACAATTTTGAAAATGATAAATGGACAATGGGTTCTCTGTCGGTGGACTTTTTGCAAAATGGAGACATTAAAGTAGGCGATGTCGCTTATCCAGGAAGTCAGGGTCTATATGAGTTATTGTTTTTAAAGAATCCCATCAATCGTAAGAAAGATGATGATGTGCATTATAAAGACATATTAGTGCGCACTAATGCATATAGGCGGTTAAGTAATGGTCAACTAAAAGGTAGCAAATCGGAAAAATATAAAAATATTATTAGACCGCTACTAACATCTTCAACACGAGGATCAACGTCCTTGTTGCAATCATCAGCATCTTCTCATGCTAGAAATCTTAGAAGTTCTTCGAACAAAACACCGCCTATTAGTAGAATGCCTGTAACAAGATCTAAACTGAAATCTGGGAATGCATTAATGGAGTACAACGAAAGACCAAAGGAATTTGTATATTACGACGATGTAAATGAGCTAGTTGAGCGAATGAAGAAGCTTGAGGCCTCCGAACATGTTGGTAATAATAATAATTGGAACGAGATTCAGAATATTTTACAGGAATTGCAGAGACTTGGAATTATTGAATTCTATAAATAAACATGTAATTCCTTAAAAGCATCATTAAAGTATTAATCATGAATAAGTTTGGACGTTCTTTACCTTCCCCCTACAGGGTTTCGAGAGTTTTACCAGCACCCACCATACTTTCCTTCACTAGGGATGGTGATTACAATTTTAGGGAACATAAGCTTTGTAACGTCAATATGATAAATAAATTAAAATAAATAAATTCACAGATGATACAGATGGTGTTAATAAAAAATTTTTAGATGATGCAATTTCTGTTCTTTACATGAAAATTATTGCTTCTTCAAACGAGTGTGTTAAGCTGGTTAACGATACTACCAATAACATCGAAGGTCGCATGAAGGTTGTATCTGCAGAATTACGCGATTTAAATGATCGTTTGTTAAAGTCTTCTACCAGTATTTCAAGAATAACAAGAGATATTTCAACAATTAATGATCGTTTTAATGCAATTGATGTTAAATTGAAATTAGTTGACAATTACCAGCAAGAAGCCATGAAAATAGTGCAACCAGAGTTCGATAAACTCGAGGACCTCTTACATAGTTACATGCATGTAAAAATCGAAAATTCTTTTGCACCTTTAGCTGCAGACTTGAAGAAACTTGATGAAAAAGTAACTAAATTAGCAGATACAGTTGATAGGGGTATATAAATTGTCTAACATGTTTCAAATATTTCACTTTATTAACAAAATGCCCAAGGGTATCATCACTATGGCGCGAGAACAGGTTGTTAAAGAGTTACACGCCCCAGCTCGTTCGAAATTTAAACGTCGTAGATTTATCCAATATGGTTTAGATGATACATTTGCATCCGATCTTGCGCAACTCGATCAATATGCGCGCGAAAATAGGGGGTATAAATACATACTTGTTGTTATCGATTCGTTTTCGAAATTTCTCTGGGCAAGACCCTTAAAGACGAAAACTGCTCAAGAAGTAACCAAAGCGATGGAAAATATTTTTATACACTCCAAGCGAATCCCGAAAAAGTTAGTTACAGATAATGGAAAGGAATACTACAATACAAGTTTTCAAAATCTTATGAAGACGCATAAAATACATCATTATAGCACTTTCAGTATCTTGAAGGCTTCAATTGCGGAGCGAGTAATTCGAACAATTAAAGAAAAGCTTTTTAGATTGTTTACTTTAAATGGAAATCATCGATGGATTGATTTGTTGGAGGAAATCGTGAATACATACAATGCTACTAAACATCACACGATTGGCATGAAGCCGTCGGATGTTAATAAGAGTAACGCGGATAAGTTATTAAACTCTGTATATACGCATCTAAAGGTTGTGGGGAAACGAAAATTTGGGGTTGGGGACATTGTTCGTATAAGTAAATCCAAGCATGTCTTTGAAAAGGGTTATGTACCTAATTGGACAACCGAGCTTTTCAAAATTTCCAAGGTTAATATAACAAATCCTACAACCTATATATTGGAGGATATGCAGGGACGACCAATCAGTGGAGGATTTTATGAAGCGGAATTACAGAAAACTAAACAGCCCGATGTATTTCTTATTGAAAGAATTATACGGAAAAAGGGGAAGAAAATGTTTGTCAAGTGGCTTGGCTTTGATAATTCACCTCACTTTTATTGAACCAATCAAAACGCTCATTTTCATAGCAACCACCTTGGTAACGGTCGTCTTACCCGATAAGACTACCGCTAGCTCGAAAAGACGCTTTCGAAAAGACGCTTGTAGCTTTTTTACTTAAATAAAAAATTAGTAACACCTCTAACTTGTATATTTACCTTTATCAGACGGCCTTCATTTTTATGTTCAGTAAATTATCCAATAAAATACACCTCTAGAGGCGGTTTCTTATCTTCATACCTTCGTTTTTCACTCGAAACTCGATTTTCCAAGAAAATTTTCACTCAATGTAATTTTTACTTATAATCAAAGATAAGACCCTCGAGCTAAAGCTCTCGGGATCATATCAGATTATAAGTAAAAATTACATTTCGTAAAAATTTGTCAGAAAATCGATTTCTTGTTAAAAACATCGGTATTACCGATAAGACGCCTCCTCTATCGGTATATTACCGTTGATAATTCACACAACAGCTGGGTGGACATGATAAAAGATGTTGTTTAGTTTGCTAGAATTGAGTGTTATGCAGACTCATTTGGATAAATACGTCATATTTCGTAATAATCAGCTAGTATTATAGTATAAGATATACTGCAAACAGTGCCGCTGTGAGGTGATTAAAGGTCATAATCGTACAACGAAACATAAGGAAAACTGTGGGGAGATTGTAGGCTCTGGTATTAAACTTATTCAAACAGCTTTTAAGAATAGAGTGAATAACTATCACATATCGACAAATAATAATTTGACTGATGTTAAGCTGTTCCTGAAAGACTTGAAACATAAGGTTCTAACGGTGTTAGCGGAGCAGTTGAGTCTTTATCGAGCTATATCAATGAATATGGAACTTTATGGTGTATATCTACAACCATCAACGCAGGAACAAGAAATTAATAATTAATTAAAAAGCTTTAGAATTGACCGAGATGGGTAGCGGGTGGGCCTTGTCGCAACTTTTATTCCTAGAACTTAATATTAATAAATATTCAGGAGTGGGGTAGTCAGAGTGTAGTCGATAATTTGCTTGGACGGTTTCAGTACTTATTTAGTCATGGGTGAAAACGTTGTTGAAGAAGATTCAAGAAGTTTGTCTCCTTGGAGATATCTTGATAGCATGATATTAAGAAGTAGAGAAGACATTAAGAATGAGAAAAAGCTGTTGAACGAGGTACATTATTCGGCTGGAAATTATAAGATAATCGTTGGCCTTAGTGTAGCTAGAGGAATGGTGCCGAGTGTGAAGCTAATAAATACTGTTTTAAATTTACCTGAGGAAAAAGTTGCAGCATCACTAGCCAATTTCGAGTGGCATGAGTTTCTCGAAATCGCGTCCAAAATGGTTGAAGATGATACATTATTAAGAATTGATTCTGAAAATGAAAATTTTACAGTGTCGTCTGTTACAATGTTGAGTGAAAAAATAATAAATCTTGTGTGTAATAATACAACGTTATGTTTCTGTTCTCACGACATAACCTCATTTGTTAGTATAAGTCACATTATTAATTATAGATTGAACCTGATAAAAAATTTAGATTTTATGGCATTTTATGATAACTTTTTAAATTATATAAACATTAGTGAAGACATCCAAGGAAACTTTTTTAAGATTATTAAAAATATGTGTAGTTTAAACATGTCTGAACAAGCTATTTACATGTTGGAACTAATACACTTTAATCCCAAGAAGGTACTAGATGACTTTGATAGAATACAAATGTGTAATATTTGATGATAATAAATGTATATTAACCCGTTTTATTGGTTTTATTTCATAGTATTCTTACAACACTTTAGATAGCAACATCTCCTAAAATGTGTGGAGATGATGGTTATAGTTTGCTTCGTAATTTTGAAGATAGGCTAATTACGTTCGCTAATTGGCCTAGCAAGCTCAATCCTGAAGAGTTGGTAAGTGCGGGGTTTTATTACACTGAGAGATTGGATATTGTCAGGTGTTCATTTTGTCATTGTGAGTTTGATGGTTGGTATGTGGGAGATGATCCTTTGAAAGATCATTATAAGAATGTCAAGCATTGTGAGCTAGCTAAAGTCTTATGGAGATGCCGCCAATTGAGAAAAAATAAACCGATAAAGTGTACAAAAGAGAAGAAAAACAAGAGTTTCTCATATACCGACGCCATTTGTATGCTAGTAATATTTATAATTTTTATGAGCGTCTGGTACCAATCTCGTGAAGTAATAAAGGTTTTAGGGAATGGAGTTTAGATCATTCTACCTACAGTCATGGCGGCGTTAAGTTCATCCTAAATTCTCTTGACTGCCTTAGTACAAAATGTGTTTTACGTTTACGCTCCGTATAATGTATTGAATGCATCGGTAATGTTGGGAACTCCAACCTTTTCTGCAAACAACACATGGCTTCAAATGACATATGAACAAATTGATAATAGACATACGGCTGTTTTTAAATCAAACGCTCCAACAGTTGGTGATTTACGATATAAGGTTAGGTTTCAGTTTAGAGACCTGACTTTTGACGAAACCGAGTGGAGGACGCTAATAAACCAAAATGCTTCTCACAATTCTCCAATAGTGGATGGATATGCTGGAACACATGGTGTGCTTAGTTTAATTGTATTTATATGCGTATCTTGTACCATTTTACTAATTAATCTATTGCATACCTTTATTAAGTCAAGGTATAGATAATAAATAATTTTCTATAATTTTGATGTCTTTTCTTTTATTTAATATATAACCCATATCCGCGAAACAATTTTTTTTCTCACACATGCGGACTGTTAAATTTGGTTCTATTTACTCAATTAACCCCGTTCCTTTTTTAAACAACTTATGACGTCACCCTAAACACGCGACATGTATTAGCTATACTAAGGTTACAATTTCGTCGGGAATATATATTTTAGGGAATTTGTGGGGGATCTGGGAGGTCTTTGTATACTTACTTTATATCTTCCCTGTATAGATTTTTGTATAAAATTATGCAAGTAATTATCTGTTTAAGAAATTCATTTTTGCATATAAATGACCCAATATTTGTTGTTGTAAATTACCAGTAGTCAATTAGCATAAATAAATCATTATCTAGACAAGCCTCGTGTATAATTAGTGTTTTGCATAATGATACTACATTCGCATCGCACTCGTCAAGATTATTTTCCATCCTTTGAACTGACAATCGATTATTAAAATTCAATTAAAAGCTTGAAGGATATAATAAAATTTGAAATACAGGGGGGATCCTCAAAATACTTTTGTGATTTGGCCCGATCAACCCGGTTCTTTTTTTAAACGACTCATGACGTCACCCTAAACACGCGATATGTATTTGCAATCTTTCGCCCCCCTGCCGTTAGGGCATTAGCTATACTAACTTTGGCCCTATTGGCCCGATCAACCCCGTTCTTCTTTTTAAACGACTCATGATGTCACCCTAAACACGCGATATGTATTTGCAATCTTTCGCCCTCCTGCCGTTAGGGCATTAGCTATATCAACTTTGGCCCTATTGGCCCGATCAACCCGGTTCTTTTTTTAAACGACTCATGACGTCACCCTAAACACGTGACATACATCAGCTGTCGATTTTGACATTTGACAGGTGGCATCTGACATGTGACAGTTCTTAATTGACAGGTGACAGGTATCATTTTCGGGTCATGCGCAAGAACCCATTTCATAGACCCAGCTACGCATGCGCAATATCCTAGGCCCATTGGTTCCGGAGATATGAGCCATAAAAATCCCTCCGAAATTAACATTGGAGGGCCCAGCCTGGTTTATCCTAATTTTGTACATTATAAAACACAACCATAACCCCACTTTTTTGTTCCAGCAATCTAATCAGATGTGCCCCCGTGGTTTCACGTTGTCAAACATTGTTTAGCAGTTTTAATCTATATGCTCTCGTAGCGTATTTTGCAAGGCTTTGAGGTTCGGCCCCAGAGGATTATGGTTCAAATCCCGCCGAGGACAAAAACTTTTTTATGGTATTATTATATTTTAAAATATTTTTTCCGTCGACCGTGTATTTACGAACTTCTTTAATGTATAAAAAATCGTACATTAATGGCCCCCATTAATGCATGATTTTTCTATTAATAAACGATTGTATTATAGGCAACCAAACATACATGAAATTAAATTAATACTCAATTGTTATTCAAATCAAGGTGGCGCGAAGCGGCTGTGACGCGTGCATGATGGCGTTTCGCGTAAGTAAAAAAAAACTGTCGCTGTCAACTAGTTTGGATTTCAAAATTTTGATCGTACAACGTTGAAATGAATGTCTTCGAAAATTTAACCCCACCAGAAATAGCAGAAACTGCTAATGTAGTATCGTTAAGTTTACTTCCCGCGATAAGCAAAAGATTGTATGAGAAAACGTACGCTGAGTTTATGTCATGGTGTGATGAAAAACGAGTGACGCGCTTTTCAGAATCGGTGCTATTGGCATATTTTTCGAATATTGCAGAAAGAGGCCTCATTGCAAGTTTATGGCCGAAATATTCAATGCTCAAATCGACTTTAAATTTGAAAGATGGCATCGATATAAGCAAATTCAGTAAATTAATTATGTTTATCAAGAGGCAAAAAGTAGGATATGTACCTAAGAAATCGAAAGTTCTGGAAAAAGAACACGTACACAAGTTTATTTCTGATGCTCCTAACAACCTTTTCTTGATGACAAAGGTAATAAAAAAGAAAGGTAAAACTATAATATCTAACAATAATAATAAATAAATTAAAATTCGTAGGTTGCATTGATTTTTGGAGTGGCTGGCGCACTAAGAAAAGATGAACTGTTGAAATTAGAAACGAATGATGTTCAAGATCTGGGTTCAAAATTCCTAGTCACCGTAAAGGCATCTAAAACACACACAAACAGAATATTTACTATTGTGGGTAATGAAGAAAATAACCTTCTCAATTTGGTTAAACGGTATATGTCCCTGAGACCAAGACACACTCCACACAAACGGTTTTTTATTTTTTATAAATTTAATAAATGTTCTATACAGCCAGTTGGCATAAATACATTTTCCAAAATGCCTTCCATTATAGCAACCTTTTTAAAATTAGAGCAGCCACATCTCTACACTGGGCATTGTTTTCGGCGTTCATCTGCCTCGATACTCTGTGACAGTGGTGCAGATTTTTCAGCCATTAAACGGCTTGGTGGTTGGAAATCCACTGCTGTTGCAGAGGGATATATTGAAAACTCATTACAAAATAAAATTGATACAGCTGAAAAAATCCTCGGTACAACTATAACAAAAGCCCCTCATGCTAGTTCTATCAGCGCCACGACCAGCGCCGAACCACATTCCCTTACAAACATCCAAGATAATGACATAAACCTAAATTTAAATTCAGAATGTCATACAACTACTGATAATGTATCTGTACCTTGCTTTAATTTCAGTAATTGCACTATTTCTAATGTAAATATAAGTATTAATAAACAATAATAGTCAGTTCCATACATAATCATATTTTTATCGACTTTTGTAGGTTTGGTTGTTAAATAAAAATTTTTTTTTCATTATTAACAACACAATCGACGGAAAAATGTTGTAACTAACGCGTATATTAAAAAGCGATTAATAATTTCGACAAATTAACGCGCTCGCTGCGCTCACGCGTTAAAAATGTCTCGATTATTAATCGCCCTTATTAATACACTTGTTCGTTAAATTACTATAACTGATTTACAACGTCATACCTACCATCGCGGTAAACAAGATGTCGTATATGAAAAGCAGGTGGCGCTACAGGTCTCAAGATTACAGGTACGTACATCTCTCCCCGTTAGGTGGCACCCCTACAATGATATTACTATATAATCGGGGTAACACGTGATCTGGGTTCCGTTGGGACAAAAGTTAGGTTAGAATAATGTGTGGGGGGTTAGGTGGCAGCAGTGGAGGGTTCCACACAGGTCAATAGGGCCCTATATTACCGGCATCGAGCAGTTATGACGTCACTCACTAGGTGGCGATAGTAGCTGGGTTCCACTTAGGTTAAGAGAGGATGGTGGCTTCCAGGAAAAGTGCCACGCCCTAAAATGGCGATAAAAATGCAGATTTCAGCCCCCATGTTATTTCTTATGGGATTTTGGGCTAGAAACGGTACAGCTATTCTACTGAGGAGCAATTAAATGCTGCAGTAAATGCCGTCAATCAAGGTCAATTAACCATGTCGATGGCTAGTCCCGAATTCAGAATCCCATACATTACAATCTACTGTAGAGTAACTGGCCGCCGTGGTGAAAAAAGCAAGACACAGGGCAAGATGAGTGTCAACTGGCCGAAAATATAAAAACAATGAAGAAGTGGGGATATGGATTAACTTCGAGAGAGCTTCAAGAAAAAGTTCGGGACTTTGTTACTTTAATAATATACCCAATCCTTTTAAGAACAATATGCCAGGCACAGACTGGCTAATAAAGTTTAAACAACGTCACTCTTTGAGTATGAAAAAACCACAAAGCTTCATAATAGACCAATATTTTGTTTTATTGGAAAAGGCTATATTAGAGTTGGGTCTTCAGGATCGTCCTGAATGTATTTACAATTTAGATGAGACTTCACTGTGTACAGATCCTTCTCGTCTTAAAATTGTTGGCGCGAAAGGTAAACCCTCTTCAAGAATTATTGCTGAATCGGGCAGAGAAAATATAACCGTCCTGGCAGGAGCAAGTGCTAGTGGTAGAAAATTGCCACCATTGATAATATTTAGAGGCAATAATGTATGGAGTTCCTGGATTTCAGAAAGAAATGCAGACCTTTTAAAAGACACCGTATATGCAGCCAGCGCCAATGGATGGATGACCTTCGAAATATTTAGAAATTATTTTCTAAAAACTTATATTCCTTTGGTTCGTGATCGGGCACCAATTATTGTTATATATGATGGGCATGTCTCGCATGTGGATTGCTTATTAATTCAAGCCGCAAGAAAAGAAAATATTCATATACTTAAACTGCCAGCCCATTCAAGTCATTTACTTCAACCTCTCGATTTGAGCGTGTTTAGATCTTTTAAGGAAATATGGGAGAGGGAAGTAATAACATGGCAAAGACATCATCAGGGACAATGACTACCAAAAAGGTAATTCGACACATTGCTAGTGAAAACCTGGGCTGAAGTAGATTCCGGAATTATAAAAACAGGATTCAGAAAGGGTGGTATTGTTCCATTTAATAGACATGTTATTCATAAAGATAAGTATGACATCAATGCACTAAAAAGATGGGAGGAACACTTGAAAAATCAAAGATCTGTAACAGATTTACAACCGAGGCCAGAACGTATTGATATTGAAAGAAACGAACATGATGGTGTAGCACCGAATGTAACAGAAAAAGCCGCTACTTTCGAACAGTCAATGTTAAAAACAGTAAAGCCTTCTACATCTGGTGCGTCATTTAAAAGAAAACTAGCATCTAATGCAGAATTACTTACAGCTCCTTCATCAGCATCTAGTGCCACCAATCTCAAAGTAATTGTCAGCTCTGATCAAAATGAAGAGAATATACTAAATAATCATCAGGATCCTATAACTGAACCTGTAGTACCAGCTACAACCGAAAATCGGCAAGAAAAGAAGGCAAGTTTTGATGATCTACTAATTGATTCGCTCCGACAGAGTCCTTCTTCTAATCCAAGGAAACGAAAACGCTTAATTCAAGGTGGCCAAACCATTGCAAGTACTATCGCTACTATCGCAAGTAGTCAGTCAAAACTCTCTACAAGTTCATCTACTATATCTAAACCAGCTATGAAAATTGACCGAAAAAGTAAACAAAGTCGGCCAAGTCCATATCAATTTGAATCCAGCTCCAGTGAATCAGATATTGAAAGTGTACCTTTTATGGAATCGGATCAAAGTTTCACTTTAGAATCGGATTGCGAAGATCAGATTCCTGAAATAAACAAAGACAATATTTCCATTGGAGACTGGATACTGGTTAAATACACATTACCAAAAGCAAACAAACACTTTATTGGCCAGGTAAACACTGTTGACAACGGCTTTGAAATCAAGTTTACTAGAAAATTAAAAGACAATTTTTTATAGCCACTCACCGATGATGTCGATGTAGTACAGCTGGACGATATAGTGACTCGTTTACCTGAACCGGTAGTAACACGCCGAGGAGGTTTCCATTTTAATGTGAAATTTGCGGGGTACAATATTTAACAAAGTTCCATAAAATTATTCGAATTTTTAAACTTTAAGTTTCTTTTCTGTTTAGTTTCTCCTTGGGAATAATTCCTACTGTTTTAGAAATCAAAGCCCAACATTGGGTTTTAAACGGATAAATACGTTTATAAAAATATTATTCTTGTTGTTAGGAATTGTTTGAGGGTTATTTTGGATTACTTATTATTTTTCAGAGGTACCTTTTAATTTTTCGTTTTTATGATTTGTTTGGCTAGCTATTTCCCAACAATAAAAATTTCATAACTTCCCAGATTTTTATTTTTTTTTTTAAGTCTGTAAAAAGAAAAATTGACATGGGAGATATAAACTTTATTTACACTTTCCCATTACCACTTCTGCGAACGTGCATGGAAATTGTATTCCGATTTTACACTTTCCCTTTTTGGGGTAAGTGTACAATTCAAATCTCAAGATCTCAAAAATAATTCATGAGTGTCCTATGCAGTATGAAAAGTAAACATATTAAACTGTTACTTTCTTACAAAGACACTTTTATAAATATTGTATATTTAAAGTAGGAAGGAAATAAACTTGAACTATTAAAAAGGGCTTCGCACTTGCCCCAGTCTACCCTAATTATAAGCTTTGTAATGTAATGCTGAAAAATAAACAGAATGGTTTTGTACACTTTACCGTTCTTCCCTACACTTGCTGCCACTTTTTTTAATGCATTTTCTTTCATTACAACATTTTTGTAATTTTCGTTCTCATAGTTGTATAAAGGGGGGTACTTTTGCACCTCCTCTATCACACACTCGTCAGCAATTGCCGAAAACGGTGGCATTCTGCTGAGCGATCACGGCTGGATTGGTCTCTCTAGCAGTCCGAACGCAGCCGCTGCAATTGACGGCGAACGCTGTGTCGCTGAGCTGCGGCAGTGAAACCGTGTACATACAAATCGCATTAAACCAGTACCGAGCTACCAATCGCGAACGCCAGCCGCGGCCGCTGACTGCTCCAGCGAAACCATACCTTAGAGCAGGGGTTCCCAAACTTTAAAGATAACGAAACATACAGCAAGTACTTTTTAGTTTGTGGAACCCCATATCTATCTCTCTTTCTTTCTTTCCCTTTGTTTCGGTTAGAAAATGCGCCGCAGACGAAAAATTTTTGGGTGCCACGCCCTTTTTTGGACTATCATAACTTTGAAATTCTACGTTTCGATAGCTCAACCAAAAAAATGTAGAAATTAAGAAATTGTAAAATATAAACGCCAATATATTTTTTAAACATTAATTTTTTTAAGGTGTATACGTATCATATAATATTTTGCAGTATTTTATACACCTAGACCTGAATTAAAAAAATACGGCGCAAACAATAAAATTTGGTAATATTTAATGTGAGGAATGAAATTGTTTCACTGTTTTATTAATAATTGCTTTATAGTTCGGTACTATATCCGACAGTTGTATACGCATATCTGGGGTAGCATCCAATCTCGACCTGAATTTGTTTTTTGTGTAAGTGTAAGCTGAAAAATTTTTCTAATTTTCGTTAACCTACTTACATAATAGTAATGAGTTTTTTTAATCATATATTTTGCGGTATTTCAAAATAATATTTGTACTTAACTGAAGTATTAATTAGGTAATAGCCAAAAATAAATAATTCCGCGGAACCCTGCTGACTTTTCTACGGAACCCCTAGGTTCCGCGGAATCCACTTTAGGAATCGCTGCCTTAGAGGCGCGTTAGAGTTTATAACCTTTATTTTACTATTTTTTATATTATGAATCAATAAAACTTATATCAGCTACCTAAACATTACATTCAAATCTATGAGTTTTCGCAGATCTCAAATCTCACAATAGTCACAAGCGTTGCACTCTGCTTCGGCATTTTCAATGTCCTCCCCGGTTGCATCTTTGTAAAAGACTGTAAATTTTTTACTATAACAGGATACCCCCGCAAGACTTTAGATCCTTTGATCCTCTGAGTAAACCAAATTTCTTACAACATAGTTTGAACTGATAAGTCAGGTTAGTTTACCACTAAAAGCAATGTAACAGGTTTGCTTCTTTTAATTTGCCAAAAAGCAGTAAGCCAGTTGGACACAAATAACATATTATTATCCCTAATTTAAACTGTGTCGAGTTTCAACTTGGATACATTTTTGTAAAGTACTTGAACGTTATAGTAAGTATATACCTATGAACAGCTTAAACATTAAAAAAAAAACACTTACCTCAATAAATACATGATTGTGTTGAAAGAAAGGTAAATGCTATGCGGGGATACAAGTCAAGGAAATCGCAAATTGCGAATATTAATTAATGATAAGGTAGCCAATGAGAAGAAAATTCCATATACAGGGTCGTTGGTATATATGGAAACGGTCGATTATTTCTTAAAGTAAAACAGCTAGCAAAAAATATTTAAGACAAAAGTTTGAGGCTTTTTAAGATCTATTAGAATTTTTAAAAAGCAAGTATACAGGGTGAGTCAGAAAGCCGTAGGAAACCAAAGTTACCTTTTTTTTTAATGGAACACCCTCTGTGTTAGAATATTTTTCGATTTAACATAGAATTACAATTATTTTTTAATTAATGCATTATAAATCTAAACCCAATAGTTTCCGAGATATCGACTCTTGAAAAATTACATTCTTGAACTTTGACAGCTTCTAGCTTTGCAACGGTACGTCTTACAGTAAAACGGCTTACATATCCCTATCTTAGTTTTTTATTATCTTCCTACTGGTGTCAATTTCCGGTTAAACCGGATGTAACTCAAAACCGGAAATATAGTACTTCCGGTTTAACCGGAAGTTGATATTTTTGGAAAGATAATAGAAGAAAATATAGGGACATGGAAGCCATTTTGCTCTATTGTATACCGTTAGAAAGCTAGAAGCTGTCAAAGTTCAAAAATGTAATTTTTCAAAAGTCGATATCTCGGAAACTATTAGGTTCAGACTAATAATATACTTATTAAAAAGTAATTGTAATCTTATGTAGACTCCAAAAATATTCTAAGACATAAGGTGCTCCATTAAAAAAAAAGTAACTTTGTTTCTCTACGCCTTTTTGACTCATCCTGTATACTTATTATTTTTTAATTCTAATAGACTTTAAAGAACCTTTAAACTTTTGTCTGAAATATTTTTTCCTAGCTGTTCTACTTTAAGAAATAATCGACCGTTTCCATACATACCAACGACCCTGTATAAACCCAGACTATATCAATCTATTCAAAACGACTTATTTATTTCATGCAAACATCGTGCCCGCCGCCCCCGTCAACTCTAAACACATACAAATCCAGTCATTCGTAGGTATTTATTTAACAATATCAACTTTTAAGAAATATAGATTCCTAAAATGTTTTGCCGAACTATTTAAAATTGGATATTATTTTATTATTAAAGTGAAAGCTGCTGATACCTACCTTTTGTTAGCTTTGTGTCGGTGGCGAAAGGTGCATGTTCACTTCACGCCCATTAAAATCAAACTCTCTGTTACTTTGTTATTCTGCCTTATTTAAGCGTTGACAACAATGCATTTTTATACTTTTAGTATTATTGTAAAATAAACAGGTTGGGTATATTCTTGTAGATTTTTTATCATTAAATTTCGATTCTAAATTAATGAAGATCTATTAAGTATCATACCTCAATCTTCGCATTTCAATCGCTTTTTGGATATTGGCATATTTAAAGGATCGAACCGTTCGAAAACCAGCCGTTTTTCAAATTAAATGCTAAGAAAACTAAGCAATATTTTCAATTTCTATTAAATGTAATTTAGATCAAACACACAAGTTAACTCTAGACGCTAACTTCAAAATTACCGGTTTTTCAACCACAGTGAAAAATTAACAAGTAGGCTCCTTTCGGTTGTTATCATGGAATCGGTACGTTAAAAGTTAACTTGTGTGTTTGATCATCTGATTGAAAGATATAATTCATGATTCATGTGATCATTGGAAAGTTATTTGTATGTAAAAAAAACATTAGATTAAGAAAATTTAAAAGCTTAACATCTGTAAACATTAGGTAGGTAAGTCTGTCGAGTATTGACGTCAAAATTTTGAAATAAAAATATATTTCCGGCAACCATCATTCTATGTATATACAGGGTGTTACTTAATGACAGGCCGTAATTCGAAGGACACATTCCTGAACCAACTTCAAGTAGAAAAGTTCATATAAACATGTGTCCTAAAAAGTCTGGATCTCAAGATACAGGGTATCAAAGTTCAAAAAAATCGGTTTTTTATTAATATCACAAACCCAGCTAAAAATACAATTTTTTTTGTCTTTTGATATTTTTCGTATCTTACTTCGTTTTCGAGAAAAAAAAATTCGACATGCAATAAAGTGGCTTTTATTTTTCTTGTCTGCATAGATAGTTATTGTTTTTTATTTAATATTTTTTATGAAGCCCCTGAGAATTTCATAAATATCAGGAAAAAATAAATTACTTGGCAACGCCGCAAGCAAATTAAGAAAACAAAAAAATAGATAAATCAAATACTTAACTCAAAAATGTACAGGGTATTTAATTAAAAAGCACATTATTAAGTACTTAATTCTCTTTTTTTGGCCACTCACCATGCTGTAAAATATTGATGGTAAACCCAAAAACTTATGTATGTACCTAACTTTTTTTTTATTTGGGTGCTATCGAAGACGAACACCTTACTAACGCATCCAACAAGGTTGCCCAGGGGCGCCAGAAGACCTATTGTGTGTGTTTAGAGCTCAACACATGAAATGTTTGCGAGATTTTGAGGACAAATGAGTAGCGCAGCGAGGTCTGTATCCGCCACATCACTATAAAATTCCTGTACTTCACAATAACTTTTGGCAACATATCGACATGCTAATATTTCAGAATTGTATCTGCGCTCTCGCGAAGATCTTGTATTCTTATGTGTTAGGGGTATATGTGTATACAGAGACTACGCATTTGCATCACAGGGTTACACACCATTGCGAAAAACAGGTTAAGAAATGTTTTCTAAAAGCCGATATTGAGTGAGTGATGTTTTGTAAGACGTTTAACACAATTAACTTATTTTCTTAAGTATAAATTGATAATGCTTGTATTTCGTGTATCCTTCACAACTCTATTTTTCCCAGGGTTCTCGAATCGTGGTCAAACAGGTTAAATAAGGTATTGTCACTATTGTTTATTTCATCATACAAATAGGAAGAGGAAGAGCGCAGTATCAGCTCTTTCTGTTCACTAAAAATATTACTTCGATCCGGCACAAATACTCCGCAAATTTTCTGATTATACTATAATACTACATATAAATTAATAATAAATTTTCTTGTGCTAGTAAAAATTTGTATTACAAACACATTGATTGATTGATAGTCAATCAATATTATTGATTTTTTTGTACCTACTAGATATCACCTCATACCCGAGCTACAGCCTCGCAAAGAGTAGACTCTGAAGATAGTTTTTTTTTTAAATATACAAACTTGAAATTTAGGCATTCGAGTAAACTTTATAGGCAGAGTCGAACTGTTGTCGTTAAAATGTCGACCATTTAAAAGCAGCGTCATAATTAGAAGAGGACGGAGTTTAAATATACCTAACCTTTTTCATTTTGATTTTTATACTTTTTTATTCAATTAGAAAGCTTCAACATGTTTTGGAAAAAGTTGGTGGTCTTTATTAGAGAGGATTCAGGGTGTCGTTTTCGAGATAAATTGATCAAAAACTATAGTACATGCCAAAATTATTGTATTTAACTAGTGTAAAAAGGAAAAAGACGAATTATCAAAAAGTGATAAAAAAGTATTTTTTTTAAAAGGAACATTAAGTATGTAGCAGGAATTTAGTAATTGACAGTTTTAATAAATATGATTGTGAAAAATATTAAAATTTAGGTAAATAATATTAATTTTACCTACATATTATTTTTCGCATGCAAGATAGAATCCTAAAAATAATGCTTTAAAAGTATAAACATCAATATAAAAAAAATAGGTATATTCTGACTTCGCCCTCCCCTATGTCTGGCGTTACTTTTAGATTATTGACATTTAAACTGCAATAGTTCGATTCGGCGTATAAAGCTTACTAGAGTACCTAAATTTCAAGCTTATATCTTTATGAGTTTCGAAAACATTCGCACCCTATTTTAACTCGATCCCTAATTATTGCCCATACCTTTTACTACACCCTGTATATATAATTGTTTTGAGTTATTTTAGAAACAATATGCGCTCGTCTTCACATGTTAGCATACAGGAATTGTTTTTTTTTCTAGTATATTTTTAAATAGTTATTGTGCCTGAGTGCGACTCTGGCGAAGATCTTAACCATATTTTAACTCACGTGTCTTTGTTTACGCAGGGCATCAGGCTCATTTAACTTTATTATAGATGACTTTCAAGAGTAATAATTGAAGAGTGAGTGATTGAATCTACGGCATACTTTGAGGACGTTTCTTTTATCCTGGTAGTATGCCGTGCACTGTAAATCATTGGTCATGGTGTTCATTTCCACAGTTTACACATTTGATTTCTGCTTCGGTGGAGCAATCTTTGATGTAATGATTTTTTCCACAAAGCAAACATTGGACACCGTTTGCACTGGATAATATTTGTCTGTGCGTTACAGCGTTCACAGGTGACAGAACATTCTTGATATAACTTCCTATTAGAGCTTGGTTAGATTTATATCGCCATCAAAGATGGACGGAAAGAATTTCTTGAGAGGTAAACCATTTTTATGTTTACTTTGTATTCTTCTCTTAGTTGTGGTGCTATTATAGGTAGTAGGTCCTCTGGAGTTGATCGATGGTCGAGGCCTCGAATTATGAACGCATGGGTCTTGGACTCTTCCGTCGCGTATGTGTATGGAACTTGTTTTCGTTGTTACTTTGGAGTTGTCTTAAGTAGTTAATGTAATCCTCCATAGTTTTGATTCTAATAATGGTTGTCCTCCTAGCGAACTTTAAGGTAAAACCTTTTTTACTGATTTTGTTGAGGTCTGTACTCTGTATGCAATTTTTTATAATCTTAGGCGGTTGCTAGTACCGCCTCAATAACGATTGGCGATTGAGTGATATTTTTTGGGTCCTGATTAGATTTTGGTTTTTGTTTTCTTTTGATTTTTTAGCTATTTTTTTCTGCGTACTTTCGCCTATTTCCGTTGCGTCAACTTATCAAAAAGTTAAAAATTAATACTGATGAAAGTTTTTGCCTAAAGTTTAGTGAAATTCATTTTTCAGATATTAAACAAACTTTTTTTTTTAAATGGAATGTGTTATTTTTTATTTTGATTAAGCAAGTTTTCACTTGCGCACAAAATGTATATATCTATTTCGAAAAACAAGCTTAGTATTCGATATTTTAAATTATTTACTGAATTATTTATAACATGCAGTAGACCATAGCCAATTTACTAGAAAGAAATGAAAAGCCCCAAAACTTGACAGATATTTATCCTTTATGAAATGTTTTTTGTACGTGCCACAGTTTTTAGTTGCAGTGTTTTTTTACTTACGTACTTTATTATTATTATTATTATTAACATAGGTTTGGTTAATATCTAAAAAAGCGAGGATTTTCATATCAAACTGTAAATTAAAAACTAAGACAGTCATGACAAATTTGACACCGGAATACTTTGTTTCAATAATTGTTTCGTTAAAAAGTTGCATACTGAAGTTAAACAGCAACGCTGTATCTTTGATATTAACTTCAATATCCTCTATATAAAATTTTCGAAAATGGTACACCCTTAGGTGCAGTAATAGGCTTGAAAGTTTCAATTCAGAGTTGAGAATCGGGTTGCGGAAATCTGATCAGACGGATAAGTGGAAAAACCTCGAAAGAGTTCTCATTGTCTATCTATATCCCAATGTATATAATATAAGAAGATTCGGCGGCCTATAAGAATTTTCATACTTTGTTGAAAATAGTAGAAGGTTTCGTCCGGAAAACAAATAAGACAAGTATTATCTTGAACTCCTCGTATGTTTTAATGCAATGCATTAAATAAGTGGTTAGCCCACTTCAACATGATTATTTGTCATTAAATTGCCGCGATAGAACTATTTTAGTAATATACATACATGACAGTAAATCTGAATAGAAGAGAAAATCATTCAAGCATCGAATTAAATTTTGTAGTTATCACGGTTTTCCATTAGATTGAAATCACTTATTATCCACAATTTTCTGTTATTTAACTGGGGAATGTCGGCGTCTAGTCTTATAGAAAGGTCTAAAATGTTTTGCATTTTTGATTTTATTATTCATCCCACTAAGCAAAGAACATCTTTATGATGTTTAGCAACGTTAATAACAAGACACCAAGGCTAACGTTTACACAAACATGTTTCAAAATCGTTTTTTAAATGTTTACGTTTTCAATGTTATCAAAGAAACGACATTATGAGGGCAATAACAGTACGTTTCTGCAATGTTCAAAGGTTAACGTTTTGAAAATGTAATATTCATGTAATGTCTCTATTAAGTCACCAATAAAACATACTTAAACCGTTGCCTGAGTGTCAACTTTCAGTTTCAGTTCTAGCGTTAAAATAACAATATTGAAACATGGTTTTATAACGTTTAATGTTCTGTCGTTACTAAAACATGTTTCCAATGAATAATTTAAAGACATAATAAACAGAGATAAAATGTATTTTTAACGTATTTTTACACACTGAATTTATGTCCGGCAGTTGATTAGTTAGCCACTAGGGTGTCGGCCATCGTGGCATTGTGCTTTGATTCTTGATTCCGCGTTTTCTTTCATTCTTTCTCTTTCATAGATTAACGAAGTAATTTGTGTTCTCTTTGCGTTTTGTAAATTTTGTGGAGCCGCACTTGATATTTAAAACTGATACTATGGATTTTAAGGTAAGAACAATTATTGTTTATTTATTAAGTAACGGCTTATTCTTACATAATACATAACCTCTTAAAAAGCATAGAGTAGCCGGAGTAGCGTAGTTATAGAACTTTTATTGTGAAAATTCCGATTTTTTAAGATCTTTATACACGTATTCACCATAGGTCCTACCTATAAATACCTACTGCATTTCCACCTATAAATTACGAATCTAAAAAAAAATCGTTGCAGGCATTCTTTGGCATGATGCGTGGTTTGGCAAATGTTTCTCCTATAAATATCAATAATTTGTTTCCTATTTTAATATTTTCCTCTGATACATCTCTGCTGATAAATCACTAAATTCATTAACCTTTTACCTAATAGGTATATACCTAGGTACCTATATCTTTTTTTTTTGTACTTTTACTTTGTATTCTTTTAGAGTAAGTTAAATTGCCCCAAAGTATAACATTATATAATACATTATATATATAATATTCAGTGTGTCCGCCGATGGGGGTACCCGCAATAGGAAAAAAATCTTTATTATTCATTTTACGACCAAAAGTCATTCTTTATAAAAAGTTCTGCTTGTCGAGAAAATGAATTTACGATAAAAAAAAATTTAGATTCCATGTACAGGGTGTTAATAAATTGGGAAAATATGATAATGCTTCAAGAGAGATGTACCATTCTTTATTATTTTTTTCAAAAATTTTATAAAACAAAGTTGTTTGGTTGTGTAATTTTCCAATGTAACAATAATTGGCGTATTTAATAAAATTTGATTTGATTTTACGGTTTAAATAATATATTTACCCTAAATATTTTCTTATTTTAGGTACTACCTTAAATCCTGAAATATAGAAATGATGGCAGAATTTAAATGTTTTTAACCTTTGATGTGTTTAACCTTTGATAATAAATGACCTTTTTCTTATACCCATGTTTTTAGTTCCCATGGCAGGCAACAAAATTTATTTTTAATTTTAGAAAGTTACTTGGTTAAAAAAATCCAATGTCATAATCATAGATTTTTGAAATGCGAAAAATAATATTAAATTTTGTTATATGTCAATAAAATATTACGACGTTGCGTTTTCTTCGTCCCTATAATTTAGTTCTTAATTAATAAATTTGTACCTACTTATTATGAATTATGTATTATGAAATCACGAAAAAAATAAATTTTACGCCATGCATCTTAAGTGAAAAGCTGCAACTACTACTTGAGCAATTTTTAATTTAAATGGCATATCTTGTGGTTTTACATTATATCTTTAAACATTATAATCGCAGCTACAAAGTTAATTTTTTAAGAAAAATATACTACTTAAATGCAAAAGCGAAGCAAGTAAAATGGAAAAGACACCGCAACAGAATCAAAATGTCAATGAAACGTTTCTAAATTTGTTATAACAGCAGCTTATAAACGTTTTATGGCAAGATAAATGAATGTTAAATTTGCGTAAATAAAAACATTCAAATACATAATAAAAGCACATCTCTGTAACTTGTTTGGGCTGTTAAAAAGTTATCACATTTTATGTTGTTTATAACGTTATTATGATGTTAACATAATGTTTCAAATGTGTTCCTAAAGTGACCCTTTTCTAACGTTAGTTTTTGAAACGTGTTAAAGTGTGGAATGGGACGTTGCTTTTGCGTGAATTGATGCATCGTTGTGACACCTGGGCTAACGTTACGTGTTACCAAGGTAACAACTTTATCACAGCAATGAGATGTTTTTTTGCTTAGTGGGATGGTGTCCACAAAATGCGGTATAAAATTCGGAAGGGTAATTCTACATTTTATTATGGAGAAAATTTATATTAACATAAGTCCGCAAATGCTTTCTTTTCGAGATATAATATAGTGTGTAAACAAAATGTAAATAAAATTATTTTGATGAAAGAAATGCTATGCCTAGAACGCTACTGAGGTTTTTCAAAATTAGTAGTTGTTTCTTAATCGACGGTAATATTTTAAAAGTAAAATTTCCAGAGTATTTCTGGTAGGCGTTTTCACGCAATAATTGCAATAGCTCCACTTTACACGTGATCAGAGATAAAATTTTTTCAGAATAACTGTAATGTATTTTAATTATTACTTGAAAACGGTTCGTCCTATTAGAAAAACTTTCTTTCTTCAAAATAATTCTACCTAAAACCATCTATAGTATTTGGTGATATATGTATTCTTTAAACATACCGGGTATATCGTAGCTAAGAATTTTTTTTGTGTATTCTCGCGGGATGTTCATAAAAGTTTAAGTCAGAATCAATCATAAAAGGTACAATGACGTAGGTGACGGCGGAGGGAAAACTGTAGTTAGAAATGTCTGTCGTCACTCATTTGGTGGCGAAATATCCAACAGTGTTGCCAGGTGAAAAAAATACAAATCGCTAGAGGTTAATTGCAAACTATTATTTCCAAACAGTTATAAATAAATATAAACCAAATACATAATAGATAATAATATAGATACACATACCTACTACCTAACGTTATTTTGACTTAAAGTTGTGTAAGTACAAACCAAATCCTTAAGTTTTTTTAAGTACTTATTTGAAATATTAAAAATTGGTAAGTTTTTTCAAATAATCTAAAAAATACCAGAAAATTAACTTCTACTAACAGTTTTTTACCAATCACCAGATTATTCATAAAATCACCCGCTCTGGTGAAATTTCGCCAAACCTGGCAACACTGATACAAATTCGGTCCACTGGAGCTGGAGACGCGACGTCTAGAGAGAGTCGCTCAATAATCTCTCCGTCGGTCACCTACGTCATTGTACCTGTTATGATTGATTCTGACTCTACCTATGCCCTATCCGGAATAACCGCTGAGAGTAGGCGCGTGGCGCGTGGTAGTATAAAAAATATGACGAACTAAGCTCGTTGATGGCACGACTTAAGCGCGTGTTGTCATATTTATAGTAATCTTTTGAAGTTGGCTGTAACTCTTACTTCTATTATGATGGCACGATGGGAAGGCCCAGAGGGGAGCTAACGAAATTGGTAGTTGCATATTTAAATATTTACAAAAGATATCTGAGGACTATAATAGAACTGGTGGTGAGTTAAATGTAATATTTCACTCGGATAATTGTGCCGGGCAAAATAAAAGTGAGGGCGATAGTGTACATGCTATACTTTCGATAGGGAGATTAAAAAATTTAAGAAATCTAGTCCTATTTACGCTTCAGATCAATATGCGTGCATCATACGTGCCGCCAAAAAAAACTGGTTCTTCATATGCAGTAAATAAATTTTGTCATGATGACTTTAAAGATCTTAAAGGGTTAGCTGCGGATTTTTTTAGTAATATTCCCAAAAATTTTTAATGTTCTGAGATACGAGTGCTAAAATTGGAAAAAGAAAATCGAAGTTCTCTATTGTATAAGATGCGCAGCAGGCGTATGATAAAGCAGAGATTTATTTTATTTTTAATCTTCAAATGCTTCTCCTGAACAAAAGACGTTTTTTGAGTTATAACCCTTTTTTTCCGGATAAGCGATATATGCACGCGGCGCACAATTAAATGTTGTTATATCTGCGCCGTGTGTATATTTTATACAGGCCGAGTAACACCATAACGGCCCCTTCTAGCGACTATCGCATCGAAACCTACATAATCAACCCAACTGCTAGACAACAAAGAAACACAGCCTAAGAAGCAATAGGGAAGAAAATCCAAAGGCCATTAGTTTCAAAAAAATTTTATTGGGAACAAAAAGATGGGATAGTAGCTGTAAAATGGGAAGATAAAAGTGATATCGTGTTCCTCAGTACTAAACATGGCTACGAAATGCCAGAAGTAAGTGCTAGAGAGGAACATTTCCGACTAAAACCTCAGCTATAATAATATGTGCATATAATTCAGCAAAGTCATATAGATGTATCCGACCAGATTTCGTCATATTCTACTGCAGATGAGAAAGTCAATGTAGAGGGAATTAACAGTATGCATGAACTTCATGTTCCTGACAAAAGCGCTCAATGGCTCAATGTAAGTTTTGCTCTATCAAGTTACCAAAAATGCATGATAGAAAATAAAAAACCAACAATTTGCCTTGAATACTTTTTCGTTGTCCATAAAATTGAAATAATTATAATTATTAATAGGTCGTTATGTTTCTTTATTCATGTTTTATAATATTTTTATAGGATAAGGTTGTAGTGTTGTTTTTTAGGTTATTTTCTGTCGTTTTTTTCACAAACCTACAAAGAATAAAAATTAAGAACTATTTCCTATAAAAATATTTAAAAAAAACATTTAAGTTTCAATACATTTTTAAATGTTTTTATTCAATTTCAATACATATTGTAAAGTTAAAATGCATCACCCGGCCAGAAATATGGGTTCGCACAATAATATAACAAAAAGAGCGTTAAATTAAAAACAAGCAAAAAAATCTGCAGGCCACTCATATACCGGCTGTCCACGGAAGGTGACTCGCCCCTATAACTCTTTTATTTTGTAAAGATAATAGAATGAAATTTGAAGGATTCGTATGCCATATAAAACTGCATTTTTTGACGGGTGATTCAACTTTATAGAACTTCCGGTTTTGCCGGAAGTGACATAAACTTTCGATTTTTCAATGAGACACCTGGTATATTTTTACTTTCTATTAATCCACATGACATTCTAAACACAACCATGTGCCACTTGTCACCTTTTGTCACCATTTCTTTATTTTTTTTCTAATTATATTTTTTAATCTAGAAGGCTATGAATACGTTAAAATCACTCATTTCAGTTCTAACATCTTTGACAAAATACAACTTTACTGTTTTCGGTCAAAACCTATCCACTGTGTCAATGTGTCAAATTAAATCTTAAAACCTGTATTACTCGTTTTTTCAAATGGCAACATGGTGGCTCAACGGGTTAGGAAGAAAGAGCATTTTATTACGATTAATTTGATACCACACCCTATTAGGTTTTAAACAAACTTCCTTTAAAAAACTGTAAAAATGTTACGTCATGTACGACTTTCCTAAAATGAAGCGCCTTTTGAGAATTAAATAAGATTTAATTAAGTAGCCTGTGACCAACACAACTGATAAAAACGTTAAGATGTCTTGTAAAAAATTGACAAGTCAACATCTTATGGAACTTCTGCAAAAGTAAATTAGGTAATTATTGTGTACGTTATTGTTTAAAAATCATGGAAAATAATAATATTTATGCAAGGAGCGAAAAGTTGATATGTTATTAGTTCTTGGAGAGTGTGGGCAAAACTCAACCGATGCTGCACGTGTTTACGCACAGAGATATCCTTAACGCCGTCACCCAACCCGGCATTATTATCCAAAACTGTTTCAGAAAATGCGAGATGAGCCTGATAATAATGAAAACGATCCAATTATTGTGAGTGAAGAAATAGCAATAAATGTTTTGGCATACGTGCAAGTGAATATCAATGCGTCACTCAGGGAGATCGCGCTAGAATGTGGCATTTGTAAGTCTTCTGCCGGCAATATTTTAAATAAATATAAATACCATCCATATAAATACCAACAACATCAGCACCTGTACACAAACGATAATGAAAGGAGACTAGAATATTGCAATTGGTTCTTAGGAAAATATTTGGAGGATAATACATTTCCAATTAAAATTCTTTATACTGACGAAAGTCGTTTCACTAATTTGGAACATTTCAACAGAAACAATAAGCGATATTGGTCCCATGAAAATTTACACTTTATGCAGGAGGGAAATTTGCAAGAACGGTTTGGTTTTAACTGTTGGGTTGGGATTTTAGGGGACAGAATTTTAGGCCCTATATTCTTTGACGGTTCGCTAACAGGGGCGAGATATCTAGGTTTCCTCACGCAAAAAATTGAGCAGTTCTTGGATGAGATACCATTAGTAAATCGAGCGGGACTATTTTACCAACAAGATGATGCACCACCACACAACATGAGGGCAGTTACAGAATATTTGAATGAATCATACAACGAAAACTGAATTCGAAATAAAGGTCCAGTTAGTTGGCCGGCTAGGTAAGACAGAATTGTTTTTAATTTACACCTTTACTAAGACTTATTCCTTTTTCAATCTTTTCAGGTCACCTATTAAATTCTATCTATCTATTAAAAACGAGGTACCTATATGATGTACCTCCTGCCACACGGAATGAATTAGAGGAGAAAGTAAGGACAGCTATTATAGAATTACAACACAGCAGTTAAGAAACGTTTCAAGAGCGACAGTAGAAAAAGTACGACTATGTCAGGAACAAGATGGAGGTCACTTTGAACATCTGCAACCCTAAAAATTAATAGATATGTGGATATAATCAAATCAAAATATGCTTTATTGTCATAAAGTATTATTTTTGTCGACAAAGCCTTTTTAAAAATTAAATTAACAATAAAATATAATAATATAGTAAAACTTAAAATATAGGAATAAAAAAAAATTAAATAAAAAGATAATTAAAAATTCTTTTAGAATCATAAATTATGGATTTTTTTACAAGACTTGAAGAAGGAATAGGTAAACATATATTAAAGGTTTGTCTTGTATTATAAATATCTGAATTAACACTATTTATAAGCTTTTATGAATCAAACAAAATTTTTTGTGAGATAAATAGAGTTTTACAAGAATCTCTAGATCTAGCTTTGCACAAATATCTGATAGCTCTTTTTGTAAAATAAAAATTGAATTTAGAATATATTGGCTTGAATTTCCCCAGAAACAAATTCCATATCTCAAAAGAGATTCTATAAAAGCAAAATAAACATTTCGAAGAACCGCCATATTCATTTCATGAGAAAGAAGTCTCAGGGCATAACATCCTGAAGCTAATTTTCTACATAACTTTTTGATATGTTCATTAAAAGAAAGACTTTGACTAATATAGATTCCTAAAAATTTTATAAATTTGGGGTTATTAATTATGAGATTGTCAAAAATTGTATTATTAAGTGAACATTTAAAAGTTAATATATTTGTTTCAGTGATATTAAATGAGAGTAGATTAGAGTCACACCACTTTTTAACATTTATTAAATCTTCATTAATTATTTTAATTAATTCATTACAATATTTACTATGCCAAAGTATTGTTGTATTATCAGCAAATATAGTAAATTTACCATTTATAAAAATTGACGCAAGGTCATTTATATATATTAAAAATAGTAATGGACCGAGAACTGAACCTTGAGGTACTCCACAATCAATTTTATTACTTTTTGATTTCTTACCATTTAACAATACTACTTGAGATCTTTCAGATAAATATGATTTAAACCATTTAAATGATATACCTCTAAAGCCATAAAGCTCAAGCTTCTTTAATAATATATCATGGTTAACACAATCAAAAGCTTTAAAAATATCACAAAATATTGCTGCAGTAAAATCTCCTTCATTTAATTTAAAATAAAGATGTTCAAGAAATGAAAAAATAGCATCACTAGTATTTTTATTTTTTTGAAATGCAAGTTGGTTTGTATTTAAAATATTGTTTTTATTTAAAAAAGAAATCATTATATTTTTAACAAGTTTTTTTAGAAAGTGTTGGAAGTAAAGAAATTGGTCGAAAATTAGAAGCAAATTCACAATCACCTCCTTTATGAATTGGAATAACAAGAGCTGATTAAAGGCATTGTGGAAATATTCCATTTTCAAAAGAAACATTTATTGCCTTCGCTAAAGCTTCTAGCAGGAATAGATAGTTGTGAAAAAAATTTTATTGATAAATTATCCCATCCAGCAGAACTTTTATTTTTTATCTCCAAAATGATTAATTTTATGTCTTGAACATCGGTTGGACTAAAGAATTTTAGTTCTTTTTTCTTTTATTTATTTATCTTTTTTATGGCAAAAAGTAACAAGTGACAGATGGTTGTATTTAGAATGTCATATGGATTCAAAGTAAATAAAAATATACCAGGTGTCTCATTGAAAAATCGAAAGTTTATGTCACTTCCGGTAAAACCGAAAGTTCTATAAAGTTGAATTTTCGTCAAAAAATGCAGTTTTATATCGCATACTAATCCTCCAAATTTCATTCCACTATCTTTAAAAACAAAAGAGTTATAGGGGCGAGCCACCTTCCGTGGATACTGGACACCCGGTATCTTTTAATATTTTGAACCACCTAAATCGAAGTAAGTAAAGTTTGAAAACTGTAATGACTAGCTAGATACAAAGATTAGGTTTTACCTAATTTTTTAAAGGATATAATCGAAATATTTCTTGAGCAGTTTAGATGCTACTGACACAAATGTTAAGTAAATACATAAATGACTAGCTAGATACAAAGATTAGGTTTTACCTAATTTTTTAAAGGATATAATCGAAATATTACTTGAGCAGTTTAGATGCTACTGACACAAATGTTAAGTAAATACATAAATGACTAGCTAGATACAAAGATTAGGTTTTACCTAATTTTTTAAAGGATATAATCGAAATATTTCTTGAGCAGGTTAGATGCTACTGACACAAATGGTAAGTAAATACAATGAAACGTTTTCAAATAATAATAGCTTGGAATTAAACGAAAGTATATATAGAAATTCCTATAGAAGATAACTAGCTCTATTTTGATATGAAGTTTAAAAAAAAATGGTAAATACGAGTAGATGGATAGTAAATAATTGGAGGAAAGCTGTACGCATGCACTCTCGAGCTAATTATATTTACATAAAATATTATTTAGGTTCTTTCAGGCTGGTTCAAATAGTCAAATTCATTCAAATACCATTTATTGCTTTGTTTTATCTTAATAATAATAAAATAATAATTAAAATCGTAGTTTGTTGAATTGATTGACCTATTTGATTTTTAATTTGTAGGTAGTTTACAAAAACATATGAACTAATTTCTGCCTTCATCCTATTTACTTTTTAAAATTGTGTAATAACGGATCTGTTTTGGCTATAAATTGATAAGGAACAGCATTCAATAAGATACCATTGAAATATGTCCAATTTAACCCAAATAGCAGCATAAAAATATCCATCATCTGTTACGGCAGTAAAGTTTAAAGAATTCGCCTATTCTACTTCTGAAGAACGGTTTCTTGATATAACTGCGTGTGAATTTGATAGTTTGTTACTGCATATTACCATTTTCTTATTCTTTGTGAGGTAGATATGTCCGGATTTAAAGATTATTTCTTATAAAAGAAATTAGTTCTCTGGTGTTGTGTTGAGGTGATTTGCATTAAAGTGATTTTTTTTGTAGAATTTAACAGATTTGCTTTTATTAACTAAGTGTAAATGAAGACAATCTGGATAAATTTTTTTTTTCATATTTTACCCATTTCTTAATAATGATTATTTCCTGTTTTGAATGTGAAATAATTTGGCATGAAACGTATAATATGTCTACTTATGATAATATTTCACAGAGTATATGTATGGCCAGACATAACTTTTAACAACAAACTATATTCCAATTTCCAATACAAAATAACTAGCTATCTTTCGCCGGCAGAGACTCTACCTTATTATAATAATTGCTGTGTTACATTTCACACCAGCCATGAAGGAAAATGTTAAAGTGGGTCCAGGGGCAAAGTTTTAGATGCAAAATAAACAAGAACAATAAGGGGAAGATTTCGCGATTTGAGGTAAATTAATGGTTTGCTAATTATTTCTTATCTTAAAAAATCTTATATAAAATAATTTCTTATATATTCTAATCAATGCAATGAAAACAAGATTATCACCTAAAATAATCCAGTATTTTATGTTACATAATAAGATACTAGGTGGGCATAGAAAAAAAAATAAAGAGTGTTATTATAGGAAAAAAATATGATTTTTCTAGGCACAGGAATGCTTGCTTCAGTAAATTAGAAACTGGTATGTGAATCAAATAAAATCATAAAATATCCCTATTTATAATCTTGGGCGTTACCAAACTCTCATGTGCCAGATGTCTATACCTTAAATTATGTATTTTACACATCATAAGTTCCTTTTCATATTGTCTAAACAATACATGGATGAGCCCAAAGAATAATGTTATATTATTAGTTAGTAACACCAGAAGTTACATACACTATTTTTTTTTACACACACGATTAAACAAGCCCTTGTAGGTAATCACCAAAATTTATGAAAATTTAAAATGCCGAAAAATCCAAACGTGCCTTATGACATAATTTTCAGATACAAAAGCCGGGCGGCCACTGTAAACGAAACGAAATTAAGCAAAGCGAAGAGAAGGCAAAGTAAACTAAACTAAGTTTTAGCAATTTAAACGACCACTGAAGGCAAGTTTTATTTTTCGCAAACTGCCAGCGAATAACCATCTTTTAAATCGCACTTGTGGTCTGGTGGTCACAGTGGATTATTCTCAAACTACGCCGCCATCAAATAAATTGTTTTACTTTTCAATTCGCCTTGTGACCCAAACAGGGCTGGCCGTCCCTGCCGTAAGAATATCAAGCTCCAAGATAGGGAAGGAAACATACACCATTCAGTATTTTGTATCCAACTAAAAACTACAGGATCGACAAATTCGTGTTTGCCGCTAACTTTGAAGTGAGGTTAATATTAAGTCTTATACTCATTATCGTCCGGAATGATTTTGTATTAATCTGTTGTTTTTGAAGTTTTTCGTGATTATTCGATCTTGAAAGGAAAGAACCGAATGAGTGCAAAATATCAGCGTAAGTGTTATCTATTGAAAAACAATATTATTAATTATATTATTAATATTTGCCTGGCATCTAGCGGAGAAATCGCAAATGAAACATTTCAACAAAAAATAAATTAATTTTTTTATTTTCCTCTAGTTCTTCCAAATAACTGCTGGCTGTCATGAAATGCCCAAAAGAGAATGTTAAGATGCACAGTCTAAAATTATTTTTAAGTATACAGAATGGTTCAAAAAAGCGTGGCGAGTTTTTTTTTTTAATGGAACACCCTATTTCATAATTTCTTTTTAGATTCTGCATGAAATTCTATAATTTTTTTGTTAATGGTGTTATATACCTAAACCTAGTAGTTGTTCCAATATTTTAATTTTTCTAGAAAAATATTAATTTTTACTCTTATAAAAAACTGACAATTCCGCCATTGTTTCTGAAGGTTGAATACTCATATTTGGTACAAGCGTTCTATTGGGATGACAAAAAAAACATGTAACAAAATTTGAGTTAGATACTACAGGGCGTTCAAAATAAATTTATATATTTCGATTAATTTAAATTGAATAATATCAACTTTTTTAACTAACGCTATAAAATAAATAACAATAATTTTTCTACTAACTAACTTACTTAATTTTCAATTATTATAACGTAATAAATGTTTTAAAATATGTCCGTCTATTTGGATACACATGTTTAGTCTTTTTACTATATTTCCCTGCACGTTCCGTAGCAGAAAGGGTGGTTTTGTCCTGCAGGCATCTCGTGTCCTATTTTCCATATCTTCTGGTATTGTAGGGAGATTAACATAAACGCGATCTTTAATATAGCCCCACAAAAAGAAATCTAAAGGTGTTAAGTCAGATCATCGAGGGGGGCCAATGAATCCATCCCTACCGATCCATTTTCGTGGGTAATGATTGTTTAAAAGTTCCTGAACATCCCGATGGTAATGAGCAGGAGCTCCGTCTTGTTGAATCCACATTTGTCCCCATTCAATATCATCAACGTCTTCAAGGAGCTATAGTAATTCATTTTGCAAAAAGTTTAAATATTTACATTCGTTTGATTTCAAATTTCAGCTTCATCAGAAAACATTAATTTGGACAAAAAATTCGGATCGGCTTCTATAGCTTCATTTACGATGGTACAAAAGTTTACTCGTTGTTCAAAATCACGGTCTAGAAGTTCTTAGTGTAGTTCCATATGGAAGGGATGATATTTGAATTTTCTCGTGGTGCGATTATAGCGGTAGATTGGGATGTGTCACATAAGTTCGCTAAATGACGGCTATTGACCTGGGGATTCAACATAAAGTGAAATCTCAATTTCTTTTCCCTCATTGGTAGCATTCCGGTTTACCACTTTTCGTTTCTTATATTTAACACTACCATTGCCATAAAACCGTTCCGTTAAGCATTGAAAAGATTGTCTAGTTGGTATGTGTCTATTAGGGTACTTCGCACCGTAAATCCTTACTGCCAAGAGACAATTTTTTTCCGCCTCGCTCAGTATATAAATCATGTCAATTAATTCAATTTTAGGAAAATCCATAACTATTTTATTCTTATAGGTACGCCACTTACGACAATAAATTAAACTATTTTTACTTACTTAATTGACATTTCAAAATTTAACAATGCCTAAATTTTTGTTTTGCCATGGCCAGCTTATTTTATAGCGTTAGTCCCGTTAGTGTAATAAAGATAAAAATGAGAAAAAAAAAATAAATCGCAAGCTATTAAAAATAGGTATATGAATTATGAATGTACTTAAAGAAAGTTCATATTTTTCAATTTGAATTAGTCGAAATGTATAAATTTATTTTGAACGCCCTGTAGCATCTAACTGAAAATACGTTACAATAAAATGTTTGTACCAAATGTGAGTATTCCACCCTCCGAAACAATGGCGGAACTGTCAATTTTTTAAAAGAGTAAAAACTAATAATTTCCTAGAAAAATTAAAATAATAGAACAACTACTAGGTTTAGGTATATAACACTACATAGAATTTCATGCAGAATCTAAAAATAAATTAAAAAATAGGGTGTTCCATTTAAAAGAAAACTGTTGTTATATTCGCCACGCTTTTTTGAACCACCCTGTATACTGTGTACCTTAACATTGTCTAAAACTTTTGTATTTAACGTTTCTTTGGAAATTCCCGAAACAAATGAGATAATGAACTTTACTCTATGGTTGACTTACCCTGTACACCTGAACTAACATGCGAATAAATTTTCAGTTCAGCATTGTTTCAGGAAGTGCTGCGCGATGCGCTAAAATTTTCTTATAAATTCTTTAAGATACTACTACCGGTGAAAATATTCGTCTTAAAACCACTCCGCGAATAATTGCAGCAATTACAATAATTAATTTGCCTATCAAATGCAGCTGATGCCGCGTGTTCATGGGGCGATTTTGGTCGGACAACCGTTGAGTCGATAGGAGGTCAACAGCAAATTGGAAGTGTAAGCCACGAGTCGACTTGATCATTCAACAAACTAATTCGATTCGATTGGAGTAGAAATCTAATAATCATTGTTACTTTCAACATTGATGATAAAAAGAAGATAATTTGAAAAATCCTTTTTATACACTGGCAACTACCCCTGTTTACTTAGAATATTATCCTATGCAGGGTGGTTACTTAGTGCGTGGACGTAAGATATCTCAAATTCGAGACGAGATACAGAAAAAGTTCTTACAAAGATAGATTATTAGCAGATAAAGCCCGAAAATATTTTAATTTATATATAGTAATTCACAAATGTGGAGAAGCTCAAACTTATGTGATTTTTATTCAATGTCCAGTATATCTATGTATGTATGCATGTATCTTTATTGGTTTTTTAGATATATGAAATAAATATTAACATCATCATTTTGCAAGTTCCCTGACCACCAGCATAGGAAAAGCAAAATTCTTCTACTTAGAGAACTTTTTAGTCTGTGCCACTTCTGACTTAAGGGCTAGGTGACGGTAAAACATTGTAAATTGACTATATACCTAGCGTTGTGTGTTCAAAAGTATTCCAAAACATTTTCGAACTGACGGGATATGTTCAATCTGTCATTTCTTAACGAATAAAAACAAAACGGGTCTCGTGGCCGCCGTTTTAATGCGACACCGACGGTTTCGGATACACAGGCACTAGCGGGCCCCAGCAAGTAGTTCGACCCCGTTTCGATTTTAGTGGCGCGATACGACGTGGCAGTCCAACGTTGTGAGAAAAAAACAAAGGGAAGACTGAAACATGTATCATCACCGCCAGCCCCATTTACGCCAGTAACCAGACTGGATGAGACCGGATATCTCGTGGGGCAAAACGAGGGAAAGGAACCACTCCCCAGTTAGTAGGTCGAACAAAAGCTTAAGGGACGCGTGAAACCAAGGGTTAGTATCCGTTAGAAGATATCTACAGATCTGGGCTGACGTGAAACTGGGGACCGTGGTTCAAAGACTACTGTAGGTTCTTTCGGCGAAGGAAAGAAACATAAATGGGCCGCAGCATCTAAGGTTATTCAAATCAAAAGAAAACAACAACACAAAAAATTCTTGCAATAGTTATTGTAAATATTATAGATACTATATCCTCTACTTCTAAACATATTTATTGTTATTACATACCTTTTAGGTTGGGAGAATATTTTTTTATTGTGTAAGTAACGAACACCGCCTATACCAGTGTATATTATTTATAATTTTATACTTATTGGCCATTATAAAAAAAAATATGTTTTTGTGTATCAGTTTTAAACCAAAAATAATTTAGTAAAACAGCACGCTAGATAATAATGCAGAAACTAACCTACCTTTAATAATTAATTGAAAGGAAGATATTCCGGAATATCTATAAAACAAGCGGCTAAAATAGTTAAAAATAAATGTAGGGACACCAAGTTGACAATTATGCACAAAAATGCGCAAGAAACTGGAAACAGGAAACAGGATAAGAAAATAGCTTTAATGATAACATAATAAATTCCAAGCGGATTACTTCAGTTCATAATAATATAGCCGAGTTGATAATTAACTGGTCGATTATAAGAACTAAGCAGTATGGATGTAAAAAAGCAGATTTCATTTAAATTTGTATTTTTGATAACGGCTTTGTAGAAGTGTAGGCATGCCATAAATGAATACTAAACGTTAACCCATAACAGCGCCGAATTAAAGGTTTCGTAGGCCCTAGGCACCAGTGGTGAATTTTAGATTTGAATTCGGGGAGGTTCACTAACGGGTTGCGGAAAAAATGCGGCGCAGGCGAAAATTTTTGGGGTGCCACGCCCTAATTTTATCACGAAATAACAAAATTTACAAATTAAGTGGTTTCCTAAACATTTCCATGCGTTTGAAGAGCCCAATGGATGCCCATGCTCTGATGAAGTCGCTGACGGCGCTGTTTTTACAGATAAAGTTAAAAACATCATATTTAATATATGGCCAAAAGTTATTAATTAAAAAAAACTTACAAAGTAATTTAGAAATTTTAGCTTTTTATTAAACAAAACTAACTTTTTGCCATCGAAAATAATTGCTAGTTTCAAGTTTCCCAAATGTAAATGTTGCTTTTCGCATATACCTTTCAATGCTGGGGTCAAATGCAGAAGGTGAGTTTTCTAAACTGAACCTTATCAAAAATTTTATGCGTTCAACTATGGACCAAGAGAGAGTTTCTTCACTAGGCCTACTATGTATTGAAAGTGATTTGACTCGCGAGATGGACTTCGACGACATACTGCATGAATTCGTCGAATCAAAATCACAAAAAAAAAAAACTTATTGTAAAAATATGTGTAAAAAGGTTGTTAAAACTGTTATAAGCTTTTTGTATCACATTGTAGTTTGTCTCTGTGTCTGTGAACTCTTTTTCTTATTGTAGAATACAGTATTGATCCTTTTTTTGTGTCTATTTTTATTATATTTTATGATCGTAGGCCCTAGGCAAGTGCCTAATGTGCCTTATCGATAATCCGGGCCTGACCCATAATACCTGTAACCTTATAATTAATTCCATCTGGTAGGTTAATTAGCACCGTTAGATAATAGGTATAGGAGGAAAAAGTAAGAAAATACTATCCACAAAGATTATACCTAACCTGGTATTATACAAATGAATAGTATTGGTAAAGGTAAGTTTTGCTTTTTATTTAATATTCTATGGATTAGCTTACACTGCTTAGATTCCAATATGGTAACGCAGCTTGCAGATATCCCGATCTCTGTAAAGGTCTTCGGTGTGGGTGAGGCGATTGTATTCAAAAAGAACTTTTAAAATCTTATTTTGCAAAATTTGGATATTATTAAAATTTACCATTCCACACGTTCCCCAAACCGGGATCAGATACCTGATGTGCGACAAAAAATAAGCATTATACAGGGTGAGGATTTTAAAGTGTTACAACGCAATATCTGAAAAACGGCTATAAATATTTTAGTCAAATTTTGGGACGTGGATAGGGAGGTTGGGGGACAAATTTTAAAATATTTTTGATATTTACCCCCCCTCCAGATTTGATGTGGCTAGTGACAAATTTGAAATGTCAAATGGAAAGGTATTTTTTTTTTTGATAATTCGATTCCTCGTCAATAACTACGTAAGTGAGCAGAAAATTGTTACATTTGCTCTACTAGTTGCTTAGTTACGAATTTTTCAATAAATAAAATAGGAATACTTAAAACTACACATTTTAAATCATGACACCTATGATTATTGTTTATCCAAACCTTTAATTATGTTGTATCCTAGGAAACCACTTTTGACTTTGACAAGTAGTGATAATCTGATAAAGTTCATTATTCAGTGCAATTATGGAACAATCTTATGACATTGAAATAGACATGTTGTTAATTCTGGGAGAATGTAGAAAAAACTACCGGGAAGCGGCGCAATTGTGGACTGTTAGGTTTCCCGCCATTCAAAAATCTCATATGGCATTTAAGCGATTAGAAGATCGAGGCCGCAGCACGGGAATCCTAAAAAATAAGAACAGAGTTAGAAGACAAACAAAAACTAATGACGATATGGCCGTTGGAGTGTTGGGTGTAATAGCTGTAAATCCTCATGTTGGTTCAAGGGAACTTGCTCGTGATTCAGGAATGTGCCAAAAATCGGTACTGGCTATTTTACACAAGCACAATTTTCACCCTTACCACATAACTATTCATCAGGAATTGTATGGCCAAGACTTTCAAAATAGGATTACATTTTGTACGTGGTTACAAACTTTAATTCACGAAAACAATGCATTTTTAAGAAAGATAGTATTTTCTGACGAAGCTACATTTACCAATTGTGGTCAGGTAATTATTTAAATCAATATGGATTATTGTAACTTTTAATAATCAAAAATATGTAATCCACTACTTGATGGGTGTACATAAATAAATACATATCTAAACACCCGTTAACGGGTGTTTAGAGAATATTCAGATACATTTAGATTTATTTTTAATTTTATACTGATTCAATCAATTTTGCTTTTCTTAATTTAAGGTCAACCGGCACAATTTACACTATTGGGCACCTCAAAATCCTCACTGGATGAGATTTCTGCCAAACCAACATCCTTGGTCGGTTAATACCTGGTGTGGCATAGTCGGAGATAGAGTCATTGGACCACATTTTTTTGACCGTCACCTAAATGGAGAAATGTATAATAATTTTTTACAAACCGATTTGCCACAACTTCTGAATAATAATGGAAATCAACAAGAACTATGGTTTCAGCAAGATGGTGCTCCGCCACATTTTGCCCGACAAGCTCGAGATACACTAAATGAAATGTTTGGAAACAGATGGATTGGTCGTGGTGGTCCTGTAAATTGGCCTGCAAGGTCACCAGATTTAACCCCATTAGATTTTTTCTTGTGGGGATTTATAAAAGAGAAAGTTATGGCTACACCACCGACCACACCAGAAAACATGAAAGATCGTATTCAACAAGCATGTAATTTAGTAACGCCTCAAATGTTAACTCGCGTGCGCAACTCATGTCAAAAAAGAATTGCAAAATGTTTAGAAATGGATGGGGGTCATTTCGAACACCTTTTGAAGCATGATCGTCGTTAGATTTTTTAAGGAATTATCATTTTTAAGTATTCCTATTTTATTTATTGAAAAATTCGTAACTAAGCAACTAGTAGAGCAAATGTAACAATTTTCTGCTCACTTACGTAGTTATTGACGAGGAATCGAATTATCAAAAAAAAAAAATACCTTTCCATTTGACATTTCAAATTTGTCACTAGCCACATCAAATCTGGAGGGGGGGTAAATATCAAAAATATTTTAAAATTTGTCCCCCAACCTCCCTATCCACGTCCCAAAATTTGACTAAAATATTTATAGCCGTTTTTCAGATATTGCGTTGTAACACTTTAAAATCCTCACCCTGTATACAGTGCGTCCATAAGTCTTGCACAAATTCATTTAAAATTCAGGTATTTACTTTTTAAAAACGCTCGGACACGTCAATTAGTACTTTTGTTTGCGCATTTTTTAACGTAAAATGTTTTTATACAGGGTGTCGCACGTATGAGGTATGAGGTCATCAATAAATGTGTTTAAAATAAATTTTCAAACGTCAATATTTCGGAAACCGTGATTTCCAGAGGTGTTAAGTGTTCATCATAGAATTCAAAATTGATATAATATACAGGGTGTTCCATTAAAAAAAATCCTTGATGACCTCATACCTCATACGTGCGACACCCTGTTTAAAAACATTTTACGTTAAAAAATGCGCAAACAAAAGTACTAATTGACGTGTCCGAGCGTTTTTAAAAAAAGTAAGCCCCTGAAATTTAAATGAATTTGTGCAAGAGTTTATGGACGCAGTGTATACCAATTTTAGTGTTCTCACTAAGATAATGTCTAACCTTGTACATGGAACTGATCATTGGTAGAATCTTGTTTGTTACGTGAACAATATGTTGATCTCAATTAAGGCTCTGATCAATAAGTAATCCTAAATGTTTTATATGCGATACTTGATTAATATTAATATCATTTATGTTTATATTGGGATTCGGAATATTTTTATTTTTTTGCCTGAACGTAAGCATTTTGTCTCGTCAATGTTAATCTTTAATTTATTGCATAGCAGCCAGTTCCTATACAAATCCAAGTCAGTGTTTACTTCTACTTCGAAATCGTTTATATTTTTCGCACTATAAACTAATACAGTATCATCAGCGAGCGTGTAGTACTGGCTTTCGAGCCCTGCAACCTTCAAACTTGAAACATACAACGAATATAACAATGGCCCAAGGACCGACCCCTGAAGAACACCACATGTATTGATTGCAATATCACTTGTAAGGTGATCCAGTCTTACATATTGTTTTCTATTTTCTAAACATCTTTTTATAAGTTGATAAATATTTCCTCGGAAGCCCATACTACTTAATTTTCGCAATAGAATATCCACGTTTACCACATCAAATGCCTTTTTCAGATCCACAAAAACGGCAATGACAATTCGTTTATTATCTAATTCGGTCGAAATTTTATTTACAAGATCCACAGTTGAACCTGACGTACTGCTATTTTTAATAAATCCATACTGAAAATCATCCCCACCAACAAACCTTTCAATCTTTATAATTTCCTCTAGTATTTTAGAGAACACACTTACAACAGTTATTGGCCTGTAGTTACCCATTTTTACACATTTATTTCCTGACTTATATGTAGGGCGTATTCTGCTGACTTTGAGTTCCTCAGGAAAGGTACCAGAGACAATTATATTGTTAATTAATTTGTGTAATATTGGAATTATCATCTCCTCTAGATTAATAATATCCTGAACTGTTATTTAGTCATGTCCAGGAGCTGATTTTTTTTTTAATCCGAGATAACTTTCCTGATTTCCCTTTCATCCACTGGCCAAAAATACAAACTCTTTTCACAATAAATCTCATCAGACCCTACACTATTTTGAAACTCTAGACCTAAACCTTCAATTTCGATATTTACTTCCTTCACAATGTTCGCGCCTACCGAAGAAATATGTTTGTTTATCACTATGTCCATTGGATTGCCAACCTCAATATCATTTACAATGAGTTTTTCAATTTTGTTTCATAATTTTTACCTTTAACCAGATTATTTATGAACCTCCACTTTTTTTATTGTCATTTCCAGCCTCTTCTCACTTATTTCTAAAGTATCTATTTTTTAGAGATTTTATCTTATTGTTAACTTTATTTTTTAAAGCTTTAAATTTACCGTTTATTTCCGTACCATTTTGACACTCTTTGTATAGTATATCACGCTCATACATAAGGTCAATTAGTTCAGTTGTTATACAAGTATTATTGGCCACGACACCTGATGACCCTCACATACTCATTTTGGTCCTTGCACCATTTGATTTTCTCTATAAGTTGTTGGAATGAGGTGATGCTAGGTCCTTTGACCTGTTGATGAAACGTTTCCTTAAATGTATTACAGTTTGTGCCTTTGGATTCGTATGTCATCTTAGCTTCATAACCAAAAAGGTGTGGGTGGAAGTATTATAGATCTTGTGCTGGTAAAGGGGAAACATGAATTAAAGTCTACAGTGGAGGAAACTCCACGAATAAGTGATCACTATATAGTAATGATTGATCTTAGGGTTAGTAACTTTCAGAAAAAGAAAAATATTATGGTTAATACAAGGGGTAGGATTGATTATGAAACTGTGAACAGTGGTCTAAGAGAAATAAGCTGGAATTATAATAGGTTGATTAGTTTAGATGATAAGTGTAGAATATTTTTTGATAATGTGTTAGGTATATTGAACGAAAAAGCTCCAAGAAAACAAAAGCTTATTAAATTTTATTATAAAGAATGGTTCAATGATAGGGTAAAAATTGCAATTACTGAGAGGGATAATAGTTACAAGAATTATAAGGTAAATAAAACTGAAGAAAATAGAGAAATATATAAACAATATAGAAACAGGGTTTTAACAGTTGTAAGGGAAGAAAAAAAACATTTTTATCACAAAAAAATTGATGATGTTAAGAGTGATCCAAAAAAGATGTGGGAAACATTGGGCGAACTAATAACTGATAGAAAAAAGAAACAAATTGAAAGATTAGAGTTGAATGGGGTTGTTTGGGAATCAACAAATTCTATTGCTGAAGAAATGAATAAATACTTTGTTGATAGTGTTAGAGAAGTAGTGGCTACAATTGATATACAACATTCACTACCAGACACATTCATTCAAAACCAACAAGACACTCTGAACTTTTTCCAACTGATTGACGTAAAACAATTACAAGAAATCCTATTTAGTTTGCCTAATAAAGCAAGTCCTGATGACATATCTGTAGAGTTCCTTAAAAACACTTTTGAAAACATTAAGGAACCTTTATTACATCTAATAAATACTTCACTTGAGATTGGTAGGGTACCATTATTGTTAAAAATTTCACATGTTATACCAGTTCAAAAAATTAAGGGAGCAATTAAAGCAGAAGACTTTAGACCAATTAATGTATTATCAACGATTGAAAAAATATTAGAGAGGGTGGTATATAACCAGCTTATTAATTTCATTGAAGTGAACCATATTTTAATTGAAAATCAGTCAGGGTTTAGAAAAAAGCATAGCTGTGAATCTGTGATGCAGCACATTCTTTATGAATGGAAACATTTATTAGATGATAATTATATTGTTGCTGCTGTTTTCCTGGACTTAAAACGAGCTTTCGAAACTATAGATAGAGCAAAGTTAATTTTAAAATTAAAAAAATATGGTATAGTTGACATGGCATTGGTCTGGCTTGTGAACTACCTTGACCACAGATTGCAGGTAACAAAAATCGGTGGGCAACTTTCATCGGAGATTGAGAATGATATTGGCGTGCCTCAGGGTAGTACTTTGGGACCTTTATTGTTTATAATTTATATTAATGACATAGCGTTGGCGGTTAAGGAATGTTCACTGCATTTGTTTGCAGACGATACACTTGTATATTATTACTCAAAAGATCTGAAGACGTTGATTGACACTGTGAACGTTGATTTGGGTTGCCTGCATGGGTGGTTCAACAGTAATACCTTAAAACTTAATGCAAAAAAATCAAAATTTATGATAATTGGTAACAAAAATGTACATGATTCTGGTATAACAAAGAATATTCAAATTAGGGTAGGTAAAGAAGTAGTTGAACTGTCTTCAAAACATAAATATCTGGGGTTTATTATTGATCATAATCTTAAATTTAAGGATCACTTGGAACATGTTATTGAAAAAATTACGAAGGGTGTAAATTTTCTTTCTAGGTTCACAACTACTCTGTCTCGATGGACCAAAATTACTGTTTATAACACCTTAGTCTTGCCTCATTTTATATTTAGCTCATCAATATTGTATTTGGGTAATGGGAATGAACTGAATAGACTTCAAAAATTGCAAAACAGGGCAATGAAGGTCATTCTCAATGAAAGACATGACACTTCTATTGGGAGTATGTTAAAAAAACTTGGTTGGCTCCCAATAAATAAATTTCTTATTTACCAGAGCATGATCCTAATATACAAAATCCAAAATAACTTAACACCAGAGTACTTGACTAACAAATTGGAAAACCATGTAATAATGCACTCTTATAATACAAGAAATAAAAGAAATTTTTATGTTACAACTAAAAATAAGAAAAGTACAGAGAATGGACTGTATCATAAAGGCTTGTTAGAGTTTAATAAGCTTCCAATCGAGATTAAAACTGTAGCCAATGTTAAGCAATTTAAAAATGTGCTAAAGCAAAGACTATTGCGAGAATGATAGTTTAAGTGCATGTCAAGCTTTGAGTCGAAAGTATAGATTTATGATTTACTCCTATGGGTAATACGTAATAACCTTACATTATAATAGTAAACTACGTTTTTTTTTGTTTTTTTGAGCTGTATGGTTTGTATATGTATGACTTTAGACATTAGGATGATTTCGTGCAGTATTAAGCTGATTTTTGTAAGCAAATTTGGATATAATGTTGTAATTTGTTATTAGCCAGGTGCTAAATAAAGGATCTATATATATAAACCTGCACACTTTCCGCAACAGATACCATAATCTTTCTATGATCCGAAAGGGGATTATCTTCTACTGCCGCAACACATTTTTTTGTCATTTCCCTGTTCAGAAATTATGTGATCTATCAGACTTTTCGAATTTTCGGTAACGGGTGTGGCACATACTGCATTTATCGTACTTATTATACGAAAATTGTTCAGCAGTAATGTGTTCTTATAGCTTCTTACCATGCTGGTGTGCTCCCCCAGTAAATCAATGTTAAAATCACCTAAGATGATATAATCCTTGGGGTACTGGATCAATAGCCTTTCGATGTGTTTCATAAATTGATTATGATTATACGAGGGAGGGCACTGATCTTCAGATCCTTTTCACCAATTTGTGTACAAATCCAGTTATAATTTTCATGATATGCTAAGTTGTAAAGTTCTCTGAACTTAATTCCATTTATATATATTGACGCCCCCCACCTTTTCTGTCGCGACTGAAATGTAGCGATTCGTATCCCTTAAGTTCGTAGCAGGCAGACTCCATCTCACATATCCAGGTTTTAACTAAGACTAAGATTGTTGAATTGTTTCTTATCACAAAACATTGAAGTTCATCAAGTTCCTTTCTCATACTCTGGATATTCATATATGCCACACTTAAACTTTTTTTGTTTTTGTTTTTATTCAGTTTTTTATATAATTTTTGTTTTCTATAAGTATAATCTTACTGTTGTCTTCTTGTCTAAGTGGTATATTACCTTTGCTGATCCACAGATATTTATATCCATTTTCCTTTCTGAATATTTGCGCCGCCTTGTATAGATCCAAGTTGCTTTTGGTCAGGTCATGATTTATATAAATTTTATTATCCTCTTTAAATCCTAAACTCTTCGTGTACAAATGTATTTTTCTGGGAGATCTCATCATACACTTCTTTATCTCTTCAATATGAAATATTACCTTGATGGTTTTTTTTTTTCATTTCATCTCTTCCAATTCGAATATCATGAAATTGCTGGTCAGCTATAGTTATCTGCAATTAATTTCCAATTCTCTTTACTACTTCCTGTATGTCTTCGTTTTTTTGACAAAGTACACTATGTATCACTATGTTATTATCCAGCTCTCTTTGCTCGTTCTTCTTTAACTATTGCTTAATAATTTTGAGTTCTTTTCTTAGTTCCTCATTAACTTCGAGTTGTTGATTATATCTTAGAAATAGACTGTTGTATTTTGTGTCCATCTCATCAAGCTTCGCCATGACATCGGCGATAGTGTAATCTTTTATGGTGAGTAGAGCTTTGCTGCCTGGGCTGTTTTTGGGTTTTTTTACATGTATCATAGTACCAACTTTCCTTCGTTTTGCCAATTTTTTCATAAGTTGACGTCCGAATAAAACTTACAGTTGTGAAACAATATTGAAGACTTGAGAGAAATGAAAAATATTTACGTATCTACCGTTTCAGATTTTAAATGCGGGGCCATGGGAAGAAATCACACTATACTTAAGGACAAAAATCCTATTGCCGGAGTTCATTAGTTTTTTTGTAGTTATTCTAATGAGTTCTTTATCGCATGGTTTATTGACAAGATTTGGTAAAATTCGATTCCGATATGCATGGCTTCAAAATGATGGTACCTACAAAAAGATATGCCCAATGAAGTTCCAATTTTGTTCCTCTTATGCCGGTGGTCAGGGAAGTTGCAAAAATGATCTCAATATTTACTTTTATACAGGGTGTTTCAGATGTACGGTACGTAACTTAAGAAGGTGATTCCTTATGATATTCCAAGAGGGAAAATTCATATGAACATGTGTTCGGAGCTTCCCCGCTCTTGATATACAGGGTGTTAAAAACTTTAAAAAAAAAATCGGTGTAATCGGTGTCAATTTTCAACATTTGCTTTGATTAACTGCAAGTTTAAAAGATAATGTTTAAGTCCTTTTTTCTTCGAAGGCAAAAAAAAACTTAAAAAAACGTTTTTTTCTCAAGACAGCGGCTTCGCCGATCAAGCGAACAGCTCTTCTTGGGGCCTATCAAATAGAAATGAAAGAGACTCTAGGTCGACATGCTTCTTTTGCTGTTATTAAAGCGCCCGATACATACATATTTTACAAGCAAAAAACACTATAAGTCCGTTGTACGCTTCATGGCTTTTTTTCCGGTCTGAACCAAAAAGATTCTACGTGTAGCACAAGCACTTTACAATGGAAGAAAATGTTATGTTCAGGTAGACTCGAATGCTTTGTATTGAGGATCAAGATAACACAATTACGTCTTTTTTTTATTAGAAGTGGGCAATATTAAGGGATCCTTTATTCGCCCCCTTATAACATATAAGAAATATCCAGTGAACTACACTATTGTAACTTTCACGGTAATTAATGCATCTTCTGAGTCCAACAGTGAATTATACTGGTACCTATTTCAAAAGTCGTGCACCACCCAAAAACAAAAAATGTTTGTTTGTATTAAATTTTAGCAGTATTTACTTGGTAATGTTTTTGTTACAAAAAATTAAAAAAACATTCCAAAAAACGGAGCACATTATTCCTTATCACAATCGTAAAGCAAAACATGCAGTTTTGTACGTGTCGTTTAAGATAAAAAAAAAACAGTGTTGAAGAATCGACTTAACCATGCCTGGAAATCCGATTAGTAACGAAATTCGTTTGCGAATAATCTTCCTTCATGAAGAAGGCCTATCACATTGACAAATAGCCGATAGATTAGGCTGTAAGTCTGTACAGTACAGTTACTCGGACCATTCAAAGGCGCATTGAGACGGGTTTGTGGAAAGTAGACCTCGAAGTGGGCGTCCAAGAGTTACAAATGAAAGACAAGACCGATATGTAGCTCAACTGACTCGGAGAAATAGATTTGTGACAGTCGGCAGTCTTCCAAGGCAATTCCAGCACACATACCACCAAGTCGTTGAAGATGGGAGTGTTATGTTTTGGGGTGGAATCATGTATGGAAGAAGAATACCTTTGGTTCATGTTCCTGGCACTATGACCGGCCAAATTTATATGGATCCTATCCTTCTGCCTATTGTGTAACCAATTCGAGACGAAGCAGGTCCCAATTTCATCTTTATGAACAATAGTGCTCATCCACATCGAAACATCGAAGCCGAGCCGTTCAAGAGTTTCTACGGGAGGGTAAAATTGACAGATTGGAGTGGCCACCTCTTTCTCCGGACATTAATCTCATTGAGCATGTCTGGGACTACTTGTCTAGATCGATTCGTCATCGTTTGAACCCACCTATTAACGCTCAGGAGCTCATTGTAGCCGCTTCTGAGAAATGGAATAACATTCCTGAAGAATACCTAAATAACCTCATACGAGGCATGCACAGACGTGCTTATACCTTGCTACAAAGTATGAGTGGCAACACAAACAATTATACACCTAATAGTACGGATATATTTTTAGAATGAAAATTTTGTTTACTTCTAGATGTAATTTCAAACTGGTTCAAGATTTTTAAAAATGAGTGTAATATCTGTATATTACACATAGGTATATGTAAATTCTCTTAGATCATCGCTACGTCAAGGTACCTACTGTGAAATCACTGAAATAAAAAGTGCGACAGTTGTTTATAAGACTTTTATCGTATCTCGGTTATATGGATCTTTAGAATGCGATGTTTACCAAATAATCCGTGTTTTCAAATAATTCAAATGGAAAGTTTACTGTTAAATGAAAGGAATACGAAGGTTCTTATTTTTTCATCATTAAGTAACAATAACAAGAAAATGTTTATTAGCCTTGTTGGTCTTTTGTCGCATTTTAAATGAAATGGAAAATTTTAAATGGACACAAATTTTCTGTAGAAGTTTTACGGTAATAAACGCAATTTTGAAAACAAAAATTTCAAATTTACCTAATATTAAAGTTGCCTAGCAGCTAGCAGGCTTGGCAAAATTTTGAATCCATGGATATCATGATTAAAGTATAGGAACTGTTTTTGCGGACGGGCGAGAGAAGTTTGAATTTTGGCGCTCGAATTACATACATGATCTTCTCTACAACCGGTGTTTTTGTAAAAATGTTTGTAGTCTACAGTAGTCTGTATGATTTATTGAGATTTGAGTGGATGTGTGATTAGCATTCAGAGAGGCGTCCGTCCGTTTATAATAATCAATAATAAGTTTCTCTGTGTTCGGCTATTTTCGGTATCTGAAGGTCGTGTGTAACGTATAGAACATCGTGAAGCGAAGAGCATTTGTCATGATTCACTTTATTTTGAAAAGTCTGAAATTTGCGAAAAGAGTACTTCTTTTATATGTATATATTTTATACACAAGGAGACGATACCATAAATAAGGACTGGTCGAATATTTGGCTTGTACAGTAAAGTCTTGGTGCGTAAGTATAGTCTGCTTCTACTGTTGATGAGGAAATAGATGGTACCAAGTTGACCGTTAGCTTTTTTCAAACGTTGGTATGCATTGTCGTTCCAAACCAGCCGCTTATCCAAACTCAGCCCCACATATTTTACTTTATTATACCAGTTTTGAGTTTTTGACTTGCAGTCTGGTTTGACGAAACTTACATGTGGACGTCGAAAAGTAGATGGCTTGGGTTTTGGCGTAATTTACAAACTCTGATAACATTAACCACTGAATTATACGCCAAATAGGAGTTTATAATTTTACTTGCATCCCCAATTCCACATTGGTTTTCAACATTTTACAACATTGAGACCATGATCAAGACCAAGGCATTGCTATGACTGCAAGACCTAGACTAAAAGCAGCTTGTCCACCAGTAATAAGTGAACTTGACGATACCATGGCTCGACGTCAGTTAAAGGTTAGCATATATACCATTTAAACAGAAGCTCCCCAAGACACATCTCTCTGCTACCTGTACCTACGATACTGGTTGTTGAAAGCTCGTCCAGATCGTCCTGTTGGACTTCTTGCGACTGCGATGCGATTATAATCTTAAGGTTTACAATTTTTGTTCTTTGTGAAAATGGTAGAAAAATCTAATACTGCTAAATTAGTCCAAATAAGTAGTTGAAAGAGGTCCGCGCCTATAAATCACATAAAAGTGCTTTCGCCATAGTAAACATTTTTCGGTTTTCATTAAGTCTAAAGTACGGATTTAGCCAATAGCGGCGCATTTTCTTTCTTTTTCTATAATAATAATAAGACACAATTACATTAGTTGTCCTCACGACGTGGCATGTGAAACAATGCTAATATGGTTTTGAAATTTTCACCGAGGGTACTATAGCTAGTTGTAGCCTAGCCTAGATGTATGGTTAACAAGTCTTCAGGTTGCCGATAAACTACATTCATCTAAATATCTTTGTGGTGTCATCGCCGTCACGTATTGTTGGCGTAATGCATATAAGTGATCCACAGGATAAAATAAAAAAATAAAAGAGGAGACAGTAGTCCACTTTCTGAAACTCCATATGTGATGGGCAGTGTTTGGGATCTTGATTAGTTATATCAAATAAGGTCAGCTTATACTCACCAGCATCCATGTGTTAGTTAAGGTTAGTAATACTTCAATAAGTGCCGTTCTAGTTAATCTATCCTTGAGTAAACCGTGTTGAGTTAAGAGTTAAGAAAGAAGCTTATATATTTATTAAAATAATATATTATTTGATCATACATCAGGCGCTGCAAAACTTTAAAAACATAAAAATTTTAGGTAGCATGCACATAATATCAGGGACATGTTTTAAAATAAAGAAAGGAATGCTTTCAGGTCTTGCGGATTTAGTTTGTCACTGTTTGTAAAACATCAAAAGTCTTTTTAATCGATGTAGGACTTAAGAAAAAACTATTGTTCGTTTGTTGGATATGATGTAGATATATATAACAGGATAAAATAGGAACATAAGAAAACTGAACAAAAATAAACTGTTTTTTTTTGTAACCAGAAATAATTTTTTAAATGCCTAAAAGCAGCTTACCTTCTTAACCGAATTTTCTTCTTCTTAGGGTTCTGACCCTAGGGTAGCGACTTGCAGAGGCAAGCTCCAAAATCGCCGTTCCAAACTAAATCAAGAAATAAACAAGGAACTCAGACTAAGAGCCGGAGCCGAAAACTTATTTAAAGCTACAACCAACAGAAAGCTTAAAGATACGGTGGCCGTTGAGCTCAATTTTGTAAATTCAAATCTGCAACTCTTGAAGGAGCAGCTTGCCGAATTAAATTCATCGGTGGAATTGTATCAAAGTGATAGGTAAGTAGATTTATTCTTAAGAATAAAGGTGATTTTGGGTCACATTATGCAATGTGAAAATTGATATTCAAGTATGTTAGATTAGAAACAAAAACAGGTCGACTATAACAAAGTGAGTCTACAGTTTTCGAGATTATACAGTTTACATAATAATTACAAGATTGGATTATCATATTAAAAAAAAAACAAGATTCCAACCAAAAGCACTAAAATCAGTATGGAGATATACCAACAAAAATTACTAATTAGAAGCTTAAAAATCCTACATCAAAATAATAATTAATTTGTAGATTATTTTGTCATAGTGGACACTTTTATTTTAAAAATTTGTAAAAGTATCATAAGGACTTTATTTTCAAAACAAAAAGTTTTTTTTTCGTGTACCTACTATGTGTGTATATTCAGATCAAATTTGAAACAGTCTTATATTTGACCTTCTCATTACAAGTAGTTAAATAAGTAGACACGATAATAATAAAATTTGTAAATTACCATCGTTTCTTAAAATAAATATGCAAAACTATTTATATTTAAATTTATTCTAACAATAAAGATCCAAATGCAGTACGCGTATAAGTAGGTATATGAGTTCTCCCACCAAAAGTTAACACTGTATAATGATTATCTTTTGTAATAATTTTCTAATTTCAAATACCCAAGTATGACAGACTCAAAAATGAAAATTGAGAAAAAAGTAGACCTACGTGCCAGATTCGAGCCGACAGCCTTTAAAATATCTGTCTAATTATAATGTGACCCTAGCATTGTACATGTACAGAGTTTACCGTATATTTTGCCACTCACCTACAAGGGGTTAATAAAAAAAAATGATAGATACAAGAATTTATTATTTTTTCCCAAATTCTCTGATTTTGTTATCAGGGAAATTTAAAAAAACGGTGTAAATGTCAAAACTTGACAGTTTTAGACAACATTTATTTCTTCAAATATAAGTTGAGTTTGGGTTACTTCTTTTGTTAATATTTATAGATTTTATAGATACTTTATTGGCAACATGGCTTCGCAGGAAGAAGTGGAATTTGAATTGAATAAATTAAGGAAAAGTGATCTAATACGATTTATAAATACTAAAAAAGTGACGAGGCAGTTAAATAGTAATGAGAAGGTGACTAAAGCAATCGGCTTTAGTGAAAATTTGACCAATGATCATGTTTTCTTCGATAGCGTTGCCGAAATTCTTGAATGCAGGTAACCTTAAACTAAATATGTCAGTTTTAAAACTCGAACTCGATTTAAAAGTCTCGAAACAGGAAGTCGACTCTTTCAAAAGACTTATCCAGGAACTGAAATATTGAATTCAAGATCAAGAAACAATAATTAAACTTCTAAAACACAACAATTCTTACATTTCTATTCATAATACGAGTCAAAATGTAAACGTACAACATAGTACTACCAAGAATGTTGCCGTAGCTTCAAGTTCCTCTAGCAAGTATAATAGAGACATTGCGAAAAATATTAAAAATTCAAATACAGAGAAATCGAATAAACAAAATGAACCAGATTCTATAAATACTCAGGAAAAGTTTACGAGTCGCGAGAAAAATGGCAGAGAACCTTCAAACTAAGGCCATAGGGGGAAAGTTATATGGGGGGGAAATGAAATATCTGACATTGAGAAGGGCGATAAATCTGGTAATTCGTTTGCTGCTGCTGCTAGAACGGCTTAGCTTCATATATTAAAGGTTCAGAAAGGAACCAGAGAATCAGATATAACGACATGTTTGGAAAATACCTTTCAGGGGTAAGTTTATAGTTCAGCCTCTGGAAGTTTATAAGGATGCCCAAAGTGCTTCATTTAACGTAGGAGCAGATTACTCTTTACTGGACCAGCCAAATCAACCAACAACGTTGCCCCAGGGGGTAGCCGTAAAAAAATTAACGTTGTTTAGGCCGAAAAGATTTGGAAATTATAACCAAAAATCACAATTCCCTAGATACGACAGCTCTTACAGTCAAGTCTTATAAATGTACAGTGTTTAACAAACAAAACGGCACTGCTGGAAGTTTTTGCTTTTGTGCACAATCCTGACATTCTGTTTATTACAGAGTACTGATGTAATAAAGTAAATATTGAATTCATGGTACTACCAGGATATAAAACTATTTCCTATTTTATCAGAAAATCAAGCATCCATGGAGGGTCCCTAATATATGTAAAAGACAGTGATTTTTATAGTGTTTCGAAAATTGAATGTAGTGAGTTTGCAGAGGAAATGGTGATTGAGTGCTGTGCGATCTTACTGAAAGCAAACGGTGATAAGTACTGTGGTATATGCGTGAATAGACCGCCGCAAGCGCAGATTATTGTGTTTATAAAAAAAGGATCTGAATTAATTATTGCTAACTGTATGCATTTTTCCAGTAATATTACCGTGGAGACTTTAACGTAGACTTTTTAAAAAATAGTTCGGACAAATCACTACTTTTGGATCTATTTGATAGTTTTAGCTTAAGAGAGATATCGTTTGAAGCTACAAGGGTATTTGTGAATATAAATAATAAGTGTAGCGCTACTAAAATTGATTACTTTTTAACAAACTGCGATAATTGTAAAACCGATGTAATGCAGGCGAATATGTGGGATCGCCTAGCACTTATTAGCACTTTCAATTTAAGCAAGGAATGTTCTTATGATGGTACTGATCCTTAGAATTCTTGTACACCCTACAGAAGCTTCTCTGAATTTAACCTAAACATGCTTAAGCAATTTTTTATAAACATCTCGTTTGATAGCTTATATATTGATAATGATGTCGATAGTGTTTATGGGGAAATAGTAAGTACAATACAGTGGTCAATAGCAGGAAATTGTCCAATAAAAAATAAAAAATCTACATACAACAAAAACAAAAAATGGATGACTCCCAAAGAGACGCTATTAATTGCTAATAAAATCACTGAACTAAAAAATCTATTCTGGTTGTCTAAAAACTGTGCAGATCCAAATGTACGAAATTTTATTAATATGAAAACAAAGGATTATAGGTCACTTATTCTGCAGGTTGAAAGCGCATATTATGATTAAAAAATTAAAGAGAGCGAGAACAAACAAAAAGTAATATGGAATATCTTAAACAACAACTGTAACCTTACGGCCCCCGGCTCATACGACCGGAGTAAAAAGCTGAAAGAAATTTAAATTAGAGGGTTATTAAAATGGGTTAATTAAATAATTAAGATATTTAATTACAAAGCTGAAAAATAAAATTATTATTAGTATTATTTTCAACAAAAAATTTGTGCCCTGGAAGGTCTGATTTAACACAAAAGTGTTATCGCACGACTCATGGAATTGAGTCATTATTCACCTATTCCAGAATTTCCCGCGTGACATCCAAATACATAAAATAATGCATTAGTATGCCTCACATACAATAAAGGAACAGGCTCTGATGTGACCGTTTAGATTCGGGCAAAATCTAAGGCCGACCCTACGTTGTGTTCGTCAGGTTCGCTGAAAAATACTAATTGGAGTATTATACAGAGTGAAGAAAAATTAACTCAAAGTTTATTATGGGCGTTTTATGGATTGTGTAAAAACACTTGTTTTAGTGAGATGGAAACTCATCAGATAGCAGAATTTATACTATTGTCGTCAAAATAAAATAACAAAATTGAAAATTAGTTCAAAGAAAGCTCCAGAAACGCACTCTCGACCACGTTTCCAAAGGAATCCCCTACCCTGTGCACCGGACGGGACGGAGGGGCTGTCGCCCTAGGCTGTCGCCTATCCCTGTAGGGTATCCTCTACTATCGGTTGCTGGAATGTGCTGTCGCACCGGTCTGTCGGCCGCCGTCCCACGTCGAAGGAAACATTGTAACCGACAAGTCTGGATCAAAAGAACGAGCCATTCACTATTCCTTGAACAACCTCCAACCAATATTTACCTTTATAAAACCTTTCTTTCTATAATACATTTATAGATAAAAACTGCCACCTATCCGAGCACGCGGGTATCGTTGTTGAACTAGCACATAACATAGCAAAGAGAGAAGTTCTTTCTTTTTCCTGTCTGATAAAAATCCCCGCATCCCCACGAGTTTATTTTTTCTCGTTGCTACGTCCAGCGTGGGCTGTCGCCCCGTAACAGCGCGAAGGGAGAGCATGGTAATAGGATAACCCCGAACTTAAATCGTTTAGGAAAAATAATTGAATTCTCATATTGGTTATTGATGGTTAATTACTTTTGTTTGTTTTTTTTTCTAGACCTCAGCAACAGATACCACTAGCACATAAACTGACTGTCTTAACGCCATAAACAACTTTGGGTAGAAATATTATAATAACGTGTAGAGTTTTATTCATCAAAATTCATTATACCATTACCAACCTGGAACATTAGTAAAACTGATGTTCTCTATATCAGCGTCTTCTTCCGCTTGCATTTTTAATTTTTTGCTCCTGTGAGACTGATAGTAGTTGATAAGTGATAAATATTTTGAGTAGTAAAAATGTCCAATTTCAAAACTTGAAACAAAAAACATTTAAAATTTAATATTGACAAAGGGAAAAAAAATGTATTTTTCCATAAAGGAATGGAGAAGGATTAACAAACCCGGTGAAGTCCAACAAACGGAACTACCTTAAGTTTGTCAAGGGAGAAGGATTAACAAACCCGGTGAAGTCCAACAAACGGAACTACCTTAAGTTTGTCAGGGAGGAAGGATTAACAAACCCGGTGAAGTCCAACAAACGGAACTACCTTAAGTTTGTCAAGGGAGAAGGATTAACAAACCCGGTGAAGTCCAACAAACGGAACTACCTTAAGTTTGTCAGGAAGGAAGGAGTAACAAACCCGGTGAAGTCCAACAAACGGAACTACCTTAAGTTTGTCAGGGAGGAAGGAGTAACAAACCCGGTGAAGTCCAACAAACGGAACTACCTTAAGTTTGTCAGGAAGTAAGGATTAACAAACCCGGTGAAGTCCAACAAACGGAACTACCTTAAGTTTGTCAGGAAGGAAGGAGTAACAAACCCGGTGAAGTCCAACAAACGGAACTACCTTAAGTTTGTCAGGGAGGAGGGAGTAACAAACCCGGTGAAGTCCAACAAACGGAACTACCTTAAGTTTGTCAGGGAGGAAGGAGTAACAAACCCGGTGAAGTCCACCAAACGGAACTACCTTAAGTTTGTCAGGAAGGAAGGAGTAACAAACCCGGTGAAGTCCAACAAACGGAACTACCTTAAGTTTGTCAGGGAGGAAGGAGTAACAAACCCGGTGAAGTCCAACAAACGGAACTACCTTAAGTTTGTCAGGGAGGAAGGATTAACAAACCCGGTGAAGTCCAACAAACGGAACTACCTTAAGTTTGTCAGGAAGGAAGGAGTAACAAACCCGGTGAAGTCCAACAAACGGAACTACCTTAAGTTTGTCAAGGAGGAAGAAGTAACAAACCCGGTGAAGTCCAACAAACGGAACTACCTTAAGTTTGTCAGGGAGGAAGGAGTAACAAACCCGGTGAAGTCCAACAAACGGAACTACCTTAAGTTTGTCAGGAAGGAAGGAGTAACAAACCCGGTGAAGTCCAACAAACGGAACTACCTTAAGTTTGTCAGGAAGGAAGGAGTAACAAACCCGGTGAAGTCCAACAAACGGAACTACCTTAAGTTTGTCAAGGAGGAAGGAGTAACAAACCCGGTGAAGTCCAACAAACGGAACTACCTTAAGTTTGTCAAGGGAAAATGTGACGGCAAGATTCAATTAGGTAAATTAGGGGGAAAAATAAAGGAAATATTTAACAGAGCGGGGAAAAGAAAAATAGATTCAAGCAAAATTGAGAAATTTAAACTATAATGTAATTTTCGCCAAAAATTCTAACTTAGGAAAAGAAAATATTATGTTCTCTAAAATGACTTTTAAAACTCCTGAATATAATTAAGCAACCCAACAAAAAACCTTTAATTAAATATTTTCCCTTGTTATAAATTGAAAGAAATAAACCCAAATTTTAATATTGCACTCCGAAATTCAGTAACCATCACAAAACAACACACGGCATACACTTTTGACTTCCCCTGTATAGAATATAATAAACCCTCTAATGTTCAGACTTATAAAATGTGAATGTTTTGGAAATCCCCGTTTTACGTTTGTAAATTGCAAAACAACACCTTTTTAAATAAATTAAATATTTTATTATTTACATAATTCACTTTCTCCAAATAAAGCCAAAAGAAACCCAAATTTATTTCACTCACAACCTTTGATCCCACTATTATTATTTGCAATTTGAGAAAAAGTACTTTTCAAGAAAATCTAAAGAAAATGTGGAGTTACGATTGCTCTTGAATTTCGATGCTTATCGCACCTGATAGAAGTTGATAAGTGATCCTTTCAATGTTCTCAATAGACCAGCAAGGCGATATTCTCCCCACCAATTTCGTCCTTCCACTTTTTACCAATCTGCGCCAACTGCCCTGTCGATGAAACGGCGTAAAAAAACATGCGAAGCGCTGCATCGCTCCCCGGGCAGACTCGAGAGTCCAAAGGTCACGCGCAATCTTACAATATATTAGAAAACATATTAGGAATTACTAGTTTTCTTTTAATTAAATCTACTTATAAAACATGGAATTACATGATAATTAATAACTATACTAATATACACTTACCAGGTTTTTTTCCCAATAATATATCAGGGTAAATTAAAACCACAACATGATTAAAACATAACACAGTCAAATAGGGCTGAATTAAATTAATATTAGGATGCTACAGTGCCGGGTAGGTCAAGATTAATTTAAGGATACAATTAATCTAAGAGCAAAAATAATTTAAAATAAAGACACCTGGGTCTGCTTCGTTACACAACCTAGGTAGAACAAAAAACAAAAATAAAATCGAACTTCTTGATAATGACGAAAACGTTTCGAACCATAAAACTGTTGCTAATATATTTGCGGTATATTTCATATTAGTTACTCAAAAAAGCTTAACAAATAAGTTTAGTGAAAACATATTAAAGGATTGTACTGTACCTAGCAGGACTGGTATAAATAGTTTGTATTTTAGGCATGTGGAACAGGAAGAGATTTTTAAGATAACAAATAACCTAAAAAATTAAGAAAGTGTAGGAATTGGCGAAGTGTCGATAAAGGTTGTTAAAATTTTAAGGGACAGTATTCTTAAACCTATTCAATATTTAACAAATTTAATGTTCAAGAGAGGTATATTTCCAAGTGATCTAAAGATGGGATTGTTGTTCCAATATTCAAAAAATCAGATGCTTCAATAGTTAGTAACTATAGACCTGTTATAATTCTAAGTCTGCTGTCTAAAGTATTAGAGAAGCTTCTGTACAATAGATTGGTCGAATTTCTGCATGTAAACCATATCTTGACGGATTGCCAATACGGCTTTCGATCGGATAGATCGACAGAGGGAGCAGCGGCTGACCTTGTAGAATTCATTTATAATAAAATGAACGATGGGTGTCATTTCGCTAGTCTCTTTTTTCATCTGTCCAGAGCTTTTGACAGCTTGAATCATGAGTTTATTCTAAGAAAGTTGTCTTGTTATGGCTTTAGGGATAATATATTAGAGCTTCTGGGTTCGTATTTGAAGGGCAGACAGTTCATGATTAAAGACGAGGACGTATATTCGGTATGTAACGATACTAACATAGGGGTTCCTCAGGGCTCAGTTCTGAGTTCTCTACTATTTTTAATATTTATCAACGAAATACCACAGTACACAACAAATGGAATAACTATTATGTTTGCTCAGTGCCTCAGTGGTGGTCTCAGCACGGAGCTCGGAGGAATTGACCAATAAAATATATTTAACTAATAAGGAATTTAGTGAATATTGTGCTAAAAACAATCGCATTTTGAATACTGAAAAGGTTGTCTATGTCAATTTCAGAACTTCAAAATTAAAACCGAAAATTCACTTGAACAATAATTTGGATAGTGACAAGATTACAAAGTTTTTGGGATTGTACCTTCATGAATATCTTTCATAGAACAGTCATATAAACTATGTGAGCCGAAAAATAAATGCGGGATACTATAGTATTTTCAGCCAGTAAACCTGCAAGATGGCGGAGCACAAATCATGTCAGTGCTCTCAAATCACGTTTAAACGAAGATAAAAAGTTGCTAGGATTTCACACCAAAAATTATTAAAATTAAATTTCAAACATAAACAAAAGCAACTTTTATTAGGTACCTAGATCGTATATCTATCATGTTTCCTCGTGTTGAGTTAAATACATGCAAGAGAGAGAGACACACACCGGTGCCAACTAACACGAACCATTATACGATCACAGGCCAGGTCAGGCTTTCCTTCTTCGCTGCTATAGTTGTAATAGTACGGGCAAATCAATTAAAAATTTTAATTAATTTTTAGGATAAACGCTTACCCACTACGAAAAACTTCGTTTTTAAAAACGCTAATACCGACCTTCATGTTTATGATTGTTCGCTAAGATAATGCAAGTCAAGACAACCGTAAAAAATTTGTTTTTGCATTCCCTTCCTCCAAAAACATTTATCAAAGTTGGCCAGTTGGTTTAAGCCAGTGTCAAAAAAGTCATATACACATACACATACACACACACCATAAAAAACATTTTTTAGTTATATTACAGTAAAATATAAAAGCAAGAATTAAGTTCTGCAAATTCTTTTGTTATATTTTCCCGTACTATTAAATGAATCCACATTTTGATGCAAATTGCACAATTTTTAAGTCCGGTTCTGACCATAAACAGCTGCTTGCCATTGTATTGCTGCCAATATTATTCTTACTAAAAATTAAATAGCTGAAATATGACTGTTGTCATGTGACATGTCGGCCATCTTGCAGGTTTACTGGCTGTACCAAGTATACCACTCAATATCTCAGTTAAGAGACCTAGTGGATGAGCCTGCATTGGTTAACATCTACTATTCATTAGTATATTCTCATTTAAGTTATAATGTGATATTATGGGGAAATGCTACAAATAGCAAAATAATGTTTACCAATTAGAGAAATATAAGACTTATTTTTAAACCTAATACGATGAGTAGCTGTTAGCCAGTATTTTTAGAAAAGAAAATTTTATCCTTCCCTTCCTTATATATCTACAAAACTCTGTTGTATATTATGAAACAGAATTTAAGTAATTTTAATACCAATGCAGATTTTCATTCTTATAATACCCGAAACACAAGAGCGTTGGTTTTAGATAAGCATAATTTAAAATAATTCGAAAAAAATCATTTGTATATAAGAAAAAAATAATATAATGAGCTGCCACTTGTATTTATTTAATAAATATAAGGCAGCTCGTACACAAAGGATGCATGAAACTTGAAACATGAAACATGCAACATAAAGTAAATGTCACATACCTCCCACTAGCGTACACCAATACTGCAACAGTCTTGTAAACTTGCGGTATTCAGAATGTCTTCGAGTGAGGAAGATGTCATTGTAGCATGGCAATTTTTGCGAAGACGTAAACGAGAAAAAAAAAGACTGCGTCGATATTGGATTCACCCGTTACTTAAACATAATCTCTTACACACTCCAGCAATAGTTTCTCAGGAACAGTTGTCCCTCAATCCTGAAAAATTTAGACAATTCTATCGGATGAGCCAAGAAAGTTTTAAGCAATTAGTGGAATTGATATGTCCGAATAACTCACCCTTGTCTTTTATTTCTTTGGCTACCTCTGCCCATGCTTTTTCTGTTATATTTCTTTTGCTATATTCGTATAAATTATAGTTCCATAAACTAGGATGGTTTTCAATTGCACGAACAAAATTAATATGAAAAATTGGGTCGTCAGTCGACGCCATTTCGTTCTTAATAAATATCTTACCCCGGTAAACGCGCAGCATTTACTGCCATCAGATACGCAAAGAATGTTGCATGCGGTTTATGTAGCGAGATATATACCGCTGTTGCTCTGGTGTACGAGAGTAGGGCGATTATACATTCATCTGAGCGGCGCATGTCTACTTGCAGTATTTACCGCTTACCGCATGTTTCATGTTTTATGTTCCATGCATCCTTGGTGTGCGAGCTGCCTAACAGTCAGTTGTAGATAGGAGAAGGATCCCTTACTCCTCTTGTTAGCTGGTCAGCAGGCACACGTATAGTATTACCCGCGTCCGACTCCTGCGAATCGCATAATCCTCGTTCAATGAACCTTATAAGTAGTTTGGTCAAGAATTATTATTAGCCAAATAAAACAACTACTTTCTCCTAAGTCCTAATCTAATTATATCTAAAAGGAGCTAGAAATGTTAAAAAAAAACCTACAAGGTCGTTTTTGCTTGTTTCCTGTATTATTCAGGTGTTACGTAGGAAAAATAGACAGATCTAACTTTTGTACAAGGTGCATTGGGCAGATACCGGCTTGTCTCAAGGTCGCAACTTTATCTATTTGTCCTTTAATATTAAACTATATGATTCAATTCCCGCGCATTCTTTGTTTTCGAGAATCGTTGCATGTAATAAAAACAACCCATGTGTTCTCCACTTTCTAAACTGAACCCTAGAAGGTAAGGATAATTTCCAAGAAAGGTTCTGTTTCGAGCAAATTTATGTTTTAAGTATCTATCGAGAATATTTGCTTTTGAATTCCAAAACTTGTCGACCTTAGAAATATTTATGGTTATTTGCTTTTGATTCAAGAAGTACCATAACGAATGAAATTAGGTCCAAAAAGGAGTTAGGTCTATATTACCGAAAAGGTGTTCTATAGTATGATTCAGTGTTTTTTTCAAAAAGACACTAAAACCCTTGCTTTCCCCAGATACGAGCCACATGGTAACGTATTTCTTGGGAAAGTTTCTTCCTGTAAAGCAAGCCTTTTAAATACAAATAAAATAAAATAAAATATTTTATGCTGTTAAATTAATAAAGACATCTAAGTGCGTTATCACTTTGCAAATTCTGAATCCTCATTCAATTCACATAAGAAGTAGCAACATAAATTAAAAATCTACAATTTAAGCAAGGTTAATATTACTTACCAAAAACGAGAATCAATTTTGACCATTGTTACAAAATTTCGTGTGTCTTATGAACAAGCAATACAATTCCGCATAGTAAAACGATATTTTCAAACTCATTCAAAATCACTGAAAAGCAACCTCTTGGATCATAATTTGTTCAAGAACAATACGAAATCACGAAAAAAGAAACGTATTCACTCTTCAGGTCACTAGAAATATTACAATAACTTTTTCATGTTAAATTTTATGAAACAAATACACTATTTCTAGAAAATTTACTCTAAAATTTTCACTAAAAGAATTTTTTTTTTAAAACACATATTATTACATTTTTTTAGTCCAATAGTATGTACCTACTTTTACCACTAAAAGTAAACTTAAAGTCGAATTTTGTGCAGTGGCGGCTCGTGGGTGTACCTATAATAAGGTGAGGCTAGAAAATAGCGCCGCAGGCGAAAATTTTTCGCGATTTCAAGGTCATTGGCTTAAAATAAGTAAATAGGAATTCAACCAGCAATATAATTATTTTGAGATACTAGGTTTCACGAGAAAAATATTCAATTTGCAAGGTCAGGGTCAATTTCTCTCAGTGCATCCGCTATTGTGTCTCCATTTAGCTCTACTCTCGTAAGCGCCACAGAATTCTTAATATGTTCTTTGGAACTTTCGTGTGATTTTACCGCCCGTGAAAATTTTTTTAAATCGGAATACCCACCCCCTGAACTCCAATTGTTTTTTACGCTGCCTAATAAAATACACGGCCAGCAATACAAACTTTGTTTATATGAACTCCCGCAAAGCCATTTGTAACTATCATATTATGAAGTTTGAAATGATCGCGAACTTTCCCGACCCACCCTCTTTTCGCTAAAAACTGCCGTTATTTTTGGTGTTGGTCGACTCTCCAAAATTTGCCGTTTTTCCATCTCAGGTCGTCGCGAGAAAGGGGTTTCAAGCAAAGACAAAACAATATCGTGAGAGGGATTCATAATTTAAATTAAAATAGGCACAAAGCACAAAAAAAATAATTTTATGTAACGAAACCTTAGACCTTGGCAATGGCAATACTGTATTAATTATTAAAATAAAAAGCAAATCGGCTTACTCACCTGATGTAAAGGGCTCTTGCCTTACCTTACCTCCTATCACCAACCACAACCGACTCTAGGAGTCGGTATGTGCACCAACACAACAAGAAAACAAATTAATTAGGTGTCAGTATTTTAACCCGCAGACCTCCCTCGAAAATCTAAAATCACGAAGATGAAGAAAATATATATGAGCCTGTTAACAATAAAACATTGCCAAGTTTCAAATAGGCACTAGGCACCCACCTATAATCTTTAATTTTTATCTGTTTTTTGTTATTGGGATTTAATTGCATATTTATTAATAATATCTTATAGAACAATGAAAACATTTATCAATCATTTCTAACTTATTTTTTTATGTTTTCAAAAATAAAACATTTAAATAATAAGTAAATAAGTCAATAAGTGTCCTTGTTCAATCAACATTTGGCAACATGCAAGCCATTGCAAGCTAGTGTAAAAATAATACGATATATAGGCCCAAATAAGTGGGCCTCACTCGCCTACAAAATTTGCCTATTCTTCCTGTTCTGCGCAATTAATGCGGTGGAGGTGCCGGGTTGGAGAGCATAGCGTTTGTGACGTAAAGGAAGCTCAAGTTTTTGGGTTTACATTTTTCTTTTTATGCGGTCAGGCAACGATTTCAGTTTTTAAAATTAATGTTGGATGGGGTGCGCGCTAAATTTAAAAGATAATATGCTGAACTTTGATGGTAATTCAATGTTCTATTGTTTTGATACTTTTAATGATTGGAAATTAGTTAAAAAACGTTTTATATTTAAATAAATAATTTATTAATTTTACATGTGAGGCCCGGCCTCAGTTGCTTTATACGACGAGCCGCCACTGATTTTCTGACATCTTGACGTATGGTAAATTTGAGCTATGCTAAATAATATACAAAAACATGTTTAAATCATGGGCTACTATGCAAAATGAATATTGTTTTAAACCCTTGAAAATTCGTGATTTTTTGGTAGTTTTCGTGGCCAAAAAACATATAGGTAGTTCTGTAATACTAGTGAGAAACTTTTAAATTGTTTTAGTGAAGGTTGTTAAAAAAAGACGGGGGAATTGAATAAAGCAACTATGAAAGTAAAAAAATTACATTTCCTATAAAAAAAAAATAAAGAAAAGTTTGAATGTTTTGCACACAATATAGAAAATTTGAAAATTCGAAATATCCTACATATGATATCATTTCAGAAGCGCTTTCGAAGGAAATATTCAAAATTTTGATCAAAACTTTTTTTAACCTAAAAAAAAAGATAAAAACCGTTTTAAAAAATTGCAATTTTTAGTTTTCCTCGAGAATCTACAATTTGTAAACTTTTTAGGTATAGGAAGATGTATTGTCAAAAAAAAGTATTTAATATTCTCTATCTATTTTCATTTCAAAGTATTTCCGAAAAAATAGCCTAAGTAGTTGTCGAATTGTTGAGAAACTGGAAGCGTTCCACTGCGAACCGTTTTTAAAGAAATTAAAAGAAAATTGCTAAATTGTCGATTTGATACGATAACAACTAACACCATACAAATATTCTATAGTCTATCTTTAAATGGCGCGAAGTAATAAATGCTCATTAAATATGCAAGACGCATACCGGAGTATAAAGAACAATAAACACCATCCTTTAAAATCTATTTTATATACATTAAAGGATCCAAATAATCAGCATTTTATAGGTAGGTCCATCCTGAATTTGTCGCAAGCTATTATTATATTTGAGGATTTACCATTGTTAGCAATTATAATACCCTATTCAGGAGCGTGTATTGGGGAAGCTTTTAAATTAAAAATCTTAAAAATGCCTGGGTAGTACTATTTTACATAATATAATTACAATAACAAGACATAATATAGAATCTTACAAACAAAGCATTTTCAAAAATCGAATAATACTTTGTCGTTATGGCTTAATCATAGTCCGATTCGGAAGATGGAGTTTTTCTTATGAAATTAAGCAAAGATGTTTCATTAGCCGTAGGTTGATTAAAACATTTTTGTATCTTTTATTTTTATAGAGAGTCTGGATTTTTCGCAATTTTATTAATAAAAAAGTTTTATTATTAAAACAATTAAATAACTTGAATGCACAAAAAAGGACAGGGATTCAAAGGCTTTCTCCAAAATGTAAAAATGCGTTTAATTTATTTTTGGCAATTTAAGTAGATAAATTGAACATAAATAATTAGGAGATACGCCCTATATAAGCTTTTTTGAAAATTACGGGTTAGTTTAAGTTGCTCAGACAGCTGCTTAATGTATAAATTTAGTTTATTACAGTATTTGAACAGTTTATTTTTAAAGTTCGCTTTCTATGTTAAAATATATTAAAGATTCCAATAAAATCGATTAATGGTCAAATACGACGAATATAAGCGGAAATTATTGAACTGATAAATTCTCAGATATTTCCCACTTTAACAATATTGATCCAAAACATTGCCCATATAAGTAGCATTGAAAAACTTTTTAATACGTCATTCACCATTATTCGAAAAGTTTATATAAACATAGGTCCACACCCCCTTTATTTTTGAGACTCAAGGTGTTATAATTTTTAAACGGTACAAAAAATATGTACATCAATGCCATTTTCCTTATTGATAGAACAACTTTGTAGAAAGTGCATTTAATGCAAAATATTTTTTCATTTTTTTTTTATTTCACACAGTAAGGGGTGACCACTGTGCAACAGGAATTACATTATACTGAAAGTTGATTTGTTGAAATGTTTAAGTTTATTTTTTGCAACCAAAATTATTTTTTCCAAACTTTTTGTCAAATATCTACTGGGTACTTAGTTTTTATTTTTTCCTCATTCTCGAAGCCACTGGGGTCCCTGTACCATACTCCAGTGACCACTGCACCATTACTATTATAGGCACAGTGGGAATCACAAGAAAGGGTTGGAAGGGATGTTACTATAGCATACCCGGTTTACTAGATGTTCACACTTCAAGCGTCAGCCGCCCAAAATCCATTGAAACTTTTCCTTAGGTTTCAGCTCTGTATGCAGCTACGTAATCATTTTAGTAAAATACTTTAAAACATATGGATTCGTCTAGCTGGTCCGGTCACCGAATTTGACTCCCTTTCACTTTTACTGTTGGGTTTTATAAAGTACGACGTCATAACGACTGCATCCACAACTTTAGATTACATAAATCCGGTTTAACCGCCGCTTCTACATGGAAGCGATCTTTTTCGACGTCTCTAAAGCATTCGACAAGGTATGGCATGACGGCTTAAGTTAATTCGATTGGGCGTGCCAAATTATCTCGTACAATTAATTATCTCATTTCTCGTATAAAGAACAAATTAATATGATCCAATACACCTGACATGTTACAGCGAATACAAAATTCATTTAGGAGTTGAGAAGCGAGAGAGTAGGGAGTAAGAAACTGTTTAAAAGTTAGAGGGGGATATTTAGAAGAACTTCTCAATCATGACAGACGATAAATACATTGAAATAATTGGTAAATATTTTTAAAATAATAAATCAAAATTCCGTAAGCAGGAAACAAAAAAAAATTGTTATTATTTTTATTATTACGAATTTTAGAAACAAAAGTACATCATCCCATTTAAAATTCCAAAGTTACTCTCACCCCTCAATAGAGAAAGGAAGGGTAAATGTTTTTAAAATATGGTTAAAAAGTGGCGGCTCGTGAGTTGCCAGCCAGGGTCAGCAGTTCGGTATGGGTGTGGATCTAGGGAAAAACGGTAGAAGGAGCGCCGCAGGCGAAAATTTGTAGAGACCACGTCCAAATCTCGGTTTTGTCTACTATTCCAATATTTGCATTGAACAGATGTATGATAAATTGTTTAATTCCACTTCCATTTTTTTTACTTCTATGCAGAAAGGTAGGTTTAAGAAAATGTAAATCAAAAATTTTCTATTTATGATAATATTGTATAGTATCATATTTTTTTAAAGGGGGGGGGGGGAGGTCATGCCCCCATAACCCCCCTGGATCCGCGCCAGAGTCGGTATATTATTTTATTTCTTTAGATAACATAACTACTAATAGAATAAATATAGATTTATGTGATATTTTAATGAGTTTTAGATTCTAAAGCACGTTACAACTTTAGACACGAAAAGCCTCGCTCATTTGACACAGATTGTGGGTGAACATGACAATAAGTTATAAATTTCCGGAACGGTGTTTGATAATAAATTGAAAAATATGGTATACCTAAATAAAATAATACATCTTTCCCAATTTACAAAAATTAGCTGATCAGCCTTGCAGTTCTAACTGGTTCTCTACGTCAAAAAAATTATTGATAGCATTGACAACAGATTTTCCAATAAATACCTACTTATTATATAAAAATGCTTTTTGATTACCAAATTAAATGAAGTTCTTTAAATTGTCGGCACTGCCTGTGGTTAAATTTGTCCCTCCTCACCCCATTACCTAAGCAAAATTTCATGAACCCAATATACGATCAGTTTTGAATTGAAGAAAGGTTAATAACCGCCCTCCAACAGCCTGAAAATCAGTGGCGGCCCGTCGGGGTAGGCAACCCTTAAAAGCCCAGGCATCCTTCTTATAATATTTCCCAGTAACAGTAACCCAAGTTCATATTTAAGTAACAATATTATTGTTATATATTCATACAAAATAATTTTCCCCGCACCGCCAGAACTTTGCTCCACAAATGCGACCGATCAATTTACCGCCTTATATTGCAAAACATGGTGAAATGTATCACGGTCCCGGTAGCGCTGCTTAACGTCACAACTGCTGCTAAACGAGACAGAGATGCGAGCAATATTCCCGTCGGAGAACGTCGGTTGATCTTTAGCGGCTGACTCTTTTAGGATTGTTTCAGGCCCAAGCACTTGTTCACAAAATAGTTTTATGTGAACCAATTTATTTTTATAAAATATTTTATATGAGGGACCAATGGTACATTGGCGTCTTTTGAAAGAAGGTGGATTTTGTCGATTTGAAGTAAAAAGATAATATTAAATGCTATAGTACAAATATTACAATTTGGTAGAAATAGTACTTTGTACATTTATTTTCTTCTTATACAATAGTGGCCTACGCTCACAATATTAAATAGTATGAATAGTTAAATAGAACCAGAGAAATGTGATGGTCGTGAATGCAGCATTTATTTATTTAGACATTTGTGATTTTGTGAGTTATTTGGAGAAGTTCAGGATTTTTTCAATTATAGACAGATTTGTACAAAGGATATTTTCTATTGTTTTGTTATACCATTTCTATTTTATAAGATGGATAATCCTGTGCATGATATAATTTCTTCTTTACACAAAACGCAATTTTATAGACTTAGGGATGATGATCGGAGAGATGTAATAAATAAAGATAGCCATACGCCATCCCTTAATATTTTAAAACGTGGTTATAAACAGGGACATAATTTTTCGCGATCATTTAATACTCAATGGTACGATAATCATAAGTGGTTATGTGGGAGTTATTTTATAGTTTTTAATACGACGACTTCTCGTGTTAATGAAATAAGACGTGTAGTGGTTGCCAAAGCTTTTATTTTACGTTAGTATATAAAATATGTACAATCTTTAACTAAGGATATGTCGTTATGTCAAGGTCGCGAACAATAGCGTCAAGCGTCCCTCGTCGGAAGCACTCGGTACTCGGGCTCTCTCGGCTCATCTTGTCTATGATGATAGTCCCCTGAGGAAGCAGTCAAGGCAGAGCAAGAAGAGCGTTTGAAAGTCGGCGGCAAAATCTGCTGGCTCACACTTAGAGTCTCAATGACTCCTTCCAGACTTCCTTCCACGCCCCCCTGCGGTCCAGTTCCGCAGGGTCTCACGAAAAATGTACTAAAGGTACTTTTACTCTGGAATCTAAGAGAGGGGTGTATTATTGGTTTTGGGAGGTGTATCGGGGGAGGGCTTTGGTGGGTGGGTGGTGCTGCTTGGCGCACCTAGAGAAGTTGGTGACGGGGACGTTTATGACGGTACGGGGCATCGACGTTATAATTGGAAGCTTGTCTGATAAGGGGGTTTGGGTGTTCGGGGGCCGAAGTTAGAATCTTCGTGTTTCTGTCGCGGAGAAACTGGGAAAGGGGTGTGTGTTTGATGTCGCGGTGTAGGTCTACGTTACGGATGAACCATGGGATATTCATGGCGGTGCGAATGTAACGGTTTTCAAGGGCTTGGAGGCGGTTTATGTGGGAGGGGACTGCGTAACCCCACGCCACTGAACCGTATGTGAGGGCGGGTCTGATGATGGCTTTGATGAGGTGGATTTTGTTTTTGTGGCTTAGGGTGCTGTGGCGGTTGAGGAGGGAGTATAGAAGAGAGTATGTCATTATGGCTTTATTGAGGTTGCCTTGAATTTGAGGCTGCCAGCGGAGGGTTTTGTCTAGGGTGATACCGAGATATTTCACTGAGTCTGACCAGGGATCATCGCGGCCATCCAGGTTTACCGCATCGAAGAGTGGTTGCCTTCTGCGGCCAAACTGGATGGTTTTTGTCGGGATTGAGGCGAAGTTTCCAATTTACGCAGTAATTGGAAAATTCGTTAGCTGCTGTTTGCAGCTTTCTGGTGACTAGTCGGGGACTCAGTGACCTTACGAAGAAGGCAGTATCATCGGCGTAAAGGGCGTGAGTAAAAATATTAAACAGATGCGGGGATAGAACTGCTCCTTGTGGGACTCCCGCTTCAAGGGTGCGGGGGGTGGATAGTGACTGTCCTATATGGACTCTGATTTTGCGGCGGGCGAGATAGGATTGGATGAGGTGGACCAAGTTTGAGGGACTCTGCTGGCTCTAGCGCTGGGGTGCCTTTTAACGGGTCTGGCGGGGCTGCTGGCGCGCTGATCCGAAGGGCCAGAGGTGGGGGCTGCTGTAGGAATACCGGTGGCGCTGGAAGAGCGTAGTAGCGGTGCGGCCAGGAACTAGGCGCTGGCAAAGACGGCTGCTTATGGGGTTAAGTTGTTACAATCTCCCCCTCAGAACCCCCAAGACGCCTCGGCTGGTGGTTCTGGCTCTTTCTGGGACGTCCTCGGCGGCGCAACGGCTGTATTGGTGCAATGTCTTCGTCTTGTCCGCTGGTAGTGCAGTGTCTCAAAGCTGAGACGTGGTAGGTGGCGACCGGTTTCTCAGGGTCCTCGTTTGAGGCTATCTTATAGGTGGTAGGGCCCCTTCTGGTCAGCACGATATATGGCCTATCTCGTCGTGGGGAGAACTTGCTGGAACATTTCTTGGTGGAACTACTCAGTGGGTGTGTTTCTACCCATACGCGGTCTCCAGGGTTGAAGGTGGGGCTGGTTTGGGCGTGTTTGTCTGCACGCCCAAACCATACGTCTTCCGACGATCCTGTTCTGTCTCATGGGTCTCTCGGGCGGTTTTCAGCGTGGTGGCCATAAGTAGCAGGCGAGGAGTGACTTCAGGTACGAAGTTTTCTGACTGGATTACTGTTTTCAAGTCATGGTGTACTTCCGTTGGTGTTCGTAGCTCCTGTCCTAGGGAGAGGTAGGCGGGGGAATATCCTGTGGATTGACATCGAGTTGAGTTCATAGCGAAGCGAATGCTCGGCAGTTTTTCGGGCCACTGGCCGTGTTGATTCCTTAACTGGATAGCTAGCTAAGTTTTCAGATCTCGATTTTTTCTTTGCACGGGATTAGCTGCTGGATGATAAACTGGGGTGAACTTCTGCTCGATCCGTAGACAGAAGGTGACTTGTTGCATCACTGCGCTGATAAACTGGGTTCCGTTGTCACTGATAAGTCTTCTCGGTATGCCGTAGCGTAAACATACCTCATGTACCAGTGTCCAGGCGCAGCTTTCGGCAGTAGCTCCTTCCAAGGCAATGAGTTCGACCCAACGAGTAGCGGTATCTTCGATGATCAGTATCCATTTCTTGCCGTCTGGTGATTCCGGGAGTGGTCCAAATAGGTCGATGGCTAGTACCTCAAATCTTTGGTTCATAACCGGGGTTTTCAATAATCCGGCGGGCTTCAGGTTGCTCGGTTTATAACGCTGACATTCGGTGCAATTGGCGACATACTGCCTAACGCTGCGTTGTATGCCAGGCCAATAGAATTTCCGGGTTAACTTCTCGAGGGTGCGGTCTACCCCATAGTGTCCGGCAGTGGGAGCGTTATGTAACTGCTGTAACAGGGAGCTTCGTTCCTTGATTGGGACTACGTATTGTGCTTCTTCATTGTCGTCCATTGGCGAGTAGCGGTATAGGACTCCTTGGGAAAGCAGATAGCCCCTCTGCGTCCACTGGTTAGTTTCTTCAGGGTTGTCGTTATCAAAAGCGTCTATAATTTTCTGTATGTCCGGGTCGGCTAACTGGGCTTCTCGGATGGCTTTGGTCCCCGTGTGGGCATGTTCACTGTTATGGTGCAAAGCTCGCAATTGGTGGTACTGTCGCTGGTGCATGGTGCACGAGAAAGCATATCTGCTACGATGCTTGCTTTCCCGGGGATGTAGTTTATCTGCAAGTTGAAAGGTTGCAGCTGCAAGGCCCATCTGGCCAATCGGCCGCTAGGGGTTTTTAGAGACATTAGCCATTTAAGGGGCTGATGATCGGTCAAAATCACCACCGCTGTTTCCTCTGGACTTGGCTACGGCCCAGACTACTGCTAATGCTTCTCGTTCGAGTTGAGTAATTCTGCTCCGGACGGGCCAGAAGACGGCTGGCGTATTCGATGGGTCGTTCTTCCGGTCCCTCCCCCTGGAGTAACACAGCTCCTAAAGCGTAAGCGCTGGCGTCGGTTCGTAGGGTGAATGGTTTCGTATGATCGGCTTGTCTCAGAACGGGTGCTTCAGTCAGTGACCTTTTAAGTGTCTGAAAAGCTTGTTCCTCGTTGTGGCTCCATTTCCAGCATGCCTTCTTCCTTGTCAGCTAACTTAGCGGTCTGGCTACTTCGGCGAAATTGGGTATGTTTATGTCTCCTAGTCCATGACTAACTCGATCGATCAGCCTCCGGAAAGTTGCCGGTGCGTTCCGTAATCCAAATGATAAGCGATTAAATCGGTACATTCCCATGGGTCACAAAACTGGTCTTGTCTCGGTCGCTGACTCGTACCTGGATCTAGTGGTAGCCTACCTTCAGGTCCATTGTGGAGATGTACGAGCTTCATATAGTCGATGCACAGTCGTATACCTCCGTCTCGCTTTGGTACAGGTACCACGGGTGCTGACCATGCGCTTTCGCACTCCTCTATTACGTTCTCTGCTAGCAAGGCATTCACTTCCTTGGTAAGGGCGTCTCGTCGGGTTGGCGTCAACCGATACGGGGGACTGCTCACTGTTGCGTGTTTGCCGGTGTCAATGATGTGCTCGGCGTAAGGCATTGGCGGACCACTTGCTTGGAACAGATCCTTATGGGCTTGTAGGAGGTTGTTGAACTTTTCCCGCTCAGCTTCTGTTAGCATGGTTCCTTCGTCCTCTTGTCGTAGTTGTAGATCCACAGTGGCGAAGATCACGTCTGGGAAGTCGGATGAGGTCGCAGTCCATTGGTCTGGCCGGGTTGTCCTTCAACGGTAAGACTAGTTCAGGCACATGGTATAAAGCTGCTATCTCTTCCCGGAGCTGGAGGAAGTTCTCATCAGGTTTGGCCGGTACGGTAACAGACGCCTGGGGTGAGTCCTTGGAGATGAAAGCATACTTCTGTGTCGGTGCTGCTGCGAAGAACCATAACTTGCGGTAGAAGTCCAGTATGAGGCCTGCGTCCTCGATGAAATCGATTCCTGGAAGGGTCTTGGCGTCTGGAGTGTCCGGTAGAATGGCAAATGTGGCTCCTACTGTTTGTCCTTGCAAAATCAATGGTACAGTTTTCACTTGTACGTCTCGTAGCTGGAGGTGACCATCGGCGAAGGTCACATGCATTTTCTGGCGACCGAAAATGTAGCCTCTTCTTATCAGTACTTGGTGCAGCTCAGGGCTGGCAATACTGGTTCGCGCCCCTGTGTCCAAGTAGGCAGTGCCTGGGATGCCGGCGATGGAAATGTCGACAGCGGGTCTGGTTCTCGGCTGAGCATTAATAGCGCAAAATCCGGCTTCCGGAAACGGTTTACTGGACTTGGAGCTGCAGTTGGAGCAGTTCCTGCGTATGACACCTGGCTTCTGGCATCCATAGCATCGTAGGGTGTTGGTGTCCTGGGATGTCAGATGTGCTTTCTCTGGCTTTAGACTCGCCATTCGCTTGCGACAGATGGTTGCATCATTTCCGGGTGCGCGGCAGTAGGGGCAACGAGATCGTGGTTTCTTCGTCTGTGAGGGGTCTCTGGAGGTGTTTTCTTTTCCTTTGGGCGTGGTTGTTTCTATGACTCGAGCTTTTGCTAAAAGCTGTGCCAATGTTGTGACTGAATCGCGGCTGACGCGGTCCCTGATTGTGCGGTGTAATAGGCCGTAGAGCATGTCTATCTAGACGCCCTCTTGTAGACGTTCCGGAAGTTGAGCCAGTAACGCACGTTTGGTCGCAATAAACGTTCCAGTTGGCGTGTTGCCATCCTGCGGTGCCTTAAACACATCCAGATAGATCTGGTAGGCTGGCGGTGTGGGTGCAAGTTCCTCTCGGATCATTTGCTTTGCATCTTTCCAGGTTTTGGCTGTGGATTTGACTCCTGACCACCAGGTGTGAGCTGGACCTTCTAGGAGTAGCGTTAGACCTGCTAGAGCATTCACATCGGTTAACCCTTCGCTCTGCTTGAAGAAGTCGGCGCTCGTGATGAAATCATCTACTGCTTCCATGGTCCATGTTCCACCGAAGAGTGCGGTGCATTGTGTAAAATGTTTTACTGGAGCCACTAGTTGCATTCTGTTAAGGATGGCTTCCAGATCGTCGGTTGATAACGCCATGGTACGGGCTTTACTCCTTGTTCGTGGTATGATTAGGCTCTGTTATCCCCGCTGGTTTGCGTGTTCCACTCGTACAAGTAGGTCCAGTGGTATGTCGTTGTCCGTGTCTGTTGATGTGGTTTCACACAGGTAGCGGTACACTGCTATAAGTCCAATTAAGATTGCGGCACTAACAACTATTACAAAAATAAACGTATATAAGTTTTTCGCGATTGCACTTTATGATACACTTGCTTCGGCCACACGTTGGGCTGCCACTTTAACACGACGACTTCTCGTGTTAATGAAATAAGACGTGCAGTGGTTGCCAATGCTTTTATTTTACGTTACTATATAAAATATGTACAATCTTTAACTAAGGATATGTAGTTACGTCAAGGTCGCGAACAATAGCGTGAAGCGTCCCTCGTCGGAAGCACTCGGTACTCGGGCTCTCTCGGCTTATCTTGTCTATGATGATAGTCCCCTGAGGAAGCAGTCAAGGCAGAGCAAGGAGAGCGTTTGAGAGTCGGCGGCAAACTCTGCTGGCTTTAGCGCTGGGGTGCCTTTTAACGGGTCTGGCGGGGCTGCTGGCGCGCTGATCCGAAGAGCCAGAGGTGGGGGCTGCTGTAGGAATACCGGTGGCGCTGGAAAGGCGTAGTAGCGGTGCGGCGAGGAACTAGGCGCTGGCAAAGATGGCTGCTTATGGGGTTAAGTTGTTACAAGTTTAGTTTATTTTGTTATTCATGTTTGGTGCTTGCAAAGGGGAAAAATAATGTAAATTTATCTGCCAGTATTAAAAATCACGAGGGATCAAAATACCATATAAGTAATTACTTACGATTAGATATGAACGTTTCGACTATACGGGATGCTCTGGAAATGCAATCATCCTTGTCATTAAAAGGATATAACAAGGAAGTTTCAGAAAATCGAAAAATCTTGAGTTATTTAAAAGATGTAAAATGTCATTTAGCAAAACAGGAATTATCTTTCAGAGACCATAACGAAAAAGCGATTATATTAGTGCTGGTAATTTTCCTCAAACTTTTAACTTAATTATTAAACGGGATATACAAACACAAGAGCAATTTTAAAAAAATTGAAACCTAACCATTCAAAATGATTTAGTTATAGATATTTTTAAATATCTTATGAAAGCAATATATAAAGAAATAAAAAAGCTTAATTTTTTGCAGCACAAGCTGCTGATACAACAGATAATCTTGAAAAGTCCCAATATGCCATTTCACTTTCAGATATATAAGGAAATGCGGTGAGATAAAGGAGAGGATTTCATGTTTTCACGATATAAGTGAAGATAGAAAGGCGGTTGCAATGTACGGTTTAGTTACATCCCTTTTAAGCCCTTTCAATTTTAATGAAATTTAGTAGGCCAATGTTATAACGACGCTAGTGTTATGGCAGATTCTTAAAACGGTTTACCAAAAAAATTAAAGATGATGCACAAACGGCTTTATTTACACACTTTAGCGCACACAGACTTAATTTAGTACTGCAAAATGGATCAAAAAATGTCTTGTTTACTTTAGAAGCGCCACTTCAATTCCTGTTTTTTTCCATCAATCTGCTAAACGGACAATAATTATACTTAATTCGGTAGTACGGAAAATAATTCCTTCTTCGGAAACTAGATGGGCCTCATGTTCTAAAATTAGTCATCTTTTAGACGCTGAATGGAATCAGCTGCTAAACGCCATAAAAGGCGCCAAAGAATTTCTTAAGTGCAAGCATGATTTGGAATTTGCATTTTTGACCATGGTATATATAAATATATTTGACATATGTTTGATATCCTTTAAAAAAGTCACTAGATATATGCATCAGCATCTGAAATTAGTATTTTTTCACAGAAAAGAGCTTGAAAAACTCGATGAGTGTGTCAAATACATTCATTATGTATAAACTTTTCCACAACTAATGGGTTTCAAGTGATTTCCTCATTGACAACTTGTTATGTTGTTGTGTCAAAGCTTACTTTGTAAAATGTAAGATTTTCTCGTTTAATTATAATACTATGGTGCATGCCTATCATTTGATGCTGATTACATGGGAAATAATTTGCCTGATAAATAATTTTTGTGGCACAATTCTTCCTAGCGGTAAATTCAGTTAGCTATTAACGATAATTATAAGTGATTTTATTTAAACCTTTTTAAATCATATACATATTTGTGTTCCTAACCCTACGATACGTATTTTGTAAAATATCGGTTACGTGGGGCCGATTTCATATTATTTTATCTTGTATCTACCAGATGTCTCAGTTTTTGATCTATTTTTTATTTAAATAAATATTTACACATATATGGTCCCATTTAAAATTTTTGGAAAAAAGTGCTTGCGATCGCGCAAATGGTGCCCTCTAGCGGCGACGAATATAACAAAAAATAGGTATATAAAATTTTCGATGTTACGATAGACTAGTAAGTAAAATTATTCTGTATTCAAAGAAAAAAACGTAACTTTATTTGGCGTATTATCGATAAAAATCCAATTATCTTCTGAGTCATGCATTGGACGCCCTCTAGCGGTCAATTTAGTAACTTGAAAATAATTTCCAGCAATTTCTTTTAAAGGACCTTGTAATTATATTTGAAAACGTTTGATAAACGATTCATAAGATATGGTCGGCGCCCATTCTTATTTGGCCACCCGGTACACCGACAATTTTAATAAAACTGATACTAAGATAAAGAACGCATTTTCGCACGTGAAGAAAAAGCAAGAGACAACAACTTAACGAGTAAATCAGCTTCAGATTTTCTTGAAAAATCTAATAATAGCAAGGGCGATGCAGAAATGCAGTGCAACATCCAAACCTGATATCTGGTTCCAGTGTATGCAGTGTTTATGGGTTCCATGAAAACTTACTGTTCCAAGCTTGTAAATTTGTGTGATCCTTGAGGCAACACACAGTCCTTTTAGTTTGGACCATCTAAGCCATATGGTGTGGGTGAGATGGCTCTTGCAAGCAGAAAAACATTTTTTTCTTGTGATGAAAGAAACTTTTTGTTCTTCTTACTTCTTAGAGAGTAACTGAATGAACGATAAATAAAGCCCTTTACATTTCTAGTGAATCTATCCTTCACGGCGCTTTTCATGATGCATTGAAGAACGGTAAGGTTGTGCCTGTTATTAAAAAGAATAGTCGAAAACGTCATGTGTTGAAAACTATAGCCCTATTGCAATTACGAGTTGTTTTTCTAAAATGTTTGAATATGCCTTTTTAAAGCGCTTATTGGATTTTCCTAAATATCACAGCAACACAGCGTGAGCTAGGTACCTCCACTGCTATAAACACATTTTACAGTAAATTAGTTCGGTTTATTGGTGCAGGGGAGTGCACTGTAGGATCGTTCACTATCTCAACGGAAATAATATGTGCAAGGTGATAACATTTAAATTCTGAATACACGATGTTAAAAGTAGATGTACCACAGGGCTCAGTATTTGACGCAGTGTTTCTTATTATTCATATTAACTCACTTAGCCTTACGAGCCTGTGGCTACGACAGCCGAGGAGACAGGGGGGTAAAAGGCGTACAAACGTTTTAACTGTAGCAGCATAGGCATGCGGTGCTTCGTTTCATATTAATATATTATAGGTTATTATATTAAATTCGTAAAAACATAATAGAAAAAAATGTCTCTAGATTTATATGATACGTTTCAAGTAGTGCGATTTCATTTTGACAAGCACATCTACATACATTCACCGCTTTAAGGCTTTAACGATTATAATTTGCGATGTAAGGGGAAAAATAAACGGGTAAACGGGATATATGTTACAAGGTGTATACACCATACAGGGATATGCATGCATACGTCTAATTTCTTCATGTAATATATTTGAATCCCACAGAAATTAAGATTTTATGGAAATTTAAACAGTTTTGGACCACATTCCTTAAATTCCTTTCGTAGCTGTCACCTTCACAGTACTGCTTTAATTGTATGAAGATGATAACTAACTTGAAGTTGTGAGTTTCAAGTAAGTTCGCTGAGCTGCAGTCATTGTCTAATTAATAATTAAGTAGCTGTCCTGTCATTAAGTGGCATTATCTTTACATTACTATACATTTAACTTAACCTTTGTTAACATAATATATTGGAGTAAGTATTAGATATGGTTCATATACTAAGATAAAATAATGGTGATAAAACAACACAAAATGTCACAACTACTGTGTTAAAAGATGTAAAGGTGAAAACACCAGAATCTTCGCAATTAAATTGAATGCTTTTACAAAATTAGAACAAATGAAAGGAAATTTCACTTAAACTTCGGATAGTGGAGATGAGTACTTGCCTCCAAAATACTCACAAGACAATGAGTTTAAGGATTACGTTAAAACTTTAAAAATTTTAAGTCACGATTTAAAATCAGCAAGTATTTCTACTTCGGTAGAATATTAAGGAACAACTTCAACTAAGGTTCCTAACTCAACTGAAATCAAGAACAATCAAAATGTTTTAAAGAATACTCCAAACCTTGCAGTTTCAGTACGTAATATTTCTGGGAGTTCAGGTTAGTAATTTTGGATTAATGGGTATAAGATGGTTAGTTCATAGGCAGTATAAGCCACTCAGCCCATGTTATAACCATTATTCGATTTAGAAGTGTGATGTAATTTTATCCACAACTTTCCTATGTATTATTTTGTAAAAACAGGTTTTGCTTTACTTTCTATTTTGCACAGTCATTCACAGATGTTTAGAAAGTAAGGATATGTAAAATATTTGCTTATTTGTATGCCGGCCTTTTACAAAAATATTAAATTATACGTTCTGAGGAGGCAATGGACAGGTGTCCATTGTTCCATAAAATATCTGTCCATGGCTTCCCATATCATTCTGATTTTACTTCTCAACTCTTCAAAAACGCCAATTGTGTACACAAGGACAGCCGACAGGAATTTTGACCCCGAATCAATGAAGGAAGCCGTCGAACATGTTTTAAATAATACACCAAGCTATAGAAAAAGCGCTTATTATACGTTCATCTAAAAGTGAAAATCTTCAATACGAAGAACACTCCTCAGCAGATGACATGGAAGACTTCGATGTCGATATGGAAGATCAGGGAATTATATATTGTTGCTACGAAAAGAAGAAAATTTGTCGCTGTTGTGGATGAATGCGATAAAGAGGGATGTGTTGTAAGATTTTTTTAAAAAAGAAATATACCATCAAATCGATTTAGCTTCATACTAGAGCCATCGGCTTCTGTAAATTTAAGTTTAAGAATGGTCTACTTCAATGTGGATCTGTCGGAATATAGTATGCAATAATATAATTACACAATATTTTAAGTATTTTATTATTTCCTACTCTCTCTAGTCGTTAAGATATCGTTTGCTTCGTATTTTTTGAATAAAAGTTCGTCTGTCTACTGTCTTCCCAGCCTTTGTCCACTGTGTCCTCGAGACAAGGATACTACGGACAAATTATTATGTAAGATAATATCGATACCTTGCCGGCGTATGTACCATAGAGCAAATTTTACAGTAGACGGGTTTTTTTGGTTATTTAAGTAATTTCCCTTAGTAACTTTACCAAATTTGGTGAGTTGTTTTGTTATATTATAATGTTTTGAAATCAATTAAATTTAATGTTTCAGTTTGAATCGTCCTGCTGAGACAGTCATTTACGATACTTTGCCAGTATTAAATTTAGCCAACTATAACACTTTTATCGTACGTGTGCATCTTACGATGTTTTGTTAGTAATGACTTTGACATGCGATAACAAACCACGGTGATGCAATAACTTTTTATTTTTGATCAAAATACAAAACACAGTGACATGGTTTTATCCAACATACAAAAAACAAGAACAAAGAAATTTTTACAATAGTTTTAATGTTAGGTATTATCTTAAAATAATGTTCGTTTAGTCAGTTTGCTCTTCTACCTCATCTTCATGGTCAGTTTCAGGTAACACATCAGGGATTTCGTCTGATGTATTCATATCAAAATATTCTTGGTGATATTTTCTTGGAATAACATTTTTTTTGCAGAGTTCTTCCAAATTTTTTTTCTTTATCGGAGTAACAGATAATTTTGTAGTGTACAATTTTTAACATTGAAAATGTTTATATTATCGCACGGGCACGTAGTATGGGTACGGAATTCGAAATTCTTGTGTTGCATTTGTCCCTGACGTCAGACCGAGATAAATGATCGGGATCAGACCAAGTCGTGAGTAATCGTATGGTTTCGCTGGAGCAGTCAGCGGGTGCAGGCTGGCGCGGCTGGAGCGCGCTTCAGATCATATTTGTATTTCGTAGTGAAAGCGCTTATGTATGACTTATAATGAACGCCGATAACATTAGTTGCATGCTGTTGTTGGAGGAAGAAGACGAAAAGGAGATGTTAGCCCAAATTCCTCCATTTCGACAAACGTCATATTAACACTTGAATTTATACTATAGGTACCATATTTAAATCAAAGCTGCAGCATACCAAGTAAATAAATCAATTTGATTAAGACGTCAAAGTATCAAAGCATTTTAAAATTGTATCATTAGTTGGTATATCCGAAAAAAATACAAAATTAGAAAAAAGTCAGTGGCGTGCATTTTAACATTGAAAATGTTTATATTATCGCACGGGCACGTTAGTATGGGTACGGAATTCAACAAAATTCTTGTGCTGCATTTGTCCCTGACGTCACACCGAATTAAAATGATCGGGATCAGAACAAGTCGAGAGTAAACGTATGGTTTCGCTGGAGCAGTCAGCGGGTGCGGCTGGCGTTCGCGATCGAGCGTAGCAATCGGCCGTCGCCACAAGGTGGTTTGGCTGGCGCGGCTGGAGCAGCGCGTTTCAGATCATATTCGTATTTCGTAGTGGAAGCGCTTATCTATGATTTATAATGAACGCCGATAACATTAGTTGCATGCTGTTGTTGGAGGAAGAAGACGAAGAGGAGATGTTAGCACAAATTCCTCCATTTCGACAAGCGTCATATTAACACTTGAATTTATACTATACCATATTTAAATCAAAGCTGCAGCATACCAAGTAAACAAATCAATTTGATTAAGACGTCAAAGAATAAAAACATTTTAAAATTGTATCATTGGTTGGTATATCAAAATATCAAAATTAGAAAAAAGTCAGTGGCGTGCATTTTTTTGTCAATAATATTCGTTGAAGTGTTTCCCGGGACGCCACTGGACTTTATAAATTTAATCTAGTTAGGGCTAATTCAGCCTCTTATCATTATGAATGACGGTACCAAATTGCAATAAAATCGGGAAAAGGATATTTACAGAAATAAAAAAAAAACGATTTTTTTAAAAAAACTTTAACACTCTGTACATCAAAACGGGGCAACTCCGGACACATATTCAGGTTAGTTCAGGTTAGTTCAGGTTAGCACTTCTGAAACACCCTGTATACAATCAAATACAACGGTCAAAAACAAACAAATATTTATATCAAAATATTGATAACAAACAATAACACCAAACGATACAATGCAATAATGCGAAAATCACGGGTAAACTAAATTCAACCCTGTCGCCCAGGGCCTTTTAGTTTTATTGCCGCTTGACCAATCGAAATAGAGTTACGGTTGTCATTAAGTACTGATCAATATTTCCTTCGTATGCATAATCTTGGATTTGAATATGGTATAGGGTAGACGGGGGCAAGTGTAAAAATGTAGTAAGTGGTAAATCAGAGCGCCAATCAGGCAATATTGAAAGTTTACTTGTCTGTGTGGTTCGAGGCAACTAACTATACGTTAGCGCTATTCAATTATCTACTCCCGGCGAGTTACCAGGTGTTTTTTCTTTCTGAGTAGTCATTTGTAACATAACCTCCGAATCGGTCCGTTGAATAGTGTGTGATATCTCCATAAAAAATTGGTCAAAGGTAAAAACTTATAATTTACTTTTAGTTTTATTGCATTTTCTTATGTTTAGTCAATTGTTGTAGCTTTAAAATCCTATATACCGACCAAATCTAAAAGCGGTTTTTACTCACGAACAGGTTTGCACTTCCCCCATAAAAAACATAATGTGGGGCATGTGTGAAAGTTGTAATGGGGAAAGTGTAAAGGTTAGTTTACACTTGCCCCATTTTCCTGGGAATGCTAAAGTTCATTGGCACTGACACTTAAAGCTTTTATTCTGTACAGAGAGTTGACGTCATGGTACGAAATTATAAAAGAAAGTCCGATAGGGCTGCCTATGGGGAGGAGCAATTAAATGCTGCAGTAAATGCCGTCAATCAAGGTGAATTAACCATGTCGATGGCTAGTACCGAATTCAGAATCCCATACATTACAATCTACTGTAGAATAACGGCCGCCGTGGCGAAAAAAGCAAGACACAGGGCCGACCTCCAATACTTTCTTGGCAAGATAAGTGTCAACTGGCCGAAAATATAAAAACAATGGAGAAGTGGGGATATTGATTAACTTCGAGAGAGCTTCAAGAAAAAGTTCGGGACTTTGTAACTTTAAATAATATTCCCAATCCTTTTAAGAACAATATGCCAGGCACAGACTGGCTAATAAAGTTTAAACAACGTCACTCTTTGAGTATCAAGAAACCACAAAGCTTAGAGTACTGCAGAAAGAAATCTACGGACCCATTCATAATTGACCAATATTTTGTTTTATTGGAAAAGGCTATATTGGAGTTGGGTCTTCAGGATCGTCCTGAATGTATTTACAATTTAGATGAGACTTCACTGTGTACAGATCATTCTCGTCTTAAAATTGCTGGCGCGAAAGGCAACCCCTCTTCAAGCATTATTGCTGGATCGGGCAGAGAAAATATAACCGTCCTGGCTGGAGCAAGTGCTAGTGGTTGAAAATTGCCACCATTGATAATATTTAAATGCAATAACATTGATAATATTTAAAGGCAATAATATTGCTGGATTTCAGAAAGAAATGAAGACTTCTTCAAAGACACCGTAAATGCAGCCAGCGCCAATGGATGGATGACCTCCGAAATATTTAGAAATTACTTTCTAAAGACTTTTATTCCTTTGGTTCGTGATCAGGCACCAATTATTGTTATATATGATGGGCATGTCTCGCATGTGGATTGCTTATTAATTCAAGCCGCAAGAGAAGAAAATATTCATATACCTAAACTGCAGCCCATACAAGTCATTTACTTTAACCTCTCGATTTGAGTATGTTTAGATCCTTTAAGGCAATATGGGAGAGGGAAGTAATAACATGGCAAAGACGTCATCAGGGACAATGACTATCAAAAAGGGACTTCGCCACATTGCTAGTGAAAACCTGGGCTGAAGTAGATTCCGGAATCATAAAAACAGGATTCAGAAAGGGTGGTATTGTTCCATTTAATAGACATGTTATTCCTAAAGAAAAGTATGACATCGATGCCCTAAAAAGATGGCAGGAACACTTAAAAAATCAAAGATCCGTAACAGATTTACAACCGAGGCCAGAACGCATTGATATTGAAAGGAATGAACATGATTCTATAGCACCGAATGTAACAGAAAAAACCGCTACTTCCGAACAGTCAATGTTAAAAACAGTAAAGCCTTCTACATCTGGCGCTTCATTTAAAAGGAAACTAGTATCTAATGCAGAATTACTTACAGCTCCTTCAGCATCTAGTGCCACCAATCTCAAAGTAATTGTCAGCTCTGATCAAAATGAAGAAATACTAAATAATCATCAGGAGCCTATAACTGAACCTGTAGTACCAGCTACAACCGAAAATCGGCAAGAAAAGAAGGCAAGTTTTGATGATCTACTACTTGATTCGCTCCGACAGAGTCCTTCTTCTAATCCAAGGAAACGAAAGCGCTTAATTCAAGGTGGCCAAACCATTGCAGGTACTATCGCAAGTAGTCAGTCAAAAATCTCTACAAGTTCATCTACTATATCTAAACCAGCTATGAAAATTGACCGAAAGAGTAAACAAAGTCGGCCAAGTCCGTATCAATTTGAATCCAGCTCCAGTGAATCAGATTATGAAAGTGTACCTTTTATGGAATCGGATAAAAGTTTCACTTTAGAATCGGATTGCGAAGATCAGATTCCTGAAATAAACAAAGACAATATTTCCATTGAAGACTGGGTACTGGTTAAATATACATTACCAAAAGCAAGGAAACATTTTATTGGCCAGGTAAATACTGTTGACAACGGCTTTGAAATCAAGTTTACTAGAAAACTAAAATACAATTTTTTTATGGCCACTCACCGATGATGTCGATATAGTATAGCTAGACGATATAGTGACTCGTTTTCCTGAACCGGTAGTAACACGCCGAGGAGGTTTTCATTTTAATGTGAAATTTGCGGGATACAATATTTAACAAGTTCAATAAAATTATTCGAATTTTTAAACTTAAATTTTCTTTTCTGTTTCAGTTTCTCCTTGGGAATAACTCCTACTGTTTTAGAGATTAAAGCCAAACATTGGGTTTTGAACGGATAAATACGTTTATAAAAATATTATTCTTGTTATTAGGAATTTTTTGAGGGTTATTTTGGATTACTTATTATTTTTCAGAGGTAGGTACCTTTTAATTTTTCGTTTTTATGATTTGCTTGGCTAACCATTTACACTTTCCCATTACCACTTCTGCGACCAATGCATGGAACTTGTATTCCGATTTTACACTTTCCCTTTTTGGGGTACCTAGGTGTAAAATTTCGGTACAAAAAAAATCATTCAAATCTCAAGATCTCAAAAATAATTCATGAGTGCCCTATGCAGTATGAAAAGTAAACATATTAAACTATTACTTTTTTACACAGACACTTTTATAAATATTGTATATTTGAAGTAGGAAGGAAATAAACTTGAACTATTAAAAAGGGCTTCGCAGTTGCCCCAGTCTACCCTAATTATAAACTTTGTAATGTAATGCTGAAAAATAAACAGAATGGTTTTGTACACTTTACCGTTCTTCCCTACACTTGCTGCCACTTTTTTTCATGCATTTTCTTTCATTACAACATTTTTGTAATTTTCGTTCTTATAGTTGTATAAAGGGGGGTACTTTTGCACCTCCTCTATCAAACACTCGTCAGCAATTGCCGAAAACGGTGGCATTCTGCTGAGCGATCACGGCTGGACTGGTCTCTTTAGCAGTCCGAACGCAGCCACTGCAATTGACGGCGAACGCTGTGTCGCTGAGCTGCGGCAGTGAAACCGTGTACATACAAATCGCATTAAACCAGTACCGAGCTACCAATCGCGAACGCCAGCCGCGGCCGCTGACTGCTTTAGCCAAACCATACCTTAGAGGCGCGTTAGAATTTATAACCTTTATTTTACTATTTTTTTATATTATGAATCAATAAACCTTATATCAGCTACCTAAATATAACATTCAAATCTATGAGTTTTCGCAGATCACAAATCTCACAATAGTCACAAGCGTTGCACTCTGCTTCGGCATTTTCAATGTCCTCCCCGGTTGCATCTTTGTAAAGGACTGTAAATTTTTTATTTTTAATGTAGTGACCTTCTTTTTTGGCAGCGCCATTTTCATGAAATTTAAAAAATTGTTTTGATCTAAACGGTTTAAAACGTTTGTAAAAAACACACAAAGCGTGGCGAACCTATTATTAACGTTATAGGTACCTACCTACTTCTTTTATTATTATTTTATTATTTATTATTCGTTTTATTGGACAGAAAAGCGAAATTTAACTTTGTAATAATAAAAGCTGTACAATGCATAAACTCACTTTTGCAATTATGGAAAGTATAGGTTATGTAAATAGTTTCCGGCAAAATTTGAGTATTTTATAATACAAGGGTAACTCCGTTGAACTATACACTACTATACAGCAAACTAAAGTAAAATAAAGCAATTTTTCACACTTAAATCAGTAAAATACCAAAAAAAATGTAACTTACGTTTCTATGCTTATTCACATAACCAGCACTAAAATAGAATTCATTATCGTAAGTGACAAATAACTGTACCACGTGACTTGACGTTACGATATTCTGCCGGTACTTATGAGTCGTGCGATATTTTCGTTGGTTATAAATGGTTTGGATGAAAAATAAACGTCGTTTACGATAAAGTTATTTAGCGTTTTTTTCGTATTTCCACATTAATTTACGATACGATAGTTTGCCAGTACATACATACACATAAGATGGCTCCAATTCCACAAAAATGTCAATTCATCAAAAAGTGTCACTTACAATGTTCTGCCGGTAGGGTATCGATATGTAAATTTATGATTGATATAAATGTAACCTTGTCATCATTCTATGGCTACTAGTTGCCAGATATACCACCTTACACATGCCATGTGCCACACTACTATAATTGCAATAGTATAGCTTCTAGGGTGGAAAATTTAAAAATTGTCCATTGTCTCCCAGGTCTCCCTTACAGGCACACCTCCAATCTGCAGAATTATCAATAATATTCGTATATATCTAAGAGAATTAAGTTCAGATATATCTTGAATTTGCGTAACTCGGTTTGCAACGAAAAATTTGTGTAAACGTAGGGATTTGTTTATCCAAGAAAGCATACTTAAAGAATCAGACCAGAAAATCACACGTGTGACGCTAAAGGCAGAAGCTGACCCTACTTCATCTACGAACTCAAAAAGTGGAAGTGTTCCACAGAGTTCAAGCCTGGAAAATGTATCGGAGCTTGGTAAAGCCATAAAGTTGTACAGAAACTGGTTTTATACAGAGTATTTGTAAAGCAGTTAGCTGGTTGAATTCGGAACAATATTTGAGCCATAGGGTATGAAGCTCTTGAGGGATCAATTCGTCTCAATCAATTATTAGTTTCTACAATTCCTTCAAAATAATGTTAGCTATAACAGCCACCGCAGAAAGAAAACCCAGAATTTGCCTTTTGGTAGCACTATTACGTAAATCAGAAAGATTTAACGAGTATTGTAGACAGCATTACAAGGATTTCCATAATAAACCTTACGTTATATTGGGTTCTCTCTCCATTGTCAATTTGTAAGATTTCCGGTTCAGAATTATTAGAAAAAGGTTTTTGTTTATGTTTATTAATTACGTGTATCTACACTGACCTACGAAATACCGTCATGGTACACGACTCACAAAACCCATTCTAGAAAACTTCAAACGTTTCAAAAGAAACTAAAATTATCTCGGATGCACGAAGATATACGATGAACCATGTACTTCTGCCTCAATACAGAACTGTCCATGTTTTCAAGAAATTTTTTGATTAGGTAATCTCATTATACCATTATTGACACACTGCCACAAACTGTTAAATTATTAAATATCAACAAATTAAAATATAAACTAAAAACCCTAGTGAGCACGCAATATCGTGTTTTAAAAACATATCACTAAGTTTGCTGGGCGTGCGGTATGGGGGATATTCAAGTATTCAATGTTTATTTTGTATGTATGTGTATTATATATTGGTTATGGTTATCTCACGTTTTTTTAATGTAAATATTTTTGTTTTACACTATTTGCCGTGTGGAGGCTGCGAGTATGAACAGCTACCTATGATAGATTTCACCAATGTAGTGTGTATGTTTAATATGATTTTCTATACTTTGTTCTATTTTTAGAAATTTAAAACTTTATATTTTCTTTTTGGTTTAATACAGTCACCATTTATTTAGTTAAAGAAATAATAGATTTCTATTGCATACCTATAACCGTTAGATGTCAGACAGGTATTATAGGTTCAGACTACTTACAGTGTAACCTGAGCATTGGTCAATAACCGGTGCCCAAACTACCGGTTAAACTAAAGATTAAAGTTAACCGTAACCTAAGTAATAGCTAGCATAATACGATGTTTAAGGTTTATTTTACTAACCACAAACCACATTTATTTGTTCATACCCATTTGTGTACAATTACGCGTATCAATGTTATATTAAAAAAAAAATTATCCATCTAAAATTGGATGAATGTACACTTATTTACTCATTATATAACATAAGAAAATGTCAGTTAATCATTTTTGTATCTGCTTAAACTGCTGGACTGTAGGTCAGGCCACAGATAGCCCCCAGCGAATCGCGGCGGAACGAGAATTACCTATAAATTATCTTAGTTCTCAGATGTGTGACTTTGGCCGCCTAGAAAATTGCTTTGTTACTACCTGGTACAAGACATGCTAGCTATACCTAAATTTGTGCCTAAATAATATTGTTTACATTTTCGGACCCAGGATCATTTCGGCATCTTTGTTTCAGAAGTACGATACGTAACTTAAGGGGATGATTCCTTTTGATATTATATGAGATAAAGTTCATATGAACATGTGCCCGAAGCTGCCCCGTTTTTGATATACAGGGTGTTAAAAAAAATCGTTTTTTATAATTTTTTTAAATGTACTTTTCATGATGATAAAGGGCTTAATTTGTAGGTTGTTACTTGTTTCTTTATTGCAATACCATAATAATAAATAATTCCGTAACCAGGGAAGCAAGCCAAATTTTTTTTTGATAAAATTCCAATCTTGCCCCCTACACCTTAAAATTGAGAAAGAAGTAAAATGTAAAAAAGTTTAAATATCTCCCCTAATATCCATATTACCTAATTTTTCATGAAAATATTTAAAACCCTTCTTGAGATATTAAAGATAACACTTTAAAAAAACTCACCCTGTATAAATTATTTCAGTTAGAATTATTTTTAATTTTTGTTTGTACGTGTCGAGCTTTCCTATTCCTTTTATGCTCGCTGGAAGTTTATTAAATGCCCTAATTCCCATATACAATGGAGACTTCCCATAAAGAGACGATAGCGTCTGGGTATGGAAAGTTGTGAGGTCGATGTCCACCGAGATGGCTAAGTGATCTAAGAAACCTGTTTTTATTAATAGGGAATTTTTGTACCCCAAATAGTTCAAAGAAATTAAATCTAGGAGCGTATTGGAAACAGGCCTTGTCGGTTCCCGATTTATTGGAAATAACCCATAGCTTAGAAAGGTATCCCATAATGTATTTATATTTAAGTAAAAATTTTGTTTTGGGTACAGCATGATTAAAATTGAAAGGTTATTGGGAGAAATAGCACTTTCTAAGATTACACATTCCTGTATAATTATTAAATAATAAAAATTAAAAATAATGCCTATTTGTGGTAAAGGTAACCTCATCCAGCCTATATATTGATTCATACATTTTATTATGGCTATTCACTATTCAACTATCGCTGTGTTTTAGTTCAACAATACATAAATTTTAAAACAAAGATATTTCTTATTTCCCTGTGTGCAAAGCTTATATTATTATATAGTCATAACAAAATAAGTTTTGATGTTCTAGACGGTCTGGTCTGAATGATGCAGGATGCCCGCTACCTTTCGCTGATGCAAAGAGTTCTCAGGAAATGATATTCGAGGTGCGGCGCTACGTCATCACACAACGTATCTCTAATTCATACAAACGGACTTTCAAGGTCCTTTTTACTACGAATTGCTGAAATTTACAAACTACTTACTTATTCAACCTACACATTGTTACTCAAATACTGAATTAGCCAAGTACATAAATATTAAACAAATATATATCCTTTATATTAGCTTTAATAATATATATTTACTTTGTTATTAAGTGTAAACACTAAAATAACTTTTTAATTAACGAAACTAAGTTTTAATCAATAATTATGGAATAGTATATTACATAACAAGTGATGAAAGTGGTACATTTCAAACGAGGAGGTATTTAGCACGAGGCGTTAGCCGAGTGCGGAAATCCTCCGAGTTTTAGAATATCACTTTCACACGAGTAATGTACAACATTTTTCCTATGACCACATAGAATTATTATTTCTTTGAATTGTATTTTATATTTTGTAAGTATGCAACTACTAAATTTTTACAATTTACAATATTTTTTCAACACTAGCGTTGAAAAATTATTTTCACATTATTTCAACACTAGGGTTGAAATTACCATAAGTAGATAATCTAGGGCGGTCCTGGATTAGAGTTGAGCTTTTTTACATGTAAATCTCCATAAGGAAATTTAGGGTCCATTCTGTTTTTCAAGCGAACCGACGCCGGGTCAGGGGCGTACTAAACATTTGGGCACCTCATCTACGAGGGCGTTGCGACGTCAAAATTATTAACTCATACAACCGTCTTCCAAACTAACTACCCATAATATGCCACTGTCTTCTAAGAGTTGACAATCAATGCAGAAAAAAAGCTGGATTCTTCGGGGATTGAACCCGCGCCCATCGGCACATGCAGGCTACTTACTTACTTTACTTTTAAAACTCTTTATTATTTTAAAGATGTATTTTCACATTTTCACCTGAGTTATGTAGCATAAGGCCCCTGGAGCCAATCTCCTTGGTTCGGCAGTACAACTGCCTCGCCAATTTAATAAGCCTGCCCTGGTGCCTTTAAAACCGGGGACGCAGCCCCGGCGGGTCGATGGCAAGACCCCTAAATGGTGAAAAACGTATTAAATTCTACACTCAGATCACTGACGTCCCGGCAGGAGCCTCTACGGGTGTTTTTATTTGGGTATTACTCAAAGAGTATGACATTAAGGAATCGACACTGTTAAAAATCATGAATTAGAATGCGTTTGACATTTGGGGAAAAAGCTGCCAAAAAACCCCATTAAAATTAGAAGGTACAGAGTGGCGAGACTTACGACCATTCAGGTGACTATGAAGCTTATGCAGGGCAATCCTGTCTCGTTTGTAAAATTAAACGAGTGTATATATTTTACATTTAATTTTAAAACGATATTTCGATTTTGACATATGGTTTGTATGGAAGGAAAGAGGCCACTGTTTAAATTTTAGTCGTGTTGTCCTGGCACAGTTCGCCTTCGCTTCCTCCTTCGAGGGGCATATCCCTGACGGCACCACGGCTCAGCTCAGTCAATATCTCAGGGGCGGCGATCTGTGTAGGGCAGTTTGAGACCGCACCAGGTCCTTTCCTGGGGACGGCCTCGGTAGTTGAGAGCATGTCGTGTTCTTCTTCGTCCTCCGCCGTCCGGGCTGGAGGGTTTTCACTGTGTAGTGCCATTATTCCGGTCACTGCAGTGTTTGCCGTACTCGGCTTCATCGCTGCCGACCTGGGGCAGGTTATGCCCAGGTGGTAGAACCTTATTCTCGGCGCTTCGGGGTCGGCACTAGGTACTGGAGGTGTGGCCACACCGTCCAGCTCTTGGCGTCGCCTGTCTTCCGTTATTCGATCGAAAATCACGTTTGCCACGTGGTTTTCGTCTTCCGCCGACCTGGTGCAGGTTATGCCCAGGTGGTATTCGCTTGCCCCCGCCTCTCTGGCGATGGCGTCGGCTTTTGTAGATGTGGCACGATCCGTACAATGCTGGCAACGCCGGCTATGTCGGATTTTCGCAGTATTTCTTTTTTAAGTTATTTCGCCACGTAGTTTTCGTGTCTTGCCAACCTGGTGCAGGTTATGCCCAGGTGGTAAACTATTGTAGTCTCCTCCTCGACGATGGCGTCGGCTATTTCGGCTATGGCACGGCTCGTCCAATGTGGGCGACGTCGGCGATGGCTGGTAATCGTAATTATTCCTCTCAAATTTCGTTTGCCGCTAAGTTCCCTTCGTCTGCCGACCTGGTGCAGGGTATGCCCAGGTGGTAGAGTATTGTATACGCTTCCCTGGCGATGGCGTCAGCTGCTACGGTTATGGCATGGGTCATCCAATGTTGGCAACGTCGGCGATGGCTGGTGATCGTAGTTAATCTTCTCAAATTCCGTTTGCCGCTAAGTTTTCTTCGTCTGCCGACCTGGTGCTGGTTATGCCCAGGTGGTAGAGTATTGTATACGCTTCCCTGGCGATGGCGTCAGCTGCTACGGTTATGGCATGGGTCATCCAATGTTGGCAACGTCGGCGATGGCTGGTGATCGTAGTTTATCTTCTTAAAATTAGTTCTCTAGGTGGAATGGTGCTCGGAACGATTGGCCCTCCTCCGACGATCGTGAGCGACGTTTTCCCCTAGGTGCTTGCAAAATCTGTCCGTATTCCAGAACAAACTTCTAAGACGGCCAGGAACCACTGTTTCCTCACAGTATCGGGCTCGACTACAGCGTCTCTCCGCCGGTGCTTCTTCAGCAACGCCTTGCTTTTATCTTCAGGTTCACGTATGCCCTCTTGGCATACCCAGGTCTCCGGAAGCTCCAAGATCAACTGGCAAATTTTATGGTGACGTTCGTCCAAAGAAAAAGACTTATGCAGATTTTAAAACCCAGAAATAATGCTCCAAACACTTTTAGCTATTTTCTGTTCTATGGTTCTGCACCGACTGGCTATTCCCATCGAAATCGCGCTTTTTATAGCCGATTTCCACATGGCGAATACCACAACACCCCCCCCCCCCTTAAGAGCATTAATTATGGGGCGTTTATTTAACTGTACCCATCTGGTACAATTATACTCTATTTATAATTCAACTTAAAAATAACTTAAATCTAAAATCAACAAAAATCTAAGTCCAAAACAACAAAACTAATACTAAGTCTAAATAAACACGGTTTTAAAATCACTTTCTTCCGTAAGATGATTTCTCCTTTTCTCTCGTCCGAGGCGATTCCTCAACCTCCGTAGCTCTAGCTTCGGCAGGTGGTTCTTCTCCAGGTGACCTGGCATAGGCCTCCTGTGGACGGTTCTCTAGCGCCCTGGGGGACTCCTTGGAGGCTTCAGGTGGCTTCTCTCTCGGCTGCCTCACTGCTGGTACGGCGACCTCGGGCTGAGGGGCCGTAATTCCTTCCACGTCTGGTGGCTTCTCACTAGGCTGCCTCAATGGTACCTCGGCGACCTCGGGCTGAGGGGCCGGAATTTCAGGGACTTCACGGGGTTGGCTATGCAGCTCTTCCTCCTCACTTGGACTGCTATCTTCCTCCGTGCTTGAGCTGCTACTTTCGCTCACGCTCAGGACTGTGGCACGTCTTAGATTATTAAGATGGATTTTTGAGGACGCTCCATCTTTATCAACTTGATATGTTGAAGATCCCAGGACCTCCAAAATTACATATGGACCTATCCATTTTGGTGCAAACGGAACTTTTGGGGCGAAATTCCTAACCCAAACCCTTTCTCCAACTCTAAATCTGATAGTTGGTATTCTTGGGGTGGGGGCATACTTCTGCTGATACGCTTTCTGGTTCTGATTCGCCTTCTGTCTGACTTGAACCATCTTTTCGGGACGTGGGACTACTTCGATTTCCTCACGCACAATTGCCCATTCTCCTGGTCTCTTCAACTCATATCCTAATAATAATTCTCCTGGTGTCTTCTGGGTAGCTTCATTCTTCCGCGTCCGTAACGCATAGAGGACTTGTGGAATTTGCGTATCCCATACAGTAGTAGGTCGTTCTAAAATGGCGGCGCTTAAGGCTTTCTTCATTTCCTGCCATCTTCGCTCCGTTGGATTCGCTTGTTGATGATAAATGGGGGAGGATGTCCATTTAATATGATTCGTTCTGCAAAATTGTTCGAATACTGCTCCTCTAAATTGAGCACCATCGTCTGATCTTATCTCCTTTGGATATCCGTATCTACTAAACACTTCATCTTTCAAGAACTTGATGATTTTTGATGCGGTTGCTCTAGCTACCGGAATAGCTTCTGTCCATTTAGTAAATACGTCCATTGCCACTATCAGAAATCGATTCTTCCTGCCAGTTTCTTCATATGGACCCATTATATCACATGCGATTACTTGGAACGGTGCTTCTGCCGGAATACTCCCCAGTGCAGCTTTCTTCTGAGGTGCTCCTGCCTTGATCTGCTTACAAATGTCACATTCTCTTGTATATTTCCGGACTTCTTTCTCCATACTACTCCAATAGTAGTAACGGCCAATAGCTCTACTTGTCTCTTGTGCTCCTGGATGGAGGGCTTCACTATACGAATGATAGGCCTCAAAAACATCTTGTTTATCAAATTTTCCCACTACTAAGCACAGTCTATCCAAGTGTAATCTGAATAGGTAGTCGTCCTGGACAATATAATAATTCCACCATGATGGTTGTTGTTCTGGTGGTTTCTTTGCTTCCTGTAGCCATTGTCTCTTGGTTTCTTTCATCTCCTCGTCTTCGTCTTGTCCCTCTTTTACTCGCTCTTCCAGGCTCTGAATCTCCTGGGGCTGGAACATTGCTATTACATCTTCAAGTTTTTTCTCTTTCATCGGTGGGACCATTCTATCTTCATTAAATGTCTCAGGATCTCTCACTGTATCTTCTGGGTTCCGTGATAGGTAATCTGGAAGCGCATTTTCTTTTCCCGGACAGTGGATAACCCGAAATGAATACTCCTGAAGTAGTAATGCCCATCTCGTCAATTTTGCTTTTGTGTCTTTCAAACGGTGCAACCACGTTAATGCTTGGGAGTCGGTCTTTAAAATAAATGGGGCATCTTCTAAATATTGTCGAAAGTGTTTAATCGCCCAGACTACTGCCATACACTCTTGTTCATTCGCGTGGTATGCTTGTTCTGCTTTATTAAGCTTATGGGACGCGTATGCTATGATACGTCGTTCCTCTTGATCATTTAGTTGGTATAATACTGCGCCTATTCCTATTTTCGAGGCGTCCGTTTGCAAATAGAATTGTTTTCCTGGATGCGGTCTCCATAGCTGCATTGGTTGTGCCATAAACTTCTTTACATCGTCGAATGCTTCCTGCTGTTTGACCTTCCAACGGAAAGGTTTTTCTTTCTGCAAAAGTAGCGTTAATGGCTCCAAACGCTCTGCTGCCTGAGGAATGTATTCTCTCAGCCAGTTCACCAGGCCCAAAAATGATTGCAGTTGTCGCTTGTTCGTTGGTGGGGGGAATTTCTCCACGTCATTCAAATGTTTTCTCTGTGGGGTATTATAGTCTTCCTTGACTTTGAATCCCAAATATTCTAATTCATTCACCCCGATGACACATTTCTCTGCCCCGCATCTCAGCTGATACGTCGAGAGTCTCTCCAACACTTTCCGGAGGTGTTGTCGGTGTGTTTTGTGATCTGGTGAAAAAATGATCACGTCATCCAAGTATACTCTCGTAAACTTCTGCAGCTCTCCACTCAGAACTTCCGACATCAGTTTTTGGAACGTAGCTGGCGCATTCCTGAGGCCAAAAGGCATTACATTAAACTCGTAAGTGCTTCCATCCAATAAACCGAATGCCGTTAGGTGTCTGTCTGCTTCTGCCACTGGTATCTGCCAATATCCGGCTTTAAGATCTAGGGTAGAGAACACTCGGGCTTCCCCAATTTCTTTCAACGTGTTTGGAATCACAGGCAGTGCTGCTACTTCCTCTTGGGTTACTTCATTTAACTTTCTATAATCCAAACAGAATCTCATGGTACCATCTTTTTTTGTTACTGCCACTACTGGTGCACAATATTCAGATGTGCTTGGCGAGATTACTCCTGATCGAAGCATCTCTGCTACCTGCTCCTGCACTGCCACTCTTTTGATTTCCGATAGAGCGTATGGTCTCACTCGGATTGGTTTTGTATCAGTCAGCCGGATTCGGTGTTGAGTAGCCTTCGTTGTATTCTGTTGGATACTTTCTCTAAACAATTCCCCAAAGTCCATTAAAATCTGGGTATACTCCATCTTGTCCATTTCCGGTACATAAGGAATAGTGATACTATCCTCATCCTCCTCGTCTGCGTCCCGTTTCCCCCAGTATACGATGTCTCTGGTGGTGTTTCCCAGGTATATACAGCATCGGTTAATATCCATTACTACTTCGTTATTCTTAAACCATGGCATCCCCAATATGATATCTTCATTTAGTTCGTCCATAATTGTAAACTTAGTTAGCGTTGTCATATTTTTAATTTTCACACGTTGCTGTATATCTCCTCTCGTTGCATGGTGGGTTTCACCGCAGGCGAGTCTCATTTCTCCTCTTGGAGCTCTACTCCTAACCGTCAGGGGTAGGAGCGTGCTTTTTATGATATTTCTACTGGCCCCAGTATCGAGCAGGGCTCTTACTGGAATTCCTTCCACTATCACATCAATTCTTGGCAATGTTGCCGAATTCATATTCAACAGCGTATTCGCTATTCCGTGTTTTCCATTCCATTTTTTCCTCTTCCTTCTGGGCGTCTTTTTAGGCTCTGTCCGCTGTTCGGGCTCATTTCTGTCAAAAACATATCGACGATACCCCTCCTCCCAGGGTGGCATCCATCTTTGTTTATTTCCTCCTTTCTTGTCTCGCTTCTGCCAGACTCCCCTTTGGGTTGGCGGAATTTGCCGACTTAACGGTGGCAGCGCCGAACCTCCAGGCTCGTCCTCATAGCTTGGCATCTCATCTTCTCCTTCCCATCGAGGCGGCAATCGCCATTTCCATGACGGCATCTCTTCTTCCATCATTGCATTTATAGATCCACCAGCCAAGTCTTCTTTAGACTTGCTGCGAACCTCCATATTTATTCTATCTTTACGATCGTTCAGGCCAGCGGGCCTAACGTCGTCACAGGGTTCTTTGTTACTCCTTATGTTCGAGTAAGTCATCGAGTTGGGCGCCATGTCCTGGCACAGTTCGCCTTCGCTTCCTCCTTCGAGGGGCATATCCCTGACGGCACCACGGCTCAGCTCAGTCAATATCTCAGGGGCGGCGATCTGTGTAGGGCAGTTTGAGACCGCACCAGGTCCTTTCCTGGGGACGGCCTCGGTAGTTGAGAGCATGTCGTGTTCTTCTTCGTCCTCCGCCGTCCGGGCTGGAGGGTTTTCACTGTGTAGTGCCATTATTCCGGTCACTGCAGTGTTTGCCGTACTCGGCTTCATCGCTGCCGACCTGGGGCAGGTTATGCCCAGGTGGTAGAACCTTATTCTCGGCGCTTCGGGGTCGGCACTAGGTACTGGAGGTGTGGCCACACCGTCCAGCTCTTGGCGTCGCCTGTCTTCCGTTATTCGATCGAAAATCACGTTTGCCACGTGGTTTTCGTCTTCCGCCGACCTGGTGCAGGTTATGCCCAGGTGGTATTCGCTTGCCCCCGCCTCTCTGGCGATGGCGTCGGCTTTTGTAGATGTGGCACGATCCGTACAATGCTGGCAACGCCGGCTATGTCGGATTTTCGCAGTATTTCTTTTTTAAGTTATTTCGCCACGTAGTTTTCGTGTCTTGCCAACCTGGTGCAGGTTATGCCCAGGTGGTAAACTATTGTAGTCTCCTCCTCGACGATGGCGTCGGCTATTTCGGCTATGGCACGGCTCGTCCAATGTGGGCGACGTCGGCGATGGCTGGTAATCGTAATTATTCCTCTCAAATTTCGTTTGCCGCTAAGTTCCCTTCGTCTGCCGACCTGGTGCAGGGTATGCCCAGGTGGTAGAGTATTGTATACGCTTCCCTGGCGATGGCGTCAGCTGCTACGGTTATGGCATGGGTCATCCAATGTTGGCAACGTCGGCGATGGCTGGTGATCGTAGTTAATCTTCTCAAATTCCGTTTGCCGCTAAGTTTTCTTCGTCTGCCGACCTGGTGCTGGTTATGCCCAGGTGGTAGAGTATTGTATACGCTTCCCTGGCGATGGCGTCAGCTGCTACGGTTATGGCATGGGTCATCCAATGTTGGCAACGTCGGCGATGGCTGGTGATCGTAGTTTATCTTCTTAAAATTAGTTCTCTAGGTGGAATGGTGCTCGGAACGATTGGCCCTCCTCCGACGATCGTGAGCGACGTTTTCCCCTAGGTGCTTGCAAAATCTGTCCGTATTCCAGAACAAACTTCTAAGACGGCCAGGAACCACTGTTTCCTCACAGTATCGGGCTCGACTACAGCGTCTCTCCGCCGGTGCTTCTTCAGCAACGCCTTGCTTTTATCTTCAGGTTCACGTATGCCCTCTTGGCATACCCAGGTCTCCGGAAGCTCCAAGATCAACTGGCAAATTTTATGGTGACGTTCGTCCAAAGAAAAAGACTTATGCAGATTTTAAAACCCAGAAATAATGCTCCAAACACTTTTAGCTATTTTCTGTTCTATGGTTCTGCACCGACTGGCTATTCCCATCGAAATCGCGCTTTTTATAGCCGATTTCCACATGGCGAATACCACAACAGTGTCAGTATTTATAGTCCAGGCTAACTCCCTTAGCAAGCCACTCCCACTGCAGGCTACGCTCTAACCATTAAGCTACGTTGTCTTGCGGTAAATTTTATTCGTGGTGGATGGTATGCTTACAAGGCCTTTCCGTATCGGTCGCGCAGGGGCGCAGATGTTACCCACGAGTATTTCTTTATTATCTTTACAAACGCGTTTCAGCTTGTTAATCGACGTAAAGCGTAACAGTTTAGGCTGTTTTAAACAATATTTATATTTTTTTATTTACAATAAAATTGTACATAATATGAACAATAGATATCGTCAAACTGTGGTGTTGTTAGATGCAACACAATAAAATATAAGAAACAGCACATATAAAATTTATTAGTTTTTCAAAAAAAACGTGCAAATAAGATACACACCACCACGGTTATATTATACTGCGTCGTAAAAAGAAGTGGCGTAATGCAATTTGATCAATTTTTAGTTACCTACTAAGTAGGTGGGTATAGGTACGTACCTAAGGTTTTATGGTAATTTTGGTGGGGCGAAATCCGTTTTTCGCTTTTAAAAAAGCGATATTTTCCCCTATAGGCATTTAAACCTTTTTCAAATTTTAAGTTAATATTTTGCGTTTGTAAGTAATAAAATCAGATAGGTATAACAGACAAAAGGTAATAAATATTACTGTAGTATCTAACAGTTACGAAAATTATATTCTAAATTTCCACAATTGCTTTATGGGTAAAATGTATTACCTACCTATCCTCCTCTATGCATACTAGGGTGGGCCGAAATTGGACATTTTCGGAATTCTGATTTGGAATAGTGACAAAAAGTTTTATTTCATGATTACAATGAAAAAGTATATTTTCGATTTTTTTCTAAACTGCCATCTTCCACCCTCTACAGGGCGTTCAAAATTATAAAAATTTGCAAAAATTCAAGTTGATAATTTTAATTTGGAGTAGGTCAAAAAAGATTCCTTATTGTAATAGAAATAAAATATTTATTATGCGTTTTTTCCGCAACTTGCATTTTTCACCCTCTACCGATCGTTAAAATTTTTGTAAAGTTCGTATTTGCAATTTTGTCTTCAAAAACAGCGAAACTCATCACTATAAAAGATGACAAATGTTAGTTTTTGGTATTTTATGCATTATGTGCCAGCGCTTAAACGTTATACTTACGCCGTCTTTGACCTGAGGCGACCTGGTATTAAGTAGGTTTTCCCCCGTCGATCGCCGGTATTTCCCCGGCGCTCTAAAACTGCTGCTGAGCTAAATAATTATTTTCTGTTTGTATTAAGATCTCGTTGCGTTCGTATCAGTGAAAATATTGATTTAAAAAGTAAATGTACTGTGCTGCTGTGCGTTTGAACAATTTCTGTAAAACATGAGTGCTTTAAAGACTTATTATACAAGACGCGATATTGAATGTCCTTTATTAGGTTCCCCTGTTGACTTTAAAGATAATATTCTTCCAAGTAAAGGTGACGTTTTAAAGTGCTATTTGTGGTTAAGATTTAGTTTAAAGCCTCCCAGTTATGGACAAGAACCAAAATTTTTTGATATATCGAACATTCTAGCAGAATGGAAGAAATCATCAATTCCTACAGTATCCCGAAAACGTGTTCTACAATTGATTAAGGTACATCATGAATAGTATTTAAAACTTTTAAGGCATCCTAAATCTAAAAAAGGAGAAAGCTACAACCTAAAAGTTGAAGAGCTTAATGTTGAAAATAGAAAACTATTTGACATTTGTACATGTAAATGTGAGAAATATGAAGAATGTCTTTGCAGTAAAGACCACAAGGTGTCCGTAAAAGAACGTGATTTCCTTCAAGATCAAAGGGGGGCCAGGAAAATGGTAATAGGGTCTGTTGACTTTAACGAAACAGCAAAACTATTTATTAAAAAAGTTAAATTGGAAGAAGAGTTACAAAACAGAAGTTTAAGAGTGGAAAATCAGAAAAAATTAGATCGTGAAACACCAGGCTACATCAGTCGAACAAGCTGTTCTTCAGATCTGTGTCAGTTGCCATCCACTTCTGTGGAAATTGACGAAACATTGAAAGTATCTATAAATACAGTTAAGCTTCCTACTGTTGCTAAAGTTTGTGATAGGTATGGCTTGTCAGATAGATCTGCTGCTGCGGTCACAACAGCAGTTTTACAAGATTTTGGAATTGTTTCTCCGACTGAGAAAACACATGTGATAGACAAAAACAAATTAAGGCGGGCGACAGAAAAAAATAGAAAAACATTTGAGCAACAAGAAGACTCGCTCAAATCTATATATTCTGACGGCAGGAAAGATAACACTCTCGTTATGGAAAAAGTTGAACAAAAATATCACAGACGTTCAGTAGTTGAAGAGCATATCACGATAGTACAAGAACCAGGTTCAATTTATCTCGGTCACACGACGCCTTTCAATGGATCAGCGAAAGGTATATGCGAGAGTATTTTTAATTTGGAATTGGAAGAAAAGAGTTACGACACAAATGAACTGTTCGCGGTGGGATGTGACGGAACCGTTGTTAATACAGGGTCAAAAAATGGTGTGATTTCACAACTTGAGACTAAATTAGGTCGTCCGTTACATCATTTTGTCTGTCAACTTCATGGTAATGAACTTCCTCTTAGACACATCTTCCAATATATTGATGGAAAAAAAACTGGTCCGAGAGCATTTGCAGGTCCACTGGGAAGACAAATACAAAACTGTGAAATTTTGCCAGGTGTGAAATACCAAAAAATTGACTGTGTGCTCCCTCGTCTGAACTGTAATGATTTAAGTGCTGATCAAAAATATATGTACGAACTTTGTGAAGCAATTACATCAGGCGTATGCTCCATTGACTTGTTAAACCGGAATCCAGGTAAATTAAGTCATTCAAGGTGGCTAACGCTGGCAAATCGTATTTTACGCCTATACGTCGCCACAGATAATCCCGATGAAAATTTAAGAGAGGTAACAATTTTTATTTTAAAAGTTTATGCTCCCATGTGGTTTCAGATAAAATTTAATCCATTGTTTAATTATGGGGCAAAACATGTTCTACAAACCATTAAATTAAGCAGATATTTAAGCCAAGAGTTGAAAGATGTTATCGATCCTGTAATCCAGCGCAACTCATATTTTGCGCATCCCGAGAACATTTTGTTGTGCATGTTATATGATTCTCGCATTTTTTTAAGGAGCTTGCTCTTGGACGAATTATGAAAGCGAAAAGTAATAATAACAATCTTCGGATTTTCACACTTCCAAAATTAAACTTTGAAGCGGACGACTACATCGATTTGATTAACTGGACAGAAAATGATATTACTTGCCCTCCCATATTACAACACATGAGCATTGAGGATATCAAGGATCTAGTAAGTGACCCTGAGACAAATTTTAGTTTTGGGCCTTATCCGTGTCACACACAAGCGATGGAAAGATGTGTCAAATTAGTAACGGAAGCGTCTATATCTGTTGTTGGCTCGGATAGAAGAGATGGTTTTATAAAAGCAGGAATACATTCCAGGGAAGCAATGCCTCATTTTGAAACAAAAAAAGACTTTGTTCAATAAAAAAAATGCACACAATTTACTTACCTACTGTTACTTACTGTTACTTACTGTTTAAAATAGTTTTTTTTATAATAAATAATGTTTTAATATCCAAACTTCTTATATTGTTTTTTTGTTCAGGTTTGTTCAGAATTATGAAATTGTTGTTGAAAAATTTTAATTGGTGAAGAAATGGAATATAAGTTTTGTTTCTTACTACGAACAAAAAGCGTTTTTACCAAATTCCATGTTATACCTATAAATCTACATTTTTTTTTTTAGACATTTGTGACACCCTGTAGGTAGAGGGTGGAAAATGCAAATTGCGGAAAAAATGTATAATAAATATTTTATTTTTATTACAATAAGGAATCTTTTTTGACCTATTCCAAATTAAAATTATCAACTTGAATTTTTGCAAATTTTTATAATTTTGAACGCCCTGTAGAGGGTGGAGGATGGCAGTTTAGAAAAAAATCGAAAATATACTTTTTCATTGTAATCATGAAATAAAACTTTTTGTCACTATTCCAAATCAGAATTCCTAAAATGTCCAATTTCGACCCACCCTAATGCATACTTACCTAACTTAGAAAGCCTTAAGTGTTTTTTCCTTATGTATAAGGTAGGTTTTTGGCATTTGAATGCTGCCACACATTATCTAGCAGGAGTACCTAGTAGTACGCAAGTAGGTACACATTTTTTTTTATTGATTTCGTACCAAAATAATTAAAATGCATCCATGAGCCAGATTTACCGTGCATATTTAATTATTTTACCTTTATTATACAATGCAGATTAGTTCGAATATAAAAATACCATAATATAAGTGCTTGTCTCAATACTAAGGATTTTTTTGTCTGATTTTTAGCAGGGTAAACTATAATAATTTTAAACGCCGTAAGTGTATTTTATAACAACAAAATATTTTGTTCGCATTCTGAAACTATTACCTACCAATAAATTTATATCAAAAATACTCCCAAAAATAAATTGTATCTGAAAAGAATAGCTTAATGCAAAAGGTATGTAACTAAAACAAAATGTGTTAACCTATCCCATTTTCCCAGAATTCTCATTTTGCACATACGACATTACGAGAATTATTTTTAAATAAAACAACTGACAATGTTTAAATAATATATATTTATTGACACTACCTACTACACAAATAATTTCTTTGAACATTTTTACAGATATAAAATACACAATGTAATATTCCTTTTTTCCTAAGTTATATTTGCATATCAATATAATATCCCCATCTATTATATATAGGTACCTATGACAATTACAAATTGTATAGAAATAGTGTAATACTTACAACCTAAACTTAAAACTAAGTGATAACAAGGTTTAAATAGTTTCACGTACTTAGCACAACTCCTTTCAAACAGTTATAGATACATATTCGGTTAATTATTTTAACATTTAGAAACCAATTAACAATCGAAAGTCAACAGAAATAAGATAAAAAATTATTTGAGCTGGCTCTTAAATAGATTAACCCTTTAAGGCCCAGATATTTAAAAATGATTAAAATTTAAGTTTTTTTCGTAAATATATATTCATCATGGGATTAAAAAACTATGTATTTTTTTTCAGAATTTTATTTTTGGGTTTGGGAAAATACAAAAAAATGAACTTTTATGTACCGTCAGGAATTAAAAATTGAAAACTTAAATAGATTAATAATAATAGACATTTTTTAATTTCATGTGGTAATTTATTAATCATTTTCAAACCTATAACATTAATTTGGGAATTTATAACATATTTGTGATCTTTTTTAATTTTAAATATTTATTTGTCTATATTCTTGTAGATAAACAAAACATGTTTAAGAATAAAATATACACTCCTGGAAAAGTTAGATTGATTGTTAGGTAAAATATATTTTTGACTAGCCTTCCATTATCGAGCTCTAATTACAATGTCCTTTATACCGATACCGATTCGCTAATATATGAAATTAGAAATATAGATATTTATGAAGTAATTAGAAGAGACTGTCAACAATATTTTGATACATCTGATTATCTTGTGGACAACATATATGGAATTCCAAAAGTTAATAAAAAAGTTCTTGGAATGATAAAAGATGAGAACAATGGGCGAATTATGACTCATTTTATAGGGCTTAGATCTAAAATGTATGCTACAAAAGTGCATTTTACATTTGATGAAATAGAACAAGAAAGATTGAAACTGGCGGTGACTGGTAAACAACGAGAAGAAATTGAATGTTATCTTTCGAAAAAGGGGTTAACAAAAAAAATTAAAGGTATTAAGAAGTCGGTAATTGAAAATCAAATATCATTTGAAGATTATGGTAAGGTCTGCAAACATTTACGGATAAACATATTTCACAGAATTTAGTAAGATCCAAAAATCACGATATATATATAGTGTAAAACAAAGTAAGATAGGTTTAAGCCCTCATGATGACAAGAGACGGATTTCAAAATCCTCTGCTGACACGATTCCTTGGGGACATTGCTCGATAACGGAAGGCTAGTCAAAAATATATTTTACCTAACAATCAATCTAACTTTGCCAGGAGTGTATATTTTATTCTTAAACATGTTTATCTACAATAATATAGACAAATACATATTTAAAATTAAAACAGATCACAAATAATTTATAAATTCCCAAATTAATGTTATAGGTTTGAAAATGATTAATAAATTACCACATGAAATTAAAAAATGTCTATTATTATTACCCTTTAGTGCCCGACGGTACTTGTAAGTACCAGCAATTTAAAAAAATCGATAAAACTGTATTTGACCGAATCAGACGCTTGATGCCCGTCGGTACCCCTGAGTCTCGCCTACGGGCCAATAGAAATACTTAATTCACGGAATATTTCACGTGTTGGTATTTACTTTCGGCAGTTGACAATTCACGCTGTATGCGAGCTGTAGCTAATTTTATACGTTGTTTTTATTTATTTATTTACTGTTGTTATATGTTTTTTTGCTATTCTTTTTAGTGGTACAAAGTTGCTTTCGGTAATATTGGGTAAGGATATATATAAATAATAATTTTTGATAAGTGTTTATAAAAAAAAAAAAACGTTTTCTCGTAGGACCGAGAAGTACCGTCAAGAATTATGGCAGAGACAAATAACATAAGATGGTTTTACAAAAAGCCGTTGAAATCAGAAGAGTTAGCTGCTATTGCAAATCAAATATTGACTGAAGATTTGCCCTTAGACAACAATTTTTTAACCGATGAAGATGAAAGCGATTCGGAGAGTGTGGACCTTGATGTGCAAAATAATTTTATAGACTCTATACATATTACAGCCGAAAGTTCGGCTGCTAATGATTCCATGTCGACAGATCCTCAACCATCCTGTTCCCATAGTCCTCAACAGTCTTATCAGGTTACGTCGGATCTGATCGGTTTACAGTCATCGGGTTCAACACCAGTGGACAAGAAAAGAAAAAAATCAGAGAACATAGAAGAAAAAATAAAAGTACTACGGACAAGAAATATTGTAGCAGAAATGTCAGAACAGGAAGAAGAAGATGAAGAACCAAGACAAACGACAGAAGTAAACAGAACTTGGAAAAAGACAGCTAAAGAAGAAATAATGCCTGATTTTAGTTTTCCTGAGGGGCCCGTTGAAACAGAATTTATTGGCAGTAATTCATGTACAGACGTTTATTTGCGTTTGCTTGGAGACTCTATTGATGACATTGTTTTTCAAAGCAACCTTTATGCTACGCAGCAAAATAAAACCTTGAATTTAACCAGGGAAGAACTGCTTGCTTTTATAGGCATAAATTTTCTTATGGCTTATCATCGTTTACCCGCATGGAAGCATTACTGGATTACTAGTGAAGACTTACACGTCCCCATTATTTCCAAATGCATGCCAAGAAATCGCTTTGAGGAAATTTTAAAATATCTTCATTGTAACGACAATAGCATAATGCCTCAGGATAATAAAGGTAAAATTTATAAAATTAGGTCATTAGCAAATACACTAAATAGACGATTCAAAGATTGCTATGAGACAACAAGACGGATTAGTATTGACGAGAGTATGATACTTTTCAAAGGCCGAAGCTCACTGAAGCAATACAATCCAATGAAGCCTATAAAAAGGGGCTACAAGTTATGGTGTGTCGCCGAACAAAATGCGTATGTGTCAAAATTTGACTTATACCAAGGAAAAAATGAAGAGCTGCAGGAAGAATTTAAAGAATTTAGGCTTGGGGAAAGGATTGTTCTTTCATTGAGCAAACCTGAATGGAACAAATACAAAATTGTATATGCAGACAATTATTTTATTTCTATACATCTATTGGAAACATTATATTTGAAAAAAACCCTGGCTTGTGGAAAAATTAGAAGTACAATACTTGGTTTTCCCCCAATGCTGGAAAACAAAGAAATGGAAAGGGGAGACTACGATTATCGTATATCTAACACACAAATCAGGGCATTCAAATGGAGAGATAACAAGATGGTGCATTTTGCATCAAATGTCCATAGTACCGAAGAGGTCACTGTAAAAAGAACACAAAAAGATGGAACACGTATTGAGGTAAAATGTCCATCTGTAGTTGCTGGCTATAACAAGCATATGGGAGGAGTTGATCGCGCGGATCAATTGCGAAGTACATATGGTATAATTCGCAGATCACGAAAATGGTGGCACAGACTATTTTGGGGTTTTCTTGATATCGCATTTGTAAACGCTTATGTATTCTACAACTTACAGTTTGAGAAAATATCAGCATTTGAATTTAGAAGGTCAATGAGCTTGGGCTTTATGGCAATGAACAGTTGCAGGGCCAATCGCAGAAGATCTGGGCCAATAGTAAAAAGGCGCAAGTATAATTACAGTGTACCTGATGACGTGCGACTGGGGAATCGCGGATCCCACTGGGTTGTTTATGAAAATAGTAGAGGCAGATGTGAAATGTGCAGCGCGCATTGCATACAGTCAAGACCCCATAGCAAATGTTCCACATGTGGTGTATTTTTATGTTGCAATCAAAGTAAAAACTGTTTTCTTGAATATCATGAAGTTAATTAAGTTTTCAATTTTTAATTCCTGACGGTACATAAAAGTCCATTTTTTTGTATTTTCCCAAACCCAAAAATAAAATTCTGAAAAATAATACATAGTTTTTTAATCCCATAATAAATATATATTTACGAAAAAAACTTAAATTTTAATCATTTTTAAATATCTGGGCCTTAAAGGGTTAATCTATTTAAGAGCCAGCTCAAATCATTTTTTATCTTATTTCTGTTGACTTTCGATTGTTAATTGGTTTATAAATGTTAAAATAATTAACCGAATATGTATCTATAACTGTTTGAAAGGAGTTGTGCTAAGTACGTGAAACTATTTAAACCTTGTTATCACTTAATTTTAAGTTTAGGTTGTAAGTATTACACTATTGACCATTCCTATACAATTTGTAATTGTCATAGTTATATATAATAGATGGGGATATTATATTGATATGCAAATATAATTTAGGAAAAAACGAATATTATATTGTGTATTTTATATCTAGAAAAATGTTCAAAGAAATTATTTCTGTAGTAGGTAGTGTCAATAAATATATATTATTTAAACATTGTTAGTTGTTTTATTTAAAAATAATTCTCGTAACGACGAGTGTCGTATGTGCAAAATGAGAATTATGGGAAAATGGGATAGGTTAACACATTTTGTTTTAGTTACCTTTTGCATTAAGCTATTCTTTTCAGATACAATTTATTTTTGGGAGTATTTTTGATATAAATTTACTGGTAGGTAATAGTTTCAGAATGCGAACAAAATATTTTGTTGTTATAAAATACACTTAGGTACGGCGTTTTAAATTATTATAGTTTACCCTGCTAAAAATCAGACAAAAAAACCCTTAGTATTGAGACAAGCACTTATATTATGGTATTTTTATATTCGAACTAATCTGCATTGAATAATAAAGGTAAAATAATTAAATATACACGGTAAATCTGGCTCATGGATGCATTTTAATTATTTTGGTATGAAATCAATAAAAAAAAATGTGTACCTACTTGCGTACTACTAGGTACTACTGCTAGATAATGTGTGGCAGCATTCAAATGCCAAAAACCTACCTTATACATAAAAAAAACACTTAAGGCTTTCTAAGTTAGGTAAGTATGCATAGAGGAGGATAGGTAGGTAATACATTTTACCCATAAAGCAATTGTGGAAATTTAGAATATAATTTTCGTAACTGTTAGATACTACAGTAATATTTATTACCTTTTGTCTGTTATACCTATCTGATTTTATTACTTACAAACGCAAAATATTAACTTAAGATTTGAAAAAGGTTTAAATGCCTATAGGGTGAAATTACCGCTTTCTTAAAAGCGAAAAACGGATTTCGCCCCACCAAAATTACCATAAAACCGTAGGTACGTACCTATATTCTTGAATTTACGCAAAACTGCGAGCATTATGAAATATAAATGGCGGCGTCAAAAAGAATAAATAATTTTCACAACAATAAAAATCAAAATAGCACCGGGACGGGGTCCTTGTGCTTAAGGATCATGAATTGGAATGCAAACGGCATAAAAAATAAAACAGGTGAATTTATTCATTTTTTAGCGAAATACAGGGTAGACGTGGCTTGCGTCACCGAAACAAAACTGACAGAGAATGATAAACTCAAAATTAAAAATTGCACGGTTTATCGTGCTGACCGTGACGTCAGAGGTGGGGGCGTGGCTCTAATTATCAAGAGTTCACTCCCACACTCACAAATTAGGAATAACGTTTCACAAATTAAACATGTAAGCATACGATTACGTAACAGTACCGTAATTACAGCTGCATACGCACCACCGCGTATGCAGCTAACAGACGCCGATATTAATCCATTTTTTGCCAGTTTTGAGAAGGTTCTTGTAGCAGGTGATTTGAATGCTCGGCACGATATGTGGTGCAATCATCAAAACAACAATTATGGCAATTTACTGTACGACTTCATTACCGACAACAACCTACAAATAATTGCCTCAGACAGGCCCAGTCATTATCCACCAAATGGTATGACACCCACTTACATCGATTTATTTATAAATAAAAATATACTGGACCTGTCTGAGGCAACAATCCTGGACGAACTAAACTCTGACCACCTGCCTCTAATCATTCAATACTATGTACAAATGTCTTACGAGGCACCTAACACGACATACTTACTAAAAAACATAAATTGGAGACGATACAGACAAATACTTAACGAACAAACTACAATTAACAATAACATAAATTCCAAAACAGAACTCGAAGACGAAGTTGACAAACTTACACAAAACATACAATACGCACGTGACCAAGTTGCAGCCGTTGTCAAGATACGTCACAAGGAAGACAAACTTCCCCAGGAGATCCTTGACTTAATAAAATTCAAAAACAGGGTGCGTAAACAATGGCAACGACTGCAACGACCTGTCGACAGATACAGAATGAACAAACTACAACGGACAATACGCGACAAAATTAACAAACACAAAAACGACGTATGGACAGACACACTAAACGGACTAACAGCACAAGACTCCTCTTTATGGCGCTTAACAAAGCGCCTAAAGAGGAAATTTAAGAAAATTCCGACGTTACAAAACAACAACGTACAAACCGTCGAGGAGAAAGCAGACTGCTTAGCCGCATCACTGACATCAGTCTGTGTTTCTCCTGACAATACGACAGACGAACAAAACTATATAACCAACAGAACAATAAACTTAACTAGACAAACTTACCCAATACCACCGACGGTACTGACAAAACTATTAATTCGACCCGGAACCTTGCATGGTGATTAAAACGCTACCCCTATGCAAAGCACCCGGACCAGACGCTATTCATAACATACTTCTACGAAACATTCCTCGTAAGACATTTGTACAACTACTTTATATAATAAATAATATTTTCACACTTTTTTACCAAGAACTGCTATTACACTTGACGACTTTGCTCGCTAGACCCTAAAATATCCGTCGAATAGCGACTAAAGTAGCCAACCGGGCTACTTTAGTCGCAGTAGCGAAGCGAGCGGCGAGTTTGTTATTACACTTAGCTTTTTTAGTCGAGGCTACTAAATTCGCCAGCGATTAGCTAGTAAATTCGCCCAATGTAATGCACCCTTAACACATTATCTAAACTGACAGAAAAACTTATATTACGAAACTTTAACAAACTCAACTTAACAAACAAAATACCTGACGAACAATTTGGATTCCGACCTGGCCATGGTATCACCATGCTAGTGGCGAAGGTTGCGCAAGATGCTATGACTAACTTCAACAGAGGGATGAATACTGTGCTATTGTCATTAGACATCAAGCGCGCATTCGACACAGTATGGCACCATGGCCTACTACACAAACTTTACTACGAACATAACTTTAACATTAATAAAATCTTATTTAACAGACAGACAATTCTTCGTGAGAGTTGAAAGCTCATTGTCTGCACCCAGAGCGACAAGTGCCGGGTATTGTACTGTATAAAGCTCTGGGCTTTCAAGTTTTAAAAATGTAGCTACAGTTTTTGGGACACTACCGATTTTGTTTATGCCCACTGGTTGTTGAGTACATTTCCCATTTTGATAATTTAAAAAAAAACGGTTTTGGTTTGTATTTGGTCTGAGACATTTGTATTTTTTGAATATTTCATAGAATGTACTAGTAATTGTAAAGCTTCGAGGGATGGAATTTTTTGTATTTTTAATACTTATTACCGCTGCGGAACCCATATCTGTTATATCATTTATCGTGAGTTGGCATAGTTCTAGTTTCCGGCAAGCTCCTGAAATGCCTAAGATGAGTACTACCTGCAACATAAATATAAAACTTTACATTTTTCTGAAAAAAATCATTTTAAAAAAATACTATATTACCTTTGTTAAAAGATGCTTTTTATTTGGAGCATTTACAAGAAATTCTTGCACTTCTTCTGGTGTAAATGGTTTGACTTTTTTGGGTCGGTACCCACTGGATTTCCTCTTCAAAAAAACCTTTAATTTCAAATATTTTGTAATGTCTACATTATGGTTAATGCTCAAGGTACTGCGAAGCATATAATATTGAGTCCATAATGTAGACGGAGCTACTTTTTCAGAAGTCTCATTAAAATAGGCCATGAGAATATTCTCTGAAAACGAGCTTTTAATTTGCTTTGTCTTGCGACATTCCAAAAATTGTTCGTAAGCATACTCATACCTCTTTTTTAATTTTTCTGGTAAGAGTTTATGTAGGGCATCTGGAGCTGCTTCCAAAACACCTGGGGGAGTTAGTTCATCACTATCGCTATCCATTTCCTCAAGGTTTTTAGGTACAAACGACGCGACGGTAACGCGGAAAAAGTATAGACTCAAAATGGATGTTTAAACAAATTTCAAGACAAATGAAAACAAATAAGAAACAATGCCTACCTTAATATTTTGATATACCTACTTTTAAATAAAAATATTACCTTGTTCTCCTATTTTCTTACACTCACTAACATACTACTTATCACAGCTATTTATGTACTATGTATAAAACTTAGTTTTTTTAGCTTCTTACAATTCTTCAACAAAGGAATAAAATAACATAACAAAAACCTAAAAATTAAAAAAAAAAACCAAAACTAAACACAATAACCTCTTAACCTCAATTCATGGAACTAGAGATGATGTTAAATATCGATAACCTGTTAATTATAAAAGTTTGCTTGCAATATCGATAATTAATAAGTTTGGCTGCCAAATTGACACAGTCAGTTTAAATTAAAAATACCTAGTGTGCCATTGAAAATTATATTTCAACACACGTATTGAAATATGCTTTCAACACGCGTGTGATATATAGCACTTTCTAGGTAAGTTAACAGTGCTTTTTTTTTTCATTTTCATAGGTGGTCGTAGGAAAATGTCTATACGTACCAATAATCATTCGAGCCGAAAATACAACGTCTCGTCACCAACCGTTCTAGTCTATCTTTTTCATAGTAATCCCAATCTTTTCTAAAATAAACAATATTCCCTTTACAGAAACTCATTTCCTAAAGTATCAAATAACACTCATCGTGCTTAAAACGAACGGGCATACCATCAACACTTTCAGTGCAGGCGCCAGAGGTAGTTGAGTATGCAAAATGTGAGGACCGGCAACTATGCTCAAATTATTTTACCTGAGACACCAAACAAAATAAAAAACCATGTTGCCAGCAGCTGTCTTGGTCCCTTCCCCCCCCCCCCCCCTGCTCACCGCTCGGCGCGTAGAGGCATCATAGCGCTCGGAATAGTCAGTAGAAAATAATTCTTAGTGCGTATTGGTTCATTTTTTCGTATTCACGTAATATTATTTAAGTTTTCCTGTAGTAACGTGTTTTATTTAAACAAAAACGTGGACAATCTCGCTACAAGTGATAAATATAATGAGGCGAAAACTAAACGAAATGTTGTGTTTGTTTTGTGATAAAACGGGTAATTTAGTGAATAAACCAAAACCACAATCGTTTATAAATATTTAAAGCACAGCAGATCGGAGAAAAGATAACATTAGTGAGAAAATAGATCATAGTACAGACTTTACTGAACACAATTGTTCATGGCATCGAACTTGTATGGCAAGTTACATTAGCGAACAAAAAATAAGGCGTCGAGAAATAACATTATTTAAGCAGGAGACTGTCTCTATTTCCACCTCCTCTGCAGAAGCAAGTGTTTCAGGTACTCAACGTGTTCATCGACCATCAAGAACTGATTTAAAATGTCATAAAGATCTAAAATGTCTTATTTGTGGTAAAGAAACAAAAAATAAAAATACCTTCAGAAGTTGTACATGATTTGAAGAGAGGAATTCTGTCCGTCAAACGAACGAAAGGTAAATTTAATGCAGTGAACCCCGACTTAGCTTTAGAGCAGTCTCAGAACCGATCTTCAGCAGTGACTGGACGTTTGATTGGCATTACTAAAAATGAAGAAGCGATGCACAGATGGCTGCTTCTTTATCCGTTTAAAAACAGCATTCACAAGGCTCTTTCGTCATATCTCGGAATACAAGGAGACTCTACCAGTCACATTAATTATCACAATGAATGGACGCAATCCAGGATCAATAAAGACGAAAAAGATAATATTCAAAATATCATAAAGTATATCAATGCTTGCAATCCTTACAATGACAACGATAACTACGTGCTTCGAAATATTTACACTGGTGAACTTGCTGATGAATCTTCTTCGCAATGTTTGCTAAATCTAGTAAGAAATGGAGAAGATCTGTTAGGCACGTACGAAAAAGAGCGATTTGTACTGAAAAGCAAAAAGTTATCCGATCCTGTTAAAAACAACTTTGTAACTACTTCTGAAAAATCAAACAAAATTACTTCTAATAAAAAGTTGCAAGATACAACGGATGCAAGTCTCTTTTAAAAAACCTATATGTTGGCTAATCAAAGTGGATTTGACACAAAAATTTTAGCATCTTACGAAATTTTGAATTACTGCAAGTACCTTTTTGACGCAGAAGGATTTTACAGGAAATCTCCATAATCGGAACTCGCTCTTGAAATTGAAAACAATTATAAGTGTGGTACAAAGACGCGGCAGAACGTTTTAAATTTACGTCTTCCAAAAGTTTATATTGTTGATGGTATGGCACTTGTTCATCGAATCCGATTAAAAAATTTCAGCACCTTTGGCAATTTTGCTGAGGTATTCTTCAAAAGAATCCATAATCTTTTCTTGCAGCCAAATGTAAAACGAATAGATATTGTATTTGACAGAAATGATGATATTTCGATAAAATACTTGAAGTCAACTTTACGGAGTAAAGGTCAAATGATGAGAAATTTTATAATTTCAAATGATCACACAAAAATTCCAGCTAATTGTAAAAATTTCTTTTCAAGCAAAGAAAAAAGTTACAGCTCGTTCGATTTCTCTGTACTGCTGCTTCTAGATATGCACAAGTAAAAGAAGATTGTGAGTTATATATTTGTGGAGGATTCGATGATCCAACACAATGTTTAAAATTACAAGGCTCTTTATTTACTGAAGTATCTGACTTAAATTCGAACCATTTAGAAGCCGATTCAAGGATGTTTTGTAACATATTTCACGCAGTAAAAATTCAATCTGCCCATATCATTATCCTTAGCGCTGATACAGACGTTTTCATTTTGGGAATTTTTTTCTAGAATAAGCTAGCACGTCTAGGTTGTTTAGGTGTATGGTTCGACGGTTCTTATAAGAAGAGATACATTTCAAGATATCATTTGTCTGTTCAATCCCTTGGACCAAACATTTGCCGTATATTGCCACCATTACACTCTCTAAGTGGTTGCGATTCGACTAGCAGATTGGGATCGAAAAAAAATGCTTTAAAAGTTGCATCGTTGGATTTCGTACAAAAAGCTCTAAGGCATTTAGGAAATCCATACCTAAGTTAACAGAATCAGAAACCGTATGGGCCTGCCTTTTCTCCAAAAGAAAGTTAACTGCTGATGAACTTCGGTATAAATTAATTTTTCAAAATATCGGCTTTGGCTTAAATTTATTAAAAGTAATTTGCACATCAGATGCATTACATTTACATTTGTAAAGAGCTTCAGCACAAACATATATATGGATAAATGCTGACCAAAAACTACTACGGCCCGTTGATTACACCTTATTAGGGCATGAAAATAAAAATGGTAAATTGTTCCCACGGCAACTGATAAAGCGCCCATTACCAGAATTGTTGATGCAGCCCTGTAAATGCACATCAAATTGTCTAACGAAGGCTTGTTTTTGCAAAAAATTACAACTAGATTGTATTTCGTTGTGCAAATGTATCAATAATGATTGTCAAAATAAGTAGGATTGGTTATTTGTATTTTTTTTTTGTGACTTATGTTCAAATTTGCTTTTTCGCATTAAATAATTTTTTATCAACAATTCTTGTTTTTATTTTCAACTTTTTTATTTCTTTGTTTCAATTGACTAGCTATAAGAATCTTTAATCATAAGAACCAATTGGATATTATCACTAAAACAATCATTAAAATGGTTCCAAAGCATTTGGTCAGTCCATTTACTTGATATCTAAGAGGATGGGGTGTAAAAAATAAATGGACCAATAATCCCCCTGGCAACATCCAGAATCATAATCTACAAGCTTTTTCGAGTACAAAACCATGCTCAGAATGCGGTCCTCATATTTTGCACACTCAACTCCATTCAGCGCCCGCACATTTTCCTATACATAAATCAACAATAAAATAATAATATAGGTACTTTAGATGTTACTCTTACAGTTTTTTTATGAAATTAGGCTTGGTTCATAAATAATTGTGAAATGTGTTTTTTTTTTATCAAAATGCCTACGATATTAGTTTAATAAGAGGTTCAATATATGTAACGATATCCTAATAAAGTGAGACATCCCGAAAAGACATTGAAAAATCTTCTTCTGAACGTTTTATAGCTAGACTACAAGCATCGCGAATCGGGTTCTGGGGGGGTCTCCTATAATAATTATTTTGTGCAATATTTCGAAAAATCGATTGTCAGTGTAAAAAAAAAGTGTTCACCCAATATGTTGCAATTTTATTGCCTTGGAATCTCTGTAACTAAGTGACTGCGGACTACGATTTAGAAACATTTTCAGTTTTTAGAGTTATGTAACTTTAATCCTTGCCACAAATATATGCCTGGAAAACCTTATATATTAAAAATGTCATTTATTATTCATAAAGGTTTATTAAAAGAAATTAATAATAAAATACATACGCTGCATAAAATAGATCGATATTCTAAAACGAAAGATTTTGAAGAAAATAATGATTATCTATTTAACAAAAGCAGATATCAATCTTACCCTTTTTTAAACAACTTCGTTGGTCATCTAAGCAAAATATATATCCTCAACGTAAATACTATAAAACACTCAAGTAATAAGTATTCATAATACAAAGTCTCTAAAAAAAAGCAGAATAACTCTTAAGAGTTGTCGTTATACCACAGAAAACTATAAACTATTTTTTCTGGGGTTATACAGTATACTTTATTTTATTTATTTATTTATACAATACATACACTGTTTAACAGTTTCCCAATTACGAAACAGGTACAAACGAAAACTTACAAACTAACCTAATTTTACTACAGAATTAAACCAATATTATTTAACCCAAAGCGAATCAGATTTACATAACATGTGCATCAAAAGAAAAAAGAAGATTGATAATTAGAACACAGTAAAAAAGCAATAAAAACACTCTCAAAAAACAGAAAATCAAAAAATCTCGTGTCCATAAAAGTGGCTCTTGATTTCGCTTAACCTGCAGGTAGAAATATCAAAAGCATTAACATTAGTATTATAGTAGGCGCACATCGAGTTAATAGCTGCAAACTTATAAACATTGGTACCACGCTGTGGTAGGTAAAAAGTATCTGTGTTGCGAGAACTTAACGTAGGAACGCTAAAATTTACTTTTGCAAATAGTTCTTCACAAATAATACTACCGTTGACAAGCTTGCACAAAAATGACTGAGAAAGATATTTACGTCTTCTATCTAAACTTATGAGCGAAATTCTTTGCAGCCAGCTGGTCATGGGAAAACCCTTGAATGGAGTAAACACCATCCGTTCTGAACCACAAAGCCTTAGCAAATCGTCTCTGCACCGACTCTACATAATTTATATGAATATTGTAATAAGGGGACCAAGCAACTGAAGCGTATTCCAGCTTGGATAAGACGAAGGAAAAATATAAAGTTTTAATAGGCACCGTATTGTGGAAATTCCTTGTGGTGCGTGTAACAAAACCAAGTACCCTATAGGCAACGGAGACGATATGTTGAATGTGAGGAACAAAGGATAGTTCCTTGTCAAAGACGACCCCCAAATCCTTAAATACTTCAGGTCGCGCTAGTGTATTCCCATTAATGACATAATTATATAAAATGGTGGTATTTTTATTTGTAAATGATATAACATTACATTTAGAGACATTTAATTTCAACCTATTCTTATTACACCAGTCGTTTAAAATATTCAGATTACGTTGTAAGTTTTGGCAGTCGGCTTTAATAGAGACTGTAGAAAACATCTCTAAATCAACAACATGCAGCAGACAATGAACTAAGAGTGTATCAAAAGCGGAAAAAAAGTGGTCCAATGATAGAGCCTTGGGGTACTCCAGATGTTGCATGGTTAATTTATTCTTGAAACGTATTTTCCTTTCTTGAGGAGCGGTCTCCTAGTGGTTTAATGTTGTCGGCAGAGAGGATTGGTTCTTATGATAAATATATCGTTTTCGTACCTTTTTGTCCCGTACCCTTCTTGTACTAAGCTAGCCCTTGGGTTCTGCCTCCCTCAGAAGTGAAACCACAATGCATGCCGCGGATTTTCTATGGCATTGGAAAAATTAGCATTTAACGGGTTCCCTGAGTTCCCTCAGAGAAACGGCAGTTGGCCACATTGCTTTTTAGTTTGTGTAAGCACGTGTTACCGGGAAAGGCTCCGAGGAAGCCGCCGCCTCTTCTGCAGTTTCTCTACAGAAGAGCCCGCCGCCGTGGCAGACCTTGTTCTGGTCGCCCTACGACTCGCGTACCAGAGACAGGGCTTCAATAATTTCTAATTTGTTCTTTCTTGATTTTCGGTATTTCTTTGTATCTCTGGCCGCTATTTAACCCGAATTTCGAACTTCCAAGTATGATTCAAAAAATAACAATAGAATGTATGAAAATCCAAAAGTATTAAGTTTCTGTAGCAAAATGGTATGATCCAACCGATCGAAAGCTTTGGAGAAATCCGTATATATTAATGTCTGTTTGGCGATTAGTCTAAACTAGGTATCTCCAGAAATATTAAATTTTAAAGCTTATATTCTTCACATTTTTGAAACGCAAAAGCATGCAATTATTATGCTTTGTGACTGTGTTCACCATAATCACGTGGGTGTTGTGACAGTCGTCGACGTCTGAACGTCATCAAGACCAGGCATGTCAAGTGTTGTCAAGTTCTAAATATTATGGAGACTATTGACAAGACGGACGCGGCTTGTCAATAGCCCACCACGTGCTCCGCAAATAGGATATGTGTTGACAGTCTCAATATTGAAAGTGTGTCAGAGGGTGAATCATAAAAAGGAACTTATTAAATCATGAAAATAGCGTTGGCTGAAACAAGAACGCTATTATAAAATTCCTTACTCGGACACGTTGAGCTAAATTCACAACAAAGATTGTTATGGAAGAGCTCTCGTCTGTTCTTAGCTGTTTGATCTAAACAAGAAAAATCCTTGTCTTCTCATGCCTTAATCTACCCCCAGGGGCGTGCGGTCCATAGAAGCGATATAAGCACTGCCTTCTCTACTGCTTTCATAAGAAAACAATTTTTTTATTAAAATTAATTTAGTCTATGCCAATCAAAAATCATAAGACCTATTTATTTTAAATTTTCAAACTAAGTCCGACCCTGCATGCCTCCCTGACCAGCGCAATATTAAGTTTCTTACATTATTAAACGCTGCTCTCTGATTTGCCGGACGAAGCCATATTTTGAGCAGTATTATTTTTGCAGTATACGCGTAAATCTATCAAGTTTCGAAATGTTCATCGTTCTGCAGCGCTTGGTTTCGGGTTCGCTCGACTAACGTCCCTATGACGCGCATTCTAAATTATAATTAAACCGACAAAATTTTTAGTTTATCCTCTATGGATTCGAGATTCTATCACGGTTCTTCGATTAATGAAACGCGGCTTCCACGAGAGTGTTTCTATCTAATTATTATTTTTGTGAGAGATCGTTTACTTTGTTTGTGAGTTTTTCTTTATTATTGTCTGATGGAATGGAGCTTTGTGTAAATTTACCAAATAATTACAAACCGAGATTCCGTTGCCCTAAGATGCAAATTGCCTAAGTCTATTTTTGGTTAAAAAGTAGATAATGGTGTCATCTGGTGGAAGACGCCAAAAAACATAACATTAACATTAAAATCGATTATTATGTAGGCAATTAATCCATTAAATTTTAGAAAATGTCAAAACATTTGTAGTTTGATCTGTTGCTTTTTGGTAAAGTTTTTGTTAAGTTACTAATTTGGGACTTAGGCAATTTGCATCTTAGAGCGACGATTCCATTTAAAGAAAAGCACACTGTAATTACAGGATAAAAATGTACCTTCTTTGTATTAGTTTCTATTATGAAATTTTGTTAACTTGTTTTTAACGCCTCTTGAGCAGGGTTGGGTCAGTAGAAAACTTTAGGTAATCTACCTAGGTAGAAAACTGGTTTTCGGCAGGCAAATAGCGTAAAAGTTCATTAAAAAACATAGCCTTACTTAGAAACAAGAAGAAAGATTAAAAAATCGTAGCTGCTTAACCTCACATTTTTTGACAGTGCCTACATGACAGTATTATTTTGTGGACATTCAATTAAAACTTAATTATAGACTATACATAATGAGTTCAGCTAGACTGTCGAAAACGTAAAACTTCGAAAACAAAACTGTAGGTAGATACTCAACTCTGCTCTTAGGTAAATTCTTAGCAATATTTGGGCGTGGCCCCCAAAAAAAATTTAGCCTGCGGCGCTTTGCCTCCAGCGGACCTACCGGCAGCGCTTCCTCATACTGAAGAAGATATAACCGAAACTGACGAACAACAAACAAATATAAAATACTATCATTAGAAACAAACTACTCGTAGAGGTATACAAGAAAATATATCATCACTGAAAAAAAACTCAAGGACCAATTTAAAAAACGTCGTTAAAACAAACATAGGTAATCTTTGTGAAACTTGTCAAAAAACAACGCGACGCCCAAATTTCGCTTTTGTCTACGATCCTAATAGTATGCAAATTAATTTGAAAGGCATTCCTCAAGGGATTATCTAAAACACATATTCTTTATTTATGATAATAAAATGTGGTATCATATTTGGAGGGGGGGGGGGGGGGGGTCAGGACCCTCATCATCGCCACCCCCCCTTGGATCCGCGCCTACTTTGGCCATATATAATATATATATATATATATATATAGAAAAGGGAAAGTTATTTGTGTTTAATTGTGTTATTTTTGTTATTCACCACCCACACGTGGCAGGGGTGGGTTTGGCACTCTCTGCGCGATCTAACGGCAGTGGGCTTGGCCTGACGATGGGTCTCTGAACTTGTGACAGAAGTTGGAACCCGTCGTCCGGTCAACGCCACCTATGTTAAAATGTAGATATCGAGTAGTGTTTCGCGGTTTCGGTGACAGCGAACGGTGGCGATATAAAATTAATCAATGTTAGCAATTGAGCAAAGCGCCATCTGGTGAGTTGGTGCTACACCTCGCTGAATCGCGCACGCGAGTGAGAGACGCGTTCGCGGTTGTGCGACTGGTGGTTAAAATAAGAACTATAACAAAAACTCGAGTACAAAAAGCAGCGTGTTCTTTTAGGAAAGTACCGGTTATGAACAATTAATAATTTCAGCTTTATAATAATTTAATAAAATACGACTTCAATACGAACAGCATATTCTCAAAGAAATGTAAACAGTGAATAATCCCTAAAATAAATGATTAAGGTGCCTCCAACTGCCGATTGGTCTGAGTCACCTACATTGCCTATTGTTGTACGTGATCCTGATGTGTGGCTTCTTGCTTTTAACAGTCGGCCACGCTGCCGGATCCACGTCCTCGTGGATTACACCTATAAGGAAAACCTACATTAGTATAAAAGTCAAATCGTGGTTTAAACAAATTATGTTAGTATTATCACGGTTATAGCGTAGTCTCCTCTGACGATCCTAATCTAAGAATGTTAACAAGGACTCAGTTATCATGTTGATATCAACAAATAAAAGCTGAATAAAACTAAAACTAGCTAAGAGTTAAGAATTCTATCCAATTACGCAATTGGAAAATCCCAAAACTAGTAACCCCCCTTTTCATATAACCGCGTAAGAGCTCATCTTAGTTTTTGTCTTCGTGGAGTTCATATTCTACTTCAGAATCAAACTCATTTTCAACATTATAGGCCTTCACTTTTCTAGTGACATGACCCCAAATACTTTATTTTGCTACGTGAACAGTCCTTAGGGTATTCCGCAACGTAACGATCATGATCTAAAACTTTTGTGACCACGTATTTGGGACGTAACTCTTTTACTTTTCCCTTCGTTGCAAGCCACTTTGGTCCGCACTAAAACTTGGTCACCCTCCTGAAAGCTGCGTCTAACTTTCCTATGTGCATCAAACCTCGATTTTTGTGCACTTTGCTTCCTTTGCGAGGTTTTCTTTACCTCATTTCGATTTTCCTGCAGGTTTCTCTCGTTAATTGGTTCTAGCGTTATTTCGTTATCTAAAGCCGCGTTTGAAACGCCCCGTGTAACATCCCTGAAAAATATTTCATTTAGGGACTTATCCGTGAATGAATTCGTCGTAGAATTTAATCATCAATGTATTTTTGGCACGTTATAATCATCTCTTTCTTTGTCATTCGTTGACGCCGAAAGAATGAAAATGTTTCGTATAGAGTCTTTTTCGTGAACAAATTCGCCGCAGAATTCAATCCCTAATATGACATCGATACATTTTCATTACATCTTTCTTCGTCACTCGTTAACGCCGACAAACTGACAATATTTCGTATGGAGCCTTCTCCGTGGACAAATTTGCCGTAGAATTCAATCCCTAATGTGCCATCGATACATTTTCATTAAATCTTTCTTCGTCCCCAGACAGCACACGACATCCATTGGACGTCCAGAATTAGTCCAAAACATGTCCGTACTGTCCATGGACATCCAATGGAGAGCCATTTTTAGTTATATATATGGATAGACGTTATGGTACGTCCATTGTATATCCGTACAATGTCCAGTAATGGAAGATGAGATAAATTTTGCAAAAATGCGTAATAAATATTGTGAAGGTGTTAAAACAAGCCTTATGTGTGACTCAGCATGAGTCGTGAGTGATATACAGAAAATAATATTTTGTGGTGGTATGCTGTAATATGATTGATTGATAATTGGTATTCGCAGTATTCGTACATTATATATTTAATATTTATTATTTTACGAAAAGTATTTCCGGGGTGGGGGGCGAAATTCTGATTTTAAGCGTAGTTCATATAGATGCGAATCACGAATTGCGAATAATGCTCTGATTGTAGACCAATCGGAGCATTATTCGTAATTCGCAATTCGTGGTTTCGCATCTATATGAACTACGCTTTAGTGGTTTTCGTCGCCTAGCGATTATGTTTCTCTCTCTCGTTATGATCGTTGTACAGTACGAACGAGAGAGATGAAAAATAATCCAACAGGTCTTCATGGTTATTTGTGCTAGGAAATTGTAAAACAAATTTGAATGATACCAGGACAAGCTTTTTACATTGCTTTTTACTACACTCGGATAATTGTTAATTTTATTTTAAAAATATAAAATTGTAAAAAAACAATTTTTAATTTGAAAATTGAAAGCTGAAATTTTAGTGTCATCATTGTCATTTGTCATTTATGACATGACACATGACGTGTTGTATCTTTCCCGGTTCTTTTCTTTTGTCTTGTATTATTTTCAGGACGCTAAAATATTTTTTTACATTTCTTTTTGTGATTTCTTTTTTGTGTTGTATATTTACCTGTGCAAAAGTGTAAGCCACACAGAACGTGAAGATTTAGCAGTTAAGTATACTTTATTATTATTCGATTATGCCTAAAATTCAACAACGCCATTATAGGCGTGCCAAGCGATACATTGATTATTCCATTATTAACAAAAATTCAGAGCCTTCCACGTCTCTTCATACCACACAATTAAATTTGGGCGAGCCTTCCACACCTTTGCACACCCCACAATTAAATGTAGGTGATGAAAATGTTGAACTTGCCAGTACATCGAGTACATCCTCAAATATGCTACAGTTGCTCGATGACTCCTCTTGTGAGGTGTCCATAGAAAATAATTCCGTTTGTTTGCCAGTTTCATCACATTCGTCACTTAAGGACTCGCTAGCAAATTGGGCAGTGGAACACAAAATAACACAAGTAGCTGTGAATGATCTCCTCAAGACCTTACAACCCTTACATCCCAGTCTACCTTTAGATGCTCGCACTCTGTTAGCAACACCTAGAGAATATGAAGTAAAGGCTATTGAACCGGGTTACTACTATCATTTTGGAATTAATAAATGTTTAACAAATTTACTTTCACAATGTGATTCTTCCAAATTAATAAATTTAAGTTGCTTGGAAGTTATAATAAATATTGACGGTTTACCATTGGCAAAAAGTTCATCTAGCCAAGTTTATCCTATTTTATGTTGTCTTCTTATTAATGAGACTGTGGTTGATATGATAGGTATTTACCACGGTCATGAAAAACCAAAGGACCCGAACAAATTCCTAACAGAATTTATTACTGAGGCCTTACAAATAACAGAAATGGGGTTTACTTTTAACGGTATACATTATGCATTTCATATAAAAGGTTTTGTGTGTGATGTACCGGCCAAGTCGTTTATTCTTTTTACAAAAGGTCATTCCGGGTATTACTCTTGCACTAAATGTAATATTGAAGGCAATTATGTTAATAATAGGGTTTGTTTTTTTGAAAAAAATTTTTATTTAAGAACCGACAATGATTTTCGCCAAAAAGCCCAGTTTGAGCATCACACTGGAACTTCAATCATAGAGCGGCTTCCAAATTTTAACATGATAGACAATTTCGTATTAGATCCAATGCATCTTTTATATCTTGGAGTAGTTAAAAAGCTTATTCATCTTTGGTGTACTGGTAAGCCTCCATCAAAATTATCTATGAGGGACATTGAAAAAATTTCTCAAAACATGATTTTATTAAAAAACTGTATTCCATGCGAGTTTAACAGAAAAGCTCGAACTCTAGTTGAATACAAGCGTTGGAAGGCAACAGAGTTTCGACAGTTTCTGTTGTATTCTGGACCAGTGGTTCTTAGATTAGTATTAAAAAATGATCTGTATCTTAATTTCCTTTCGTTGCATGTAGGTATTACTCTGTTATCGAATAAACGATTGCAAGCTCAATTTGTGGAGGAAGCTAATAGCTGTATAAATTATTTTTTTGATACGTTTTTAATCCTATATGGTAGGGAAAATGCCTCGCATAACATTCATAATTTATTGCATTTATCTAGTGATACCAAAAATTATGGAGTTTTAGAAAAGTACAGTGCTTTTCATTTTGAAAACTACATGTCGTCAATTTTACATATGATAAGAAAAAATGAAAAGCCCTTGCAACAGATTATTCGTAGAAAAGGTGAAATAATGAGTTGTTCTGTAAGACAAAATTATAATAAAACCTTGAATAAAAACAATGAAAATCCTGAATTTAGTAAGCAGCATTACTCTGGCCCGGTCATAAATCCTAATAATACATCCCAGCAATATATGCAAGCAATTTTTTACAATTTTATTTTAAAAACTTGTTGCCCTGATAACTGCTGTACTTTAAAGGATGGTAGTATAGTTCTAGCTATGAATTTTATTATTGAAAATAATAGAAAATTTATACTTGGCAAGAAGTTTAACAAGATTACAGATTTTTATACAGAACCATGTCATTCATCTGAACTTGGAATATATTTAGTTGAAGAAGAGGATCTCTCCTTAATCGAATTATGGGAAATTGAACAAGTTCATTTTAAGTGTATGCTTTTAAAATTTCAAAATACATCTAGTGTTGTTTTGCCACTCGTTCACATTTAAGTATAATACATATAGCTAAAACCTACTCTTATTTTGCTTTATCTTTCAACTCCATAATGGAATTCTTTCTATTATTGTTTAAGTTTTAGAAATTTAATAGTTTTCTGATAGCAGGGCCATTATTAAAAACTACTTTTGAATAATTAACATCTTTCAGGTGCGTGCATGGAGATCAAATTCAATTTTTTTTAGGAAACCAAGGGTAGTTTAAAAAAAAATTATGTTATCGAAAAGAAGATTTATTAACATTTAAAAAGAGCAAAAATTAATTAGGATCATATCATACCATAACTGAAACTGTATACTGTACATATTATTCTGAAAAAATGTATTCAAAGTTAAAAGTGTGACTGTGAACTGTGTATATTTAAGTTTATTATAGTTTTAATTTTTTACATTGATTTTGTAAAAGTACATATAAGTATGTGTAATTTTTACACAGTAAAAAGTGGTACAAACCTATTATAAACATGTGTTTATTTCAGGTTTATGTTCAGGTATAGCTGCTAACTATTTTAACCTACGTTCAGATACTTCTTGTTTTATTTAACATGTCACAGGCAAGTTGGACAGTGGTTGAATTTACTGAAACCAAGACTGTGGAGGCTGTTCCAACAGGATGGCTCCTCAACAACGAGTGTTACTGGCCACCTATGGCAAGATCGAAAATTATGACAGAAATTAAAAATAGCGTTCTCCCAAATACTTGTTGGCCACTGTATGAAATTCGTATATTTAAGGATGGAACATATGGTAAAGATGATACATTAATAATTTTTTTACTTATTTATTTTTAGTCTTAACAATTACTTGCACAACACATGTAATTTAATAAATTCAATTTATGTTTCTCTTTGTTGTTGATATTGACAGTACAATGCATGCAATTAACAATCATTCTTTCATTTAAAACATATGGAAGGATGAGCTATACGATTTTTTTTTTTTAGATGATTACTTTACTGCCAGAAAAAAAGCAATAAAGGCAGAGGATACAAGTGACTTGCAATCAGATGTTGAACCAAATCCGAAAAGAAAAATTTTCAAAAAAAAAATACTACAGTCTTCATCTGAATCCGAATCAGAGTCTGAAAATCAACTACCAGTTCCACCAAAAATACGATTAAGCTCACCTAGACCTACCAATGCTGCAAACTTGACCATGAATTTTACTTCAAATGTGAAAGGTAGAAATTTTGAGATTTTTCATTTTGCATGTTATGTTTTTGACATCTTGACTACCTAAATCTTGAGTGGAATGTCCAGTTAAAATTGATGTATCATTAAAAATTCGAATATATATTGCAATATATCTACGACCATGTATATTACAGATAACACCTTAAACAATACTCCGGCTTTCAAGCAACCCCAATTTCAATTAAAAGCAGCGAAAAGACCACAGTTTCATTCGAAAACTCCTGAAAAATTGGAGTTTCATCTGCAAGCCCCTGGAGGATCAGTAACCACTGTCCAACCGCATTGTGATTGCCAGGAACTAACAAAAAAATTTGGTAAGTATAGGTAGTTCTCAATCACTTAAAGGATTGGTAACTTTTTTATTTTTTACAGACATATTTTCTAAGGAACTGATGAAGGGTATGAATTCATTAAAAGCAAACATGTTTCAAATTAGAGAAGACATTCAATCAATAATTGTCAACCAAAAACAGGACATTACAGACAGTGCACCAAATTTTTTTCAGATGTTTGATTTTCCCCTAAGAGAAAAGGAATTAATGATGGAAGTAGACAACTATCTTTCCATTGATAATAATTACCAACAGTCTGTAAGTTTTAGGATTATATTTTTATCGTCGGGTTAAATAATGCATTAATATGTTTTTAATTTAAGGTACATCAGATTGCAAAATTGGGTGGAAAAGACACCTATGACTTCATACGAAGGTGTTTTCGAGAAACCGTCTCTGATGTGGTCTCGAAGGAATTCACCTATGACGGCACCAAAAATAAATCTTCATTTAAAGAAACAAAATTATGTTCTTTATTTTTGGGTAAGTTTAGTTTTTGAAAACAATTGTAACTTCAGAGATAGGCCCATAATAAATTGGTAACTGTGCACATGTCGCTTTACTATGATCATACTTTTCAGCTGCTTCAGAACAACATAACGGTGCCAACAAGAAAAGTACCGAAGAAGCCATTCGAAAATGGCTAAGAAGAGCCAATGAAAGGTTTCAACAAAAGAAGTAAAATATATATCTATCCTGTAATACTTACTACGTGTACACAAACTTTTGGTTTGACCTTTAGTAAATAAATTTAGTCATAGTCATCTTAAATTTTCTCTAATGTTATTTAATGCAATTTTCTTACATTCTCTGTTCGACTCTTATTAAATAAATTTATGAGGTCAAATCATAAGTTTATCAAATGTTATTCAGTTTATGTAGTAAATTGTTCGACCTTAGTAAATTAATTTATGGAGTTATCCTAAAGTTTATGTAATTTGTCATTCAGTACGATTTTTGTGCAATTTTCTCACGTTTTGGGTTCGACTCTTAATAAAGAAATTTATGAGGTCATATATTGTGTTTAATGCTATTTAGTGTCATGCGCCTTATCGACTTTTTAATAAGTAATAGGAACATTATATAAAGTTTATTGAATGTTATGGTGCTTAATAAATGTTGTCAGATAATGTTTTGCGAATTATTGACCGATTTAATATGTGTTTCTGATAAATGGGGGGGGGGGAATTAATGTCCATAAATTGTCCTAAATATGGATCCATTTATGGAGTCCAGATGTACATCCATGAGTGTGTCAATCGTATAGTCCTATGGACATCCATTGGATGTAATATGGTGTAATAATGGATATCCAATGGACTTCTGGTATGTCCATCTCCGAACGTCCAGTGGATATCCATTGGATTGACTTGTGCTGTCTGGGTCATTCGTTAACGCCGAATTTCGATTGAAAGTATTTCGTATAGAGATTTTACGTGGACAAATTCGTCGTAGAATTCAACTCTTAACGCATCTTTTGACACATTTACATTCCATTTTTCTTTGTCATCCGTTAACGCCAAAAAATGGATAAAATCGTAAAATTATTTCGCTCTACTTGTCCATTTTGCAAAATTGTCTCTTCCATTGATAAATGTCCAACTCCTTCGTGAAAATATAGCACCTCTTCTCGCCTTGCTGCCTTTGGGAATATCCCATCTTTTGTGTTTATTTTCAGCGACTCGATATAAACGACCATTTGCCAAATAGTATTCCTTGTGGATATTATGTTACTTTCGATATTTCTTACAAGGTGTAGTTCTTATGGCACTACTTTAAACTCTATTCCAATAAGATATACCTTAAAATGCTTTAAATAATTCACAATAGCCATTGTCTCCAGTTCGTAGCTATGTTATCTTTGATCTTCTGTAGTCTGGCGGAAAAAGTGCGTCATAGGTCTTAAAGCTTTGTCTGCATGTAGCAGTATGTTACCAATACCCCATTTCGATGCATCCATATGTACTTAGGTTTTTTTGGATCGTAGATAGCCAAGACTGGACGCGTAGATAAATTTTTCCTAAGAGCATCGATAGTCACATTTTGTTCAATCCCCAAGAAAGTAACATCCTTCTTCGGCAAGGAGGTTCAAGGTCAAGCAATTGTGGCAAAATCTTACTTGCGAAAATAGCTAGAAAGTCCTAGGAATTGCCTTACCTGATGAACATCTGTAGGTCCTGGATGGTGTTCAATTGCCTCTAATTTTCGTCTTCCAAACTGAACACCTTCTCGGAATTTCGTGTCCTAGATATTCAAGTTTTTTTTTATAAAAATCCGACATTTCGAGAGCCTTAACGTTAACCCAGCATTTTCCGTAGATTCTATAACCATCCTTAGACCTTTTAGGTCAGAATCAGAACCTTTAGAAGGTAAAAATATATCATCCATGTGTGGTTAATGGTCTCTTGAAATACTGAGGGTGTACAACCCAAACGGAACACGTAGATATTCAAAGTAGTCATCAGGTGTCATGAATGCTGTTTTTGGAATATCTTCGATTAATATCTGCTGATATCTCCTTTAGTTTTTCTAAAAATCGTCGAAATAAGGAAGAGGGATTCGATTTTCATAGTCCTCGAGTATAAGGCCTCTGAGATCTTGCTGAGAAGCATGGGCAATATAAACGAATCCATTTTGTCCCAGAGTGATTTACTCCTCTAGGTAACTCTCTTGACCAGGCATTGAACGTAGACTTCCAGTTACATAAACTCCTCCAATAAATTTATTGCGTAACGTGACAGCGACGTAGCTGATGGTATTGGCGGTCGTACAACGTTTTTCGTCGGCCACAATGAAATTTTCCTTAGCTCTAATTGAAGAATGTCATTGAAGTCATCATCAAGTGTAACGATTCTGACTTTTTCGCCAACAATAAGGATAACCACTTTAGACAGATTTGTAAAAAGTTTTCTTATCATAACAGGCACATCTTGAATATTTATTGGAGTAACCAAAGCTTTTACGTTTGCCCTGACATGGTCTAAGACAAGATCAATTTCGACCTCGCCGATAGCTGACACACAAGAGCCGTCCTAGCCATAATATATGAACGTTAAGCTAGGATAATATTTCAATCCCAGAGCCTGAGCTTCTTCTTTCTTATTCAAAACTGCGCCACACCCAGTATCAGCGTACGTATGTGTTTTATTTCCTTTCATTAGGCACTCAAGAAAATGAACATCGTTCAGACGCCTGAATTTTATGCATTCCGTCATGGGTTTTCGACATTTAGATGCAAAATGTCTTCGCATTTTATAGTTATAGCACTTTTGTTTCTGCTAAGAAGGTGGTCCAAGTCGTGGATCAGTTAAAAATCGTTTTCTGTTTGCAGCATACGAATTCCGTGATTTCAATTTTAAAGATGATAGATATTCAGCATACATCATATCTGGTGTATCATAACGACCCACGTGTGCACCTACTTGTATAGTTGGATCAGTAATTCCATCTATACGATAAATACTACGTTTTTGGACTGATATCGTAAGCGCTTATCACCTTAAGCTTGCTAACACAGTACTTTTCCCAAGTTTCCGTAATAAAAAGACTTTTCGTGTGTAATACCACGAGTGCTTTAAAATTATCCGGTTAGTTTTAAAGCACGCATGGTATTTAAAGGAATATTTCACGAATCCAAAAACATTCATTTTATCAACTTTGAAATAATAAATAGAAAGTTGTCAACAAAGTGACACTGACAAGTGGTATTTTCGTTTTGGTGTTTTCGATTTTGTATATCCGCTGTAAGTTTTCGAAAATACCACTGTCCTTATAGGATTTTTTATACGTGAGTGGAATATTCTGGTGTAATACCACGAGTGCTTTAAAATTACCGATAATTTTTCACGAATGCGTGTTTTCTTTAATTTGTAAAGAAAACACGTATAAGTGAAAAATTATCCGGTTAGTTTTAAAGCACGCATGGTATTTAAAGGAATATTTCACGAACCCAAAAACATTTATTTTGTCAACTTTGAAATAATAAATAGAAATTTGTCAACAAAGTGACACTGACATGTGGTATTTTCGTTTTGGTGTTTTCGATTTTGTATATCCGCTGTAAGTTTTCGAAAATACCACTGTCCTTATGGGATTTTTTATACGTGAGTGGAATATTCAACAGTAATATACCGATAGAGGAGGCGTCTTATCGGTAATACCGATGTTTTTAACAAGAAATCGATTTTCTGACAAATTTTTACGAAATGTAATTTTTACTTATAATCTGATATGATCCCGAGAGCTTTAGCTCGAGGGTCTTATCTTTGATTATAAGTAAAAATTACATTGAGTGAAAATTTTCTTGGAAAATCGAGTTTCGAGTGAAAAACGAAGGTATGAAGATAAGAAACCGCCTCTAGAGGTGTATTTTATTGGATAATTTACTGAACATAAAAATGAAGGCCGTCTGATAAAGGTAAATATACAAGTTAGAGGTGTTACTAATTTTTTATTTAAGTAAAAAAGCTACAAGCGTCTTTTCGAAAGCGTCTTTTCGAGCTAGCGGTAGTCTTATCGGGTAAGACGACCGTTACCAAGGTGGTTGCTATGAAAATGAGCGTTTTGATTGGTTCAATAAAAGTGAGGTGAATTATCGACAAAAGCCAAAACCACGTCAAGTTTGGTTGTCAGGGGGACAACTTTTGACGCAAAAAATATGGCAAAACCTTCAACCCTCTAAGTGAGGGTGTCATCCCCCAAATTGTCTGAAATGAGAATGAGGGTCAAGTGATACCTCATTCAAAAGGGCTCTTAGTTCCCTATACATCGCTGCTTACATTTTGAAAATCGATTGACTCGCTTAGAAAATATGGAACTTTAAAATACCAACCATACGTTTGACGCAAAATACAAAAATCGATTTAAAACTTGCCGTATTGTCGAAAATTCAAAAAGAATTCGCTGTTTTTTGGTCATCTGCAGATTCTTTAGGCTCGTGTTACTGAGATAACAGTTATCGGGTTTTTGCTTCGCATTTGGCCAGGTAGTTGCTAGATAGTTGTCTTGTGACTTGTGGTTGAAATGTTTCCAAACTATTGAACCTTTTAAATTTATCAATTATGGTGTACTCAATTGCAAAAAGAATAGAAATTATTGAGTTGTTTTTCAAAAGCAATGAATGCGAAAATCGGGTCGCGGAGCGGTTTAACCAACGGCATGACAACCATGTTTCTAGAAAAATTGTTCGGGCCATTAGTGGCCAAATTTTGCGAAACTGGTTCCGTACATAACAAAAAGAGGCAGCTTGAAAGTCTGGTACTAAATGAACCTACAGAGATAGCAGTATTGGGGCAAGTTGCAATGGATAGTACGCTAAGTACAAGACAATTGGCCGTTGCGACGGGCGTGAGTCATACAAGTGTCCAACGAGTATTAAAAAATACAAGTTCCATCCTTAGTTGGTGCACTTTGATCGTCGCTCTCAATTTTGCGAAATTATGACTGAACGAGCGATTAATAATGGTAATTTCCTATTTAATGTGTGTTTTTCGGATGAGTGTACCTTCTTGTTAAATGGTTTAGTGAATCGCCACAAATGTCGTTACTGCGCCGATACCAATCCAAGGATTTTACACGAGACACACACACAACACCCCCAGAAGTTGAATGTATGGGCTGGTATTTTTGGAAATTCCATTGTAGGCCCTTTTTTCCTTCCTGGAAAATTTAAAAGGCGATATGTATCTGGATTTACTAGAAAATGCCATCGACCTAGCTCTAACAAATATCATAGAGAACGACCCTGCACATAATGAACAGGAACTGATTTTCCAACAAGACGGAGCTCCTCCACATTACTCGCTACATGTGCGCAATTATTTAAATGACACGTTTTCAGGATGCTGGATGGGTGCAATTGAGTGGCCCCTTCGGTCACCCGACTTAAGTCCTTTAGATTTTTTTTTGTGGGGGCACATAAAATGCAAAGTTTACAGCACTCCACCTGACACATTGGAAAATCTGCGAGGACGAATCATTAACGTAGTCGCCAAGTGACACCACAAGTGCTCCAGAATGTACGGCAACGGATTAAAGATAACCTGTATCACTGTATGCACGTTGGCGGATAACAGTTTGAGTATTTACTTGACTAATACGGTAAGTTTTTAAGTAAAATTAAATCGGTTTTTGCATTTTGCGTCAAACGTATTGTTGGTATTTTAAAGGTCCATATTTTCTAAACGAGTCGATCGATTTTCAAAAAGTAAGCAGGTTAGTTTTGAATGTTTTGTTACTTGACTCCCATTCTCATTTGAAAAAATTTGGGGGATGACACCCCCACTTAGGGGGTTGAAGGTATTGCTATGATTTTTGCGTCAAAAATTGTCCCCCTGACAAACAAACTTGACGTGATTTTGGCTTTTGTCTCAAAATCCTTTCCCAGCCTGTAATGCTTTGCGGTACGTTTTCGATGGGCCACCCTGTATTAGCATATTAAAGCCAGTACTTTGTTTGTAGCCTTGACAAAGAAAATAAACATTTTCGAAAGCTCGGCTTAGTAGCAAAAGAGTTTTTTTCTTTCAAGCCCAAACGCGACTGAATCCCCAAGAAATTACACTTGGTTTTCAACTAGTCAGTCAAGGCTACCCTCCTGTTATTTATACATATATGTAAATACATACAAAACTCATAGTTCTATGTTCTTACCAATTTTAGATAGTTTTTCAAAATTAGGACAAACCTACCCAATAATTTCTTCTATTTTTTTGTAATCTTGTGAATTACCTATGCAATTTTATCATATACTTAACAATTCTACCCGCCCGAAGCATGGCGGGTAGAGAGTAGAAATTCACACCATTCCAAATTACTAAAGGTAAATTAGACTATAAAAATCCTTTAGAACTTTCAGAAGAAGACAAACTCATTACAATGACATACAAGAACACTCTGAAAAGATTAAAGCATTAAATTCTCATTAATTTGACACACTAATGATACAAAATAATTCCTAGAAAAACGTAATGAAAAACGACAAACCGAAATAAATGTCAACCCTTCTTAACCATGCTATGCTCTATGAAAAGAATTTTCCAAGCAAATTTAAAATTAAACAAACTAACAAATATAAGAAATTAAAAACTCCTTTACTTAAGTGCATTTCCTACTAAAATAACAGCACAAAAATAAGCACTTTATATTAATCGCCCAAAATCACAATGTTCTGTTTCAGATGGTAAAACTCATAACGCTGCTTCTCATACTTCCCATCATATGGCGCTATATACGAAGAGATTAAAATCCAATACTGTCTATTGTCCTTCACCTACCTACATCACATAACATATTACTATATTGACGTACAACAAATAGAAAAAAATACCTAATGGCCTCGAAATTTCTATACTTACTACAAAAATTACCTTAAATATAAAAAAACACATGAATATTTTTCATTCATTGCAATGGAAAAATTAAATCAGACTTACGAACTACTATTATTGACTCAAGAAAGGCCTTTGGCGAAATTAATAAATGGGTTTTGGCACTCTAGACTCAGATTACGAATAAAAATATGACCAAGACCTTAACGCTACTTATAATAATCAGAAAATAGTTCAAAAATATTAAACGATATCAGTACTCTCGAATACAACGCAAATTTACATTTCACATTTAAATAAAGTCGAAGAAAACCAAAGCAAAATTCGCACTAAACTAGCAATCTTAGAGACTTACAAAATAACGATTTTTGACTCTCTATATGCTTCCTTAATTATTGATATTGACAATTCAAACAGCAAGAAGTTTTGCAAGACTGAATATAGAGCATAATAGTATAATACTATTTTAAACGAATTCCAAGTCATAGAAATTCTCAACAATATACCAAAGGAAAACAATATCCAGTTCTCGAAGATAATTAGTTATAAAATAATGACACCGAAAGTAAAACATACCTAAAAACAAACTGATCATATTTGCTATTCATGTATCAATTGTTAACCCAATCCAGTTTACAATATATAAAATACTTCCCCTTTCAATCCTCAACCAAACAGTAATAATCCCAAAGCCCTATATATTATTTACCGAGAACAACTACTAAATTAATGGAAAGCTATATTTTATCGAACAATCAAACGAATTATATTACAGTTTGATAATCCCTGAAATAAACATTAAAGAACAAAGGGATTTACCACAGCTAAAGTTGCAAGAAATAAATCACAACGAAATTCAAGAAGCTAACAAAATTATGTATATGATAAAGTTCCACAATTTGTAAACAATGGTACCTTTATCAATCATTTGACATTACCACTTTCAATCATGGTCACGTTTATTTTAATTGCATTCATACCAATAATTTGAAGAAGACATAAGAACTAACCTGAACTACCATGAAACTCCAAAAACTACATTTGACACCGTTTGTTCATCTTATCCTAACTTATAACTACGACTTCCAACAGGAGCCAGACACATTTTTCTGAATCTATACATTTATACGTTGTAGTAGCTAGAAAGAATAAATAAATTGTTTTACAGAACAAAGTGTATCAATAATTAAACATAATTCACGTAAAAGCAGTGGCGTAACTAGAATTCTTTGGCCCCAACGCAAAATATATAAGAAGTCCCCCCCTTTCGGTCACAAATCACAAATACTAAATAAAAATAAAACAGCGAGCTTTTTTCTTATTTGCTTTACATATAACTTAAGAACATATTTATTTTCATCAAAGAAAAACAAAGTCCAATAATTAGTTATTAACGAAGTTGCAAATTGTAATAAAATCTCCAGAGTTTAAAACAAAACTCGACCTAAATTTATTAAACCACAAAATAATTTTTTTCTCGCTCTATATATTGCAAATTCATTTATTAATCCTTTAAGGTCTAATTTGTTTGCAGCTTCTCTTTCGACGGAAATTAGACAAGAACTACAGTGGGCCCCCAACGCATTGCGCTCACTTGTCTTATGGTAGTTACGCCACTGCGTAAAAGTAAAAACAGTTATCAGACTATTTAGATATCGGCCGAACCTGTTCTGGTATTGGATTTTCTTATAAATAGCCGACAATTTTGTATGCTATTCAGTCATTCACGGGGGTTCAAACAAGAAAGATCAAATTAGCTGCAGTCATCATATGACGTCATAACTCGAGTTGATGAGTTATTTTCACAAGATTTAAATTGTAATACGTAGTTTCAGTGGAAAGTTCCTAAAGCATAAACTGGGACTTTCTTGGGTGTTGTCCAAATAATTATCGGACCAATAAAATAATTGTTAAAGTTACGAAGTTGTTTAATTTTGTGTGTTTAAGTTGAATAAATACTTAGACATAAAAAGTGTTATTAGTCATACATTATAAAGGGTCAGAATAAGACCATTATAATATACAGAGTTAGGAAGAAGTTTCTAAACATTTTATTTACGTTTTAAACAAGACTGTTGTGATTTAGACACATGGCCTTAAATTACGCAGCAGTCATTGACAGAATGCAAGACGTGCTGCTACCGTCTTCGCCGAGCGGCTTTCTGGAGGCCTGGATCAATGATGCCATGGCCGCATACTCGCCCAATGGACAAACAGAACTCCAGGAAGTTCGCTACGACTTGTCCGTCAACGTTACGGAGGTGGCGAAGGGCCCAGACCGAGATGCCACATCTGCACCTGGTGTCCAGGACCTGTTAGGGTTCTCTAAACCTCCGCCCGACTGCCGGCCGAGTGGCGAAGAAGTGGCAAGCGACCCAAACCCCGTGGGTGACTCACAGCAGGCAATAACAACTAAGCCTGCAGAAGAGGATCTCTGGTCGTGGTGCGAAGAAATACAGCCGTGGGGAATACTGGGTGAAGAGGATGAAAAACCAGTCTATATTGAACTAGCTGAACGTCAGCATATAAAACAAGGTGGTGGACATGCGTTAAAGCTACCCGGAGACGGAGACGCCTCTGTTCGCTTCATGGCGCCCGAGCATAAGACCGTTGAAGGCGAGGAAGACTTAAAGCCCTTCGTTCCGCCTAGGTCAAAGACCCATTTTCAAGAAGTTAAAGAAGTTTTAAAGTTTAAAGGGGTTACAGAAGTTGAAGAAGTATTAAAGTTTAAAGAAGTTGAAGAAGTATCGAAGTTTAAAGAATTTAAAGAAGTTTTGGAAGATGACATGCCTGAAGTGGTGCCACATCAAACAGGAATAGATGAGGAAACCGTCTTGTGGCTACATGGCAAGTTGAAGGCTGAGGCCCCAAGTGATGGGCGATGGATCACCGCACTCCTAGGGATCGTTGGAACGCAAGCAATGGACCCGGCTGCCAGGGACCTACGTGAAAGTATCCGAAAAGGAGCTGGGGTGCCGCTGGTAGACCGCTTTGGAGTTGTGGGGCGTCAGGAGGACGACGGAGCAGTAGCGGTTTGGTGTCCGAGGAAGTATAGGAGTAATATTCTCAACTTAGCACATGGAATACGCCACAACACGAGACAAGGAATGGAAGAGATTATCACGAAATGGTTATGGTGGCCGACGATAGAGAAGGATGTGGACACGCACTTTAGTCAGTGGTTGTGTTGCCAACACTTTAAAGAAGATGACCTGTGCCACGGAATGTTAAAACCGTGGGGCGCAGTTTTAATAACAATCATTGAAGATTTGCCAAGGACCAGACACAGTAGATTTACAACACTGTACTGTGCCATAGATGTATTTAGTGGATTCATAGAAGCAAGACCACACAGAAGTATTCACCCAGCCTCGCTTATAGAATTTGTACAAGCCGAAGTGATCAGCAGATGGGGAACACCCAGTTTGTTGATGCTCACATCAGATGTGGCTAAGTACAGGGAGAAGATAGCCCATGCAACCAACATAACAACGGTTGGCACGGCAGAGAGTTTAGTAGCCGCCACGATGATACCATTCCAGCGAATGAAGACAAGAATTTTAAGTATGACCAGAGAAGAATGGCCTCTACAGCTGCAGTCCTTGCTGAACCAAGCCAGGAGCCGCAGAGATGACTTCAACGGAGCCACAGCCAGAGAGATGGTGATGAACACCAAGACGATCCTCCAGACTCGAATGTTCTAAAGCGTAGCATAGAGTAGAAATGGAGCTACGGCCAGAGGGATGGCGATCAACACCAGGACAATCCTCGAAGAAACAGATGAAGAAAAGTGTAAATATTAATTAGGTAAATTGTAACTGTAAATATTTGTTGTTGTTGTTCATTCGACGACAACTAATTTGATCTCTTCAGGGGGGTGGTGTTCTGGTATTGGATTTTCTTATAAATAGCCGACAATTTTGTATGCTATTCAGTCATTCACGGGGGTTCAAACAAGAAAGATCAAATTAGCTGCAGTCATCATATGACGTCATAACTCGAGTTGATGAGTTATTTTCACAAGATTTAAATTGTAATACGTAGTTTCAGTGGAAAGTTCCTAAAGCATAAACTGGGACTTTCTTGGGTGTTGTCCAAATAATTATCGGACCAATAAAATAATTGTTAAAGTTACGAAGTTGTTTAATTTTGTGTGTTTAAGTTGAATAAATACTTAGACATAAAAAGTGTTATTAGTCATACATTATAAAGGGTCAGAATAAGACCATTATAATATACAGAGTTAGGAAGAAGTTTCTAAACATTTTATTTACGTTTTAAACAAGACTGTTGTGATTTAGACACATGGCCTTAAATTACGCAGCAGTCATTGACAGAATGCAAGACGTGCTGCTACCGTCTTCGCCGAGCGGCTTTCTGGAGGCCTGGATCAATGATGCCATGGCCGCATACTCGCCCAATGGACAAACAGAACTCCAGGAAGTTCGCTACGACTTGTCCGTCAACGTTACGGAGGTGGCGAAGGGCCCAGACCGAGATGCCACATCTGCACCTGGTGTCCAGGACCTGTTAGGGTTCTCTAAACCTCCGCCCGACTGCCGGCCGAGTGGCGAAGAAGTGGCAAGCGACCCAAACCCCGTGGGTGACTCACAGCAGGCAATAACAACTAAGCCTGCAGAACAGGATCTCTGGTCGTGGTGCGAAGAAATACAGCCGTGGGGAATACTGGGTGAAGAGGATGAAAAACCAGTCTATATTGAACTAGCTGAACGTCAGCATATAAAACAAGGTGGTGGACATGCGTTAAAGCTACCCGGAGACGGAGACGCCTCTGTTCGCTTCATGGCGCCCGAGCATAAGACCGTTGAAGGCGAGGAAGACTTAAAGCCCTTCGTTCCGCCTAGGTCAAAGACCCATTTTCAAGAAGTTAAAGAAGTTTTAAAGTTTAAAGGGGTTACAGAAGTTGAAGAAGTATTAAAGTTTAAAGAAGTTGAAGAAGTATCGAAGTTTAAAGAATTTAAAGAAGTTTTGGAAGATGACATGCCTGAAGTGGTGCCACATCAAACAGGAATAGATGAGGAAACCGTCTTGTGGCTACATGGCAAGTTGAAGGCTGAGGCCCCAAGTGATGGGCGATGGATCACCGCACTCCTAGGGATCGTTGGAACGCAAGCAATGGACCCGGCTGCCAGGGACCTACGTGAAAGTATCCGAAAAGGAGCTGGGGTGCCGCTGGTAGACCGCTTTGGAGTTGTGGGGCGTCAGGAGGACGACGGAGCAGTAGCGGTTTGGTGTCCGAGGAAGTATAGGAGTAATATTCTCAACTTAGCACATGGAATACGCCACAACACGAGACAAGGAATGGAAGAGATTATCACGAAATGGTTATGGTGGCCGACGATAGAGAAGGATGTGGACACGCACTTTAGTCAGTGGTTGTGTTGCCAACACTTTAAAGAAGATGACCTGTGCCACGGAATGTTAAAACCGTGGGGCGCAGTTTTAATAACAATCATTGAAGATTTGCCAAGGACCAGACACAGTAGATTTACAACACTGTACTGTGCCATAGATGTATTTAGTGGATTCATAGAAGCAAGACCACACAGAAGTATTCACCCAGCCTCGCTTATAGAATTTGTACAAGCCGAAGTGATCAGCAGATGGGGAACACCCAGTTTGTTGATGCTCACATCAGATGTGGCTAAGTACAGGGAGAAGATAGCCCATGCAACCAACATAACAACGGTTGGCACGGCAGAGAGTTTAGTAGCCGCCACGATGATACCATTCCAGCGAATGAAGACAAGAATTTTAAGTATGACCAGAGAAGAATGGCCTCTACAGCTGCAGTCCTTGCTGAACCAAGCCAGGAGCCGCAGAGATGACTTCAACGGAGCCACAGCCAGAGAGATGGTGATGAACACCAAGACGATCCTCCAGACTCGAATGTTCTAAAGCGTAGCATAGAGTAGAAATGGAGCTACGGCCAGAGGGATGGCGATCAACACCAGGACAATCCTCGAAGAAACAGATGAAGAAAAGTGTAAATATTAATTAGGTAAATTGTAACTGTAAATATTTGTTGTTGTTGTTCATTCGACGACAACTAATTTGATCTCTTCAGGGGGGTGGTGTTCTGGTATTGGATTTTCTTATAAATAGCCGACAATTTTGTATGCTATTCAGTCATTCACGGGGGTTCAAACAAGAAAGATCAAATTAGCTGCAGTCATCATATGACGTCATAACTCGAGTTGATGAGTTATTTTCACAAGATTTAAATTGTAATACGTAGTTTCAGTGGAAAGTTCCTAAAGCATAAACTGGGACTTTCTTGGGTGTTGTCCAAATAATTATCGGACCAATAAAATAATTGTTAAAGTTACGAAGTTGTTTAATTTTGTGTGTTTAAGTTGAATAAATACTTAGACATAAAAAGTGTTATTAGTCATACATTATAAAGGGTCAGAATAAGACCATTATAATATACAGAGTTAGGAAGAAGTTTCTAAACATTTTATTTACGTTTTAAACAAGACTGTTGTGATTTAGACACATGGCCTTAAATTACGCAGCAGTCATTGACAGAATGCAAGACGTGCTGCTACCGTCTTCGCCGAGCGGCTTTCTGGAGGCCTGGATCAATGATGCCATGGCCGCATACTCGCCCAATGGACAAACAGAACTCCAGGAAGTTCGCTACGACTTGTCCGTCAACGTTACGGAGGTGGCGAAGGGCCCAGACCGAGATGCCACATCTGCACCTGGTGTCCAGGACCTGTTAGGGTTCTCTAAACCTCCGCCCGACTGCCGGCCGAGTGGCGAAGAAGTGGCAAGCGACCCAAACCCCGTGGGTGACTCACAGCAGGCAATAACAACTAAGCCTGCAGAAGAGGATCTCTGGTCGTGGTGCGAAGAAATACAGCCGTGGGGAATACTGGGTGAAGAGGATGAAAAACCAGTCTATATTGAACTAGCTGAACGTCAGCATATAAAACAAGGTGGTGGACATGCGTTAAAGCTACCCGGAGACGGAGACGCCTCTGTTCGCTTCAAACCTCAGCATAACGTTTAATCAAAAAATAAATTTCACCCGTATCATATACCTACAATTTCAGCGGGAACTTCTGGTTGAAGATTTTAGTCTAAGGAAAAGCTTTTTGTAAATTGGCACAAAACCAGGCGGTAGAGCAAACATATTTTTTAAACAAATTTATGTTGAGGTTTCTTTTCACACAAATATACATTGTTATTATTATTCTAATTCCACTTTATTTATATCAGGAATAAAAAGTCAACCTAAGAACTAAGAAGTTTATAAATGTTTAGACGGGAATTTTACATACGTAATTACCTAATTTAATTAAATTGATTTGTTCAGTAAATTACATTTTAATTCATCTTTACAGTAACAATGCCGTAATGCCAATGATTCCCCTAGGACTTAAGGAAACAAAGGATATCGACTTCCGAGAGCCTTTCAAAGATTTTATTTTGGAACATTACAGTGAAGGTGCTAGTAACTTCGAAGAATCAATTTCCGATTTTATGGATATAAGGCAGGCCATCAGGACACCGTTACGGGATTCGACTGGAATAGGTGAGTTTAATTATAACTGGGAGAGGGGACAAAGGGTGCCCCGAAATACATTAGACTAGCTCACTAATTTATAGGTACTTTAGTAACATAAAATACAGAAGTAAATATTTTCGGTACCAAAACATGCGAAATGAGGTTTATCAATCGAAAAAAAAATTAACATGTTTTTTATTTGTAATTCACTGATTTTTTGAAGACTTTGATAACAATATAACACGCATAAAATAAAACGCCCCAAAAATGACACTTTTCAAATTGAAATTCTTATTTCTGGGAGGAACCTTAAGCCATTTAAAATTGAGTCTCATTTCTGTTTAGGCCTAATATAATAATATTTAATAAAATAGGTGCGCACTCTCAGACTATATGACTGCTTTTCGCTTCTCTCGTCTCACTAAAACAGATGCACTTCGTGTGTATCCGTTAAACGTTCAATAGTTAGGAAAAATCTATAAATTCGAAAGGTTCAGGTACGGACTTATTTATGACTTGATCAATTACCATGTGCGTGGGAGTAAACAGATATCTAATAATCAATTATTATAATATCTTTAAGCGTAAAAGAGGCAAACTTATTAGTAAAAGATTAAAGCGCCCTAAAAAATTGCTATAAGAAAAAAATGGGGTGAAAGTGAGATTTAAGTTGTGTGAAACTTGTCAACGTTATAGTGTTTTGTTTAACTTTCCACGTTGCTTATTGTTTTCTTCTTTAGTACTTTCTGTGTTTTGTGTATTTTCTCGTATTAACTGTAGTATATCCATAAATGTTTTAAAGAGTTGCATGATAATAATTTTAAAATAAATGTCAAAAATACCATCGTATGTCCGTTAACCGCTTTTAAAGTGCTTATGCTCAAACATTATTAATTGCATTTTTTAATTCCGATTGTTGGAAAAACGCCAAAATCTTAAAATAATAACCTAACAACACTGTGATTCCTCAGCGTAAATCTTTGCGGTTTTAAAATAATTGCCTGTAATTTTTCATGGATATAAAAATTGGTTAAAGTAAAGGATATTGAATTTTAAAAATTGCAACCATAGATCTATTACCACTAGCACAGTTTGGGTCAAGCATTTGTTTTGAATAAAAGTGCCCAATAAAAATTAATGCATTTTTCGGCCATCAGGGAGTCGGTACTATGTAACGCCATATTATGCATGTGATATTTTTTTAACGTTGTTTTTTAAAAATATTTTTAGGTTTACTTTTTCGATACTACAATCAACTATATTATATCGAGCGAAGATTTTTTCCACCTGACAGATCGCTAGGAATATATTTTGAGTGGTTTGATTCTCTCACAGGTTAATATAAATTAATTAAAAAATTAGTTAAAATAATAATATACATAGAATATTTTACAAAAAATATGGTGCTGGATTACAGGATTTTAAATTAAAATGCATTATGGAGAAATGTAAACACTCGTATATATACTTTGCTATGTTTCCTAGGTGTTCCTTCATGTCAAAGAACGGTAGCTTTCGAGAAAGCTTGTGTGCTATTTAATATGGGCGCCATCTATACTCAAATTGGTGCGAAACAGGATCGATGCACTGCGAAAGGATTAGATGCTGCTGTAGATAATTTTTTAAGAGCAGCCGGCACATTTAGGTAAACATTATTGTGTAATAGAATTAAACATTTATTAAAATGTTATGGTTGGGTATAGCTTTCAACATTTTTTGGGAAACGCGAACGGGAACATAAAGTTTGAAAAAAATTTTAAAGCAGGCTAAGCAAACTAATTTAACTAAAATTAAAGTATGGAAAGTACAATACCATAGAAAACCCTGGAGCCTATTCAAATTAATACCCTGGCAAGGAGAATAGTAACGTTATTACAATCTTTAAGAGGTCAAATTTCAAAGGTTAAATTCTACGAAATGGTAATACGTATTTACCAATAAGTTATCCAAAAGGAACTACGCTAAATACACATATTATGAAGTACATTCTTACCAAAATTAAATCTGGATAACTTTTTTATAATTTGAAAGATTGAAAGTAATGCACAAGCAACATAATAGAATATATTATATTTTATAACAATCCAAATGCAGAAATATAAGTACATTTGTAAAGTAAATGAAACAATGTTTAATGTTAAAGTAAAGTTTAAGTTCCCAACATGTTTCGAATGCTTAAGCATTCATCATCAGGGGATACTAAAAGGATAGTACAGGATTGAGAATGAACACTGAATATAAAATTAAGTTTTAGGACTTACCTAACATCCAGTTTAAAAGCGATGTATGTTGTCTCAAACTAATGAGTACAACTTATAATGTGATACAGTAATATGTGAAAGTTGAAGACTTGGTATGAACTAGCTAGTTGTGTTGGAATTAATGTAAAGTTAAAAATTTGAGTGAAATGTGAAATTTAAATAGGAAAAGAAGCATTTCAATAAGACAGTAAATTAATTCAAAGCATATGAAGGAAAAAGTTTTACTTTATATTGTATTGATATTAAATTTGTTAAACTTAGGTGTTTAACCAAATTTAGAAATGAAAAATTTAAAAAATTAAAAAGAGGAAATTTAAATTATGTTGGTGTCTTAGCTGACATGATGGCGTGGGGATGTACCCCATATTTTGAATTGTATTTGGATTTTTATCATTTTAATAAATTTTATTTGAAAGTTAATGAAAATTTTTTTAGTTATAAATAAATTAAATATATCTGTCAATAAATGGTAAATAAGAGTGGTTATGTTTCAAAGGGAAGAGGATGAACAGTGAATATAAAATAAAATTTTGGGAATTACCCAACATCCACGTAACAAGCGATGTGTGTTGCCTCAAATTAATGAGTACTAACAACTGATAATGTGTACTCATTAATTTGAGACAACATACATCGCTTGTAAACTGGATGTTAGGTAATTCCCAAAACTTCATTTTATGTTCAATGTTCATCCTCTTCCCTTTGAAACATAACCACTCTTATTTACCATTTATTGACAGATGTCTGTATTCTGCCAATTTCAATTCATACTTCATATGTCAAGTGATGACAAAAACTAAATGTCAATCGATTTGTATGGCTTCTATAAACCTAATATCCAGTTAGTATAATCTTCTCATTATATTTCAACAGTCATTTTTATTTTTAATATTTCTAATAATGGTACCTGGTTCAATACATATATTGTCATTATTCTCTTAATATTAACCTCACTTCAGTTTCCACGTTGCAGGCGAGTACTACGGTCGTGTTGTAGCACAGGTTATATTTATTTCATTTATAACTAAAATATTTTTCATTAACTTTCAAATAAAATTTATTAAAATTATAAAAATTCAAATACAATTTAAAATATGGGGTATATCCCCATACCATCATGTCAGCTAAGACACCAACATAATTTAAATTTCCTCTTTTTAATTCTCTAAATTTTTAATTTCTAAAGTTGGTTAAACAAATAAGTTTACCAAATTTAATATCAATACAATATAAAATAAAATTTTTCCTTCATATGTTTTAAATCAATTTTCTGTCTCATTAAAATGCTTCTTTTTCTATTTAAATTTTACATTTCACTCAAATATGTAACTTTACATTAATTCCAACACAACTAGCTAGTTCATACCAAGTCTTCAACTTTCACATATTACTGTATCACATTATAAGTTGTACTCATTAGTTTGAGACAACATACATCGCTTTTAAACTGGATGTTAGGTAAGTCCTAAAACTTTATTTTATATTCACTGTTCATTCTCAATCCTGTACTATCCTTTTAGTACCCCCTGATGATGAATGCTTAAGTATTCGAAACATGTTGGGAACATAAAATTTACTTTAACATTAAACTGTGGAGGAAGACTGCATTGTTTCATTTACATTACATTGACTCCACTGTAAGTATAGACTACTATTTTAACTACTATAAGTACATTTAATTTCTTACTTAATCGAGGCCAGTGCCGGCGTGAGGTGAACAACGCACGAGCCGCGAACCGCGGCGGATGGGGGACGCGCGGATGTTAATTTATAGCAATATAGTGCAGACCACGCACTGGCATCCGCGCGTAACTGCGCGGATGAGCGGACGCTGCGAACGAGGAGACCGCGCGAACTCGCGGTTGTCGACATGTTCAGACTTTGTAGAGAGACTACGCAGGACAACGCAAGTTCGCGCGGTTCTAAGTGATCTAGAATATTTTCAAGAGTATTATTTATTATTATTTTTGACTTCGTGGTGTGCGGGAATAATAAAAAAATGGATTTTGATACCGAAAAGTATATTTATGAAATTGAATACAGCCCACCGTTGTGGAATATGAAAAGTAAGGAGTATAGTGATCGTATATTAAAAATCAAAATGTGGGAAAAAATCGTCGATATCTTCGGAGGAAAAGAAATGGCAACAAATGAGATAAAAAACTTGGGTAAGTCTTGTATTTAGGCGTTTTTGTTTTATTGTTCATTTATTTCTATTGTATTACAAAGCTATATCCTACATTATTTAATGTACAATGTACAGGGACATTTTTTTAAGTGTCACACCCGATTGGCGATTTTTCTGCTGACTATCATAAAAAACAAATTACACATTTCTCAATGATTTTCGATAAGAAAGCCGAATTTATTGTCAAAAAATACATAAATTTACAAATTTGACAAATGAGGCGCCATTTTGAATTTTCTTAAATGGCAATCCCCATAAATAACCACACGATTGAATTGCATTTGGAGATCCGATTCTAAAACTATATAGTTATTGACACTTATTTTCAGCCGTTTCGGAAATACGGGGGTTCCTAATTTGCCTCCATCGATTTTGTCTTTTAAGCGTCTCACCCCTTTAATAAATAGACCTTCTAAGCTGAACACCCTAATTTTTTTCACAGTGACATAATTTCCCGTGAGCAAGCGATCTACGCTATAGTCAAATCCCACAGATGTCAAAAAGTGACAGATACGACGTTATTTTGAATCTTTTTAAATGGCAACCCTCATAAATTACCAGAAGATTCAATTGCATTTGGCGATCCGATTCTAAAAGTATATAGTTGTTGATACTTATTTTCAGCCCTTTCGGAAATACGGGGGTTCCTAATTTGCCTCCATCGATTTTGTCTTTTAAGTGTCTCACCCCTTTAATAAATAGACCTTCTAAGCTGAACACCCTAATATTTTTCACAGTGACATAATTTCCCGTGAGCAAGCGATCTACGCTATAGTCAAATCCGACAAATGTCAAAAGTGACAGATACGACGCCATTTTGAATTTTTTTTAATGGCAACTCTCCTAAATAACTAGACGATTCAATGGCATTTGGCGATCCGATTCTAAAAGTATATAGTTGTTGATACTTATTTTCGGCCCTTTCGGAAATACGGGGGTTCCTAATTTGCCTCCATCGATTTTGTCTTTTAAGTGTCTCACCCCTTTAATAAATATACCTTCTAAGCTGAACACCCTAATTTTTTTCACAGTGGCCTTGTTGTAAGCTTTTATAATACTGAGTGCCAATTTTATATTGACATTTAGGGGTCGATGGAACATCCGGCATTTATTGGCTAAAATGCCAAAAGTACATTCAATGTATCTACGAGTTCTGCTTAAGCGATAGTTAAAAATCCTTTTATTTCGAGTTAAATTGTTTCCTGCGAAAGGTCGTAAAACATGCCTTGATAGACTAAATGCTTCATCCCCAACCCGAAAATAAGGCATTTGCCCTTTAATGTCTTCTATTATTACTGCGTCATCGGGTATATTACCATTTCCATACATCAGGTTTTTGTAAAAATCAGAATCTTTAAAGACTGAGGAATCACTACATTTACGATATGCGCCAATATCAACATAGGTAAATTTATAATTACTATCACATACTGCCAGTACAACTATAAAAAAAAAGTGCTTGTATTTATAATAGAGCGTTCCAGTGTTAGCTGGTTTTATTACACGAGTATGTTTGACATCTATTGCTCTTATAACGTGGGGAAAATTTGCTCTTGATTCGAATCCTTGGGTTATATCCAACCAAGATTCAGTCGGCGGCAGTTCTTTCCAATCGATAGCTATAGTGTAGATCAGCAAATGAGCATCCCGAAGCGAGGTATCTATAAAATAAAATTAATTTTTATTACAGGTGTCTCACTGCAGAAGAAGTGGAAAAATCTTCGAGACGCTTTCATAAAGGAATATCGTAAGGTCAGCACTTTAAAAAGTGGGTCGGGTGCTACGAAAAAGTCCACTTACATCTACTTTAACCAGCTTGTGTTTCTGAAAAACGTTGTTGCGATAAATAAGGGAGACAACAATTTCACTGAAGAAAGACAGGAAACACAAGAACAGGAATCTGTAGTAGACCATAGTGAGGCGATAGAAGGACCACATGAGACTGAGGCTACAATACAAAGTACTCTAAGAAGGAAGAAAAGAAAGGCTAATGACACAAAAGAAGGTGACAGAGTAGGTGCAGAGCTTGTATCAGTTTTGAAAGAATATATATCTAGTAACGACGATGACCCAGAACGCCACTTTTTACTATCACTGTTAAACGATTTTAAACGCGTACCCGATCGTTTAAAATTAACATAATGAAAGTGATCATGGAGGCTACAGACCAGCATCACAATTACCAACTTTCTCCACCACAACCCCAAAACTATTCACGTAACGCCTATTCAGCAAACAATCCTTCATGCAGCTTTGACAGAAATACTACAAATGAGTACGACGCTGTAAAAAACGTAACTTCTCCTGAATCTGTTCCTGCAATGCCAAAGCATTCTCAAATAAGTAATAATTATTATGAGTTGTTTTCTACACAAAATCTGTAATGGTTTTAATAAAATTTCTATACGATTATGAGTTGTTTGCTTCACAAAATCTGTGATGGCTACATTTTAATAAAATAAATTTAGTAAATCAAAGATGGTTTTCTTTCAGAAATATGCCGGACATGTCGATTAGTATTTTAAATTTTTTTTCTTTGTATAAAAAATTTTATACAGCTTGCCCAAAATTTGAGATATGACGTCATCGACTGTTTTTTGATTTACCGAATTAATTGCAAGTTAGACGGTTGGTCTCTCTGTGCTACTTACCTTAGTGTAACTAAGAGCTTTTCTTCAGGGCATATACATGCTCGCATGTTTGTAGTTTTTTCCAGTTACTTTCCTAATTTTGTTCAGTAATTCACCAAAAGATGACGTTGACATTCTCGTATAAGTTAAAAAACTTATCTTCGAATTTTCTCAAATCTCTATAGAATAATACGAAAGTTCCATCGGTAATCCTCTTTTGGAGTAGCGGGTGAACCCAATATCTTCGGTTGCAACGACGTTTCTTTCGAAATAATAAATTTGTACAAGTGCCAAATGGCTACAGCTCCTACCACGAACACTTTCATGACGCGACTACTTACCGCGGCGGTCTCCGCAAGAGCATTCCGCGCGCTTCACCGCCATCCACCGCGGTACGCGGCTCGTGCATTCTTTACATTTCAACGCGAGGCCCTGTGCCGTGTACTTTTTGCGAAGCCTTTGCGTTTAAGATTTCATTTCACCTTTGACCTGAAGAGGTTAAAGGTGATATCTTAAAAAAATTTTTACTGATACTAAGAACTCCATGAATTAATTATTATTATTCTATAGTACTACTGTAGGTTTAACCAATACTAAACTTTATTGAATAGGTATCCTTGTTGGGAACGAAATAATATACTACGTACGATACAAATGGTTTTATTTGATATCTAGTATTCTTAAAAGTATTCTCATTTACATGACCATACATCACAATATCATATATTGCGTTTTTTTTCTTTCACAATTGCGGTATGCTATAATAAATTTAATAAAATACATGTACACTTCAGACTTTAAAATTGACTTTGCGAGCTTTTTTTTGTGAATGTGTCAATAACGGTGTCGAAATTCATGGTACGTCAAATACCTTTTTCGATCGACAAAATTGCAAGCGATGTCAAGCGATCCTGGGTTATAGTTGATCTCAAATAGTTTTTGAATTATTTTCGATTTTGAAGACGATCTTTTAGCACTTAATGGTATTCGGGAAACCACTACCGTAAGAACGGAGAAATTGAAAAACTTGGATAGCGCTTTGCATTTTATTCGTGATAAAATGCCAGAAAATTTTGAGTTCCGAAAAAAGCTCAGCACCATCCAGATCCCCCTTGTTTTCGTGACGCAGCGCCACATCTAAATCTTTACAACTTTTATCCAAGCGCGAAGCCTTTCTTAACGCGAGACCCTGGGCGGTCGCCTAGTTTTGCCACCCCTAAAACCGCTACTGATCGAGGCGAGCAGCAAAATATTTTCAATAGCTTAGTTTGGTTCCGCAAGCTGCTAAGACAAAACTTACAAGTGTTATGAAAGATTTAAAAACTCTTTTAAAACCAAAGATCGATCCTCCCCTACACTGATAAAACTGTGCTCCTTAATCAATTAATCTGATTTATTTGGTGAATAATTATTGGTAATAAATAAATGTGATTTTAATTAACTAAATTTGATTTAACTGAAATAAATGAGAGTATTTCGTTTTATTTGCAAAGTTATTTGACTGTTGGTTGATTTGTGTCAAATCATGGAACCCTTCAAACAAATCTCTTACCAAAAAACCACTAAAGTAACAAAATCTAAATAACTAATTATTTAATCGAACTAATTTTTATTTAGGAACTAAATCCCTTTAAACGCTAGTTAAATCACCCAATAGAGAACTATTTAAATGTCTAGGTCATTTAAACTAAATAGTTATGTATTTACATTAAATCGTTAATATAAAACATCCAAATATTTACAAATAACTAATTATTTAATCGAAGTACATTTCAAGTTAAGAACTAAAAACTTTTAACTTTAATTTAAATCATTCATTGCCGAACTTTTCAAATAATTTGGTCATCCAAACTAATAATTAAGTATTTAAATGAACTCCTGTCGCCTACTTTGGGCAATTTGATTGGTTATACAAAAGTGGCCTGATCATCGCGTTTTGGTCATTGGTGTTCGATTTTGTATTGTAGAAATTTATGAGTGAGAGTGAAATCTTCTTTGTTAGTGGCACAGAAGTTAGTGGTTTCATCAAAAATTAAAACGAAGATATGGGGAATAAACGGCATATGAATAATTATTTAGAAGATTGGGGTATATCGAGGGGTATATCCCATATGTTAGATACTTTTCAAGGTAGGAAACTATATTTAAATATTTTAGTTACGCATGAAACGAGTTAAAAAAGTAAGATAAGAGGCAAAGAAAAGATACTTGTAATACCTAATTTGAAATTTTGAACACAAACTCTTTTTAGAAAAATGTAGCCAGGTATTTATAAATTATGGCTACCTAGGTTACAAATAAGACAGTTTTTCTCAATTTTCACCATAATTCAATACCTATCAAACCTCCTAACGTAAAAAATATAATATAATTAATATAATATTAATAATTATTGTACCTAATATTTGCAAATTTGACTTTATTTAATTTTTTATCAAAGTTATTAACTTCTCTATAATGTTTTATTGACGTATATTTTAAGGGGAACAACAACTAATGGTCGGTTTATACAGCAAGATAACATAACATCAAAATAAAATAAGAGTTGAATCTACAACAATGTGTTTTTTCTGTTGGCTTGCCTTATTATTTGAACACTATAAACAATTTGATAAGGTTCGTGATTATTATGGTATAGGTACTGATTAAACCAAATTCAATAGCAACATTTCAATATTTCTTATTTTTAAGTGACGTCTGTATAAACACGTACTTGGATAAAATAAGAACTGATTTGAATGAACATTCTGATCTATTGAAAATTAAAAAAAGGTATTTAAACCAAATAAATTTATATTTGATCTAAATAAGTATAAAAGACAAGTTAAACAATTATGTACTTGAATAAAAAACAATCACTTTGATGGAAATTACCGGTTTATTTAAATCAAATCACTTAAATTGTTTAATTAAATAACGTTGTTGTTACGGCAAATACATGTAAAACAAAAGTAAAATAAATATGTACTTGATAAAATATATATAAATATCAATCAAATAAACATTTTGTTATCCTAACTTTTAACCTATTTACCTTAAGTCATTGAAACGGCTTATTTAAGTTAGTTTAGTATTAAGGAAATAAATATTTGCTTGAATTTTGTATTTAGTGATTAGTTCCAAATAAAAAGTAATTTGTATCAAATCAGATGATACTAATTGAGGCAAATAATCCCTTGGTATTTTTCAAATACATATTTGTTTGGCTAATAGGAAACAAATATTTATTTGAGTCAACGGTAAATTTTTTTAACTCAAATAATTAATTTTATCAGTGTAGTTAAAACATATTATACCACAAACTTAAGTGAAAATTTTGTAGTATCCTATTCGAACGGTCTGCAGATTACTTGTAAACCGACTAGAAAAACAAAAATCATTAATAATTATTTGTGTGCGTTTGTGCAACATAAATTGTTAGGTTTTCTGGAGATAAGTACAACTCATATTTTTTTAATATAGAACAGGTTAGTTCAATTCATAATACAATGATCAATCAAAATTTAACTATTAAACTCAGACTCCTAATATGCCAGGGATCAGAGCTATCAATATTTTGCTTTGCTATGGAAAGATCTGCGGTTTGGGGTTTGGAGAAATAAGAGAGAAAGTCTAACTTAAAAGGAATATGTTTGCCCCTTTTCTTTCTCGCCACGTGCGACATCTCGCATATGTATCTAACTTAAAAGTTGTCGAAACTTAACAATTCGGAAAAGTAGTTTATAATAATAATTATGCGCTATACTCCTAAATTACAGCATTCTAATTTGAACCTTAATATTTACATCGGTTATTAAGGTAAAAATTAGGGTATATTAGGATAACGGGAACGATTTTAAAAAACGTAGAATTTAAATTGGAGAGCTTTCACGTTAGATAAATTGTAAAGGCCTTTTCCTAATTAAGTTTGTTCCGCCTTCCAAGAAGTGAAAATAGTCAACTAGGGGCGAGTTTTCATAATATTATTTTCGTTCCAGACCATCGGCATGGTCATGATTCCAAAACACAATATTAAAATTCGAAAATTTTTTATTTGTTTGCTCTCTTGGACTACTACTAGTCTACAGGGATTTCAAGGCCAGAACTAACCACATTCAAATACACTCTTGAATTGAAGTAAGTTAAGGCAAAAAATAACGCCAATTTAGTAATGTAAGTATCAAAGGGGAAGTCTAAAACAAATACAGTTTTCGGTTCCCTTCACCACCAACTGCCCTGCTATTAAATATAAAACTACATCCCTATCTTGTTGCATAATTGAAAGGGTCGTAGAAGCCTTGATCCAATTACGTTTAAAAAATAACCTAGAGCGTAATATATTATTCATCGTAAAATATTATAGGCCCATTACCTAAAGCCGTAGCAGACTTAATGCTAAATTGCTCAAAGTAAATAAATAGTATCATTGATTACAATTATACGTGAAACACAATATCTAACAATAGACCACCGCGACTCCTTTAACAACAACTCTTTTGCAGAATTTAGCACAAAACGCAACGTGCTAAAATTACAAATAATATTATTGTTATTAAAAAAAAAAACATTTTCTCAACACATCTTTTAGTTCTTGAATAATTAAATATTATATTTCTAGTGCTGACGCAATTCTTGACATTTTCAGGTATATTCATGAAAATTTCACAAATGCTCCTTCTATGGATTTGGGGCCTGAAATTTTGGAAATGCTTGTTCAGCTTATGTTGGTAAGTAATTTTAAATTTTCAAAAAAGTATTTACTTAATATAAAAAAATATTAATGATAAATATTATAATTTTAGGCACAAGCTAGAGAGTGCCTTCTAGAAAAGTTACAACTTCAGTCGGAAGATAAAAGGTCGATAGATATATGTTTAGATTTAGCACAAGAAGCAGCAGAACTAGCAGAATGTTTTGCACATGTTCACGAGCTTATTTCCCACGAGCCTGTACACGATTATGTGGCATATAGGTAACTATTTTAAATTAATTTTTATTTTATTCGATTTTGTATTTCGATCAATTTGAGCAGTATGATGAAGAGTGGATAATAAATTGTCGATAGATAAATAAAATATCTGTAGCGATGGTAAATTGTACGGCATTTTCTGTTTTGAAAAAGAAATTTTTATAGCCTTTTAGGGCTTCTTACCAAATTACAACACAGTTATTTGTTTTGTGCATTTTAGCTCCTTCGAGGCTCTTGACTTTTTTTTCTTCTATCTGTATAGGGTGCAGTGAACCGCGTCTAGCTACTACAAAATTGCTTTATGTACCGCTGTTTACCTATTTTCATTTAACCAGTATACATGGAATACGTGCCCAAATCACTTAATCTGGTTCTGTTCTATTACTTTTAAAATACGCACCTACTTACATATTTTGTTTTAAGTTAGGTCAGGCAGAAATAGACAAGTCTCAAATTAACATGTGTTTCCATGTCATCCGCGAAATTCCGACTTTACCGACCTTGCAACGCAAGTCAATTTGACACTGTGGTAAGGCCGAGAAAAAAATCTTACAGATAATATGCTTTGTGTTAAGATATCCCTCTTGCTTTTAAGGTACCGGTTTAGCGCGTGGAATAAATTTACTGCTGCCTTAATTCATTCATTGATTGTGGATTGTTTTATCTTACGTTTCTTTGCGGTTGCGATTGTACTTTCCAAATATTTAAATGCCTCTATCTGCTTTCCTCTATACCGGGTGGCCCACTCTCAGCGCAGGATTTGATAGCATCTAAACTTCTCAACTTTTTAATATTTTTTATTAGGAGACATTAGGCCTACAGTTTAAAATTATTTTGAAATATACCAGATGTCCAAAAAAAAAAGGATCCAAAGCAAAGTTATATTTATCACTAAACTTTTGTTAAGCCGGATATGACTCGAAAGCCGGAAATATGGTACTTCCGGTTTAACCGGAAGTTGGAATTTTTGGGAAGATATTAAAAAAGTAGGATATGTAAGCCGTTTTGCTCTATGGCGTACCGTTAGCAAGCTAGACGCTGTCAAAGTTCAAAAATGTCATTTTTCAAGAGTCGATATCTCGAAAGCTATTAGGTGTAGACCTATAATGCACTTAATGAAAAATAATTGCAATTTTATGTAAAATTCAAAAATATTCTAAGATATAGGGTGTTCCATTTAAAAAAATGTAACTTTATGACACCCTACTTTTTGGGCGCACCCTGTATAATACAACATATTTTTAAAATGTAGGTCTAATGCCTCCCTATGACTCTGTTAATAAAAAATATTAAAAAGTTAAGTAGTTTAGATGCTATGGAATCCTGCGTTGAGAGTGGGCCTCCCTGTATATACATAGTAATATGTCCCTAGACAGATATGATAATAGACAAATTGACCAAAAATGTCATTTTTTGAGAGAAAGTTATTCTTTATGGTTAAGAAAAATATTTTTCATGGTGAGAAAAACAATTTTTTCCATAACAAAAGGCTTCAAGTGCTCAAATTTAAAATTTTATCAAGATCCACCGAGGTCAGAAACTGCCCTTTTAAAGCTCAATTACTTCTAAAATGAAAATGTGAAATATTGTCAAGAGTAAATCTACATTTTTGACCATGACTCTTAATAAAGTTTTAAATCTGACCTCATAATATTATCATTAATTTAAAAGAACTTAAAGAACTTTGTTATTTAACATTTTTAAAATCATACCCTATATAAGGGTAATCTGCTGTACCTACTTGATCAAACTTTTGTTTACCGAATCTTTCACAAAAATAGTACATTCATGTCGAGAAGTCAGCTATTATACAGAGTGATTTCTAAGGTGATAGTTTTTTTTCAACTGTGTATACAACTACTTAAAAGAAACAACTTTTTCAAATAAATTTTTTTAAATAACCTAAAAATAAAGGAGATATTTTTTCATACACATGAGCCATTTTTATTATTCAACACTCCCAAACTAACTGAAATCTATCACGCGATGAACTGACAACAAATTGAGACTTCACTGCTTGACATAAAAAAAAATAAACACCAACAAAAAAAATTTCAGCAGTCGTATCGTAGGCTTTTTACATTAGCGTATCTCCTTTATTTTTGAGTTATTTAAAAAAAGTTCTTTGAAAAAGTTGTTTCTTTTAAATAGTTGTATACACATTTGCAAAAAGTATCACCTTAGAAATCACCATGTATAGCGAGCGCTTTTATATCATATAATGTGCGACGTGCGAGCTTTCTCAACTGAGGTATATATAGATTTTTTTCTACTACTAACACAAATGTAATGTTACATTGAATTTATTTAGATTTTTATATTAGCCATTTCTGCTTAATTTTTAAAATATTTTCAAAATCAGTAGCCTGATAAGATAAAACTATAAAAATGCGATTTAAAATGTCAGTTTGTAGAAAAGTTGTGGTCATATTGACATTTTTAAATATGACAGTTTATTTTTGAAATATATTCCAATTTGTGATGAAAATTCCTGTTTAATTAAGAATTTGATATAATTTTGCAAAATTGCTTTATTTAAAATGGTTTTAAAACGGATCAAGATCATTTGGGTCGGTAGCTAAGGCTGTCAATCAGAACTTCACTAGGTCAACCATTCCACCTCTAACACCCTCTGATTGGACTATTGCGACCAAAGCGCAGAAAAAGGTAAACTCTCTGTTGTGAACACAGGCTTAATATGTTTTAACCTGAACTTACCTGGAAATACCAGCGCTAGTCAACCCTGAAGGCAAGGTTATTTAGTTACTATGAAAGTGACTTTAAAACCGGACGTCACGTGCGATCGGGTAATTTACGAGTAATACTCCTGGATAATTTTTTTAAGTTACATCCATGTACGATTGTGTAACTGCGTTGTAACAGTTTATATAAATTCCATCTTTATTTCGAACCCGGTGTTTTATTTTAGACGGGTAGTCTACTATGAGAACCGACATTTATGGCGACCGTGACAGGACCAGTTACAACAAGGTCAAACAAGCCGGTATATAAGGAAAAGCTTATATAATTTTTGAATTTAGTTTTCGTGGTCGTAGTGCTCGAATTTTAGCAGCGTTTCCCAGTGTGAATTTCTTCGGAACGACTGGAGGTACTGACCAAGTTCGGATTTTTACCACGAAAAATTGCATCTATGGAGAATAAAAAAAAGCATCGTTGAGTTACTCGTGCAACGTTTACGAGGAGTGCTATGAAATTACAACTTTTAATAAGCCAACCAGAACCAGTTAGTAAGGACATTCAGATGGAAATTTTGCAGGAAAAATACGAGAATTAAAAGTTATTAATGACGAAATCTTTAATTTACTTTTGAATAAAGATGCCAGTGAAGACGATCTGCTCACCGAAGAAGAAGGGTGTGACGTGGAGCAGTTCAAATCCTTGATTATTTGCTGTCAAAAGGTGCTGCAAAAGGATCGAGACGTAAGTGAGCAGAGGGGTACCAGCAAAGCAAGTGAAGCTAACACAGGTAGGCGTAATTTTCAACTTCCTGTTATACAATTTATGAGATTTATTGGGAATATTCGGGACTGGCTGCCTTTTTCGGCACAGTTTAAAAAGGTGCATTATGATATTAATATCGACCGTGCTGACAAAGTGAAATATTTGATACAGGCTACAGTCCCGGGTAGTCGCGCTAGACAGCTTGTAGATAGTTTTCCGGCAACAGGGGATCATTATTTGCAAATTATAGACAGTCTAAAATCCCGATTTGTCAGAGAGGACCTTCAAATAGAAGTATATGTCAAAAAACTTTTAAAACTCGTTTTGAATAATGCGCTGAATAAATATAAAATACATATTTCGTGTTTATACGACCAAATAGAAACTTAGTTAAGATCGCTTGAAATTTTAGGTATAACTTCGGATAAAAACGCTGTTATGCTCTTCCCTTTAATAGAGTCCTGCTTGCCGGAAGAGCTTATTCGTATTTGGCAACGATCAGCTGGAGTCCTATGCTCAGAAATCCTTGATAAGGATTGCGATAATGTACCTGCTATTACACTAGACAAAAGATTAAAGGCCTTGATGCAGTTTTTACGTAATGAGGTAGAAAGCGAGCAGAGGGTGTCACTAGTTTCTGAGGGTTTCGAATTTAAAGAGATTTTCCAGACTTCGAGCGCTTTAAATGATAAAAAGAGGATGCAAAGAGCCGCCGAAAATTTTGGAGTGCCAGTGGCTCAAGACTTGCTAAATAACGAGGTTGCCAAATGTATTTTTTGTGACAGTATGCACAACAGCGCTGAGTGTATGAAAGCGCGGTGTTTTCTCTGGATAAAAAAAAATAACTGCTAAAAGAAAAGAAAGGTTGCTATCGCTGTTTAAAAATAGGCCATTTAGTCATAAAGTATCGTGGACGAGTTAGATGTATAGTTTGTTCTGGACGACACGTCACTTTAATGTGTTCCGATTTAAAAATGACTAATAAAATCGACTCCGTCAAACACGAAGGAGCTGAAGCTAATTTGCAACAAAAGGTACAAACAGAAGTGAATGAGGCAAACTATACTAGGTAGTAATCACATTTTTCTGCAACTTTGCTTGTCAAGCTGATAGGGAAAAACGGACCACGTAACGTGCGGGTAATAATTGATACAGGCTCGCAACGTTCATATATTTTAAAATCAAGTGCTGAAATATGGGGTTAGATTTAAAATGTAAAGAGCGCATGTCTATTTGGTAGTGCGTCATCAGAACAAAACCATAACTTGTATGCAGTAGAGCTAGCTCAGGATAACTTTGTTTTTAAGTTAGATGCACTTGAGCAGCCAAGAATTTGTGGTGAGGTTTCCACGATTTTTCCTGGAATTTGGATGGAGGAGCTACAAGAGCTGAATATCGAGATACTTGATACTGGTCACACGGATCAAATAGATCTGCTTATAGGAGCTGATGTCGCAGGAAGACTGTACACCGGTAGACGACATATTTTGAAGTATGGTTTGGTAGCCGTGGAAACAGTTTTAGGATGGTGTCTGGTAGGTAAAGTACCGACAAATTCGATGGAGCGAAATGTTGCAATGACGACAACAAATATTTTTGTTAATGATGCATCAATCGCAAGTCTTTGGGAGTTACTTAGATGTTTTAGGAATAACAGAACCCACCAACAGTAACTCTCGACAGGAATTGGAACTTGCAGCAAAATCCAGAATAGCACTTAAGAAAGTGATCACTATTCCACGTTTGGAATTATTGAGTGCCACAATTGCTGCAAGATTATTTTCTTCTCTTCAGCCGAACATAGATATGGGAATGAAAAGCTACTTTTCGAGCGACTCGTCTACTGTTCCGTCATGGATTGGCAGGATAGAAGAATGGAGCACTTTTGTTTATAACAGAGTGGCGTATATTAAAATTTTGACATCTATGACGTCATGGAGGCATGTGTCAGGTGTGTTGAATCCTGCAGACCTCCCCTTGCGTGCTTGTTCAGCAAAACATTTATTGGAATCGCGATGATGGGAGGGGCCTCAGTGATTACGGCAGAATGAAGAGTTTTGGCTACAAGAAGAGCAAAATACAAACGAAGCAGAAATAAACAGGACCCCAACAACTTTTGATGCTCTGTAAAGCCCAAATTCGACCATCTCTGGAGCACTGTTCGCATATTTGGGGCTCTGCTCCTAAACATTCCCTAAGATTGCTGGATTTCATTGAAAGATGAGCCATTGGCGTGATCGCTGAGCATGATCTGACAAACAACTTGGAAAGTCTTGAACATCGAAGGCAAAAGGCAAGTTGACGGCTTCAGTCTATTTTACAATTATTTTTATGACAAGTGCCAAATGAGGTTGCCTGCTTGATTCCACCCAGAGCGGTGCATGATAGAAATACACGACGAGCTGCTACAGCCCATCCGTACGTGGTTCAGTTTAGTGTCCCACAAACGACACTTTTTAAAAATTCTTTCTTCTGAAGAACGTCATCGCTCTGGAACGACCTCCCTGAGACCGTATTCCTCTACGAGTATATTATCCAAAAATTGAAGACCAACGTAAATCGTTTCCTGTGCACACGCACTGCTCGCAGAGCGACATAAAGGATAAATCCTACAGTGCTGTGCCTTATCATAAAAAAAATCGCATATGATCAGAGTAGCAGTCTTCTCCTTTATGCGTCATCATTTGCTAAAGAGCATTCTGTAACTTCTATTTTTCTCCCACCTCTAGTTTCTTGCCGAAGATTTCGTCTCGCTTCGTTTAGGTTAGATAAAACACTATAAACAATAATAAATACCTAGCGTTGATTTATATGCATACATTCTAAACCTTTAAGTGCCCACTAATGTTAAAATTTTTAGGTTTCGAAACCTAAATGCAATTTTCTACAACTATTTGATAATGCTTGAATTAGTTACTTATTTAATTTCTGATTATATCCATTATTACACTTTTATTAGAAATGAACCCATTTTTTTAGCTGGGTGTCTCTGACTCAAGTAAAAACCGAGTACTATACAAGCTTGGCACACTGCCACGTAGCTTCAGGAATTCTACATAAAGAAGCATGGCGAATGTCTAATACTACTACAGAAACTTTACAGTTTTTGCATATCCAAAGTAAGCCGACCCAGTTAGATCTAAGAAGTCTTAAGGACGAAGATGAACGAAGATTATTGGGTAAATAGCTGCCTATACCTACATTTTTTTATTCAGACTTCTAAGTTATATACATGGTTTCCGAATTTCGATGGATTATTAGTAAAGATTTTTTTTATTGAACAAAAGATACCGCAAACGGATTTAGCATAGCATTCTTTATTTTCGAACTACAGGGTGATTTTAGAAAGTTTCACTTTTTGAGCATCCCTTGTATCTCGATTGTGTGGTGATACATCGAAACGGTAAAAACGTATTTAAAATTTTACGTAAAATTCAGTGACGTTGTTGGTTTTTTCGTTAATATTAATTTTGGAGGAAATAATTAAAGGTGTGCGTTTTTTTTTTAATGGAACACATAGTCCTTGTAGTCCGTTCATTGGGAATCGAGGGCTTTTCAAAAATATATAACACATGATATTTAATTTTGTGTTCAAGCGTTAAATGAAATTTTTTTTTAAATATGTCAACTTTTATAGTGGGCCGTAGAGGGTAACAAATTTTTATTTTATTAAATTTATCCAATTCGATGAATTTTATATAGCATGAGAACTATACAGTTGGTAAATTAATTAAACCTTAATTTACAATTACGAATTCATTTAGCATACTGATTATAAATAATATTTGATATTATTAGGAATATTAATATTAGATATTGATGAAGATCTCTGGAGTTAGTAGCATAGTCAGGTGGAGAGCAGTTGCTCCTTGGTCCCCACCTCCGCTCCTTCTGCTCGGCGCCTTAATTAAAATAATGATTCTAAAAAATCATGGGCGACTTCTTTTATGTTCGCCTCCCAAAAGTATGGCAGCGCTATTGTCTGAAATGCAAATTATTTAGATACTAACTTAAACGCCTTCAAATTATGTTCTTCAGTATTTTCTGAACTCTGAAAAATAAATATCATGTGGTAGGTATAACTAGGTACATATTTTTGAAAAGCCCTGGATAAGGAGCGGAATACAATGACGTATAAATATTGAGAGTATTTCATTAAAAAAAAAAACACACACACCTATTTAGAAAGAGTAGCTATTCTGTCACTGAATTTTATCCAACATTTTACATAAGAGCCAGTTTTTACCGTTTCGATATATTAACGCATAGTTGAGATAAAGAATATTTTTAAAATCAGCCAGTAGCTCAAAACTTCGAAATCCGGACACTCCCTACAAATACAATATAGAGAATAATTTGTCTAAGGTACTCTTAGTATTAAATTTGTGGCACAGAGGAAATGCTGGGAATTATTTTTAAAGCTATACAATTGACGCTAGAGCGCGCAACTGCTGAGATAAAATTAAAAATTACAATTATTTTCCACATTAATGTGATGTTTTGATAACGAGAATGAAAAGCTTATGTAGCTATCTTTGCTGGTAAAAAACTTATCTTTAAAGGCACTGTATCTTATACACCTTCTATTGGATCTTATTAAACTTAGGCTCGTTTGAAAGAGAATTTAATTCTTACTAAAAAACATATTTTTGAAGGTGGCTAATTCGTATTTAGTTTTCCAGAGATATAAATTATATATAAAAGATAAGTAAAACTTTCAGCTATCCCAATTCTTTAGGACCCAAATGGTAAGGTGTATTTTTTATATATAGTTTTTAGAAACATAAAAATAGCGACATTCTGACAAAAACCGGAAAACCGCGTTCTTATATCTTTATTGGAATTGGAGTGGTTTCCAGATTTCTATATTTTTATACAAAAAAATGAACGATAGCCTTTTATGGAATGTTTTTTATACGCCTTGACTACGGAAGCCTTCGATTTGGCTTTACTGTGCAATAAATTGTCCTAAAAAGGAAATTTACATTAAAAGTCCTTAAATTATAAATCGCAATGGTAGATATTTTATAGCATGGTCTTCGAATTTACTGCTAACAATTAAACTTAGTGGGATATTAGTTATTTAAATAAAGAAACGCAACAAGGGAGCCCATCATATTGTTATGCATATGAGTAGATTAATTACACAAATTCTCTGTCACACCCCCCCCCCCCCCCACACTCCTGTGAGGTCACACTGGATTTGCACGATTCACCTTCTGACCTTCCATTTCTCATTGAGAATATAATACCACCAACGGAAACAACAAAATTGGTTAATACCCAATTTAATAAAAAAATGTATTATACATTATCGGGTATTAAAGCAGACGATTTCTAGTAATAAAGTAATGCGAACCCACAAACTTTTATAATTTAGTCAATCTACATACAGGGTGTCCCCTGTGTAATGAAAACAGGTTTATATTTATTGCTTAAAAATTTTGTCCTTGGCGTACGGTTGTATTGGGGATTTAAAATAATAATATAAAGAGTAAAGTACTTTTAGCAATTGTTATATTTCAAAACTAATGCCAGAAATCAATTTGGCACCCTCAAGACGATCAAATACAAAGCTTCGATAAATTTAAACAACCAGTGGCGTGCGTATGACCAATTTAAACCTCATTTCTTGTTAAAAATATTTGCATATCTAAATACGCGCGATAAGGACTCTTTAATTACTTTATAAATAAAAATATGATACGTTAAAAGCAGGGGCATACTGCATTTTCTGCTATAAAATTAAATTTGCAATGTGAAAAATTAGAAATTAATCGGATACGCATAACTTCATTAAAACGCCAGACAAAAGAAATATAAAAACTCAGTTGGTCATGTAAATAAAATAAAATAATTATTTGAAATCAACAATGACAATTTGATAATTACCAAAAACAAAATTAGTATAAACTAAACTAAACATGATTGAGTGTACAACTCTGAACCAATACTTATTAACTCGTTAAAAGTCGTTTGAACTTCTTTATATGATAAAACTGCTTATTTGAAATCAACAATGACAATTTGATAATTACCAAAAACAAAATTAGTATAAACTAAACTAAACATGATTGAGTGTACAACTCTGAACCAATACTTATTAACTCGTTAAAAGTCGTTTGAACTTCTTTATATGATAAAACTGCTCGAAATCCATGAATATGTGTGGAAATTTTGTTTGGAAATCATTAATGGCGTCTAGTGTTGAATAAACCGACTGACCCATCAACCTTTCTACCATATTTCTGAGGTAACTATATAAAAAATATTAAAATCTTTATGTTTTGTCCTGATTACCACATATTTTCTTACAAATAAAAACCTTTTCTTTCCCCTTCACCTTTTAGCAAAAGTAATAATTCAAGATATGCGTAATTGATTATATAGCATAAACTAAGGACTTCTATCTTACGATAGAATTGGCGCGTTTAGCGAACATCAGAAGTTTACTGGTGATCTAATCACGCTTACTTTAGCTGTTGAGTGCAATGATCAGCTAAGTTTTCTTTCCTTATGTTTGACAGAATTTAAACCTAAAAGTTTTTGTATTCCGTCGAATGCTTTTGAAACTATAACAAATTATGTTTATTTTCAAAAATCAGTCATGGATTATAATTTAGGTTTACTTCTTCTTCCATAAAATAGTCTAATATGTGTTCATCCCTATTTTTAACAAAACTGCAGCAGAGTATCAAACTTCAAAAAGTTTAAATCGGAAATAAATTTAGCAAATTTCCAGCTGCTGCAAGTAAGCGGGCTCAGTTCTTTTTTTAACTGTAAGTTACTGACGTTCACCGAATGGGGCATATTGCCTGCTCGCTATACGTTCGGCGTAGGTAGATATAGATGTATGAGTATAATATCTGATATTCAAGCGATACGGTCAAGTGTGTTTGCTCTGTATTTAAATTGAAATTATCGCGTAATTTTAACGAAAGTACTAGTTTAAAATAATATGGGTGATAAAAGTGGGGACCAGGAAGACGAAAACAATAAAGAAAAATTTCGTAATGTTACAAAAAGGGTTAAAATGAGGAGTTTTTCTAGTGACTCAATATTAGATTTAACGGTTTCCGATCCATTTAAAATACATGCAGATAAAAATTACAAAAAAGACATAAACACGAATGATAAAAGTGATATACCAGGACTCTCCAATAAAGAACTAAATAAATGCATTGAAGACCCATTTAAACCGAATAAATACACATTAGTTCGTACGCCCTTATCAGCAGGAAGGGTACAAGAAAATATTATTGACAATAATTTGGAATTTGACTTGGGATCACAAAACAATGAAAATACAAATAAAATAAATAGATCAGAAACTTCACCAGACACTGGAAAAATAACAGAACGACAATGTGATAGAAGTGAATCACAATCGGACTTAAGTACAAACAATATTATTAACATAGAAAATCAATTAGGACAGAAGATGAAACAAGAGCCCGAAATTACCACAAGGAGGCAAATAATAACCGAAGTTTTTTTTAAGGCTGGATGTAATTCAGGGAACAGTGGATAAAAAAAAGGATTTACTTTTAAAAGAGGATCATACATGTCTTCAAAAAGCTAGCAACCAAATCCATAAATGTCTTACTTCACTGATACATGAGATCGGAGTGTTGCAAAAAGAAAATCTAGCTTTAAGTTGCCAAATAAAAAGTGGAAAACAAAATGTTGAGACTAAAGAAATACCTAGTATATTAACCAAGGCTAAAACCTATGCTACGGCAGCGGCTACCAAAGAAAATAATCAGCAAGTTAAACCGGTAGAAAACAAATATGAAATATGGATAACTCCTAAAACCACGAAAAAACTAGAAACAGTTATCACTATAGAAAATGTCAAGGACGCAAAAAAAGCAAGTCAACAACTAAAAAAGGAATTATCGTCGAACATGACAGATGGCGGATTTAAAAATATAAAACATTTAAAAAGTGGACTTATCATTTTGGAAAACTATAACAAGGAGCAACAAGATAAACTTAGAATTGCGCTAAAAGACAAGGAACATATTTAACTGAAATAATCACAAAATACAGACCCTATGTTCATGATCACTGGAATGACAAATGAGGACTTTTTAAACGAGATAATTAGATTAAACACTGAAATTGTAAAGGAATTAGGATGCAGTGTGATGGATAGGCTTACTGTAGTTGCCAAAAAACAATGCAAAAAACAATGCAAAAACCAATATAAAAAAAAACTGGAATCTTCAGTCACCACCGGATATTGCAAAATGGTTTCTAAAAGAAAAAAAAATTAATTTTGATTTTGTCAAGGTGTACATACAAGAGTATTTTAACTTGGCAATATGTTTCCAATTCTCCGGCTTTGCCAAATATTGTAAAGAGAAGGTATGTCGTCACAGATGTGGTCAAGAACATTATGGCAAAGATTGTGAAGTAGATATGTTACGTTGTCCAAACTGCATAAAAATGAAATATGATCCTGAATTAAACCATCATAGCGCAAGAGATGTACAGTGCCCAGTATACAAAAGAAGACTATCTCAGTTCCGAACTCATATTAACTATTTTACTTTTTTATAAAGCATAATGTAAATGAAAGCCAAAATAAAAACGCAAAAAAGAGAATTGGCATAATTCATCAAAATATTCAGTCAATAGGAAATTCTGTCGACAGAATAAGTAATATGTTGCATAGTCATCAAGATTGCGAAATACTGTGCATTACTGAACACTGGAAATCAGAAACACAATTGAGAGAGTTCGCTATACAGGGTTTTCAGCTGGCATCAATGTTTTGCCGTGACGAGGGGAGACATGGGGGTTCAGCTGTGTAGGTATATTAAAAATAATGCTTAGTTTAAAGTGTGAGCAAAACTAAACAAGATCTCAATGGGGGGCGTGTTTGAATGTGCAGTAGCAGAATGTGAAGTTAATAAGGTACAAATGATAATTACATCTATATATAGACCACCTTCTGGAGATATAAACATTTTTATGGACAAAATTGAAGAATTTCTTATAAATGCTTTTAGTGAAAATAAACTAATTGTTGTACTAGGGGACTTCAACATTAAAATGGTAAATCCAAAGAAACTAAACTAAAAACTCAGCTATTTGCCACAATGAACTCTTTTAATTTAAAGCCTACCGTTTTTGAATATACGCGCATAACCAACAGTAGCACCAGTTGTATAGATAACATGTTTACAAACTGTGAATTTGCAGACGCGTTACCATGTGAAAGTTTTCTATCAGATCATACTGCACAAGAAATTATTTTTAACATAGAACACCAAAAAAAGAACGAATTGCAATACAAGAGAACCTTTTCGAAAGAAAATAAAAATAGTTTTCTGCCCTCTTTGCGAGACCAAGACTGGTTGGAAGTATATAGAGTTAAAAAGTATAATGTAAATAAACAGTGGAACATTTTCATGAATAATTTTAAGTTAATATTCAATCAGCATTTTCCTTTAAAACTTATGGGTAAAAAACAAACATGTATTACCCCGGAAAACTCTGAGCTCTTAGCATGCAATCGTAGATTGGATATTCTCTTAACTTTATCACGACATAATCAAGGGTATAAAGAACTGTATAGTAACAAAAAAAAGGTATATGATCAAATCTTAATTAAATCGCGTGTAAAAAGCTATGAAGGCAAAGTAAAAAACTCTGACAATAAAGCAAAATGTATGTGGACAATCTATAAGGAAATTCGTGGAAAAGACGGAAACTCAACAGAAATTGAGTTAGAGGGAGACCCTGATATTATAGCAAAAAATTTTAATGAACATTTAATATCTATGGTCCCTAAACTTTTAGAAAATTTGAATGATATACATTTTAACTGTGATATTGATAAGAATGATAGATCTATGTTTTTAACGCCAAAAGAAATCGCTGAAATAGCAGGCGAATTAAATAATAAACATAGTAGTGGCATAGACGATGTTCCAACAAGCATTGTAAAACAGTCCGCTTTTGAAATGCAGAAGGTATTGTGCTACATGATAAATAATTCCTTTGAGTCTGGCATTTTCCCTGATAACTTAAAAATTGCACTAATTAGGCCGTTATACAAGAAGGGAGGCCCAGAAAAACTAGACAACTATAGACCTATAAGTTTGTTGTCCGGATTTTCAAAAATTTTCGGATTAGCCATGAGTACAAGAATAATCAATTTTTTAAAAGGATGTAACTCATTAAAAAATTCCAACATGGATTTATTCCGGGAAAGTCCACACAGACTGCTATTTTTCAATTTACACAATTTATTGTAGAGCATCTTGAAAAAGGGGAATTAACACTTGGGATGTTTTTAGATTTATCAAAGGCATATGACTGTCTAGATAGGGAAATTCTAAGTAAAAAACTTGAAAGGTATGGAATCAGGGGGAATGCTAAAAAATGGCTCGTATCGTACATAAATGACAGAAAACAGGCAGAGTGGAAAAATGTGCAAGTCAGATTTTTTATATAACAACGTAGGGATAGCGTAGGGAAGTATTTTGGGCCCAATTATTTTCATATTATTTATCAACGACCTGGCTTGTATAACTGATAAAAGGTATGAACACATTGTCAAATATGCGGACGATACCAATTTAATTGTTAGTAGTAAATATTTAGGAGATCTTGTCTCAAGAGCTGATGCTTTTTTTGCACTTATAAGGGACTGGCTTTTAAAAAATAAACTAATTTTAAACAAAGACAAGACAAATATGATGTTATTTAGAACAAAACAGCTAAACTTAGAAAAACCACCAGTTATAGAAATAGATAATAAAGAATTAAGCTTTTCGGAAGATGTAAAATGTTTAGGTATTTATATTAATGAATACCTTGATTGGACGTACCACATAAATTCTTTGGAAAAAAGACTAAACTCTGTGTCTTATGGGATACGGGTCGTTGGCAGGTTGTATCATGCTAATTTTGAAGCGGTGTTAAGCTACGGATTGTTTTTTGGAGAGGACACAGTTTGATACAGAACATTTTTGTGGTTCAAAAGCGAACAGTTAGAATATTGCGAAAGTTGGAATACAGGGAAAGCTGCAGAGGTGTATTTAAAAATCAAAATGTAATGACTGTATATGGACTGCATATTTATGAATGTCTGATGTCTTTCTTCAAACACAGGGAACTTTTTAATCTAAGAGTTAATCACGATTATATGACAAGGACAAAGGATGTTTCATATCCAATACATCGTCTAACATTGACTGAAAATGCCCACATTACATGTGTTTAAAATTGTTCAATGCTTTGCCAAATAGAATTAAAGAAAGTAACTCACGAAAAATGTTCAGATCGGAAGTTAAGAAAATGTTAATTAATATGGAACCTTATAGTTGAGGTGTCTTCCTTGATCTAAAATAGGGTAAAATTGTGTTAAACTGTAATTTGACGTCATTTCATTTTTCGTTTATTATGATCATGATCTGAAATAAATATATTTATTATTATTATTATTATTATTAGAAGAGCCACGTCAAGTTATATGTATATATAAATAATTATTAACAGAAAGTTGTGATACTTGATTGGGAATTAAGTAGTTGATATTATTCTTAATTTTAATTTAGGCCGAGCTCATCTTAGGGAAGCTCTAGTTCTACAAGAGGAATGCCAACGACAGCATAGAATGTGTAGAGAGTTAAGAGGAAAACTATCTTTGGCGGCAGTATTAAGAACCGCTCATAAAAAGACGCTTCAAGCTTACACTGCTACAGACACTGAAGATGATTTTAGCGATATGCTAGACTCTCCTAGGATACAACGTAAGTTTTTTTTTTCATATTCGTTTCTATGGACATGTCGGAGATCAAGAACAACAGTGTTTCAATGTTTTAAGCAAAACGTAACAAGCCTTCTAAACTAACCGAAACGTTCGTTTCTTTATTTCTAACCTATTAAACTATTTTATAAAAATTATGCAGAAAGATAGGAAAAATCATTCAGGTAGGGCGATACGTAATCACAGGCTACGTTGCACGTTGGTTTTCAATCTATGGCATTAATGTTGTGGTAACACTGGCTACGATGCGAATAAAAACAATAGGAAAACGAACGGAAATTACTTCAACCACAAAGCATCACCTATACTTTGGTTAAATAATTGTTAGCGCCAGCGGTGGATGTAATAGGAACTAAATTCTTAAAACGGGCGATTAAAATTATGTAAAGTACATAATTTTATATTGAGTTAGATCAGGAACACACGAGTATCAAATTAATATGCGTTTCATTATCCGCAAAAACTGATTTTACAGACAATGCAATACACGTTACTTTGACACTGACATGTGCCTGGCCTAAAATAAAATAAATAAAAATACATATACGCAAATATTTAGTTTATTTGTATATATACCAACTATTTACTAAAAGGAGCTAAAATAAATAAACTAAGTAATGACTGCATATAGGAATAATAACAACAATATATAAGAAACCTAAATTGATACAAAATGCAATGTAATAAATTAAACCTAAAAATTACCAACACAATTTTTAATTCCTAAAAGGTGAAGTCAAGCTTGAGAAAGTTAGCCACCCAACATCTGGTTCTGATTTAGGAAAGCGACATATTTCTTATATTTGGAAGAATCAGTATATCAAGGTACACAACATTTTATTGCGAACATGAAAGAACTTTGTAATGTTGAAAAATTATTACAACCGCAACACGAAACATGAAGTAGACAGTAATTTCTGACATAACTTGTCTTGTCGCGTCACTGGTAGGTCGCGGGTGGCCGGTGGATCGACATGACAACGATATCAGCGCTTGCGGTGGATAAAATTGTCCCTAACATATTTTGACGGGCCCCCATTTAAGAAACTCTCTATAGCTAATTCTCTATCAGGCTAGGATAACTTATATGGTAAACGTCGTTCCCCGTTCGTTTAGTTCTTCAGCCAGACGCTGATGGCGCTATTGTAGAGATTTTGTTTAATAAGGCTGTTCATATCCTAACGTTGGTAGCGCCTATAAATTACACCTGTTCGTTTGTTGTACTACTTGGTTAAATTGTTATGTATAGTTGTCAAGATGTATTATTTAACGCCACGCTGTGTTCTAATTAATAAAGCATATTATCGAATTTATTTAACTAGAATGGATAAACTTCTACGACCTGAAAGATTTGACACTGATCAGAACTCTTCTAAAGCTGCTCAAGAATGGACCCATTGGAAAATAACATATGGCAATTTCATATTGCCTTTTAAAAACATAGACGATGATGGTAAACGCAAACTTTTAATTAATTTTGTCATGAAGTCATACAAACTACGATTTCATTTTTGGTTGTAAAACGTATAAAGAAGCTGTTACACTCTGGATTGTATTTTTATCAAGCCTAAAAACTAGGTATTTCCCAGGGACTGTTTGACTATTAGAGAACAACAGCCTGGTGAGATAATAAGTAGATATTTGCAAGAATTAACAAGTTAGTAAGAACTGCAACTTTAAGGCTGCCGATAGATGCTGCGATGATTATACATAAAATTCTTTTATTAGTGGACTGACAAATCATATTCGACACCGTTAACTAGAAAATATTACATTGCAACTCCAAGACACCGCGAACCAAGCACAATCGTTAGAAGCTGCACAGAAAAACTCAGACGCTTATTACGCAATCCAACGATATGCCAAATTCTCAATTTGCCCCGACGGCCATATTGAATTCGTTCCACAGAACTCAAAAACATTCAACGAACAATTCAATATGACCGCGAAAGGCAGATATGTGGCAAATATACACGAGTTCAATGCTTAGTTGCTTAGTTTACAGTCGAGTCCTCTGCGCTTCAAAATCCTAAAAATCGATTAGATGCTAAATTGATCAAATTGTTGGTTAGACCATTTTGGTCCGCTTTCTAACAGCCGGTAAGCGCATCTCCCTTGTCTAACGGTTTTTATGCTGCGTCTGTTTAAAACTGTTTTTATCGGAAAATGTTGATTTTTTACTAAGTAGTCTGAGTGTTTAATTCTGAAACAATATGCTGACGACTTGTCTAGTTGCCAGCTGTAAAAGTCGCTCAAAGAGGGCTATGCATAAATTTTATCGTGTACCTACCATCTTGAACTATAAGTTTTTAACACGCCTGGATGATTTATCCATAAAGACACCATATTGAAAAATCAGAGTTTGCAGCAAGCCTTTTATAACAGGTAAAAGAATTTAGCACCAATAATTTTTATTTATAATAAATCAATGTTTGTAACTTTAGGAAATCCTGCTAGCTTGGAGGAAGAAAATCAACCCGATTACGTTCCTTCACAAATTATGGTATATTCATTTACATCCCGTCAGGGGGAATTACTACAGATCAAGGTTAATGAAGGTGCCAAGAGGCTAGCACTATGGAAGATTTTATTTTCATATAATTCTCTATTTTCTTTGAATACCACCTAAATTTATACTAAAAAGAATAATTCAGAGAATGAGTTGTATGCATGCCTATAACACTTTGCCTAAAACTCGATAGTACGGCTTCTATTGTGTATATTGAGTAACTAAAATTAAACTAATTTATAAATAATAAAAATAAAGTTTACACTTATCTACCAAAGGCTTATAATTTGAATAACAAAATAGCCCCCGCGTCTCTAGCAAGTACACTCATAATACCTTTCGTTTATATTGTCCAATTTTTGTTACTGTTATGTTTGTCAGGAGATCTTTAGAGTGTGTAAATCTGCTTTGATGATGAATGATAAATTATTAAACTTTTTAATGCAAAGTTAATACATTGTCATTTCCTACAAGTGTCTTTTAACCCAACACATGTAATATGAAACCAATAGATTTCACACTCATCCCTTTACAAATGCACCAATAATGTACTTTCGCAGTCCCAGCTTTTATAGTAAAGTATCTTCACAACAGTTCTGGCATAATTACTTCAGAATGAAATTTTAAGGCAATTTCACAATTCTTAACCGCAACTTAAAAAAAATGTTCATCAGGAAAACATTTGATATATCAACTCTCTTGATATATGTCTAACAGCAAAGGTAAATTTTCAAAAGTTGATGCTGATATTTTAGAAGCAAAAGGCTCTGCAATTATTATTAGTGCAGAACTGTAACCTAGCTCTTCAACTCTCTTGAACATACCGTCAATTTTTATACTAGACATCGCTGGAATTTCTTTTACTTCTTGTACAGTGGTCTTTCCAAAGTTAGCTGGAACAATAGAAACATGCACCGAGGATGGTCTACAAGTTGTAACCCCATTAATTTTGTGGACATACTCTGCAGTAAACAGTATAGCTCCAACATGACTAAAAACTTCACTGTTTCCTGCCATGCATGAACAGTGAGCTGTACATATACTTCCATCCGTTGAACTAACTTTATTGTCCACTCATCTAAGGGGTTTAAATTAGTTCTCTGGGAATATTTTAAAACAAGACCTTTATTAAATAGTCAGTCAAAAAGTCAGAACATGATATGGCATACCTTTTTAACCAAAGAAAACCTGAACTAACTTTGTGCCCACTTTAATAATAACTTCTCAAAATATTTATAGGATTGTAGACTCTTAAAAGCTTTTATTTCTTTCTTGGTGTAATAATAATTGTGGCTCAACACTAAATACGAAACAATATCCATATTTGACACTGGTGGCACTCCCTTAATAGAAAAATTTAATTCACTGTCCTCAAGAGTAAAATGATCGCTGTTCCCAATAATGTTCACCTAAAACCACGAAACACTTAATTAACATTCAATATAAACACACAAGCCACATTTCAGTCAGTTTAAACACAGAGGATTCTAAAACAAATATCATAAACGCTTTGAAATAATTACCTTTCACCAACTTCACGGCTTTCCCTCAAAAAATTGTGTAGATATACACTTACCATAGTGAACATCACCAACTTTAAGTGTTATTAAATATAAATAATAGAAAAAACCCAAAGACCAGAATCGCTGTTTACACGAATAAACACGTCAAGCTGTCAAGATAAAGCTTAGTTCTTTTCTTTCTTTCTTTTTATTATTGGCTCTGCCCTGAGGGGCAATTCTGCCAGCACATTAGAAGTGACCGTAACCTTGTCGGGCTCTAGACCCCGTCTCGACCACTGATTTCTTCTTCTTCTTTTTTCTTCTGATGGTTTCAGGTAAATTCAGGTTATGGGATATGAAAGGTTATGGGAATGGATCAGCTGATCGTGGAACTATTTTTAGTGCTGTGGAGTGTGGAGAACCTATTATATTAATAATTTGATAAAAGCTTGGGTAAAAAATAAAATGGGGGATAGTTACTACATGCACAACAATGGGAAAAAATTAAGTCATACTCCCAAATGGTGGGAGATTTGACTTAGGAAACTGGAACAGAATATAGGACTAGGAAAATGGATTTGCTTCCTGAAATAAGGAAATTTATAAATTAATTTTATTTACATTTAAAAACTGAATAATAATTTTAATGTTTTGATTGTTTAAATTAGACAGAATTGTTTTAATATTTAGGGGGGGAGATATTCCGGTTTTTCTGAATTCTTCATAAATATCATGACCCGGGATTACATTTATGGGGCATTCTAGAAAAATGTGATCCAAGTCTTCCACTTGTCCACATTCACAGTAAGGATCATCCTTTATACCGATTCTATAGAGATAGCTCTTGGTAAGGCAGTGTCCTGTTTTCATTCTAATGATGGTTGTAATGTGTCTTCTATCAATGTATGTATAATTGTTAAACCATTTATTTTTGGGGAATTCGTTTATTATTTCCGCATAACTTTTTCCTTTTCAGCATTGTGTTCTTCAAAAATTTTCTTTTTGATATCTGGGATAACCTCTTGAGCATCTAGGTCCATATTTTTGGGGATATTTAAATTACTACCTACGCTTGCCAGAGTATCTGCCATCTCATTACCAGCAATCCTTGAGTGACCTGGGACCCAGGCGATTTTTATGTTAAAACCATTATCGTTGGCTTCTAAAAGCAGTCTTTTGGTGCGTAAACTAACGTAGTCATTTTTGGAGGAGATTACCGTTTTATTTAATTTTGTGATAGCACTAAGGGAATCTGAAAAGATGATAGATTTTTCAATGTTTTTTCTTATTATGACTTCCGTAGCTTCATTAATTGCTACAATCTCAGCTGTGCAAATGCAGAGTTCTGATGGCAATTTAGCAGAGTATTTATAATCAATTTCTGGTATGTAAATTCCGAACCCAGTCTTGGAAGAGTTTTTTGATGCATCAGTATATGTAAAAATATGTGATTGCTTATATCTGTCTGTGGAACGTAGAAATTTTTCTTTAGCCTGTAAATCGTCTTTCTGTAATCCAAGATTAATGATTTTGATATTCCTAATTTGGTTTCTGAATTCTATATTAAATGTGGGGTATACTTCTGATTTATGAATTTTAGTAATGTATGGTAAAAGGTAGTTAAGACCTTGGATCAGATATGGACAATCTTTATTTTTCCAAAAACCTACATTTCCATTGTACAAGTTTCGATTGCTAATTAACATTGGAATTAATGGATGGTTTTGTATGCATGCATACAATCTTTGACAGGAATTTTACAGCTAGCCATTTTCTTCTATGTTCCAAGTTCATATCTGCCGCTTCTCTCAAGAGAGCATTGATAGGGGTGGATTTCATACAACCAAGAGCTATTCTTAGACCCTGATAATGTAATGTTTTTAGTTTGTTTAAAGATTTTTTATTATTGGGTTTGATAAAAATAGAGCCATAATCTAGATGAGATCAAACTAATGCATTGAAAACTGTTAGTAGAGTTGTGGGATCTGCTCCCCACCATTCTCTGCAGAAGGTCTTCATAATATTAATACCTTTCTGAGCTTTGTTCAGAATAATTTCTATATGTTTATCCCATTTTAGGTTCCTATTCAAAATCATGCCCAAGTATTTTACTTCATTTTTATGCCTTATAATGTCGTTTCCAAGCCTAATTGCAGGTGTTTGTATTATTCTACAATTTTTCGAAAAAAATACTGCCTCACATTTATCAGCTGATAAAAATAGGTGGTTTTCTTCTAGCCATTTGACGATATTATTGATAGCCAGATTAATTTTATTGTGCATTTCATTAATGTCATTCCCTTTTACATATACTACTATATCATCAGCATAAACAATAAGATTTAAATCTTCAGGAAGGATATCATAAATATCACTCAGGTAGATGTTGAATAAAAGGGTGCTAAGAGGAGAACCCTGTGGAAGACCTGAATTTGCCAATAAAGGGCCTAGAATTTCGCCGTTATCGTTTTTTGAATATATGAGTCTGTTTTTTAGTATCTTGAAGATGAGGTTTGCCAACTCGATTGGAGTTTGAAGGTTAATTAATTTATTGTACAATAGGTATATGTCGACATGGTCATATGCTGATTTAATATCCAAGAATACCGCAAGAACTGAATAGTTTTGACCAAAGGCCAGGTAGATATCTGAAGTAAGTAAAGCTAGAGCGTTATATGTCGCTTGTCCTTTTCTGAAACCTGTTTGAAACCATGGGAAAACTTCTTTGTTCTCCATTAGCCATTCTAATTTGTTCTTGATCATAATTTCTAGCGTTTTTACGTAACATGAAGACAAAACAATGGGTCTATAACTATCTACTGTGTTTGGGTTTTTGTTGGGTTTGAGTAAGCATATAATATTATATCTCTTCCACGAAACAGGAAGCGATTCATCTACTAGACATCTATTATATATGTTGACTAAAGTTTCTAGAACCTTATCAGGTGTGTTCTGAAGCATTGTATATGTAACCTCATCCAACCCAGGTGCCGAGGTTCTTTTATCCTGTATGCTGACCTTCAGTTCACTAACAGTGAATAATTCCATGCCATCTGGTGTTGGAAGCTGGTGAAATTCTGGGTGTCGGGCTCTTATTACTGCCATTTTCTTTAACATATCTAAACGTATGTCATCGCTAACTCTAGAAAAATTATTGTTTAAGCTTAAGCCTGAAATTTTTTTAACTTTATCCCAAACGTAGGTTAGGTTAGAGTTTCGGTTTAAGGAAGCACAGAATTTGATGAATTTTTCTTTTTTCCTTTGTTTGAAAAATCTTTTTGATTGTGCAATCATATGTTTTGCATTAATGTAATTGTCCATGTTCGGGAAATCTTTGAATTGTTGTAGGGCGCTTCTTCTTCGTCTCAACATTAAAGTACACTCATTGTCCCACCAGGGATTGCCAAGCTGTAATGTAGTGTTTTTAAATTTATGCGGGATGGCGGCTACTGATGCCGAATCCATTATATCCTGGATTGTTTTGAATGGGGCATCGCTCTCCAGGTTCATTGACTCCACTACCATTCTATCATAAAATTGATTCCAGTCTGCTTTTGAAAAGTCTTTAATCTGGTATGTTGGGAAGAACATATTGTTTGTATTTCTGCAATTGATTTCGCAGATTGTTGGGAAGTGGTCGCTGTTTCCACAGACTGGAAAAACTTTCCAGTTAGATATTGTGCCCAAGGAGGGGTCCACTATTGTTATATCTAATGGGTTTGACGTACTATTGGGGGTAACAAGTCTAGTCGATGTGCCATTACTTAACAAAATGAAATCACTGGTATTTAAAAAATCCACTAAGGCTATACCACTTTGGTTTGTCGTAGAACTTCCACAAGAAGAGTGTAGAGCATTCATATCTCCCATAAGAATTTTGGAATCAGTTAGAGGGCTAAATATATCAAATAATATTTCTTTAGTGATGTTGGTTTGTGGTGGTGAGTATGCATTTATGATGTTTATATTGCCAATTTTTATGGTGATGTACTGTAGATTATTCCAAGCTGCATTAATTGAGTTATTTATAATTGAGAATTTAAGATTATCCTTTATGCATGTAGCAATTCCACCGTATCCATCTTGTCTATCTTGTCTAACAATTTTATAACTTTTTATAAAAAATCTTTGTTGATTATCTAGCCATGTTTCATTTAATAATACAACGTGAGGTTTAGTTTCTCTTATGATTGATATTAACTCGCTTCTATTTGCTTTTGTACTTCTAATATTCCATTGCAGTAATTTAATAAATTTTGGATTTGGCATTGATGACAAGTTACTAGAATGAATCGTAGTCCACATCCATATTATGGCGTGGTCTATTTATGGTGGGGAGTATAAAATTGTTGAACTGATTCCAGCCTTCATCTGAAAGTCTTGTTAATAAGTTTGCTAATTTTTCTAATATTGGTTCATTGATATTATTTAAATTGTTTTCCTGGGCACGAAACGGCGTAGTGTATTGTGACGATGTTGAAGAAGTAGATGGGTTTGAAGTTCGGGTTGAAATATTTCTGTTGGTGTTATGATGTGATGATGTTGGTCTGGAATTAGGGAAGATTAGGGCATCATCATGTGCTTTTTTGTCATAACCTATTTGTGTTGTTGCTCTTTTTTTTTGGGGGTTGGGCTGCTGCTTGTTGATACGACCGCTTTTGTCTTGTGTTTGTTTCAACAACTCTTCTTTGGGAAACATCTATTTTATCCTGATTCACATTGTATTTGTTTTTAAGGGCTGGAAAATCTAAAGGGTGTGGTGTATAATCAGAACTATTTGAATAGGTTTTTTTGCAAGCAAAACTTGCATCATAATAAGTTAAATTTTCAAAAGCCATTAGTCTTTTAATGCTTTGTTGGCGAAGGAATTCTGGGCATTTTTTATTTGTTGACCTGTGTTCGTCACTTTTACAGTGAATACAAAATGTTTGGCATTCATATTGGGGAGTTTCTCCTTCCTTTCCGTCGATTTTGTGGTTTTTATCTTCTTCTCCACAATTAAAACATTTATTCTTGCTTTTGCAAAGTTTTTTTGTATGACCAAAATAGAAACATTGAAAACATTGCGTTACAGGGGCAACATATGGTGTTACCAGCATGGGTAATCGATAGATACTACATCTCTTGGTAAAATAGTTCCTTCAAAGGTAAGTAGAACAGTGTTAGTTGGTATATATTCGGGTATTTTGCTGGGGCCGCTTAAAACTTTTCTATTTAGTCTAGTCATATCTAAAATATTTACGGATGATGTGCAACGGCTCTGTATTTCTTCTAAACTCATGTTAATGTCCACTCCCCTTATTAGACCTTTGCATGTAGTGAAGTTAGAGGGTATAAATACATTGTAGCCTTTTTGTAATAAAGATTCATTTTTAATAAAATTGTTAGCTGCTTTGAAATTTTCGAATTCTACTGCTACTCGGTTAGTACCTTTACTTTTATAATTTTTTATATCAATTAATTGCAGATTAAATATTTCTTTCGCGATTTTAAGATGATTAAATTTGCCTACATTATTTCCAGATTTCTCTGTTGACTCGATAAAAACTATGAAAGGGCCTGAATGGTGTTCTTTATATTCTTTAGGCATATTTTGCCGTCCTGTTAAGTTAGTCTGTATATTTTCCTTACTTTTTTCGATATTTTTCTGTTCCTCATTCTCATTATTCCAGTCAAATTTGTTTTTTTAATCATTTGTTATTTTGACGTTGCTAACGCCAATAATTGAATTAATTTCATCTCGAGAAAAAACGGAATTGGAGCCTTCCCCTGGGTCATGAGGTTCACTCATCCCCCTAAATTAATAGACCAACAATAAAATAACACTAACTAAAGGGAAAAAACTTACTCGGAAGGGTAGAATCACGAAACAGTCACACAAGTAAGGTTAAAAATTCACTCTAAAATACGCAGCCGCTTCGAACCACTGTCTCCACAGCACTGGTAAAGCTTAGTTTTTTTTTTGACGTTTACCTTCGACGGCCATATTGGAAACACGTTGTGATACCAATATGACCGTGGTCGGCAAATATCACGTAATTTGGATTGCCTAATATGTTACTGTCAAGTTTTATAAATTCTGTGACGTCCGGAAGTACAGAAAATGAGAAAAACTTAAAGATAAAATTTCTACTGCTTATAAATGTTACTTCTGTGAAAAGAATAAATAGTTATTTATGTATCTAGGGAATTATGATGGTCTTAATTACCGAGGGCAAAGTTTACGTCGCGACGGCCTTTGACCCGAGGGACAGCAATTGCCCGAGATAATTGAGACCCTTATAATTCCAGTGATACATAGATAATTTTATTTCTGACCGATTTTAGTAACATTTTGTTCATTTTTAAAGTGGAATAAATGTTTCAATAGATGACAATTTTTCTTTATATCCCAAGGAAGTTATGAGACCCTTATAATTCCCGCGTAACTAAGACGTTATAAGCTAATAATATACCGGTCAGAAATAAAAGTATTTACGTAGTTTATGCCCTGCAAGAGATTCCATTTACAATGGATGTGTAAACGTGGATACTTTCCCGAGTAAAGAAGAACATAAAACTTCTTCAGCTTCAATTTTACCTGCTACGAAACTACTTGCAGCTGCTCAACAGAGTTTAAATAAGAGCCTAATTAAAGTTAAAATAGATAATACTATTATTAAACTAGAAATTTTAGTTCTTAATCCCTTTTTTCTGTTTACTTTATGAACTTATTTTGTATAATTCAGGTTTCGAAGGAATAATTATTATCTCTTTGCTGATTTTTATTTAAAACCTATTTGTTTAAATATGTGATATTAGCAAAGCTTGTCAGAAACGTTCTTATAACTTCCTTTCATTCTTCCAAAATACAGGGTCGTTGGTATGTATGGAAACGGTCGATTATTTCTTAAAGTAAAACAGCTAGCAAAAAATAATTAAGACAAAAGTTTTAGGGTTTTTCAAAGTCTATAAAAATTTTGAAAGAACAAGTATACAGGATGAGTCAGAAAGCCGTAGGAGAACAAAGTTACCTTTTTTTTAAGGGAACACCATCTGTCTTAGAATATTTTTGGATTTACCACTTAATTACAATTATTTTTTAATAAATACATTATAAGTCTAAACCTAATAGTTTCGGAGATATCGACTAGTGAATAATTACATTTTTGAACTTTGACAGCCTCTAGCTTTTTAACGGTACGTCTTAGAGTACGACGGCTTACATATTCCTGTCTTAGTTTTTTATTATCTTCCTACAGGTGTCAACTTCCGGTTCAACCGGATGTAACTCAAAAGCCGGAAATATAGTACTTCCAGTTTAACCGGAAGTTGATATTTTTGGAAAGATAATAAAAAAGTAAGATAGGGACATGGAAGCCATTTTGCTCTTTGGTATAACATTAGAAAGCTAGAATCTGTCAAAGTTCAAAAATGTAATTTTTCAAAAGTCGATATCTCGGAAACTATTAGGTTTAGACTTATAATAGACTTAATAAAAAATAATTGTAATTTTAAGTGGAATCCAAAAATATTCTAAGATATAGGGTGTTCCATTAAAAAAAAAGGAACTTTGTTTCTCTACGGCTTTTCGACTCATCCTGTATACTTATTTTTTTTTAATTCCAATATACCGTAAAGAACCCTAAAACTTTTGTCTTAAGTATTTTTTGCTAGCTGTTTTACTTTCAGAAATAATCGACCGTTTCCATACATACCAACGACCCTGTTTAATTCAGAATTCTCGCGCTTTCCGTCAGAGTTAGGAGTACGAAAATTTGAATTCAAAGTGATAAAATTTAAAGTTTCGTGAGTGACGAGTGAATATAATGGCTAATAAATTAATATTTTCCATTGGCTAGTTTTATGCATTATGCGGCGCCAGGCACGAAAATTAAAATTTTATAACTTTGAATTCAAATTTTCACTCTTCTAACTCTGACAGAAAAGTTAAAAGCGCGAAAGTTCTCGTTTAAAGTTATTACAAGCTATATGAGATATTTACATAAATTGGGTTTAAACAAAAAATAGCAGAGATAATATATATCGCTTCGAAACCTAAATTATACAAAAATGAGTTCACACAGTAAACAAAAAAAAGGGCTTAAGAACTGAAACTTATAGTAAATTAATAGTACTATCTATTTTAACTTTTATTAGGCACTTACTCAGACTCTCTGAAGCAGCTTCAAGTAGTTTCTGACAAATACCTCCTTTTTAGGCTTGAAAAAATAGAATCCAGAGTTTTAACAGCTTCTTCATATGCTTTACAATCGATAATAAAATCGTAGCTTGTATGACCGATGAATTTAATTAAAATTTTGAGTTTACCATCATCGCCATGTGGGTCCTTTTTTGACCAGCTTTGGAAAAGTTCTGATCAGTGTTAAATCTGACAGGTCGTAGAAGTTTATCCATTGTAACGGTAATATTTTTAAATTATCAAAATTTAGTTAAATAATTGATATCGATATTTTCTATTTGTACATATTAAGTGTTTTATTGTAATATAGCTAGAGTTTATGTGCTTAATAAATGTTAAAGTATCATTGGGCAAGATCTAAATTGATACGGTTTGATTCTCAGTCCGGTTCTGGCAACTCGCCGTATAATTTTGTCCTGCGAAGCGAGAACCTGCTTCGAATACTGTGGGCTTACTAACGTACCGTAGAAATCGTACCCGGTCAACTGCAATCATCGCGGCGACGCGCGACGCGCGTAGGAATATTTGAGGAAGGTCTGTTTGGTGTGGATTCTAATTGGCAAGGAGATGGGCTCTGCTATCATCCGGGAGTACCGCGGTGTATATTCAGAGATAGCCGAAAAGAGATAGCTATATTTGACAATGTCTAAAGACTGTAATGGTACGACCTTATGAACAAACTCAACCATGGATCGTGGGTTATGCTCCGCCTTCCTCAATTGCCGCTAATGCCGGATATAAATCATTTAAAATTATAGTTATTTTAAAAATTAATTACTCAATATAGGCTAGGATTCTTCTGAAAATATTGTAGGAATCGTTGGTTATTGGCGATGTAGTATCTATTTTAGTGATCACTTTTTCTCAATAGTACTAGTTAAAGTATCAAAATTAAATAGGTTTCCCGCGCTAAATTTAGTACCTTTCTGGGTAGTGCCGACAAGGACGGCCATCTTCCGATACTTGGTTCCTGGTGCCGCTGGACGCGAGAAGTTGCTGCCTATTTTTGGGGATTTGAATAGTGTTTTGGGATACACTCCTCGTTGATGAGGGATTTTTTCATACAAAAATAGTAGTGTTGGTGTTATAGTGTATAGTTTTGTCACCAACTACGGCCTAGGGCTGGATATTAGAGCACTTCGGTCAGCTAAGGCGTAGGATCAGTCAAGTAAGTCATCAATGTGTTTTGTTTTATGAGTTTTCGTTTTTTTATTTTCCTTGCTGAATATTCATCATAATTATTCTGGACTACATGTGGATGCTTATCCCTTTTAGATATGATTATCGGTCAACCAAAATGCATTTAACTTTGTAATCCATTATCTCATCACTGAACTCTTCATCTTTGCTCAAGACCTAGATCTACAGCCACACGAGACAGTGTGTAAGTATTACAAGCTTTCTGGCCACATATATTTGGCGGTATGAGCAACGGTTTTTTCTGTAAATTTTAGGGCTGTTCCCGGGGGATATTTATCTACCTACCCTCATCCTTTACTGTAGAGGATCTAGCCTCCTCCATAGGCTAGGCTGGTGGCAGTTCAGAACGGATTGATCTATGCAGGACCGGATCAGATTTCTTACTTAAACTACAAGGTTCCTAGTATTTAACCAGAAAGGTATTTAGTTATTCTATGGGTTGATCTATGCAGGAATGGGTTGGACTATTATTCCTGTGAATAATTCCGTATTTAAAGTACAGCGTTACAGATATTTAACCAGAAAGGTATCTAGTTATTTAATGATTTGATTTGTGGAGGACTGCGTTGGACTATTATTTCTGTTTAGTAACTTAGTATTTAAAGTACAGAGTTTGAAGTATTTGACCAAGAAGGTATTTAATTGTTCAGTAGTTTGATCTATGCAGGTCCGTACTGGTCGGCTATTTTTAAGTTAAATTTATTATTAAAGTTGAAATATATGTAATTATTTATAGGGGGAAGATATTTCCTTATACTTGGTCCATGCAGGTCCGCACTAGACTATTATCTTAAATTTAAATCTATTCAGAATTTATGGGTTTGGTTATTTAAATAGAAAGGTATTTATTTAATTAATTGTACCTAGTGTATTTCTAACTGGATATTTGACATGACTTAATTAGACATACCTTATGTATTGTTTTGAAGTTAACGTAAGTTTATCTCCGGTGTGCCAATGACATATTGATATAATTTGCGAACTAGCCATTGCTAGAAATATATTACATTGCTGGTGTATCTGAATATTGAGCTAGAGTATATATTTTTTTTTATACTACTAATTTAATTACCCATAATTTTCATACGTCAAGGTTGCACCCTATATAGCCTGGTGCGTGTAAACCGGCCGTGATCACGACAGGTACCTGAAACATTCTCTATCATTTCTAGATATAATATAGCGAGGTTTATTCGTAAATATTCCAGATGAATATTTTGTATGTAATATGATTTATGAAATTTGGTTCTATAACTTTACACAGGCTTCAATAAAATAGTGTCATTGGTATTCCTCTTCTGTGTTATTAATTTTGGCGAACTACCGAACATCGTTGCACCTCCTGGTAAATTGATGGTATGTTGTAACCGAGTACTCATCTACATTCCGGAACGGAGCTTGTGGCTTTAAATAGGTTACTGGCGCCCATAATTCCATTACTTTCTAAATTACCGCACGACCACTCCCGACTAGTGGCTAGCCCAGTTCTCCGTGTTGCTACACCTTACCGGTCTCTGACTACAGAGGGCTCTCACCCTCCTGTAGTGCAGATAGGTGGCAAGTTTGGCGCCCAACGTGGGGCCCTTTTGCAAACAGTGTTGCCATTTTTTTTCAAATTTCCCTAAATTTAGGAAATTTTTTTTGTTTGTGTTTTAGGAATATTTACGGTGGTAGATGCTCCTCTGCTGCAATATCGGTTAGATTTGATTCTATATTCGAGTGTTTTGTTTATATTCTTTTGGTATTTCTATTTTCTGATTACGCGGCTGTCCTGTTGATTTAATGTCGAGGCCGTGCGTGCTTTACTACACTCTTTGTGAAATTCTCGACTTCCGGAGTATCGATATTAGTGAGGCACTCATTAAAGTTTGTGTTATTAATTATTTACGAAATAAGGTTGTGTGTGCATAGTGTTAAGGTACTAATATACCGATTATATTATTAAGGTAGTGCTTATAGTTGAAATAGTTGAAAATTGTGTCTGAAATATTATAGTATTGCGAAAGGGAAAAAAAATAAACAAGATAAACATGGCGATGAAGATGGAGATCAACCGTCTAGATCGAGATGAATTTGTGTACGAGTTAACCTTCAGGGGAATAAAGGTGGATGAAGAAGCTGCTACTGTGGCAGACATGCGGAAGACCCTTCGACAGTTACTTAAACTAGAGAAGGCTGGATCAACTCTAACTTATCCGACCTATCCCTATAATTTTGCCAAAGATTGTCAGGCCGTTACCGATAAGATTAAGGAGATTAAAGACCTGGTCAAGAAGTTCGCGGATACTGCCGAGAGTGGACAGTTTTCCAAAATTTCTACGAAAATATGGCATGCTTATGAAAGAGCCAATCGTAGCAAACCGAAAGGAGATATAGAAACGGGGCAACGTTCCTCATTAATAGTCTCGCTTTTGAAATTTCATTCGGCTGTACAGCAGAAAGCGAGGAGATTTAAACGTTTATCCCAAACTCATGGCCCTTTAGAGTTGGCTAATTTATTATCGTCGACCAGCTTGGACAATGAAGACGACGATTCTACTACTACAGAGGAGGAAAGTTCTGATGGTGAAGACAGCGAAGCGGAGTCAGTTACAATGCCACGAGCAAGCGGTCCTGTCACCATGAACAGACCTAAGACAGTACCTGTTTATTTGTGGAATCTCAAATATAATGGCGAGTCTATGTCCTTAAATTCCTTTTTAGAGAGCGTCCATGAATTGAGTATTTCCAGAAATGTTTCTAAACCTCAATTGTGTGCTTCTGCTTCGGATTTATTCACTGGAAAAGCCAAGATTTGGTATAATTCTATTAGAGATCAAGTTAGAACTTGGGAAGATTTGGTGTTTGCCTTAAGAAAACAGTTTTTGCCCAGCGACTACAATGACCGTCTTTTTGAAGAGATTAAGCAAAGAACTCAAGGACCTAATGAGTCCATCGGACTATATATAGCGACTATGATAAACATGTTCAATCGATTGACATGTTCGACCACAGAACAGTTAAAACTAAAAGTTCTAATGAAGAACATTTCACCATTTTACCAAAGTCAGCTTGGGCTTGTAAAGGTTGATACTATCCAGCAACTTATTGAGGTCGGAAGACAATTGGAAGAAAGAAAGGAAGCAATTGAAAACTTTATTCCTCCCCCAAGACATAAAAAGATGATGGAACCAGACTTAGCATACGTTTACACTGACAGTGCTTCAACGAGTGGAACCAGTGAGGTTAATGTCTCTGAAATCACCTGTTGGAATTGCAAGACAACTGGTCACCGAGCATCAGAATGCCGCGATAAAAAGAATAAGTATTGTTTCAGATGTGGTAATGCTGGTTATACCGTGAGGTCATGTCCCAAATGCTCTGGAAGCTCGGGAAACGGAAGTCGGAGACATTAAGCGACCGTAATATGTCTCGACCTTCGACGGTCACCAATAACTTACCACTGCCGGTTACCCAACGAGCCGTTCTCGATTTCATCTTTTCTCATGCTGAGGGCGATGAGCGACCATACTTATTGGTGGACATATTGGGCTTAAAGTTGCGTGGCTTACTGGATAGTGGAGCCTCTTCCAGTATTCTGGGCGGGCCAGGATGGTCTCTAATAAAATCTCTGGGACTTCAACTCAATGAAAATCATAAAATCACTTGTACTGTTGCTGATGGAAACACCTGTGAAAGCATTGGTTCTCTGACGCTGCCGATGGAGGTTGAGGGTCGTGTGAGAGCGATGCGAGTGCTTGTTATACCAAGCTTGCGGCACCTCCTGATTTTAGGAGCTGATTTTTGGAAGCGTATGGGTATTGTGCCTGACCTAAGGCATGGAAGTTGGGAATTTTCTTCTAAAGATTGTCACTGTGCATCAGTTAACTCTGGAGTATTGCAGTCCAGAACCGAACTAACACCTGAACATTCCCTAGTACTAGAGAAATTTATCAGCCAAGTATTTCAAGAAATGGGTAATCGTCTTGGTTGTACTAAAATGGTAGAACACCATATAGCAACCACCTCTATGCCAATAAAGCAACGATATTACCCCGTTTCTCCGGTGATGCAGGGGCATATTAATTCTGAACTGGATAAGCTACTAGATGAAGGGATCGTTGAACCTAGTTGTAGTCCTTGGTCTTCACCAATACTTCTTGTAAAGAAGTCGGATGGAGTTTCGTGGAGATTCGTAGTAGATTATAGAAAGCTAAACAATGTAACCGAAAAAGATGCCTATCCCATTCCCTATATCTCGGCAACCCTCGATAAACTACGGAATGCACGGTATTTGTCATCTCTGGATATAAAATCAGCATACTTTCAGGTCCCCCTTTCCGAATCATCAAAGCCGCTTACAGCGTTTACAGTGTCAGGACGTGGACTTTTCCAATTTTGCAGACTGCCTATGGGACTTTCTAATGCACCTGCTACTTGGCAACGTCTTATAGACAGGGTGCTTGGACCAGCTCTTGAAGATTATGTTTTTGTATATTTGGACGATATAATTATCGCGACCTCTACTTTTGAGAAACATATCGAGGTCTTAAGGGAAGTTTTTAAACGTTTAAAGGACGCTAATCTAACTGTTTCGACTGAGAAATGTAATTTCTGCCGTCCCGAATTGCGGTATTTGGGCTATATCGTTGATCGCAATGGACTACATGTGGATCCGGAGAAGGTCAACGCTATCCTAAAAATTCCAGTTCCATCCAACGTAACTGAAGTTCGCAGGATTATCGGCTTAGCCTCTTGGTATAGACGCTTTGTCCCCAATTTCTCTTCACTAATATCACCCTTATCTAATCTAACTCGAAAAAACCAATCATTTACATGGGATCAAGCCTGTGAAGATTCCTTTCAGGCGTTAAAAGATTGTCTTGTTTCCGCACCGGTTCTAACATGTCCGGATTTCTCCTTACCCTTTACTGTTCAAACTGACGCCAGTGGATTTGGTATTGGCGCAGTGCTTAGTCAACAACAGTCTCCTGATGGAGAGAGAGTCATAGCGTATTGTTCCCGATCATTGAATCGGAATGAAAGACATTATACAGTCACTGAGCGAGAATGTCTCGCCGTAATATGGGCGATAGAGAAGTTGCGACCGTATTTGGAAGGATTTAAATTCACCGTCATAACGGACCACCATAGTTTGGTATGGTTAAATAACCTAAAGAACCCTACTGGCCGTCTGGCACGATGGGCTATTCGCATGCAACAGTATGATTACTCTATAATTCATCGTAAAGGAAAAGATCATATAGTACCAGATACACTCTCCAGGACTGTCCCATTTATTGACAACCTAACCACTATGGATACGGTTGAGGATTCATGGTTCTTAAGGCTATTGGAGAAAGTAGCTAAGTTTCCAAAGAAATACTCAACCTTTCGCATTTCAGGTACACGGCTTTTCAAATATGTTAAACCAAAGTTTCCTGAATTAGCCAAAGAAGGGGATTATTGGCGAGAAGTCATTCCTTCTGAGAGAAGGAAACCAATGATACAGGAAGCTCATACTGCACTCTGTCATTTGGGCGTATTCAAAACTTATTGCCAACTTTCCAAGACCGTCTATTGGCCGAAAATGAGAGTTGATGTTGCGAGTTTTGTACGACGCTGTCGCGTGTGTATTTCTATTAAGCCAGAACAAAAACCGCCTGCGGGCCTTATGCTAAGTCCTCAGACCTCGATTACTGAACCCTTTCAGCTTATATGCGCTGATTTTGTTGGGCCACTTCCTCGGTCTACGTCTGGTTATTCCTACATTTTTGTCGTCTCGGATTGCTTTAGCAAATTTACCTTATTGTTTCCGTTACGTTCGGCAACAGCCTCAGCTGTTTGTCGTCTCTTAGAAGATTACGTCATGTCAATTTTTGGGTGCCCTGCGAAAATTATTGTTGATAATGGTGTCCAGTTTCGCTCCAATGAGTTCAGAGCACTTATGCGTAAATATGGTACCTACATAAAATTTACTGCCAATTATCACCCCCAAGCGAATCCCTGTGAACGAGTAAACAGAGTTATGAAAACAATGCTTATGTCATTCGTATCAGAAAATCATAGGACTTGGGATAAATATTTGGGTAGTGTTGGTAGTGCGATTCGTTCCGCTGTTCATGAGGTGACAGGATTTTCCCCGAATTTTATAGTGTTTGGTCGGGAACTACCCCGGACCAACGATACAGAAACTTCGGATACGCTGATAAGTTTTAATCGTACTTCACTTGGGGAGCAACGTACTCAAGGAATAAAGAATTTGTATGAAGACGTTAAGATTAAATTAGGTAGAGCTTATGAAAAGAATAAGAAGATGTACGATCTTCGTCGTCGTGATGAACAGCTTTTACCGAATCAGTTAGTTTGGCGTAAGAATTACGTTCTCTCGGATGCCTCAAAATACTTTGCAGCAAAACTGGCCCCGAAGTATGTTGGACCCTTTACGATATCTAAAAAATTATCACCTTGGACTTACGAATTAAAAGATAGTAAGGGCAAGCCTTGTGGGAATTGGCACATCAAGGATTTAAAGTCTCATCCTCCAGATGAAGATTAAACTATTTAAAGATTTTGGGTAAAATCTTTTAAAGTTGGGGGGGATTTGTAACGGTAATATTTTTAAATTATCAAAATTTAGTTAAATAATTGATATCGATATTTTCTATTTGTACATATTAAGTGTTTTATTGTAATATAGCTAGAGTTTATGTGCTTAATAAATGTTAAAGTATCATTGGGCAAGATCTAAATTGATACGGTTTGATTCTCAGTCCGGTTCTGGCAACTCGCCGTATAATTTTGTCCTGCGAAGCGAGAACCTGCTTCGAATACTGTGGGCTTACTAACGTCAAAGAGGATAGGACAAATAGAGTTGTCACTTCTATGAGTGTCCCTATGGGAGCATTCTCGTTTTTTATGTTTTAATGCGCATTGCGCAGTAAGCTTTCGCGATCAGCTGAGTGCCGGGGACTAGTCGGACCACGAAATGCAGGGTTGTAGCGGCCCATATGCCGCAATATAAAAATATAACAACTCAGATTATCTAGTCAAGATTTTTTTTATTATTATACTGATATATGAAGTTATTAATTATATATATATATATATATACTCTTTTATACTTTAGGAACCCAAAATATAAAAGAAGATGTATGTTTATACAATTTAATTTCTTTCATAAAGTAATTATTAGGACAAAAATCCCTTCCATAAAAGAGGAGAATTTTAGTATAATTAATCAATAAAGTAATGATATTTCTTTATTTTTGGAAGTAGGTACCTACCAGTGGCGCAGCCATGGGGGGGGGGGGCGGGTGGTTGATTAAACCCCAGAGACCAAATAAATGTTTCCAACAACTTTTACTATGTCGTTCTTTACTCCCTTTCTATTCCCTTTTGATATAATACTGCTATATAGGGTTTCACAAATTAATGGTAAAAGCTTGAAAGCAAGTAAAACAAAATTTTAATTATTTTAAACATTTAATAATACAATAAAGAAGTGAAAAATTGCTAACCAAAAAACACTTTATGCGAAATAAAATATATTTATTTACTCTAGGCAGTGACTTAACACTCAGAATATTTTCCCTTTAATACCTTTTTTCAGAGAAAACTTTTAAACAAAAAACACGTCTATTGCTGCAAGTGATACATTCGTTTTTAATCTCTAAAACCTAAACATAAATTTCATTTTATTTGCAAGATTACTTGAAATAAAAAGTATTATAAAACTTAAAATATATACCTAATGTAATACAACACAGTAAGACTATAACAGAATAGAAAAAGCAAACCTTATGCCATACATAGGGAACAATATTGTCATTATGTGTCTAAAACTAAATAATAAATTTACAATGATAAAAAAGTTAAATAAGGATTAGTTAACATGTCTAAGAATATACTTACATAAATCTACAAATTTGGTACAATAGTTAGTTTATAATTTTTCTCTCTGCTTTTTGAGGCTGCTAAATCACGATTGTAAAATTTGAGAGAAATAAAAAATTTCCTTTAGGACTGCCTGATTTTTTTGCATTTATGTTGCCTTCAATTATATTTCAAAACCCTCAGAAAAATACTCTTGGCAAAACTTTAGGACATCCTCCTTCGAAGGCACTTTCTTTTTACTACCACTTGTCCCCAAGTCAAGTTTCCTTGGAGTATCGTGAGATAGTGAGAGGTGTCTGAGTTCTTGTATCTGGAAAAAAGGCGTTTTGGTAAAATACAAATTATTTATTTAAGTTTGTAACAGCGAACAGAGGAATTGAAGATTGCACGTTGTCATAATTATCATTATCATTTGCGTAATAAACGTTATATTATTATTAAGTTTAATGACAGGGTAGTAAGTTGAACTGTTAACAATTTAGTGTGTCTCATTTTAAGAACCCCATCTTAGGGTTAAAATTAAAAAATATATAATATATTTTTACAAAATTGTGACGGTACTGTGTAAAATGTAAATAAAATTGTAATTTAACATTTTTCTCTCATATACAATAATATAAGTAGTTAAAAAAACACTTACGATCTGTAGAAGGACCTGGAAGAGATTTTTCAATAATTCTCAACTGTTTTACTTTAGTTTTCTGTAGTTCAGACATACTCGTAGAAGTAGATGGCATAAGTGAAAAATCTGAAACCAGGAAAACTATAACAATTTTAAACAAACAGATATTGAATGGTACAGTATTCATTGAATACTGAAATAGTACATAGTATGTTATTTTAGTAAATATAGTGAGGACTTTACCTGCATTGTTTTCTTCTGGTCCTGGTATAATATCTGCAGGCTCAACATCTTTAAGAACTTCAGTTTGTACAACTGAACAACTAGTTGTTGTAGCTGGAGACTCTACAAAAACAATAAGTATAATAAGTAATGTATGAAAAGCAATAGAAATGTTATTGTTATTAAATAACAACTTTTTTTTATTTTGCCCAGATAAATAATGCCTTTTAATATAAGTTCTTACCTTTAAATGTAAAAAGGGTTGGTATGGCTGTTTTTATTAACCAGTTTTAACCTAAACACTTCGTAGATTTCATGTAACTCTTCAGCAGGTAGGTGGTTAAGGTCAGATCGTCGACAAATATTCAACCATATTAAACATCTAAAAAAAAATGGACAATTCTTAAATAGTATGGAGTCATTCTTACGAATGGTTTTTTAATGTTTACCATATTGGGACTAAAATATATACTTAGGTACTTAGGTAATACCAGGCACTTGTTAAATAACACAAGATTAATAGAATAAATAAGCATTATAGTGGGGTAGATATAATTGTATGGTCAATGAATACAACAATATTTATGTATCGGTTTATGCAAGCCTGCGAGGGGTACACCACCTAAATTGGTAGAACCTACCTACTTATCAATGTTCATGTTTTCTATTATTCGATTTCTAAGCAAGCTTTGTATAGTGTTAAGACACACCTAGTACATGCATTACACAAACACAAATACCTTATTTTTATTGATTAACCAATAAAAACTGTACCCTACTTTAAATTAAAGTTAATGAGGAAGTTAAAATAAATATTATTATTCTTGACCAAACCGGCGAAAATGTGAAATCTAATTTAAACTTACCTAGAGTCCTTAGGTATTCAAAAAAAGTTAACACCTTTATCCTGAAGGTGTGTAAACAACCCCTTATTATACACTTTCCTACTCTCATCTTGCTTGGGACACCAAAATATCAGGAGAAATGAAAGGAGAGTCTCTGTACACAAAACACTGTTACATAAAATTAATGAAATGTTTTAAGATTAACAAATATTTCAATAAAACACACTTGACAAACAAAGTAAACAAAGCTCACAAATATGGCGTCGCCTACAGAACGACGACTACCGCTCGCTACGTAAAATAATCGATCAACCGGTCCTGCTGCAAGTGCGCATTAAACCGAAAATTTTGATAATGCGCATCGGAAGAATAGGATAGCGATATATTCCACAAAACGTCATAAGTGAAACCCCTATGCTAACGTACCGTAGAAATCGTACCCGGTCAACTGCAATCATCGCGGCGACGCGCGACGCGCGTAGGAATATTTGAGGAAGGTCTGTTTGGTGTGGATTCTAATTGTCAAGGAGATGGGCTCTGCTATCATCCGGGAGTACCGCGGTGTATATTCAGAGATAGCCGAAAAGAGATAGCTATATTTGACAATGTCTAAAGACTGTAATGGTACGACCTTATGAACAAACTCAACCATGGATCGTGGGTTATGCTCCGCCTTCCTCAATTGCCGCTAATGCCGGATATAAATCATTTAAAATTATAGTTATTTTAAAAATTAATTACTCAATATAGGCTAGGATTCTTCTGAAAATATTGTAGGAATCGTTGGTTATTGGCGATGTAGTATCTATTTTAGTGATCACTTTTTCTCAATAGTACTAGTTAAAGTATCAAAATTAAATAGGTTTCCCGCGCTAAATTTAGTACCTTTCTGGGTAGTGCCGACAAGGACGGCCATCTTCCGATACTTGGTTCCTGGTGCCGCTGGACGCGAGAAGTTGCTGCCTATTTTTGGGGATTTGAATAGTGTTTTGGGATACACTCCTCGTTGATGAGGGATTTTTTCATACAAAAATAGTAGTGTTGGTGTTATAGTGTATAGTTTTGTCACCAACTACGGCCTAGGGCTGGATATTAGAGCACTTCGGTCAGCTAAGGCGTAGGATCAGTCAAGTAAGTCATCAATGTGTTTTGTTTTATGAGTTTTCGTTTTTTTATTTTCCTTGCTGAATATTCATCATAATTATTCTGGACTACATGTGGATGCTTATCCCTTTTAGATATGATTATCGGTCAACCAAAATGCATTTAACTTTGTAATCCATTATCTCATCACTGAACTCTTCATCTTTGCTCAAGACCTAGATCTACAGCCACACGAGACAGTGTGTAAGTATTACAAGCTTTCTGGCCACATATATTTGGCGGTATGAGCAACGGTTTTTTCTGTAAATTTTAGGGCTGTTCCCGGGGGATATTTATCTACCTACCCTCATCCTTTACTGTAGAGGATCTAGCCTCCTCCATAGGCTAGGCTGGTGGCAGTTCAGAACGGATTGATCTATGCAGGACCGGATCAGATTTCTTACTTAAACTACAAGGTTCCTAGTATTTAACCAGAAAGGTATTTAGTTATTCTATGGGTTGATCTATGCAGGAATGGGTTGGACTATTATTCCTGTGAATAATTCCGTATTTAAAGTACAGCGTTACAGATATTTAACCAGAAAGGTATCTAGTTATTTAATGATTTGATTTGTGGAGGACTGCGTTGGACTATTATTTCTGTTTAGTAACTTAGTATTTAAAGTACAGAGTTTGAAGTATTTGACCAAGAAGGTATTTAATTGTTCAGTAGTTTGATCTATGCAGGTCCGTACTGGTCGGCTATTTTTAAGTTAAATTTATTATTAAAGTTGAAATATATGTAATTATTTATAGGGGGAAGATATTTCCTTATACTTGGTCCATGCAGGTCCGCACTAGACTATTATCTTAAATTTAAATCTATTCAGAATTTATGGGGTTGGTTATTTAAATAGAAAGGTATTTATTTAATTAATTGTACCTAGTGTATTTCTAACTGGATATTTGACATGACTTAATTAGACATACCTTATGTATTGTTTTGAAGTTAACGTAAGTTTATCTCCGGTGTGCCAATGACATATTGATATAATTTGCGAACTAGCCATTGCTAGAAATATATTACATTGCTGGTGTATCTGAATATTGAGCTAGAGTATATATTTTTTTTTATACTACTAATTTAATTACCCATAATTTTCATACGTCAAGGTTGCACCCTATATAGCCTGGTGCGTGTAAACCGGCCGTGATCACGACAGGTACCTGAAACATTCTCTATCATTTCTAGATATAATATAGCGAGGTTTATTCGTAAATATTCCAGATGAATATTTTGTATGTAATATGATTTATGAAATTTGGTTCTATAACTTTACACAGGCTTCAATAAAATAGTGTCATTGGTATTCCTCTTCTGTGTTATTAATTTTGGCGAACTACCGAACATCGTTGCACCTCCTGGTAAATTGATGGTATGTTGTAACCGAGTACTCATCTACATTCCGGAACGGAGCTTGTGGCTTTAAATAGGTTACTGGCGCCCATAATTCCATTACTTTCTAAATTACCGCACGACCACTCCCGACTAGTGGCTAGCCCAGTTCTCCGTGTTGCTACACCTTACCGGTCTCTGACTACAGAGGGCTCTCACCCTCCTGTAGTGCAGATAGGTGGCACCATATTAGTTAAAAATTGTTATGAATGCTTTTACCTTTCGAAAATAGGCTTTATTTAGAACATAGCAAGACATTTTTAACAACTATATATAACAATTTAACCAACTGGAATAACAAACAAACCGGTGTATTAAAATAGTCGGTATAGAATTTTCAGCGAGTAAACCTGCAATATGGCGGCAGCCAATTTATGTCAACACACTCCAATCGCCTATAACTGAGGGCAAATAGTTACTAGGATTTTACACCACAAGTTATTCAAATCTAATTCAAAACATAAACAAAACCCACTTTTAATAGATAGATCACTCATATCTGTCATGTTTCTTCGCGTTAAGTTAGATTCATGTTAGAGAGAGACACATATTGGTGAAACACGACAAAATGAAATCATAGGATTACAGGGCAGGCTAGACTCTGCTTGACATTGTTTTGAATGTTTTGATGTTTTGATTTGTCAACTTCAATTCGTTTTTATACAATTTTGTGCCTCGAAACATTATTTAATGCCAAAGAACAGTTATTTTCAGAGCTGTTTCTATCGTACTATTGTGTTGCTGGTTAGTACTTTTGGACATTTTTTATTATTTATTTCTTTTAAGTACTCTAGTTATGGAATATAACATATTTTGTTACATTTTTTAAGTCCGGCTCTGTCCCTAAACGGCTCTCTGCCATTGTATTTCTGTCAATATTTTTTCTACTATAAATTAATGACTTTTATCAGATGACGTCTCGCCCTTCTTGCAGGTTTACTCGCTGACAATTCTATACCAGCGTTAGGATATGAACAACCTTATAAAAGAAAATCCCTACAATAGCGCCGCCAACGACTGGTTAAAAAATTAAACAAACGAGGAAGGACCTTCGCCATTTAAGTTATCCTAGCCTGGGTACAAAGACCGACATAAACAAAGACTTGACTGCTATTCGCAAACTTAATAGTTTACAGGTCAATATTGACGAAATCAACTTGTTAAATGCTGGTTCAGACATGGAAATCGATTCCTGAATCTGACGATAGTAGCGAGCAGTGGTTTAGTCGAAAGACCAGATTTACTAGAAAACGATCTGACAAGAACCCTGAAACTGAAAATAGTAATAAAAAAGTGGCAGGTACTTCTGCGTGGCAGAACCTACTTGAAACAAGCAATGTCGCACTAAACAATCATTTTGCACAAAAAGTGTCACAACCCAGTCAAAAAGCTTCTAGTAGTCGTGCAGAGGTACCAAACGCCGTCACTGATAGTATATCAAAGAGTCGTCAGGGACAAAACCAGATTTAATTTAATTACTAGTTACCTGCACACGATACATCCACCTGCTCTGGTGGATCATCACAAGATCGCGAAATTCTTTATTGCTAATAATCCAATATCACCACTCATTCAGGTTCCAGGACTTAAAAGATTTACACGTTGTACTCAGAGGCGTTCTAGAAACATAAACTGAAGAAATGATCAAAGATGACCTAAAAGATATTGGTTATAATCTATTACGTGTGATCCGGCGGCACGGTGGGTAGGATTATGAAAACGGAGCTCCATTGTCTTTGGTGTTGGCGTTCTTGCCACGGATGAAAGAGACACTCTAAAAGATTTGGTAGAGTCGAAGCGCAGAGAGCGCACACCACTGTTTCGCAGTGCAATCATTTTCAGTTGTTTGGCCATTCACAATTTCGATGCACTGCACCGGTCAAATGTTGGAAGTGTTCTGCCGACCACTTCTCGTTCTAACGCACCAAACCAAGAGAAGAGAATGCAACATGTTCAAATTACATGGGCTGTTCTGCACCCGACCAATTTAAGAAAGAATATGATTAATAATAAAAACAACAATAGCATCACACCGAAAAGCAACTTTCGCTGGGGACAACAAGATATTAGTAAACTGGCTGGCGATAGTAATGCGAGGAAGACCACAAATAATTCGTCGCAAGAAATACCAAAACCAGGTGCTATGAAACAATCAGTGCAGTTCACTAAGATGATGGAGACTCAACTTAAAACTTTCTCTTTTCAAAAGGAGCTGCTTAAATGGCGGTGCAACCGGGGACGGCACACAGTAAGCCCACTACATTTATTGTCAATTTAACCAAGCAACGGAGACTCGAACTTATCGAGTTGGTCCAGAGGAATTATATAGATGTGTTTCTTATCCAGGAGACATGTTTAAAAGGAGAGGGGTTTTCGTTCCCAAATTACATCATATTTAGAAACGATCACCTAGGTAGACGCGGGCACGGGTGGCAGACTATGATTCTGGTTAAGGATCAAATTTCAGCTGAATTTGTGTCAGGTCCTGACAATTGTGCCTACATTGAAGGGATCTTCATTTCCATGAGATTTAAAAACAGTTACGGCGACACCTGAGATTTGTTTACTGTAGCCCGTTGGTAAACTGCACAAGTAACTGCTCGCAAAAAAAAAATTGGATACAATGATAGAACTATTATAGGGGGCGACCTTAATACCAAGCATACGGTTAAGGGATGTAGGTATACAAATCCAAGTAGTATGAATTCTCCGAAGCGCTAAACTACCATATTCTACTGCCGAAGAAGCCCATGCCTTCCGGATATCTTGGACATTATCCTAATCAAGAATGCTGTTCAAATGTTTCAGCCATCGGTCATCTATGATCTGACCTCAGACCATGTACCGCTCGGTATAGAAGTGGGTAATCCGCTCGAAAAAGGTAGCGGTTTTTACTTTACTTTAATGAACTGGACAAGGTATAATAACATAATGAAAAATGTGGAGTTGTTATAACCTCTACATAGTTCACTGAACATTGACAATGCAGTAAGTAAGTCGAGCCTAAGAAAAATCGCTGAAAAGCTAATTTTGGAAACAATGACTTTATACTCAGACGAAACGTTCTGCAGGCCGAACAGTTTGGGTTCCGGCCCGAACATTACACAGAGGCAGGCGACGCGACTGACTTCGAATATAGTCAAAGGTGTCAATTAAAGGGTGCACACGGGAGCGGTTTTCTTTGATGTGGGCAAAGCATTCGACAAGATCTGATACAATGATCTCTTATTAAAATTGATAAGGCATGTAACTCCGAACTACTTAATCAAGGTGATATCTGCTTTTTTATAGAATAGAAGTTTTACGGTCTCGTCAGAGAACGCACTTTCTTTGAATAAACGCATCAGTGCGGGAGTGCCGTAGGGCTTACCTCTCTCTCCGATGTTGTACCTATACCTAACATATATAGTATAATATACTCATGATATTCCGGGAGACAGATTTTGCAGCTCTATCGCTGACGATACAGCAATTACTTCGACTTCTAAATTAGCACGCCTTGACGTCAGCCGAATGCAGCATCACGTAATCGAGCTGGAAAAATGACTTTCGGCTTGGAAGATTCGCCTGAATCCCGCCAAGACAAAGGTCATCTTTTTTTCAGAAAAAAACCGTACTTAGACCTGAAACAAGGCTTCCGGTGAACTGGTGCCAGGCTGGGACTGAACTGGAGGCTCAATTCAATTGTATCAATCTACCCTCTGTTTCTCAGGCGGAGTAGACTTTCAAATAGGACTAAGATTAACCTTTATAAGGTATTGGTCAGGCCGGTTTTCACTTATGGTGTACCTTAGTGGTGCAACATAAGCAGAACGGAGCTTAATAAGTTCCAGATAATTCAAAACAGGGCGTTAAAAGCTATATCGCGGAAGTACCTGGATACACACTGAACAGAGTACTTTACCCTGACTTTCAAATGCAGACCATAAACGAGTCTCTTAAAAATGATTAAAGATTATTACCGACGCACAGACGTATCGACATACCCACTAATCGCAAACTCGCATACGAGATCTAGACAAAACATGCACGACATACAAACCACCAAAAGACTGGCTCCCTGTTGATCCAAATCCAAATCCATAGTAGAGAGGCACTATATGATAGACGAAGGCGCCAAAACTTTGCAGACAAAAACTTTTAAATCAAACTACCGACCAAAATTAATTAAGGCAAGAGCCAATTTAAAAATTTCTACAGACGGCAATACCTTAACAGTTCACAATCAATAGATAGATGTCAAACGATAAAATCCTGACGTAAAAGTGCATTGAAAAACCTGAGATGTTGACAATATGTAGAATTTAATTTGTTTAGTTACGAGTATTCATTATAGGTATAATAAATAAGCTTTGTTTCTTTCCATTCTATCACCATGCCACACTATTTGGCGACGTCCTTAAGATTTCAATTTGACCAGTTTTGCCCTGACAAGGAGAATGGGATTACTACAGGGTCTTGTGCAGTATAAATCTGCTCGATTTCAACAGTTTTTGAAATTTGAATCGGGAGCTGAGAGTGTATAGAATAGATTATAAGAAAAAAATCGTTGGACGGACCACTTCTTTCGCCAAAAATTAAATAACAAGTTTCAGAAATGACAGTAGACGCAAAAACTCTGCCTGAAAACATTTAAATGTTCTTTACATTAACATTATGTCAATCTAAAATTTGCGCAAATCCGCGAAAAAAATTATACGAAAAAATTAACAGAAATAACACGAACAAATCACAAAACTATTACAACATGAGTTGACATGATTGACGATGTAGGATGTAGCACACTACGCAAGCAAAGAAATTGACTTGGCAACATGGCAATTGCTTGTCAACTGCTAGGAACCCATAGACACTAGGAACCCAAGTCGTACACGTCTGTGCAGTCTAACCTTGAATGAAAACTGTTTTAAAACATTTTGGTCTGTATTTTACAGTTGTTTTTGGAAATAAGAAGGCTTTATTATTAAATAGTAATATGTTAAAACTATGGGTGAGATGTAATTGCAGGGTATCTCGGTAACTAGTAAAGAGACTCGCGGTTTTTACATTACGCTACTTTTTCGTGAAACAAAACATGCCGTGAACAGAATTGTCATAGCTTTCTTAGTTTTTAAGCTATAGGGTGGTTTTAAAAAGGTTTGGTTTTTGACCACCCCCTGTATTTCGGTTATTCTTTAACTTTTCAGAAAACTGAAAGCTGTTTCTCGTAGAGTTTTTTAAGTAGAATTCAGTGGCGTACTAACTTTTTTTTTGAGAGTCTTACTTTTCGCGATTTAAAGCAAACATATGATTTTTTAAGTGGGACACCCTGTATATTTTTGTCTTATTTCATTGGGCTATTTTTAAGCTTTTCAAAAATATATAATAGTCGATAGTTGTTATTAACAATAAACGCACAAATCGAAAAATACAGAAAATTAGGGTATAGTATATATTTGTCAAAATGTATAGGCAAAAATAACGTTTATAAAAAAATTACGAAAATGTGGTAGTATGAAAATTTTTAAAATTACATGTTAGTTTGCTTTACAGAGTGCCGTGGAAATACATAAGTTTACTATATTTTTTTATATAGTGACACAGGAACCCGTAATGTGATTCGTCAAGAGTAGGTTTTTTTTTCAATTTTAAACCGAATCCGGTAACATCTAATAGAATATGACGAACTAAGAAATGTGCTAATTAAACAGACAAAATAATTCACGATCTTCTGGAAAAAAACATAGGGTAAAAGTAATCAACACAAAAAAACAGCGTGTATTGCGAAAACGCTACACATGATGACATTAATAATTGCAATTGGAAGTTTCAAACAAAATCATTGTGCTTGTGTATGTACCTATTAGTGCCCGCACACGTATAGAAAAAAACATTTCGAAATAATGATAATCGTTAAAATACTAGCTATTTAGCGTGCAATGATGAAATACGTTAAAATATCCGTAATATAGAAGCTCCCAATGAAACCGAAAACAAGCCAATCGAGATACTTTATGATCCAGGAGGAGTAGTAGGAAAAAGTTTTTGGCGAAAAACGGGAAAGCCTCTTTTAAAACATACAAAGAATTTGGTAGCTTATACTAATGTCGAAATAGAATATTTAGGAATTGTATGTACAGGGACATTTTTTTAAGTGTCTCACCCGATTGGCGATTTTCCTGCTGACTATAATAAAAACAAATTACATATTTCTCAATGATTTTCGATAAGGAAGCCGAATTTCATGTCAAAAATACATAGATTTACAAATTTGACCGATAAGACGCCATTTTTAATTTTCTTAAATGGCAACCCCCATAAATAACCACAGGATTGAATTGCATTTGGCGATCCGATTCTAAAACTATATAGCTGATGATACTTATTTTCAGCCGTTTTGGAAATACGGGGGTTCCTAATTTGCCTCCATCGATTTTGTCTTTTAAGTGTCTCACCCCTTTAATAAATAGACCTTCTACGCTGAACATCTTAGTTTTTTTCACAGTGACATAATTTCCCGTGAGCAAGCGATCTACGTTATAGTCAAATCCGACAGATGTCAAAAAGTGACAGATACGACGCCATTTTGAATTTTTTTAAATGACAACCCTCATAAATAACTAACGATTGAATTGCATTTGTCGATCCGATTCTAAAACTATATAGTTGTTGATACTTATTTTCAGCCGTCTCGGAAATACGGGGTTCCTAATTTGCCTCCATCGATTTTGTGTGTTTGGGGTGAGACATTTATTTATAAGGGTGGTCATTTAAAAAAATTCGAAATGGCGTCGTATCTGTCACTTTTTGACATCTGTCGGATTTGACTATAGCGCAGATCGCTTGCTCACGGGAGATTATGTCACTGTGAAAAAAATTAGGGTATTCAGCTTAGAAGGACTATTTATTAAAGGGGTGAGACACTTAAAAGACAAAATCGATGGAGGCAAATTAGGAACCCCCGTATTTCCGAAACGGCTGAACATAAATTAATATCAACAACTATATACTTTTAGAATCGGATCGCCAAATGCATTTCAATCGTGTGATTATTTATGGGGGTTGCCATTTAAAAAAATTCAAAATGGCTTCGTATCTGTCACTTTTTGACATCTGTCGGATTTAACTATAGCGTAGATCACTTGCTCACGGGAAATTATGTCACTGTAAAAAAAATTAAAGTGTTCAGCTTAGAAGGTCTATTCATTAAATGGGTGAGACACTTAAAAGAGAAAATCGATGGAGGCAAATTAGGAACCCCCGTATTTCCGAAACGGCTGAAAATAAGTATCAACAACTATATAGTTTTAGAATCTGATCGCCAAATGCAATTCAATCCAGTGGTTATTTATGGGGGTTGCTATTTAAGAAAATTCAAAATGGCGTCTCATCTGTCAAATTTGTAAATCTATGACGCAAGAATTTATATAAGCGATGATTTAACCCCAGACTTTTCGAGCAAAACCAATATCAATAGCTTAACAAAAACATTTAAATGCGGAATTAGAAAGACTTGTGCAGGAGGTGATACTTATTGAACCGTTGATGCTACCTACCATTACTCTGATAAAGTGGGTTTCGTGAATAATTACGGTGGTAAAATCTAATCTAATCTTAAAAGGTGCTGTCCCAGACTTGTGATAAAACCCCATATCGTCACACAAACCTTGTCGCGTGCAGTCTGGACGGTTCTCCTTAACCGCAACGCGTGACAGCACCGCGTTTACCGCGTGTCAACAGTCCGTTCCATGTACTGTCGTTTTTTTGTCGTCGCATCAAAGAGAATGAGCAAAATATATATAAGTTCGCGACAATGCTACGCAGCGATGACACGCGTCGTAGTTTGCCCCGTCAGCAAAATGTTCGCGACGTCACAGGGTACCGTCACAAGTCTGGACGCACCTTCAGAATATGCGGAGATTTTAATGCTACTATAAATCTCGCTATAAATTGATATGTACTGGTTGACAGGCCTGGACTTAGGGGGGTTCTTAGGGGTTCTTAGGGTGCTATAAAGGGCGTTAATGAGGGGCCCTTAGTGATGCTTAGTTGAACATGAGAAATCCCATGTAAATTTTGAGGTGGCTAAATATTGGCTCCCTTGTACATTTTAGAGAAAAATTGTATTATAATTTTTTGGCCAATATAGCAAACCCACGTACCCAGTTTGAATACATTTTAGTAAGCCAATCCTAACTTATTCAATTAAATGTGATTGCAAAATTACAAAATTTTTATAGTTTAAATAATACAGCAAACACCAGCAAATAATTTCTATGACGCTATTGTCAAAAATTGACGTAAAGCTGGACATAACGAATTAAGACTATTTCACATTAAAAACACATTTTCGTTTCACCATTCCGGCAATCACACATCCAAAATAAAAGACAACATTATGTTTTTCTTACTAAGCCCTTAATTTAACATTACATATCTAGGCCAGGAGACCTGGCTGGCCAAAGAATTAGATGCCGTGAGGCCAATAGTATTTTTTATATTTTAGTGCGCGTTCAATTCGATTTTGTAGTAAGTCCAAATAGATTACTGCTGTAAGCTTGCCTTCCATAAAAAATGGTCAGATAATGTGATGTCCTACAATTCCCGCCCAAACATTTATTTTATGTGGATATCGCGTTCAAGTATGAACAAGACGATGTTCATTTTCTTGGCTTCAATACTGGCGATTTTGAACATTTGGTTCGTTGTTGAGGGTGAATGTACATACATCGGTAAAACAAATATTTCTCAAAAATCCCTATTCGCTCTTTTCATTACCTCAAAACAGAATACCATTCTCTGTTCTTCATCACCTTGCCGTAGCTCTTGATGTTTTTCATACTTGTAAGGAAAATATTTATGTTTTTTAAAGTGCGCAACACTGTGGTTTGATGTTTTCCTACGGCTTGCCCAAGAATCCTAGTGATAATCATTTTATTTCCCTCCAATTGCAGTAAAATATCAAGGTCTCCGTCATCCTTTTCCTCAGCTCTATTGACATTCTGAGTTGAGCATTTACAATTATTTATTACAATGCCTTTAGACTGAAATTTACTAATGATAAATTTAATTAATAAAATGTATGGGATATGCTTATCAGGGAATCCAACTGAAAACATTTCAGACACTGCTCTTAAACTGTTTTCTGTATAATACCACTTAATTATAGTTACTTTTTCGTTAATAGAATGTAATGTATTACCTAAACTATAAAAATTTCGTAATTTTGCCATCACATTTAATTGAATAAGTTAGGATTGGCTTGTTAAAATTTATTCAAACTTGGCACATGGGTTTATTATATTGGCCACTTCAAGGAATTATAATACAATTTTCTCTAAAATGTACAAGGTAGCCAATATTTAGCCAGCTCAAAATTTACATTGGATTTCCTATGATCAACTAAGCATCACCCGGTATATATATATGTGTGTGCATAAACTAAATAGAACGTGCCCTAAAGTTACGCCGAAAAGAAAATAAACTTTTTACATAGCGATCGCGCACGGTTGACGGTTTTTCGACTGACTGCAAAAAAAAAAGAAGTTCAGGGGCACTTTTTTCAGTGTCTCACCCGAGGGCTCACCCGATTGGCGATTTTCCTACTGCCTATAATAAAAAAAGTAAATTACGCATTTTTCAATGATTTTCCGCAAGGAAGCCATATTTAATGTCAAAAAATATATTATAGGTTCACAAATTTGACAAATATGATGCCATTTTGAATTTTTTTTAATCGCAACCTTATAATAACCACACGAGTAAATTGCATTTTGCCATCCGACTTCAAAAATATATAGTTGTTGATGATGTTGATGAATGTCGAGATGAAAATCCTGATGTGATGTCTAATAGATACTTGCATTTTTGAAGTACCTACCTAACTCTATCGTCTAGAAACAAAAATACCTTCAAGTTAAATCAAGATAAAACCGATATCAGGAAAAAACTCGATCAGCTTTTCATCATCGGGTCCAAATACTGAGGAAAACATCCTTTATGGCTCTCAGCATGTGCGAAGAAAGCGATTTACTTGGGTCTTGAACCTTTGGAGATTATATTCGTTGAAGAGCATGACCTACGGAAGTGCAGTAGAAGAAATTTTTTATCCGTATCATGTGTCGTCCTAGGAATACTAAGCTAACCTACGTAGAGATTGGCGGCAGTAGTTCGTCGTGTCTTTCTACCATGTTGCGCTCTTGGCAAAATCAAGAGGACAAAGACAAAGTGACTGACAAGATTTAAGAAGTAGTTTATATACAATATTTTTAATTATATAGCAGTAACAAATGGGCGTAAATCCTACACTTTCAAGACAACAGTGAATTTACCGAGGAAGCATTATGCTAATATTTAATATAATAAATAATAATAAATTGAAGACATAATGAATTAATTTTTCTTTATTTTTTAAATTTATTTTAGCGGCCACTAAATTCCAATTATCACTTACACCACCGGATTTTGCTCAATATAGGGTAAACGACCTTTTTAGAAGCCTGGGCCCCATCGCCATTTTTTCAGCAAAGCGTCACTGGTCTGCCCCTAGGTTAGTTCAATTAAACAGGTGCAGAAATAACGAAGGATTTGGTTTCTCCGTCAGAGGCGACGCTCCTGTTATTATCGCTCTTGTGGAACCAGGGTCTTTAGCAGAGGTAATTTACTTTGTTTAATTTAAAGGAATCGGTATCAATATGAGAACGAAAAGGTTACGCATCCTTCTAAAAGCTTTCGTCAAAGACGCTAAGTTGGGTTCAGAGTCTATCTATCTATTTATATGAAATACTGTAAATTTAAGTGTTTTTAGGACAACACGTAGCACCCAATTTGTTGCAGTCATGAAATCAGAACCATTTTTCGTGAAAAGAACTATACCTACGTACAAACAAAAACTATTTAACTTATAGATTAATAGTACCTAGTTAATTCAAAAATCGCGGTGATCCGAACACCCTACTGATGACGGAGCTGGACTTTGGAATGTTGCTCTTCTTCCTCTCTCGTCCCTCCCTCATATTCAAGACCAGTAAATATATTTTCTTAATTTCCCATAGCAAGAAAGTTACGGACACTTTAACTTTCAAACCGATTTCTGGTACCCTCGCGGCATCCCTGGACTGAAACAAAATATTACATATTATCCATAAATCGTAGGTATATATGCACCGCGCATATTTTGGCACAAAATTTATTGTGAAGCCGGTTTACGTGATAAATCAAAAAAAGGCAAGGGCATTATTAAAGTTAAAGATACCTCTTTTCAAGAAAAAATAGGTTCATTGTGATTACCAAAAAGCATATTTTGTACTTGTAGTAATATGGCTGTTACAATGCGTTTGCTCTAATTTTCTAGTATAATTTTTGCTGCAAAATTACAGTTTATTTTTAACTTAATATTTTTCTTCAAAACAAACGCTTATCATGCGCATTGAATATACCTAGACACAGTATTTGCCACTGCAAGGATGACACAAATATCTTTAATTTAGGATTTGATACTAGATATTTTTTTTTATTATATAACCCATCATAATATTCAATTTTTTTTCAACTATTAGGTTAACCATCTTTATATAACAAAATTATTTTTTAATTTGTTTCCAATAAACTTATTACATTATATACATACATATAATATATATAAATATAGTTTTAAGGGTTGTTATGTTTTAAACAATTTCGTCTAAAATTTATTTAAATCAAATTGTATACTGTTTTGTTGCCAATTGTAACTATGTTAAAGAATGAAATTACTTTTTTTAATATGTTTTAAACATATGCAAATTAGGCGGTAGTATTTCATTTAAAATTGCCTTAAACCAAAACACAACACATGTTTGCCAATTTAACCTATTTATTCCGAACCCGTGCTTCTTGGCTTAACGACTTATGCGTTCAAGCGGGTAAAATTTCCAATTTAAGTCAATTGACAATAACAAGTTGTTTATTTTTTTTAACATAACTTTTCCCTTCGAATTAAAAATCAGCTTAATAAAAAAATGATATAACAAAATATGTACTTTCCCAAGCCTGCAATATATTATTTTTTTCTTAGTTTGGAGGTGTAAAGGAAGGGGATTTCATTGTCACTATTGGAAATCAGGATGTCAAATGGGCGTCACATGAAGAAGTAGTGATTTTAATTAAAAATTCTGGCAATTCTATAAATTTAAAGCTTGTCACTCCAATGGACAGAAACTATCTTAAGGTGAGTATTAGATTTATTTTGTGATAAAGTGTAATGTACCTATGTTCCTATGTACCTACAGTATCTACTTATAATTTAACCTTGAAACTATTTATTTTTAACGATCATTTTAATTTGTTAGATGAAATTAATTATTAAAAAAATATTTTTTTTTTAATATTGCAACGGTTCAAAACATGCCATAACTATAACAATAAAATTATAAATTACCATAAAATATGAGGAATAAGTATAAATAATATACGGTCCATTGCAAGTGGCGTCCATTTTGGTTATCGCATTATTATTTCTTTAAAGTACTTTTAAGGATAAATTTCCTATGCTGCAGTCATATTTTTGATCTTTACATACGTCAATCAATTTCGAATTCGATATTAGACAGTTTAACTAACTCTACTACTCCCGGGTGATAAATCCGTTTGTTAGTATTCGAATTACAACCTGCGTTGCTCGTATCGTCTGTTTGTCGTTTTGCGGCTGTTCTTGCTATTGCGAGCAAAGACGCATTCGTGTTTTTGGTTAAGCTTTTAAACTCGTCAGTATTTAATTCTATGCGCGACAAGGCATCTGCATCTGCTATCACGATTTCTTTTCCTTTAACACAATTAATAACAAAATCATACTTTTCTAAACATAATAAACTAATCGAAATTTTATACAAGTCCACCTGGCGGATTGGTCATACCAAAAAGAGAAATAAGGGGTTTTTGCAATCAATTTCGAGTGAAAATTTTCATCCGTGCAAATGCTCTATTACGGCTAAAAGTTCTTTTTATGCTGTACAATAATTACGTTCTGCTTTATTTAGTGACCGTCTCGCGTAAGCTACATTTTTGAGAGGACGGCCCCTATTAGGGATGTGGGCTTAGTCATATGACACGGTCAGGTCGCGATCATAATGAAAATGACAGTCACATCACATTGCATTGTGACAGCAAAATGACGACTTGGTCATTTTACCGCTAGATATTAAAATGACAACAGTCATTTTCATTATGACGACGGTCATTTTCCTTATGACAACGGTAATTTTCATTATGGCGGTCACAAACTAGTTTGGTTATGTCAACACGCGAAAACGCATACGACGTTCGTTCTTCAACGCCCGTATAGAGGAAACTGTGTTATAGTTTTTGTATCAGTTGCGGCATTTTGTTGAGGTATGATATGATTTAAACTAAGTGGCTGTATTGTGAAAATAGGATTAAAGTAATAAATAAAGCATAATGCGTAGAAAGTAAAAAATTAAATTCTGCCGCGTAGTGGTAGTAGTTCAGAAGAAGGTAGAAGATATTAGCTCTATCATATTTCATCAATCATAATTGTATAGCGTGGGTCATATGTCATGAATTTTAAATGACGGTCATTTTACATCCCTAGTCCCTATGGACCCCCTAATGCGGCCGTGTTTAAAATAAAAATATTATCGTCTGTGAAATGTGGATATTGTAAAATTGGTGGATTTATAAGCGCGGTTTTTAATTTCTCAAAGGATTCCTGACAAAGGTTCAATTTCAATGGACACGTAGTCCAATGAAATTGAACCTTTTTTCTTGTCATGTTATTAAGCGGTAATCATTGTTTGCAAAATTTGGAATAAATTTTCTATAATAATTTGCAAATGCTACAAATCGTTTAGTTTTGTTTGCATCTTTGGATATGGGATATATAAAAACACCATCCGCGGATATTACATGCCCAAGATAGAAAATTTCTTTTTTCAAAAATTCGCAGTATATAGCTATCATAGTTGAAACCTGTCATTGCAATTGTCATTATTCTAGAAAATGGGATAGGGCTAATTTTCAACCCTATTGGAGGTCGTGTCTTTTGATATTGTCCTCTCTTGGTCGTAAAAGTTGTGTACAGCCGACTAGACTCGTCCAAGTGCGCTTGGTAGTATCCCTAGGGAAGGTCTAAATGCGAGAAATACATAGCTTCTGACAATGAGACTATAATTTTAGTAATAGATGGAAATGGGAATATTTCATAATCCCGCAATATTTTGTTAAGAAGACGAAAAGCAAACACCACTCTGAAGCGTTTGACACCTGTTTGGTTGGCTTTTTTAGACATAACGAATAAGGGTATAGACACTTCCGATTTAGTCTCCTCAATAATTCCATCTTTTAACATTTAGTCAATATGCTTATGTATTTCTGCTTTTTTCGCTTGGGGCAGTCTATACGTACTGCATTCGTTTAGCTAAATCTGTTTTACCCCTAGTGTAGTTTTCCGTTCGTTAATACACATCTGACAGCTCCAGTAGACTTGGTAAGCGTTCGGATTTTGCAAAATATTACGCTCAGAGGGAGTTCGTATCGCCTCAACTAAAAACATCGAGCGTATAGATTTAAAAGAAATTTTAAACGACGGCGACGGTTTTAATCAGCTATTATAGGTAAGAGAACCTAGATTCGTTGCTATTTTAAATAATATTCGTTGTGTTTCAATAAAATTGTTTAATTATTATTACTTAAATTATTCCTTGCCTTAAAGAGTCATTTGTACAGAAAGGGTAAAAGGGGAATAGAATTAGGTACTTCCATTTCTTATTTTATCTAAAGCCCTCTGTGCCTACAAGTCTGACGCCTTTACAACTATAAATATATATAGGAGCATTATGAGCTGTATGCATTTAATTAATAAGGGTCACATGCTAACAATCAGTTTAAGTTTTTGCACTCCATTCGGCTACCTCAGAAGTCACGTGACTTTGCATTTACATCTGCTCGCTCTCATCCTGTTTTTGCCAAAACGAACTTAGTAACGGTTTAACGTATGGCGGTGAGGCGTCCGGTTTAAGTCGTAACGCTTGTTTGCAAATATTGGTGATACAAAGAGGGTAGTCTGTTAAATGAAAAATGTCTGAATATTTGGCGTAAATTTACTAAATTGAAAAATTCTCTTCCCTGTTTTAATGTGTGGTATAAGTTAATTCCAGTAATCTGTCTACGGGTATTCTACCGAATTGTGTTCTGTTTCAAGAAAACAATAAGTTTCATATAATCGCTAAAATTTACAAGTTTCGAATAAAAATGTCTTAATGAAACTTCTGTGTCGCGCGTATTTGAAATTTTAATAGGTATCATATTACTTTGTGGTCGGACTAAAACACTTTCTATATAAATACCATATTCTACTATTTCTTCCGGTAATACAATACAATCTTCATTTTTGTTAATTTTGTAAAATTTAATTAGCTCATATCTGATATGATTTTTCCGGATTTTTGTTTTGAAAACATAGGCAATGAAATAGTATTATTTTTGATCAAAAATGAAACATTAAAATTTCGTATGTCATTTATTTTGAAAAAAGTCTGATCCTAATACCCCGTTTATATAAATAGAAATAAAGGTCTGTATTTTTTTATTTCTATTTACAATCTCGCCACAGAATATGGACTACTTCTTAAAACCCGTTTATATAACTTTCAAAACCGTCTATTATGTGAAATTCATTATTTAATTTACTGTTATACGTATTCTTCATACTAGAATGTTCGTATGGTGTAATCGTCGTTGTTGTTGTGTCTGCCGTGTGATATCGACAATTTTGCAATATTTTTTATCTTCTTTAAAGACGGTTCGCGGTGGAACGATTAAACTTTCTCAACAATCGACAACCACTTAGGCTATTTTGCTGAGATAAAATTCGAATATACGGGGTGTTTCAAAAAAGAGTCACACAACTTCAAAAACGAAAAAAAAATTCACAAGTGCCACGTGGGGGCCGCACCACTTGGTATAATCGATTGAAACTTTCTGATGTTGTAGATTATGTCGACCTACAAAAGCCTATTGTTTTTCGGTGAGATTAAAAGATAGCAAGTATATTTTCTGATCGATTGAAAATCAAAACAGGCCCATTTTCGGAAATTAATAGCTTCGAAACAAAAAATGGGATCAAAATGAGGTTAAGCATCTCAAATATTTCCTTTTACAATACATCTTCTTATACCTAAAAAATTTAGAAATTGTAGATTTTCGAGGAAAACTAAAAATTACAATTATTTAAAACGGCTTTTATTTTTTTTTATATTAAAGGTGGTTTGGCTGGCGCGGCTGGAACAGCGCACTTCAGATCATATTTGTATTTCGTAGTGAAAGCGCTTATCTATGATTTATAATGAACGCCGATAACATTAGTTGCATGCTGTTGTTGGAGGAAGAAGACGAAGAGGAAATGTTAGCGCAAATTCCTTCATTTCGACAAACGTCATATTAACACTTGAATTTATACTATACCATATTTAAATCAAAGCTGCAGCATACCAAGTAAACAAATCAATTTGATTAAGACGTCAAAGAATCAAAACATTTTAAAATTGTATCATTAGTTGGTATATCCGAAAAAAATATCAAAAGTAGAAAAAAGTCAGTGGCGTACATTTTTTTGTCAATAATATCCGTTGAAGTGTTCCCCGGGACGCCACTGGACTTAATAAATTTAATTTAGTTAGGGCTAATTAAGCCTCTTATCATTATGAATGACGGTACCAAATTTCAATAAAATCGGAAAAAGGATATTTACAAAAATAATAAAAAAACGATTTTTTAAAAAAAGCTTTAACACCCTGTACATCAAAAACGGGGTAACTCCGGGCACATGTTCAGGTTAGTTCAGGTTAGTACTTATGAAACACCCTGTATACATTCAAATACAACGGTCAAAAACACAAATATTTATATCAAAATATCGATAACAAACAAGGGTCAGTCCATATCAAATCAACCAAATATAACTGAAAATTTTACCACATCATTTCCGATTTTGATGATTTTTGGTATAGTTGTTCTATCAATCAAAAAACTTAAAAACCCAAAATTTGAGATTTTTTCGGACAAGCAGTTTTTGTTAAATAATTTTTGAAATTTGATAAATCTGTCAAATTCGCTCTATACAAAATTTGCCATAACTTAAAAAGTACTCTTAAGAGAAAAGTAAATTAGGGCTCATTTTAAAGGTCTAGTAAAGCCCTTTTATATGAGGTGTCACATGACCTATTAAAAAAAATTATATACAGGGTTAGTTCCTAAAAAAAAAATTGTTTTTTTTTTAAATCTCAAAAGGGTAATTTTTAATTTTTTTTTTTAAAAATACATGTTTTAGGTAAAAATGTTACTTAGTTATGCACAAAATTTTGATTTGAAGAAATGTTGGGTTGATGGTTAAACAAAAAAAAATAAACAGGATGTTCTGTAAAAAATGCAATTTGTTTCGATTATTTATTAACAAAACTTAAAAATATACAATATACCTAACAAAAATAAAATGTTATTATAATTTGTTAAATTTTCTGTTAAGGATTTTTGTAGAATCTGATATTTTCTCCTTGCTTAAAGTGTAGGTCCTACCAGTGGCGGTGTTAGGTTCAATTTTTTTTAAAAGGCTATCTGTTTTTATGATTAAAATATTCTGATTTGGCTTTGGGTAGTAAAATGATGGAGCTGTTCCTTTTGGATGGAGAAAACTTACTTTTACCTCTTCAGTATCTACATTTTTTTCTAGAATGCAGGCTAGCCACCAGGCTTTGTCATATTTTACCGTGACAAATCCTGATGCAAGATTTTGAAGTTCTTTTGGAGATGTTTCAGCACCTGGTAAAAGTTCGTGAGTTTCAACCTCTAAACTGGATGAAAAAGGTTTGGCCACAAATGAACTCTCTGAAAGAGGAATCACAGCGTGAATTTTCTGTGTCCCTGCTATTGTTAACACTTCAGCAAATTTCTTATTTAAAAATTGTTCATATTTATTGTAATCTTCTTCAGTGCAATATTTAAAGTTGATGCCATTAATGTTTTCGTTGGACCAAGTTAACAATTGTTGTGGGGTCATAATTTGGTCCTCGTAAGGACGTTGAAGGCTAGCCTTGGCAGCAAGCCTTTTAACGGTGCCCCCTAAGCCATCACATGCACTCTTGCCATGCGAAGTGGCAAAAAAATGACACTCTGCCTCAAGATCGAAATATTTTTTATGTAGACTTGTATTAAGAAAATTTTTCTTATTTTTATACTGAGCCGCACTTCCATCCGAAAAATAAAATATCTTAGACAGTTCCGGAATTTTTTCTTTCAAATCTGGTATTAAATTAGTTAAAAATAAATGAAAGGCAATAGTATTGTGTTAAAGGCACTCTGAAATAAACACATTATTTAAATTTTGAAGCTCAGCTCCATTTTTAAAGTAAATTGCAAATGGATGTAGGGTTGCCTGGCTATTGTTCCAATGATAAGCTTGAACTTCGTCTTGCATAATGAAGGAAAAGTTTTCTGCAAAATCACACGTAATCAAAGCTTTCCCAGAAATAAGTGTGTTTTCAATTTCATTATAATGATCTTTTTGCATTGCGGCTATAAAGGAATGATACTTTAGTTTAATAAGATCGTCAGTAAACTCTTCAAAAAATTCCTCTGTCTTTTTTATAATAGTTTCCATTGTGCATCTATCTACTGAAATCCACTTTTTATATGATATCTCATCAATCATTTTTTCCTCTAACTTTTCTGTTAAACTTTTTTTAAAAGAATCTATGCCAGGGCATTTCTGGCATTGGTTGCTCAAGAAGCAATAAACTGAAGGCGGGTTACACATTAATTTGTAAAGAGCATCATGGTAATTTTTTACGAAGGTCCTGTTGTTTTCGTCTAAAAGGGTGTTCAACTTTGATCCATTAATCATCAGTTTAATATTTTGATGAATGGTGCATACACACACTGTATGGGTACCACTCTTTCCAGCCAAAATACAATTTTTTGGTCTAAGTTCACAGAACTTAGAGAAGCCTACTTTTTCGTACGGGTTTTCTGCTTTAAATAGAGAATAGATTTCTTTGAGATTGGCTAAAACTAATCTTTTTTTGCAGGTATTGTTTTTTCCCATCGTCTCCTTTTCGAACTACCCCGCAATCTTTTTTTCCCGGCATCACTCTACTCACGTCATCTCTACAGTAAAAGTCTACCACTAATTGGGCAATTCTTTCACTAAGCATTTTTCCTGGCTTAGGATTAGGCGACACTAAAATCCCTTTATCTTTTACTAATTTTTTAACGGCCCTGGCCATATGTTGTGAAACTCCAAATTCCTTCTGAAGTCGTGCTCTACTCCAACTTTGAGGTAGGCAAGACAATACCAACATCCTCTCGCTTCTTTTCTCTGTTTTAGCAAATTTTTCTTTTAATTGTTTGATCATTTCACACTATTCATCCCTTATAGCCTGGTTTCTTTCTTGTATGTCTTCTTGTTCTTTCATAAATGTTGTCGATATGGATCGTTTTATCTTTTCTACTTTTGCTTTGTAAACCTTTTTCCTTTTAAGAGGTGATTCCCCTAGTAGTTCTACGGATTGATTTAATATATTTAACGAATAATCTTCATCTTTGAAGTCAGGATCATTTTGTTGCTTTTCACTGGATGCTCTGAAAAAAAAAAAAATAAGTATCTACTTTTTTTTACTTCATTTATTAGTTTAGCTTTCATGTAATGTTGACATTATCCACTTTCTTACGACCTGAAAGTGTAACTTTATCACAATACGCACTTGCAATTTCTTGCAACTCTTATTATTATTTTTGAATTTTGTGCCTGCGGGCTCTGTGAACATAATATTACGAAATATCTCTACAGTCATGAATCAATTTCCACCTAGATACCTAATAAGTATATAAGAAATTTATTTGTTTACTTACCCAGCTTCAACCTGAACTTCTGCAGTTTTTAACTCCTTTGATACTTTCAGTCTACAACTTTCACAAATTTTCATTCCCATGTCAATGTTTTTTAAATTACACATCCACACAGTGACATTTCTTAACTTTCCAGAATGCTTAGCATTCAATTTTAGAGGATCACAGCACCTTACTTTAAACTTGTTCCACTCATTTTTGTGCTTTTCCGACATTTTTAAAAAAATAAACACTATGTCCTTACTTATATACCCGGATTACAACGCGCAAGATTTAGCGTGTCCAAACGAAGTTATGCTCGAACAGACCAATAAAATTAACATGAATTAACCTGTTAATTATTGAGGTGAGGGGCTCATTTTAAGGACTTGTAAAAATCTGTCAAGACCCTGCAAGATCGGAGAGAACTCAGAAATGAATCTTTGTCTATCGATATTAATTAACTAGCGGAGGAGGGGGCGGGGGGGTTGGTATGGTATATTATTTATTTAATTTTTTTTTAAATATCTGACCTTAGGTACATTATATAAAATGGGTTGTGGAATATATAATAACGTTTTAGTAAAATTTATTTTGGCAAACAATTAATTTGGTTGCAATTCTTGATGTAATGAGAGTGTATTTTCTTTTTTTACAGTGAACCCATTAATTCTCCATCCTAAAATTTTGTGAATTATTTACTAAGACAACGACAAGAAATATATATGTTTTTGAAAAAAATCAAAAATTACCTTTTTGAGATTTCTTCAAAAATTTTTTTTTCAAAAATGTGAAAAAAAATTTCAGATAAAACAAGGTCATGTGACACCTCACATGAAAGATATTTAAAATACCTTTAAAATGAGACATCACTCATTTTTTTCCAGTTAGTAGTTTTCAAGATATCACTATATTTGTAAGTGCATGTAAAAGGCAAATTGCCCAATTTTTTAATTTTTGAAGATCATTTAAAAAATAACTACTGATCAAAAAAAATTTAAATTTTGAATTTTTGAGTTTTTTAATGGGTAGAACCACTGTTACGCCACCAAAACTACCCGTTTAAGCGAAGTAACTGTTCGATGGAATAAGACTAAAATCTCCTTTTTTAGTTTTATTCGAGTACACACTTCACTACCATGAGTTTTTGTATTTATGTTAATTTTAGAATAGTTTTTCCGAGTTTTTCAGATAGTGTCTCTGACACAAGTTCAATTTTTTTCTGAGCTAATTTTCATGGTTAAAAGTACCTCAGGTGGGAGGATGTCAGAACCATCTGAATGGCGGGTGCCGGATTAGTCAGGTGTCGAGGGGTTGTTGAATGACATCGCTGGTTTTTGAAAATAAAGCTGGATTTATAAACTCGAAAAGTTGGTGAGGTTGAAGTTATGATCAAGTTTGTGAGGTTAGATATTCCAAACTCCGAGCATAAAAATTGGTTATCTCGAACTACCCGGGAAGTTTTCGAACCTTACATGAGCTTTGCATGAACAACATGAACGGGTGTATAAATAGAACTGAGTGTTCCCTTTAGTTTAAATTAAACTCCTATTTCCAACACCAACTGAACCTCAACCTCGCCAACTTTTCGAGTTTATAAATCCAGCTTTACTGTCATTAGGTTTTTTAGAAGTCAAAAAAAGTCAATTTTAGTTTTTTACTTGTAACAAAAAAGGTTTAAATCAATCCTATTATCGATATTTCTGAAGTGTGTACTCGAATAAAACTAAAAAAGGAGATTTTAGTCTTATTCCATCGAATAGTTACTTCGCTTAAACGGGTAGTTTTGGTGGCGTAACATTTAGTGGCGACCGTGACAGGACAGTTGCACTTTTGTAAGGAAATATGTTCGGTATTTGTTAAAAGCGATTGAAAAGGTGAAAGATTAACGTGTTTTATTTGGACAAACTTCTCCCGCGTTTTTGCTTAGACTGGTATCGGTAAACGTGTGTGTTTTGGACAAGTTTGTCGTCGCATTTATTTCAAATTTTACCAAGTTTGTAAACAAGCTCCTACCGCTTTTGTTGCCTAGAAATGTATTATCGGTAAACGTGCGTGTCTTCATGATTTTGCATGAAAATAATAAAGCAATTTGTTTAACTTGGTCGGGACTGTTAACTAGTGTCTACCCCGGAGTCCCAAGTTCGTAGCTTGTTGATTGCTCTGAGAATTACAGGTAAAATTAGACTTAATAGGAAATGGAGCAAATAAAGAAAAACAGAAAAATAATTCGCACATTATTTACAAAAAACAGCAATGAATTAGAGCAGCTAATTGTAAGGCAGGCCGATATAAAGAATATTAAAGTATCTTGGTTGCTTTTATCGGAAAAAATAGAAAAACTTAAGCTATTGGATGAAGAAATATACTTTTTGTTGTTGGAGGAAGCCAGTGAAGAGGCTTTATTGGTAGAGTTGGAGACCGGTGAAGAATACAAGAAGCGATTTATGGACCTGAATGCTAGATATGAAGATGTTCTTCCAGTTGATGGTGCAGTTCCAGAGAACCTGTCGGTAGTATCTGAAGGTAACAGTACTTTAAGCAGCGAGAGAGGTAAGCGTAAATTTAAGTTACCTGCCATTAAATTTAAGACTTTCGACGGCAATATAAAGGTCTGGCTGTCATTTTGGTCACAATTCAGTAAAGTACATGATGATCCCGATATAGACTTGAGCGATAAAGTTGAATATTTAGTACAGGCCACTGTTCCAGGGAGTAGAGCTAGGCAGCTCGTTGAAAGTTTTCCTGCTGTTGGTAAAAATTATGATAAAATGGTAGACTCTTTAAAATCGCGTTTTGGTCGTACAGACTTACAAACTGAAGTATATGTACGCGAACTCTTAAAACTGATCATAAATAATGCTGTTTCTCGAGGTAAAGTAGACATATCGCAACTGTATGATGGTATAGAGACTCAGTTACGTTCATTAGAGACATTAGGTATTAATTTAGGTGATTGTTCGTCCATGTTGTTCCCCCTTATTGAGTCGTGTTTGCCTGAAGATTTGTTGCGTGTTTGGCAACGGTCACCTTTTGCTATGTCTGTGCCTTCCAGTACAACTACTGAAGACCTTGGAGAGCCTACATTGGAAAATAAGCTGAATAATTTGATGCAGTTTCTACGCAACGAGGTTGAAAATGAACAGAGAATTTCCTTGGCTACTGAAAGTTTTGGTTTACGTTCAGGCCAAAATCAAACCAATACTCGAGATTCCCGATATAAACCAACAGCAGAATTATTAAAACAGGGACTACCAACTGCTACAGTTTTAGTCGATTATGAAAGAGATGCTACTAGCGGAAAATGTATTTTTTGCGAGAATGTTCATGATAGTTCAAGCTGTTTTAAAGCGCAAAACTTTACTCTAGATAAGAAAAAATCCATCTTGAATACAAAGAGAGCATGTTTCAAGTGTTTGAAAATTGGACATCTGGCAAGAAAATGTCGTGGACGTCTGAAATGTATGGTGTGTAGCAAATCACATATATCCTTAATTGTTAGAACAATAAACACATTTTAACTATTTTTACAGTAGTTTATTGTAATATAGGCATGAAAACATCTATAGTTTAAGATAACGATATAAAAACGGTGTTTCATCAAAAGATCAACTTTGATTACTAACTAGAAGTAGGATTACCAACTATAGGTATTAAAAAGTGAAAAATTCCCATAGAACCAGTGGACTTATACAAAACGTGATTCTATTATAACAAATCTTACATTATCAGATTATCCTTGTCGAAGATTCCAACACTCCCCCTTAATCTGGTAATTGGTAATACTGTTCCTTAACTAATTAAAAAAAAACAGCAAATACAATCTACAATATTCCCATATTTTCAATACAATATTTATGCTTAGGGCTATGAAGACCTTTAGTAAACACATCAGCAATCATTTCTTGTGTTGAAATATAATCTAGCCTAATGTCACCTTTATCTACAACCTCTCTAATGTAGTGATGACGAATATCGATATGTTTAGTGCGATTATGAAAAACTGGATTAGAGACAAGTTTTTGTGCACTCTGACTATCATTCAGAAGTAAAATATTATCATTTTTATCGATAAGCTCACTGAGAAAACCCTTTAAGAATACAGCTTCTTTTGAGGCTTGCGAAATGGCCACATATTCAGCCTCCGTACTTGATAAGCAAACTGAGTGCTGTTTTTTTGCCTCCCAAGAAATTGCACCCTCGGCAATCATAAAAACATACCCTGTATAAGACTTTCTATCATTTATGTCATTTGCCCAGTCGGCATCTACATATCCACGTATTACATTAGACCCATTCTTTTTAAAGATTAAATTTTTATCAACTGTCCCCTTCAAATATCTTAAAATTCGCTTTGCATGTTGAAAATGATTTTCAGAATAGCATGTATTAAATTGACTGAATAAACTAACTGCATAAGCGATATCTGGTCTGGAATTGACAGCTAAATACATTAACGAACCTATTAAGCACTGATATGGGATAGACTGATCACAACTTATTGCCTTTTCAAGCTTTAAATTATGTTCGATCGGTGTCAAAGCAGGTTTTGCTTCAGTCATTCCAAACCTTTCAAGTAAATTTAATATGTAATGTCTCTGATTAACTCTAATCTCTTTTTTTTAAATATTTTTCTCTATATTTAAACCTAAACATCTTTTAACCTGACCTAGGTCCTTTATTTTAAAGTTCTCTGTAAGTGACTGCTTAAGTTTACATTTCTCTTCAGAATTATTAGAAAAAATAAGAAAATCATCTACATATAATGCCACGATGACAATAGTATTGTCAAAATTTTTAACAAAAACACATGGCTCATATTTTGACTGTTTGTAGCCTAAACTTGTTAAAAGTTTTTCAACCTCCTTATTCCATAATCTCGAGGACTGTTTTAGGCCATATAATGCCTTCTTAAGTAAACATACTTTGTTTGTATCTTTAAGAAAACCTTCCGGTTGATACATCACTATTTTTTCCTCAAGATTACTGTTTAAGAGAGCTGTTGTTACGTCTAGATGATCTATATCTAGATCTAAGTTCACTGATAATGCTAGTAATAATCTTACCGTTGTGTTTCTAACAACAGGGGAAAAAGTCTCTACATAGTCAACGCCATATTGTTGCGTAAAACCTTTAGCTACCAACCTTGCCTTGTATTTCACATTATCACTATCACTATTTTTTATGGTGAATACCCACTTGCACTGAACAATTTTTTTATCAGCTGGTTTATCCACAAGTGTCCAAACATCATTGTCCATTAAAGAACTATACTCCTCTTCCATCGCTTCTTTCCACTTATGTCCATCTGGACGGTTTAAAGCCTCCTTGACTGAAGTAGGTTCACTTGGTTCTTTTATAACATTATAAGTGACATAATCAGGATACTCTTTGACTTTCTTTTCTCGCTTGGAACGCCTTAGTTCAGCATCTAATCCTGTGTTATTCTCATTCTCATCGTATTTTTCATATTGTTCGATAGAATGCTCTATACTTGGTTCAGCGCAGCCAACATTGTTACTTGACTCAACTTCTTTTGGCGTCTCAGATGAACTGATAGTTGAAGATTCTGTATCTATTACAAATTTATTTTCGAAGAATATCACATCTCGTGATTTTATAATCTTTCCTGGCTGTTCTGGATCAAAATGTCTATAACCTTTGGTCTCCTCACAGTATCCAACAAATATATATATGCTTTACTTTTAGCATCAAACTTTTTTCTCAGCTGATCTGGCACATGGGCATAAGCTACACAACCAAACACTTTTAAATTACCTAAATTAATTTTTTCACCAGTCCAAAGTTCTTCTGGAGTCACATTTCTGACAGCTTTATGAGGTGACCTATTTTTTAGGTAAATTGCAGTATTGGTTGCTTCTGCCCACATCTGTTCACTGCATTTTGCATCTTGCAATAAGCATCTTGCCTTTTCGACTAGGGTCCTATTTGTCCTCTCTGCCACACCATTTTGTTCTGGGGTGTACCTTACTGTGAGTTGATGCACTATCCCTTTTGATTTTAAATACTCCTTAAAAGAATTATTGAGATATTCTGTTCCATTATCTGTACGGAGTTTTTTAATCTTTTTTCCAGTTTGATTTTCAACAAGCATTTGAAATTCTTTAAACTTAGAATGTACTTCAGTTTTTGATTTAAGGAAAAAGGCAAAAATTTTTCGTGAATAGTCATCAATTAAAGTAAAAATATACCTTGCACCACTCCAAGATTGTTCGGGCATTGGTCCGCATAGATCTGAGTGCACCAGTTCCAGCACTTCCTTTGCTCTCTTTCCACCCGAGTTCTTGAAAGGCTGTCTACTTTGTTTGCCCAAGAGACAGACTTCACAGTGCTCTCCCTTTTCTCCGTTATAATCTACACCTGTAGCCATACCATTTTTTAACAAATTCATGCTAATTCTGTTAAGGTGACCAAGTCTACGATGCCATAACTCCTCAGCATCATTTTTACCACTTATATTGGCTTGTTCTGATGTTAGATCCAAGTGGTACAATCCATTTTGATTTGTAGCTGTTACCACTACTTCACCTTTTGTTTCAAACTGATCTGCATCATATATCTTGCATCCGTCGGAGCTAAAAACAACTGCATGTCCCTTTTCTACCATTTTGCTGACAGATAATAAGTTTGCTCTGAGTTCTGGCACAAAAACGATATCTGAGATGGTTTTTAGTCCATTCCTTGTATTAACCTTGGCATTACCAACACCAAAACTTGCTATTTTTTGATTATTTGCCACAGTTACTTGTGCTTCCTCATTAGTTTTAAAATTATATAGCAATTCCCTTTTAAAAGTCATGTGGGAAGTAGCACCAGAATCTATGTACCACTCTACATTATCTTGACCAGAATTTGTGTGCAAATCCACTTGCAAAGCTTTTTTGTCTTTTCCAAACTTACTCTTAAATTTGTTATCTTGATTTCCAGCTGCAGGTAGCTTGTTTCTCGTACACTGACTCTTATAATGACCTGGAAGTCCACAGCTGTAACATTTGACATTTTTCTTACCAAATTGTTTTTTCTTTAATAAAAATGCAGACTCGGATTTGTCTTTGCTATACTTATCATCTTGGATCAACTTAGTCTTTATAAGATCACTCGTTATTTTTAATCCTGAACTTTCTATGGCCATAACCATTGGGTCGTAATCATCTGTCAAACCATTTAATAAAATGACGCCCAAAAACTCATCATCTATGGGATGACCTATGTCTGCTAATTTTTGCGCTAGCAACATAGTCTCATTGACATAACTTTCCATGTTATTGTAATTTTCTAGTCTAACTCGAACTAACCCTCTAATCAGACTCAATCTTCTCGACAAACCTTTATCTTCATAGGCTTTTTCAAGATTTTCCCACGCTTCCTTAGCTGTTGCTGCTGACCTCACATGTGCATATGCAACCGGCTGTACCATAAGACATATTTTTGCGAGAGTCTTTGGTCAAAGCGAATTTTTTCTGTCTCCGTTGATTTATCATCACTTGCAAACCCTTCAACACATCGCCATAAATTCTCGTGTACTAGTGCCATTTTCATTTCGAATTTCCAGCTATTGTAATTTTCACGACCGCTCAATTTTTCAAAAGCTAATTGAATTCCACTCGAACCGGCCATTTTACTTTTTACAAGCTACGAACGACTCACTAATCACGCACGACTATACTGTTTTTAGAGGTTTTTCCACTTTTTAACTATACTTGCATGCCTGGGCCCATAACCTGTTAGAACAATAAACACATTTTAACTATTTTTACAGTAGTTTATTGTAATATAGGCATGAAAACATCTATAGTTTAAGATAACGATATAAAAACGGTGTTTCATCAAAAGATCAACTTTAATTACTAACTAGAAGTAGGATTACCAACTATAGGTATTAAAAAGTGAAAAATTCCCATAGAACCAGTGCACTTATACAAAACGTGATTCTATTATAACAAATCTTACATTATCAGATTATCCTTGTCGAAGATTCCAACATTAATGTGTCCAGATTTGACTATTAACAAAGTTTCAAATGGTACCTCGGAAGGATGTGATAAGGGTAAACCTGCACAGTCCAATGAAATGCTTACTTGTACTAATGGTACTAGTAGTTTTGTATTTTTACAAACTTTACGAGTTAAAATAAATGGTCCCAATGGGTCAAGAAATATACGTGCTTTGATAGATACAGGATCCCAGAATACCTATATTTTGAAGAATACTGCTGAGCTCTTAGGCTATATGTCAAAGCGTCAGAGCAAAATCTCACACTGTTTATTTGGAGGTGCAATTTCTGAGCTAAGACATGATTGTTATGATGTCAAACTGAGCAATGGTAAATATAGCTGTACTATTGAAGCTTTATCACAGCCTTTGATTTGTGGAGAGGTCTCCCCTGTGCTTGATGTTTCCTGGATGGAAGAACTAAGCAAATTCCATATTCAGTTATCCGATATTCATGATCCTGCCCCCATTGAACTTTTAATTGGTGCTGATGTGGCTGGTAGACTACACTGGAAGAAGACACATTTTGCCTTCCAATTTGGTGGCTGTTGAAACACTTCTGGGTTGGACGTTGATGGGTAGAATACCCCTGAAGGAAACTAGTAATACAACCTTGTCCGCTATTTCTTTATTTATTAATGATGCTTCCCTGACGCAGTTATGGCAGCTCGATACTTTAGGTATAACAGATCCTTTTGAACATGAATCACGAGACCAGGCAGCTCAAGTAGCTAAGCAATTTTTTCTAGATACATTAACAGTAAATCAAGAAGGCAGGTATGAAGTTAGACTACCTTGGTTAGAGGGACATCCACCATTGCCCAGTCATTATAATCTCACACAAAAGCGTTTAGCGGGAACTGTTAAAAAACTGGAAGGAAACAGTATTTTAGAATCCTATAGTCAAGTTTTTGAGGAGTGGACACACAAGAAGAAATTATTGAAGAGGTTCCAACCGATGAGTGGTCGACTAACGATGTTCATTATTTGCCCCATAGGCCCGTTGTCAAAGAGGGTAGTACCACAAGAATACGACCTGTGTTTGATGCCTCTGCTAAACAGTCTGGAGGACCTTCGTTGAACCAGTGTCTTGAGACAGGTCCTAACCTTATCGAGTTAATTCCTACACTGTTGGTTAGGTTTAGGCAACATAAAATTGGCGTTATTGCAGACATACGTAAAGCTTTTTTACAAATTAGTATTCATCCAAATGATAGAGATTTTGTTCGTTTTTTGTGGCTAGATTCTGAGGGCAAAGAGAAAATATACCGTCACCGACGTATCACTTTTGGTGTAAATAGCAGCCCTTTCCTATTGGGTGCTACGATAGAGTACCATCTTTCTCAAGCGTTAAATAAAAGTAAGGAAGATAATACGTTATATCCGAAAGACTCTCTTACAAGATTATCCAAAAGTTTTTACGTTGATAATTGTGTCACTAGTGTACCAAATGTTGAAACCTTGACAACCTTCATCCAGGAGTCCAGCATTGTAATGGCAGAAGGCATGTTTAACTTAAGAGGGTGGGAATACTCTTATTAAGAAATAGATGTTCTTTCTGAGGGAAGTACAGCACTTTTGGGTCCGACCTGGGACACTCAGAGTGATACTTTAAGTATCAATGGGGACGCTTTAAAAGATGTGAAGGCTTTGTTGGATAAACCCATTACAAAAAGAATTATGTTGTCTGTAGCTCAAAAAGTATTTGATCCCATTGGCTTTACGTTCCCAACGACTCTTATACCAAAGTTATTATTACAGAAAACGTGGGAAAAGAAGATAGGATGGGATAAAGAAGTAGATGATGAAATTAAAGATACTTTTGTTACTTGGTTGAAAAATTTACCTCATTTATTTGATATTAAGATTCCACGATGGATACACGCTGGGAAGGGTGAGGCCTTACAGCTATCTTTGCATACCTTTTGTGATGCTAGTAAGAATGCCTATTCCGCCACTGTTTTTTTGAGATGTGTCCGTAAGGGTCAAGTTTTTGTTCATTTATTGGCTGCAAAAAGTAGAGTGGCACCAATAAGGAGGATGACTATACCACGTTTGGAGTTACTTGCAGCAGTCATTGGTTCTAGACTTTGCCAGTCTATTAGGGACATTTTGGAGTTGAACCTTGAATGTTTTTTCTGGACCGATTCCACTACTGTGTTATATTGGATATGTCGTAATGAAGAATGGGGTACTTTTGTTTACAACCGTGTATCTGAGATTCGACAAAACACAACGAAAGGCGTGTGGCGTCATGTGCCTGGAGCTTTTAACCCCGCTGACCTTCCATCGCGAGGATGTTCGGCAAAGCAACTAAAAGAGTCAAAATGGTGGGAGGGTCCTACTTGGCTTTATATGGAGTTAGACGCATGGCCCGAAAGTATCACTACTTACAATGAAACAGAGATCAACAATGAGAAAAAGAAAAGAATAGTAACTTCATTGTTGAGTATTTTCTTCAAACAAATGAGTTCAGAGGATTGGCACTTGATGTATTTTTCCAAATACTTAAAAACCATACGAATGATTGCATGGATCTTTCGTTTTTGTTATAATACTCGTCATTCAGCTAATATGTGTAAGGGGGAACTAACCATGGACGAGATTAACAAAGCTGAGATTTTTGTTTTTAAGTTAATTCAACAAGAATATTTTGAAGCGGAGGGTGACAAACGGTTATCCACACTAAATCATTTTACAGACGAGTATGGTCTAATAAGATTAAAGTCGCGGGTGAGTAATCGCATTGACTCTGAACTTTTCCGTTTTCCAATAGTTTTACCCGCTAAGCACCCCGTAGTGACCAATTTGATTTTTGACGAGCATATCAAGTCGTGCCACATTAGAACACAAGGGCTTATGTGTATTTTACGCGAAAATCTATGGATATTGGGTGGTCGTCGCGTGGTAAAATCCGCTATATTAAAATACGTTGTGTGTAAGAGACATCACAGCAAACCGCTTAATTGTGAGTCACCCCCTCTTCCCTTAGATAGAGTTCGAGAAGCCTTGGCCTTCGAAGTGACGGGAGTAGATTTTGCAGGATCTTTATATTTAAAGAGTGGAGAGAAAGTCTGGATATGTCTGTTCACTTGTGCAGTGTACCGGGCCCTACATTTAGAACTTTGTACTTCTTTATCAGTTAACACCTTTCTAAAGGCTTTAGGTCGCTTTATAGCCAGAAGGGGCCGACCAAAAACTATGTATAACGATAACAGCACCAACTTTGTTGGAACAGACAATGCATTTGGCAAACTTGACTGGGACAAAATTACTGCGGACAGCTGTGTCCAAAGGATAAACTGGCGTTTTAATCCACCTACTGCTTTGTGGTGGGGGGGTTTCTGGGAACACATGGTTGGCACTGTTAAGCAGCTTTTACGTAAAACTCTAGGACGAGCTTCGTTAAATTTTGAGGAACTGACTACAATTTTGTGTGACTGTGAGTCAGTCGTCAATTCAAGACCCCTAACTTATGTATCTAATGATGCTGGAGAACCAACACCTTTGACGCCTATGATGTTTTTAAGAGACTTACCCTGTAGTGGAGTACCTGACTGCGAGGCAGTCGAGCAACAGTCACTTTGTAAAAGAATATTGCATCAAAATAAATTAAGCAACGATTTAAGAGTTAGATTTCGTTCAGAGTATCTAGGTCAGCTGAAGAGCTTACCAACAAGACTATCTAATCGTCAAATTAGTTTAGGAGAAGTTGTACTCATTGGCAATGATGATAGAAAACGTTTAGACTGGCCTTTCGGCCGAGTATCACAGTTAATTCACGGTAAGAACGGCCAAGTACGTGTAGTGAAGTTGACAACAGCTCGTGGTCAACTCTTAAGACCAATTCAACGTCTGTACCCACTGGAATGTGCCGAGATAATGGAGATCCCAGAAGTTCCACCAGAGGATTCACCTGTCCAGGCCGAGAATAGAGACGGACCTGTGGCGTCTGAACCGACTTTGCGTAGTGCGGTAGTGAATAAAACAGAATTCGATTCTGTAACGAGTAGTTGTGTAACTCGAAGTGGGCGAATAACAAAGATACCTAAAAAGTTCTTATTATCCCAGACTTATAACTAATGTTGCGTTTTCTAGTTTTAAGTTAAAGCTCTATGCATTTTCTGATTATTTGAATGAGTTTTTGTATTTATGTTAATTTTAGAATAGTTTTTCCGAGTTTTTCAGATAGTGTCTCTGACACAAGTTCAATTTTTTTCTGAGCTAATTTTCATGGTTAAAAGTACCTCAGGTGGGAGGATGTCAGAACCATCTGAATGGCGGGTGCCGGATTAGTCAGGTGTCGAGGGGTTGTTGAATGACATCGCTGGTTTTTGAAAATAACTGTCAGTAGGTTGTTTAGAAGTCAAAAAAAGTCAATTTTAGTTTTTTACTTGTAACAAAAAAGGTTTAAATCAATCCTATTATCGATATTTCTGTAGTGTGTACTCGAATAAAACTAAAAAAGGAGATTTTAGTCTTATTCCATCGAACAGTTACTTCGCTTAAACGGGTAGTTTTGGTGGCGTAACAACCACCATACCAAAAATTATCAAAATCGAAGATGGTCCCGTAAAATGGCCTGGTTGAAATGATATGGACTGACCCACAATAACACCAAACGATACAATGCAATAATGCGAAAATCACCGGTAAACTGAATACAACCCTGTCGCCCAGGGCCTTTTAGTTTTATTGCCGATTGATCAATCGAAATAGAGTTACGGTTGTCATTAAGTACTGATCAATGTTTCCTTCGTATGCATCTTGGATTTGAATATGGTATAATTATAAGCTTTGTAATGTAATGCTGAAAAATAAACAGAATGGTTTTGTACACTTTGCCGTTCTTCCCTACACTTGCTGCTACTTTTTCCATGCATTTTCTTTCATAACAACATTTTTGTAATTTTTGTTCTTATAGTTGTATAAAGGGGGGTACTTTTGCACCTCCTCTATCAAACACTCGTCAGCAATTGCCGAAAACGGTGGCATTCTGCTGAAAAAATCACGAATTTTTAAGGGTTTTAAACATGATTCATTTCGCATAGCCGCCCGTGATTCAAACATATTGTTTGTATATTTGGCAAAGCTCAAATTTACGACACATGTCAAAATGACAGAAAATTTGAAAGTGTTAATTTACTTTTAGTGATAAAATTACATTTTGTTGGAGTTAAAAGATGTGATCTATGTGTTTTAAAAAAAGTTTTCTTTAAGTAAACACAGAAATTTTTCTAAATACCCCTATTTATTTAATAGAATTTGACATGCCATTGTAATATTTCCAGTGACCATATACCTAGAGAGTGAATACGTTTTTTTTCCGTGATTTTGTATTGTTTTTGAACAAATATAATCCAACCACGTATTACTTTTCAGTGATTTTGTATAAGTTGATTTCTAGTATTTATTTTATACAGGATGAAAGATTAGTCGTGGAAAAATTTAATACTCTTAACCAGCCAACTTTGGCCATGTTATTTAATATTTCGTAACGTTTTTGACCGACTTTAGTGTACCGAGTGTCCCAATAAATTATGTTTGACTTGAACAGAATTCATATTAAAAATAGGAAAATATACAGAACTGTTTATTTGCATATTAATATGGAAATGTATTTGTAGAGAAGAATCAATTCTATAGAAATACTATAATTCACATATACATGATGTCCCAGAAAGTCGTTTTTTAATTTATATGGCTCAAAAGCTACTTCTCAATAAAATTGTCTTGATGTTTTTAAAAACAGGTAATGATAGATAAAAAATAATGGAAGAGTTTCATCGAATATTTCTCTTATGTGTAAAAACTACCATATGCAGCGGGAAATTTTCGTCGAATATTTCTCTCATGTGTAAAAACTACCATATGAGGCGGGAAATTTTCGACGAAAATTGCCCAGTAGGTGCGAAAATGTCCCGTCGAAAATTTCCCTATAGGTCCGTATCTAAGTAACAATAATTAATATTTACAATAGCACCTTGTAGGTGTATTATCGTGTTGATATTATGTATTGTGCTTTCATTTCACGTACTCGAGAAATATTCTACCGAATTACATTCGTGCATCAAAATAGACCTGATAATTTTTCATTCAAGCATGTTGTCAGTAAAAAACTGGATTCGATTATTTTCATATTTTGTTTAAAGAGCCCTCCACCTTCGGTGTCGGGCTCTTTTGCCAAAATATGAAAATAAACTCGTCCAGTTTTTAGACAACATGCTTTCATAAAAAATTATCGGTAATTTTGATGCACTTATGTAATTACTTACGAAAATATTTCGTTAAGTTCTTGAGTTTTAATGTACCGGGTGTCCAAGAATATATAAAAATTTAGCAAAATTCATCATATTAATCGGAAAATAAATGAAGAACTGTCTTTTTTGTAATATTTTATATTAAAAACGAAAATTTATTGGTAGAAAAGGCCAATTCTGTTGAAATACGAAAATTTACCCAAACAGGCGTTTGTGAAAAGTTTATTTTTCTTACATTTCCTTTCGTCTCTTTTTGGTGTGTTATACAGGATTGAAAAAAGTCATGAAAAAATTAAAAATTTAGCCAAGTTTTCGTAATAATGAAACACTATAACGATGATAATTTAATATTTTGTAGGGGATTTGAGTTTGTTTGGGTAAATTGTTTTTTAATGTAGGTACCTATTTATGTATAGATACCTAGTATTCATGTTTTTCTGGTTATTATTAAATAAGTAGTTATTCAAATTCAGAATTGTTTAAAATAAGATTTGCTATATAAGAAATTATGTGATGAAGGTTTTTTGTTGTGTAGGTTTTTTATAGATTCCTTCAATCTTTTTGACTCATTACTGTGTTCTTTCGTAAGGGTGTAAAAGACAGTCCTGTAAAAATATAACACTATGTTCTATTGTCTTACAGTATAGAGCGATGTTAGTAAATGTTTTTTAAAATTTCTGCCAGTTTTTAGTGTATCGGGTGTCCGAAATTTTATTAGAGTCTAGCAGAATTCATCATTTTTATCGGAATATAAGTCGGAGAATAAAAAAGAATAATTTTTTTTTAAATATTTTATAATAAAAGCGAACATTTATTGGTGGAAAAAGGCCATATCTGTTGAATACAAAAATTTACATAATACATGATGTCCCAAAAAGGCGTTTTGTGTAGCTCAAGGTCTCCGGGTGTGAAAAGTTTGGGATTAACAGGGTTGCTCAAAATATAATGTGATCAGTTAAAGATATATTTCTTTAAATAGAACTCTTCTATTCATTCCAATATATTTTGATGCGATTAAAATTATTGACTAAATAATACCGATATGTAAGACTCACTAGTTCCAGTTCCAGAGTTCCATAGTATTTAATATTATTATTCCAAATATGTATATACAGTGTGTATCTTAATGATGAGAATATTTAAGGGTGTTAATCAACACGAAAAATGATAGTTTGCTTTATAAGTTATGGTGTTAAAGTTTTAGGAAAAAAAATGGAAATTAATTAATATTTTCGAAACTACTACTACGTTACGGCAGCTTATAAAGGTGCATATTTTTCGATACAAAAATAATTTTTAGCTCTAACAGTGGCGTGTCTACAGGCGCTGGCTTCGATATTTTTGAGGAAAAGAATATTACGCCTTTGGTTTCTTACCAAATAAAAAATATTTTTGAATTCACCGTTTACTTCGAAACATAGTAGCTCTCCTGAGTTGCTTTCCTGCGATTCTCCGTTTTTGAGTAAAAAAATAAAAATTGTATTAGGCAATCCAACGATGTGTCAAATTACGATTTGCCTGCTACGGACATATTGAATTCGTTCCACAGAACTCAAAAACATTCAACGAACAATACAGTATGGCCGTTGAAGGCAAGTATATGGCAAATATACACGGATTCAATGCTTAGTTTACAGTCGAGTCATGTGCTGTGTTGTAGATATATACTTGCCATTGTTAACATCTCCAATAACATCATCAACTGGCGTTATTAAATATAAATAACAGAAAGAAACACAAATTGGACAACAATAACTTAACAAAACACACAAAACCAAAATCGCTGTTTAAACTGACACTGACGTTTACACAAAAATAGAGGTTAGTTTTTCTGACGTTTGCCGTCGACGGCCATATTGGAAGCACTTTGTGACTCCAATATGACCGTGGCAAGCAAACATAACCTGGTTTGGATTGCCTAATGGTCCAAGAAAATTAATCTAATTATTGAAGAATACAATTTTGCAACAAATCTATTTGCCATGGAATATGACACTTGCTTTTTACTTCTAACATTTTCTAATAAGTCTCTGTCGTTCAAATATGTGCGTTGTGAATTATTCATTTCATTTTATTTTTACCATCTTGTTAAAAATGGTGAATTATTTAAATGCAGATATGGCGGAAATGCATTACGTGTATGGCCTCGTCGACGGTAATGGAGAGCAAGCCAGACATATTTATCACCTGAGATATCCTAATCGTGTTTGCCGGATAGTCGAACCTAACCTGAACCTTTTCTAACATTCTCAATGGCTTACATTTCTTTTTGTATGACCATCTTAGGACGCTAATGAACACAAGTCTCATTAACATTGTAGAGGAGTTAATACAAAGAATAGTTGCAGCAGTGATAGAATCAGAAATACTCCGGGGAATTTTCAACGAGTGCGCAGGACGGAAAAATATTGAGTGAAGGGGCCATTAAGCCTAATTTAATTTCGCGCTCTCTTGTTGACAGTTTCTTGGGAACAAGCCGGCCAATCCGTTTTACTTTTTTGGGTCGTTTAATAAAAGCAAAAAATAATTGCACAATTTTATGAATTTACGTAACAATAAAATTATATTTAATTTTAATTAAAACATTTTAAAATTTCAAACTTGCAAAATTTTATTATAAAAGTAAATATCGACAGGTTTTCTTAACATTTTTAGGCGGTCATTTTGTCCTGTTTTTCAGTTTTGAAAAGTTGGTCACCATAGACGTAACTAGGGGGGGTGGGGGCTAGGGGGGGGGCTTAGCCCCTCTAAATTTCTAATAGCACTTCCTAAAATTGTTTAATGTTCAAAATTCAGAGTAAAATGTAGGTTCATGTAGTAAAGTCGTCCGTGGCTCTCTTCAGCCCCATGCTTCATTTTTTATGTGAAGTTTCAAATACATTATACATTTATAAATACACAATCCAGACTTGCCATTTTACCCCCTATTTTACCCGTTTTTGCCCAAAAACAATCTGCACTATATTACTTTTTGGATCACCCACTGTGTTGAGAATATCAATTCGTTCGCTGAAACAATTCGAAAGTACCTGGCCCACAATTATTTATGAACCTGCAAAAATAACGATTCATTTTTATTTAAATGACAACGTACTGCATTCCTTTTTACCTCGGGTACATCGCTAGAAACATGAAAGTTTGACTCTGGCCAATTATCTTGTGACTGGCTAAGCCAACTTGGCCCATTCCACCAAAATTTATCATTAACAATTCTCTCAGGTTGAAGCCCCCTAGAAAGTAGATCTGCGGGGTTATGCTCTGACCAAACATGATTCCAATCACCTATCTCTGTGAGTGACTGGATTTCTGCCACACGGTTAGCAACGAAAGTCTGCAAAATACTTGGTGTGGTTGATAACCAACTCAAAACAATTGTGGAATCAGACCATAAAAAGGTCTCAGTAACGTTTAAATCCCAAGAACGTTTAAGATTATCTACCAATTGTGCCAAAACTAAAGCACCACAGAGCTCTAGACGTGGTAAAGTTATTACCTTTAAAGGAGCGACCTTAGCCTTTGAATACATTAAGCGGACTGTAACTTCATTTTTATCATTGACACTCCTTAAATAGACAGTAGCTCCATACGCTTTAATAGAGGCGTCACAAAACCCATGAACTTGATTTTTAACACTATATTTACAAGTAACTTGACGAGGTATATGAACATCATTTAAATGTATCAAATTGTCTCTATAGGATATCCAAGTTGAATTAAGATTTAAAGGCAATGATTGATCCCATTCAAGTTTCTCTGGCCATATTTTTTGCAGAAGGATTTTAGCAAGTGTTATACATGGACTTAATAAACTGAGTGGATCATAAACCCAACTGTCTTAGACATCCTATGGCTAAGTAGGCTGCAGAACTAGCTCCATACGTAACCGTATTTAGGGTATACACATCCAATTCTTTATCGGGGTTATCCCTCCAAAAGAGTTTTTAAAGACAACGCTGATTATCATCTATCAAAACCATTCTGTACATTTTCTCGATATCAGCACATACCACAATATTATTTTGACGAAATCGTATTAAGATTGACAATAGCTTGAATACTAGGACCAACATATTGAAGATCATTTACAGAAAGGCCTGTATCTGTGGGAGCAGATCCGTTAAAAACAACTCTGAACTTAGTTGTAGAACTTGACTTATTCAAGACACCATGGTGAGGTAAAAAATATGAAACACTTGAATGGGGATCTGGATCTAGTGGCATGTGGCCAAGATTTTCATATTCAATCATAAAATTTTTATACATGTCACTAAACTTCACACACATCATTTTTAGCTAATTTACGCTCTAAGGCATAGAATCTATTCAAAGCATCATTTTGAGAACCGCCCAACTCAGAGGGATCGGTTTTTAATGGAATCTTAACAATAAATTTACCAGAATCGTCTCTCCTTGTTGTTTTAGAAAACATATCTTCGCATTTTTGATCTTCTATAGATAAGTGAACTTTGTTGGAAGGGGCTTCTTCTATACTCCAAAACTTTGCTAAATGAGACTGGATATCGAGAGTAGCCACAAAATTGCAGCGTACAGGAGAATTATTTCCATAAGAACTACTCGACATCGAACCACCGATGACCCAACCAAGTCTGGTTTTTTGCATCAAAGGCAAATTGTCACCTAATTTAATTTGACCAATGCACAAAAGGTGATAAAAAATATCTACTCCTAAAATAAGATCTATTGGTCCAGGGGTTGCAAAGCTGGGATCGGCCAGCCGCAAGTGGCCTGGAATATTTAAACCAGAAATATTTAGTTGGTGACTAGGAATAGGGTCACTTATTTTGGTAACAACTGAACACGATACTTTCGTTTCGAATGAGTTGTGCAAAGATTGCATCTTAGCATGGCATTTTTTATTCACTACAGATCGCGCTTGATTAACACCAATTAACGATATATCCACAGAATGTAAATCCAAATTCAATTTTTCGCATAAAGAGCAATACCTTACCTGAACATCCAACCTGAGACGCACTCATTGTGCCACTCTGACCGTTGTCTTCAGGCAACGTGACTTCTTTCTTATCTGCTTGTACAGTTGTCTCCTTTTTTGTATCATAATGCAACAAAACCTGATGTTTTGAGGAACACTTTTTACAGCCATTTAACGTACAATTTTTACTAAAATGGTTGCGTTTCAAACAATTGAGACAAAGTCTGAGCTTTTTTAAATGCTCATATCGTTGGTAAACTGATACTTTTATGATTTCCATGCAATCTGTAATAAAGTGCTCCTTATTACAATAGCTACAATTTTGATTCTGAGTTAAAAATGACCTTTTACTAAAACCTTTTTGTTTAATTTGATTTCAGCCCTTGACCTTAAAAACCCTTTAATCTCGTCCAAAGTAGGCAACTTATCCTTTGATTTAGTTTCCTCCCACGCACGCTTGGTCACAAAATCTAATTTACCAACAATAATAAAAATTACTATGACATCCCAGTGGTCAGTTGGCAGTCCTAATGTGGTAAGCGCACGAATATGCTTAGTAACACTATCTACCAACTTACGCAAACTAACAGCGCTCTCGGTCTCTACTCTGGGCAAATCAAACAATAATTTTAGATGATTATTGGGTTAAGTGAGGAAGCTTGCTTCAACTTCGCCCTTTGTAAGAAGCCTGCTGCTTTTAACAATAAAGTCATTATTTATTTATTTATTTATTTATTTATTTATTTATTTATTTATTTATTTATTTATTTACCAACATTGTATCATTATTATATCTTTCACAAACAAGATCCCAAGCAACAGTATAATTCATAGCTGACATTTCCAAAGACTGTACTATTTCTTTTGCATCTCCCTCTAATGCACCCCTTAAAAAATAAAACTTTTTAATATCACTTATTTCATTATTTGAGTGAATTAACGAAATAAATGTGTCTCGAAACTCTAGCCATCTTTCATATGATCCAGAAAATTTTGGAATAGGTATAGAGGGTAACTTGGGGTGCGCCCTTGGTGCCACCACTGAACTAACAACACTACCCGATGGCGAAATATTCTCGCCACACGGATTTTCCAAACCTACAAGCTTTGACAGAACCGATTCTGCGATACCAACAATTTCATAATAATTATTTTCAAAGAGCTCACGTTCGGTTAACTGTTCATCTTGATTTTCATGATTTTGTTCCAAAAATTGTTGATATTTCTCAAATTCTGTCAAACCTTGGGCAACAACAATTTCTAATCTTGTTTCCAATTCAGCGATTTTGGCAGGATTGACCTTATAATTTAAATTTAAAAATTCATCCTACAACCCTCGCACAAATTTTGTGAAGTTTGTGAGCTTTGCTTTACAAATTCCACGCTTTTTATTATAAATCTTTATTTGAATTTCTAATTCTGTCATTTTTTACAAATAAACCAATAACTTTTTATTTTAAACAATAACCAATGAATAACCAAAATACTACCACTGCACTCGAATCTAACTAAACCAAATTAATGGAAAAAAAGGATACTGGATACGCACCAATCTTATAAAACCAATTTGTTTTTATAACTTTTCAGTATTCATCAATATCCACTACTTTTCCTAGCCTAGCGTTTAGATTTTTACTTATTTCTTTCCAATTTCCAAAGGGTTCAAGTAGCCTCACATCGAGGTGTCGGCGGCATATATTTTTTCTGAAAAATGATGCTTTTCGGGAAACACACAAAGTTTACGGAAAACAATACAATTATTCGGTTCGTTGGACCATTATGTAGGGTTTACTCTTCTTTTTCGTTTTTACCATTGAAATACCATAATTTTAACTTTAACTTTATTTTCCAACAACAAGTATAATTCTAACATTGACAATTCAAATTCTACTTGACAGCTTTTTCGCCATGGCCGTCTCCCTTGTGCTTGACACCTGCAGCAAGGCCTCCTATCCTCTAGCACATTACGTGGCGTCACAATTCGCGAGATTATTACGTTTCTATTCTAAACACACATCATCAAGCATATTTCGTGGAAAGTATGATTTACCGTCTGATCTATCTGGTAAAATGTAGGACCCTAATAAAGAGTCACCAAATATTCCCGCCCCGCCATTAATGCAACATTTTTCTTGGTGCCTTAATTTCAGAATCGCATGCGGGTTTTCATCTGCCCACATAATATTATTGTTGTGAAAATTAATAATTCCATCTTTAGTAAATTTAAAATTAGCCTCATCAGTGAAAAATATTTCACTTATATCGTTGGAATATCGGTGCCATTTCTGTCTTAGCCATCGACAAAATTGCATTCTGGGTTCAAAATCTTAGGGTTCTAGAGTCAGAACTTTTTTAATGTGATATGAATAGAGACATTATTCAAGAAGAATTTCAAAAACCGAGCTCTTTGGAATGCCTTTTGCCTAGCTAGCCTTGGGTGCTTATTTCTGGATTACGTGCAACAATTTCAAGAACGCTCTTCAGCTTCGACTTAAAAGATAATTTCGTAACATTCGCATACCAGGCTCAGTCAGCTACGTTCTAAAACCTCGATGAATTGAGGGTTGTCGGCCAACGGTATGCTAGCTGGGCGCTCCGACTGCACTTGTCGGTCGGTAAAGAGGGACCTGCCTCCATCCGGCTGATCAAAGATCTCAACCGCCACAACAAGACATAGAAGTGCAAATCTGATTAAAGAAAGTGCTCTGGATTCATGGTAACAATCTTTGTGTACGGTCCAGAGACCGAGCTAAGATCACGGAGGTCTGTTGAATTTAGGCTTAATAAATTTAACAGGGGATAGCTCGTTGTCAAATCAGGTACGTTATTACAAACTGCTTTCTACAAATTGTCCCACATCGGCGCCCTACTACTCGCTCTACCTTAAACTCTAAGAGGCAGCTAGTTGACGATGATTTAGCACGACGCTTCGCGACTTTAAATTAGACTAAACAACTGCAGGAGATAATACTTAACTTACGCTTTATGCTTTACATGCTGATCATTGATGACCGTCAGAATGTCCTACTTAGGTCATTCAAGATTTTTCCTTATAACTCAAGACCGCAAAGTCACTGTTACTCAATTACTCGCGCACTGGCGACACGCTATTGTTTTAATGTTCAGTTAGCTGCAATAATATTGATCAAGCCGATGACAGGGGGAAAACTCAGTCTGCTAACGAAAAATCCAACTTAGCGTGTTAACGAGCGCTATATGCATACTGCATACATGCTTCTATTTTCTTATAAACGCGAGCCTCCGTGTGTGATGGCTAGTGTCCTTTTTAGGGAAATTGGATGTTTCTCCAGGGGAAAAAATGGTATACGCAGAAACCCACTTATCATTAAAAGGTGAGCTACTTGTAAATAGCAGTGCAAAGAACTCGCACACGTCAGGCAATTACCGGACACGCTGGTACCTAATGAGTAAAGTGTGACGTGGGCTTATAACAAAGAATTCCCTTTCTTAAAGAGTCTAGTACGAGCTATGCCGTGACTAACATTTGTAAACAGGGAAGAATCGAGGGCGGGAGGCTAACGGACCACTAGCGCACATAAAAATAAATTTTGTGAGGGGAGCTGACTGAAAATAGAAAATACCTTCTTAAAGTTCCAAAAAGCAAAAACAATTTTGCGAGAAGAGGTGACCGAAAATGGGCATTTTCGGTGAAAATTACTTAAAATATTGGTCCTAAGTTGTCTGAGTCTGGAGGGCCACCGTCGCTACGTATTTAACATCCAAAATAAATCGAGAAAATCTAGTCGCCCGAGATGACTTTAGTCTTTAAGCGCAAAAACGCGAAAGATTGACATAAATTCGTACCAATCTTGAAATTTCGAGGGTAAAATTCAGCGGATTCTTTGTGCCGAAATCCAAGGTATACACAGGGTGTTTCAGAAGCACGGTATGTAACTTAAGGGTGTGATTCCTTATGATATTCTAAGAGAAAAAGTTCATACGAACATATGTCCGGAGTTTTTGATATACAGGGTGTTAAAGTTTTTTTTTTAATCGTTTTTTTATAATTTTTTTAAATATCCTTCTTTCGATTTTATTGAAATTTGATAACGTTATTAATAATGGTAAGGGGCTTAATTAGCTCGTACTAGATTAAATTTATTAGGTCCAGTGTCGTCCCGGGGAGCACCTTAACGAATATTATTGACAAGAAAATGTACGCCACTGACTTTTCTAATTTTGATATCCTTTTTCAGATTTACTAACTAATAATACAACTCTTGTAATCCTTGAATTGTTTTCGTATCTTGCTTCATTTTCGAGAGGAAAAATAAAAACCACTTTATTGCATGTACAAGAAAAAATATAGGTACCTATTTTTGGGCGGACGGAATGTATGGGCAGGGATCATTGGCGACCTCGTTGGCGTCTATCTTATCGGACCACACTTTTTACCACCTCGATTGAAGGGAAACTCCTATACGCAGCCTCGGTCTGAAGAACTTAGCGTTCTGTTAGAAGACGTACCTCTACAACTAAGAACTAATATGTGGTTCATGCACGACGGCGCCCCAGCTCATTTTAGCCTAGTTGCTCGTCAATACCTCAACAACACTTTTCCTAATTGCTGGATTGGATGCGCAGATCCTCATGGTTGGACAGCTCGAAGCAGTGGCGTAGCCACAGGGCGATCACGCCTGGCGCGCCTTTACTACTTAAAAAACAAGATCGGTCTTATTTTATTTTTAGTAAAGAAGAGCGATGGGAATTAACTTAATAAAACCGGTTTTGAGAGAGTCCCATCACACGAAATTTGGGCGTGGTCCCAAAAATGTTTTGCCTGCGGCGTTTTAGCTCCCCTATCTGCGCCCCTCCGAAACTTCCCCCCCCCCCCCCCCCCCGCCCCAAAATTCTGACTGCGCCACTGGCTCGCAGCCCCGACTTCAATCCTCTAGACTATTATTTATAGGGTCACCTAAAGTCTCCTGTGTACAAGACGCCTGTACGCCTGTAAAACGACTTAAAAATTAGAATTATTGAAAGTTGCAATGCGATACGAAATAATGCAGGCATTTTTGAACGTGTAAAAGAATCAATAATGAGACGATTGCAACTGGACTTAATAAATTTTTTCTAGTTAAGGCTAATTAAGCCCCTTATCATTATGAATAACGGTACCAGATTTCAATAAAATTGGGAAAAGGATATTTAAGAAAATGATAAAAAACCGATGTTTTTTAAAAGGCTTTGACACTCTGTATAAATAAAACGAGGCAACTCCGGACAGATACCTATATGAACTTTTTCTCTTAGAATATCATAAGGAATAAGTTACGTACCGTAGGTACTTCTGAGACACCCTGTACCCAACAAACATCCTACGTACTAAATACGTACCGGGTGTCCCACTAAGAATGGCTGTCGGCCGTATCTCAGTAAGTGTTAGTCGTATGGCTTGCGGAAAAAAAATATATTAGGTAAAGTGGTCATGAGAAATTGCTGGAAATTATTTTCAAGTTTCTCAGACTGGCGCTAGAGAGCGCAACAGTAACGGTAAATATGAATCACGAAGTTTCCTTAAAAGTCGCCTAGTTAAGGTATCCCGAAAATAACATTTTTCCACTTCTAACCTATAACATCGCCATTATTGACCGATTATTAACGCTAGAAATCGTTTTTCTCTACCTTATAAGTCATTATTGACCATGGTCAATAATAAGCCATTGAAATCCATTATTGACCGATCTTTGACCTTAACCGAATTTTGTTTGAACGCAGGTAACTTGATTTTTTAATTCTACAACATAAATTCATTGTGATTAGGCAACCAGATAATTATCAATACATATTAGATTACTTGATATTGTAAAATATCGATACAATCAACATTTTTTCTGCTTCCATCCTTAATTCGGGAGGTGTACACATAATATTATCACTAACATTTTCTTCGCTCATTTTAAAAAAAAACGCAAAACTCGTGAAATCTGATGACACAAATGAACACAAATTGACATTGACAAAGCCACCTGACAAAACAACAAAATATTTTGCCAATTCCAAAGCGCAGGTAACTTGATTAAAAAATATACTTATACCTACCTATAATTTTTTATAATTATTAATACTATAAAGATAAATGTCATATAAAAGTTTGTAGTAGTGGAAAAAATAATATATTAACCACGGTTTAGACAACTTATTATAGCCCTCGCGTCTTAAATCCCTCGTCGCTTCGCTCCTCGTGATTTAAACTCGCCGCTCGGGCAATAATGATGGCTGTCTAAACCTTGGTTAATAATATACTATTATCTATATTTCGAAGATTTATTAATAAAATTCACCTATAGAACGTGTTCGTCACTTTTTAAATAAAATGGTAGGGGAAGGTTGAACATTATTTGTAATAAATGCTGATAACTCCGGTCTGGCTTAACATAATTTAGTAAACTTAGTTTTGTTAAAAAGGGCTTTTCTTACTCTATATATCATCTCATGAACTACGGCAATATGTGTTTTATACTAGGCGCTAGGGGGCGCTGACTTATAACTTCACAAACATTGCGCGTTTTTTCCATAATTGTAAATATAATAGTATATTCAATTTTACCTGATTATAAGGATGATTAAAAGTCTAAGAAGTCAGCGAAAACCGCAAGTTAATATCTATTTTCAATCCGGAGATATCAACAACAATAATCAGTATTACGGAACATTATGATTTTATTTTCAAATTGCCATTGTAAAGGTTTTTTTAAGAGTCAAATAGGCCTTGGAAAAACAAAATATGAATTTAAACTGTGCACGCGTCTCACCTTGTTACTTGAAGAAGCGGTTGAAATCATTGCGGTGTATTTTGAATGTTTGGGAAATGCAACAATTGCTGAACGGGTTTACGCAGTACGACACCCTCAAAGGCGCCGATACGACAGTAGAATGTTTAATCGTTTAGCTAGCCGTTTTCGTACTACTGAAAGTATTCGTCGCCCTGTATATCGCAGACGCCGCCGAGGTCGAACCGAGGAAAACATTGTAAATGTTTTGGCATATGTGGAATTTAATCCACAAATTAGTATTAGATTAATTGTTAGAGACTTAGGCGTTACTCGCTCTACTGTGCATAGGATTTTATTAGAAGAAAGGTAAGTATTTATATCTATATGTTATAACTCCTAAATAGTTTAGAATAATGCTAATATTTCTCTTAATAGTTTTCAAGTCAATGTAATAAGTATTTTGTTTTTCTTTAGGCTACATCCCTACCATATTGTGCTCCACCAGGCTTTGACCCCGCAAGATTATGATAGAAGATTGGATTATTGCTATTGGTTGCTCAATATGATATTGAAAGATAGAAATCTCCTCTCCAGAATTTTGTGGACTGATGAAGCTACTTTCCATAGTAATGGAGGAGTAAACCGCCATAATATGCATTATTGGTCGCGGGATAATCCCCATTGGATGCGGGAGGTGCAGCATCAAGGAAGATAGAGTGTCAATGTCTGGTGCGGCATTTTAGGTGACAGAATAATTGGACCGTTTGTACTTAATGAGTCGCTTACTGGGCAAAGATATTTACATTTTTAACATTGAAAATGTTTATATTATCGCACGGGCACGTAAGTATGGGTACCGAATTCGAAATTCTTGTGTTGCATTTGTCCCTGACGTCACACCGCATTGAAATGATCAGGATCAGACCAAGTCGGGAGTAAACGTATGGTTTCGCTGGAGCAGTCAGCGGGCGTTCGCGATCGAGCGTAGAGCGTGTAGCAATCGGCTGAATCGGCCGTCGTTGCAGGGTGGTTTGGTTGGCGCGGCTGGAGCAGCGCGATCATATTCGTATTTCGTAGTGCAAGCGCTTATGTATGATTTATAATAAACGCCGATAACATTAGTTGCATGCTGTTGTTGGAGAAAGAAGATGAAGAGGAGATGTTAGCCCAAATTCCTCCATTTCGACAAGCGTCATATTAACACTTGAATTTATACTATACCATATTTAAATAAGAGCTGCAGCATACCAAGTAAACAAATCAATTTGGATAAAACGTCAAAGTATCAAAACATTTTAAAATTGTATCATTAGTTGGTATATCCGGAAAAAATATCAAAATTAGAAAAAAGTCAGTGGCGTCCATTTTTTGTCAATAATATTTGTTGAAGTGTTTCCCGGGACGCCACTGGACTTAATAAATTTAATCTAGTTAGGGCTAATTAAGCCTCTTATCATTATGAATGACGGTACCAAATTGCAATAAAATCGGGAAAAGGATATTTACAAAAATAATAAAAAAAACGATTTTTTTAAAAATCTTACGCACCCTGTACATCAAAAACGGGGCAACTCCGGACACATGTTCAGGTTTGTTCAGGTTTGTTCAGGTTTGTTCAGGTTTGTTCAGGTTTGTTCAGGTTAGTACTTCTGAAACACCCTGTATACATTCAAATACAACGGTCAAAGACACAAATATTTATATCAAAATATTGACAACAAACAATAACACCAAACGATACAATGCAATAATGCGAAAATCACCGGTAAACTAATTACAACCCTGTCCCCCAGGGCCTTTTAGTTTTATTGCCGCTTGACCAATCGAAATAGAGTTACGGTTGTCATTAAGTACTGATCAATGTGTAAAACTGGGGTAAGTGGAAAATCAGAGCGCCAATCAGGCAATATTGAAAGTTTACTTGTCTGTTCCGAGGCAACTAACTATACATTAGCGCTGTTGAATTGTCCACTCCCGGCGAGTTACCAGGTGTTTTTTTCTTTCTGAGTAGTCATTTGTAACATAATCTCCGAATCGGTCCGTTGAATAGTGTGTGATATCTTCATAAAAAATTGGTCAACGGTAAAAACTTATAATATACTTTTAGTTTTATTGCATTTTCATATGTTTTGTCAATTATTGTTGTAGCTTTAAAATCCTATATACCGACCAAATCTAAAAGCGGGTTTTACTCACGAACAGGTTTGCACTTCCCCCATAAAAAACATAATGTGGGGCATGTGTGAAAATTGTAATGGGGCAAGTGTAAAGGTTAGTTTACACTTGCCCCATTTTCCTGGGAATGCTAAAGTTCGTTGGCACTGACACTTAAAGCTTTTATTCTTCACAGAGAGTTGACGTCATGGTACGAAATTATAAAAGAAAGTCCGATAGGGCTACCTATGGGGAGGAGCAATTAAATGCTGCAGTAAATGCTGTCAATCAAGGTCAGTTAACCATGTCGATGGCTAGTACCGAATTCAGAATCCCATACATTACAATCCACTGTAGAGTAACTGGCCGCCGTGGCGAAAAAAGCAAGACACAGGGCCGACCTCCAATACTTTCTTGGCAAGATGACTTTGTAACTTTAAATAATATTTCCAATCCTTTTAAGAACAATATGCCAGGCACAGACTGGCTAATAAAGTTTAAACAACGGCACTTTTTGAGTATGAAAAAAACCACAAAGCTTAGAGTACTGCAGAAAGAAATCTACGGACCCATTCATAATAGACCAATATTTTGTTTTATTGGAAAAGGCTATATTGGAGTTGGGTCTTCAGGATCGTCCTGAATGGATTTACAATTTAGATGAGACTTCTCGTCTTAAGATTGTTGGCGCGAAAGGCAAACCCTCTTCAAGAATTATTGCTGGATCGGGCAGAGAATATAATATAACCGTCCTGGCAGGAGCAAGTGCTAGTGGTAGAAAATTGCCACCATTGATAATATTTAAAGGCAATAATGTATGGAGTTCCTTTAATTCAGAAAGAAATGGAGACCTCTTCAAAGACACCGTATATGCAGCCAGCGCCAATGGATGGATGACCTCCGAAATATTTAGAAATTACTTTCTAAAGACTTTTATTCCTTTGGTTCGTGATCAGGCACCAATTATTATTATATATGATGGGCATGTCTCGCATGTGGATTGCTTATTAATTGAAGCCGCAAGAGAAGAAAATATTCATATAGTTAAACTGCCAGCCCATACAAGTCATTTACTTCAACCTCTCGATTTGAGTGTGTTTAGATACTTTAAGGCAATATGGGAGAGGGAAGTAATAACATGGCAAAGACCTCATCAGGGACAACGACTACCAAAAAGGGAATTCGCCACATTGCTAGTGAAAACCTGGGCTGAAGTAGATTCCGGAATCATAAAAACAGGATTTAGAAAGGGTGGTATTGTTCCATTTAATAGACATGTTATTCCTAAAGAGAAGTATGACATCGATGCCCCAAAAAGATGGGAGGAACACTTGAAAAATCAAGAATCTGTAACAGATTTACAACCGAGGCCAGGACGCATTGATATTGAAAGGAATGCTGTAGCACCGAATGTAACAGAAAAAAACCGCTACTTTCAAACAATCAATGTTAAAAACAGTAAAGCCTTCTACATCTGGCGCCTCACTTAAAAGGAAACTAGCATGTAATGCAGAATTACTTACAGCTCCTTCATCAGCATCTAATAGTGCCACCAATCTCAAAGTAATTGTCAGCTCTGATCAGAATGAACAAAATATACTCAATAACCATCAAGATCCTATAACTAAAGCTGTATTACCAGCTACAATCGAAAATCGGCAAGGAAAAATCTTCTAATCCAAGGAAACAAAAGCGCTTAATTCAAGGTGGCCAAACCATTGCAGGTACTATCGCAAGTAGTCAGTAAAAACTCTCTACAAGTTCATCTACTATATCTAAACCAGCTATGAAAATTGACCGAAAGAGTAAACAAAGTCGGCCAAGTCCGTATCAATTTGAATCCAGCTCCAGTGAATCAGATAATGAAAGTGTACCTTTTATGGAATCGGATCAAAGTTTCACTTTAGAATCGCATTGCGAAGATCAGATTCCTGAAATAAACAAAGACAATATTTCCATTGGAGACTGGGTACTGGTTAAATACACATTACCAAAAGCAAACAAACATTTCATTGGCCAGGTAAATACTGTTGACAACGGCTTTGAAATCAAGTTTACTAGAAAATTAAAAGACAATTTTTTATGGCCACTCACCAATGATGTCAATGTAGTACAGCTAGACGATATAGTGACTCGTTTACCTGAACCGGTAGTAACACGCCGAGGAGGTTTTCATTTTAATGTGAAATTTGCGGGATACAATATTTAACAAGTTGCATAAAATTATTCGAATTTTTAAACTTTAAGTTTCTTTTCTGTTTTAGTTTCTCCTTGGGAATAATTCCTACTGTTTTAGAGATTAAAGCCGAACATTGGGTTTTGAACGGATAAAAACGTTTATAAAAATATTATTCTTGTTATTAGGACTTTTTTGAGTATTATTTTGTATTACTTATTATTTTTTAGAATAAATAATCAAAAAAAAATAATCATTCAAATCTCAAAATCTCAAAAATAATTCATGTGTGCCCTATGCAGTATGAAAAGTAAACATATTAAACTATTACTTTCTTACAAAGACATTTTTATAAATATTGTATATTTAAAGTAGGAAGGAAATAAACTTGAACTATTAAAAAGGGCTTCGCACTTGCCCCAGTCTACCCTAATTATAAACTTTTAATGTAATGCTGAAAAATAAACAAAATGGTTTTGTACACTTTACCGTTCTTCCCTACACTTGCTGCCACTTTTTTTCATGCATTTTCTTTCATTACAACATTTTTGTAACTTTCGTTCTCGTAGTTGTTGTATAAAGGGGACTACTTTGCACCTCCTCTATCAAACACTCGCCAGCAATTGCCGAGAACGGTGGCATTCTGCTGAACGATCGGTGCTGGACTGGTCTCTCTAGCAGTCCGAACGCAGCCGCTGCAATTGACGGCGAATGCTGTGTCGCTGAGCTGCGGCAGTGAAACCGTGTACATACAAATCGCATTAAACCAGTAACGAGCTACCAATCGCGAACGCCAGCCGCGGCCGCTGACTGCTCCAGCGAAACCATACCTTAGAGGCGCGTTAGAGTTTATAACCTTTATTTTACTATTTTTTATATTATGAATCAATAAAACTTATATCAACTACCTAAATATTACATTCAAATCTATGAGTTTTCGCAGATCTCAAATCACACAATAGTCACAAGCGTTGCACTCTGCTTCGGCATTTTCAATGTCTTCCCCGGTTGCATCTTTGTAAAGGACTGTAAATTTTTTAAATTACGAACTCCCAATTCTTCTCGAAGATGTGCCCTTGGATATTCGCAGAACTATGGTTTTCCAACACGATGGATGTCCTGCACATTTTGCAGCAAACGTTCGTCAATTTCTTGACGACACATTTCCTGCAAGGTGGATAGGAAGAGGGAGTATATTTCCGTGCCTGCCAGGTAATATTATAGGATATATTGTAATACTGTTAATGAAAGTGGTAATTTCTATTTTAGATCACCTGACTTAACATGCCTAGATTTTTATCTATGGGGGAGATTGAAGGATCTTGTTTTCGTTACCAGACCCACCACAAGGGAAAACATGATAGAAAGGATAATGGATGGCAGCCGCCGTATCCCTATGACAGAGGTGGAAACTGCAGTATTACCAACCAGGGAGAGATTGGAGTCGTGTATACAGAACGATGGGCGACAATTTGAACATTTAGGGCGCCACTGAGAATTATTGTCGTAACAATATATTTGCTCGAAACAGTACCTTCATATCTCGTTTTTTCAAGGCCTATTTGACTCTTAAAAAAACCTTTACAATGGCAACTTGAAAATAAAATCATAATGTTCAGTAATTATGATTATTGTTGTTGATACCTCCGGATTGAAAATAGATATTAACTTGCGGTTTTCGCTGACTTCTTTGACTTTTAATCATCCCTGTAATCAGGTAAAATTGAATATACTATTATATTAACAATTATGGAAAAAACGTGCAATGTTTGTGAAGTTGTAAGACAGCGCCCCATAGCGCCTAGTGTAAAACACATATTGCCGTAGTTCATAAGATGATGTATAGAGCGAGAAAAGCCCTTTTTAACAAAACTAAGTTTACTAAATTATGTTAAGCCAGACCGGAGTTATCAACATTTATTACAAAATAATGTTCAACCTTCCCCCACCACTTTATTTCAAAAGTGACGAACACGTACTAAAGGTGAGTTTTATTAATAAATCTTCGAAATATACAAAAATGTTATTTTCGGGATACCTTAACTAGGCGACTTTTGAGGAAACTTCGTGATTCATATTTACCATTACTGTTGCGCCCTCTAGCGCCAGTCTGAGAAACTTGAAAATAATTTCCAGCAATTTCTCAGGACCACTTTACCTAATATATTTTTTTTCCGCAAGCCATACGACTAACACTTTCTGAGATACGGCCGACAGCCATTCTTAGTGGGACACCCGGTAACTATTGTGTTCGATTTATGTCCCGTACGTACAGTAAGTAAAATATACATTTTAAATACGTATTTTCTCTGACATTTTGTGTATGTACAACGACCATTCTTGATTGTACGTACAATGTATCATTCTTAAATGTACCAACGTCTTAAAAACGGTTGGGATGATACGTTGTTATGTAGGTATGTTTTATTACATACCTAATGTAACAATGTTTTACCTTATGTAAAACTAAATTACTAATAAAAAATAATTAAATTAGACCTTTTGCAAACTTGGATATTTTTTTGTTCTGTGATTGTAAGGTTAATTATTATTATCCGCTACCGATTTAAATTTCGCGCTTGCTTACATCGTAAAAATCCGACACTATTCGGACGTCTTTCTGTGCAGTGACTTCTTTTTGTATTGCCGATTTTTCTGAACGAATTGTCGAATTCTACCACGACGTTTTCCTCTAAATGTGTTAAGTTTTATTAATTTCTTTGTTCGTCAATTTATTATTTGATATACAATTTACAGGTAAATAGTAACTTGAGTAGTAGAAATGCCTCCTAAACAGCTTAGAAAACCTTAAATGTACTTGGCTATGTCGATTACGATTTGTTTTGTTTTTAGCTGAAATTTTAAGACAGCATTTTTTTTTGAGAGGCATTCCAAGTAAAACTCTTAAGGTATCATATACTGAAACTGTTAGTCCTGGGGCGCTTAGTCAAGTAAAAGTTACTTGTAATCGTGAAGCAGATCTACTGGCACTTAAAGATTTCTTAAATCTACCAGAACATTTCAGAAAGTTGGTAAGATTTGACCACCCATTCTATTTATAAAGTAGTATAGTAAAACTTGATATATAAATACCTTTAATATGTATTTTAGGGTAAAATTCAATTATCAATTGAATAAGGCCTCAACAGCCCTTTAGATTAGGTATTAATATAGTAAGAATGTTTATTTTTGATAATGTTCTAGTACATTTACCATTTTAGAAGTCTAAAATCTGCATATTGGCAGGAAATAATTTACAAGCTTTATTAAGCGAAGCATGGGAGCATTTATTTAGAATCACAAGGCTGAAAAGATACCAGAAAAAAGATTTTCGCAGTTTTTAATTGCAAAAGTTATAATAAGTAAGTACTAATTTAAATGATGAAACGGAAATTGGACGTTTTCAACTAGAGGTGTAGTGTATCGTAGTCAAGTAGAGTAGGATATGAGCGTGTTTTGTATCTTGATATTATTTTTATGTTATCTCCCCTAATTTTTTATTTTAATCATCTTAAAGTTTCTTTAAAATATGGCTTATTTTATTTTGTTGACTTGTATTTGTATATACTACAAAAGATTATTTTTTCTGGGTTGTAATTAAAGTTTCTTCATTTAAAATGCCCTTCTGAGAACAGAAAAAAGCTGAAATAAAAAAGAGGCTTAGCAGGAAATAGCCAGATTGCTAAGGAGGAGCCCCGATCGACTAAAATATAAACAAAAAGCGAAAAATAATGATAACGATGGGGAAACAAATAATAATCCCGGGGTATCAGATAGATATTAATACATTCATATATACACAATATATATAGAATGTTACTAAATATTAACCAACAAATTTATTGTAATATATTATTATAGATACTTTATCAGTAGTTATTATTTATCCATTGTAGGTACAAACAACGTACTTCTTACGTATGTAGTACGTACATAGCACGAAGTGTGCGTACATCTTTAACACGTACAGTAAATGTACGTACATAAAATATACGGTTATCGTCCGTAGATAAGATGTACTTGTCGTACGTCTCTATGACGTACAATTGTGTGGAAAATTTACATACTAAGTTTGTAAAATGTACGTACTACGTACAATAACGTACATACGTAACACATACTTTATGTCCAACTAGTACGTACTTAAAAGGTCTTATGTATGTATTTATATTAGTTGGGTATATACCAAAAGAATTTTGAACGAAATTCCTGCAAGAGTATAACACAATATAACACTAAAACTATCAATAAGGATCTAGGAGCGTCTATACAAATCGTACTGTTTAGGTTAGTTCAGGTTAGTTAGTTAGGTTAGACATTAATATGGGCGCACCAATTAATAACCCGAACGTTACTTCCAGTTGTAAGAGAATGATATAGTGCGCTATGCAATTGTCAAGTTACGGCTCCAGGTCCAAACTAAAAGTCACAAGGTATGGAGGTAACCGAGGAGGTAACACTCCGAGTTAGCTTATTTAACCATTTCTTGGTTCGCGCGAGCCCCCAGATCTAGCAGACGACCTTAAAACTATAGAAGCAGCGTCTAGAAAAAGTCACAGCCATAAAGATTAATACAAGAGCAATACTTCTTACTCTCACGGATGACGTCGAAACCATACAGCACCAGGAGGCATCAGAAAAGAATGCACTCACATATCACACTCACTGCGAAAATAAATCCAGAAGCCGCAAGAGGGTGGAAAATCTCACCCGATCGGGTTTTCCCTTCGCCCTCTTCCCCATCGTACCGTCGCCAAACTACTGGCTACTTTACTACTGTTACCTACGACTCCCACGAGCCCACGACCCACACCTTGTTGCTCCGCTCCAATCTGTATCCATGAGGTGGGTTCGTCTATTCAGAACGGAGTTGGAGTAGAGCACGAACAGATTTTTGTTATAATATTTTGGAGTAAAAGGACAGAAAAGTAATACCCGAACTACCAGAGCGAAAGAAAGTCATTCTTGTCTCTTGTCAATATCAGCTGATATTGATTTGTTGTTTGTTGGTTATTTTGGGGTTATTTTTAAAAGATCATAAAATAAAAATCGAGATATACATTGTCTTCTCATATTCCTAAGTATTTTACTTTTTCCTAATGATTTAAATTAATTTTTTAAATAATATGAGCAAAAATAGCTACTCTTCCGATTGCAGAGTAACAGTGAACCGTCCACCACAACACATCTGTTACCGGGATCGGTAACTACAAAGCAAGTTTTCTTGTAAATTTCCAATTATTTCATGTTATTCATATTTTAAAAACACGAAGAAAGAAAAGAGGCATTGTATTAAAAATAAAAACCGAATTGGTTAACCTAAAAAAACACTTTTGACAGTTTGCTCCTTTCTGCGCAAGTTCACTCTAGGAATCCGCTTTCTCGAAGTGGAACTTTTAGAGTGAGCTCGATTTACCTTACTCCGTAATAGTCGAACGCAAACGGGTTCACTCTACTTGCACAAAATGGCCATACCCGAACGGCTGGAGCACGTAAGGTGCGCACGGAGTGAACGGAACGTGATACCCGAACCTAGCTATTGTCTCCTATCACGCCACCACCAAACAACGCCACCTAGCAGCCGATCGGCCCGCGATTCGCGCACAAACATCTTCCTAGAAAGCAATAATTGCAATAATTATTATTGCCTCAGTTTTGAAAATATTCTATTTTTAAGATTTAAGAAGTAGTCCATGTTCGGTGGCGAGATTGTAAATAGAAATAAAGGTCTGTCTTTACCACCAAATAACTTTATTTGCCCCTCTAGGGTAGAAAACAAGGGTTATAGAAAATACATGAAATGATGAAGAATTAAAATAAATTTCTTAACATTGTTGTACTTGTTTCGACTTTAGGGAAAGTCATCTTCAGCAACTAATCATTTAAGAAATTTTGTTATAAAAAGTAGTTAAAACAGTTGGGAAAACAATGGGTGATTCAAAAATAAAATACAATGACATGCAGATTATGCAACCATTGGAATAGACAGCAGCTTATTATAAGGACGAAGTATCTCTATGCAATGGTAGGAGATGATTTAAACGCAAGTAGGATAAAAGACCCTAATCATAATACAGTGATTTAAGAATGTTGAAATTAGAACATGTTGTAAAAGAAGAAATTCATTCCTAATTTAAAATTAAACTGACTTAGTGAGGGGACATGTATATTGTTGTGGTGGATTAGATTTTATGTAAATTAAATTAAATGAAATTGCTTCTCCTTAAAATTGTCAAAACAAAACTATGTCATTTCTGGTAAAAAATTTTTGGGAATACATCTGAAAGGAGAAAATTTCTAATTTTAGAAATTTTATTTTTTTTTTTGGAAACCAATAAAATATATCTAATCACATTACTTAACGGTTTGTTATATATGTTATAATATTAATGTTATTGATTATGTACTCACCAAGTGGTCATTATTCACATGTTATATTATAAAATAAAATAAAATTTCTTTTAGTAAATTCAAAACATCGCATTAATGAAGGGAATTCTTAGTTTTGATTTTCTTCCTGTTACCAGGTGAAGAAATCATTTGGTGAATTAACTTTATCATTAAAAACTAATGCGTGGCGACTGGCGTTGCAAAATGGTGAGTACCTAGAATTGGTACTACTAGGTACAGGGTTATCCAACCAAGACTAGACAAGGCGATTTTTTGACTTTTCCTGTACTTTTATAAAAAAACTGAAATAGCCATCTTAAGTCTCCCGCGAATTCGAATATCTTCAGCAAAAAACAATTGAACATCAAACAAAAGTACTAGGGGTCACTTTCATATTTTTTTAAATGGGATGCCGTATTTTTAATGAGCTTATCCGATTTCTCATATAAATTTTGATCTAAAATGTTGGATTTTTAATTCAAAAACGCCTTTTTTCTTCAGTTTTAAATTCGGAAAATGTTCGTCTACCGTAAGATTAATACCTGATAGATGGATACTCGTTTCACCTGTTCACCCTTAAACCTGCTTTAAACCGTCCGTCAGTTAGACAAAATAATCAAGTTTCAAATTTCTATATATTTTTCACGAATTAATTACAAATAATGAAATATTCTTTAGAAGAACGGCTAAATGTAATAAAATTATATTACAAAAGTGGAGAGAATGCTCGACAAACACAAAGAACATTTTTTGAGAGTTTCCAGAGACACATTTCAGTGGATACAATTCTCAGAATTAAGACCCTATTTGAAGAAAGTAAGACATTGAAAGATAAGCCAAGAAAGATGAAAAGACGGAATATAAGGGATCGAGCTATTGTTCAATATTTTACTATAAATCCGAAGAGTTCTATTCCGCAAGCGGTACGAGAAGTAAGGTATGGTCCAGGGCTCCGGAGAGTAAGCTATGGAACAGTTCACAGAACTTTAAAAAAATGTGGTCTAAAACCATATTGCATCCTTCCCGTTCAATACTTAACACAGCTTCAAAAAGAACTGCGATTTCGATTTGTTGCTTCAATGCTGATGAGAGAGCAAGACGAAGATTATAATTTATATAATAAAATTCTATGGAGTGACGAAGCGTCATTTACAACATCGGGGGTATACAATCGGAAAAATACAAGATACTGGGCAGCAGCTAACCCTCATAGATATGAAATGATAAAGTTTCAAGGTTGGAGCTCACTTAATGTTTGGTGTGGGATGTTAGAAAATCGAATTATTGGACCACTATTTTATCGTGGCTCTTTAACAGGCCAAAGATACCTCCATTTTCTTCATAACGATATCGAGGATTTCTTGGTAAGGTTGCCATTGCAAGCCTACAACAATATCATTTGGCAGCAGGATGGTGCTCCGCCTCATGCAGTTCGAGAACAAGTAACATACCTAAACGAGCGTTACAATCAGTGGATTGGCCGTAACGGAACAATTCATTGGCCACCAAATAGCCCCGATATCACGCCAATGGATACATTTTTATGGGGTCATTTAAAAAATGTAGTTTATCAACGACCCAACAGAAGTCTGGAGGACATTCAGCAAAAAATTATAAATGAAATTAATAGACTTAACCAGGACCAAAATATTGTAAGAGATTCTTTGGAGAGATTGAAAAGGGGGCATCGGTCATGTTTTGAAAATAATGGAGGACACATAGAACAATTATATTATTGAGATTAAAGTTATTCACTTTAGTTTATAGTTTTTTCTAATATGTCATACTTTTTTTATACGTAAGCAATAATAGATTTGCAAAAACTACTAAATTTGTAATTAATTCGTGAAAAATATATAGAAATTTGAAACTTGATTATTTTGTCTAACTGACGGACGCTTTAAAGCAGGTTAAAGGGTGAACAGGTGAAACGGGTATCCATCTATCAGGTATTAATCTTACGGTAGACGAACATTTTCCGAATTTAAAACTGAAGAAAAAAGGCGTTTTTGAATTAAAAATCCAACATTTTAGATCAAAATTTATATGAGAAATCGGATAAGCTCATTAAAAATACGGCATCCCATTTAAAAAAATATCAAAGTGACCCCTAGTACTTTTGTTTGATGTTCAATTGTTTTTTGCTGAAGATATTCGAATTCGCGGGAGAAAATGACTTAAGATGGCTATTTCAGTTTTTTTATAAAAGTACAGGAAAAGTCAAAAAATCGCCTTGTCCAGTCTTGGTTGGATAACCCTGTACACGTTTAATTTTCTTTTTAATGCGTTTTTTAAAAATCATGTTTCCGGTAATCAACTGTTAAGTCCAATGGTGGCAAATTTAAACAGGAATCTACAGATGGACAAGGAAGAGTTAGATATACAAATTATATATACATCAAGTTACAATAAAGGTGGGGAGATTCGCTTCCCTTATGTAGGGTGTGTACATATTAGTCTTATCATAAATAGAGCATGAGCAATGACGTGAATGAAGCATAAAACAAAGAACCTGTGATATTTCATTCCCCGTAACTGCCAAACAACGACCGCAACCAAGAATCCACCGAAACCCGGGTCGACTGCAGCATACAAACCAAAATGAGTAACTCTAGATGGCAGCACTATAAACCATAAATGAAAGATTAAAATATTGTATAGGCAAGACTAAGGATACAAGTGTAATATTGGTTATGTCACAATTGAGTTTGACATTTGAAGTTAAAATTTTTATGGAGGTTAATTGGTTGATAATTACAGTAACAAACAAAACAAGTAATTGATTGTATCAGATGTAATGGTGTTTAAATTTGAAGAGAGAGACTGAAATGGATTACTGGACAGCATGGATTAGACATGAAGTTAAAAGGTGCTATTTTGCTCTTAATCTGATTGAGGTCAAACTTAAGTCACTACATCTCAAATTATCAACATTATTGCATCAAATTGAATTTGATACCCTATATATGGATATTGCAATATGTTGATGATATCAACACTAATAAAATTAATAGATTACATAACAAAATCTCCCTACTTGCTCAAAAACAAATACCTGAATATGATACTGTTATTCACACTAAATCAAACAAATTTAATAATAAGTGTGACAATAGAATTGACTTTAACCAGGTTGAGAGTATAAGTGATAATTCTCTATGTAATATTAGCTTTAGCAATGACGTGTTTGAGCATGAATTTAACCTAGAACACTTACCCAATGGCACATTTGGTAACAAAGAATTTAATTTCCATCCTAGATTTATTAATTTGTCTACAATTGAACTCAATAATAATGACATTGAAATTTTGAACTTGGGCTTTAAATTTAATTTCCATAATAATCTTAATGATAAAAATTTAGCTTTTATTGCCATTGATGCTGAAAGAATACTTGAATCTTTTGAAGAGATCTCTTATGCTGACTTAATCAGAACCAATGTAGCAAATACTATCAATCAGTACCTGAAAACAAAAAACAAACATAATAATTTTACAATGAATACAAAACTTAAAAAACTAATTAATAAGATTAAAGACAATAATTTGATTATCACCAAAGCAGACAAAAGCAATTGTATTACTATATTAAATAAAGACGATTATATTTACAGGGTGGAGAATTTCCTTAGAGATGGTTTTAGCATCTTATCAAATAATCCTACTAACAAATTTTTCTCCTACGTCAAATCAAACCTTGATATAACATCAAATACACTCAAACATTTAAAAACTAATAAATATAGACTATACCCTATGAATCCATCTGTGCCACTCTTGTATGGCTTGATAAAAACTCATAAACCTCCACCTTTTCCTATAAGACCAGTCGTTAGCTATACTCAGTCTCCAGCATCTTGCCTATCTAAATGGCTTAACCACATTATTTTATCTCATACTAATTTTTCTAATCCCACTTCCATAAAAAACAGTAAATGTCTAACCGATAAGTTATTACACTTAAATGTCCCACCCGATACTAGATTAATCTCATTTGATATTAAAAACTTATTCCCTAGCTTACCACCTGAGGATTGCATTGAATGTGTTAGAACTTTATTATTCGAAAAATCTAATCTTGATACGTTTCATATACTGAATATATGCTTATTGGTTGATACAGTGCTTAAGCAGAACTTCTTCCAGTTCAATGGAAAAATATTTTGTCAAAATATTGGAGTCGCAATGGCATCTAACCTATCACCTTTGCTGGCTGAGATATTTCTGTTTTTCTTGGAAAAGAAAATTAAATTGCATCCTTTATATGAAAAATTTTTATTTTACTATAGATATGTTGATGACATAAAAGCTTGCTTCAATGGTACAGAGGATGAATTGAATAGTTTTCATAACTTTATTAACACAATACACCCTTCAATAGAATTCACTATAGAACAATAAATTAATAATAGTATCAATTTTCTCGATTTAACTTTGACTAAATATGATCAGGGACTGCAATTTTCAATCTTCCACAAGCCTTCGGCGACGGATAGTATTATTCCATTTAATTCTAACCATCCAATAGGCCATAAATTAAGTGATTTTCATTCATTTTTCCATAGACTTTTTGCTGTCCCAATGAATAATTATAATTTCAACAAAGAACTCTCCTACATTACCCCACTTGCTAAAAATAATAAATATCCCATACACATCATTAATAAAATATATTATAAGAATTTAAATAAACATATTAATAGACATTTATTATCTAATCAAAATATTGTAAAGCCTAGATTTTATACCAGCTTACCCTATATGGGAACGATATCCCATAATATCAAAAATATATTCCTTAAATTCAACAACAACATTCATATATCTTTCAAAACTCAAAACAATTTAAAAAACTATATAAATAACAATAAAGATACTATTGATGTGCTACATAAATCTGGTGTTTATAAACTTAGTTGCACTTATAGTGACGAATTTTCTACTTGTAACTGCTGTTATGTTGGGCGTACTGGACGTAAGTTTTGTATTCGAATACAAGATCATATTTCGCCAATAGAAAGAAATAAAAATAAACAGTTGCCCGTGGATACCAAATCAAATTTCTCTGACCATATTCTTAATGCTAAACATGCATTTGATCCAGAAAGAGGAGTTGAAATATTGCATGTAGTACCCAATGGTAAAACATCTGCCTTGTGGGAAATGTTTGAGATAAATCAAGCTATCAAGAATCCTGAAATCCAAGTCCTAAATGAGCAAATTACCTTTCACTGTCTCCCATTTTTTAATTCTTTTCAAATTTAAACACCATTACATCTGATACAATCAATTACTTGTTTTGTTTGTTACTGTAATTATCAACCAATTAACCTCCATAAAAATTTTAACTTTAAATGTCAAACTCAATTGTGACATAACCAATATTACACTTGTATCCTTAGTGTTGCCTATACAATATTTTAATCTTTCATTTATGGTTTATAGTGCTGCCATCTAGAGTTACTCATTTTGGTTTGTATGCTGCAGTCGACCCGGGTTTCGGTGGATTCTTGGTTGCGGTCGTTGTTTGGTAGTTACGGGGAATGAAATATCACAGGTTCTTTGTTTTATGCTTCATTCACGTCATTGCTCATGCTCTATTTATGATAAGACTAATATGTACACACCCTACATAAGGGAAGCGAATCTCCCCACCTTTATTGTAACTTGATGTATATATAATTTGTATATCTAACTCTTCCTTGTCCATCTGTAGATTCCTGTTTAAATTTGCCACCATTGGACTTGACAGTTGATTACCGGAAACATGATTTTTAAAAAACGCATTATAAAGAAAATTAAACGTGTACCTAGTAGTACCAATTCTAGGTACTCACCGTTTTGCACCGCCATTCGCCTCGAATAGCACGCATTAATTTTTAATGATAAAGTTAATTCACCAAATGATTTCTTCACCTGGTAACAGGAAGAAAATCAAAACTAAGAATTCCCTTCATTAATGCGATGTTTTTAATTTACTAAAAGAAATTTTATTTTATTTTATAATATAACATGTGAATAATGACCACCTGGTGAGTACATAATCAATAACATTAATATTATAACATATATAACAAACCGTTAAGTAATGTGATTAGATATATTTTATTGGTTTCCAAAAAAAAAAAAAAAATTCTAAAATTAGAAATTTTCTCCTTTCAGATGTATTCCCAAAAATTTTTTACCAGAAATGACATAGTTTTGTTTTGACAATTTTAAGGAGAAGCAATTTCATTTAATTTAATTTACATAAAATCTAATCCACCACAACAATATACATGTCCCCTCACTAACTCAGTTTAATTTTAAATTAGGAATGAATTTCTTCTTTTACAACATGTTCTAATTTCAACATTCTTAAATCACTGTATTATGATTAGGGTCTTTTATCCTACTTGCGTTTAAATCATCTCCTACCATTGCATAGAGATACTTCGTCCTTATAATAAGCTGCTGTCTATTCCAATGGTTGCATAATCTGCATTTCATTGTATTTTATTTTTGAATCACCCATTGTTTTCCCAACTGTTTTAACTACTTTTTATAAAAAAATTTCTTAAATGATTAGTTGCTGAAGATGACTTTCCCTAAAGTCGAAACTAGTACAACAATGTTAAGAAGTTTATTTTAATTCTTCATCATTTCATGTATTTTCTATAACCCTTGTTTTCTACCCTAGAGGGGCAAATAAAGTTATTTGGTGGTAAAGACAGACCTTTATTTCTATATTCTATTTTTATTTTTAGCAAGCCTGCAAGTTTATGCTTATGACTAGATATTATTTTATATAGATGTTTGATCATCAAGACGTGTTTCCAACACAACAATCATTTTTACAAAGTATTTTACTCGGTATTTTATGTAAATAAGTGGAAAACTCAATTTGGAAATTGGAAATTGCCTGTCAGGGTACGTTTATTGATATAATCTGCGCGCTATGGCTTTTTCAAACCGAAAATGCCTTTGTGCTATTTTAAATTTGAAGAAATAGTCCATACTTGCAGTGGAGTGTAGGTAATAAATTAAAACAACACTTCTGTCTTCCTCCACAAATAATATATATTTTTGAAAAATTTTAACGATTGTCTCTACATGTTTCGACTATATATACAGTCATCTTCAGGGGAACTATATCGAGTGTAGTCAGGTTAGTCTTCAACTACACAAATTCCACGTGCTATTTGCTGAAATGAGTAATTATCCATTTTTTAGTTTTTAATGAAATTCTTAAATAGTAAAAACGCACACGTCACAAATAACGGGTTGATCGGTTGATCAACTAAAACTTGGAAAAAAAACTTACATTATCTATTGCTTATTAAATAGGCTGAAATGCGCTACATGTTTAAATAAAGTTTTTAAACTATTGGTAGAATCCACAAGCTTTTTGGGTGCTACGCCCTTTTTTGGGGCTACCAAAACCTAGAAATTCTATAAGTTACAGCAGCAAACAAAATCAAATAAATATAAGTACACTAAAAACTGAACAAATAAAAATCAAGCGGTTTAGTTATTGTTTAGGAAAATTAGAAAAATAAAATTGTTATAAACTGGAGATTTTAATGAAAAAACCGGAGACCGGAGGTCAAGTATCAAAAACCAGAGACTCCGGATGAAAACCGAAGAGGTTGTCATCCTGCAACTGAACTAGGTATCAGTAAATTAGTTTTTCTGTTTACATGGTGTAAAAAATAACTATACATTTTTATATTTTAAAATAGCATCCAAGCACCTTCTTATTTTCTTCATTACTCACGTAGCCTGTTTACTGAACTTACTCAATGCAGTCGTCCTTTTAGGTCATTTTATCCTGAGAACGGTCGACTATTGATACAACTATATAGGTACCCAATAAATTAATAAAAAAACACACTTAGATGACACCATCTTCAAGTGCCTGTAGCTTAGCTCCGTATGACAGCATTTGTAGACCGCTGTTAATATGAACTCTTATCCGTAATTTTTATGTAGAATCATACCTCCCTATATGGCATAGGTACTCTCAGGAGAATATAGGGGAGCTCAAAATAACCCTAATTTGTTATAGAAAAAAAAATCCTTAACGAAGATACAAAGCCCCAAGAGGCTACCCAGCGACTGACATTTTCGGCTCTATCTTTTGAGCCGACATGTAGAATTTAATGAAATATTAATATTTTATGTAGGCATAGCAACCATAGTATTTAACAAATCGGTTCTCAGCTCTCTAAAATGACACCTGTCACAATTTTGGCCCAACGAGTGTGGTTCTTGATATCGCCGACGATGTAAAAGCTCTACTGTAGCATAATTTTATCAGTCTTTATGGTCTACATAAAATATTATAATTTCATTAAATTTTACATGTCGGTTCAAAAGTTGTCAGAACCGAAAAGGTAAGTCGCTGGGTACGCCCCTTTGGGGCTCTGTATCTCCGTTAAGGGACACTTTAGGATTTTTTTCTATGACAAATTTATGGTTATTTTGACCCCTATACGCTTCCCAGAGTATGCCAAATCATCGACTTAACACAAGATGGACGTAGCCAGTCATTCATAAAAAGGTCTATCGTCTGTCTCAAACAACCAACAGGAAAGGGGGGTGAGGGGTATTTACTGCGGCTTCTACTTAGAAGCTGGACTCAAACTGTGATGAGACAAAAAGCGCAACGCTGCACAGCATGGTCACATTGGTAAAATTATTCAGTGGCGTAACAGTTTCGTGTTAATTTGTAATAAGTTTTACAAAATTTGATAGAAAATTTTAGGTGAAGTATTCATAAATTCAAAACATTTTTAAGGTTTCTAAGTAACATGAAATTGACTTGCGGCTGAACTAACCTGCCAAAATTCTGACAGTAGATGTTTAGAGTTCAAAGAAAACTGATGATGATAATTCACCTCACTTTTATTGAACCAATCAAAACGCTCATTTTCATAGCAACCACCTTGGTAACGGTCGTCTTACCCGATAAGACTACCGCTAGCTCGAAAAGACGCTTTCGAAAAGACGCTTGTAGCTTTTTTACTTAAATAAAAAATTAGTAACACCTCTAACTTGTATATTTACCTTTATCAGACGGCCTTCATTTTTATGTTCAGTAAATTATCCAATAAAATACACCTCTAGAGGCGGTTTCTTATCTTCATACCTTCGTTTTTCACTCGAAACTCGATTTACCAAGAAAATTTTCACTCAATGTAATTTTTACTTATAATCAAAGATAAGACCCTCGAGCTAAAGCTCTCGGGATCATATCAGATTATAAGTAAAAATTACATTTCGTAAAAATTTGTCAGAAAATCGATTTCTTGTTAAAAACATCGGTATTACCGATAAGACGCCTCCTCTATCGGTATATTACTGTTGATAAGATATTCATCCAATTGTAAAATCCAAATGATTCTTTTTTATTTTTTTTTTATCAATAAAACCGCTTCTTAAAAGTCGTTGTGCCATATACTTACCGGATACCCTGTTTCCTAATATAAATAATTACCTATGGTGGGGCGAGGTGTTCTGACCTGCCTTCACATATTAATTCTTATATATCAGGCAGTATACGGATGGTTTATGAGATATTGGCGGATTTAATAAAACCCATTATTAGTCTTCCACATGTTTCGTTTATTTCACGATTAGGTAACTTTTTGATGTTTACATGAATTTAACCTAGTATTACTTTCACAGTAATAACTTATTATGTTCATATTGATATGTAAGACACCTTGCAACTGAGGTCAATTTAACTACCCTTAGGATTTAGTTCCATTAATCGAATCAACACGTCCTTGTTTTAACCATAACATAGAGCTGAACGAAAACGTCTATTTTACCTTGATGCTGGGGTAAATAATCACTTGTTTACATTGGAATATAAAATCAACACACTATTGTATTATTATTTCTGAGAACTAAACTGAGAGAAAGATGGCAGACTAACTAATCACTGCCGTCGGAAAACTGCAATTCTCGTACGGAAGGTCTTTAAGAAAGAATTAACTAACCTTTTAGAATAATAATAATAATAATGACTTTTATTAACAAGATACATAGCAAATTAACAAAGGAATTATGTGTAAATATCTATAAATTATTTAAAAGTAAATAAAAAGGGCAGAGCGTAGTTTGGCAAAGTCTAGCCTTCTGGCTACTATTACTTAACCAAAGGTAGGCTCAGAGTATAATACATATAATACAAAACACAAAAATAAAGAAAAAAGTAGGATAAGCATGATGAATTCGTTCAAAACAAGAAAATTATCGAGGTGGTCAGAAGCATAGCATTGTCTATTTAACAAATGATTACGATTACGAAGTTTGAATTTAAATTTATTAATGTTATATTTAATCTAAATTTCTCAGGCAGAGAATATACAAACTAATGGCATTAAATGAAAAACTTCTCTCAAACATTGCTGTTCGATGTTGTGGCATTGTGTACCTATTCCTAAATCTGATGTTCCTATTATGTACAGTTGTTCTAGTAATAAATTTACTTTTTACCAGATTAGAAGAGTCGGATGAGTTAAGTAATCTGTGTACGAAGTTACCAAGGTGGTGGACTCGGCGATTATTCATATTAAGCCAATTGTATTCAGTTATCTTATGCGAAATGTGATCATATTTGCGAAGATCATAAATTAGTCTATAACATGTATTTTGTACTTTCTGCACTTTGTATCTGTCCTCCTCGCAGAGACAAGGCCCATAGATGAAGTCGCAATAGGTGAAGTGTGATAACACCAAGTATTCATAAAGAGTTTTCTTTAATTGAGTAGATAATATGTGGCGATTACTATATAAAAGGTTAAATAAAGCAAATGCTTTTTTATTAAGATTTTTTATATGCTCACGAAATCGTAGTTCTTCATCGACCATTAGGCCCAAGTCCCTAGCAGAGTTGACAAAGTTTAAAGGAGTATTTAAAACTTGCACTTTGAAGTTGTGCTTTACATAACTTTTTTTAGCCTTAGTACCTATAGGTACAGTAATTCAGATTTTTTAGAGTTTAAAATTAAATTATGTTCCTCCCTTAGGATTTAGTTCGATTAATCGAATCAACACGTCCTTGTTTTAACTATACCTTAGAGTTGAACGAAAACGTCTATTTTACCTTGATGCTGGAGTAAATAATCAGTTGATTACATTGGAATATAAAATCAACACACTATTGTATTATTATTTCTGAAAACTAAACTCAGAAATAGATGGCAGACTAACTAATCACTGCCGTCGGAAAACTGCAATCCTCGTATGGAAGCTCTTTAAGAAAGATTTAACTAACCTTATAGAAGAATATGACTTTCACTTTACTGTGTTCGAACTAGAGCTTCTCGCCTTGAGTCTTGGACGCTACTAACCAATAAAGACTAAGGTTAAAGAAAACAATCAGCCATGTTATTGGAACGCAGCCCGCGTATCAAGTTTAAACGTCAAAAACAGTGCCGCGAGTCACTACCACCGAAAAACAAGGCCTTGAAACGAGAAAGTATGAGTCATTACGAGTAGACCAGTGGCGGCCGATCTCCTGATGAAATATATTGCAATAAAGATTTATTTTTTAATATTTGGATTTACTATGATAAATTTAACTTATGTAAAGTATAAATCCATACCAAAAAAGTATTTTAGTACTAACAAATGTGTAATCCAAATATTTTTATCTAAATAGGTATTATTTTTATATGGATATCAAAGCGCTTGTATTGGGTTATTTTACTACGCTCGCGTGATTTTATCGGAACAGCTCTCGTTAAATTTTCTGAGAGTAAGTGTTCGATACCAAGCATAAAAAATATCCGGCTAAATCTGAGCTCTTATGGTATTGCTTGTGGATAAATAAAGTTAGTAATAAATAAAACTATGGTATTATTTATTAGTCGAACCCAACGGAACATGGTGGCAGCGGTGTGTGTTAACAACGCGAGTGATTAAGTCAGACAAGTGACAAAGAAGCACGGTAAATAAAATAAAGGTGCGCGTAAAAGGTATTCTAATATCGGCGTCCCTTGTGAGTTGCAATCATACTCGATTACTCGCTTTATACATAGGACATCATTATGTCTATAAATACACCAGTTACAACTACAAACAATACGATTACGACCACACAAGTTTTTCTCGGTACCAGCCGCATAGGCAGCGTGGAAGAAAATAATTCAAAGATACATGTTTGTTTCTGGACAGCTACAAAAACCAGAACAAGACCAAATAGATATCCTCATGTACATTATGGGAGACGAAGCAGAAAAAATAGTTCTTCAGCTTGAACAGAAGCCAACAACTTTTGAGGAAGCTTTATCAAGCTTTGACAAATTCTTTATTCCCAGAAGAAATATAATTTTCGAACGTTTTAAATTAAATTCGAAGGTTCAACAAGCAGGTGAACCAAAACCAGTCTACATAGTTAAGCCGAACACTGCAACTATAGGCAATTAAAAGAAGAACTAATTCGGGACCGAATAGTAGTTGGAATGTCAGATAATAAAACATCAGAAATGTTACAATTAAGAGAAACACTTACGCTACAACAGTGTACTCTGGAGGCAAAACAAGCAGAGCTTCAAGCAAAGAACTGTTAACAAGTCACAGACAACCCAGGTAGCAAGGTGACGTATTTAAGACGTCGATTATTGATCATCAGTGACGTCATAAATTACGTAAATGAGACGTTAAAAAGACGTGCGTAAGTCACAGACCAATGACGTCTTTTTTGACGTAAAAAAGACGTCATCTTAAGACGTCTTTGTAGGTGCAGAAAACGTCAATAAACGTCATAATTTTTTTTCAGCGGTATTCAAAACTGCACATTTCCGAACTGACTTATTTGCGAAAGAAACTTTTTGCAATTATAGGCTGTAAAATAAGCACTCCGTTTTCCAGAAAATGATTGAAATATATTTTAACACCTTATTATACCCTCAAATTATTTCCTAACTCTATGATTTTTTTAAACATCCTGTATCAATATAACGAGCATTTACTAAAAACTTTTTCCTAAGATAGTATATAATACATAACAGGGGTAACAAAAATACATATGTATATTTTATGTGCAAAATCCTTTTAATGATAAATTAAATATTACAACTTTCATGTGTATGGAGAATTGGAAAAGGCACTAACTTATCATCAGTTGTAGCTGTAGTTTTTGCTAAAATATCATCTAGTAACCAATATATTCTACATAATATTCTGATATATTTTCAATAAAATAAATGTTCAATGACTTTGAGTCGATTGAATATAAATATAATGATTTATAAACACGAAATTGTTTTCCAATTATCCTTTAATGGCGGCCAAAATACCTCTTTTTTTTTTCGGGGCGTCACCCAGTTTGAGTGTACAATGGCTACACCCCCGCCGTCATTTTCCTCGAACTCGATAATCTGATACATTCCTTTATAACACAAAATATATAAAAACTAAATCACCATAAACTGTTCACTTTTGCCAAATGGTCGACTGCCAGCCAGCGCCGACAACAGAACACCAAATGCGCATAGACCAAGGCTGTCAGCTGTGTACTGTGACCAATGCGTTCTGCCTTCTGTCAGACTGTCACAATCAGAGCAAAGAGATGTCATAAAACGGAGCGCGGGTAATTTAAATTTGATATTTGCAGACTTAATAACAATATATTCGCTTTTTCACATTTTACATACATAAATTATTAATTTGAAATGGTAATATTTTTAAAGTTTTTTGCATTGCTATTAACATAAAAATGTAAAAAAAATAATATAGTATAGGGTATTATATATTAAAAGTTTTATGAGACGTGCCTTTAACTATAAGAAAAAAAAACTATTCTCAGGCGTTTTACTTTGAAACTCTGTCCCGCTATATTTTCAAAAAACTTGGATAACGAAATTTTGACGTTTATAGTACTTTCTAATGATACGTATAAATCAATAAATGACTAAAAATCGACGTGTTTATTACGTAAAATTATGACGTATAATACACGTCTTAAAAACTACGTTATTTTGACGTCATTTCGCGACCAAAAGACGTCAAGTGACTAAAAATCCCCAATATTCGACGTCATAAAGACGTCATCCTGCTACCTGGGAAATTGGCCGTGTGCAGGTGGACAAAAATAGTGCGATTAGAAAGTAAATATAATACTCTTGATTTTGAATCATTGGATGATGAACATGAAATTGATCAGGATAATTTTTTGAAATCCATAACAATAATGGGTTACGATAAAATTAATCATATGGATTCCAAGGAATGGGTTGTTTCCATATTTGTGTCGAAATTAAATAAACATTTAGAATTCTTAATAGAGAGTGGGGTGGATATAAGTTTCATTCCTAGTAAGTTCTTAAATTTAGATATAAGTGGCTTAATCAAGCCTTCTGACCGTATTGTAACTGGTCCGTCTGGTATTAAGTTGTCGGTTGTTGGGACACTTGATGTTACTTTAAAACATAAAAATCAAAATTTTAAATTATATGTCATTGAAAAATTGATTAAACCTATTCTTGGAAGAACAGTTATTTTGCAATTAAAAATCCCCGAACTATTTTCTCAGGTTTCATCTCTAGCAATGGCTGATTCTACTTTAACAAAATACAAGATTTTGGCCAAATTTCCGAAAGTCTTTAGTAGTGTAGGAAAATTTAAAACTGAACTCCAAATTAAACTTATGAAGGGTGCTGAACCATTTGTACAATCAGTACCAAGAGTTGTTCCCATACCTCTTTTAAAGCCGTTAAAAGAGGAACTAGATAGGTTAAAAAAAATTGGAGATTATAGAACAAGTTGACATTCCAACATCGTGGGTCAGTCCCATTGTAGTAGTGTAAAAAAATGATAAAATTCGACTATGTGTTGATTATACTAAGCTTAATAAGTCGGTTTTACGAACTCATTCTCCAATAGGTAAAGTAGAAACTATTTTGTCGAAACTATCAGGAGCTATTTATTTTTCAAAATTAGATACCAATTCAGGGTTTCACCAAATTAAGCTATCTAAAGATTCCCAACTATTAACAACGTTTATCACGCCTTTCAGTAGATTTTTCTTCAAGCGCTTACCATTTGGAATTTCGTGTCCCCTGAATATATTTTTCTTGCTTGCTGAGTAAAATTTTAGCAGGTATAGAGGGCATAATCAGTCACATTGACGACATTTTGGTATACTTATGCTGAAACACTGGAACAACATAACAAAATTTTAACGGAGGTTCTGAGAAGAATTGAGAAAAAATGTATTACTATAAACCTAAGCAATTGCGTTTTTGCAGCCCAATCGTTAATATTATTAGGTCAAAACATTTCTAAAACGGGAGTTTCTGTGGACACCGAAAGAATTCGGGCAATTCGTGAATTCCCAAACCCAAAAAATAAAAAAGAACTTTTGCAATATCTAGGTATGTTGAACTTCTCGAGCAGATTCATTCCTAATCGTTCAGATGTACTAGAAGCTTTAACTTCATTGCTTAAGGAAAATGTTGACTTTCTTTGGGGAATTGCACAAAAAGACGCGTTTAAAAACTCAAAAAAGTTGCTCTCCGAATGCCCTACTTTGGCGTATTTCGATCCGTCTAAACAAATTTCGATTCAAGCGGATGCATCATCTTACGGATTAGGCGCTTGCTTGATGCAAATGTCTAACGGAACAACCGGGATTGTAGCGTATGGTTCTGGATTATTGTCTGATACCGAGAAAAGGTACGCTCAGATTGAAAGAGAAGCTTTAGCCTTGACCTGGGCAACAGATAAGTTTTCTGAATACGTGACAGGCCTACCATCTTTTTTACTAGAAACTCGGGTTCTTGAATGTATTTTTACGTCAGGATTTTATCCTTTGACATCTGTTATTCATTGTGTACTGTTTGGGTATTGTCGTTTACAGAAATTTTGATATCGGCTCTTGCCTTAAATAATTTTGGTTCGTGCGTTTTCTTTTAAAAGTTTTTGTCTGCAAAGTTTTGGCGCCTTTTTCTATTATATTTCATATAGTGCCTCTCTACTATGGATTTGGATTGGGACCAACAGGGAGCCAGTCTTTTGGTAGTTCGTATGTCGTGTCTTGTCTAGATCTCGTATGTGAGTCTGTGATTAGTGGGTTTGTCGATACGTCTGTGCGTCGGTAATAGTCCTTAATAATTTTCAAGAAAAACTCGTTTATCGTCTGCATTTGAAAGTCACGGTGAAGCACTCTGTTGGATGTATATCTAGGTACGTCCGCGATAGTTTTTAACGCCCTGTTCTGAATTACCTGGAACTTATTAAGCTCCGTTCTGCTTATGTTGCACCACGAAGGTGCACCATAAGTGAGAACCGGCCTGACCAATACCTTGTAGAGGTTGACCTTAGTCCTATTTGAAAGTCTACTCCGCCTGTGAAGCAGGGGGTAGATAGAGCCTAATTGACGCAATGCAAGCTTTACTCTATTAATTGAATTGAGCCTCCAGTTAAGCCTTCGGTCAAATATAAGTCCCAAGGTATTTCACCTCCTGGCACCAGTTCACTTGAACTCCATTAACCCGAAGCCTTGTTTCAGGCCTGCGCACGGTGCTTTTTGAAAAAAAGATGACTTTCGTCTTGGCGGGATTCAGGCGAATCTTCCAAGCCGAAAGCCATTTTTCCAGCTCGATTACATGACGCTGCATCCGACTGACGACAATGCGCGGTGATTTAGAAGTCAAAGTAATTGCTGTATCGTCAGCGAAAAGATAGAGCTGCGTAAATCTATCTCGCGGAATATCATGAGTATAAATATTATACAACATCGGAGAGAGAGGTGAGCCTTGCGGCACTCCCGCCCTGATGCGTTTATTCGAAGAAAGTGCGTTCTCTGACGAGACCGCAAAACTTCTATTCTCCAAAAAAGAAGCTACCACCTTGATTAAGTAGTTCGGAGTTGCGAGCCTTATCAACTTTAACAAGAGACCATTGTGCCAGACCTTGTCGAATGCTTTGCTTACGTCAAAGAAAACCGCTTCCGTATGCGCCCTTTTATTGAAACCTTTGACTATATTCGATGTCAGTCGCGTCGTCTGCCTGACTGTGCAATGTTCAGGCCGGAACCCAAACTGTTCGGCAGGCAGAACGTTTCGTGTAAGCACAAAGTCATTGATTCTACTCAAGATTAGCTTTTCAGTGATTTTCCCTAGGCTCGACAGCAGACTAATGGGCCTATAGCTAGCCGGCGCTGTAGGGTCCTCACCTTTTTTATAAATCAAAATAACCTTTGCGTGTTTCCATGCAGCCGGGAAGTGGCCTTCTTTGATTATAGCCTGGGATATGCTTACTATGTTCCCCAAAGCTTTGTCAGGTAGATTTCGCAACGCCGCATTTTTTAAACCGTCAAAACCCGAGGCTTTTTTAATATTCAAAACGCTTATTAGGGACTTAACCTCGTTTAAGGTGACTTGGGGAAAGGCCTGAAACGGGTGATTGATTGTTTTATAAATATGTATCGTCCTTGAGACCCTCTCATCTCGTAACGCGTCATTGGTCGGGTTTTCGCTGAACTGATCGCAAAGTTTGTCTGCGATCAATTCAGCTTTATCTTTGGCATCGATTAAAACCATACCTGTCTCCTGATTTTTCAGGTGGGACATAGGTGCTCGTGCGCCTCTGATCAAGGTCCTGGTCATTCTATAGATGGAATTATCCGCCATAGAAAGACTGTGGACCTTGTCGTCCCACATGTTCGATTGCCGTTCAGTCAACAAATCCCTGACTACCTGAGCTTCCCGATTAGCCTCCGCCTTAATGCGAGGATCTCCAGTACGATACGCCCTATTCTTCAACCGATTTTTAATTCTTATGTGATTTTTTATTTCATCAGATAAAGTCCCGTATTTTGAATATCCGGACACTTTTGTAACAGAAGTTTGGGCCAACGTTGCGTTGATGTCATCTGTGATCTTACTTACTGCATTGTCAATGTCCAGTGGACTATGTAGAGGTTGTAACACCTCTACATTTTTCATTATATTAGTATACCTTGGCCAGTTTGTTGAGGTGCGGGATACAAAACCTCTACCTTTTTCGAGGGGATTACCCACTTCTATAACGACCGGTACATGGTCTGAGGTCAGATCACAGATGACCGATGGCTGAGACATTTGAACAGCATTTTTGACAACAAAAATGTCCAAGATATCCGGAAGGCCCCGCGTAAAGCAATGCGTGGGCTCCTCCGGCGGTAGAATGTGGTAGTTTAGCGCTTCAGAGAATTCATATAGGGAGCGCCCCCTTGGATTTGTATACCTACATCCCCATGTTTGGCGTTGAGGTCGCCCCCTATAATCGTTCTATTGTTATTTCCAAAAATTTTTTGTAAGCAGTTGCCTGTGAAATTTACATTACAGTAAACAGATCCCAGGTGTACGCGTTGATTGTTTTTGAATCTAATAGAAATAAAGGTCCCTTCAATATGGGAACAATTGTCAGGACCTGGCACAACTTGAGCCGAAATGTGCTTCTTAACCAGAATCATAGTTCCGCCCCCGCGTCTACCTAGGCGATCGTTCCTAAATATTGTGTAATTTGGAAAAGAAAACCTCTCTCCCTTTAACCATGTCTCCTGGATAAGAAACACATCTATTTCATTCTCTCGACTCGATAAGTTCGAGTCTCCGTTGCTTGATTGAATTGACATTAAATGTAGCGAGCTTAATGTATGCCGTCTCCGATTGCGCCGCCATTTAACCAGCGGTTTTCTGAAAAACACCCACGATAGTTTTAAGTTGAGTCTCCATTATTTTAGTAAATTGCGCCAGGAAGCTCTGCATTGTACTTTGCAGAGCTGCTTCCAAAGCGCCGGGTATTGGTTTTTCCTGCGACGGATTATTTGTGGTCGCCTTCGCATTACCATCACTAGCCAGTTTACTGATGTCTTGTTGTCCCCAGCGAAAGGTACTTTTCGGTGTGATGTTATTGTTCTTATTATTGCTAATCACATTCTTTCTTAAATTGGTCGGGTGCCGTGGACAACCCTTATAATTCGCGGGGTGGTCACCCTCGCAATTTGAACACTTTGCTTTCTCTTGTCTCGGTTTAGTGCATTGGAACGAAAAGTGGTCGGCAGCACACTTCAAACATTTGACCGGTGCAGTGCACCGAAATTGTGAATGGCCAAATAACTGACACCGATGGCACTGCGAAATAGTGGCGCGCGCCCGCTGCGCTTCGACTCTAATGGACATAGAGTCTAAATCTTTTAATTCAAATATTGTCTTTTCCGTCCGCGGCAAGAACACCAACACCAAGGGCAATGGGGCCCCGTTACGACCGTGCCATCGGATCACACGTGATGGATTATAACCAAGATCTTTTAGGTCACCTTTGATCTTTCCTTCAGTCCAGGTTTCCAGGACGCCTCTGAGTACAACGTGTAACTCTTTTTCGTCCTGGAACCGGAACGAGTAGTGATATAGATTATTAGCAATTAAGAATTTTTCGATTTTGTGATAATCCACAGGTGTAGGTGGATGTATCTTGACACCATCCGGCACGGTCACAGCGCGGCCATAATCTACCTTGACTGTGCACAGGTGACCAGTAATTTCATTAAATTTGGTTTTGTCCCTGATGATGATCGGAGGGACTCGCAGTTTCGGCGGGCCAGTCTCCGATACACCATTAGTGACGGCGCTTGAATTGTTTGGAACGGGGGCTTTGATTTGTGGCGCTGATACCTCTGTACGACTACCAGAAGCTTTTTGACTAGATTGTGATACTTTGTGCGTCAAATGATTAGTTAGTGCGACATTGTTTGTTTTAGGTAGGTTCGGCCACGCAGAAGTACCGGCCACTTTCTTATTGTTACTATCAGTTTCGGGGTTCTTGTTAGATCGTTTTCTAGTACGTCTGGTGTTTTGACTAGACCACTGCTCGCTGCTATCATCAGATTCAGACACAGAATCGATTTCCATGTCTGAACCAGCATGTAGCACCTTGATTTTGTCAATATTGACCTGTAAACTATTAAGTTTTCGAACAGCAGTCAAGTCTTTGTTGATGTCGGTCTTTGTACCTAATGTTGTCAAACTACCTGTCTTTGTCAACGAACTGTCAAAAATTTTGTCGATTTTTTAATTTAAATTAATATTATTCTCTGACTCTGTCTCGTCAATAGTCTTAGTCTTGTACCTACTAATTTCGTCCTTCAACTCCCTTATGGTCTTACTCATCTCCCTTAACTCTGTTGACTTCCTCATACTTTCCTCTTTCATTTGCCGGGTCTTGTTTACCCATTCCATATTATTGTCATTTATCATCTTCCTCCATTTTGCTTCCATTCGTCTTTCGCATGCTTCTATACGCTCCTCAACCGTCTGCTGCACGTTTGGCTGGATCATAGGCTCGTCATCGAATGTCGGCAGCTTGGTCTCGTTGGGGCGGGGGGCCTCACCCCCGCTTTGAACTTCCATAGATAAGATGTAAAAATAAATTAATTTTTGGGTGACACTTATAAAAATTAAAAATTCGATACTTCAATTCAAATATCGAGAGAAATTAACGTCAATGTCAACGACTGCACTCTTCAAGGGTTGAAGTGCGACTCTTTTTACTAGAAACAGATCATCGACTGTTACTTCAGGTTTTACAAACCAAGCCCATCGATGATTTCACCCCGCGCTTGCAACGCTACAGAATTCGCCTAATGTGTTATAACTATAATAGTATACCGGGTCCGCCAACGAAGCGGGGACGGAAGATTAAATCTTTATCGAGGAACTTATAAAGAATACTAAAACAGCATGAGGTCTGGAATTAGAAGCGGCATATTTTAAAAATATTTTACATTATACAGGGTGGCCCAAAAAAGTGTGGCGAACTAAACTTGTGTTTTTTTAAATGGAACACCCTGTATATTATTAGCCCAGAAGATGGGCATAGAGCTGCTGATCATTTTAATATTTGGTTATGTGGGTTTATTTTTAATAGTTTAAGAAATAATAACGATTTTATCTTAAAAATTATCTAAGTTTAGTAACCATTTCCAAATTACTAAAAACAATTGAATAAAATAGTAAACTAAAAAGCAATATGTTAGAATGTTGCCTATCTTTCCAATTAAAAATATTTGTGTTCAGTGCATTTATCATACAGGGTGATCACATTATGCAAAATATAAAAAATCTATTTTTTTTTTAAATGGAACGCCCTGTATATTTTTTTATTTTTAGAAAGCCCTTTTAACATCCTTTCTACTGATTCTAATTTGATACCTCTTAGAGTTTACCGTATTTTAGTTATTTCGATATAAACTTTAAAACCCCACACTTTTGCTACTTTTTCGAAAAATCTAGCGGTAACCCTTAAATGGTTTGCATTTGTTATGCATAACTTCATTTTCTTAATACTATTTTAATAACCTAGCATCAAATGACATTCCTTATTTTTTATTTTGCAATAAAGAAACTAAATGTTATTTATGAACTGATTTATTAAGACATTTATAAAACATAAACTTAAAACGATTATTATAAAAATAATGAATTAAAATTACAACTTTAAAAAAATAAAGGAGTTGACAAAACAAAATAAACAAACCCTTATTATGCGGTAAATCAGAATTTATTGTGTGGCTCTAATGATATGTTCAAAGGTTCTTCCCTGTTCTTGAAGGTATAAATGTAGCCTTCGAACAAAATTTTGCTGGACATCTTGTAGAGTTCTTATTCTAATATTTCTAAATGCCTCTCGTATACGATTTTTCATATCGTCTCGGTTCGTAGGAGCTATGGCATAGACTTCTTCCTTAACATATCCCCAGAGGTAGAAATCAAGGGGAGTTAAATCAGGGGACCTAGGAGGCCAAGCGATTGGTCCACCACGTCCGATCCACTGATTACCTCGCCAATGATTTAAAAATTGTCTAACCGGCTCATAATAATGAGGGGGAGCGCCGTCTTGTTGAAACCAGTGGTTTTGGAGAGTGTCGGCATCTACATTTTGAAGCAAAATGGGTAGATCATGTTGAAGAAAGTTTAAGTAAACTTGTCCCGTCAAACGCTCTTCAAAAAAATATGGCCCAATAATGTAAGGCCCTAATATTCCTCCCCAGACATGAACCGACCAGCGATTTTGGTTATCTACATGACGAACCCAATGTGGATTTTCACTAGCATAATAATGCATATTATGCCTATTTACGATTCCGTTATTTTTAAATGTAGACTCGTCACTAAATAGAACTTTTGATAAAATGTCTGGTACTTCTCTAATTTTGTTAAGCATCCAATTACAGAATGTGATTCTTCTTAAGAAATCATCTTCATAAAGTTCTTGGTGTAATTCTATGTGATAAGGATGATATTTATACTTTTTTAAAATCCTGCGCACGCTTGTTTCCTTAACACCGGTTTGCTGAAAAATGCCAGTCTGACTTACGTAATGATTTTCCTGTACTGCCAACAGAACCCTTAATTCATTTTCTTCATTAATAACGGGTTTATTGATTACCATCCTTTTTTTGTAAGCAACGCTTCCTGTTTCTACAAATCTTCGCAACAACTTCTCAAAGGCCTCTGGTCTCGGCTTTCTCTCAATATTTGGATATCTTTCAGCATACACTCGACTCGCTAGAAGGCAATTTCTTGCATATTCTCCCAGTATAAAAATCATATTTACCATTTCCACAGTGGTAAAATTCGACATTTTGAGAAATTTAGTACTTAATTTCAACGACTGAACAAATAATGTTAAATAATTGTATTCGGTCGTCATAGTGACAATCTAAACAAAAAAAATCATGGCAACTCGATTACGAATAAAAATAAAATGAAATAAATAAAAAGTAGCAAAAGTGTGGGGTTTTAAAGTTTATATCGAAATAACTAAAATACGGTAAACTCTAAGAGGTATCAAATTGGTATCAGTAGAAAGGATGTGAAAAGGGCTTTCTAAAAATAAAAAAATATACAGGGCGTTCCATTTAAAAAAAAATAGATTTTTTATATTTTGCATAATGTGATGATAAATGCACTGAACACAAATATTTTTAATTGGAAAGATAGGCAACATTCTAACATATTGCTTTTTAGTTTACTATTTCATTCAATTGTTTTTAGTAATTTGGAAATGATTACTAAACTTAGATAATTTTTAAGATAAAATCGTTATTATTTCTTAAACTATTAAAAATAAACCCACATAACCAAATATTAAAATGATCAGCAGCTCTATGCCCATCTTCTGGGCTAATAATATACAGGGTGTTCCATTTAAAAAAACACAAGTTTAGTTCGCCACACTTTTTTGGGCCACCCTGTATAATGTAAAATATTTTTAAAATATGCCGCTTCTAATTCCAGACCTCATGCTGTTTTAGTATTCTTTATAAGTTCCTCGATAAAGATTTAATCTTCCGTCCCCGCTTCGTTGGCGGACCCGGTATATTATTAACCAAGGTTTAGACAGCCATCATTATTGCCGGAGCGGCAAGTTTAAATCACGAGGAGCGGAGCGACGAGGGATTTAGGACGCGAGGGCTATAAGCTATCTAAACCGTGGTTAATATAATATTCTTTCAACTACTACAAACTTTTATAAGACATTTATCTTTATAGTTTTAATAATTTAAAAAAAAAATTATAGGTAGGTATAAGTATATTTTTTAATCAAGTTACCTGCGCTTTGGAATTGGCAAAATATTTTGTTGTTTTGTCAGGTGGCTTTGTTAATGTCAATTTTTGTTTATTTATGTCATTAGATTTCACGAGTTTTCCGTTTTTTTTCAAAAATAAGCGAAGAAAATGTTAGTGATATTATTATGTGTACACCTCCAGAATTAAGGATGGAAGCAGAAAAAATGTTGATTGTATCGATATTTTACAATATCAAGCATCTCTAACAATCTTATATATATTGATAATTATCAGGTTGCCTAACCACAAGAAATCACCTTTCAGGTTATTCATGTTTATGAATTCATGTTGTAGATTCGAAATCAAGTTACCTGCGTTCAAATAGATTCTTGAAGATCGGTCAATAATGGATTTCAATGCCTTATTATTGACCATGGTCAATAATAACTTATAAGGTAGAGAAAAACGATTTCTAACGTTAATACTCGGTCAATAATGGCGATGTTATACGTTAGTAGTGGAAAAAATATTTTACACTCCAGGTAAAGACCTTGTTTTTGCAGACGCGTTGTCGCGAAACTTTTCTGATAATGCGGAAAAACCTAAAGATGACGAATTAGCTTCAGAAACCGCAGCACATGTAAACCTAATCTTAAAGTCAATTCCGGTAAAATCAGAATTTTTAAAACAAATAGAAATTGAACAAAATAACGATTCAATTCTAGCTAAAAAAAGCAATACACCAACGAAGGGTGGCCTACAAAAAATAAACTAAGGGATGAATTACTCCCTTATTACCAGTACCGCTTTGATTTTTCAGTGTCGGAGGAAATATTACTTAAAAATGTACGTATTATTATTCCTAAAACTTTACAGCTACAAGAGTAGAGTGTGCGGTATAGTAAACCATAACAAACTGACCTGACCTGACTTGACCTGGCGTAAACTGACCTGACCTGGCGTACCTTCGCAGGTGTTCTTTTTGTAGGGCTTGGCAGGTGTTCAAACCCGAACTTTCTTTGATGCCTGAAAAATAGCAAACCCGAATGACCTTGACCGAACCCGAATGACCTTTGACCCCATGTGCCCTTTGACCCCATGTGACCTTTGACCTCACTTGACCTTTGACCTGTTTTGACCTTTGACCCCATGTGACCTTTGACCTGACTTGACCTTTAACCTTTTGCCTGACTTGACCTTTGACCTCACTTGATCTTTGTACTGACTTGACCTTTGGCCCCATGTGACCTTTGACCTGACTTGACCTTTAACCTTTGACCTGACTTGACCTATGACCTGACTTGACCTTTAACCTTTGACCTGACTTGACCTTTAACCTTTGACCTGACTTGACCTTTAACCTTTGACCTGATTTGGCCTTTAACCTTTGACCTGACTTGACCTATGACCCCCCCCCCCAACTTGGCCTTTGATCTCACTTGACCTTTGACCCACTTGACCTTTGACCTGACTTGACATTTGACCCCACTTGACCTTAGACCTCACTTGATCTTTGACCCCACACGAACCTCTGACCCCGCTTGAGCTTTGACCTTTTGGCATATCCCGACCTTTGAGCTTTAGACTTAACCCGACCTACGGAGATATTATTTTCTGGTGACATCGTCACACTAGGGCTCTTTACATAGTCAGTGTATCAACATTTATTCATATCTTTGGAAATACTTATTGTACACATGCTAGAACGGATAAGATGAATTATCCCAGTAAACAATAATAAAAGTGTGGCCTATCTGGGTCCTAAAATATGTAACATGCTTCCAGGAACATTAAGACGGCTGTAAAGAACATTTATATAAATTTAGAAAAGAGTGTAAAAACTATTAAAAATTAACATATTAATAAGGGAATATCGAAACTTCAACAATATTTTTTAACTAAAATTATGCATTCATACCATCTTACCTAATACAAGTTAGGCTGTCGAACAGATCTTTGGGCCTTTAAACACAATATCTTAAGTAGGTACCTAATTGTTTAGTAAAATAATAGAAAATTTGTAAAATTGTAATAATAAATTGAAATTGAAATAATAAATCAAATCAAATCAAATCAAAAATATGCTTTATTGTCGTAAAGTATTATTTTTATCGACAAAGCCTTTTTTTTATTAAATTAAATTAACCATAAAATATAATAATATAGTTGTGGGTATACGTTAAAAATGGGTCGTATAGGCGCCTACACAAATGTAGATTTAAGAAAACATAAAGTTTCAGCTCGCATTACGAAATTTTAATATTGCGCTCGGCAGGTGGACCGTAGCGAGGGTTAGATCGCGGTAAATAACTCTGTCGAAACGAGGTACCGTTAGAATAATATACGAAAGGGTTGATTTTTGAAGAAGTCCGATGGCGCCAACATATTTTACGTTGATGTTTTATTTTTATTTCTTTACGAAATGTGGGAATAAGATGCAGACAGACTTTTAACGGTCTTCGCTGTTGGCATCTACTTAAAAAACTACCCGAAAAGTCAGTTATTTCGAATAAAATATTATGGTGTCTTTTCAAAGTGTGGGAACGGGACCTGCAGACAGACATTTTAACGACCTCTACTGTTAGGGCGTAATTAAAAAAAAACCTTAAGTCGGTTATTTGTAATAAAATATCTCTTTTAACCCTTTAAAGGCACAATTCACCGAAATAATAGAAACGGTGAATTATGTTTATGTGAAAGGAAACGAAAAAACTGAATACATAAGAAAGCAGTTAACAAAAACAGTGAGATTTAATGTGGGAGCAATTTACCTTACAAAGAAATCATAAGTGGTTAAATATATTAAGAGAACTATGAAACATACCACAACAGGCTTTAAATCAGCCCACACTAGCCAAAGTGTGGAATGTTACCATTGATACCAATATTTACTGGCCTGTCAGCCTTATATATAGGATTTTCCATTTTGGACATATCAAAAACAGTTATCTATGACTTTTTCTATAACTTCATTAAGGAAAAGTTTGGCAATAATGCTTCGCTACTTTACACTGACACGGATTCGCTTATAATAAAAGTGCTGACCGATAATTTTTATCGCACAATTGAAGACCTCGGGGCAAGAAGGAGATAAGCCACGCTTTGGCGAATTCTAAAGTAAACTGAACGCGCCACTCTTAAATTTAATATCTGTAATCTGACCAAATATTATAATGATCGGATCATAGATGGCGCAACAGTTCACAAATCGTGTTCTTCCACGGAAAATATATTAGGGTATGTTGTAGCCAATAAGGGGGTATGCCACGCATTTTTGAACATGGCGGAGCCACGTGCACATGCGAGCAAGCGAAAATTGTTTTATTATGATAGTTCCGATAGTGAAAATAGCGATTTAATGGACTCAGATGATAGTGTTAAAGACAAAGATTATGTGGAAAGTGAAAGTAGTGATAATTTGTCACAGGATTCGTCGGATGAGGTAAGAAAAGAAAAATGTGGCTTGTCCCCTTTTAAGCATAATTTTTGTGGCTTATCTTTTGATTTTTTTTTTTGATTGTTACTCTTTACAGACCCAAAATTAGCATGTTTATGACTCACTATAATATCACAGGAATATCGTTTCACAACGTGCAAAAAATATGGCCTGATATTAATATAATAGCACGCAAAAAATAACAATTTTGGCTTGTCCCCTTTTTGCCTCAATAATATATTTTGTGGCTTATCCCCTTTTTGCTAAATAAAAATTCATATTTTTTTTACAGGAGGAGAATAATAATGTACCACCAGCACCTGTAGTAACAAATATCTCAGCTACTCTATCAACATCAAGAGGTCTCCTTCCCACTCCAGAAAAAACAACACCTTCTAGATGGAAGAGACCAAGGATAGAACGGAGAAAAAAAGAAAAAAAGAAAATTAGAAGGAATTTGGGTCACAGCTACAAAAATCATAAAGAAATCGAAGTTAGGGCTAGGGAGTTAGGACCACCATGTACCTGCAAGAAAAAATGCCGGGAACAGTTGAAAGCAAAGGAACTGGACATATTTAAATCTTTCTGGGATTTAGGCGATTATAATAAGCAAAACATTTATTTATACTCTTGTATAAAAACAGTACCTAAAAAGCGATCCTACCCAAAAAAAAACAAAAAGCAGACTTCCTCTAGAAGCGTTTCAATAGAGTATTTTGTTAAAGTAAACGGAGAAAATGTTAAGCTGTGCAAAACGGAATTCTTATCTGTTCACGGTCTCCAGCACAGCAAAAAAAGGATAGAATTACTTTATAAAAAAATGGCAAATGAAGGTCTAATAACACCTGTAAAAGATAAACGAGGTTATCACAAGAATCGACCAAACAAAATCCCCGATGAGCATTTACAATCTGCCAGAAATCATATAGATGCCATTCCAAAATATACTAGTCATTACAGTAGAAAAAAAAATGCAGGAAAAGTATTCATAGACTACGATCTAAATATATCAAAACTTTACAAGGATTACTACATTGACTGGTGCAAAGAGCGTGATTTGACACCTGTGTCAGAAGATAAATATATACGCATCTTCTGCACAGAATATAATATCGGGTTTAAACTACCGAAAAGTGATACTTGCAAAACATGTGATGTGCTAAAAATTCAAATTGAAGATCCTACTGCAGATGTAGAGGAAATCAATAGAAATAAAATAAAATTAGAGATACATCAAAGAAAGGCAGAAGCTATGCAACAGAGTCTAAAAACAGAAATTGAAAATGCAAAAATTAGCGGAGATGCCTGTATTATTACATTTGATTTACAGCAGGCTTTACCTGTCCCAAATTTAACAGTCGGGCCAGCTTTTTATTTAAGAAAAGCCTGGGTTTATAATCTGGGCATTCATGATTGTTTGACAGGCCAGGGCTACATGTACATGTGGCCAGAAAATGTGGCCAAGCGAGGAAGTGATGAAATTGCAAGTTTATTGTATAAACATTTTCGGGAATACCCGCCTGAAGGTTCGAAAAAACTTATTGTTTATACGGATAACTGTAGCGGCCAAAATAAAAACTGGACCATTATCTGTTTGTGGCAACAGCTGGTAGCTGCTGGATGCTTTAAATCAGTTGAACATCGATTTTTGGTTGTTGGCCATACTCACCTTCCTTGCGATAGAGATTTTGCTCTAATAGAGAAATACAAAAAAGGTATGAAACAGGTATATGAGCCGAACGACTGGTATCAAGCTGTACAAAAAGCAAAAAGAACAAATCCATTTTTGGTTAATATTATTAAGCAGGAGGATATTTTATCGTTTAAAGATTTACAAAGTCAGATTGTAAAAAAAAATATATTGGATGACAAAGGCAAATTAAAATTTAGCCAAGTTAGTCATTTCAAATTTTGCCAAGACGATTGCAATAAATTGTACATTAAACATGCAATAAATGAAAACTTTAGAAGTGTCACAATCAAAAAAAGGGGCATACGAAACAGCATATCTTTGACTTTAAAAGACTTAAAAAGAAAATATGACCAACTACATCCTTTAAATCAAAAAAAAAATATCCAACCTATCCGAGTTGGTAAAGTACATTCCGCCTGTTTATATTGATTTTTATCGCGAAATAGGAGCATGCAATGGTAATGCAGTTGAAGATCCAAATTTGGGTCAAAATGAAGTTGAGGAACTTGATGCCAGCAGTGAAGACGAAGATGAAAATGGAGATGATGAATGGATTTAGGACGACTTTTAATTGCACTTTTACCCATTTTTATTATTTATTTTTGTGTATTCTTTTTAAAGTTCCATTTTTGACCAAAAAATAAGTTAAGTTAAAGTTAGAGAAAAAAGGAGATAAGCCACACTTTTTTTCCAAAAATTAAAAAATTAGACGAGTTTTTTAGGTTTATGTTTTTTTTATTATTACATTTAATATAAGATGTTCCGATGAATACATTACAGGCTGTTATTTATTTATACTTATTTAAACATGATTTCAGGATTTGATCGAATATTTTAAATTCGTTTTTCTCAAAACTACTTTTTTCGGCATATCCCCTTCTTCCCCCGAGGTCTTCAATTACGGAAACCCCAAACATGTTCGATTCGATATTGATGAGGAATCCGGGTATAAAATAACGAAAGAGCCGCAGAATCTTATATATGCCGATTATTCCAGAAGGGTGTCAGTTCATATAAAAAATAACGTACGTCATATGGACGAAAAGTATAGCGTAGTATTTATTTAAACAAATTTCGTATGGATAATCATGTACGAATTCTAAGATTTTACATATTTTCATGGGTTAACACACTATGGGAAAATTTTACTGATAAAAAAAAAATGAAAATCGAGTGGCGTCTACTTAAAAAAACAACCCTAAAATCGGATATTTAGAATAAAATATCTCTTTCAACCCTTTATAGGCACAATTTACCGAAATAATAGAAACGGTGAATTATGTTTATGTGAAAGAAAACGAGAAAGCTAAATACATAAGGAAGCAGTTAATAAAACCAGTGACATTTAATGTGGGAGCAATTTACTTTACAAAGAAATCATAAGTGGTTAAATATATGAAAAGAAGTACGAAACATATCACAACAGGTCTAAAATCAGCCCACACTAATATAATTGTCTGTCCACTTATACAAAGCATACATATTCGGTGGTACGAATGTAATCCACACACGTACACACACTTTTGGAAAAATTACGTTAGCCGAAGATAGCAGCGACCCTAATTGTCTTATTGCCAAACTATATTTCCTATAATTTTCCTTTCCTTGAAAACAATATTAGCTTTTCTAAAAAATATATTTACATTCTACTTTAAGTTCAGACAAAATACTATAAAACGTTGACGTCTTAATTTCACTTAGGATGAAACATTAAGCTTTTGAAATTATCGTAGGCAGACATACGATTAAAAAAAGCTAAGTTGTAAATGTCATTAAATACTTTTTAACTCTAAATTTCACTGAAAAGATTTCTTAAACTCATCCTTAGAATCTAACTAAATTTCATATTTTAATTCTTAATGGCTGTACTGCAAATATAAAGAAAACTCCCCCCAAACTGTTTGCTCGTATGGTGATATTTTAAAGTTAAAACCTTCATTTTTCGGTTTTTCAGTTTTTATCAAAATCATTTGCAATAAAAATCGAATTACGGGAGAACTATTTATTTAAAAGACTTAAAATCACTAAAGTTATACATAATTTTACAACTAAAAATGGAAAAAACACTACATTACTATATTTACACAAAAAAATCTTAAACCTAAAATATCATTTGCAATAAAAATCGAATTACGGTAGAGCTATTTATTTAAATGACTTACAATCACTAAAGTTATACATAATTTTACAACTAAAAATGGAAAAAACACTACATTACTATATTTACACAAAAAAAATCTTAAACCTAAAATATCATTTGCAATAAAAATCGAATTACAGGAGAACTATTTATTTAAAAGACGTAAAATCACTAAAGTTATACATAATTTTACAACTAAAAATGGAAAAAACACTACATTACTATATTTACACAAAAAAATCTTAAACCTAAAATATCATTTGCAATAAAAATCGAATTACGGTAGAGCTATTTATTTAAATATACATAATTTTACAACTAAAAATTGAAAAAACACTACATTACTATATTTACACAAAAAAATCTTAAACCTAAAATATCATTTGCAACAAAAATCGAATTACGGGAGAACTATTTATTTAAAAGACGTAAAATCACTAAAGTTATACATAATTTTACAACTAAAAATGGAAAAAACACTACATTACTATATTTACACAAAAAAAATCTTAAATCTAAAACTAGTTCTACCTAACACTAAATTTATTAAATAAATCTAACCTACTTTTATTAACTTCTACGCTTTTCCTTAAAACTACCAAGTTATTTTCGCACTGCTCTAATTCTTTTTTCAGTCTATTTTTTTCCTCCACGCACTTGTCTACCTTCTCCTGTTCCCCCTGCACTTTTAAAAATAGCTCGTCCCGCACTTTAAATGCCGCATATATAGCTTCGCGGTGGCCAATCGAAAAATTAGTCACCCACTCTGGAATACTGGACGCCTTTTTTTTGTAAACTTGTTTCTTCTTCTTCTGCTTCTTTTTTTCCAGAATAGGTGACTCGGATCTATTTTTCCTCTTGAGGCACAGGGTACTGGTCGAAGGCAGATTATTTGTAGGCTCTGAATTTCTGATACACAAGCCCCCCTTTTTTTCTACCATCACCACACTGGCCGGCTTTCTTAAATGTTCTGCCAGTAGCAGAGTTGATGGCGGCGGCGGGTCAGCTTTTTTTATTACGAAATTACTAATAACGTGAACTTTTTTTCTTTGACCTCGCTTTGCTGTTTCTCTACTTGGCGTTCATAACTTGGTCCCTGTTTACCTTGCTGCTCTTTAGTATGTTCCTCTTCATTTCGTTGCTCTTCAGCTTGTCGCATCTCGATGTTGTCTAGCAGATTGTAGCAGGCTTGGTCGATAATATCTTGAAGATTATTACTAGTACTATCTTCCATTGCTGCCTCTGGCGAAATCAGATCGACGTACTCTACAATATTAAACGATAAGTTAAGCTACGAATCCCATCGTAATTATTTTGGAAAATATCATAAAAGAAGAAAAGTGGTTTCCTTGAATGTCAACAAAAATGTCTAAAAGATATTCTCCCATCATGACTTGAAACTAACTAATGTAGTAAGCGTGAGAAATAAGATTTTAGGAATTGTTATATTCTCCTATAATTAACTCATTTTCAAAAAGTCAAACGTTTATTCTGTAGGTACCAGGTACACAAGCTGACCAAGATAGCACTGCGGGAAATAATTCTTGCCCGCGGTGCGATGCGTGTTTTTCGATGGTCTTGAATATTAGAAACGACCTTCGAACTCGCAGTCATCAGATTGTGTTTCTTTTTTTAAATGAGAATTATTTATGGCACTCCGCCAAACCTTAAAATTTATTACTGTTGACAACTTATATTACTTCTAAATAGAATTACTAGGAGAAAAGTTGATTTTATTAAGAAGTACTTAGCCATACTAAAATCGCGATGTGATATAAGCACGGACTTGTATCAATCCATTTTCAAATGCGGTTTCATAAATGATTTCTTTGGTTGATGGTCAACTGCATCAACTGCACTTTAATAGTAGTGATAGTATACTATAGTATAATATACTAACGAGGGTAATAGGCTAGGATACTACCAAGTAAAAACAAACACAAAATAATTAAACGTATGGTATATTAAAACCTTACTACGATTAATCAAACATAATACAAATTAGGCTAAAAATATATGCGAAAACATCACTAGAAAGCCCTTTATATTTATCTACAATCTTTACAAAAAAGTAGTACCCAAAATATTAAAACACTTTATATCCTAGCAAAAATAAGATCTATTATAAGTTATATGAAGTTATACATTGTTCGCTACAACTATTAAGTATAGTAATATAAGGGGGATTTTAAATTATTATGAATTGAAAACAGAAAACTTAGAGGGTGAATATAATGCTAAAAAAATATTTAGAAAATAGTGCACAACCACAAAAAATTAACATTTTTTTGTGTGAACCGTATTACAAAAAATTTGCTATGGCCAGAAACATACAATTAAAAAAAAATATATTTTTACGATTTTACAGAATATAGAATACTTCCATTGTTGTTTCTCCTTTTAGGTAAGGGTTCCTGAGAAATAAGAGTTATAATATTTACATGGGATTATCTCTGGGGGGGAGAATCTAAAAGTAAAAAACAAGTTGGTAATGTGGCGTTGCTATGTTTTGTATTGTACAATGAAAGTAGTGGGAAAATAATATAATCTTGGTAAGGCGTCATAAACTGATCGCAAGATTAAGAGTGATATTTATGACGCTTAAAGCCGTAGGGAACTGAGTCGAAATCATCTAAAAAATATCGTTTCGTGGACAGTACCCTATATTCTTTAGATGCCTCTTTAGTGACAACTTCGTGGGTACTTGTTCGTAATATATTTTTATGCAGTATATGAACGGGGCTCACGTCGTTTAAAATCATATTTTTCATTACGTCAAAATTGACCAACTTGGCTGCATTGTAATTTAGTTTAATACCCTTTACTTTACAAATTACTGTTTCATCGTTTGAGGATGAACAAAATACTTTAAACGTATAATTCTTTGGTCCGCCACAAACAAATTCTTTTATATAACTACCCACACCATACTCTTGTAGTTCGTCTGTTAAATCACCAATAAAAGTGCCAGTTGGAATATCTATTTCGTTTAGTTTTTGTGAAAATATAACAGAATCCGTGTCATAGTACAAAACTCTATTTTCCAACTGCTCAAGATAGCTATAAAGCTTAAGTCTAGCCTGTGCAGTGACAAATGCAGCAATTGCTACATTTACTGTAGCTAAAGGTTGATGAAACTCTTCTCGTTCAATATAATTTATCAATAGTACCTCCTCGTTAATCGGTAAAATTGTGTTTATTATAAATAGGGGCGAAGACATTATTTGAAAAAAATCTGTAGTGTTATTTATGACTCTAGTTTGTGCCTTTCTCTCAAGTTGACCAAATTTACCCCAAAAAGAATTCAATATTAATTTAGCCAGCGACCTTAGGCCAGGGTTTTTTGATATTTTGTCAAACTCCAATCGTACCCCTTCTTTTTGGAAAAAGTCTTCGATATATTTAAACTTTAATTCGTCTGTCTGACAACGAACAGGCCAACCAGATGCCTCCTGTTTAATTTTTATAAAAGTATTCATCATTGAAACAAATAATCCTCCTGTTTGAGAAGTGGAGTCGTACTGTTCGACATTGTATTTCCAAATTTCAAAAATAGTAATACTTTTATAGCCTTTCTCGATCGCTTTCAATACTTCTTCGATAACCCATGTACCCGTTAAAGCTCTCTCGTCTGCTGTATGCAAACACTGGCTAGCGCTCATTTGCATCCCACACATACTACACAGTACAAACAAAAGTTTTTTGTTTATTTTTTTTGGTAAAACCGGGTGGTAAAGATTTTGTGGGGGGAGGATTTTACATTTAATTAACCCGTTAGTTTCAAAAAGATTTAAATTATAACATTCGTCACCTACGATAACTTCGGGATGGCCTATTGGAAACTTTCCGTATTTACATATATAAGGATAGAGAGAACAAACATCTAAATATCTAACTATTTCATCGCTTTTTGTTTTATAATATGTTTTACAATTTCCCGTTCTACCTCCATAAAATGCATCGCGAGGGTTGAGAGGAGCGTAATTTAGCAAAGGGTGGTTTTTCAAATATTCTGACATATTTTTGTCGGACTTAAGTTCGATTCCAAAAGCACACTCCCATTTTTTGATAACTTCATAGCCTAAAGCACGTAAGGTACTTATTTTATACACGGTCAATTCATGTCTATTGTCAAACGTATCGAAGGGGTCTGTTTTTGAAAGTAATTTATCTCTATTATTCGGAAAACAAGAATAGCAACCGTGCCAGAAACATCCATGAAACTCGAAAATTTGCCGTCTTTCCTCACTAAACCCATCAACCTTAAACTGGCCTAGCTTGCATTCTTTTTGTTTAGCAGCATAAATTATATTTATATTTCTTTTTTTCTCTTCCCAGATAAGCCATTTTATTGCAATTTTCGATTGACTATTTACTAAACGGTATCCCTTTGCAGGAATTATTGCAATTATGTTTTCTTTAAGATAGTTGCGTCGAAAGATCGTATTGCAAGCGCCAGGAATAGTACAGCTTTCGGTAAAAGGACAAACATTTGAAGTTTGCAGCATGAGCTGTCTAAATTTCAAGCAATGTTTCTCCTTTTAGGTAAGGGTTCCTGAGAAATAAGAGTTATAATATTTACATGGGATTATCTCTGGGGGGGGAGAATCTAAAAGTAAAAAACAAGTTGGTAATGTGGCGTTGCTATGTTTTGTATTGTATAATGAAAGTAGTGGGAAAATAATATAATCTTGGTAAGGCGTCATAAACTGATCGCAAGATTAAGAGTGATATTTATGACGTTTAAAGCCGTAGGGAACTGAGTCGAAATCATCTAAAAAATATCGTTTCGTGGTGAAATAATTGTAGCCTCCGGTGCGATGCGCATTTTACGCTGGCCTTGATGTGGGAGGGGCCTCCAAGGGCAAAGGTAAAAAGTCGATGAGTGGGGGGTTTCCACGGTCAGGGTCAAGGTCAAGGCCAAGTGTTTCTATATATATGGGGGAGTACAGACCGTACCGTCCAGAAACTCTTTATAGATAGCCTCTCTTGACAGTTCTTTCCTCATTTAGATTGTATAAGTGAAGTGAACAATAGCGCAACAGTTTCTTTTTTATTTGGACTGTAAAAGTGTTCGAGGGTTTTGCGTTTCTATTCTGTAATTCAAAAAAAAGTAAGTACATTTAATATAATAAGAATTATTTGTTAAAACCTGTTCCCTACGGCGTTGGTTATTATTAAAAATAGTGTGATTAGAATTTAGACAGCTCATGCTGCAAACTTCAAATGTTTGTCCTTTTACCGAAAGCTGTACTATTCCTGGCGCTTGCAATACGATCTTTCGACGCAACTATCTTAAAGAAAACACAATTGCAATAATTCCTGCAAAGGGATACCGTTTAGTAAATAGTCAATCGAAAATTGCAATAAAATGGCTTATCTGGGAAGAGAAAAAAAGAAATATAAATATAATTTATGCTGCTAAACAAAAAGAATGCAAGCTAGGCCAGTTTAAGGTTGATGGGTTTAGTGAGGAAAGACGGCAAATTTTCGAGTTTCATGGATGTTTCTGGCACGGTTGCTATTCTTGTTTTCCGAATAATAGAGATAAATTACTTTCAAAAACAGACCCCTTCGATACGTTTGACAATAGACATGAATTGACCGTGTATAAAATAAGTACCTTACGTGCTTTAGGCTATGAAGTTATCAAAAAATGGGAGTGTGCTTTTGGAATCGAACTTAAGTCCGACAAAAATATGTCAGAATATTTGAAAAACCACCCTTTGCTAAATTACGCTCCTCTCAACCCTCGCGATGCATTTTATGGAGGTAGAACGGGAAATTGTAAAACATATTATAAAACAAAAAGCGATGAAATAGTTAGATATTTAGATGTTTGTTCTCTCTATCCTTATATATGTAAATACGGAAAGTTTCCAATAGGCCATCCCGAAGTTATCGTAGGTGACGAATGTTATAATTTAAATCTTTTTGAAACTAACGGGTTAATTAAATGTAAAATCCTCCCCCCACAAAATCTTTACCACCCGGTTTTACCAAAAAAAATAAACAAAAAACTTTTGTTTGTACTGTGTAGTATGTGTGGGATGCAAATGAGCGCTAGCCAGTGTTTGCATACAGCAGACGAGAGAGCTTTAACGGGTACATGGGTTATCGAAGAAGTATTGAAAGCGATCGAGAAAGGCTATAAAAGTATTACTATTTTTGAAATTTGGAAATACAATGTCGAACAGTACGACTCCACTTCTCAAACAGGAGGATTATTTGTTTCAATGATGAATACTTTTATAAAAATTAAACAGGAGGCATCTGGTTGGCCTGTTGGTTGTCAGACAGACGAATTAAAGTTTAAATATATCGAAGACTTTTTCCAAAAAGAAGGGGTACGATTGGAGTTTGACAAAATATCAAAAAACCCTGGCCTAAGGTCGCTGGCTAAATTAATATTGAATTCTTTTTGGGGTAAATTTGGTCAACTTGAGAGAAAGGCACAAACTAGAGTCATAAATAACACTACAGATTTTTTTCAAATAATGTCTTCGCCCCTATTTATAATAAACACAATTTTACCGATTAACGAGGAGGTACTATTGATAAATTATATTGAACGAGAAGAGTTTCATCAACCTTTAGCTACAGTAAATGTAGCAATTGCTGCCTTTGTCACTGCACAGGCTAGACTTAAGCTTTATAGCTATCTTGAGCAGTTGGAAAATAGAGTTTTGTACTATGACACGGATTCTGTTATATTTTCACAAAAACTAAACGAAATAGATATTCCAACTGGCACTTTTATTGGTGATTTAACAGACGAACTACAAGAGTATGGTGTGGGTAGTTACATAAAAGAATTTGTTTGTGGCGGACCAAAGAATTATACGTTTAAAGTATTTTGTTCATCCTCAAACGATGAAACAGTTATTTGTAAAGTAAAGGGTATTAAACTAAATTACAATGCAGCCAAGTTGGTCAATTTCGACGTAATGAAAAATATGGTTTTAAACGACGTGAGCCCCGTTCATATACTGCATAAAAATATATTACGAACAAGTACCCACGAAGTTGTCACTAAAGAGGCATCTAAAGAATATAGGGTACTGTCCACGAAACGATATTTTTTAGATGATTTCGACTCAGTTCCCTACGGCTTTAAACGTCATAAATATCACTCTTAATCTTGCGATCAGTTTATGACGCCTTACCAAGATTATATTAATTTCCCACTACTTTCATTATACAATACAAAACATAGCAACGCCACATTACCAACTTGTTTTTTACTTTTAGATTCTCCCCCCCAGAGATAATCCCATGTAAATATTATAACTCTTATTTCTCAGGAACCCTTACCTAAAAGGAGAAACAACAATGGAAGTATTCTATATTCTGTAAAATCGTAAAAATATATTTTTTTTAATTATATGTTTCTGGCCATAGCAAATTTTTTGTAATACGGTTCACACAAAAAAATGTTAATTTTTTGTGGTTGTGCACTATTTTCTAAATATTTTTTTAGCATTATATTCACCCTCTAAGTTTTCTGTTTTCAATTCACAATAATTTAAAATCCCCCTTATATTACTATATTTAATAGTTGTAGCGAACAATGTATAACTTCATATAACTTATAATAGATCTTATTTTTGCTAGGATATAAAGTGTTTTAATATTTTGGGTACTACTTTTTTGTAAAGATTGTAGATAAATATAAAGGGCTTTCTAGTGATGTTTTCGCATATATTTTTAGCCTAATTTGTATTATGTTTGATTAATCGTAGTAAGGTTTTAATATACCATACGTTTAATTATTTTGTGTTTGTTTTTACTTGGTAGTATCCTAGCCTATTACCCTCGTTAGTATATTATACTATAGTATACTATCACTACTATTAAAGTGCAGTTGATGCAGTTGACCATCAACCAAAGAAATGATTTATGAAACCGCATTTGAAAATGGATTGATACAAGTCCGTGCTTATATCACATCGCGATTTTAGTATGGCTAAGTACTTCTTAATAAAATCGACTTTTCTCCTAGTAATTCTATTTAGAAGTAATATAAGTTGTCAACAGTAATAAATTTTAAGGTTTGGCGGAGTGCCATAAATAATTCTCATTTAAAAAAAGAAACACAATCTGATGACTGCGAGTTCGAATAAACGTCATAAACGCATCGCACCGCGGGCAAGAATTATTTCCCGCAGTGCTATCTTGGTCAGCTTGTGTACCTGGTACCTACAGAATATACGTTTGACTTTTTGAAAATGAGTTAATTATAGGAGAATATAACAATTCCTAAAATCATATTTCTCACGCTTACTACATTAGTTAGTTTCAAGTCATGATGGGAGAATATCTTTTAGACATTTTTGTTGACATTCAAGGAAACCACTTTTCTTCTTTTATGATATTTTCCAAAATAATTACGATGGGATTCGTAGCTTAACTTATCTATCTAAAGCTCGATTTAACAAAAATCTTACCTTTAATAATTTTTTTTACGACGTTTACCGATATTTTACAATTAAATGTCATGCCACAAAAAATTCTTATTTTTGTTCTGAAGAATTGATTTTCGTTTTAATTTTATGAAAAAAGAAATGCAATTTATGGACAAGTGTACTTCAAGGCAGGCTATACCTACTCTCGTCAAATACCTGTAAGAACACCAAAAAAGTTACATTTTTACAAAAATGAGGTAGTGGAAATCAATTAAACTCATTCAGCTTACTGCAAGTACATATATTTACTTTTTTAAATGCAGGTAAAATACGTATCTGGTCGCCTGACATTAGGGCCTTTTAATCGTATTAAGAAGACGGGGGTAGAAAGAAACGGTGCGCAGCCCTGAAAGGATGATGTGAGGGAAGGGGTAGATTCGTAGTATTGAGTACTTGTAGTGTGGGTTTGTGTATAAAAACAGACATCTTGAGTATATATCTTTAGTCCGAAAACTTTAAAGTCACGACATACTATTAACACCACTTTACTAATATGAATTCTCAAAGTAGTGAAAATCTTAATCTATTTTGCGGGACAGATTACATTAGTCTGCAAGATCTGCTGTCAGCAGATAACACCTACGCTGCTGGGACGTTTAATATTGTAGAGTACGTCGATCTGATTTCGCCAGAGGCAGCAATGGAAGATAGTACTAGTAATAATCTTCAAGATATTATCGACCAAGCCTGCTACAATCTGCTAGACAACATCGAGATGCGACAAGCTGAAGAGCAACGAAATGAAGAGGAACATACTAAAGAGCAGCAAGGTAAACAGGGACCAAGTGATGAACGCCAAGTAGAGAAACAACAAAGCGAGGTCGAAGAAAAAAAAGTTCACGTTATTAGTAATTTCGTAATAAAAAAAGCTGACCCGCCGCCGCCATCAACTCTGCTACTGGCAGAACATTTAAGAAAGCCGGCCAGTGTGGTGATGGTAGAAAAAAAGGGGGGCTTGTGTATCAGAAATTCAGAGCCTAGAAATAATCTGCCTTCGACCAGTACCCTGTGCCTCAAGAGGAAAAATAGATCCGAGTCACCTATTCTGGAAAAAAAGAAGCAGAAGAAGAAGAAACAAGTTTGCAAAAAAAAGGCGTCCAGTATTCCAGAGTGGGTGACTAATTTTTCGATTGGCCACCGCGAAGCTATATATGCGGCATTTAAAGTGCGGGACGAGCTATTTTTAAAAGTGCAGGGGGAACAGGAGAAGGTAGACAAGTGCGTGGAGGAAAAAATAGACTGAAAAAAGAATTAGAGCAGTGCGAAAATAACTTGGTAGTTTTAAGGAAAAGTGTAGAAGTTAATAAAAGTAGGTTAGATTTATTTAATAAATTTAGTGTTAAGTAGAACTAATTTTAGATTTAAGATTTTTTTTGTGTAAATATAGTAATGTAGTGTTTTTTCCATTTTTAGTTGTAAAATTATGTATAACTTTAGTGACTTTACGTCTTTTAAATAAATAGTTCTCCCGTAATTCGATTTTTATTGCAAATGATATTTTAGGTTTAAGATTTTTTTGTGTAAATATAGTAATGTAGTGTTTTTTCCATTTTTAGTTGTAAAATTATGTATATTTAAATAAATAGCTCTACCGTAATTCGATTTTTATTGCAAATTATATTTTAGGTTTAAGATTTTTTTGTGTAAATATAGTAATGTAGTGTTTTTTCCATTTTTAGTTGTAAAATTATGTATAACTTTAGTGATTTTAAGTCTTTTAAATAAATAGTTCTCCCGTAATTTGATTTTTATTGCAAATGATTTTGATAAAAACTGAAAAACCGAAAAATGAAGGTTTTAACTTTAAAATATCACCATACGAGCAAACAGTTTGGGGGGAGTTTTCTTTATATTTGCAGTACAGCCATTAAGAATTAAAATATGAAATTTAGTTAGATTCTAAGGCTGAGTTTAAGAAATCTTTTCAGTGAAATTTAGAGTTAAAAAGTACTTAATGACATTTACAACTTAGCTTTTTTTAATCGTATGTCTGCCTACGATAATTTCAAAAGCTTAATGTTTCATCCTAAGTGAAATTAAGACGTCAACGTTTTATAGTATTTTGTCTGAACTTAAAGTAGAATGTAAATATATTTTTTAGAAAAGCTAATATTGTTTTCAAGGAAAGGAAAATTATAGGAAATAGAGTTTGGCAATAAGACAATTAGGGTCTCTGCTATCTTCGGCTAACGTAATTTTTCCAAAAGTGTGTGTACGTGTGTGGATTACATTCGTACCACCGAATATGTATGCTTTGTATAAGTGGACAGACAATTATATTAGTGTGGGCTGATTTTAGACCTGTTGTGATATGTTTCGTACTTCTTTTAATATATTTAACCACTTATGATTTCTTTGTAAAGTAAATTGCTCCCACATTAAATGTCACTGGTTTTATTAACTGCTTCCTTATGTATTTAGCTTTCTCGTTTCCTTTCACATAAACATAATTCACCGTTTCTATTATTTCGGTAAATTGTGCCTATAAAGGGTTGAAAGAGATATTTTATTCTAAATATCCGATTTTAGGGTTGTTTTTTTAAGTAGACGCCACTCGATTTTCATTTTTTTTTATCAGTAAAATTTTCCCATAGTGTGTTAACCCATGAAAATATGTAAAATCTTAGAATTCGTACATGATTATCCATACGAAATTTGTTTAAATAAATACTACGCTATACTTTTCGTCCATATGACGTACGTTATTTTTTATATGAACTGACACCCTTCTGGAATAATCGGCATATATAAGATTCTGCGGCTCTTTCGTTATTTTATACCCGGATTCCTCATCAATATCGAATCGAACATGTTTGGGGTTTCCGTAATTGTGCGATAAAAATTATCGGTCAGCACTTTTATTATAAGCGAATCCGTGTCAGTGTAAAGTAGCGAAGCATTATTGCCAAACTTTTCCTTAATGAAGTTATAGAAAAAGTCATAGATAACTGTTTTTGATATGTCCAAAATGGAAAATCCTATATATAAGGCTGACAGGCCAGTAAATATTGGTATCAATGGTAACATTCCACACTTTGGCTAGTGTGGGCTGATTTTAAGCCTGTTGTGGTATGTTTCATAGTTCTCTTAATATATTTAACCACTTATGATTTCTTTGTAAGGTAAATTGCTCCCACATTCAATCTCACTGTTTTTGTTAACTGCTTTCTTATGTATTCAGTTTTTTCGTTTCCTTTCACATAAACATAATTCACCGTTTCTATTATTTCGGTGAATTGTGCCTTTAAAGGGTTAAAAGAGATATTTTATTACAAATAACCGACTTAAGGTTTTTTTTAATTACACCCTAACAGTAGAGGTCGTTAAAAGGTCTGTCTGCAGGTCCCGTTCCCACACTTTGTAAAGACACCATAATATTTTATTCGAAATAACTGACTTTTCGGGTAGTTTTTTAAGTAGATGCCAACAGCGAAGACCGTTCAAAGTCTGTCTGCATCTTATTCCCACATTTCGTAAAGAAATAAAAATAAAACATCAACGTAAAATATGTTGGCGCCATCGGACTTCTTCAAAAATCAACCCTTTCGTATATTATTCTAACGGTACCTCGTTTCGATAGAGTTATTTACCGCGATCTAACCCTCGCTACGGTCCACCTGCCGAGCGCAATATTAAAATTTCGTAATGCGAGCTGAAACTTTATGTTTTCTTAAATCTACATTTGTGTAGGCGCCAATGTCATTAAAACGACAGTCTATACGACCCATTTTTAACGTATACCCACAACTATATTATTATATTTTATGGTTAATTTAATTTAAAAAAAAAAAGGCTTTGTCGATAAAAATAATACTTTACGACAATAAAGCATATTTTTGATTTGATTTGATTTGATTTATTATTTTAATTTCAATTTATTATTACAATTTTACAAATTTTCTATTATTTTACTAAACAATTAGGTACCTACTTAATATATTGTGTTTAAAGGCCCAAAGATGTGTTCGACAGCCTAACTTGTATTAGGTAAGATGGTATGAATGCATAATTTTAGTTAAAAAATATTGTTGAAGTTTCGATATTCCCTTATTAATATGTTAATTTTTAATAGTTTTTACACTCTTTTCTAAATTTATATAAATGTTCTTTACAGCCGTCTTAATGTTCCTGGAAGCATGTTACATATTTTAGAACCCAGATAGGCCACACTTTTATTATTGTTTACTGGGGTAATTCATCTTATCCGTTCTAGCATGTGTACAATAAGTATTTCCAAAGATATGAATAAATGTTGATACACTGACTATGTAAAGAGCCCTAGTGTGACGATGTCACCAGAAAATAATATCTCCGTAGGTCGGGTTAAGTCTAAAGCTCAAAGGTCGGGATATGCCAAAAGGTCAAAGCTCAAGCGGGGTCAGAGGTTAGCTGGGGGGGGGGGGTAAAAGGTTAAAGGTCAAAGTTCGTGTGAGGTCAAAGATCAAGTGAGGTCTAAGGTCAAGTGGGGTCAAATGTCAAGTCAGGTCAAAGGTTAAAGGTCAAGTGGGTCAAAGGTCAAGTGAGATCAAAGGTCAAGTGAGATCAAAGGTCAAGTGGGGGGTCAAAGGTCAAGTCAGGTCAAAGGGTAAAGGCCAAATCAGGTCAAAGGTTAAAGGTCAAGTCAGGTCAAAGGTCAAGTCAGGTCAAAGGTCACATGGGGCCAAAGGTCAAGTCAGGTCAAAGATCAAGTGAGGTCAAAGGTCAAGTCAGGTCAAAGGTCAAGTCAGGCCAAAGGTTAAAGGTCAAGTCAGGTCAAAGGTCACATGGGGTCAAAGGTCAAAACAGGTCAAAGGTCAAGTGAGGTCAAAGGTCACATGGGGTCAAAGGTCAAGTGAGGTCAAAGGTCACATGGGGTCAAAGGGCACATGGGGTCAAAGGTCATTCGGGTTCGGTCAAGGTCATTCGGGTTTGCTATTTTTCAGGCATCAAAGAAAGTTCGGGTTTGAACACCTGCCAAGCCCTACAAAAAGAACACCTGCGAAGGTACGCCAGGTCAGGTCAGTTTACGCCAGGTCAAGTCAGGTCAGGTCAGTTTGTTATGGTTTACTATACCGCACACTCTACTTACAAGTTTTAAGATATATACATGATGGACATTTTGGAATCGTAAAATGCCGAGATCGTGCAAAAACTTCAGTTTGGTGGCTAGGTTTATCGTCACAAATCGAAAATCTTGTCAGAAATTGCCCACAATGTATAGAGCACCGGGCTAATCCAAAGGAACCTATGCTGGTCAAAGGATTTCCGGATAGACCATGGCAGAAAGCAGCCTTGGGTCTGTATAAATGTAACAGTTTCTGGTATTTGATAGTAACTGATTACTACTCGAGATTTTTTGAAATTTTTAGGTTAGTTAACTAAAATGACAGAATCAGTTATTGTCGATAAGGTGAAACAAATTTTTTCTCGATATGGTATTAGTAAGGTAATAAGGTCGGATAATGGCCCGCAATAATTTCAAAATGAATTCCTTAAATTTGCTAAGAAATACGATTTTAAATTAATAACAAGTGTTTTATGCTTGCAACTGCCCATTGTATTTATAGTTGCAATTGCCGTAGTGTTGTCAATACGTAATAATATTTCGCATTCATATAAATCGCAGGCAAAACATTTTAATGCGTTGAATGCTGCTATTAACTCCAAATGGTTAATATATGAACGCTTCTCGGCTTTTCCCCAAAAACCGTTAGTAATATTACCATTACAAGCTGCCGTCCACCCTTGTTTTTAGGCATCTGAAAATATTTCTCGAATAAGATTGCCTGTATGAATTTTTGCCCCTGATTTAGATATATTTTGTATCAACCAATTAAGCACATTTAAAACTTCAAGATTAAGTTGCATTTTGGCATTGAAAGAAAAATTATTTGACTGTAAGCACTTGTTTTTTAAGTTTTCCATATTTTTTGTGTACATCCACCCATAATCAAAAGCTGGGCAAATAGAAATAATATAAACAAGCAGTTTCGCAATTTCCCGAATTTTAAAATTTTTCTTATGCTGAAAAAATGTTAAATGACTCAAGGCCCTTGTAACTTTTTCATCGGGGAGACGTAACCTTAGAGAGGTGGAGTCCCAGATAAAACCAAGGAATTTGCAGGTTGTGCTAGGAGACAAATTACATTTCTTACTATTAATCAGGAATCCCAATGATAAAAGTAATTCTGTTGTGGCTCTAACATTTTTTCGACATTCTCGTCTTGTTTACAGTGCACCATGTTGATGCTCCGTATGTTAGGACAGGTCGTATTATTGTCTTATATATTGTGAGTTTTGTCGAGTTGTTAACTTTACTACTTCTAGATATTAAAGGATACACTGCCCCCATTTGCTTTTGAGCTTTTTTCAGTCTATCATCAATATTATCATTCCAGGACATTTTCTTGTCGAAGACAAGGCCCAGATACTTAACTTTGTTGCTCCAATTAATTGGTATATTGTTGACTTTAAACCTGGTCTCGGGTAGTCTTAGCCTTGCCTTCAAAAAATGGATTGCCTGTGTTTTATCCTCATTAAGTTTGAGCTTCCATGTTTCAAGCCACTTCTGCAGGATCAGAATATGGCGTTGCAGACGTGAAACCACTCTAGAGGGCGCTCTTAAGGTAGTAGTCATGGCACATGGCAGTATCATCAGCAAATAGATATAGTTGCGTGAATGGATCACGCGGTACATCAGCTGTGTATATATTATACAGAATCGCTGCAAGAGGCGATCCTTGCGGGACCCCCGCTTTGATTATTCTTATTCTTGATACTGTGTTTTCTGACGATACCGCGAATGACCTGTCCTCAAGATATGATACCAACAGCCTGATAAGGTAATCAGGCATACCTACACTTATTAATTTTATTACAAGTCCGTTGTGCCAGACCTTGTCAAATGGTTTAAAAACATCGATAAAGACTGCTCCTGTCAACATGCGGCAGTTAAATCCACTTAGGATATTGGTTGCCAGTCGTGTTGTCTGGCGCACCGTCCAATGAGCAGCTCGAAAACCAAACTGCTTTGGCGGTAAAATGTTGTTGTTTAATATAAAATCGGTTACCCGATTTAGTATCAATTTTTCAACTACTTTGCCTAGGCACGATAACAGATTTATTGGTCTGTAGCTGGCAGCCAATGTCAAATCTTCCAGTTTTTGGAATTAACACCACCTTAGCCCTTTTCCAAGCGTCTGGAAAACAGCCCTTTTCGAGTATTGCTTGGGCTATGTTTACTAAGTCCATTGCTGTTTTTTCGGGCAAATTTTTGAGCGCTTTATTCCTTGTGTTGTCAAAGCCGGGCGCCTTTTTTGCGTTAATTTGACTCAGTACTGAGCGAACTTCCTCAACCGATACACGTGCAATATTTCTCACGTCCCTTTGCGTACTTTTGTATATATTGACAGTCCTGGCGACTCGCGCGTCTCTTACAGGGTCTGCAGAAGGATTTTCACTGGACGGTTCGCCGAGGCTGTCAGCGAGCATTTCAGCTTTCTCTCCGGGATCAGACAGTGTTTGAGCTGTTTCAGGATTTCTGATATATGACATAGCTTTCCTCCCTCCTTTTGTTAACGATCTTGTGAACTTATAGACTTAATTGTCCTCATGTCTTAAATTTTCTGTTTTTCTATGCCATACATCAGATTCCTTTTGCCTTAGTAGTGCCCTTATTTCAGAGGTCGCTCGGTTTGCTTGTATTTTAATACGCGGGTCGCCAGTTCTATATACTTGCCTCATTAAGGTGTTTTTTGACCTGATCTTTTGAGCAAGTTCGCCCTCAATGACGCCCCACTTTGAAAATCTGATTGTTGTTGTCACCGAAGATTCGGCCATGGCTAAGCTTATATTGAATCTTAGTTTTTCAACTGCTTGTGATATTTCCAGGCCAGACTGAATTGGCGCTAAATTTTCATTTTCTTCCAGTTTTCGCTTGAAAGCTAACCAATTTGCTCTGGTCCTGAATGTAAATCCTAGTCTTTTTTCATCTATACTCAACCATGACCGGCCTGTGATCAGAGGACATCTCTGATAACACAACCGGTTGTGAGAGCTCTCCTATGTTCTTGATGATAAAAACATCCAGTATATCCGGTAGAGAACCTGTTTGAAGATGTGTATAGTCCTCCGGCGGCAGAATGTGATAATTGAAGTCTAGTGAATTATTATATAGGGCGAGACCTCGCGCGTTTTGAGCTCGGCAGCCCCACACTCTGTGTTTTGCATTTAGATCTCCCCCTATAATTGTTGAATCATTGCGCTCAAAAAATTTTGCCAGACCGCCTTGGTAAAACTTGGCTGCCGGTCTGCAGTAAACACAACCCAATTTTACCTAGTTATCTCTGGTTTTAACCTTTATGAATGTACCTTCTATATGGGTACAGTTTGACATGCCTGGCACAGCTTGTGCCATGATATTCTTCTTGACAAGAATCATGGGTCTGCCTCGAGCACGACCCTGTCGATCGTCTCGAAATATATTGTAGTTTGGGCACGTGAAGCGTTCCCCTTTGAACCAAGTTTCTTGTACAAGAAGTATATCAATGCTATATAGAAATATAGCCTGTAAAAAATCAATAATTCCAAGCTTTTTTCCCTTGAATCCGTTAATATTGATTGTCGCCAAGCTGACGAAAGCGATTTCCGTCTGCAAGGCCATTATGTGATGTTTGCCAATAAGGTCGACATCATGTTTTTAACTTATTCCTGCATTCGTACTTAGAACTCTGATAACAAAGATTGCATTGGATTCGAAGCGAGAGGTTGTTGACAGTAGTTGTCAGTTAAGTTGTCGAGAAGTGTCAAAGAATTTTATTTTTGCTGAAATAAGAATTACAAATAGAAAAATGAAAGGAAGCAGCGGGGGGCTCATTCCCCTGTCCGAAAAAGACGTATCAACATCGTCAGGTGACGAGAAATTACCAGGTAAAGAAGATTCAGATAAAGCAGTCAATAGGGAACTTAGAGTGGAGATTGGTATTTTAAAAAATGCTAACAAAGTAAATTCTGACTCAAAATTAATATCAAACAAAAATGACAATGAAGTTAATAAATTATATTGCGAAAGGGATTCAGATATTTTTATGACTGAGACAGTAAATTTAGATAGGGACGTTTTATTTGAGGCAAAATTAATCAGCCTTATTGACAGTAATATTGCGGGGACCTCAGTGGGTCGCGCTGCTAATGCTAAAGCGTAATCGGACGCTATAGCTATTTTAAATACTTCTGACATGGAATGTGATTCCGTTTCGGAAGACTCCGAAAGCGGTCCACTGAGATCCCCCAGAAGGAGGGCCCGCAAAAGGCCTGCGAGGCATGGTGGCCCAGATGAGGCGAGTAAAAAGGTGGCTGGAGTCTCGGACCCAATCTACCAAGAACAAATAATGTTGCTCTGGAAGCACATTTGTCACAAAAAGTATTTGTGGAAAGCAAAAATCGCGCCAGCCAGTGGCGGGACCACAAAATAATGTAAAGAATAGTAATTCGATTAATACAAATAATAAAAATAATGACAATAGTTTGACAGTTGACCTTGCTTCTGATCAGAATGGGACGGTGGAGGCCCCAAAAAGGTTACAAGTACCGCCCATTGTCATTAGAGATAAGTATAGCAGCATTGCAAAGTATTTCACTGTTAATAAATACGATTAAGGTAGAGCAGTGACAGTAGAAGAGGGTGTAAAAATTTACCCAGCGACTCCTCCGGATTACAATAAAATTATAAAATTTCTAGATGCAAATAAACAGCCGTACTATTCCTTTAGGTTTCAGGAGGAAAAATAACTACACGTCGTCCTCCGTGGAGTCCTGGAGGCATGGTCTGAAGAAAAAATTAAAGTTGGGTTTCACACCCTCCCGCGTCATAAGGTGGCATAATAAAGATGGAAACCGGATGCCATTGGTGTTACTGTTCCTACCTAAAACCCAAAAAATATTTTCGATTTGACAAATCTGGATTTCATGTCTATTAAGGTTGAAGCCCAAAAAGTTAGAGCGACAACTTCACAGTGTCATAGATGCCAGCTCTTTGGACATTCTCATTTTAGATGCACGGCGCCAGTCAAATGCTTAAAATGTGCGCAGGCGCATTTCTCATACGAATGCCCAAAGAGCAGGGAGGATAAAGCGAAGTGCGCTAACTGTGACCCCGCAAATTTTCAAAGGTGCCCCAAGCATCCAAAACAACTAAAACAAAGGCAAGAAGAAGCAGCTAGACCGTGAGTACTGCCTCTCAGGGGTAATTTTCATTGGGGGTCACAAGACAATAATAAATTAAATTATTAATTAATGATACCAGCAGCAAGGGCGCTGGAAGCTGCTCTGCAAGCCACCATGCAGGGTTACCGATTGTGTCCTAACCTCGGCGTCAACACTGTCACTGCTACTACTTATACGCCGTTGGCGCCTGTGTTGGCCTTCCGTTTTCCTTTCCATTGTCTCACTGGCCGATTCACCTGAGATTAACGAAAACGAAAACTTTAACTCGACTTGCATAAACAAGCTTAGTTTTATACAACAGTTTTAATTCCGGTAAACAAAGAAAATCAACATTAATCGATTTCAATACAACATTAACGTATTTATTATATTGCATAACCAATATAATAAGCATCAAAATTGGCATAAATCAATTTTAAGGCAGTTGATATTATAAAGCGCATACCTTTTTAAAATACCCTCTAGTCTCCTTAGCTTACATAAGCAAGTAATATAGGTAAAGTGAGATAATTTTTGCTTATGATTTAATAACTAAATACAGGCAGAAACCTATATTATTGTTCATCGTAACATTAATACACTGCATAAACAATGTATAAAATATTTATGAAAATTCCACACCTGTAATTTTTAACCAATCAAAACGTGTATTTTTGACAGATTACCATGGCAACGGATGAATTTTAGTGGAAATTTCCCTAGTGCCAATTTAACTGGAAATTTTACACGGAAATTTTAAAAAATTGATAAATGAATATTGCATCCGTTTTGAAAATTACATCTGGAAATATCCCGGGGATAATTGTCATTTTTGACATTTATAGTTTTAAAACATCAAAACAGTCGACCTGTCAAAACATATTAATTGTTATTAAAGTATGGTATTATTTAAATAAATAAATATATCAAAATCAACTTTTTAGCAACTACCTAGTAGTAGTAGTAGTAGTAGTAGTAGTAGTGGACGGGGAGGCTTTGACGCCAAGCAAGTAGGCCAGTTTTGACCCTTTTTGCCAACCCCGTTTTAACGTCTGGGTAATGTCAGCCAGACGGGACCTACAGTTTAACGTGGGTTCCGAACCACAATATAACCGACAGATGTTATTCTCGGCACAGTAATTTACGGTCTTGTTATAATTAACGTCTCTTTGCTCACCACAAACCTCGACGAGGGGTCCTTACACGTCCTTGTGTGCAGCTAAGAGAGTTATGTATGTCGCGGGGACCCTCGAACCATCCGGGACAGCATCAGACCCGTGCACTCGAGACTCCGCCGCCAATTCTCTGGTCAAGGTTCTTACCTCAACCATACGAATATCTGGCAGTGTCCGAGATACACCATCCGCACCACTGATCATCCTTCATTTGGCTCAAGGGTCCCCCTTCGACAACATGCCGTTTCTAGAGTACCTACTAGACTAAAGTGCCGTTGAGAATTTGTCGGTGTGTATTGCATGCGCAACACTACGTAGTCTGGTGACCTGGGCCCTGCAAACTGAAAAAAGTCTGCTGGGCCAGCAGTAGCAACTACCTAAATAAACTTTTATCAACTCGGGAAATTTCCGATCAAAACATAACACGTGCCTAAAATATTTCCTAATGGAAATTTTTGAAAATTTTGTCTTCGGCCAATTTAAAAAAAAAAAAAAACATTCGTGCATTGCACCAAAGAAAAAATCCCTCACCCCGCGGGTTCGGGATTTTTTCAGGTGCAATGCACTCATGCTTTTGTTAAAAAATTGGTTTCAGCCAAAATTTTCAAAAATTTCCGGAAATATTTCATGCACTAGTTATATTTCTACTGGAAATTTTTTTTTTCGTTGGTACCCAACAGCGAATTATATTGGAAATTTTTTTACGTTTATGACAGAATATTTTTTTGAAAATCTGGTTCTTATTTATTTACATGATAATTTTGATACATTTCAATAACTACGAAGCTAAGATGTTTTCTATATTCTTTGGAAACCTCCTTTCTTCTTAATGGCGAAAATGCAGGACTTGGAATGAAATGAATTAAATGTCTATGTCTAATGAAATATATATAATATTTAGACCCTATTCTATTCACCTTTTTTCCATTTAGCACTTTGAATTTTGAATAGTTTAAATGCAAATATTCGTGAACAATTCGAAACAAATTTTCTTTCTTCAAGTAGGAGCCACAATCCTCTATTAATGCGGGTAAATAAGTCATCGCACGATGATTGATCATTACATCAGACAATTTCACGCATATTTTGCATATAGTATGATTTTCAAACCGATTCATTTTTAAAACAACAAATTTTGTTGGTTTTACTGGCTGCACAATATTCTTTATTACAACAAAACGCGAGTTTTTGTGATGTTTTTAACTGTCAAAATACGATGATCACAGCCTCCAATGATTGACGCTTGCTGACGCTGCGCCGCGCTGGTTATGAATTCCATACCAATAAAGAGCGTATGAAAAGTTAATAAAAACGCAAAAGAGCAAGTTTCTACCACTTGTAGTTACTCAAAACTTATGTAAAATTAAAGAAAATACTGTGTTGTTTCTTGAGATGGTATTTTTGTGCAACTACAACGAGTAGAAATCAACAGGAATTAGGAATCAATTAGGAAAATATTTCCTAGCCATCTGATGTAAAAACCTTATACTATAAGGTCGTATTTGGCTAACACTGTTAACGCTACAATACTAAATTGATTGCTTAAAACTACCAAGAAAGGAAGACCTTTCTGTTGGTAGGATGATGCTACCTATGGACGGGTTTCGAACTTATTGGTTCTCGTCAGCATAGGGTAAGCGCAGACATACCTAAAAACAGAAAGGCCTCAAGTCTTTATAACCAGTTTTATCGTCTTGCTCAGTCAGTGAACGACAAGTGGCGCCGTCTCTTAGAAGTTTTAAGCAATCAGGAGAGAGGACTATACCTTTAGGTATATTAAAAACTAAAAATCTTTAAAAATCCTTACTTGTCAGATGGAGTAGAATAAATATATATACTAATTAGGAAAATATTTCCTAGCCATCTGATGTAAAAACATCATACTATAAGGTCGTATTTGTTTAACACTGTTAGCGCTACAATACTAAATTGATTGCTTAAAACTACCAAGAAAGGAAGACCTTTCTGTTGGTAGGATGCTGCTACCTATGGACCGGTTTCGAACTTATTGGTTCTCGTCAGCATGTTCGAAACCGGTCCATAGGTAGCAGCATCCTACCAACAGAAAGGTCTTCCTTTCTTGGTAGTTTTAAGCAATCAATTTAGTATTGTAGCGCTAACAGTGTTAGCCAAATACGACCTTATAGTATAAGGTTTTTACATCAGATGGCTAGGAAATATTTTCCTAATTAGTATATATATTTATACTACTCCATCTGACAAGTAAGGATTTTTAAAGATTTTTAGTTTTTAATATACCTAAAGGTATAGTCCTTTCTCCTGATTGCTTAAAACTTCTAAGAGACGGCACCACTTGTCGTTCACTGCCTGAGCAGGACGATAAAACTGGTTATAAAGACTTGAGGCCTTTCTGTTGTTAGGTATGTCTGCGCTTGCCCTATGCTGACGAGAACCAATAAGTTCGAAACCGGTCCATAGGTAGCAGCATCCTACCAACAGAAAGGTCTTCTTTTCTTGGTAGTTTTAAGCAATCAATTTAGTATTGTAGCGCTAACAGTGTTAGCCAAATACGACCTTATAGTATAAGGTTTTTACATCAGATGGCTAGGAAATATTTTCCTAACTAGTATATAATATATTTATTCTACTCCATCTGACAAGTAAGGATTTTTAAAGATTTTTAGTTTTTAATATACCTAAAGGTATAGTCCTCTCTCCTGATTGCTTAAAATTTCTAAGAGACGGCGCCACTTGTCGTTCACTACCTGAGCAGGACGATAAAACTGGTTATAAAGACTTGAGGCCTTTCTGTTGTTAGGTATGTCTGCGCTTACCCTATGCTGACGAGAACCTATAAGTTCGAAACCGGTCCATAGGTAGCAGCATCCTACCAACAGAAAGGTCTTCCTTTCTTGGTAGTTCTAAGCAATCAATTTAGTATTGTAGCGCTAACAGTGTTAGCCAAATACGACCTTATAGTATAAGGTTTTTACATCAGATGGCTAGGAAATATTTTCCTAATTAGTATATATATTTATTCTACTCCATCTGACAAGTAAGGATTTTTAAAGATTTTTAGTTTTTAATATACCTAAAGGTATAGTCCTCTCTCCTGATTGCTTAAAACTTCTAAGAGACGGCGCCACTTGTCGTTCACTGCCTGAGCAGGACGATAAAACTGGTTATAAAGACTTGAGGCCTTTCTGTTGTTAGGTATGTCTGCGCTTACCCTATGCTGACGAGAACCAATAAGTTCGAAACCGGTCCATAGGTAGCAGCATCCTACCAACAGAAAGGTCTTCCTTTCTTGGTAGTTTTAAGCAATCAATTTAGTATTGTAGCGCTAACAGTGTTAGCTAAATACGACCTTATAGTATAAGGTTTTTACATCAGATGGCTATGAAATATTTTCCTAATTAGTATATATATTTATTCTACTCCATCTGACAAGTAAGGATTTTTAAAGATTTTTAACAATTTAAAGGTATAAATTGCTGCCAAAACAGTGACGCGCTGTAAATCTGTTCATGCAGCGTGACGAAAAACCTTTTAAATTATGATTTTCTACCACTTGTAGTAGCCCAAAGTAAATAAAAAATCAAAAAATGTAATATGTTTCATTAAAAAACTGCATTACCGTGTAACTACAACAAGTAAAAATCAATGTCTCAATATCTCATAGGGCAGGCGAAGCCATTACCGAAACTGCAAAGCACATTAAATTTAATAAAATTATAACTTTCTACCACTTGTAGTAACTCAAAATTGATATAAAATAGAAGAATATATTATGTTACGCTCTAGGTTGCCATTTTCATGCAACTACAAAGAGTAGAAATTAAGAATTATCGCAGGCGTGTAATCTATACCTAGGATGATCACGAAACTTCGACCCAATCTAAATTTGTTCATGAACCTAGGTATTTGAAAATCAAACAGAGTCTCTAGCAGTTAAAAAACAATAAAAAAAATAAGCTTTCAGTTTTTTATTTAAATATAATTGGTTACAAGTAATAATAAATCTAATTATTTATATTATTTTGACTATTATAATTATTGTTTATATGAAAAACGCAATTATTATAAACTATGGCAGGTTGATTGGAAGTAGTTGCTTGTTCTTGATTTAGAGATTCTTAAATTGTCTTTGCAGAAGTTGAAGCAGACCTCATTGCGTCAATTATATCCTGATGATGGCCCGAATCTATTTGCAGATATGGTTTTATGGAGTGGCTGCTACCATGCCCCGTTATTTTAAATAATTGCTGTTCTCCAATTCCCGTTTTGGCTAAAGTTGAAACAGCAGTGACCCTTGCAGAATGATTTGTTATCTTGATCTTGTTCACATCGATTCCAATCAATGATGCCGCCGGTTTGAACCAGGAAGATATTGTATTTTGTCCAGTCGGGCTGTTTTTGTACCAGCCTTTGGAATTGGGGTGCTGCCAGTTTGGATTTGGAGTTAAAAATAAACGGTTTGTTTTGATGAGGTGGCCTCGCTTGCTTGTTAGTTTTTTGAAGAGTCTAACTGGGCATGTTCCTTCATTGAGTGTATTCGGTACTAGCCACTTACTGTTAGCCATTTTTTTTTAATCGCCTTGGGTGGTCTTGGAGAAAACCGGGTTATACTCAATGCGGCCTGTTAGTTCCCCTTGATTGTCAATTTCCTCCACAAAATATTCTATTGTTGCTGCCGCTCCTTCATTTCCTCTCCAGGCCAATTCATGAGCAGCAATGTGAAAGAACTTTCTTTGCAATCCTTCCGGAGTGTTTTCGTCCCAAAGCTCAATAATCTTTCTCAACTCGTCTGCTGATAGTGCGGATGAACTTGCCTTTCCCTTGGTTGGATCCATTTGTAGCCTCCGACGCTTAGAATTTTTTGCAGCTCTTGCGTTCACAAATTCTATGTCAGAGAATGGATTAAATTTTCGATTATACCTTTCGAAAAAATATTCCTGCAACTGCTTGGCTGTGGAGTTCCATAACACTCTCCTTGTAGTCTTCGGAGTTCTTTTTTCGCATGTTAAACCCATAGTCTTCAAGAATAAGCGCCAGTTCTTCCACAGGTATATCCGCTCTGTCGAAATCATACGATTTTTCTGCGCAAAAGTTTGTAAACTGCTTTCATACGCTTGACTTTCCTAGTATTCGCGGGTGTCAACTGCTTAATCTCCTGGCGAATATTTTCTTTGCTTTCTTGACCGAATCGTAACATTTTTTACGTCGTGCCGCTTGACAGCTTAAAAACTGAAATAATTTTTAGGTTAGGGTTTCACTTAGTTGCCATGGTAATTAAATAATTAAGTCGAACAAACCTTCTATGTTTTGCTGGTACTTGATGAAGACGAAAATTGACGTTGTTGGAAATCGAAAAATAAATTAAAATTATTTAAACACAATTTGGTGTGGAATTTTTTTACCGAATACCACACGAGGTCAAATTAAATCCGGAAATTTTTTCGAGCTCATGAATATTTTGAAAATTATCCCGAGTCGAAGAAGAGGGATAATTTTCTAAAAATATTAATGACCTCTAGTGGTATTACTAGTGAGAACATATCTTCAACCTCGAAACCAAGAAATAAAAAATATTACGTTAGGTATTCACTGCTATATTCATCCTCTGAAGGTAAAGGCGATCCTTGTTCGATCATTTCCTGCAACTTCCTTAATATTCTTTTGATTTTTCTCATTTTCTTAGCTTTTGAATGTTTCAACATATTAATGATTCACCAAACTACGAAGCACAAACCTAATCACAGTGACTCGTATCGCACTCAAAAACGTAATGATTATAGGTTCATAGTGGGCCAGACAGCAAAAAAATGTTTATTTTTTTTTAAATCCTTTAAACACGTGACTAATATCGTACCAGAGACGTAACTACAAGTTGGTCTACGAGGACGTGGTTACGAAGTATAATCAACATTAAGTGAAACAATATAATCAATGTAATATAACTTTCATAAAGAGAATAAAATTAACATACCTAATAGTAGTTGGGACTCGTTGGGCTGTAAACTGCATGATCTTTGGCTGGTTCGGTGTATCTTTGAAAGCATGAAAAAAGGCATTACACGGTTATCAAATTAAAATTGATATTAATAGTGGGAATAGTTGTGGAGAAGTAATATTTACAATTTTTTTTTGAAAACATTTATTTATCCAAATTAACACAAACTTAACAATATAATTTTATATCCTCTAAGCAGTGCCGATGCACTGGTCACGAGAATAGTTACATAATTTCTTAAATACTAAGCAACAGTAGGTATACCTAAATCACAATGACATCACAAAAATCGTCGCCAATTTATATTATACATAATTTACATAATACACAGAAAAAAACACTTATAACAAAGAACAGATACTGAGCTGATGATATCCGCAGCCTTAATGATACAATAATTATTTTGTAAAATATAGCTTTAACGCTCTATAGAATTTTACCTCATTTTCAATGTCTCTAACCTCAACAGGTAACCCATTAAATACGTCCGATGCCAGACTAATCGGATTGTACAAACCTTTATTTGTTCTTACATTTGTCAAATAAATACTATCACATGTCCGTGTACTATGTGTATGGATATTATTAAAGAATACAATATCTACATTTGTTTTATGCCTTTTATGTAAAATTTTGTATATTAACTTGCACTGCTCTAACTGCATTATTGTGCGTAAATTAAATAGTCCTCTCTATAGAGGTGCTCCGTGTGTGTCAGCCTGTCATATTGAAAAAGTATTTTTAATATTTTATTCTGTATAATTTGCATACTACTAAAACAGACTGACCCACACGAACCCCAAACAGGAATCAAGTACCTAAAGTGCGATAAACAGAAAGCGTTATAAACACACATTTTAGTTTTTTTGTTAATATAATTTCTTATTCGAAAGAAGCAACCGATTATGGGCGTTACTTTACTTATTACATAATTAACATGATCCTTCCAGGTAAGGTAACAATCTATTATCAACCCCAAATACTTAATCCTATCGACATGTCCAACATCTACATTATTTATCTTGATAGATGGTGTCCGGATGATTTTATTTTTTTGCTTAAATAATATCTATTTGGTTTTGTCAATATTTATCTTTAATTTGTTATGTAATAGCCAATCTGAATATAATTTTAAATCTCTATTAACAATAAGCTCCAATTGATCGACACTCTCTAAACTATAAAGTAATACAGTATCATCTGCAAATGTATAGTATTCAGCCCTGAGCCCAGCAGATTGTAGGTCCAATACATACAAGGAATACAGGAGTGGTCCAAGGACTGAGCCCTGAGGTACCCCAGTACTATTAGTTTTAATGTTACTTTTACTATTCTCACACTGTACATATTGTTTTCTATCCTGTAAATATGACTTTAATAAATTAAAAATTATGCCTCTAAATCCCATACCCCTCAATTTGTGCAGCAGAATGTCTACACTTACAACGTCAAAGGCTTTTCTCAGATCAACAAATACAGAGAGTACAATTTTTTTGTTGTCTAATTCAGTTGATATCTTATTTACTAAATCAGTAGTTGCACTTAATGTAGAACTGTTCTTTATAAAGCCATACTGAAAATCATCCGTACTGATGAACTTGCTAATAAATTTTAACATTCTTTTTTTAATAATTTTTTCAATGATCTTAGAAAAGACACTGACTACACTAATTGGCCTATAATTGCTAACATTGTCTTTATCACCTGACTTATATATTGGACTAATTTTAGTAATTTTCAGTTCTTCCGGAAAGTTACCACCAGTGAACGAAGAGGCAATGAGCTTAGTAAGTATGGGAATCAATGTATCTTGCAAGAGTTCAGGACCGTGATTTTATCATGGCCTGGAGCTGAATTTTTTTTCAATTCTACAACAACCCCCCTAACCTCCCGTTCACTGGGCGGTTGCATATGGAAAGTTTTATCACATGTAATCTGATCAAAAATTATATTTCTTTGGAATGCAGGATCTAAAGTTTGTATTTCGTTGTTAATGTCACTTACAATATTTTTTCCTACCGAGGAAATATAATTATTTAAATGGTTAGTTATTTCTATTGTATTTGTAACCTTTTCATTATCAACTGTAAGACATTCAATTTTGGTTTTACAATCTGTACCTTTTATAAATTTATTCATGAAACGCCACTGTTTTTTAAGATCACTACCTGTCTCCTCCCATTCATGCCTAAAATAATTATTTTTTAATGATTTAATTTTGTTATTTATTTTATTTTTTAAGTTTTTAAATTTAGTTTCACTGTTTCGGTCGCGTTTTTGGCAAAATACTCTACAGTATGTCCACGGATAGACATCCCCATAGGAATAATGGACCAAAAATTTCGTTTTTCGACAAAAAGTCATTCTTGATAAAAAGTTCTGCATCTCGAAGAAATGTAGCCTACGAGGAGATTTTTTGATTTTTTTATACAGGGTACCCAAAAAATAAAAAAACATGAAATACCATCAAGAATAAATTAACTTTACTTATCGTTTTAAAGTAAAATCGCAAATAAAAAAAGGTTTTAAATCATATTCAGTGCTTACATAATAAACGTATTAAACAAAAACATTGCACAACAAAAAGAACTGCATTGCAAAGCAAGAACTATTATTTATTCAAATACGCCTCCCCCGTTTTCGACGCATTGTTCAAATTGCCTTCTAATGTGATCATAACTTCTTCTTACCTCCTCGAGGGAAATCATTTGTACTGACTGTAAAATCCTCTGTTTCAAAATATCAACATTACATTCAATGGGTTGCTGAAAAGTTAATTGCTTTAAACGGCCCCAAAGGTACGCGTCTGAAATCGTGAGGTCAGGACTCCTTGCAGGCCACATAACTGGACCGTACCGGCCAATCCATCGTTTTCCAAATTTCATGTTAAGCCACTCTGTAACTTCGCGTGCACAATGCGCTGGGCACCCATCTTGCTGAAAGTACATTTGTCCCCTGTACTGCAATGGCAGCTCATCTAACTTATCCGAAAAAAAGGTTTGTAGCATTTCCATGTATGAATTCCTATTGCACGTGTTCTCAAAAAAAAACGGACCTATTATTCCAAAATACGAAATTCCACACCATACATTAACTTTCTTAAAATATTGGCGATGGGCAGGAATTCTAAATTGGGGATTTTCTGTGCTCCAGTATCGTACGTGCTGGGAAGCCACTGTACCATTTGTTGAAAAAGTCGATTCATCAGTGAATAAAATAAGTTTGTGAAATTGGTTATTTTCATTTAAAATTTTGTCCCCTACCCATAAACAAAAATCCAGTCGTTTCGCATGGTCTCCATCTTCTAAAGCATGATTAAAATGCGGTTTGAATGGGTGAAACTTATTTTGTTTTAAAATTATTTGAATTTGACTTTTTTGGACAATAAGCAAATGTTGAGCTCGTTTCCTTAGTGAGACAAGTGGGTTCTCCTCAACAGATTGTAAGACCACAACGGTAGCTGCATCATCCTCATCAAACAGTTTCTTCTTCCTTTTTAAGTTTTCCACCGACCCCGTGTGTTTGAATTTCTTGATTAATTGTCTAATTGCATACGTCGAAACATAAACTCCAGGAAACTTTTCTAAAAACCTTTCTTGTACATAATTGTAAGAGTTTACACCGGTACCATAACACTGGACCAAAAATATTTTTTGTTCAACGGACAGCATATTTCTTTTAATATTTTAAAATGAAATTTTTGACAACTTCATAACATTACAATAATATCATGACGTTTTATCAGATTTTTATAGGATACCTGCATTAGGTGGGATAGGTAAAAAAGGTAAAACTAGAGATTGTTCAGTAAAAATAATACACGTATTAATATGATGCTGGAGTAGAGAAAATCCCCAACTCAGAATTGAATATGATTTAAAACCTTTTTTTATTTGCGATTTTACTTTAAAACGATAAGTAAAGTTAATTTATTCTTGATGGTATTTCATGTTTTTTTATTTTTTGGGTACCCTGTATAAAAAAATCAAAAAATCTCCTCGTAGGCTAAATTTCTTCGAGATGCAGAACTTTTTATCAAGAATGACTTTTTGTCGAAAAACGAAATTTTTGGTCCATTAGTCCTATGGGGATGTCTATCCGTGGACATACTGTATACAACTTATCCCTCTTATTCATTAATTCAAGTAGTTCTACTGTTATCCATTGGTTATTTTGTCTGCATCTTATGACGTTTACATACTCACATTGGTCCCTGCACATGGAAACCGTTTCTATTAATTGTTGAAATGACTCAATGTTGATCCTACTAACAATCCTCCTGAACAATTCTTTAAATTTATTATAATTGATACCTTTTATTTCATATGTAGTCTTTGGTTTGTATTGCTTCATTTTACTTGCAATAGAGACCGCTAATACTCTATGATCCGAAAGAGGATTTTCGTTCAGTGTTACCACACAGTCATTTCTGGACTCTTCACTCAAGAGCACATGGTCTATGAGACTGCTAGAGTTAGCTGTCACTCTTGTTGCATTTTTTATGTCTACGTTATTAACAATATAAAAGTTGTTGTGTATTATTGTGTTTTTATAATCTCTAAGTAAGTTGGTATCATCTCCCAATAGGTTAATATTAAAATCCCCGACTTTTATATGGTTTATGGGATATTGTATCAAAATGTTTTCCAAAATTTGAATGAACTGGTTATTATTAAATGATGGAGGCTTATATATTACACTAACCTTTATGTTTTCGATCTGGGCACACATCCAATTGTAGTTGTTTTCAGGAGCCGACTTTTTTAGTTCTTGATACTTTATACACTTTTTAATAAATATTGATGTACCGCCACCCCTTTTATCACGGCAAGAGTGTAATGCATTATAACCACTTAAATTGTAGAAGGCAGTTTCTGTTTTACACAGCCATGTTTCAGCTAGGAGCAGTACATCACAATCGTGTCTTATTACATAACATTGCAAGTCGTCCAGCTTATTTCTAAGACTTTGAATATTTAAGTATGATAATTTTATACATTTTTTGTTGCACTGTTCTTCTAGTTTTTTAAATCTTTCTCATTTTCAACTAGAACAGTCCTACTAGTTTCATCCTTCCTCAACATAATCTTACCCTACTGTATCCATATATATGTATATTGATTTTCTACCTTAAATGCCCGTGCAGCCTTATACAGTTCCAGGTTTCTTTTTGTTAGATCATGGTTAACAAATATTCTACCACCCGCCGCAAAACCCATATTTTCCGTGTCTAATCGAAATTTCTGGGAGATTTCATAATTTTCATCTTCAGTTCTTCATTTGCAAATGATACTTTAATGGGGCTATTTTTTGCTTCGGTTTTCCCAATGCGCACTGCTGTGAATTGTTGGTCAGTAATTGTTAAGTCCAATTGGTTGCCAACTTTTTTTATTATTTCCTTGGTACTTTCGTTGTTTTTGTAGGGAATTCCATGTATTATTATATTGTTATTTAGCTCCTTTTGTTTCATTACATTTAATTGATTTTGAATCTGTTTAAGTTCAGTCTTAAACTGCTCGTTAATTTTTACCTGCTCATTATAACGAGAAAATAGGCTTTGGTACTTATTGTCCATTTCGTTAAGTTTAGCCATTACATCAGCTAATGTGTAATCCTTGCGTACAGTCTGTGTTGTAGCTGGGGGTGTGTTGTTATTCTTGGTTTTACAGCCATTACACATCCATTTTTCACTGGACTTGCCAATCTTCTCATAAGTCTTCTTTGCCATTTGCAAGCACACACGATGCCTCCATATTAAACATTCGTCGCATAGCAAACCTTCATCATTGTCTGCTACTATTTTGCTGCAAATATCGCACAATTCGTTTTCCATTGTTTGTTGTATTTCTCTGGGCGCTAATAGTCGAACGTAGAAACGAGAGTTGTTGCTTGTCGCTTAAAATATACATTGCAATCAAATTAAAGAAATATGACAAAATGACAAATTCAATACTTAAATCTAGCTTTGAAATAAAAATTGGAATAGACATTGGACAGAAAAATAAAATGTTTATAAAATTATTAATGTTAGATGCATTGTGTTGGCGATCAGTTAGGAATATTGCGAGCTTTCTTTCGACATAATAGTTTTTTTAGCAAACTTTACTATTAAAAATGAATGTAACTTACCTGCAACGAAAACAAGGCACATATCTGCAGAATATTGAAAATGAATAAATAAAACGCCACAAATAAACACTCGGTCACCATTTTATACAAAATGATTTCTAAGATTCCAAGATGACTCAAAAGCAGACAAATTGCAAAGACTTATGTTGATCTCTTTCTTAAATGCGCTTTAAAAAGAGAACTACAGGACAGATTGGGCCAACTTGTTTACGACAGTGTTCGTTTGCGACCAGTCTTACGTATGTCTTATCGTATAGGTCGAGTGAGGGCGATAGAACTACTGTCAATAACATATTGTAAGAAAGGATAACACAACAAAAGTCAAAAAATACGTAGATTTCCTCCTGGCGATTCGAATGATTGTCTCGTGCCTTCGTTACGTATTGCTGCCATTTTTCCCATTTTGGTCTCACCGGGCTGCTATTAACGTTTGCTTCTCTCGCGCTGATCTCGTCAGCGTTAAACAATCATCGCGCGGTCGCGCGATTCGTTTTACCAATCAAAAATCATTAATATTCGGGTCGCCGCGCGCCGGTTGCTATGCTACAATTCAGTTGAAATTATATGGCTGGTGGTGTTTTTCTTTTGCTACAGCGTTGCCGATTTGCACTTTGTTTTAAAATTGGAAACGTGTTTTCCAAACAACCAATACAATTTTAATATGTTTTAGTCTCTAAAGTCCAATCAGTCAAAAGGATCAGTATCAACCCACAGCAATTCCAGTGGCATTTCAAGTGGGATGTCTAGCCCATCTGGCTCGATGGCTCAACATAATCACAACAACAAGAGACTGCACTGGAACCCCTTTAAGAGGAACCATTCAACAAGCAGAGAGGGAAAAGATTTCTTTGAAAATGTTATACTGAGATAAAAATAGATAATATTGTTATGAAAAATACTCTAAACATTAATGTAAGTGACCGTGACGTAGTAGAGCAGGATGATTCAGAAGTAAATGTATATTTTCTGTTTATACGAGTAGAAGTGATTAAAATAAACAAATTATTTTATACTTGTAAAATATTAGCTTGTATATTATAGGTTTAAAAAGTTCTTTTTTAAACTAAGTTTACTGTGTGCAAAAAAGTTTCAAAAATGTAGAAAAAATTTGTTTAATATCCTCTTGTACTACATACTTACACTACTTATTTACAACGGTATCGTTAGGTTGGACAAGAGGGAGAGGGTATCGTACACTATTTTTACTTTACCCTATTTTTCTTAATTTTTTTTGTTTGACGCACATTTTCTTATTTACTTCGACCTAAAAAACATAGCACGACAAACAGTTTTAAAATTTTCGTGTATAAGAACTGTTCAGTAAATTCAATGAAAATCATCAACTGAAAAATCAAATACAAAAATACTCTCTATTTTATAATCAGACATTTGAAACAATTTTTCCAACTATTATATTGTTAACCATTAACCAACGCATCATTTAGAAATTTAGATAAATGCAGTATAATGAAATGCGAGATAAACGGCTGGTTGCTATAAACCGAGTACCTTAATCCGCAAGGGTACAATTTTAATATAAATGTATCAGAACTTTTTTTTAGAAAACGATAGACCCTCTAATTTGCTAAAAATGTAGGTTCCTCTACAACAACGCAATTGTGTTTTTTTATTTCTTAAATAATTAACATATTTCTATATTTCACAAAATTTCCCGGTTACCTTCTTCTGATTATTGTAAGGCTTATACAGGGTGTCCCGAGAGCAAGCTGTTATACTTACAAAGCTTAATCGGGGTTCCAAAATAAAGTATCGAAAAATGCGTTCTAAAGGAGTCCCCGAAATGTAGTATCTTGAAGATGGTTTTTCTAAATATTGGCGAAACTGTTTAAGATAAAAACTTAAAATTCTAATAAGTAAGCTTTGTGTGGTTAGTGGTTAATCTAATTCAAAAATCAAAACTGTTAAAATTTAATCAGGGACGTAACATTGGGGCATAGGGGGAACAACTTACTAATTTTTGTGTATACATATCTACCTATACAGGGTCGTTGGTATGTATGGAAACGGTCGATTATTTCTTAAAGTATAACAGTTCGCAAAAATATTTTAAATAAAAGTTTTAGGGTTTTTTAGGGTGTATTAGAATTTTGAAAAAATAAGTATACAGGATAAGTCAGAAAACCGTAGGGAAGCAAAGTTACCTTTTTTTAAATGGAACATCCTATATCTTCAAATATTTTTGGATTTAGCATGAAATAACAATTATTTTTTAATAAGTGCATTATAAGTCTACACCTAATAGTTTCCGAGATATCGACTTTTGAAAAATTACATTTTTTAACTTTGACAGCTTCTAGCTTTCTAACGGTACGTTTTAGAGTAAAACGGCTTACATGTCCCTATCTTACTTTTTTATGATCTTCCCAAAAACATCAACTTCCGGTTAAACCGGAAGTACTGTATTTCCGACTTTTGAGTTACATCCGGGTTAACCGGAAGTTGATTTTTTGGGAAGACAATAAAAAAGTAAGATAGGGACAGGTAAGCCGTTTTATTCTAAAAGATACCGTTAGAAGGCTAGAAGCTCTCAAAATTCAAAAATGTAATTTTTCAAAAGTCGATATCTGGGAAACTATTAAGTTTAGACTTATAATGCACGTATTGAAAAATAATTGCTATTTTATGTAAAATCCAAAAATATTCGAAGATATAGAATGTTCTATTTTAAAAAAAGTAACTTTGTTTCTCTACGGTTTTCTGGCTCAACCTGTATACTTATTTCTTTTAAATTCTAGTACACCTTAAAAAACCCTAAAACTTTTATCTAAAATATTTTTTGCTGACTGTTTTACTTTAAGAAATAATAGACCGTTTCCATACATACCAACGACCCTGTATATAGGGTGGAATTGATGGAAAGTCAATAAATAAGTTTTATATTTAAATCTAATAGAAGGCCATGAAAGAAAAAGTATTTTTGTAATACCTAATAATTATTGTTAATTTGGCTAACCAATTATGATGATATTCGAATTTCATCTCGAAATCTGTTTAATATGTTAAAATACTACTTAACTGTTAAAATTTAGCCATGGGCGTAACATTGGGGTCATATTATAAAGAAGTAATTAGGTAGTCATAACTTTTTCGTTTGTCTATTTTTATCTAAAACCTAAATGTATTTTAGAAAAAAAGAGACAATAAGTTCTCATAGATAAAACGAATAATTTTTTTTTTCATGTAGTATTTGTTTGTAACTTAAATACAAATTATTCTATCGGCTGTTAAAACATCAACGTTTTACCACGACGCGTTTTTTTTTTCATGTACTATTTATATTTAACTTATATACAAATTATTATAATAATAGATGACCCACAAAAAACCAATACCGGCTTTATTGTACCCTCTTAGTAACAATAGGTTTCCCTTTTTTGCATTAACCCATCGGTCGGCGAAAGATAATTTAGATAATTTGTGTTTTTATAAGTTTCCTACCGGATTAGCGAATAAGACCTCTTTGGCGACATACATGTACCTGACATTACTTAAATTGATATTATTAGAAAGTTATTAGGTACGTCGGTACATTACCTTTGATCTTTATATCAACAATAGATAATTTTATTGGCTTCATTCTTAATACAGTTAAGGATATTCCCACGTACCCCTCCTAAGACAATTTATTCATTCTCCTTGTTGTCCAAAGCAGACATGTCTGACGGATTTTTTGCCAACAGTGTAAATTGGGTGAGTGACGTCACGCACTTTAATTGGTTGCCCTATTTTCAGCAAGGGTAGAGGCGGTACCAAAGTACTCAACAGAATCTCGATAGAATTTAAAAGTAGTCGGTAAAAGACAGTAGGTTAGGTTAAGTTAGGTTAGAGTGGAAGACTTCTGGTCTGTCCAGACAGTCTCACGCAGTCCTATAAGGACCGTTTTGATACCACACATGTTGTGCGGAACCTATCAGCATCAGCTCCCTGATGGCTAGTGCGAGGTACGACGTAGAAGAATCTTGGCAGCTCACTCGAACCAGCCACTACTGTTAATAATCCTAGTAAGTCGACCCAGTTGTAAGCTGCTCACTCCCTTCAGATTATGGAATAATGGTTCGCCCAAGGTATTAAACCTTCTTCTTGCAAGGCCAGGGAATTCACATAAGAAATGTTGAATACTTTCCTCCTCCTCCTCCTCTTCGTTTCTGCAACTTCTGCAGAAGTCGTTAGCTGGTATTTGCGAACGTTTGGCATGTCTACCGTAAAGACAGTGTCCGGTAACCATGGCAGTGATATTTCTTAGGTCCTTCCGACTGTGTTGTAATAACGCTGCGGTTTTCCTGTTATCAAGTAGGGACCACAATTGCTTGGAGATCTCACAGGCTATTAGCTCTGTTCATCCGCTTATTGCAATTTGTTTGGCTGTACGATCTATCTCCTCTTTGACCGATCCCAGTGGTCTAGCCACGCTATTCTCTGCTAGATCGGCAGGCATACCCGCACCCTCCTTGGCGAGCGCATCAACAGACTCATTGCCATCTATGCTGTGATGACCAGAGACCCAACATAGAGTGACTCGATGCCGGGCACCAAGTATGCGAGGATTGTTTGCGGCATCGCTTTACAAGTTTTGATTTAATGTTGTAGAAAAGAATTGCCTTTATCGCTGCTTGACTATCTATATATGTATATAGCTATTGACACAGCTGCTCTCGGGTCTTGACGTTCTTACAGGATTGACTTACTGCTTTATCTAATGCCACCACTTCTGCTTGAAAAATGCTGCAGTAGTCCGGAAGTCTCGGCAATACCCCGTACAGTTTTTGTGTAAATTTCACTCGGCAAGACCCCGTACCGCAGTTACTTAGCATTTGTACAAGACCCCGTATAGTAATAATTGCATAACTTGCACTCGGCAAGACCCCGTAAATTCATTGCATAACTTGCATCTCAGCAAGACCCCGTGTTTTGTCCCGGCGAGTGAACAAAAAGAGACTCTGCATCTTGGGTCGGCCTAGCCCTAGAATAAGTTTCAAGTGTTTTATCAACCTGTTAACTGTTGTGTCAAAGTACATTGTACGATTTATGCTTAGTGTTAAGTGCTCAAATGAATGTGATCCCAAGCCGATGTAGGGAATCTACTTTAGTGCTATATAAATATATTATAGACTAGAAGCACAAGTCTTTTTATTCACTACCAACCTCCTATGTAGAAAAGGTGAAGAATAAAACATCTCACACCCCCGCTGTGTACCGAGATAAGTACAATCTCCGTACAATGGCCTTCTAGTAGACTATAAATAGAAAGCGAATATTTCAGTTTTCATCTGTGTTATGCAGGATAATTTTCTAATCCATTTTTGTCGAAAACGGTTCTTGTCGAAAACGGTGGATCCTATAGAGAACATTTCTAGAACTACTATTTTTTTTATAAATAAAGGTTTCAAAATTTAGCTAAAAAAAAATTAATAATCTGTACGTACAGAGACAAGATCTTGCTAATTCATTCCCTCTATGCTCCTAAATATTACGCCCCAACTAAATATTAGCAATTTGGACTTTAGTATTAAATAAAGCACATAAGCTTAAGACCTATAAATAATACTAGATTTTCAACTTTTTATCTTGAATAGTTTCGGTGATAATTAAAGAAAATAATTTTCAGGGTACCCTATTTTGGGGGCTGTAGTTATTCTGCATAATTTTTCGATATACGTTTTTAGTAAATAAGTAGGATTATTTTAGGACGCAGAGTAAGCCCTGTAAGTAATTAACCTTAATCTCGGGACTCATACTATTTTTGATCATTTAGAAGCAGGTTCATCGTGGTATTGGTAACATCTCTTCATCAAAATATTTTTAATAACAATAATAATAATAATAGTAATGATGAAAGTACCAACGCACATACTGATAAATAGTACTGATACTTGTACTAATATCATAATTTTTAGTCATCAGTTATATTAGTTCTTATTAAGTATAGTAAGCCAAAGTACTGATAATTTTTGCCTTATATACCTGCGTTTTATTAGTTATAGAAATTATTACCATAATAATATATATTTATAGAAAATAATAATAAAGGAAAGTGTTTAAGGTGTGCCACATATTGTATAATGTACAGAAAAATTTAATCCAAATTATGAACTACCTTACAGTTTGAACCTCCTGTCATTGCAGTGCATAATTACTGCAGGTGGCGGAGCCATGCGTGCAAGAAAGTTGTTTTAAATGCAATATCAATTAATTATCCTCTTAAGTGGTTTATATTTTCCTAGATATAATGGATGTCCATTATCTTATTTAATAATAAAGTAATTAGTGTTTTTCTTGAATAAGGGGAATGTAAATTTGTATAACTAATGGGTAGGTATAAAAGAACGGGTATATTTTAATCCTAAACCAGTATTTTGTAGACTGCTATTTGCTAAATACGATTTGTGTTCAATTAAAAAAGATGGTGTTACAATTTGTTCAAAGTAAAAAAGGGCGTAAGTTGCTCATTTATAACGGCTACATACAGATAATGCTGATATAGAGGCAAGAAAAGGCATCCATAAATTGAAGACTCTGGCTGCGCAACTTGGTCCCAGCACTCAATCAGTGATAGCATCTGTTTCTGAAAATCTATCTGCCTCAGCGGCTGCAAAACTGCCGCAAATATCATCAATGAAAAGGACCGTCTAACGTACTAGACAAAAACTGGAAGACTTTCCTGCAATCCCAACTTCATTACTTGAATTAAACATTCCCGAAAATTTCAAAGTATCAAATACTGGCGAACCATTTTTATTATTTGACAGCGGCTCATCAGATGATAGAGTATTAATATTTTCTACAAGAAAGAACTTGGAATACATTGCTAAGTGTCATCACTGGTATGCAGATAGAACATTTTCTACAGCCCCAAATGTGTTTGCCCAAATCTACACCATACAGGGGGTAAAATATTCAAATGCCATTCCCTCTGTGTATGCTCTACTCCCAAATAAATCTGAAGAAACTTACAAACGTTTATTCCAAGCCTTTAAAACGCTTAATCCAGGAATGCAGCCGACATCTGTCCTCATGGACTTTGAAAAAGCGGCAATGAATGCCATACGCATCGAGTTTCCCAATACCCAGATACGTTGATGTTTTTTCCATTTTAGCCAGTGTATATGGAGACAAATTCAAAGCAGTGGATTTCAAAAACGATATTCAGAGGACAGTGACTTCGCATTGCATCTGCGGTTTCTGGCATCCCTCGCATATGTCCCCGAAAATGATGTGGAGCAAGCATTTACGGCATTATTGGAGAACGAATTCTATACAACGAATGAGGATATTCTAGCTGATATTGTCAACTATTTTGAAGACACCTGGATTGGACGACTGGACAGGAGAGGAAGGAGGCGTCAGCCGAAATTTCCAATTAACATAAGGAGTTGCTACAACTCAGCAAAAGATGGGACTCCAAGAACCAACAACGGAGTTGAAGGATGGCATAATAGTTTTAATTCTATCGTGTCTATTGCTCATCCCAACATTTGGAAGCTGATAAAGTCACTTCAAAAGGAGGAAAGCATTAATCAACTGAAAATTGAACAACTTGTTGCTGGTAATGAACGACCCCAGAAAAAAGTATATAAAGACTCAGCCAAACGTCTACAACAAATAACGGAGCACTATGCCCCGAATAATTTGGACGATTATCTACGGGGAATTGCCCACAATTTCAGATTGCAAATGTAATAACTGTGACTAATTATTTCTACTACTTATTATTATGATTATTTAATCACTATTAAACGTCTATTTTTCTTGAATTTATTTTGTATTATTGTAATAAATTCCTGATATTTAATTAAGCCTTCTGTTTTAATTGTTACAATATATATATATAACAATACGGCGATAAATTGTCGCACGATAAATTGTCGTAGCGATGAATTGTCTCTGCGATGAATTGTCGGCGGTGAATTGTCGTTCGATGTATTGTCGCGCGATATGTTGACGCTAAATCAATATCAAGATATACGCTCAGTCAATGTAGATGTCAGCACGGTGGCTTTATGCCAATGCGTCATTACTTCCACGTGACTAAACCCATAATATTATGAATCTAATATCACAATTACGAAATTCAAAAAGTCAAAACAAATTATAAGTTAAATACATATGCGAGATCTTACACGTGGTGACATCTCGTAGCAATTGAGCTATCCACCCAACCAGACCAGCGAGGTCTTAGAGAAGACCAAACGCTGGAATGGAACCCGCCTAAGCAGGTATCTAATGTCAGGTGGCGTTGAAAGCCAATCGTCGGTTTCTGTGAACCAAAACATGATATAAAGAAATATGTTTGTCCCTTTTCTTTCCGTCAGACCCAATTCTTGGACGCGTTTCGCCGTATTACGGCTCATCGGCAAGGCTATAGAGTCTGACGAAAAGGAAAGGGACCTTACAGTGTTTTCAACACATAATGTATAAATACATATGCGAGATGTTACACGTGGCGACATCACGTAGCAATCGAGCTATCCACCCAACTAGACCAGCGAGGTCTTAGAAAAGACCAAACGCTGGAATGGAACCCGCCTAAGCAGGTATCTAATGTCAGGTGGCGCTGAAAGCCAATCGTCGGTTTCTGTGAACCGAAAACATGATATTAAGAAATATGTTTGTCCCTTTTCTTTCCGTCAGACCCAATCCTTGGACGCGTTTCGCCGTATTACGGGTCATCGGCAAGGCTATAGAGTCTGACGAAAAGGAAAGGGACCTTACAGTGTTTTTAACACTCTAAGACCTCGCTGGTCTGGTTGGGTGGGATAGCTCGATTGCTACGAGATGTCGCCACGTGTAACATCTCACATAATATGTATTTATACATTATGTGTTGAAAACACTGTGAGGTCCCTTTCCTTTTCGTCAGACTCTATAGCCTTGCCGATGAGCCGTAATACGGCGAAACGCGTCCAAGGATTGGGTCTGATGGAAAGAAAAGGGACAAACATATTTCTTTATATCATGTTTTCGGTTCACAGAAACCGACGATTGGCTTTCAGCGCCACCTGACATTAGATACCTGCTTAGGTGGGTTCCATTCCAGCGTTTGGTCTTCTCTAAGACCTCGCTGGTCTGGTTGGGTGGATAGCTCGATTGCTACGAGATGTCGCCACGTGTAACATCTCGCATATGTATTTATACATTATGTGTTGAAAACACTGTAAGGTCCCTTTCCTTTTCGTCAGACTCTATAGCCTTGCCGATAAGCCGTAATACGGCGAAACGCGTCCAAGGATTGGGTCTGATGGAAAGAAAAGGGACAAACATATTTCTTTATATCATGTTTTCGGTTCACAGAAACCGACGATTGGCTTTCAGCGCCACCTGACATTAGAAACCTGCTTAGGCGGGTTCCATTCCAGCGTTTGGTCTTCTCTAAGACCTCGCTGGTCTGGTTGGGTGGATAGCTCGATTGCTACGAGATGTCGCCACGTGTAACATCTCGCATATGTATTTATACATTATGTGTTGAAAACACTGTAAGGTCCCTTTCCTTTTCATGAGACTCTATAGCCTTGCCGATGAGCCGTAATACGGCGAAACGCGTCCAAGGATTGGGTCTGACGGAAAGAAAAGGGACAAACATATAATTATAAGTTCATAAACGTCAAGATTTTCCTAACTAGCGTTCGAACTTAATAATAATAACAAATATCCATAACTACTTACCGCCAACACAAGGGTACGATAAAAATGGCTCTGAAAAGAATAGTTTATAGAATTAAATTGAATTTCGAGGCACAAAAACGTTTAAATACAAATTAAAGTTGACATATCCAAAAAGATGACTTTAAAATTAATGGACAACTCTCCAAATATCTTTTGTCTCTGTCTAGCACGTTATTTTGAATTCGAGACGTATTGCGCAACCCCGAAGAGACTCTATTATGTTTTTATTTACTTTTACGGCTATAATAAATAAAGATGGGGAGTTGTAAATTACGTTGTCTCTTGATCGTTGTTCCATGACGCACCGATGAAAACAAAAATATAACGATGTGACATGGCATTCTCGTCACCACAAAACCGATTTTAGAAAGGCAATAACTAATACTGAGGACGTAAAACTCCACCCTGCAACTATCTTAGAGTACAACCACATCATTAAAGTTTTCGACTAGCACGGAATAAAGTATACTCCGACACAAGGTAAATGGTCATGACTAACTAATCCCTTTATACTTCATACCTACTTGTCCTTCTATTTTGACAAATAAATCATTCCGGTCCAGGGTGGTAGTGGGAAGATTGTAACAATGCTTGTTTTTAGGCACAAAAATTTATTGTGTATTGCTGACTTTGACGTAAATTATTAATATGCGTAAAAGTAGTAAGCCGTACCATATAATTTTTATTATACAGGGTGCCATACGTAGAAGTTCCACCCCCCTTTATTTTCTTTAGATTTTGAGATATCGGAATAAATTTTTTCTCGTTTGAAAACGAATGGCAAAGGCTTTTTTGACATCTGTGTAATTACTGGGTTAAAAATGCGGAACTTCTATGTGTAACACCCTGTATAAAACCGTATGAATAAAATGAGTCATCTCAATAGTTTTAATCTGTACTATAACTATCATTCACTGATAATTAGAGGTTTTATGTTTTCCCTAAATTTTTTATAATTATTTTCGACTTCAAGTACATGATTAACGCATGCTCTCCAACTGCTCTCTGGTATTAATTCACACTGAGTTTTAATTACTTCATTTACATTAGCTGACATTTTTGGGTTTACATTATTGCGTCTAACTTTGTTTTTTAATTCGGACCATATCATTTTTATAGGATTTAAATCGCAATTGTAGGGGGGCAATCTAAGTGGTATATTACCGGATGCTTTTATAGCCTCATCTACGCAATATATTTTATCATACGATTTTGTTTTTAGTACCTCATTTTTTTAATTTGTGTTAAATATTTTTGTCTCCGTTCCACTAACCCTTGGGTCTATTTAATGCAAATGCGCTTGTCAATTTTTTTAAATCGAAATCCAATTTTGTGCAGGAATCGGCGTAACGTTTCGCGACTAGCAGCAAATCGACCATTTGCTAATAACTTTTCTCGCAAAGAATCCAGTGACGGAATCTGCTTAAGCTCATACATCGCATACACTTCCCTGCGAATCAACTCTGCATCACCATTTCCAAACACTTTCAATGTGCCTTTGTCAGATCTATCCCTCCTCTGCAGTGAATTATCTTGGTCAAGGAACCGATGCAAGGTAGACCTTGGAATGCCGGTTAACTCCACTGTCCTCTTAATGGCAGCTTCTATACCCTCTGACGTTTTTAGGAGACCTGCAGACAAATATTTTCCGTAAGATTTTGACCTGATATTTTTGTATCACTCTGTGTGGCTACAAGGTCGGTTCACTGAAAAAATATGCTTATTTCGACTTCCAAAATAACATACTAAAATTTAAAAAAAATCTGTCCGGAATCCATAAGAAGTGTAATATATTCTCTCATATCAAAACTAAAAAAAATATAAATTTTATCTTGATATACTCGCAAAACAATCCTCTTGCAGCACATCTGTAAATGGCACTTTGTTTTCTGCTCGTTTTTGTCTTCAATTCCGTCGTCGGATTCACAGTTCTCAACCCACGGTCTGAACATTTTAAAAATTACTAATATTAATAACACCACTGAACACCGTTGAATGACACAGTTCAAATGATTTAATAATAATTTGATAATTTCTAATGTGTTACTAATTACACCCAAAATTACAGACACACTCTGCCTTTGACACTTGACGGATCAGATGCAGAAAAACCAGCCTGTTCCCTTCACGGGTTCCCCTTATTTTATGTTTTGTTTGTGTAATGTTCAATTAACAATAATTATTATTAGGCATTGTTGTTTGTGGGTGAACTGTATTACTACCGAATAATAATTATATTATGGATAATAAAACTGAGGTAAGTCTCTATTTTAATAATAGGTGTATTAATAATTTTAGGTTAGGTTCATTTTATGATTTTCACTTTTTTTCGTTTAATTTATTTATTAAAGTTGAGTTGTTACTGTTGTGAATTAGAATAGTGAACAATAAAGGGACAGAAAAAGAATGAAATATTTTTAAATTACAAAAACATTAATAGAATAATAAAAGGAACTAGAAGTACAAAAAAAGTGTTGCACTGTGCCAGTCCCAGGGCAAACTTCGTTTGTCCCGTGAATTGTAATAGCTTTGAATACCTATACAGGGTGTTAATTAAGTAAGTACGGAAACTTTAAGGAATTAATCCTTGATTGATTTTAAGACCGAATGTTCATATAATTATAGGTCCGCAAAAGCTCCGTTTTCAAGATACAGTGTTCAAATTTTAAAAAAAATTCACATTTTTCTATTATAATATTGAATGGTATCAGTTACTTCATTGAAACATAGTACACACTAATAGATATTTAGAGGCTACATTTTGCAAGTATTAAGATATTTTTAATTCAACCACGAGCGTAGATATGGGTAACCTTCTTAGGATTTTCAAGCAAAAAATGGCATGCCACTGATTGTATTAAACTTTTAAAGCCTCTCTAGTAAGCCAGGCAAGAGGTACACAAAAAGTGTCTCTTGATAGTTTTTGATAGGATGAACCCTTTTCGAGAAAATTTCCTTATTCGGTTTTCATGCACGCCTATGGACAAATTTAAGTGTGAATCAAAAATGCTCAGAACCAAAAAAAAATACGAGACAGATCTTATGAAAATAAATTCAAAAACTATGAAATCGTTTCGGGAACCGTTTGATTTTCACAATAAAAGGACATTGAAATAATTACCAAGTCATTTTTAATTTTTGTAATTAAAAAAAATAATAATTTCAACAAATAAAAACTAAAATATTTCTTAAACCTAAAGAGTAACATTTTCTTAGATTAACTGCTGGAAATGACCACCTTCGGCCACAATGCAACCGTCTATTCGTCTCATCATTGAATTACGGACTCTCTCGAAAATACTTCTTCATTTTGAACCGGAGTTTTGTACACCAATGATTTAAGGTGTCCCCATAAATAGTTATCCAATGGATTCATATCAGGCGACCGTGGAGGCCATGGTTGTGGGCCTGCTCTCCCGATCCAACGATTAGGATAAGTCTCATCCAAAAATTGACGAGCAACTAGACTGAAATGTGGTGGAGCGCCGTCGTGCATGTACCACATGCGATATCTTTCTCTAAGTGGAACTTCCTCTAATAGTTGAGGTAGATCGTGCTATAAAAACCTTTGGTATTCTTCTCCAGTAAGCCTAGGTGAAAGAAAATGAGGTCCAATGAGGTGGTCATTGACAATTCCAACCCACGTATTGACAGAAAACTTTTCTTGGAAATTATTTTCTAACATGGTATGTGGATTATCTTCGACCCATACGTGGTAATTATGAAAATTCATAATAGAATCACGAGAAAAACAAGCTTTGTCCGTAAACAACACTTGACTTAAAAAAATTGGATTTCTTACCACTTTACTTCGTAACCAATAACAAAAGTATACTCTCAGAGGCAAATCCCTTGGCAATAGAGCTTGCACACGTTGCAAGTGATATGGATATAGCTGCTAATCTCTTAAAATTTGCCATACTGTTACATGGGTAATGTTCAATTCGTGCGCTATTTTTCGCGTACTGGTATCAGCGTTTCTCTCAATTTCGTTTAGAACAGCTTCTTCAATATGACTTGTTCTAACCGTTACGGGTCTCCCTATAACGACCGTAGACCTTTTAAAAGTTCCTATCTCAGAAAGCCGTGCGTGGAGTCTTATAAATATTCTTGCGTTAGGTATCGCCCGTTGAGGAAATCTTTCATGATAGATACGTCTTGCAGCTTCAGCATTACCATGAGCCATTCCATAAGAAAAATGCATGTCTGACATTTCGCTATTAGTAAATTGAACCATTTTGAACGGAAAATAATCACCGAAAATAAGTTCCAAGAACGACAAATAAATAATTTAATTACCTTATAAGTAACTGTCAAGTTGTTTGCCATACTGCAATAATTGTTTTTCAAAGCACACTTTGTTTAATATAATAGTTTTCTAAAAACGGTTTTAAGTCTTAAACGCGTATGTAGTCTATTATAATTTTTCAATTTTCTTAGTTCCTAGCAAATTTTAAGAAATATTTTAGTTTTTATTTGTTAAAATTATTATTTTTTTTTAATAAAAAAAATTAAAAATGTCCTTGTAATTATTTCAATGTCCTTTTATTGTGGAAATCAAGCGGTTCCCGAAACGATTGAATGGTTTTTGGAATTTATTTTCATAAGATGTGTCTCGTATTTTTTTTTGGTGAGTTCTGAGCAATTTTGATTCACACTTAAATTTGTCCATAGGCGTGCATGAAAACCGAATAAGGAAATTTTCTCGAGAAGGGTTCATCCTATCAAAAATTATCAAGAGACACTTTTTGTGTACCTCTTGCCTGGCTTACTAGATAAGGCTTTAAAAGTTTAAAACAGTCAGTGGCGTGCCATTTTTTGCTTGAAAATCCTAAGAAGGTTACCCATATCTACGCTCGTGGTTGAATTAAAAATATCTTAATACTTGCAAAATGTAGCCTCTAAATATCTATTAGTGTGTACCATGTTTCAATGAAGTAACTGATCCCATTCAATATTATAATAGAAAAATGTGAATTTTTTTTTAAATTTGAACACTCTGTATCTCGAAAACGGAGCTCTTGCGGACCTATAATTATATGAACTTTCGGTCTTAAAAGCAATCAAGGATTAATTCCTTAAAGTTTCCGTACTTACTTAATTAACACCCTGTATAAGTTGATAACAAACTTTGGCTAAACTTTTCTGTCTTTATAATGGAATATGTAGGTTTAATAGTGTTTATGTATCAAATATTAATATTCGAAGCGTCCTTGATAACAAGCACGTCTTCTGGGGAATTTATTAATAAGTTTATTGAAAAATAACATATTAACATGTTTATTATCTAACTATTTGAAATAAACTTATTATTATTATTATTATTGTTATTATTATTATAATTTTTTGACAGGTCGCGAGACCTGCCATGCACTCCCTCTACGGGGAACATTTAGTCATCCCAGATATCACCGATATCAAAAGGATTGAGCTCTGTGGGGGCCCTTTCCGTGTTATTGGGCCCGTGGGGTTCTTCTTTGGTTACCCATATAATTTTTACCTGTTCGGCTTGTTAAAAGTAGCACTGCTTTCTGCATATCCTTGTATACCTATGTATTATTATTATTATTATTATTATACTTTATGCCCACATAATATTATTATGATTCATACTTAAAATTATTAATTTTTAAATTTCTAGTTTCAGGGCCCCATAAAAAGAAAAATTTCAAAGATCCTATTTATTTGTATATTCTTATTTATTACATACTTAATAATAGTTTATGTTTTTTTAATAAATATGTTCTTGATATTGAATGATATAGGTATTATTCCATTTTATATAATTTCAGAAATATTTCAGAAATGCAATTATGTAATGTTTAAGAAACAGAAAACGAAATATTACTTTTATAGGACATTTTTGGGTTTCTGAAAGTTTTCATCAATATATCATAAATATTTTCAAATATTTATGGAATATTTCAAATCTTTCGGAGAAACTAATACGAAATATATATCTGAAACATGATTGTGCTGTGTGGGACGGCTCAATAAAGGGCACACCGTTGAGAAGGTATGGCAAGATCTAAATATTAAAAGGTCAAGGCAGGCATTTATGGATGGATTTTCGTAGGACTAAGAAACCCCAGTGGTAAAGGTCTTATAAAGAGTTATTTTTTTAAAACTTGACCTAGGCTACCTTTTTTATTTGAAGAAATACACTTATAGTTCCTGAAGCAAAGTTTTAGGAATTAGTCCAAATAAAACAAATATGTGAAAAAAATTAACGACTTGCTACTAGATTGGGCGCAATCTCAAAAAGTCTCATTTTCCTAAATGACAACACAGCATTTTTTTGACACATTTTGAGACTTTAGACAAAACGTAAGGAATGCAAGTTTGATTAGAGTGGCGGTATACAAGCTTTTATTGTTTAGAATTTAATTTTGGTCCTCGTGCAAGTAATGTAAAAAATTCTTCATTGGAAAAAGTAGGCTATGAATTGTATTGTTTGTCCCTGCATCCGTTTTGTCTAGTCTTGGATTAAAACGGATCGTATTACACCTCGCAAGAGAAAATTGAATACATTTTTTTGCATGTTGGTTTGGTGGATTAAGTTTAAGAAAAGCATGCACTGAGTTCCATGTTAGGCATCTCGACAAAACCTTGTCTTAGTCCAGAAATTTTAAGACAAAATTTGGTAAAGTTGAAAGCCAGGTCTATCTCTTCAAATAAAAAAGCCTATGTCAAGTTTTAGAAAAATAACCCTGTAGAATCAGGTTTTAAGGGTTAATGACATAAATTTAATTTATAAAGAATTGTATGAAAACTTCATCATTTAATATTTTTTGAAATGCCCACGCCACTGGAATTCATTACCGTGACGTCGCACAACCCGGAGCTCTCTATATGCTAGTGATGAGTCACTGACTTGAAATTTGGACATCAAGTATAGGCACATACACGCTCCACATAACACCCGATATAATACATGTTTCCAAGAGACTGGCGACCTTTATAATTTATAACAATACTATATTGTATAGAAATAGATATTTACTTTATTTTACAGCATTCAACATTGACCTGAAATATGTACCTACCTATAAACTATGGTATGGTATATAGTGCATTTTGAATTAGTAACTGACTGTTCTCTAGTGAATAGCAAAAGAGACAGGTGAATAGAGTAAATACTAGTAATTTCTAATCACTGTCACTATATTTATAGTAGGTATCCTTATACTATAGTAACGAAGGATCAAATCAAATTATTAAAGATGAAATAATTAAATAATTACTGGTGCACGATGTTTTTCGATACATCTACAGTATGTCCGGCGATGTGGTTAGTACAGGTTAGTTGTGAAGAGACAGGCCGTCATGTTCCCGCCCACATTCTAAAATCAGCTGTTTCTAGTCAATTCACGTTTTGACAGGTTTGCATTGTTTTGGTAGACCGTTTTGGTGTTTCCTTTAAGTTTTAGTTGTTTTTTGCAGTTTAATGCGATTATTTTAGAAAACCCATAACATCAATTTAACGTAGTTTGGACCTTTATATGTAAAACCATAAATTGCGACGCTACTTTAGATGATCCAATAAGGAAGGAAAACAAGACACCGAGTGCAGAGGTTTTTGTTGTCAGAGACAAAAGTGGCCGCCAGCTTTTAGACAGTGGAGACGGGCCTGGGTTAAGTTCTAAGGTTATGAGCGCCACGCAGTTAAGTGGTGCACTTTGCCTCTGGAAGAGATGTTCGATAGTTATGAATGATAACTGCGAATCACCCTATAACTGCCCTACACTTAATTTCCTTTACCTTCAAATATTAATTAAGGTTGGGGATAGTAATGTGAAACAACAACGCTCAGTATATTGAATCTATTTGTCATAAGATGTTAGTCGCTTAAATGCAGGTTGACATTATTGACTATCGATAACCAAATAGGTATAGACCTCGTATTGAAATAATATGATGTTTAGTTGAAGTCTAAAATTTGTAATAAAATATTTTAAAATAATAGTGAAATTTTAAATTAATGAACAGAACGTTTACCAGATCATATTCCTATGTTCTTCGACCAATTGACACAATTAGTGATTGTCAAACAATAAAATAACAATAATAATTATGCCATTATAGAAGCACGTAATTACTGTAGAAATATAAATGTATACCTAGTCAAGTCTTGAGGTCGAAAAGTACAGGAAGATTTAAGGATATGACCCAGCAACGTTAGAACTATGGAAGCCAGGAGTACTACAGCGATACTTACATGTATGTAGGTAAATTGATACGCGTCTACAAGTCAAATAAATAAACCGACTGTGAGTGACACCAAATAATATACAGGGTGCTTCAATATAAGCTACTCAGGGATGTAGGCCTACAACACGTGATCACGCCTTGTTTACAGTTACCAGACCGCAGTCCGCTGGTGCAGTCTCCTAACCGAAATATAAATAAGCAGCTAAAATGTACGATTACTATTTACTGTACCATGCAAGTCATGACAGATAGCATTATTGCATAACAATGACTCAATGTAGTAGTAAAATCCCAAATAAGTACTAATCCCCGCTCTGTAATATCGAGCCCCTTATTATGTAAGCTATGGCATTAGCTTTATTACACAATAGTCACAATCCTAAATACTAGTAAAATCCAAATATGTACAAAATGTACATATCCCAAACAAAAAATAATACCCTAAATATGTCCATACCCCAACCCTCTGAAATGATCCCTTCCCTAGTCAAAAACCATCATAGGAGTTACTAATCCAAGTATAGACAAAAATATTTAATTCAAATTAAATTCTCTCTATGTGATCTCTCTATAAAAAAAAAGAGTGTACTGGTCAATAAGTCTTAAATGGGTTCATTGAATTGATAGATGAAAATATGTTTAAAAACTTGCGTTCTCAGCTTCAACTCAAGGCCATGCAATGCCTGAGGGATCCTATGGAACTCGAAGTAACCGCCTCTCTAATACACCATCAGTGTAGAGACTCCATGGAATTAATAAGCCAACAAGTGTGCTGAATGAACCTCAACACTCCAAAATCCAAATAAAACCAAAACCAGGACTAAAAACCCTAAAATAGAGGAAAAATACTTCCTAATTTATGAAGATTTACCTCTTCCAATTGACATAAGTATCTACCAAATATACATTACCTCTGCACTTAAGTAAAGGGTCCTTTTAGGCCTGAATGCCCATACTGTAGTCCCAAAACAAAAGATCCCACGCGGTCGTCACCACGAGTGAACTCTACTCCAAATTTATATCGCCCCTGAAATATTATTCGAGGACTTAGATATCGATTTAATAGTCAAATATATTAATATATGAAGACAACCGTACCTGAAGACATTAAGCGGGGCATAGAATAACAGCATATGGCGGCCATTAAATCTGATCCCATTCAACATGGCGTGAAGTACTTCCATCAATATCTAGCTACATCAATTCAATCGGAAATCCATAACTTCACAAAGATTTGCGGTGCTAATCCATCTAAGTGGCACTTACAAGCTCACCGGCTTCTCAGCGTTACATTACCGAAATCTTTAATTAAAAATGGCGGCGCCATGCCGGAAAAAAAGGGGACAAAAAGGAGACACCGACTCTAGTCGAAAGGTGTGAAATGTCTGCCTGTGCCTGCTGTACCCTGCACTTCCAAGATCTTCGGGTCTAGAACAGCACTACCCCTTTCTTACCCGCTACAAAGAACAATTGTTTCTCTCTAGCATCTGGAATAAATCTCCAGTACGCAACTCAATGAGAACACGTGATTCGCAATGTCATCGGGGTTGTCAAACGTCAGGATCAGGGCCGGGATTCTGTTATACGAGTCGTATCGTATACGCCATGTTTTTTAAGAAAAGCGATTCTATTATACGATTTATCGAATAAATACGATTCGAGTTACTCGATAGCTTCCGAGCTGTCGTATTACTAGTATTCGTTATTATTTACCTTTTCTTAACCTTAAGTTTTTTGCACAACAAATGATATCGGTTTATCTTCTCTGTTGATTTGAATCTAAAAATTATTTTTAATTTATGGTAATAATTAGGTATGCTTCCTGTAGTTAGAAACCGTCTGTTGGTAGCAGATAATGATTTAAATTTGGGGCGCCGACGACAAGAGCTTAGAAATAGCAGCGATGCTTTTTCCTTACCAGAACAGTATAGTTTATGGAATTGTTCCGTTTAAATACTATAAATAGAAGGTACATATAAGCAAGGGCATATTTAGAAAAGTTTGTTAGGGGGGTAAATCAGTTAACAACGACATCAGGCATCAGGCGAAAAGCGCCGCAGGTAAAAAATTATTTGGAGATGGGAGATTTTTAAATTTATTACATTCTGGGAGGGGTACTTACCCCCCCCCCCCCCCATATAATCCGCCTTTGCATATAAGTAAGTTTAACAACCACTTTTTAAAACATAAACAACCAAATTGGAGAAAAAAAATGAATTTATCTTCTTTTCTGTTATGCGGCCTCAGCTTCTGGAACATTTCAATGTCAATTTGTATCAAAACTATCTTCTTTTGTAATATGCTATACGATCGTAAAACAGAATCGCCTTCTCCATCAAACTCGTATTCGTAATCGTATTGATAGTCGTTTCGATCGATAGGTATGTATCGTATAACAGAATCCCGGCACAGGATATTGCTATGGGGAAACCACCAACGTACCGCCGCAACCAGATATACCTTTATAAAAATCTCATACCCAAGAAGCGACCCATCGAGCAATTCCACCATTAAGTCTAAATCCTAAGAGCTGATTACTGCAAGATTACGGAATTCACCACCCAGAGCACCGCTTGGCTGTTTGGCCATGTACAAATCGGTTCGAAACCATGAAGTCCGATTTCATAGGGAATTTGTCCTAAAATAACTGGCAACACCGTAGAACACGTGCAACGAGGCCAATATACGCAGGGCCCTAGCAAAATGGTGACCCCGAAACCTTTTTTCAAAAGTCAAACTAGAATGAATTCCATAAAATGCTAGCAAATTAACTAACACTCCAGAAAAACCATCATATAATACGTCAAAGTAAGTACAGGGACACGATCCTAGTTAGAGAGGTACATTCCGTTATAAATTAAGCCCAAAACCCAGGTAAACAAACTTGACTTGAACTGTCACTACATAATATTAGAAATTATCGTAGGTATCGTACATTAAATCTATCTATTCAAGGAGAACTTACTGAAACACAGGACACAGGACAACGTATAAGCTATTTCTGATAGCAGAATAGCTGGAATCCCTCGAAACTCAGTATCAAGTGACCAATTCCTAGAATAACCTCTCAGTAAGCCTCTGCAGTGAACGTAAGATAAACCAGGATAAATTAGGAATGTCACTGGAACCACTAATAATTTTGCTGACATACACACAAGATTTTAACGTTTATACTAAATGTGGAATAAGGTAATTTATTATTATAAATTTGTGTTTATTGATACTATTAAAATCGTAAAATGAAATTTGTACGTTACAAAATTATTTGATTAAGTTGCTGTGAAATAGCGAAAAATGCCAAATTCATGATGTGTTCCCGGGTGTAATACTCAACTATAATGTTTTTCACTTATGAAATGTTATTTATTGAGAAAAAAAGGATCCCAAGAGACGATTTAGTATTGCGAAAATGTATCAGCTTTGAGGAAAGGTTTTTAGTCTGGGAATTCAATTCAGGGCAACCAGAGGACTTAATGGTAGATAACACTAGAACAGTGCAGTGTATAGCTACCTTTTGTAATAATAATATTTTGGTATCTTGTTTAAATTGTCATTAGGCAATAAACATAGAAAGATTATAAGTATATTAGTTAGCTATTAAATAGATAGTTTAATATTGAAGGTTGAGCATGTCATACTTAGATTAGGTTTGGACAAAAATTTAGTAACAAAACAATGCCTACATTCGTTGTACATTTTGTTTAGATTTTCATACGATACAAGTTTTTCTTACTTAAAATATCGGTTAGAACATACCTACAAGTTTAAAGCAGGTTCCTCTTAATGCCTTTTATTTCTCTAGTCAAAAACCAAGTTAAATAAAGTTTATATAGTTTTTCGACGAAGTTAAAATGATAGTATGTACCTACCAACTGACTGATATAAAATTTTATTTAAAATAGCTACCTACGAAATTGTTTCTAATGTTTGTTATTCAGGGATTATTTGGCAATTATTTTCGTAACCTCGAAGGAGTATCGAAGATCGAAAGCAATATTAGTGATCATAACATAAGCTAGTTTATAGTCTTGAATCACTCTGTATACTAATCATCGAAATACCTTTTTAATATACGATTCTATACCTCATTTCATATAATTTAAGACATCTTTGACTTACAAATATCAATTTTATTATCTACATGCCATATAGCCTCTATAGTATTGAAGCGTTGTTATCTAGTGAAATTAACGAAAATAAAAAAATTGTAATTGCCGGTGATTTTAACATAGAAATGCTTAAAGAAAATGTACATAGGACAAACTTATTATCTCTACTTCAATCTTTCAATCTAAAACAATCGATCTTTGAAAATACTAGAATAGTGGAAAATTCAGCTTCTTGTATTGATAACATTTTTGTAAATTTTGAGTATATCGATGGTAAAGTTCTAGATACATTTATCTCCGACCATACTGCACAAAAAGTTAGTTTTCAGTTAAAACAATGTCATAAAAATATATTACAGTATAGAAGAAACTTTTCAGAACAAAATAAGTCGTTATTTATAAATTATTTAAAAGAACAAGATTGGGCTGAAGCCTACGAACTCCATGATATTAATGCACAATGGAATATGTTTATGAATAACTTTGTTAACATTTTTAATCATTGTTTTCCCCTTAAGTTGGTTAACACAAATCATAAATACAAGACTCATGACGATCCTAGAATCACTCAATGTAAAAAGAAATTAGACCTTCTTTTAACTCTAAATACATTTCATAATAGTTTTAAAGAACAGTATAGTAACGCAAAAAGAGAATATGATAATTTATTAAAAGCAGTTAGGTCGGAAGAGTATGAAAAACGGTTAAGAGTGTCCGATAATAAAACTAAATGTATGTGAAACTTATGTAAAGAAATAACTGGGCAGACAGACAAAAACTGTGATATTGGAATTAGGGGCGATCCTGAACAAATACCAGATCAATACAACAAATACCTATTATCCGTAGTTCCCGAATTATTAAAAGGCTTAGACTCGCGGCAATTCAATTGCAAAATTGAAGAAAATAATCAGTCATTGTTCCTAAGACCAATATCAACAACAGAACTTTGCGACTTTGCCAAAAAAATTAAAAATAAACATAGCTGTGGTGTAGATGAAATACCCACTAGTATAGTTAAGATGGTAATTTCTGTAATTGAGGACGTCCTGTGTTATCTTATAAATAATTCTTTTAAACAAGGGATCTTTCCAGAGCAGCTTAAAATAGCACTAATAAAACCTTTATTTAAAAAAGGTGATCCTGAAATAATGGAAAATTATAGACCTATAAGCCTCTTACCAGCTTTTTCAAAATTATTTGAACTTGCAATGTGTCATCGTTTGATAGATTTTTTAAATAAATGTAAACTCCTTAATAATAAACAACATGGATTTATAGCTGGCAAATCAACACAGACGGCTATCTTCCAGTACACAAAAAATATATTAAACTGCCTTGAGAAGGGCGATATATCCTGTGGCATATGTTTGGATTTGTCAAAAGCCTATGACTGTATAGATCCAATGTTGTTATTAAGAAAACTAGAGTTATATGGTATAAGAGGAAATGCCCTAAGATTATTTAAATCATACCTTACAGGAAGGCAACAAAAGGTTAAGATAACACAGGATGGACAAACGTATTTATCTGGTCTAATGGAAAATAAATTAGGTATTGCACAGGGTAGCATTGCAGGACCAATTTTGTTTGTTATATTTCTAAATGACCTGATATCCATAGTAACCTCACCGGACGAAAATGTAACATGCTACGCTGATGACACTAATCTTATTACCAGTGCGGAAAATATTGAAGAATTAGTTTTGAGGGTTTTGTCTTTGTTTAAAAAAGCGAATGAGTGGTTTTCAGGTAATAAACTGATATTGAATAAAAACAAAACAAACATTCTACTGTTTCGAACAAAACAGCTAAAAGTAAATAAACCACATAGCATAGCACTTGGGAAGTCGGATATCGAATTAGTTGAGCATACAAAGTTCTTGGGAATCTATTTGGACAAATTTTTAGATTGGGCGCAGCATATTAATTTACTAATACCGAGATTAAATTCAGTTTGCTATGGAATCAGAGTCATTGGAAAGTACATGAGTGAAAAAACCTTAAAAATAATATATTATGCAAATTTTGAGTCAATTCTGAAGTATGGAATTATGTTTTGGGGTAGTAATAGTCTAACTGAAAAAATATTTATTGTTCAAAAACGAGCTTTAAGAATATTAAAAAAGATGAAATTTAATGAAAGTTGTAGAAATGTATTCAAGGAATGTGGTATATTAACAGTCTATGGAGTTTACATATATGAGTGCTTGTTGTTTTTTTTTTTAAATAGAAACATGTTTGAATTACAAACTTTTCACGAACATAATACAAGAACTCAAAATGTAACTTACCCAATTCACCGGTTAACCTTAACAGAGAAAAATCCAAATTATATGTGCCTAAAGCTATTCAACAATTTACCAAATACGATAAAATGTATTAACACTGTAAAATTATTTAAAATAAAAGTAAAAAATTTGCTTCTTAACTTGGAACCTTACTCTCTAGAAGATTTTATACTTCACTAGTATAAGTACATAGCTATTAATTTTGTTTTGTTTTTTTCTTTGGACGCCATTTCATTTTGTGTTTCGTATGTTTTGTATACGTTGTATTTAAATGTATTTGTGACATAATTTGAAATATAGATTATTATTATTATTATTATTATTATTAATAAATTCCATCTTCTAATGTGACGTCACGATATTAACATGACGGCCTGTTCTTCGAGACGGCAGTGGTAGAACCCAGCGCTTCCTGCGATAGCAGTAGCGTAGTAGCAATACCATACATTACCAGATGAGCCTTAACACCCAACTACAACCTGCATATTCCCTATTAGTTAATCAGAAAACATTGGTAATTTTATTAATACCTTGTCACTATACGATAAACAAAAATACAATTTATTAACAAGTCCGTATATACCTTCCTGGTTATGACTTTAAGCGAGATGTAACATCAAATAATCGACCATTCATACACAAATGGCTTGATCAGTATGATTGGTTAGTTTACTCGAAAGCCCTTAAGGGTGCCTTTTGTAAATAGTGTGTGATTTTTTCACCTACTGTGGACCATGACAGTACTAGGTGCATTCATAAAAAGACCATTTATTTAGTACCTATAAGAATTTCTACGCGGACGCCAAAAACCATTTGAGTTCATCCTGGCATAAAAATTTGGCTATCCGTACCAAAAATTTGATTTGATTGTGTGATTTCTAATAGAAAAGATGATATATTGTCGTAAATTTATGAAGGAAGGAAGAATTATAAAAAGTGCCGATAAACGCCGATAAACGCCGATGAACAATTATTATCTATCTGCATACGATACGTGTACGAAGAAAACGAAACATTCACGCTGAAAGAAAAGTTGAAATTGGATAAACTAAACGCTAATAGCATAGCTTCTTCTGTTTATATTTTTTTAGAGAAATCAGGTTTAAATATGAGTAAACTTGTAGGGCAGGGTTATGATGAATGCTTAACAATGGCTTATGAAATTCATGTAGTTCAAAACATTATACGAGATAAGTATGAAAAAGCATTATATTTTTATTACAATTTCTTAACCCGCTTGCAGACCGCCAATTTGGTTACGGGTACATTGGGGAACCTTTCATGAAATTTTTTAATAACGTATATATGTATAAAAAATCTCCGTTGCCTTAAGATTAAATGTATTCTTTGCTCCGTTGTTAACGGTGGGTTAATGTAAAAAGTTTTAATTTTAATATTAATTTTAGTAATAATTTTACCAATAAGAATGAGTTAAAATCTTATTTTTAAATGTAAGCAATCAAAACGATATTTTAGCTTTAACTTTTGCCTTAATCTTTATGTTGTGACCTTGAAGTTCGTTTATTTTTATCTTTTAAGACTAAAATTAAATCCTTGATGGAAACGCGCAAGCGCTAAGTTTATTTTGAAATCTAACATATTAGTACTTTAAAAAATGTGATGATGTATGTGGTACTAAACATTGACATGGTACTATGTCAATGGGTACAAAAACAAAGACAGTCAAGGATTAATAAAACCACATAGATTTTCTTGTCCACGGATATTTTATAGATTTAGCGCTAAGACATTATAAATGGTGGCACATGTATCCTTTATAACCGAATTTAGAGGGCAGTACTTTTACTAATTCGGTATTTCCATGCGACTCCCTGCATAGAGATGCCATGGACAAGATAGCTGAATCTGAAATATATTAAATTTTAATATTGTATTTACGTTAAAAGTAACAGAAGGAGAAGGTGATATTTAAATATTGTATGCAACGTGTAATGTATATTTACTTTAAAACCGTTTAAAACACTTACTGAATTGTAATAAAAAGCCTTTGCTCCGGTGTTAAAGCTTTGGAACTTTTTCGCCAAATATGGTTTGACAAGTTTAAATATATACTCAAATTGTTTGGGAGTCATTCGCGTCAGCATAATAAATTGCTTATCGTCCCACTTTAGCTGCCTCATACCCTTTATCAACGTACTGTGGTCCCCGAGAAGTCCCGATCTTACGTTTGCAGATATGTATTTGGGCACTGAGAAAAGAACATTTATGGGCTGGAAATTTTTAATACCCACAACTTAAATAATTGCAACTATAACTATACAAATGATTTTTGCTATGGTAACATCTACAATTTTATATTAAGGAACCACACCTAAATATGTTGCTGTAACTACTTTCGTGGCCGGTCGGAACGGGCGGATGTAAATTGGGCACTAACCTACCTGCATTCTTTAATCCTACATGTAATCTGGGCACTAGTTAAAAACGCACGTGCAAGGCCTATATGTAAACTGGGCACTGTAAAAATGTGAAAATAGTCTACCGAAAAGCACAGTGAGAGTGACAAGTGAGGTTATGTTTCTCTAGCTGTTAGTCACTCGACAAAAATTGTAATAATTATTGACTTATATTGGTTAAACAGCGCTAACACGGCATCTAATCCACCTTTTTGGTTCCAATTCGGTATATGCTACATAAATCAACAAAGGTGCCGGAGTGCCCAAATTACATATCGGATTAAGGTGACCCTTTTTCGAAGTAGGTAAATCCATTAATTTGGTGCCCACTTTACGCCCGCCGCGCCGGTCGGAACGTGTTCATGGTGACCGAAGATTAAAGAGTCCAGGTCTGCAGGTGCATTTTTCCGCCATGTTTGTGAGTTTGTGGTGATCAAAGTAAGTTTTTCGTATTCTTGGATATTTACTTGAGTTCTTTACCTAGCTACACAAATACTAACCAAAGTATGATACTAAAAATTGTTACTTATATTGTGTTTATTATATACCGATATTATATATATTTTTTTAAATATTATTTACTTCCTTATATTATGTTAATTTTTTGTTATTCGACTTGTTTCTTAGAACTGCGTAGTCGAGAAAACCGTACCCACATAAACGTCTTTTCAATTCCCCATCTTTATATCACCTTAATTAATTATTTTTAAAACATCAGAATTTACGTTCCTTATAAATTATATAATCTTCCCAATGTTCAAAAAGAACAAAATGTCACGGATTTGCGCAGTTCCATGAAAATCTCTATTAATATTTTATATTAAACCTGTTATGAAATGTAATTATGTGTTATTACAATATAGACTACCCGATGACAATGCAATCATTGGACAGAACTCCACGCTACTATCGTTCAATATAGGAATTTGAAATTTTAGTAGTAACAAATATGGTTTATAGGTGCCCATTATAAATATGAAAATCTCAATTCCGTGCCATTTAAAATACCGCATTTTCGGTTAAAGTGGAAGTGATATTCATAATAGTTTTACTGGACACATTCCTAAACCATATTTACTACTAAAATTTGAAATTCCTATATATTGAACCATAAACACGTGAGGTTTATCCAACGATTTCATTTTTATTGAGTATAGGGTGAATTAGCTTTACTTAGCCTATTATTATGTGAAGTATTTCACTTGATTATTTTATGTGTTGTTTAGCATTATAGAAGTAGCTGATTATGGAGAGTTCTGACTCAGTGGTGCTGGTGGTGCAATTTACGATCTAACCCAGGTGGTGCAGGTGGTGCGTTTTACGATCTAACCCAAGTGGTGCTGGTGGTGCGTTTTATGATCTAACCCAGGTGGTGCAGGTGGTGCGTTTTATGACCTAACCCGGGTGGTTCGGTGGTGCTGTTTACAAAATAACCCGAAATTAAACCCGACTTTTTACGATCTAACCCAAGTGCTTTAATGAGGCGGCTTCTTATCTAACCCTAATTTGAACCTGAATATTTATGAACTGACCCGAGATAAAACCCGACTTTTTACGACCTAACCCGGATGCTTTCGCGAGGCGGCTTCTCATCTAACCCTAATTTGAACCTGAATATTTATGAACTGACCCGAGATAAAACCCGACTTTTTATGATTTAACCTTAGTGAAACGCCGCTGCTAAAGCGGGATAATTAAACCCCAATTTTTATAAGCCATCCTTAAACCCAACTTTTTACGATGCGACCTGAGCCATCCTTAAACCAGACTTTTTATTATTTCCCCTTAGTTGAAACGCCGCTGTTAAAGCGGTATAGTAAAAAACATTATTTATATTTTCTAACTTAGTGAAACGCCGCTGCTAAAGCGGGATAATTAAATCCCAATTTTTATAAGCCATCCTTAAACCCAACTTTTTACGATGCGACCTGAGCCATCCTTAAACCCGACTTTTTATGATTTAACCTTAGTGAAACGCCGCTGCTAAAGCGGGATAATTAAATCCCAATTTTTATAAGCCATCCTTAAACCCAACTTTTTACGATGCGACCTGAGCCATCCTTAAACCAGACTTTTTATGATTTTCCCTTAGTTGAAACGCCGCTGTTAAAGCGGTATAGTAAAAAACATTATTTATATTTTCTAACTTAGTGAAACGCCGCTGGTGAATGGCAAAGCGAAATAAAACCCTAATTTATATGGTCTAACAAGATAAGTATAATAAGACGGTACATTATTTGCCACCGCAATAATTATTTATACCTAAATGACCCTTCCTTTTATGGTATGCTCAAACCTTAATTCAAAATTCGATTAGTTAAGGTAAAATAAAATCCATAATATAATTTAATCATAATTTATTCAAAATTCAGGATTATACAAACTACATAATATGTTATGTTCTATACTACTATAATTCTTAACTATGTTATTAAGCTAAACTAATTAGTATAAATTTATCTACCCAAAAAATTACACCCGGTTCGAACAGAACCATCTAAAGCATTATAGCTTAAAAATGCATCGTGTAACACCAATGCAAAAACTTTAATGTTTTTTGCAAATTTGTTACGCGTTTCAAATTCAATTTTTATGTCTACTGTCGAATTTTTTATGTTATTATCCGCTTGCTGACTGGAATCAATGACAAAGACCGGATTTGCGAAAAATTCATCTAAATCAAGTAGGGGGCTACAATCTTGTCGATTATAGTAACTACGCTGGAAATTTTCGTATGCGTAGTATGCAGGACCACAAAGCTTTTTGCTAAAATCCAAGTTCCATCTTTCATAAGGAAATACGTTGCTATTTAAATACACGCGAATATCTCGAATACCCGCGTTTATAAAATCTATCGCATTCTTTTTGTAGTTGTCCAAACTATCGGCGCTTATAAAGCTGAGAATAAGATATCTTGGTTTTTCAAGATTGGTACTCGTTTTTAAAGCCCATATATCTGAAGTCGTTTCTCGTAGTGTTGGAAGCTCATATAGATCCCACATTCTATAAGCTATATTTACTTGAGCATTATTGCCACCTTTATTTATACGGGAAAGCAGCTTAAGCTTTTGTCGATCTTCGGGAACAATATGACGAACTTTCCATTCAATTTTGCTTACATTAATAGTTGCTTCTACTTCGCCGACGTAGCAGTTAACATATGATCTAGATAAAACCATTATTAATTCCTGCTTTACATTAAGGACTCCTTTCAAATAGTCTTCTGCAAAACCCAATAGATATTTTAAGGGTAGCTTTCCGCTAAATATATGGCTTGTTTTGTCCAAAATAACTTGACATCCCTCATTTAAACCCCATCCTGTGGTAAGTAAGTTTTTACTATGCAGTGGATTAAATGATACCAATGTCTTTAACGCTGTGGTGATTCCAGGTTTTCTGACTATAGATACTTGTTCACCACCCATTTCATATCTAATTTCATCAAATAAAAATGCCAAACAATTATTTGACAAATAGCATTTTTTTGTAGCATCACTTGAATTAAATGTGCCCTCAATATATATGTAACTATCTGCAATATTGAGTATTAGATCTTGAAAATGAATTGGTATACGGATTTCATCAGAATTGCTATATGTTGGTGACCCATAAGGTTTATATGTATGCTCATTTAAACTGACAAGTGAATAATCAAATACAGGATCATCGAAAACCTCCAATTTTTCGCTTGTTGAAATGGTGGCCATATTTTCTTAAATTTTTAGTTGTAAACCCAAGGATTTCAAAAATTCACGATCTTCGATGCTTATATCACTTCCTTTCAGATCAACGTTTCTTTTTAGAATGCGTGCTATAGTTTTAGGTTTACTGCTTTTATTATCTTTTATTATCTTAGACGATTTTTGATATTTATAAATCTGAGAATTATATTGAAATCCCATTATGTAATTTTCTTTAATTCTAATTTAATTATAATTTTCTCTCCTTGGAAATTAACCAAGTCTCCTTGATCGTCCAAGATTCTCAACGTAATGTTATCTATAAACTGACGACCCAAAGGTTGTATGGGCATATATATTATATTATGGGGCTCCTTAGAAAGTTTATAACCAGGTTCAACGTCAATATCAAATTCGAATAAAGTATGAGATTTTGTTGAATTCAGATATGCTCCAGAAATAATATTACAGTCAACTCGTATCATTCGAACTTTCATTATATCCACTGGTAGAGTGGATTCATGAAGCTTATTGGCTTTAAACACTTTCTCTGCAAATCCAAGCGTTCTTCCTAAAGAGGATTTTATTGAAAAATCTAAATCCAATGTAGATTTAAGCTGACACTTTAAAGTGTTGTTATTAGCCTCCAAACTAAATATTCTATTCATATCATCAATTTCATTATTATTTTCTAAATATTTCTTTTTCTTGATTTCTTTCTGAATTTCTTTATGGATTTCATCAATTTCATATGCACCTGGTTTAATTCTAAAGTAAGTAAACTTTTTCTGATCAGGCTCGCCAAATCCAAGTAAATTATTATTTTCATCTATGTTAAAAATTGAATTATAAGTGTAAAAACCCAACAATCCTAAACCATATATTGAATTCTTCTCAAGCTCAAGCGAGGGAAAAAAATTAGCACTCAACACGCTGCTATGATCTGATAAGGTAAACGTGTACGACGACTACAAAAAATTTAGATGTATTTCAATATTTATTGTAATATACAACGTTTATCCGATGGTAAAACCTCAATTTTATTTTCTGTTGCTATATTTATATCCTTCATTTTACAATAACAACAGAATAATTTTCGCTTCGGAGGACCATCATTTACATCTCCATCCTCACTATCATCCTGCTCATGCTCAGTACAAAATAAATAGTTTTTTAAATCTGGATCTTCCTGTAAGTGTTTAGGAAGCTTAGACCAAATAAACGGGATTTCTCGAAATGCACAATTTATAATAACTTCTTTGGGCATATAAACTAACTCCTCCTTTGTCATATTTAATAAGCTTCTCGATTTGAAAAACACTTGCATAGATTGAGAGATCTTTTTTATAGCATCATTCTCCATTTCTTAACTTTTTTTTAGCAAGAAACTTTAAGCATAAATGTCCACACCAGACTGTATCAAAATCTTGCTCGCGAATGTAGTTATAGAAGATATTTTCTGTTTTATATCGCCCAGTATACAAATAACTAACTAACTCACTTGGTGGAGGTAAATCTCCGAAGCTATCGTAATAATATGTTTTATCATTTTTCTTCTTATATGCAACCCAATGCGTCCCTACCCCCTCGGCATCATCCAAATTAACAATTCCACTTTCAAACTTGTTAGGACCTGTTTTTGGCATAGCATCTCTCATATATACACCTCTAAAATATGGAATATTTAGCTGTAATGCATACTTAGACAAGTCGAAATTTGTAAGCGCTTTTGGAGGTAGGGATTTTATTAGTTTTTTGAACTTTTATATGGTTTTAGATATAGCCCCAAACCACTGCGATATGGCTTAAGATATAATCCATTACCCTTTTTTCCTTCATCTATTTTTTTATCATAACGCTTTCCCGATGAAACATATTTAGCTGTTTTTATCGCTCTTATAATTCCAGCGGCCCCGCCAGCTAACGAACCCAAAGCAGAAAGTCCTGCAAATATAGGAATCAGAGGTAAAATTCCTCCCTGCTTTGGTAATGGTATGATGCGCGGAGTTTGTATTTTTCTTTTACCTCCGTGAACTTTTAATGTTTTTTGCGCCACTATTATTCCCATTTTTGCCATTTTTTGTATATCCGATTTTTTCGGGTCTAAATTTAAACGTTTCTTTAAATTTTTACGAATTTTATTTATAATCCCGCTACCAAAAACTATTTTTTTCTGTTTTTTATTTATTTTAATACTCTTTTTACGTTTAGGTAATGCTTTTTTACATCCTCTACCAAGCTTCTTTTTTATTTTCATTCCAGTTGGTTTTTTACATCCCATGCCAAGCTTTCTTTTTATTTTCATTCCAGTCGTTACTAGCCAAGCTGCAGTTTTTTCGCCAAAACTAGAGTTTGCCGACTTTACACGTTTCCAAGCACTTTGTTCAAGTTCGTAATCTGCTTTATGTCGTTCACTTAATTTTTTATGTCTTGCATGGGCTATATCATGCTTTTTACATGCAATATCTAATGAATTTATTCCAGGATCACCGCGGGTGAGTCTTTTCTCTAACTTTGTTCCAGGTCCGCAATACTGATATCCAGGTAAATGTAATTCAATTGGTAGCTTATTTATTACAGTATCAACTAAGCCTTTACCACTCGCCTTGGTGCTGCTGGAGCGAGAGGATATACGTCCTAATCGTTTGGCGGCTGACATTAAAATAAAATATAGTGTGCAAGTAACGTATATTTACAGCAATATGTTTATTGAAAAATCAGGTTATGAATTGGAAGTTGACAATCTGGATCAGACCGTTGGAGCAGGGTTGCCGACTACTAAAAGGAATGGACCTTTATTACCAAATTCAATAAGAGCGCTTTTAATAGGTCCTTCAAATTGTGGGAAAACAAATGCTATGATAACCCTTCTAACTCATCCTAAAGGCCTTTGTTTTGAAAATATATATATTTATTCAAAGTCCTTATATCAACCAAAATATGATTATATTCGCAAAGTACTCAAGCCGATTAAGGAAATTGGTTTCTATACTTATGCTTCCAATGAGACAATAGTTAATCCCGCGGATGCTAAACCTAATTCTGTTTTTATATTTGACGATGTAATTTGTGAAAGACAAGATACTATTCGTTTATATTTTAGTATGGGGAGACATAAAAACATTGACTGTTTCTACTTAGCTCAGACATATTCTAAAGTTCCAAAACAATTAATTCGTGATAATGCAAATTTTCTTATTCTGTTTAATCAAGATCAAACAAACCTTAAACACATTTATTTAGATCATGTTTCTCCAGATATATCATTTTCTGAATTTCTAGAAATGTGTGCAGAGTGTTGGAAAGAAAAATATGGTTTCCTAGTTATTGATAAAGATAGCGATTTAAAGAGAGGCAGATATCGAATAGGATTTGATAAATACATTTATTTTTAAAATTTTATATCATTTAACATTGAGACAGTAAAGGGAGAGGAGTAAAAAAAAATGAACGATACTTCAGAAATTGAGCTTAAACGCAAACTGATTGAAGCAACTGATGCTGTGCGTAAAAAATATTATATCATTAAAAATAAGCAATTTGAAAACAAGAGTGGACTTGAAGAATTTTATCAGCCTGTTACAACTCGTTTAAAATCTATTTCTGATGCTGTTCAAGTTGCATCAAAAAAATCTAATATGCAGCCTCCCTCAGCTAACAAAAGCCAAACCACTATTGTAAAAACAACTAGCCAGCCTTATTCGTCTGATGATGTCGATGTTCATGATGACAGATTTGATGAGACATCTGACGCTGTTTCACCGCATATCAGTACAATACCTGCAGAAGATATTTTCTCAACACCGGATTTAAGTGATACACCTCCTATTATCAAACATGATAAACAGCTAAAAACAAGAAAGATAGACTTTTCCTCGCATGCTAGTCCACATTCAATTTCAATGAGTTATGTGGAAAAAATAAAACGTAATATATCCAGGTTTGATGTAAGATATGGAATTCGCGTAGATTCAAAAAATAAACTTCACATGGGGAACACTGAGGTTAGATTTCCTCCTAGTGAGATTTCCTTTTGGCGTGGTAGTACAAATATTGGAACATATCCAGCATCTGCAGAACTTTTGGATATACTTTTTTTAAAACATCCAAAAGCGTTAGAAAATCCTGATGCTATAAGCGAGCAAACAAAGGGTATATATCAAGAAATTCTACATAAAACAAATGTAATTTTTAATCAATATAATCCAACTCAAGGACTTAACCGCAGCCAATCAAAAAAATATTTATACTTAATAAGACCTCTTATTTTTAAAGAAGGAAAATCAATAGCAAGATTACCGCTAAATACCAAACAACTAAACTTTAAAAATAAAGAATTTGTTTACTGGAATACTCCCCAGGAATTGATCGAACGTCTCCGCCTTCTTTGGGCGTCTAAATTAGCTGGAAGCACGGCACATGATAATGAAATTATATCCATTTTAGAAGAACTACGAGAAGCTAATATAATATATTAAACGCCTTATAATACGTAACATTCCAATTTTCATCTCAGTTTATACATAAAATGATGAGTGTTAACACAATAGATAAATTTGGCCGTAAACGTAAATGGAAAGACTCATTCCAGTTTAAACTTAGAGAAACCCCTATAAGCGTCTACAAACTAACTTCCGACGGAAATTATGATTTACAAGGAAAACGGCTAACCAATGTTTCGCCACCTACAGACTTAAATGATGCTGTGACAATGAATTATTTGACTGAAAAAATGAAAGTATTGGAAGAAAAGTTAAGAAATATGTTAGCTGAAACTACTGAATGGCTAAACAGAAATCTAAGTGCATATATCGATTTTAAAGTGGAAGAAGATTTAACAGAAAGGTTAAAGTATAGCAGTAAACAGTTAACCAATACAATAAACGATGATGTTATACCATATCTTCATAAAACGGTGATTGAAGAGCAAAATGAGACTCTGGATAAGCTAATTACAGAATACATAGATAAACATATAAACAATTTATTAGATAAAAGTAATATCCCAAAAGAGATGGAGCGAATCATAAATGAAAAAATAAAAGATACTAAACATTCAAAAGTGGTGATTAAAAAATAATGTTGAAATAAAAAATGAATTTAACACGCTGTATATTGGAAACCTTTCTAGTTATCAAGCTACTCTAGTCACGTCAACAATTTACAAGATGATCTCTAAAGAAAAAAGACAAGTCGTTGAAGAACTCCATAAACCCACACGTCGAAATTTTTCTAGGCGTAAAACTGTGATACGAGATTATTATGACTATTTTCAAATTGACCTAATGGAGTTTCAACCATATTCGCTTCTTAATAGAGGTTTTCGCTATGTATTAGTGGTTATAAATTGTTTTTCTAAATTTGTTTGGACTAGACCGCTTAAATCGAAAACTGGAAGCGAAGTTACTAAAAGTATGAAAGATATACTTGAATCGGCAGGATATTCACCTAAAAATATAGGTTCTGATATGGGCTCAGAATTTAAAAATTCACACTTTAATTCTTTAATGAAAAAATATAAAATAAATAATTTTTTTATCTATAGTAATAAAAAAGCAGCGATTGTCGAGCGTGTTATACGCACATTAAAAAACCGAATATACAAATATTTCTCTTTACGTGGAACTCACATTTGGTTTGATATTTTACAAGAAATTACAAACGATTATAATAATAGCAAGCATAGTACCACAGGAATGAAGCCCTGCGACGTTAAACCTAATACACTGTTAAATGTATATAATGTGCCAAAAATAGCTGTTAGAAGAAAGATACTAAAAATAGACGATATTGTCAGGATAAGCAAATATAAAGGTGCATTCAGTAAAGGATTTGAAATTAACTGGTCTCCAGAGTTATTCAAAATAGTTAAAGTGAATATTAACAATCCACCAACGTTTCTTTTAGAAGATATGAATGGTCAGCCGATAAAGGGTTGTTTCTATCAACAAGAACTACAAAAAACCAAACTTCCTGATGTTTATTTGGTGGAGAAAATTATAAGAAAACGAACAAAAAATGGCGTTAAGCAAGTTTTAGTTCGCTGGCTAGGATTTCCCAAACCTACATGGGTTAATGAAGCTGATGTCATATTATAGTATTATTAATTCTTAACCTAACTTATTACATGTATTTGTATTTGTAGCTTAAAGGTAAATAAAACAACTTTTTAATAAATACTTTGTTTTTTATTTTTAGGTTATTCATTTCATATACAAAATTTTCGTAATATCACATAATATTTGGTGATAATTAAAAGCTAAATATTCTAACATGCAATAATTCTGAATAGATAACTGTAAACTACATACATTTTTAATTTTTTCGGAATATGTTACATCACTATCATAATCGGTTACATATAATAAAATACTAGTATAATGACTTGAGAAATCAATTTCTTTTAAAATTTTTAGTTTATAGTCAATAACATGAGAATATAATTTAATTTCCTGAAGCCATTCTTTACAAAAATATACAATATTATTATATTTTTCCAATTTTAATAATGTTTGCCCTTCACATGGTATACTTGTAAGTTTAAACTGCTGAAAAATCATTACATTCTCAGTCAGTGTTCCGTCAACATTAACTAATGGAGACATATTCAGCATATGTTCAAATAGTTCATGCCAATCTATATCCATGAATGATATAGAAATGCTATCCTTAGAGCAGGGAGCAACATATGTTAGCTTGACTGTCGGTAGAAAGCCCTGCATAGTACTTAAGCCTGTAGAAATTTGTATGGGAACTGTGAGGAGATGTATAATGCTCTCGTTAATCAAATATTTTTCTTCCTCTATTTTTTCACTATAATTTGGTAGCAACATATCTATATATTCAGGATAGCAGAAATCTGATGAAGTCATAGAAGATTGACTAGCCATGTTATAATCTTAGTTTCTTTAATAGATATATAACCTGCTTCTTTTGTTCGTATTGTTTAATATCTTTTTTCAGTTTTCTAATTTTTTCAGAAAAACTTTTAATTTGATGTTGTAGTTGCAGCGACTTGGTCATTTGGCTTACTATAGCTTAAACCATCTGCTTTAAGTTCTTTTATAGTTACAGTCCCCCTACCCATCCCACCCTCGTTTACAAACAAGTTTCGACAAGTCGAAACAGCTGCCAACCAATGGAAACAGCCTTCGGCAATATGAATCAGCTTTCAACGTCTCGAAACAGCTTTCAGCTTTAGGCGAGTTGAAACAGGTTTAGACTTGTCGAAACATGTTTATTCTTGTCGAGATACGTTTTTTTTTTTTTTTTTTTTACTATTATATCCGACTTGGAGAAAATAGCATATGGTTAATATTTTTGTAAAATATTAATGAAAATATATTATTAAAAACTTTCATGTATAGCATTTAAAAAGTCGATTTTATAATGACCCCACGCAAGAGTGCTTATTCCGTCAGGCAAAATATATCTCTTATCATCGTTCGCAGATAAAGCTATCTTATTGACCGATTCCGTATGTATAACATGCTTTATTGATCTAAAAACAGTTTGTCTACTTAAAACAATATTTTTACTTAAGAGACATGTTTTGTATGCACTATGTTTAAGCCTCTTTATTACAGACTTCTTGATCCCTTTCCCCTTCTTAATAACTTCTCCATAATGTCCGCTGCTATTAGGTTTAGCTATAACATAGTCATATAATTTTGGTCTAAGACCGACAAATTCAAGCATGGGCAAACCTTTAGCTTCATCTTTAAATACCCCTAAAACTGCTTTGTTTACCAAAGGAATTGAATATGGATTGTTCAATGCATAATTAGACGTATCAAACTTATTAAGATTATCCTTCATGTCAGCATAAAAATCTTTAGTAGTAATCTTATATATTAATGAATCTGTATCCGTGTATAAGAGTTTTGAATTATCTTTATATTTTTCTTTTATAAAGTCATAATGAAATTCGTATATGATAGTCTTTGAAATATCAAGAACACAAAACCCTGCATAAATTGGTTTGTTAAAAACAACTTTTTCTTTTTTAAGTTGAATGCCTACAAAATTTTCATTGAAAACTTTAACGCTATCTATTTTAGATTGAGAAATAAATGTTTGAGCCCCCTTTTTTTGTTGAATATTTTCCCATTGTTTTACCAACTTTACACTTTTTCTCTTTTCTACTGCCTCCATACATTTACCGAAAACCGCATTATTTGCTAATTTATATTTATCTTTATCAAAGTCATTGGTTGCAGCCTGTCTCATAGCAGTATTTTTATCTATATAAATTTTTAACCAATCAGACTGTCTAAATTCAATAATTCTATGAATTTTTTCTAAAATTATACCATGTTGAAGGGCTTGATATAAATTTCTATAATGTATGACATAACGTTTTTTATCGCATAAATTTGGAATTAACTTGGGCATACGACTTGTACCATTAGGTGCAACTATATTTTCAGGGCAAAAAGGAAACTCGTTATGTAAGTCATGAATTTCTTCCGGATATAATAAATCTACTTCTAAAATATAACCTATTGCACTCTCATTGTTTGAACATTGATTTACCACGTTAAAATTTTGAATTTCATCATCTTTAAGCCATCTAAAACCACCATAAGGTAAGTATTGTGATAAAGCTGATCCATATAAGTTGTTGGCATCCAAATAGGTGAGATAAGTTTCCTCTTGTTTTGAATCATACTTTATGTAATTAAAATCATCTTCCAAGTCGTTTGGTATGTACTTGTTATTTGCCACAGCATGACGGTGCGCACATTGTACGACGCCGCCTCGGATCCCCTTTCTAATTAGGTGTAACATATCTGGATCGGTAAGAAGTTCTAGTTTTACCTGCAATTAAAAAAAAAAAAATAAAGCATTAAACCTTGTGATGAAAAAATGGAAAGTTAATCATCATACCTTTGTATAAGACAGCATACAAGACCAGGCTAGCGATGGGAGAGTGTAAAAAAAGCAAGCCTCCAGATTGTATAGAGAGCGAAAGAGCCTTCTAAATGATTCGAATATATCAGCCATCAAAATAACATCAGTTTTCAAGTACAAATCTGAATATTCGGCTAAATTCTTGCAATTAAATGCCTTCCAAACTTTCTGTGCATGAATATAATCTTCTTCGCTAATACATTCTTCATATAATGTGCTGTAAAAATCTGATATTGCTGGGAGTTGTTGAGTAGATTCTAGTTTTGCATATGAATCAACAAACTCATAGGGGAAAACTCCCTTTCGTCGCATTAAATTGAACTGATCATTATCTGAAAATAGTCTTCTAGTTTCAATTAGCTGATCTTCGCTTAAAGTCTTTGCAAGGTTTTCTAAACTGTTGGGCATAAAGCGGAAAGAATCCAAAAAACGTAAATAAAAAAATCTTTTTTTCTGATGTGCTTCGTTTAAATCGGTATCATTCACATCTTCGGTTAACTTTATTTTTGCTGTAAATCCAATATAGAGCTCTTTATTTTGTGGAACTACATCGATAGATTCGGAGTTTTTAAACATTTCCTCGATGCAAATATGAAAATCATAGTGGCTACCATTGTGGAAAAATATAGGTAAAAAGTATGGCGTTCTATATCTTAGATTGCATTTACTATGAGCGGCACCTCGGTATAAGCCTAAAAATCATAATTTAATTACATTTATTGTAAATATAATTTATTTTTTATAATAGCTATAGATTAATAATTTTTATCGCTTACCTGAGAAATGACAATGGTCTCTCACTCTATTAAGAGAGATATCTTCATTACTAAGTGGAAATGCCTCTTGACATAAAAAACAAACTTTGGCATTTAAAAAATCATTTTGCTCCTGGGGTGTTAGTTTTTTCATAGGCTTTGGGTTTGAATAATATTTTTCATGAATCTGTCTAATATCTTGAATTAGCCACTTTGTAAAAACTTCAACACAATCCACACCTCTATATTGTTTTAAAAATGAGAGGGAATTGTCATGTTCGCATTTCACAAAATATGCAAAACTGAACGGTTTGTGCACGTGTGTATCCACTGTATATTTTTTGGATGGATCTGGATTCGCTCTATGGATGGGCTCTAGCAAAGTTTCAAAATCTGCATATACACAGAATGGCATAGGAAATGCTTTATGATGATCTTTAAATTCAATAATATTATTAAATGCATTTGGAAGCTCTGTTCTAACTTTAAGGCAGTCATTTAAATCTAAATGCTTTTTTAATTTATCTTCGGCCCGAAATGATACTAGACAGCCGTCGCATACATAAACTCTTCCGTCATGATTAGTTCTTTGCTTTGAGATTAGTCTGCTTAAATCTTTTATGTAACAAAAATGTGATGCCCCCGTTGAAATATCTTCGATGTATAAGAGATTTACATGATTAATTTTTCGTTGCTTTGTATGATATAAAGGTCCTACAACATCATGTTTATCCTTTTTCTTACTAAGTCCAAAAACGTTGACGCTTATGTCGCTGTTTTGCTTCTCAAATTTTTGGATATTATTTAATTCCATGGGAAATGATAAATTATTTAAATTTAGTTCATCTAAATGTTCTTCATAATTGCTAACTCTATAAACATGTTCAGCAGCAGGATAAAGATGGCAGAGAATACTATAGGCGAAGCATTTATTATCGCTATTTTTTATATTAATAACAGCTTTTTTATCTTCTATGTCTTTTGGAAGGGGTATATAAGATGATCCTCGGAATGGTTCAAATCTAAGCAAGTTTACTTCCAAATATAAAATTCCAATCATTGACCATCCGGAATCTTTTTGCTAAAATAAAATAAATTTTTTTTAGATATAAGAAATCGAATAATGCTATTAGTATGACTTACCTGAAACTCTTCACTTTTCACTTTTAATATTTCAGAAAATTCTGAATACAGATCCTCCAAATCCGAGGATATTGTTGCAATACGATATTTGCTATTAAATGATTTTGTTTCATTTTGCACATCATTCCCATCTTCATTTTGTTTTGTTGCTAATATATAGGAAGCAAAAAGCTCAAAGTTGATTTTCATTCCATTTTCCTGCTCATTTATTTTCTTTTTGATTAAATTTAGGACATCTGGTTTAATTTGAGACATAAATTCATTTACATTTTGTATTGTTTCTTCCGCACCGCTTATTCTATATGTGCAAATGTTTTTTTTAAAAGCTGAATTAATCAATTTAACATTTGTAGCAATGTCGATGCAACAATTTTTTTTATGAAATAATGTTTTTAAGTGAGCGCTCATATTTTTTCTGTTGACATCTATCTGACATTCTTGACATCTAATGGTAGATGACGATGTTGAGGCTCCATCATTTATCTTATTAATCTGTTTATTATTTACATTATTAGCTAAAGTTGCAGCTTTTTCGGCTTTTTTTGCCTCACTTCTTTCATGGGTTTTAAGGTGTTTTTTAAAAATATCCTTTCTATTGCTAGTTAGCGGACATAAATGACAACTAAATTGTTTCTGACTACTTGAATGCTGCTGTTTTTGATGTCTTTTTAAAGCTGCCAACGTTGAATAACTTTTATGACATGTAATACATTCCATTTTAATGTAAATGAAATAAAATAAAAGTTAGCAAAACTTACTTTGAAATTATTAATCTTGTAAGGTTAGTTTAGTCTTAACAAGTTGCTTCGGTATCAAGTTTAACTTGGAACTGAAATCTCTATCCCATCAAAGCCGCTTTTATACCTCTTTTTCCCCGGTCACGGAGAAATATGTTAGGGGAAGTTTGGGTATCCTCAGACGGTTATATGCAATGATTCAAGCTTCTAAAAAAGTACTAAGACAAGTAATTATCAATTTTAATTTACGTATGTCGAAAGTAATGTGTTACTCATAAATATACATGATGAAAACATTTATTGTTCGATTGCATCTAATTTTTAAGAGTCTAGAAATAAGCAAATAATGTTCTTTAACGTTTCTTTATAAACATCTCGAGTTACCTGTCCTTCCCCTGCATCATAGAAGGGTATTTGCCGACAAAGTTTGACCATTTTTTATGATTCGAGAGTTGGGTATTCTCTACAGATGTAAACTGACAAGTTTCAACTTGTCGAAACTTGTTAGATTTTAGCTTATATTCTTATTATGAGATTTTAAAATTATGTATGCGTTTGTTTAATTCATTGTAAAGGATTTGTTATTATGCTAATTTCAAAAGTTAAATGTTGGTGAGAATATTGAAATGTGGTGGTCGAGAGAATCACGGGAAATGATATTCGCAAAGTTTCTCATACTTTTTAACCCTATGCGTAGGTGACGCTAATAATATTGAATTTTTTTATTAAAATATCTAAAGTAAATATCCAATTGATTTTTTTTAGCGCTAATTGGGATTTTAATTAACTACCTCAGAGTCGGTATACACTATATTTTGCAGCGCAATTGCTTTCACACCCAGTAATGTATTATGATTTTTTTGGATGGTCGTTATATTGTGAGTTTCTTAAGTTAGCCAGATTAATAATAAATTAAAAAACCAACGTGATTTGCTTATTGTTGCCATTGAGAATTAAGGTTATAAAATATTTAACAATCCCATATTTTTATGCTCGTGTTGAAAATAAGTTAAGATTGCTACTTTGTTGCCTACGCCTAATATTCATAATTTTATTGGGGGTTCTACCTGATGACAAATACAGCTTATGATACCTATCTAGTGGGTATTTTCAGTTTAAGGACCGAATAATATAGAGTTATTGTGCATACATCATCGCAAACAAAAGGTAGCTTTTTATATTATTTCGTATTTACAATCCATTTAACTACAATTTTACACTGTGAATTAATTTTTTTTACTTTTTTCCTGAAATTGTAGCCTATTTACTTATATTATGATATTATCCAAAATTTTTTATAAAAGCATTATGAGGGCTTTTACCTGATGGCGAACACAAGTTGTATAGTACCTATACCTGCTTGGTATTTTATACGTATTTAAGTTTTATTTACTTTTTATTACTCTGTTCTCATTACAAGATAGTCCTATAATTTATCCATTTCCAGTACAAAGAAATCGCTAGTTAATGGTTCTAGATGGTAATTATTTTATTGTATTTCTATAAGTGATGCAAAAATTGAAAACAATTATTAGATATGCTACTGAATTTTAATGAGGGTCCTTCGGAATAATAAATAAAGGTTTATGTCCCTTTCTTTTTAAATCGAGTCGGCAGAGGGTTTGAGAGGATCATTTAGGTATAAATAATTATTGTGGTCGCAAATAATGTACCGCATTATTATACTTATCTTGTTAGACCATATAAATTAGGGTTTTATTTCGCTTTGTCATTCACCAGCGGCGTTTCAACTAAGGGAAAATAATAAAAAGTCTGGTTTAAGGAGGGCTCAGGTCGCATCGTAAAAAGTTGGGTTTAAGGATGGCTTATAAAAATTGGGATTTAATTATCCCGCTTTAACAGCGGCGTTTCACTAAGGTTAAATCATAAAAAGTCGGGTTTTATCTCGGGTCAGATCATAAATATTCAGGTTCAAATTAGGGTTAGATGAGAAGCCGCCTCGCGAAAGCATCCGGGTTAGGTCGTAAAAAGTCGGGTTTTATCTCGGGTCAGTTCATAAATATTCAGGTTCAAGTTAGGGTTAGATAAGAAGCCGCTTCATGAAAGCACTTGGGTTAGATCGTAAAAAGTCGGGTTTAATTTCGGGTTATTTTGTAAACAGCACCACCGAACCACCCGGGTTAGGTCATAAAACGCACCACCGAACCACCCGGGTTAGATCATAAAACGCACCACCAGCACCACTTGGGTTAGATCGTAAAACGCACCACCTGCACCACCTGGGTTAGATCGTAAATTGCACCACCAGCACCACCTGGCCCAGAACTGTCCATAATCAGCTACTTATAGATATTTCAAACTATTTAAATAACATTATTTTTGATGCGCTAAACTCAATAGCATAGGTACCTACTAGAAATATTTGAAAAACGAATAAAGATATATTTTTTAAATTTTGATTAGTCATATAGGTCACAGTAATGTGTTTTAGTGTACCTATAAGTATGTCTTATTGTAACTAATCAAAATTAAAATAAAATATTTTTGTACATTTTGCAAATACTTCTAGACCCTATGCTACCCAGTATCTAGTTTAACTATACTTTGTGTTAAGTATAAAAAGTTATTACCTTAGTTGAGTATACTGTAACTGTTAATATTAGTATATTCTGTTGTTTTATTTTTTTTTAATTTATAAAAATAGGTACCTAATAAAATGTTCAATACTACGTTCAATTTCTTTATACTAACCTGTACCTATAACATACATATATCTCAGCTTTAAAGGGCTTAAGTATAATAGTAGGTACCTACGTGGTTGGTTGAATAAAAATCTTCTCTCTTTGAATATCACAAAAACTAAATATGTGTCTTTTAGTAGTGCAAATGTAGGCTTAATTAATCATAAAAGGTTAGCTACTTATTCACTCTTCTCATTGCTTGTTACAGGACTGTATAGATTTAAATGTACAGATAGCATAAACTCTGTAAATTATACAGGGTCGTATGGTATGGTCGATTATTTCCTAAAGTAAAACAGCTAGCAAAAAATACGTAAGACAAAAGTTTTATGGTTTCGTAAAGCCTACTAGAATTAAAAAAAGATAAGTATACAGAATGAGTCAGAAAGCCGTAGAGGAATAAAGTTACCTTTTTTTAATAGAACACCCTATATCTTAAAACATTTTTGGATTTTACATAATTTAAAAATTATTTTTTATAAAGTGCATTATAAGTCTAAACCTAATAGCTTCCCAGATATCGACTTTTAAAAAATGACATTTTTGAACTTTTTACTTTTTATTATCTTCCCGAAAATACCAACTTTCAGTTAAACCGGAAGTACTATATTTCCAGCTTTTGAGCTACATCCGGTTTAACCGGAAATTGACACTTTTAGAAAGAGAGTTAAAAACTAAGATCGGGACATGTAAGCCGTTTTACTCTAAGACGTACCGTTAGAAAGCTAGAAGCTGTCAAAATACAAAAATGGCATTTTTCAAAGTTCAATTTCTCGGAAACTGTTAGGTTTAGACTTATAATGCACTTAATAAAAAATAATTGCAATTTTATGCAAAATCAAAAAATATTCTAAGATATAAGGTGTTCCATTAAAAAAAAAGTAACTTTATTTCTCTACGGCTTTCTGGCTCATCCTGTATACTTAACATCTTAAAATTCTAATAGATTATAAAAAACCCTAAAACTTTTGTCTTAAATATTTTTTGCTAGCTGTTATACTTTAGGAAATAATCGACCATTTCCATACATACCAACGACCCTCAAAGGTACTTGGAAGTAATTGTGAATCATATCTTAGATGGAACATGCCTGTAGAAATACTAATAAAAAAATAAAAAACTTTAATATCTACCTATTTTTTATCAAGAAGATCAATCTATACCACCCTCCTGGAATCCATTTTAAGGTAGGCATAGTTTTATTGCACACCTTAACCACTGTAAATCATCTAAGAGTCTGCCAAAATTCCATCATTAGAGTTATTTCTAAATAGAAAAGACTATTTTCTACAAATATATCAAGAGTCTGGATTTTCAAGTCTCTAAAAATCTACAGAGTTAATATGAAGATTTACCCTCAAATTAAACCTAAAGTTATTCTAAGGTGGATTTTTGTTGAAATTGTATAGGATGGGGTTAATCCTTAAATTACTAACTTATGGGAATATCAAAATTGCTTTCTGTTTCACATTTCAGTTGTCAATTGTCATGTTTATGTCATTTAAAGTAACCTAACGTTGCAACTAGTCCATATTCTCAATACGAAGCCTAAAAACCCGAAGTATTCGCACATTCTCAACTACGTTAATAATCGCCAAATCTTCTTCGTTGTAGCGCCCACCTTCTATCCTCAAATAGGTACTTACTCTTTTAGGACCTAATTCCTTGAAGGCGGCGAAAAAATCCTCAGCGAGGTTCGCAGTACCAGAGTGTTATACCAAATACATCCAAGTTGTAGTTGAATCGAAGTATTTTATATTTTACTTTTACAGGGAGCAATGCAGTAAGGTGTTACTTGTTGACACCAACGCGATCCGTCCCCATTCCGCGATCTATCCAAATAAAACTAGTTTAAGCTAGAGTTTTAACCAATCAGAAATCGTACTAGCGCGTCATCTTCGAGGTGGGAGAGAGATTATTTAAGCTTTAGCAGCGCCTAATTTTATCAGTTTCTCGCGTACGGTACCTTTTGCTCGGTCAAATAACTAGTCGGAAATAAACAGTGAAGTGAAAAATAAATAAAAATTTTATTCAATTTTAATTTATTCTGTTTGAAATATTTTTGATAATTTGTGGTGTGTTCTGTTGATAAACCCCTATTGAATTATTTTATTTTATAAACGTGAGTTTTCCAAATATTATTTAACTCATTTTATTTTCTTGAATTTTTATAAAATTATTTTCGAGTTATCTGAATTCTAATAACACTTTTGTTGATGTGTAACGAAGTTACTATAATTTTACCGCTTCTCTATGACTAATAACTTATCTCCGTTAATTTACAATCAATTGTGCTCGTTCTTTCACGGCTCCGTTAAATAAAATAACTTTCTATCTATTAATCATATCAATTTCTAAAACCAATCCGTAAAATAAACAGTAAGATCTAAGACAAGTTAACCGAAATTAATGAATTAATAAGTCTCCGAGGTACCCGGCTCCGCCAGACAATTTACAGCGGAACCAGGCATCACGCGCTGAAATGGATATCCCCGCCACGGCAAGACCCAGAAAAGCGGGGCACGGCGCGACAATAAAACTGCCTGTTCGAGGCTTAGAAAGGGAATTATTCCTGCTACCGCAAACCGACTAAAAGTGAAGAACCGAAAAACCGACAAACCAGTGCAGTGTTCAATAGTACCGAGTGGTAAGATTTCACCGTTTAATTTAGGCCATAATTTTGTGTGTATTCCGAATTTTTATTTGTAAATAATTGGATCCAGTCCGAACCGAAATGCTGTTTTCTGCCGATGTACATATCTAGTTTCTTTTTTTTTGGTGCGTACTGAAATTCCTTTCTTTAAAAAAAATAGTTTTTTTGAAATCCGCTCTGATAACGAGGCCAGTAACGACAGTTAAAATCACATTTTAAAGCAACTTATTTTAATAGTAATATTTATTGAAAATACTCTAACGTGCATTTGGCCGAATTTTAGAATTATTATTAAACATATTCTAGATTTAATTTAACTTGAGTCTCCTGTTTCCGATATTCGTATCGGAAACCTTGGTGGTTACATCAAGACTCATCGGGGTTATTTTTTTTTTAAATTAACTTGAGTCTCCTGTTTCCGATATTCGTATCGGAAACCTTGGTGGTTACATCAAGACTCATCGGGGCTATTCTTTTTTTAACTTAAACCTGAGTCTCCTGTTTCCGATATTCGTATCGGAAACCTTGGTGGTTACATCAAGACTCATCGGGGCTATTCTTTTTTTTAATTTAAACCTGAGTCTCCTGTTTCCGATATTTATATTGGAAACCTTGGTGGTCACATCAAGACTCAGTTTAAGGGGATAGGGTTGATTTATCGGCACCTGGTTAGAGGATATTCGGGCCGGAAATGCTAATGATTTTTTTTAACTTTTGATTCTGTTTTTTTTGTAAGAAAGGCAAAACCGAAATCTCGATATATTGACATATATCCATTCCTACCGATGCCGGAGAAGCCGGTTTAACTTTGTTTCCGTAACTAGGAATTTTTAAGTGAAACACAAAATTATGGCAAACCGAAGTATTTTACCATTCATCGCTTAATATTTCTTACCATTACTACTCCGCAATTTCATTTGACTGGCTTACATTTCTATTGGTAACTTATCACCCTATTTATGCACTAAAACCTCCTGCACGCCGCTTGTCCGCTATGTCGCTAGGTTAACCGCTCTCACCCGCTTGTATCACGCATGTTTAACCGCTTGCTTCCGCCTAGTTCATAAACCGATTATACTATTACTCCTAAACCGTAGGTACCGCTAAGTAGCAGTTGATGGCTACCGAAGAAATCAGACCGACTTCCGAAAAACTTTAAATTTTTGATTTAACCCACTTTGCAGATTCCCGAGATACCCCCCATTATTTTAAAAACCGTATTTATTCCTTGTTGTTTGATTTTAGGTTTGTAATTTACTTTTTTTAACTAATTTGACCGCATTATTTTGAAAACCATATTAATTTTTTTTATGTTCTGATATTAGGATTGGAATTTATGTATATTACTACTTTAGCCGCATTACTTTAAAAACCGTATTTATTTACTAGACTCCCGAATAGGTTAACTAAATGGATTTAGATCTTAGGATAGTTAGGTTTATTTTTTTTTAGAAATTAAGTAGATCATTTCGTTAATTATTGTAAATTTTTTTTGGCATGAAAAACACGACCGTTATATAATACAAAAATTTGAGTGTTTTATTTCCCAAACCTATTGACATAGAAATTAATGCACTGAACCCTTCTCCACTGTAGAAAGGCTACCCGAAGGTAAAGAGTTTCTTTATTTCTCTCTGAAAATAAAGTGGCGCTCGAGTAAAATAAACTGATAGCCGACCATAGCACGCCCTTGAAGTTATTTAATCAGATTCCGAGCAAATTTACCGACTGTCCGCCTGGATACTTCCGAATAATTAAATAGCTTCAACGTTGCACCATTCCGATAAAATTTCCGTTAAATTAAAATTAATAGTTCATTAACTAGAAGGGGAATCACCCCCAGAAAAGCGTTACAAGTTTGACGCCCGAGCAGGTTTTGTGCATTATTTTTCTGTACACGTCAGTGGGCCGTATTTTGGGAAGTAAATCTCAGTTTGGCGACACCGAATGATTAGGTTATACCGATAAGTAGTTTTGGTTAGTTTTACCGACAGTAAATTATTATTTTTAGATAGTCTAGCCAAACCGTTTTGATGATAATGCATTGAAAATACGTCAGTAGTACGTATTGACCGGTTCCAAGCGTAGTCTCGAAGAATTTAGACAATTTTTTTTCGGAACTGCTAGTATAGAACTTAGGATTCATCGGGTGCAGAGATTATTTTAATAGGTAATGAAATAGGTAACCTCTCACTTTCTTTTGACGAAAATAATCCAAAGCTATAAATAACTTGTACATAGGTTGGTGGAAAAGTGTCCTGAAGTAATAGACATATTAATAGCATACTTTTATTCTAGATTTCTATATAGTAGGAAAACCGACCCGTATTTTTATGTAGAACCGTTATCATTAACTAGCTTGCTGGATTAAGTCAATTATAGCATTAGTTAGGTAATCATTTTGAACAGTGATTGTTCTGTTATAAAATATCTGATAGATTTTCCTGATCAACTCGATCAGTTGAAACAAAGCGGAATTTTCTTTACCTGGTTAGTTGAGTCGTAAGATATCGAATTATTACCCGAGTATATTTTTTTTTTATTTTTTTTACCAAAGACCTAGGTATTTTAATTTTTTTAAATTAATTAGGAAAAGTTGTAAATATGTCGTCAACAAGCGATAGCGAATCGGAACACGAAATACCAAAAACCGAACCCGTGACAACCCTGAATATTCCCCCCGCCCCGCCTCTACCTCCAGATATGCCAGGAGACTATTTCGGTAGCCTGCGTACAAGCTGGATTTACTTATTAAGAAAAACAGACTTAGTGGTACAACTACAAAAATTTAAGCTAGATACTACTGGACCGGTAGATGCCATGCGCAGAAGGTTAGCTCAATTTGTCCGAGAAGGAAGAGCTTCACCGCAACCTACGCAGCAGCCGTTTACTTCTCCGTCATTTTCTTACCCACCTTGTACGTCTACCGCCAACATCCAGATAAACCGACCCCCTACCCCCGTGCCGACGCTATCTTTAACGAGCCCGACAACAACTACGATAACTACAACCACCTTTTCAAGCTCACATCACTTGAAGACGTCCGCTAGAGCAAGCGTTAATACGTTAGCACCCACGACTTTGATTCCAGTAGTTACTGTTTTCCCACCAAATTGTCTACCTTCCATTTACCAGCCAGCGAATTGTCAGCCGCAAATTACACAACCTCAGATTTCAGCCATACCACCGACAATAGCACGTCCCACCCCACCTGTTATTAACCCAAGCATAACACAGAACCCGCCATGGATAGGCCCCGCTACTACCTTCCCCATGTATCAGCCGCATATACCAGCACCAGTTGCTCAAGCATCACCGATCCCAAATAATCCAGTAGCACTAAAAATACATAAATGGAATATTCATTTTGATGGCAACACCGATCCCGCAACTTTTCTGGAAAGATTGGAGGAAATTTGTGTGTCCCAGAATATCAACCCAGATGCTGTATTACCCCATTTGCCGGAGATCCTGAAAGGCGAAGCAGCTTTGTGGTACCGAAACAATCGGCACACCTGGGGAAACTGGCTTGAATTCCAAACAGCTTTCCGAATATTTTATTTCCCTGTCAATTATGAGGTCGATCTCGAAGCTGAAATTAGCCGCCGATTACAAAGGCCCAACGAACCGGTGGGAAAATACGTTACCGCAGTACAAACCCTGATCCGCCGACATGGGAACATTTCTCCAGAACAAGAATTGAATTGGCTCTATCGAAATCTACTGCCCGAATACCGCCAATATATTCGCCGAAATGACTTCCATGATACCAGCTCTTTTTCCAAGGCCGTACGGGAGTTTGAAATACTAAATAAGGAAATTCAAGAATCCAGACGTTCTCAGTCTTACCAGTCTAGTTATCAGTCACGACCGTATAAGCCGGTACCTCCAACGTACACACCGATACAAGCACCGCCACAACGCCCACCATATATACCACCACCTCCGCAAATACCGTCTACATCCTCCACCAACACGCAGGGACCCACACCTGTACAAACGAATCCTAACTCTTCCGGTAATGAACCCGTAAACCAGTATACCACTGGTAATAAAGGGCCAGTCTGTTGGCGATGTGGACGGCCTGGTCACACAAGACAAGATTGCCGATTCCCATCAAAGTTATTTTGCTCAAGATGCGGCCGTGAAGGAATAATGTCCCGTGACTGCAAGTGTAAGCAACAGGGAAACGGGAGAGGCACTGTGCCGGAGCGAGGCCAGCACAGATAACTGCCGGAACCCCGCCAGACCAGATAGCGACGATAAACCAAGACCTAAGACCACTGATAAACGTTAAGTTCCGTGACAAAACATACACCGCCCTTATAGACACCGGAGCAGTTAGCTCATACATAGGAAATACTGTGGCTGCCCAGTGCCACCAGTACCAATACCGCACAGTCAAACCGTCAGCAACTACTGCAAAACTGGCTGATGGACGCATAACCGCCATTTCTACAGCCTACCGTGTAGACTTTAAGATTGGTTCTCATACAATACGAGCAACATTTAATCACTTACCACACTTGGCTGCCGAAGTTATTCTAGGTATGGACATTTTGAGCAATAACAAGTTTACCGTTGATCTAGCCACCACCGAAGTATACCTAAACCAAGAATTGATCCCAAAGTCCAAGCGACCAGAAGCTTGTAACCTACTGGATAACATACCGTCTCACCCGCCCTTGATTTTGACAGCACACGAAGAAACCCGACTTAAAACCTTTTTAGACCACGAATTACCTTTATTCCGGGATATAAAAGGCACAACACCACTAATAGAACACCGCATTCACCTAATAAACCCAGAACCGATTAAACAAAGATACTATCCCCAGAATCCCCGCATGCAAGACATTATAAACTCCGAGGTTGACCAAATGTTGGCCGACGGTATCATTGAACCGTCTTCAAGCCCTTATAGCTCCCCAATTGTAATGGTTCGCAAGAAAGACGGGAAGTTCCGATTTTGTGTCAATCTCCAAAAAGTTAATGATGCTAGCCGCAAGGATGCATACCCATTACCGTACATAAACGCCATCCTGGATAAGCTCCGGAAAGCCCGATATATTTCTAGTTTAGATCTTAAGCAGGGATACTGGCAAGTACCGCTGGCACCGGAGAGTCGCCCTATCACGGCTTTCACAATACCCTCCAGGGGATTATTCCAGTTCAAGGTCATGCCGTTCGGCCTGCATTCCGCACCCGCGACCTTTCAGAGGCTTATGGACCAGATAATAGGCCCAGAAATGGACCCGTACTGTTTTGCTTATTTAGACGATATTATTGTACTCGGCGAGACGCTGGAAGAACACCTTGATAACCTTGGGGAAGTATTCCGCCGCCTCCGTGAAGCAAACTTAAAGCTAAATCCCGAAAAATGCCAGTTCGGCCGCCGATCTTTAAAATATTTAGGACACCTAGTAACCGCCGAGGGCATTTGCACCGACCCTGATAAGGTTGCGTCGATACGACAGTTACCAGCTCCTTGCAATGTTCGTAGCTTGCGACGATTTTTGGGGATCGCCTCTTGGTATAGGAGGTTTGTTCCAGGTTTCTCCCAGATAGCTGCACCGTTACACCAGTTACTCAAAAAGGGAATCCGTTGGAAGTGGTCCTCAGACCAGGAGGAAGCCTTCCTTAAGTTAAAAGACTATCTGACCAGAACTCCAATTTTAACCTGTCCCGATTTTGATAAACCGTTCGTTTTGCAAACCGATGCCAGTGATCAAGGCCTGGGTGCTGCGCTGATCCAGAATGACCAAGATGGTGATCACGTGATCGCATACGCCAGCCGTAGTTTGACGGCTTCCGAGAAGAAATTTCCGTCACCGAAAAAGAATGCTTAGCAATAGTTTGGGGCATTGAAAAGATGCGCCCATACCTGGAAGGATACCGATTTACAGTCTTAACAGACCATCAATCCCTCCGCTGGCTACATTCCTTAAAAAGTCCGAGTGGAAGACTTGCTCGATGGAGTATCTTTCTACAGCAATACGATTTTGAAATTAAATACCGCAAGGGAGTCCTAAATAAAGTCGCCGATGCCTTGTCCCGTGATCCGTTACCCGGTACTAGCCAAGAAGTTGACCCTGATCCGCTAAATACCCTATGGAACGAACCAGTGTGTCCCTGGTATGGTAATAAAAAGACCGAAGTACAAAAGAACCCGAAGACCTATCCAGATTACTGTGTCCGAAATGATGCTCTATACCGACATTTCTGGGATTCGTCAGATATGACCGAGCCGGAAATGGCCGATCCCTGGAAGCTTTGTGTTCCAAAGCCCGCCCGACACACAATATTACAAGAGAATCACGACCTACCGACCGCTGGCCACCTTGGAATCGCTAAAACAACGACACGCATTGTTCAACGATACTATTGGCCAGGAATGTTCCGTGATATAGCCCGATACGTTAGAGGATGTACGTCATGTCAAAAATATAAGTCTTCTCAACAACAGGTACCCGGAAAAATGCAACCCTCTAAAAATCGTAACCCGTGGGAGACTGTTAGTACCGATTTGGTAGGCCCCTTACCACGATCTTCCAAGGGCAACAGTTATTTGGTGGTATTCCAGGACCGATTCACTAAGTGGGTTGAGTGTCGCCCGATCCGAAAAGCATCCGCGAAGACCGTTAGTCAAGCTTTCTACGAGTTGATTCTGACCCGCTTCGGCCGACCGCAAACGGTTATTACCGATAATGGTACCCAGTTTACCGGCAGTACCTTTTCCAAAGTACTTAGGGATTATGGAATCCAGCACCGTCTAACACCCACATACACCCCCCAAACAAATCCGGTTGAACGGGCTAACAAAACCCTGAAGACAATGATCGCTCAATTCTGTGATAACGATCAGAGAAAATGGGATGTTAACTTACCCAATCTGACATTTGCCTACAATACTTCCCGTAACGATAGTACCGAATTCACACCCGCGTTTTTAAATTTTGGACGGGAACTAGAACCTCCTAAATCACTATACCGCAGTGTGCAGCCAGTCTCCGATAACCCTGTCGAAGAAATCCCCGCCGACACCGCCCCCTTAACCGAAAGGCTTAGAAAATTACAGGAAACCTACGAGTTAGTAAAAGTAAATCTGGCCCATGCTTTCAACACCCAGAGCAAATACTATAACCTGCGCCGAAGAGAGTGGCGATGTCACCTCGGCGACGAAGTACTAAAGCGGGAATATAACCTCTCGTCAGCCGTAAAGCATTATAATGCCAAACTTGCACCTAAGTACTCCGGCCCGTATAAAATTGTAAAAGTGCATTCACCGGTAGTATATGACCTTAAGAGTGGTAACGGTAAGATTCTTCGCCGAATTCACGTTAAGGATCTTAAAATAGCTCACCCTACTATTTCAGACGATGCCGAAGGATTTCACCATGCCGCCCCGAGGGTTTAAACCGAGCGACACCGTGGTACCCCGACTGGACGGACTTTTGGCCGCCCAAGCCGCCAAGGTCCGTATGGATAAAATACGCAAGCTAGCGATAAGAATGACCACCCCGCAACGGCCGGCCCGGAAGAGGCCATACCAAGCCATTCCCATTCGACCAGAGGAGCCGACGCTAATGGTCCATGTTGACTTGACCCGGCTGTGCCCGAAGCTTGTACAATCTCTGCAAGACCGGAAGAGAACGTTGATGTCAAACATCGTCTACACCGCCCCACCACCGTCCATAACTAATCCCCAATCATCCATAGCCGTCCTATCTTCATTCACCATCCCTTCCACCTCTGCAACACTACCTACCGTCCCATCTACTCCGGAAAATTCAGCCTCATCTAAACAGCCGCCACCCACTAGCCCGCCAGTAATCTCCATACCAGAGGAAGGGGAAATCAAGAGAGTATTGAGCAGGGAGGAGGAACACCGGCTGGCAACAGCCCTCCTAGCTTGCCCTGACCGGAGGAAGTGGACCCCGGAGATCAGAGAGGCACTCGAGAAGTTCCGGCCACTACAAGGCAAGAACACAAGAATCCGCCGCCGCCTCAGTACCTTGGACGGACGAAGCGTCCGGGTACGCCTGTAAATTATTATTCCCTTATAATTTCGTACGTGCGAATATTGATTTTTTTTTTGACATCGGGAACAGCCAATTTCTTTTTTAATTTTTTTTTTCTCTACATGAGTCATCATAAAATTGATAGGTAACAGTTTTTTTTATTATTGTTAAAATTTTTTTTTTCACTTTCATCCTGCCCGACTTGCGGATGTCCGTTCGCAATAAGCCGCAAACAAACCCGACGATAAGCCAAGCAACCCAACATTAAACCAATTAATCATTAAGCTCTCAATTTTTTTTTTGGAGGCCGTAAGGTTTGCGAAAAAAAAAAGAATTAGATCTTTTTTTTTGAGAAAGTAGTGGGGGTGTGTAACGAAGTTACTATAATTTTACCGCTTCTCTATGACTAATAACTTATCTCCGTTAATTTACAATCAATTGTGCTCGTTCTTTCACGGCTCCGTTAAATAAAATAACTTTCTATCTATTAATCATATCAATTTCTAAAACCAATCCGTAAAATAAACAGTAAGATCTAAGACAAGTTAACCGAAATTAATGAATTAATAAGTCTCCGAGGTACCCGGCTCCGCCAGACAATTTACAGCGGAACCAGGCATCACGCGCTGAAATGGATATCCCCGCCACGGCAAGACCCAGAAAAGCGGGGCACGGCGCGACAATAAAACTGCCTGTTCGAGGCTTAGAAAGGGAATTATTCCTGCTACCGCAAACCGACTAAAAGTGAAGAACCGAAAAACCGACAAACCAGTGCAGTGTTCAATAGTACCGAGTGGTAAGATTTCACCGTTTAATTTAGGCCATAATTTTGTGTGTATTCCGAATTTTTATTTGTAAATAATTGGATCCAGTCCGAACCGAAATGCTGTTTTCTGCCGATGTACATATCTAGTTTCTTTTTTTTTGGTGCGTACTGAAATTCCTTTCTTTAAAAAAAATAGTTTTTTTGAAATCCGCTCTGATAACGAGGCCAGTAACGACAGTTAAAATCACATTTTAAAGCAACTTATTTTAATAGTAATATTTATTGAAAATACTCTAACGTGCATTTGGCCGAATTTTAGAATTATTATTAAACATATTCTAGATTTAATTTAACTTGAGTCTCCTGTTTCCGATATTCGTATCGGAAACCTTGGTGGTTACATCAAGACTCATCGGGGTTATTTTTTTTTTAAATTAACTTGAGTCTCCTGTTTCCGATATTCGTATCGGAAACCTTGGTGGTTACATCAAGACTCATCGGGGCTATTCTTTTTTTAACTTAAACCTGAGTCTCCTGTTTCCGATATTCGTATCGGAAACCTTGGTGGTTACATCAAGACTCATCGGGGCTATTCTTTTTTTTAATTTAAACCTGAGTCTCCTGTTTCCGATATTTATATTGGAAACCTTGGTGGTCACATCAAGACTCAGTTTAAGGGGATAGGGTTGATTTATCGGCACCTGGTTAGAGGATATTCGGGCCGGAAATGCTAATGATTTTTTTTAACTTTTGATTCTGTTTTTTTTGTAAGAAAGGCAAAACCGAAATCTCGATATATTGACATATATCCATTCCTACCGATGCCGGAGAAGCCGGTTTAACTTTGTTTCCGTAACTAGGAATTTTTAAGTGAAACACAAAATTATGGCAAACCGAAGTATTTTACCATTCATCGCTTAATATTTCTTACCATTACTACTCCGCAATTTCATTTGACTGGCTTACATTTCTATTGGTAACTTATCACCCTATTTATGCACTAAAACCTCCTGCACGCCGCTTGTCCGCTATGTCGCTAGGTTAACCGCTCTCACCCGCTTGTATCACGCATGTTTAACCGCTTGCTTCCGCCTAGTTCATAAACCGATTATACTATTACTCCTAAACCGTAGGTACCGCTAAGTAGCAGTTGATGGCTACCGAAGAAATCAGACCGACTTCCGAAAAACTTTAAATTTTTGATTTAACCCACTTTGCAGATTCCCGAGATACCCCCCATTATTTTAAAAACCGTATTTATTCCTTGTTGTTTGATTTTAGGTTTGTAATTTACTTTTTTTAACTAATTTGACCGCATTATTTTGAAAACCATATTAATTTTTTTTATGTTCTGATATTAGGATTGGAATTTATGTATATTACTACTTTAGCCGCATTACTTTAAAAACCGTATTTATTTACTAGACTCCCGAATAGGTTAACTAAATGGATTTAGATCTTAGGATAGTTAGGTTTATTTTTTTTTAGAAATTAAGTAGATCATTTCGTTAATTATTGTAAATTTTTTTTGGCATGAAAAACACGACCGTTATATAATACAAAAATTTGAGTGTTTTATTTCCCAAACCTATTGACATAGAAATTAATGCACTGAACCCTTCTCCACTGTAGAAAGGCTACCCGAAGGTAAAGAGTTTCTTTATTTCTCTCTGAAAATAAAGTGGCGCTCGAGTAAAATAAACTGATAGCCGACCATAGCACGCCCTTGAAGTTATTTAATCAGATTCCGAGCAAATTTACCGACTGTCCGCCTGGATACTTCCGAATAATTAAATAGCTTCAACGTTGCACCATTCCGATAAAATTTCCGTTAAATTAAAATTAATAGTTCATTAACTAGAAGGGGAATCACCCCCAGAAAAGCGTTACAGATGATTAAATTATAAATTTTATTTATTTAATTTATCCGGAAATATTTAAAATATTTCCATTCTTTTTATTTTATTTTAACTTATTCTGGTAAAACTTTGAAGTCCAATTTAACTTTAAAAATTTTCAAAAAGGTTTCTCATTTTATTTTGGAAATATTTTAATTTTTTTTATATTTTTTCCCAAAACTTATTTTAAATAAAATATTTTTCGCTTCTTATAGACTCCTCGCACTAAATATAAATTTAATAAAATTATTATTTTCTTTTTAATTTGAATGATAATAAAAATAAATTCTTTATTACTAAAATGACCGAAAGTTCTCCCGAGTTTTAATTAGTTATAATACTTTAAAAATGCCGTTCACCACATCGTCATCTGAGAGAAGATAATTTACAAGATCAAAAACATCTATATAGGGTTACTATATAATTACGCAGAAGTCGAAATTCAATAGGTACAAACCGTAAAATAGATTTAAGAACAAACATTATGTTAAAAATACGTTATTTTTGCGAGTTAACTCATACCCAACCCACGAGTTGAGGGTCAGAGGTAACGTCTGGTTTTACAATGTATTTTAATACTACAACCTATATAATTGGGCCTAACTACTGTACGTTATATTATGTAGTGTCATGTTTGTTTGTTTACATTTTAACCTTAATCAAACAAAACTTGGCAAGGCATCGTTATAGCAGTAGAAAAAGGGGTAATAAGGAAATGTCTGAGAATTTCTTGACCTTCTGTGATTGGCCGACCCAAAAAATGTGAATTAATTCCCAAAAAGTATATTACTCCAATCAGAAAGATCCACATAAGTTTTAAGTTTAATTTTTCCCTTGCCGTTGACTCTTCCCCACTACTAAGTAATATATTTGAATTTGAATGATTTCAAGAAAGCGGTTTTTCTTCTTATGGTTATAAATCTTACTTCGTAATATAAAACGCACAGTACAAATTCGTTCCGGTGGACCGCCTTTCAACGGTTATAAGTATAGCTCCCTTTTGAGACATTTATTTTCATATGATCTTTTTTTTTTCTTATTTTTATTTTTGTTGAATCTTCCCTGAAAGAATGAATGGAAATTCCGGATACCCTGCATATTACGTGTGTCTTCATATAATATGTTTGACACAACTCGTCTGACTTCAAAGCGTTCCTCGACTCGGATGTAATCTTACTGCGTCCGACGCCAATTTGAAAATTTACGACCATTTGAAAATGAGTTCCGCTTGGTGTTGCTATTATGGGTTCATAGGTCCAATGGTCATTTTAGATGTACGTCTTCCATCTTTGCTTTAGGTACATAACTCAATAATGGAGTCGCAAATCGTAAATCAAAAGCGGATAAGTATTTTGGATGAGTCCGATCTATTTTGTGGCGTTTTGTTGGTTCGTCCATCACAGTTTGTTGCATCCGACAATCGGAGGTAGGGCAGAGTTCCCTATATCGTGCCGGTTCCTAAATCGTACTTTTTTATTTTCTGCGAGACTGTGAATGCTAGCGTCATCTAGTAGTCAATGGTTGAACTGTTTCTCAAATTCGAAAAAATAACATAAAAATCGTTTAGTTGACGTACACGTGTCCTAGGAGAGAAGTGAAAGAATATTGTGTGCCTTTCCAGTGTAATTTTTGGGTCTGAAACGTATGTATATTTTACGATTTTTTCATTCAAATATTGTAAACTTTTCAATTTTAGTAGCTGTGGCATAGTTTTGGCTATTTGGATCATATACTTAATTTTTGTTTCTAGTATAATTAAAATCAAAAAGTAAGGTTAGACAAAATATCTAGGGTGTGCCTAAATCGTACCACTATCAAGGTTCCTAAATCGTACCGGTACGATTTAGGCAACTTGACAGAAGTTTTTCCTTGCAGATGGAGAAAACTGACGTTAAAAAAAGGAAGTATTATAAATGGACTGAAGCGGAAATGTCAGCTGCCATATTGGCTTTCCTAAGAAATTGGGATTTAATGAGTGCTGTAGACGATACAATATACCAAAACCAACTTTGAGAAGACGTCTTAAAAAGTTTATCAAAAAAGCCGAAGGAAGTGATCAATATAAAGGGCGTCCAACTGTTTTTGAGGCAAACATTGAGTCCGAACTAAAAATACACATAACTGTACTGGAAGAACACATGTTTGACTTTACAAAATTAGAAGTTCAAGAACTAGCGTATTAAATTGCTGAAAATAATGGAATACAGCACAACCTTAATCATGACAAAGAAATTGCCGGCAAAAAATGGAATAATGGCTTTATGAAAAGAAACCCCGACTTGTCCCTTCGAAAACCAGAAGCCATATCAATGTTCAGAATTAGGGGTTTTAATAAGAAGAATGCTTACGACTTCTTTGACCTTTATGAAAAGATTGTTGAGAAGCACAAGTTAAACGAAACAACAATTTTTAACTTTGATAAGTCTTGATTCTCGACTGTCCAAAAAAGAAATAACAATGTACTCGCCAAAAAAGGACAGAGGCAAGTTAGCTGTGCTGTAAGTGGTGAGCAAGGAACTAACACTACAATTATGTGTTGCGTCCTGCAGGATTTTTTTGTCCCACCGTTGATACTCTTTAAGAGGATTAGGATGCATAAAGTATTAAAAAAAGGGGTACCACTAGGAAGCATCGTTACATCATCTGAAACCGGCTATATGACGTCAGAAATATCTGCTCAATTTTTGCAACACTTTATCGATCATGTAAAACCTACTGTGGACGACAAGGTATTGTTACTGCTGGACGGTCACACCACACATTCCAAAAACATTGAGGCAATTCAGTTCGCTAAGGCAAACGGTGTCATAATGCTGCAGCTTCCAGGCCACACCACCCACCGGTTGCAAATTTTAGACGTTGGATATTTTTCTCCAATGGAGGTGTATTATCAGCAAGATGCAGAAACCTGGCTAAAAACAAATCCTTCATCAGTTATTACCCAATTTAAAATTTCAGAGTTATTATGTAAAGCTTACAGCCGGGCAGCTAATCTTACTAATGTTATGGGTTCATTCAGGGGTGCAGGAATATGGCCAAGCGATAGATTTATTTTTGAAGAGTCTGATTTTGTTGCAGCAGAGGCTTCGATTGTAACTGATATTCCAGAAAACATGAAGGAGAAATTGTTACTAAAGCAACAGATCATAAAATAGACGATATCCAGACCGCTGATCAAAACCAACCAAATATGTCAACCAATGTAGCAGATATGTCACAGAGTATGTCACAAACAGAGCAAAATAGAAAAGTTAGAGAAACTAAACCCGACATACAGAATTTGTATTTTAGTCCTGAAGTATTAAAGCCTTTGCCATCAGCAACTAATAAGAAGAGGCGATCTAGACCAGCACAAAGCGCCGATGAACTTACCTCTACACCATACAAAGACGATCTTAAAGGGAAAAAAGAGAGAGCTAAACAAATCTTAAATCCATTAAAAAACGAGTTTTTGAAAATAACGAAAATAAAAGAAATATCAAAAAACGTAGAACTACGACGAAAACTGTAAGTATCGATTCAAAATCTTCGACATCTAAAGCTGATGCAACCATGAGTGAACCAATAATAGAAGTGAACCTGGATGAATGGTACTGTTGTATTTGTGATGAAAAATTGATAGAAGACATGATTAAGTGCTGTCAGTATCAAATATGGGTTCATTCGTTTTGTTCTGGAGAGGATGATACAAGCAGTCAAGTTTATATATGCGACAGATGTTCTGCAAACTTATATTTGTAGTTTCTTGAGCATGTGTAATCTTTATTTATTTAGAAGTTAGGTACCATTTTTATGATGAACTTTGCAATAGTTCAGTATTTTTTCTTTGTTTTAAAGAGAAACAGTATTTTGTTGTTTATGTTTGTGTATTAGTAAAAGAAGCTTTCCAGTCCTCTCATTAATATATTTTTCAATTTAATCACACTACAATTTAGATGGTACGATTTAGGATACTACAGGTACAATTTAGGAGTACTGGATCCTAAATCGTACCTTTTACAGGGGTTTCTTTAAGACTCATTAAAAACTATTTCTAACATATTTTTTTCTTGCCAGCTGTTGAGGACTCTTGTAGAAATAAACAAAGTTGAACTTAATGACAAATTGAAGAGGTTTTGTTAGACAATTTCTAAAATACTGGAGTTTTTATCTAAACTGGTACGATATAGGGGACTTGACGCGGATGATGTTTATGACACATCCAAGTGAATAACAGCCATTATATGCGAGTAGAATACTATACTTTGTCCAGGACTACCGAATAATTTTAGCTACAATTAAGTACCACATATCTTTATTTTTAAATAAATAACATTGAATTAATAACATTGAAACAATATATTGAACTTCTCACTAACTAGCAAGAAAAATTATTTGTTAACATTAGTATTAATGTTTGTATTTACACAGTGTGTTGTTAAACCTAGGAATCGAACTTAAATATAGATTGATATTTTGGAACAACTAACCTTTGACATTTCAAATTAAAATTAAAAACCGAAACGCAACAAGGTGCCATGGTGTTGCCATAGCAACAAGCGCTGCGACTTGACGTTCATGGCATGCTCTGTTTTTTATTGTACGTACAAAATCCTATTGAAGTCATATGATTTCATTATACGCCGTGTATAATGAATATTATACACTGGTGTATATTGGATATAATTATTATTAAGGAAACACATGTATAATGATCATGTTATATAGTAGTCGTGGACAAAGTTTCTTATGGTACAAGTGTGTTATGTTTTACCGGGTGATACATGCCTTAGTTGAACATAGCAAATCCCATGTAAATCTTGAGGTCGCTGAATATTGGCTCCCCTATACATTTTATATTGTATTATAATTTCTTGAAGAGGCCGATTAATAAACCAATGTACTAAGTTTGAATACATTTTAATATGCCAGTCCTAACTTATTCAATTAAATGTACTGGCAAAATCACGAAATTTTCATAGTTTAGGAATAGAGCAAGCACAAGCAAATTATTATTTGGCATTTGTTGGAAACAATATCCAACACCTTTTTTAGATTAAATTTATTTTTAGGTTGGCAATCCTGCAGGATTGCCTCCCCATTTTTATACGCATCGGTGTCAAGTGTCAAAAATTGTATTGGCACGACTGGTGACGCGAGATCACTCTCTCTCGTTCGCGAGGAGGTGTGAGCATGTGCTCAATAATATGTTTTCCTAAAGTTATTTTATATAAATGTTACAAAAACTAGCTCTGCCTTTTGGGCATCTAAGTGAGCTCTGGTTTCTTACCATCTTACACCCAACACCCAACCGTTATGTAAATAGTGTTCAGTGTTCCTAAACAAGTGTAAATAAAAAGTGTATATACGTTCAAAGATGCGTTTCCATTTTGTTTCCCAATCAGAGTATTCCCGGATTTCAGTCTACCTAAACTTTTAATACAGTCCACTTTAAAGATCGAAACTATCCCTTTATGTGTTTCGCACATAAAAATGGTCAGTTCGAACCGAATCCTGAATAACTTTGACTAGTTTGAAGAGTTTGAAAGAGTAACAAAGTACCGCGAAAGTAGTGAAAATATCGCAGTGTCTCATGTGATCGTGTTAATCTATCGGTTAACGATGTTACAGTGCCGTTTTGTCTGTTTTATTAGTCCCGTGTGGTCGTTTTTGGTGTTGAAACCAATAATCCCGCCAAAAGTTTCATTTTTTCCTGTGCGTTATACGAGGCGTTCTGTACTGTCATTAGTGTCATCAGCGCCACCAGCAAAATAGCGGAGTGAGAGTAAGAAATCTACTTTACCGGTTAGTCCACCTAACCAAACAATGCACTATCAAAAGTGCTCCAGTTCTCTCAATGTTCTAGGTCTTGGTTCTGTCGTTTTGTCTTCTGTGGTGCCGGAGTAGTGTCGTGAATATAGTCTTACGTCAATTTAACCTCAAAATAAAGTGGTTGATTGTTATTGATTATTGAAAGTATATATTATTTTTGTTTTGATCTCCTTGATCATCAAGGTTTGTATGTAGTATCCTTTTAATTTGTTTGTAATCTGATTTGTAATTACTTTGACTTATTTTACTGTTTTATAATATTTAAATTGCCAAAATGTCGACTAAAAAGCAGATAGAAAAGTTGTTATCAAAGAAAAAGCAAGCAATCGATACAATGGTTAGAATAGGTCGCTTTATCTCTACTCATAAAGGTGACCCAAGTAATGAAACCAAAATTGAGCAATTTTTAGCTCGTAAGGAAATTTTACAGGATAACTATGAAAAACTGAAAGACATACAAATTGAAATTTTATGTTTGGATAGCAATTATGATGATTCAATTGAGGATGTGGAAACCCTTTATGTTGACGTAGTTGTAAGTATTAAAGAGTGTTTACCCAAACCTAATTTGCCTAAAAACGGTAGTAGTTTGGCAGCCAGTACCTCTCAACCTCAGGTCCAACCTGTTTCAAATCAAAGTGGTAATTTGATTTCTTCTGCTAAATTACCTCCAATTGAAATTCCCACGTTTGATGGAAAAAATTTGACGAATTTTAAATCGTTTATAGACATTTTTACGGCAGTGGTTGATAAAAATCAACAGCTCAAAGATGTTGAAAAATTATTTTATTTAAGAAATTATTTAAAAGGCGTTAAGCTTAATAAATAATTTACCTTTAATTAATTCCTCATATCAAGAGGCCTTAAGTATTTTAAACAATAGATTTAATAATGAGACTATGATAATAAATTCTCACATTTTTTCTATTTTGGACATCCCCAATATACAAAAGAGAACTGCCTATGCACTTCGTGACTTTGTAAGTCGCATAAAGCAACAAATTGGAGCTCTCAAGAATTTAAATCAACCCATCGATAGTTGGGATATGTTTTTGGTTTGTATTTTGAGTCGAAAGGTAGATCAGTTTACCAACAGGGCATATCAGATTGACCGAGATAGTTCCAAGTTGCCAACTTTAAATGAGTTTCTAGCTTATTTAGAAAATAGGGCTATCGCTCTAGAGGCAAGTAGTAGTGTCTTTGAACCTAATAAAAATAAGGAAAAAGTTTTTGGTTTGTTAGCCAAACATTCCAGTGTAAAATGTCCATTTTGTTCCATTGCTGGTCATAGGTTGTATAATTGTATAAAGTTTAAATCTATTCTTGTAAAAGATAGAATTTCTTTTATTAATAAGCACAATTATTGTAAATTATGTCTAAATAATCACTCTGGTAAGTGTAAAATGTTGTTTAGGTGTGGTACGTGTCAGAGGGATCATAATACACTGCTGCATTTGGACAAACAACCTTCCGAGGAAAAACCTACAAGTGAAAGTAGAGTAATGCATTTTAATCTTCAACATGACAATGTTCTTTTACCCACTGTTAAGGTTAAAATTAAATCCACAAATGGGAAATATGTATACGTTCGTGGTCTAGTCGATACAGGCTCTCAGATCTCATTGATTACAAGTACTTTAATTAAAAAATTAAATTTAAAAACTTTTGATAATTCTTTGAATATTATTGGTATATCGGAAATTAAAAGTACAAGTAACAAATCTGTAAATTTAAATATTGAATTTCTATTTTATGACTATTCAAAAAACATAAAATGTGCTGTGGTTGATACCATTACTAGTGATTTGCCCAATAATAATTTTAATATTTCTACATTTAAAATTCCTAAAAATATTCAGCTTTCTGATGATAGTTTTAATAGCTCAGGTCAAATTGATTTTTTGCTGGGTGCAAACGTAGCGTTTGAAATTTTGTTATCTGATAAATTTGAATGTAACAATTTATATTTTCAAAACACCCTATTTGGGTATATTGTGAGTGGGTCCATTCCTGTAAATGTTGCCTGCAACTTTGTTGCACTTCATGCCACCTACTCTGATATTGACAAAACCATAATTCAGTTTTGGGAAACTGAAAAAGTTCCTGAAATTTTTCCAGAATACCCCAGTGAACATGAAGCTTGTGAATGTTCCTTCCAAAACTCGATTAAAGTAATTAATAATCAATATCAAGTAAAATTGCCATTAAAAGAAATTGATATAAATTTAGGAGATTCATTCTCTGTTGCAATAAAGAGATTTGAAAATCTTGAAAAAAGGTTTAAAGCTAACCCTGATCTTTTTCTTCAATACAAAAAATTTATTGATGATTATTTAAATTTAAATCATGCTAAAATTGTTAATTATAATCCAAATGAATTAAATAGTGGCTCAATTTACTTCATGGCTCACCATCCCGTAATAAGGGAAGACAAAAAGACTACGAAACTTAGGGTCGTGTTTGACGGCAGCATGAAGTCAAAAAGCAAAAAATGTATAAACGATTTTTTATACAATGGAGCAGTTGTACAGAATGAGCTTTTTGATATTCTCGTGCTTTTTAGAACACACAAGTTTGTTCTATCGACTGACATAAAACAAATGTACAGAATGGTACTAATAAACCCTAAACATAGGGAATTTCAAAACATTTTGTGGAGAGAGCCTCACGGTCCTTTGCAATACGTTCAATTACAAACAGTCACATATGGCTTAAAAAGCTCTTCTTTTTTAGCAACAAGGTGTTTGGTTGAGCTCGCTCACACAGAAGGTGACAAATTTCCTCTAGCAGCAAAGGCGTTGTTAAATAATACTTATGTAGATGATATTTTGACAGGTGCTGACACAGATGACACCATAAAACTTAAGGATGAATTAATTTCTTTATTAAAATTAAGATCTTTTTCCTTACATAAATGGTGTACTAACGAAACAAAAATTTTAAGTGATATCCCTAAAGAAAAACAAAATTTTGACGAAGTTGATATGAGTAAAAATAATTTTACGACAAAAACTTTAGGTCTTTCTTATGATACTATTAGTGACAATTTTAAATTATCAACTCCTGAAATTATAAATCATAATGAGTGTCTAACAAAAAGGCAAGTTCTTAGCTTAATTTCAAAATTTTATGACCCTTTGGGTTTGGCAGGTCCAATTTTGGTGGCAGCTAAAGTTATCATGCAAAAAATTTGGATGTGTAAGCTCAGTTGGGACGAAATATTGCCCGATAATTTGTTGGAAATTTGGCAAAATTTTGTAACAGGTTTTATTAATATGCCAACTTTAGAAATACCCCGTAATTTATTTTTTACGGACGCAACTGGAATCGAACTTGTAGGCTTTTGTGATTCTTCCACGATAGCTTATGGTGCAGTCATCTATGCAAGAACAATTTTTCCTGATAGAGTCAATGTAAATCTAATTTGTTCAAAGTCAAGAATAGTCCCTTTAAATAAAAAATTTACCATTCCTAGATTGGAGTTAAATGGTGCCCTACTTTTAGCAAACTTGACTGAAAAGGTTTTTTATTTATTACAATGTAAGATTGACGAAGTATTTCTTTATTCTGACTCAACCATTGTGCTGGCTTGGCTGAAGTCAGACCCTTTAAAATTAAACCCTTATGTAGCCAATAGGGTTATTAAAATTCAAAATTCAACCTCAAATTTTAAATGGTTGTATATTAACACCAAGGAAAACCCTGCTGATTGTTTGTCAAGAGGTCTAGAGCCTCTAGAAATTCACTCAAATGAGCTTTGGTTTCATGGCCCAAATAAGCTTTCTAATATTAATTTTTATCATGATGAGGTTTCTATAGAAATTCCTGATTCTTTGCCAGAAGAAAAAATAATAACTTTTATAAAAACTCAACCAAATTCATTTTTTAAAGATTTTTCTACCATTACCAAGCTTCAAAGAGTTGTCGCTTATATACTTAGATTTTTGCATAATTCTAGAAAGAATGTTAAGGATCGACTTAAAGGAAGTCTAAAGCTTTTTGAATTAGAAGATGCTCTGAAAGTAATTATAAAATATGAGCAAAACTTTTATTTTTCTGATGATATTAATTTTTTACTTTCTAACGTTCCTTTGAAATCGTCATTAAATTCTTTATCGCCATTTTTAGATGGTAATGGATTATTGCGTGTAGGTGGTAGATTGCAAAATGCAAACATCCCATATGATCAAAAACATCCCGTGATTTTGCCAAAAGAGAGTAATATTACCAAATTAATTATAATAAAAGAGCATTTAACTTTATTGCACGCAGGACCAAGACAAGTCTTGAGTTCATTAAATCTTAATTATTGGATTATAAACGGAATTCGATTAGTTAAAAAACAGCTACATAAATGTGTAACTTGTTTTAAATTCAAGGCAAAATGTTCCTCTCAGTTAATGGGTTCTTTACCTGAAAAAAGAGTTTGTTCAGCTAGAATTTTTCAAAATGTCGGAGTAGATTTTTGTGGTCCATTCCTCGTTAAACAATCTCGAATTCGAAAATCCGTAAGTTCCAAAGCTTATATAGCACTTTTTGTGTGCTTTTCGGTTAAAGCAATTCATATGAAACTTCTTTCAGATTTAACAACCGAAAATTTTTTAGCTGCTTTCAAGCGTTTTATTTCGCGGAGGGGGAAGCCCGCAAATGTTTTTTGCGACAATGGTTCCACTTTTAAGGGAGCTGATAATAAAATTAAAGAATTTTATAAGAAAAATGAAAAAATTTAAAATTATTGTCTTGATCAAAAAATTAAATTTAACTTTATACCAAGCTATTCTCCAGTGTTTGGTGGTTTATGGGAAGCCGGAGTTAAAAGTGCAAAATTTCACATCAAGCGAGTAATGGGTAGCAATGAACTTACCTATGAACAATTTAATACACTAATTATCCAAGTAGAAGGAATTTTAAATTCCCGACCACTTACAGCCCTATCCCAAGATCCTTCAGATCTGGATTATTTAACCCCTGGTCATTTTTTAGTAGGCGCTCCGATAACGAGCTTTCCTTAGCCCGACTTAACAGAAGTTCCTCAAAATCGACTTAAATTTTGGAGGTTGTGTGTTCAAATGCAGCAGCATTTTTGGAAGAAGTGGTATCACGACTACTTAACACAACTTCAAAGCAGGCCCAAATGGCGTAATGTTATGCCTAACCTTTTAAGGAAGGCATGTTAGTAATTTTAAGGGAGGATAATGTACCTTCTTATAAGTGGCCAATGGCTCGCATTATTAAAGTTATACCTGGGAAAGACAATAAAGTACGAGTTGTAGAAGTTAAAACCCAAAAAGGTATTTATTTAAGGTCAGTGACTAAGGTTGCTGTCTTACCGATTGATGATATTTTTTGCAATTAAAAAATTAAACTTTTATATGTTTTGTTATAAATATTTTTATATTTGTAAACTATTTTATATTTAGCAATCTTTACATTTATTGTGTATTTTGTTAATTAGTAAGGATTAATAGGTTTTCTTTACTGAGCATTTACTACAATCATCAGTTGATTGTTTGCTAAAACATATTTAAGAAAAGATTGCTTTCTTTTTCTTTTTGCTGGATTTTTATTATCTAGGTTTCATGTGAAACTCTAGGCCCCCAAGCATGTTGGAAACAATATCCAACACCTTTTTTAGATTAAATCTATTTTTAGGTTGGCAATCCTGCAGGATTGCCTCCCCATTTTTATACGCATCGGTGTCAAGTGTCAAAAATTGTATTGGCACGACTGGTGACGCGAGATCACTCTCTCTCGTTCGCGAGGAGGTGTGAGCATGTGCTCAATAATATGTTTTCCTAAAGTTATTTTATATAAATGTTACAAAAACTAGCTCTGCCTTTTGGGCATCTAAGTGAGCTCTGGTTTCTTACCATCTTACACCCAACACCCAACCGTTATGTAAATAGTGTTCAGTGTTCCTAAACAAGTGTAAATAAAAAGTGTATATACGTTCAAAGATGCGTTTCCATTTTGTTTCCCAATCAAAGTATTCCCGGATTTCAGTCTACCTAAACTTTTAATACAGTCCACTTTAAAGATCGAAACTATCCCTTTATGTGTTTCGCACAGCATTGACAAAACGAAAAGTAGCATCAGTGACACATTTTCATTGAAGGGGCTTTAATTAGGTATAGCTAAATATGAGCTATTCTATTAAAGAAAAAGTAACTACGATTAAGTGGTGTAGCGATCACCACTTAGAGCCCTACTACTTACAGCGGTCAGGCCGTATCCAAACAAAAGATCCGTCGGCACGGCTCCTTAGTGATGTCGACAAACGAAGACTCTTGTTGTGGTTTCGGAGAGAATCTGGTTCGTTGCTGTATTCTCCTGCACTCGATACGTTGTAAGAAGCAGTGTTATATTTTAGAGGATTATTTAAGGTTTTTTTTTTATTTTATTTTTTTTTGAGTTGACAGAAATATTAAAAGTCTCTCGAAATTTCCCTGTTAAATAATTATTTTTTATTTTTTTGTAAACAAGTTTTTTTTTTTCTTTTAATTTCCTAAAGATTTTCGTGCAGTTGTTAAAACAAACACCGACTCACTTTAATTAAAAGTTTTTATGTAAATTGAAAAATAGGGAGCCACCCAACGATACAAAGAATTCCCAAAACTCCTGGGACAAATTATTTCTAAACTAGGAAAAGATTATCTATTTTTCTTAAATTATAAGCTTCTCACAACACTTACTTTCGCGACCGGGTTGTTGACCTATCGTTTTCCCGAATGGACCGACGCCGACGCGAATCGTTATGGATCTTGGAGCACAGAGTTTTTGGTGTCCTAGGCTAGAACTTTTTCTTTATTAGAACTGCAACTGCCTAACTGTGATTTGACTAACTCGAACAGTCGCACTTCAACTCTCGTTGTGCAGTCGCTGACAGTGACATTTAAATTGTCTCTCGATATTTTAGCAAGTTTGAAGTATCGTACCCCACGGCTATCAAGAAAAGTTAAATTTAATTTAAGTTTTCATTTTATGGACTTACGAAGCGGGGGGGATGCCTCCCGCCCCATCAATACCAAGCTACCAGCTTCAGACGATGAGATAATGGCCCCAGCTAAGGTCCTGCTGTCTACAGAGGAAATATTTGCAGAATGTGAAAAACGTTTGGAGGCCAAATGGAGGAAGGCGATGGATGATAACAACGCAGAATGGTTAAATAAGATAAGGATGATGAAGGAGGAAGGTAGTAGGAAGTCTGTTGAAATGAATGAGCTAAAGAATACCATAAGGGAGCTAAAAGCCGATGTCGATAGATACAAATCACAAAAAGACAACGACAATGACACTTCAATTTCACAAAAATCAAATTTAATTTTAAACGCAAAAATAGACTCGATTTATGACAGAACAAACACTTTACCAACAACCAACAAAGACGCGGCCATTGCTCGCAAATTAAATAGCAAACAAGTTAATATAAACTCAATTGAAATATCGAAACCAGGTTCAGATATGGAAGTAGACTCCGTATCTGACTCAGATGATAATAGCGAGCAATGGTCCAGTCAAAAGACTAGACGAACGCGAAAAAGGACAAATCAAACCTCTGAATTGGACAATTTGAACAATAAAAAGGTGGCCGGTTCTTCTGCTTGGCCTAACCTACCGAAAACGAGTAATAAGGCCCTCAGCAATCATTTGTCACAAAAAGTGACACAACCAGTTATTTAAAAAGCATCAGGTAGCCAAGCAGAGGTACAAACCACCACGCAGCCCAAGAGCTTGCCTGCCAAAGCCAAAAATGTCACTGATGGCGTTACGTGTCCCTCCGATCGTCATCAGGGACAAACATAGATATAATGAAATTTCGGCTCACCTAAAGTCAATAAAGGTTGAATATGGTCGCGCTGTTACTTTGCCAGAAGGCGTAAAAATACATCCACCTACACCGGCAGATTTTCACAAAATTACAAAATTTTTAGTTGCAAATAATTTATATCACCATTCGTTCGTGCTCAGAGGCGTTCTAGAAACCTGGACAGAGAATAAGATCAACGAGGACCTGAAAGAAATAGGTTTTCATCCTACGCGTGTAATTCGTTGGCACAGTCGCAGCGGGACGCCATTGCCTTTGGTGTTGGTTTTCCTGCCTAAATCGGAAAAATCCATTTATGAGCTAAAGACTTTGGATGCTATGTGCATTAAAGTGGAGGCGCAGCGTGCGCGTGCCACAGTTTCGCAGTGCCATCGCTGCCAATTGTACGGGCACTCACAATTTCGGTGTACCGCCCCAATTAAATGTCTTAAATGTGCTGAAGACCATTTTTCTTACCAGAGCACTAAACCGCGTGAAGAAAAAGCGAAATGCTCAAATTGTGAGGGAGACCACCCGGCAAACTATAAGGGTTGTCCACGGCATCCAAACAATTTGAGTCAAAATGTGGCAAGCAACGCCAGAAGCATTACACCGCGAAACAACTTTCGCTGGGGTCAGCAAGATAATAATGCTAAATTGGCCAGCGATGGCAATGATAACAGAACTCAAGGGGCAAAAGCAACACCAAACGCCATGGAGGCAGCTATGCAAGCCACCATGCAAAACTTCTTGGTCCAGTTCTCCAAAATTATGGAGACTCAGCTAAAATCTATGGTCAGTGCCTTTCAAAAAACCGCAGGTTAAATGGCGGCGCAACCGGAGACGGCATATATTAAACTCGCTACATTTAATGTCAATTCCATCAAGCAACGGAAACTCGAACTTATCAAGTTCGTCGAGAGAAATGAGATAGATGTGTTTCTTATCCAGGAGACGTGGTTAAAGGGAGATAGATTTTCTTTCCCGAATTATACCGTATTTAGGAACGATCGCCTCGGTAGACGCGGGGGCGGAACTATGATCCTGGTTAAGAAACACATTTCAGCTCAAGTTATACCAGGTCCTGTCAATTGTGCCCATATTGAAGGGACTTTCATATCGATACGATTTAAAAATAATCAACGCGTACACTTGGGATCGGTTTACTGTAGTCCGTCGGTAGATTTCACAGGCAACTGCTTACAAAAAATTTTTGGTAATAACAACCGAACGATTATAGGGGGTGACCTAAACGCGAAAAACAGGATTTGGGGATGTAGAGCTACAAACCAAAGAGGTCGCACCCTATATGAATTCTCTGAAGCTTTAAACTACCACATTCTACCGCCGGAGGAGCCCACGCATTGCTTTACGCGGGGCCTTCCGGATATCTTGGACGTCTTTGTGGTAAAGAATGCCGTTCAATTTTCACAACCATCGGTCATTTGTGATCTGAGCTCCGATCATATACCGGTCATTTTGGAAGTGGGGAATCCACTTGAAAAAGGTAGAGGTTTTGTTACCCACACCTCAACAAATTGGCACAGGTACAGCAGCATAATGAAAAATGTAGAGGCGTTACAACCTCTACAGAGCTCATTAGACATTGACAATGCGGTTACACAGATCACAGATGACATCAACGTTAGCTCAAGTTTCTGTTACAAAGACGTCCAGGTATTCAAAATACGGGACTTTGACACATGAAATTAAAAATCAAATCAGAATTAAAAACCGGTTAAAGAATAGGGCGTATCGCACTGGAGATCCTCGCATCAAAGCGGAGGCCAATCGGGCGGCTGGGGTAGTCAGGGAATTGTTGATCGAACGGCAGTCGAACCTCTGGGACAACAAGGTCCAAAGTCTATCTATAGAGGATAATTCCATCTATAAAATGACGAGGACTTTGACCAGGGGAGCACGAGCACCCATGTCTCACCTGATAAATCAGGAAACAGATGGTGTTTTAATCGATGCCAAAGATAAAGCTGAATTGCTCGCGGACAAACTCTGCGATCAATTAAGCGAAAACCCGACCAATGACGCGTTTAGAGATGAGAGGGTCTCAAGGACGATACAAATTTATAAATCAATGAATTTCCCGTTTCAGGCCTTTCCACAAGTCGCCTTAGACGAGGTAAAGTCCCTATTAAGCGTATTGAATATTCGAAAAGCCCCGGGTTTTGACGGTTTAAAGAATGTGGCATTGCGAAATCTACCTGACAAAGCTTTGAGAAATATAGTAAGCATATCCCAGGCAATAATCAAAGAGGGCCACTTTCCGTCCTCCTGGAAGCATGCAAAAGACATCCTAATATATAAAAAAGGTGAGGATCCTACGGCGCCGGCTAGCTACAGGCCGATCAGCCTGCTGTCGAGTCTTGGGAAAATCACAGAAAAACTAATTTTGAATAGACTTAATGACTTTGTGTTTATGCGTAACGTTCTGCCTCTCGAACAGTTTGGGTTTCGGCCTGAACATTGCACAGTCAGGCAGACGACGCGACTAGCTTCAAATATAATAAAAGGCTTTAACAGGAGAGAGCACACGGGAGCGGTTTTCTTTGACGTAAGCAAAGCATTCGACAAGGTCTGGCATGATGGCATCTTGTTGAAGTTGATAAGACTCGGAGCTCCGAACTACTTAATCAAGGTGGTAGCTTCTTTTTTGGAGAATAGAAGTTTTGCTGTCTCGTCAGAAAACGCACTTTCTTTGAATAAACACATCAGGGCGGGAGTACCGCAAGGTTCACCTCTCTCTCCGATGCTGTATAACATTTATACTCATGACATTCCGCGCGATAGATTTACGCTGCTCTATCTTTTCGCTGACGATATCGCAATTACTTCAACTACCAAACAGCCGCGACTTGTCGTCAGCCGGATGCAGCGCCACATAATCAAGCTAGAGAAATGGCTGTCGGATTGGAAGATTCGCTTGAATCCCTCTAAGACAAAGGCTATTTATTTTTCGAAAAGCAATGTTAGTAGGTAAAGCTTCGGGTCAACGGAGTCCAGGTGAACTGGTGCCAGGAGGTAAAATACCTGGGACTTATATTTGATCAACGACTGAACTGGAGGCGCAATTCAATTAATAGAGTGAAGCTAGCATTGCATCAATTACGCTCTATTAATCCCCTGCTTCACAGGCGGAGTAGACTTGGTAATAGGACTAAGGTCAACCTCTACAAGGTGTTAGTCAGGCCAGTTCTCACTTATGGTGCACCTTCATGGTGCAACATAAGCAGAACGGAGCTTAATAAGTTCCAGGTAATACAAAACAGGGCACTAAAAATTATTGCGGATGTTCCCAGGTACACGATGAATCGCATACTTCATCAAGACTTTCGTATGCAGACAATAAATGAATTTTTCACAAAAATTATTACAGACTATTACAGACGTACGGACGGATCGACAAACCCATTAATCACGGTCTCCCACACGAGATCTAGACCAAACAGTACGTACAAACTACCGAAAGACTGGCTCCCTGTTGGTCCAATCCCATAGTAGAGAAGCACTAATAGTAGTGAGGCACTATCAATCAACCACCAATGACCCAATCAATTCACAATCAATGGAATAGGCGCCAAAATTTTGCAGTATAAAACTTTTTAAATCAAACAAGCAGAAATACGAATAATCATGGCAAAAGTCAATTTCAAAATTTCTACAAGTGATAAAACCTAAACAGTTTGCGAAGATTCAATTGAAGTCGCAGGAGAATTACATCATCTTACATCATCGCCTAGCTACTTTTTCGAGCCCTGGGAAATTTTATTAGCTTTAGTTTTATCCGGGTCTCGCGCTGATTAGTTGACAAAAGAAAAAATCCTATCGTGAGAAAATCTTTGAAGTTTTTGTTGTGTTCAGTTTTTCCCGAAAACATCAAAATTGGTTTAATTCATTTTTTTATTTGGATAAAAATGTGATAAAAATATAAGTGAGTAAATTATCTCAGTTTTTCCATTTCTGCTAAAATATTTTGCACATATTGTATTTTATTTTATTTTATTTTTTAAAGAAAACATTTTAAACTTTTTCCTATTCGTGAAGTATTATATGAATTTCCGGTTTCATTTTAAATTATTTGGTCGTTTTTTTAAAATGCTCATTAATTTTCCTTGAGTAAATAAAATTTCATAAGTTTAATTTTATTTAATTTTATTTAGGTAAGCATATTGTTTCCTAAATTAAAAAGAAAATGTTTTTCCCTTTATCAAAATTAGTAAATAATTTCAAGAGTATTTTAATCTTCCCAATGGTTTTCAAAATTATAAAAAAAAAATCATTTATTTGTCCTCGTGTGCAATGAAATATACCCATATAATATTTTTATTTTTTCTCGTATAGTTTTTTTTTCCATGACATTGAATGTTTTTTATTAAATTTTGTTGGAAATTTTATTTATTATTATTCTGTTTTTTTATCATTTTTTACTCCACGCAGTTTTTCTGTACACAAAAATATTTTATAGTAATCCGAAATTCGGGTTCACTATAGTGGTATTATACAGGAAACAGTTTAAGATCAGTGTCTGAAATGTTTTCAGTTCAATTCCAGGGATATTATCAGGATTATTTACCTCATCCATTATAAAAGCGGGTTGATTTTCACCTGATTATTCAGCGATAATCTCCAGCTCTCCGGTGAAAATCACCCTTGTCAAAAGTGAAAAGCTCACCCGTCAGAAATCCAGCGATAATCTCCCGCTCTCCGGTGAAAATCACCCTTGTCAAAAGTGAAAATCTCACCCGTCAGAAATCGTTAGTTTTTTATTTGGTAAATATTCTTCAAAATACATTTCGGGATTGGGAAATAATCAGAAAATCATTCTCAGATTTTTTGCCATTAGGAAATCGCTCTCGGGCAAGCCCTCGAGCGATTTCCACGGCAAAAAATCTTCGGAATGATTTTCGATAATTTCCCTATCCCTTAATATATTACTAAAGATAAGCAAGCCTACCCCTTCCATTTCATTAATTAAACTTCAACCGAAATTCAAAACGAAGCAAACCTGGCGTGTTCATTTATTATTCCTCACAAGTCAAGTGATAGTTATGACAAAGCCTTCAAAAAATTTATCGGCTAATGTGGAAAAAGTTGTGCCTGTGTGGTAAACGAAGATGTTTTATTGGCATATTTTTTGAATCTCGAAAACAAAATTGCACCTTAATATAATACCTACATTAAATCCTTATATTATAACATTAAAGCTTCGTTGCATTCATTTCCGTGAGTTTTATTTGTGTAATAATTATTGTAGGATGACAACCCACTTTGTGTTTCAGTTAGTTCCGCTGTATATATAAAAATCTTTATTAGATTAGAATCGGTAAAAACTGTGGCATATTTATTGCTAATTGATAACCAGAAAACGCCGCATCGGATTAAAAAAAAAAGTGGTCACACATAAATAATGCTGCATTCACATAAATAATAAAGATGTATACTGATTATAAATAAAAAATATTAGGTATCCGATTTAAAAATATTTAAGTTTAGTTGTCCCTCTTTGGTGAAACACCTCTGAAACCAACTAATTTAATTATTTTTAAGTGTTTGTTAATCATGATAGCTAACGACATATCAAATACATAATAATTGAGCACTACATGGACACCTGTTTATCATATTGGGGCCGCTCAGTGTGTCAAAGTACGGTTTAAGCCTCTTTAATTTTATTTCGCGCAATACAACTGAACCTAAACGTAACTAGGTATCTAAATTTATAATAAACCGGCTTCACAATTAATTTTTATTAAGTTAGTTAAAATATGCCAAGCACAAAACAGATAATAGGCTAGAAATGCGCACTACGTACAAAACCAGAAAAACAAAAAATTCAAGTTGGCCACCAGTCCACCCAAAGCGCTACAATAGGAAATTTACTGCGGATGACGGGTAGTTCAAATAACTCGTTTTCAAATGGTTTACTGTTAAACAATATTTGAGATTTTTAAAGACGTTTTATCGCTTTTTGAGTTAATTCACTCTAAAATACCATGTTTTCACTAAATTTCAGAATTGAATGAATAAAGGCATTTTATATAAAATTGTACCAAAAAAGCAATAAATGCCATTAAAATCCAAATATTGTTGTTATTTATGAATGCCGATGTAAATAACAAACAAAGCTTATGCAAAAAATTTTAAATTTATTTAAACTTTACCATAAAAAATAATGTGAGCAAATTCTGATAAAAATTGATATCGAAACAATAGAAATACTTTATAGCTGCAAATAAAAAAATTTTCTATATAAAATGAGCCGAAAATGTATCTAATAACAGTGACGTGACTAAAATGGTTCCAAGTGTTTCATGAACCCGGGCATGTTTGAAGCAAATTGGCTAATTCTTGACATTTGAGCATCGCTCCAAAAAAAAAATGTTTGCTTCATCTCAAACCCAGGTCTTGTAGTTACGCTACTGACTATTAATATAAAATATCAATTAGCAGTTTACGTTTTGCACACTTTCTTAGTTTAAGGTTAAGTAAATTCAGTAAGTTACTTGTTAGTTTTGACCCATTTACATAAGAATCTTATTCCTCCCTTGCTTTTCTCTTAAACTTAGCTCAGTCAAGTGGTAAAGATGTAAACAGTTAGGTATAGCCTCTGGTAGGAGGAAAATAATAAAAACGAATGAAAGACTTGGATCATGTTTGTTCTTTAAGTGAGACATACGTATATTACTTCTATTTTTCTTAGTACTACATCTTAAGCAGATCTTCTTTAGAAGGGGTTGATTTGGAAATAATTCTTAATTAACTGAAGAAGTTCGTGAAAAGTAGCTACTTTTAATTATTGAACTGTTTGATTATATCTAATCATTAAGGTCGAGGTAGCAGCCAGTCCCTAGGTAGTTTATAAGGTTTATTCGGAATTGAATGTATATGTGATTGTGTAATGAGTTCGTTCTGCGAGACGTCCGTCCGTCTGTAGTAATCTTTAATCAGTTTGTCAAAATGTTCTGTCAGAGTCGGCATTTGGAAATCGTTGTATAAGACATGAGTCATCGTGTACCGTGGTGCATCCGCGATAATTTTAAGTACTTTGTTTTGAAATGTCTGTTGTTTGTTATAGTGTGTCTTGTTAAGAGTACACCAGGTAGGGATTCCGTATAAAAACGTATGAAAGACTATTATGACATTTAGTGCCGGTACTTTTCGAACTGATTAACTCATTTGATGGAAAATTAAAATAATCAGGGGTTTCAATGTGCCAATGTCAGTATAAATTTAAAGGTTTTGGCACATTACAAATCATGATTATTTTAATCGTCTATCAAATGAGTTAATCAGTGCCAAAAGTACTGGCACTAAATATATTTTCCTTCTTCCAGTAAACAACTCTCTTTATTACAGAAAATAAATTTAAAAAAATTGACACAAGAAAAAACATAACCGTCCAGGTACCTACTTGAAAGTGTCCATCCAGGTGAAAAAATGTCTTGGTCAGGTGTAAAATGTTGCCTTCAGGTGTAAAATCTCGTAGCCAGGTGCAATATGTCTTAGTCAGGTGCAGGTCAAATGTTGCAGCCAGAGTTGAATTGTCACACAGTATTTGGGCTCCATAAGGTGTCCATGCAACAGAATAAAATGTTTATGATTAGTACCAAAATGACTAACTGACTAAACAAAACATAATTTTTAAATTAAATACTAATAAACTGAAAGCAGTAAACAAAATTCAATAAAATATAAAGTGGATGGTGTATACTTGTGTCAAAAGTAGAGTGGACTAGTTTAGAGGACTGAACGGAATGTTTTAGACTGCCAGTAAAAGAATTTGAATCAGGTTCTACGGAATGTGAAAGTGACCCTAAAACATCAGGAGGCAAAAGCTCAGGGACAGCTTTGAGAACAGCATTCCAATTAAGCCTTTTTAAGTCTAAGTTCTTAAATTTGACATTCATCGAAATGATCTTCACAAATCCTAAACTTTTTGCACTCAACGTCAGGATTAATATTACATTTATTCTTCCACACTCTTAGCCCTTGAAGTCAGATGAAGATCTAAATGCACTCTTGCAATCAGGATAATTACAGTAATACTTGATTTTGGTTATTGAATGGGCGACACAGGCCATCGTAGATACTGATAGAGGCAAATAAGGAACATAAACTTAAATATAATACTTAAAGTATTAAATGGCAACGAACAAAATGATAAACTTAAACTTACATGAGGCTGAACATTAAAACTCCTTCGGCATGACTTATCATACAGTTCTATTTGCATTCGCTTGGACTGTGGATATGTACCTCTTCTATAAACTAGGGTTGGTAGATCCTTTTAAAGGGTATGCTAAAAGTATTAGAAAAGATCCAATTTGAATTTCAAAATTCAGCAAACCTAACCTTCAAAGCGTAAATTTAACATGTATATGTTATATACCTGTGATATAAGGTCGAGTAATCATCCTAATATTCTTCAAAATTTGTAAGACGGCCTGCAAAGGATTAAAACGGTAAATTATGATATAACAATTTAAAAAAAAAGTCAAGTTCTTACCAACTATTTGTTCGAGGGTTCACACTTCACAAAATTGACAAAACTTTTCTTTTTCTTTTTTTATCCAAAGAACGGATAATAAAACCTTCCAGTGAGTTGGCATAATATATATTGTGTTTTTAACAAGGTCTGTCTCTTTTTATAGATTAATATTATAAGAGAGAGAGATTGTCGACAGACTAATATTTCATTACGTTCGTCTGATGCGTCGGAAAAGAGCACATGATAGTGACCGTTCGAAGAGCCCTCTGGTGGACTGGTGGCCTAACTATTTAAACTAGGTTTTGTAACGGTTTTCTTATTGCGAAGTCGCCCATATGAGTTTTACCCATGTGATGCCAAGTCATCATTTTCCCTTGCCGTCCGGTGACATCACTAATGTAGCAGGTTAGTTCAACTTTGAAACTGTCAAAGTTCCAGAATGGTTACTCATCCAGCAGGTAAGTTAACCTTTGATGTTTAGACCCAATTGTATAGGTTGCAATTATTAACTATAGAATTAATATGAAAATTTACCCTCAAATTAAGACTAAAGTAGGTTTATCTTGCAATTGTGTAGAATGGGGTTAATCCATAAAACTGTTAACTTTAGAGGGATGGAAATATCAAAATTGCTTTCTGTTTTCCCATTTAATTTTTTTAGAACTTTGTTCTGGAAAATTTAAAGTCAAATTATTTAAGGCGCACCAGGAAGCAACACCGTAAGTAAATACTGGCCGAGCGATAGTCTTGTACAATAAAGTTTTGGGGCGTAAATTTAGTCTGTTGATGAGTAAGTAGATGGCACGGAGTGGACCATTTGCTTTTTTAAAGCGTTGTGTTGGTCTGCGTCAGTCTAAGCCAGCCGCTGGTCAAAGCTCGGACCCAGATATTTGACTTTAATCCATCATTATTTAGTACATCATATATTTTGAATGTGCCTGCCCATGAAATTTTTTAATCTATATGTATTATTAGTGTGTAATATTTTAAGTATTTTAACCTTTTTAAGATATACTCGTTTGGCCTAGTATTTTACTGACTTTGGTTGTAACTATGTTTTTTGACTTGTAAAAGCACTGTATGGTGTAATGATTACTGATAAAAATCTATCTATCTATCTATCTATCTATCTATCTATCTATCTATCTATCAGTCTAGTGTTTTTGACTTGCAGTCTAGTTTCGGGATATTTACATGTGAACCTCGAGAAGTAGATGACTTGTGTTTTGGTGTAATTGAGACAAATTTTCCATTTATCTAGCCACGCATCGATAAGCTTTATGTGGCGTTGCAGTTTTGAGACTACCAACTCGGGGCAGTTTGGCGGTGGTGGTGATTGCGGTATCCTCAGCAAAGTGATTTAATTCTGCTTGGCCGTATTTAGGTATATCACTGTTGTAAATATTGTACAGAGCCGGCGCAAAGGAAGAGCCTTGCAGTACTCCGGCTCTGACGTACCGCACATTTTGGTAATATCGCATTTTTGACGATATCGCATAATATAGTGAATAATGTTTATTAGGTATTTCTGCATACCTGGCATTAACGTTAGAATTAGTTCGTTGTGCCAGACCTTATCTAACTCTTTATTGGTGTCGATAAAGATCCCTCCGGTGCTGTAAAAGCCGTTAAAGCCCTTGAGAATATTTGAAGGTATTGTAGTGGTTTGGCATACCGTGCAATGAGCCGATCGGAACCGGAACTGATCTGACGGTAAAATGTTTTTGTCAAATACAAAATCGTTGACACAATGGAGTATGAGTTTTTCAACAACCTTGCCAAGTCATGACAGTAGGCTGATGGGCCTATAGCTGGTAACTTCTTTTTGATTCTTACCCGGCTCTGGAATGAGAGCCACTTTGGCTTTCTTACAAACCTGGGATAAACGGCCTTTTTCGATAATAGCCTGAACTATGTTTACTACGTTTTTAACAACAATGTCCACGGATAGAGTTCGGAAGAGGAAAAACTTTTTATTTATGGGTTTAGAAGAAAAAGTTATTCTTTATAAAAACGTCTGCTTGTGTTGAAACTACAATTTCGAATACCAAATTTACGATTAGTATACAGGGTACATCAAAAATAACATTTTTAATGATTTTGATTTCGATTTTTTTTTTAATTATATGAAAATATTTTTTTCAAACCCGTGATTTATTACACCAATTGTGCAAAAAAATCTTATAAACATTTTTCTCAAAGTGGTTAATTTCATCATTTAAACGAAATCCAAAAAACCAAAAATGTTGTTTGTGACTAACCATGTTTTAAAACGTTTGTTTTTTGTAGACTTAGAAGAAAAAGTCACTTTTTATAAAAACGTCTGCTTGTGTTGAAACTACAATTTCGAATACCAAATTTACGATTACTATACAGGGTTAGCCAGAAACAACAATTTTAGTTTTTTGGATTTCGTTTAAAATAAATTTACGTAAACTATTGTTGCTTTCCTACTTAGAATATAATTTTATATCTGGCCGAATAACGATTTTGTTGTAAGAAAACTATTTCTTATTTGTATTTTTATTATTACATGTCATAGGTATTTCTTCATTTTATTTAATCATAAATAATAAAATATTAAAATAAATAACGTTCTATTCGAACGTGGTACCACCGAGTTCAGCGCATAGTTCAACTCGATATCTGAATTCCCGATAACAATTCCTAATTTGCTGTATTGGGATATTTGCAATGACTTCTCTTATTTTTTCTTTCAAGAGATCTAGGTTATTATTGAAATTAGTTTTATACACATGTTGCTTCAGATATCCCCACAAATGAAAGTCCATAATTGTGAGATCGGGACTCCTAGGTTGGCCAAACTGATGATTTAGCCAATCACGAACAATTATCGTGGAATGAGCGGGACAGCCGTCTTGTTGGAAATGTAATTTTATTCGATCAGCTAAAGGTATATCTTGCAAATGATCATAAAAAAAGTGTTCAGAAGATGCAAATAAGTGTGTTGATTTGAATTATTGTTTTCAATAAAATATGGTCCAATGATTCCATTGTAAGTAATAGCACACCACACGTTAACTTTTTGTAAATACTGTCTTCTAGAGCGGATACGAAAATTAGGATTGTCGCGGCTCCAATAGCGACAGTTTTGCGAACTAACTACCCCGTTTGTGGTAAACGTTGCCTCGTCCGAGAAAATAATATTATTAACAAAACTTCTTTGTCTAAGGATATGTTCCCCTATCAACAAACAAAAATCCAAACGCTTCATGTCGTCATTTTCTTCCAGAAAATGATTAAATTTAGGTTTGTACGGACGAATTTTATTGAATTTTAATATTTTTTCTACTAGAGATTTACTCACATTACCAATTTGAGAAGATCTTTTTCTTAAAGACAGTTTGGGAAAATTTCTAACTGAATCCATTGTCATTACAGTTACAGCATCATCTTCATCATACTTTTTTTTCTCCTTTTTTTTATTTAAAACACTACCAGTTCTCATGAATTTTATTACAATTTTTTTTAAACCCTTGTCCGTGAAAGAAACAGCAGGCCATATCTCATGGAATTCTCGAAGAACTGCCATATAGCTTTTTTCATGTAATAAACCATAACTTCCCGCTATATAAATTATTTGTTCTAACGTTAGCATTTTCTAATTTCACTATTATGCAGATTTATGAGAAAATTATGACACAAATATCAACAATTTGAAAGATGCAAAGTAACTAAAACATTTCATTTATTTAGAACAGACTACTTGATATTTTATTATTTTAATAGTAGCTTTGAAATTAACCACTTTGAGAAAAATGTTTATTAGACTTTTTTGCACAATTGGTGTAATAAATCACGGTTTTGAAAATATTTTCATATAATTTCAAAAAAAAATCGAAATCAAAATAATTAAAAATGTTATTTTTGATGTACCCTGTATACTAATCGTAAATTTGGTATTCGAAATTGGACTTTCAAGACAAGCAGACGTTTTTATAAGGAATAACTTTTTCTTCTAAACCCACAAATAAAAAAGTTTTCCTCTTCCGAACTCTATCCGTGGACACACTGTATATCAGGTAAGTTTTTAAATGCTTTTATTTTTACAGCGTCGAAGCTCGGGGCCTTTTTTGGTTTGATAATTTTGATTACCTACGCCTTCAACTTCGTTATTACGAATATTCTGTATAAGGTGTTCGATTATAAATTTGTATTATTCTGGCAATCTGCACGTTCTCTCTGCATCCATCGCCGGGTTATCATTGAACTATTTGTGAAGGCTGTCCGCTCATTTTCTATAAAACTGTTGTCCTAATGCCAGCCACTCTATTCTCCCATAGAGGCTTTGAGGAGGTTACGAAAAAACTGAACTGCTCTCTTCATCTCTGCCTTTATGCGCGGATCACCAATGTAATACGTATTGGTCACCGGAAGCTTTGCAAGGATCAGTAAAAATTCATTTATAATAGGAAATTCATTCTTATCGCACCTAGCTAAGACGTCTACAGCCAGGGTCGCATTTAGAATTCGGAGGCCCTGGGGCCAAAATTTGGTGGAGGCCCCTAAAATTTTTTCGTATATAGTGGAGTATACTCAAGTAAAATAATATGATTACGTACAGTATATGAAAAATTTTATTCGATTATTATTTCTAATTAAATAAAAACTTTGCGCGATTTCTTATTAGCAAAAGGGTTGACAATATCATCAAAATTCATATCGCGGAGAATGTCGCTTTCCAAACTGAGAAGCATGAGATTTGACAAGGGTTCTTGAGTCATCGACGTTCGCAATCTGTTCTTTATAATCTTTAGTTTTGAAAATGATCTTTCCGCACTGGAATTAGTTACCATCATCGATAAATAAATACGAAGTGCCACTTCTGCATTACAAAAAGTAGATTGCACATTATTTTGCAAAATTATCCGGTAGAGAAAAATTTCATTCGATTCACCCTTTTCTTTTCGTACTGTTTTACAAAAGTGGCGAGATGAATAAATTCATTAGCTTAATTCAAGTCTAAATCATCAGGGTAATGATGTACAAGATTTTTGGCCTTTGGTTCCAACTGAGAAGGTTCCATTGTGGTGATCTCAGTCAAAAAACCGAATCGTTCATCAACGACTTCGTACGCTAAAATTTGTTCATTCAACGATACGATCAGTTGGTCAATGACAGGAAGGAAAGATTTAGTTCGAAATATGTCTCTCGGTGGCTGTTGCACAGCATCCGCTGTTCCATAATCTAGGGGTCTCAATCGAACACTCACAGATCGAACACGCAAACTTTCATACTCTTGTTCATCGGACAATTCTTTGCCTGCAGTTTCATATGATTCAAATGCAGTTCTCTTAGATTCTACGAAAAATTTTAAAGACACAACCAAAAGCGTCGAAAAATCTCCTTGTTTTGATGTTTGCGATAAAAAAGTCCCTTTGTACATTTTCTATAGCTTTCGGTGCTATCTTGCCCTATTTGAGTACCTGAAACCTTGAAGAAAAGTTCTTCGTCACAATGTTGTAATTTTGATAAACCTTCTTTAACCCAAAAATTGATCATGTCATTGGTGAATGGCGCTTTCCAAAGACCAATATCAGCCTTGTAGTTTGGATTGTCTGAAGAATTATCTTCTTTTACTATTCTAGAGTCATCTACAGGTGCATCCAATTTGTCAACTTCAGGAACAGAAATTGAGCTTGAAGAAATGGAAGGCTTTCCTTGTCAGCTTTCGGTTGCTCGCGCACAAGGAAAAAATTGGTCAATTTCGGAGTTTTAGCGAGGACATGCTCAAATTTGAATGCTGCTTATAAAAATTGAAATTTTAGACACAATGTGAGTTTCGGAACTAACTTACTTTGCGCGGGAAATTTGAATATGACTTATGAATGACCCTTGCTAATAACTACACTAGAAAACCTTTCTTAGTTTCTATCGAATTTGGGATCAATTAAAAAACATACCAATCATTTTTTTATTTTATACGAATTGGTGGGGGCCCTCAATTGGTGGGGGCCCTGGGGCCATGGCCCCGCTGGCCCCGTCCTAAATGCGGCCCTGTCTACAGCAGTTGCTTGCGCCTTTTCCCGCAATCATTTCTCTCGCCACAATGAAATTTAATCTCTCAGCAGAAAAGAAGCAACCCTGATTAACATCAAATAGCAGTCCGAAGCGTTCCAGCAGGGAATTGATAACTTTGTCTTCTTCTTGTTGTTACCCAGTCCAGGAATTATATGGATTTTCTTCGGATGGGAGCATTCGGGGTTTGTGATAGCTCTGTAGGAGCAAGAGCTCCGCAGAGGCTAATAGTTGGTTGCATTCACTAAGGGTGAATGGCAACATGTTCAGGTCACGTTGTGGCCAATATTCTTTAATGTGAAGCATACGTACAAATTACTTACTACTTAGGGAGGTGCAAGTTTACAACTTGCACTTCCACTTGCGTTGGCGAATCCGTCGTGGTTAGCTGCTCTCATGTGTAAATAAGACAGGGTCGCACGTCAGATGCGAAATTGTTGTTCTTTGATTGTGCCTACCGTACTTGAGTACGGTAAAAGGATAAATTAATGATTATGTTGTAGTAGGGTATCATATGTATCTCTAGGTTTGTATTTATTTTAATGTATCATATTCAAGGGAAATTGATGACTATGTTGTAGTAGGGTATCATATGTATCGCTACGTTTGTATTTAATGTATTATATTAGATTTCGGCTCATGAGAGCATTTCTACGAATTTGTTGTTACAATATAGGTAACATGTTGTTTTTACACAAAGTAAAATGTATTGGTGTATGACTATTAAGAGTCCTAAATCATATTTGGAAAAATGTTTTTGATTAAAAATTATAATCTTTAGTTGTGAAAATGGTACTGTTGGATACCCAAGCAGGGTAGATTTAAGCAATAGTTTTGTACATAATTTAGTAGGGAAGCTGATGTTATTGGAATATCCGTTGAAGCATAAATGCTCCAACGCGGGGGGGGGGGGGGGGGAGACTGTTGGGGAAACGATTGCTCAAATGCAATAAAAATAATGAAATTAAATGCTAAACTAATGTTTTCAGAATCAATACTACTCTTTGTCTAGATAAAATAAATGCTTTACAAATATTCCATTATCAACACAATTCCTCAACGGTCAGAGAAACAACGTAGTAAAATGCATTTAATGTTTTCAAAACAAATAATATTGTCGCCCGGACGGGCAACCAAATTTCCAAATATTATCCTAAAACGGTGGCTTGTCGCTACGATTATTTAAGCAAAAACGTCTATTTTAGACCTTGAAAAACACATCTTGCCGCTGGAAAGTTAAGTTCACTGCAGTAGACAAAGACGGAACAATAACAATTGACCATTGGTCCAGAGAAAACATGGCGGAACAGTAAATAGCCAATTACAACACAACGCGCGAAATATGTTGCCTTGTGATTAATTATTGTCTAATCCAATTCTGTACGGACAACCTAAAATACACAAACTGACATACCCACACGACCTGTAGTATCTTACATTAACGCCCCCACATACAACTTGTGTCAATTTTTAACAACTACCTCCCTAAAATTATCAAATGTACAAGCTCCAAATATGCAGTCAACAACACTTTTGAATTTATAGAACCAACTAAAAATTTAACAATACCCAATAATGCCACCCTACTATCATTCGATGTTAAAAGTATATTTACCTCTATACCAACGACAGAACTAGAAGATATTATACATAAGGAACTAAACAATAGCCGTACTACGATTAATATACATGAGATAATTGCTCTCAACAACCTGTGCATAGATCAAAGCTACTTTAGATTTAATGACAAATTCTTTATACAAAAAGAAGGACTACCAATGGGCTTTCCTTTGTCACCATTGTTAGCGGAATTATTCATGAAGAACTTAGAATATCACCTTTTTAGTTTAAAAAAAAACACTAAAAAAAATATACATTTCTGGCGCAGATACGTAGATGATGACGTGTTTTGCGTTTGGACAGGAACAGAGCGACAGCAACAACAATTTTTAAACCTTATAAATGGCTTAAACACTAAAATATAATTTACCATAGAAAGGGAAACTGACCACACAATCAATTTCTTGGAGCTTACAATAATAAATCAAAACAACCAATTAACCTACCAAATATATAGAAAACCAACCACAACCGATATAGTTATACCAGCAGACTCAAAACATCCCCAACAAACCAAACTAGCTGCGTTCAATAGCATGATCCACAGATTAGTCAACATCCCACTTTCAGAAACTTCATATAATAAAGAATTAGACATAATACAAACTATAGCCTTAAACAACGGCTATCCAACAACACAACAAAATACCTCGCAAAATACTAAAGAAAAAACTCAGACAAAAAAAACAAAAACTACTCTACCGAGGACGTCCCCTTTCATCAAACGCGAAATACGGTTCAATCAGATATACAGGCCACACAAGTCAAAAAATCTCTTTGAAAATAAAGACAAATTAACACAAACCGGGTCTACCAAATACAATGAGATGACTGTGATGCAATCTATATAGGTCAAACAGGTAGGAACTTTAAAACTAGGCTTAAAGAACATAAAACATCCATTTTAAAAAAACAAAATAAAACAGGAATAGCAGACCACTGTATAATAAATAACCACTCAATATCCAACAAAATAAAACCGATATATATACTCAACACAAGGGTAGAAAACTCAACCTATTAGAAACATTAGCAATCAAAAAAGCCTTAAAAAATCGATGTAATGTTGTTAATAATCAAATTGAAATACCTTCAGGTGCCAATCTAATAATTAATAGCCTACTAACTTAGGATAAATATGCAACAAACACTGTCAATAATTACGAACGAAAAAACCCATAATTATATACACAATATCATTTTCTTAATTTTATTACTTAGATGTAAATACCTCTATAATCACACCTGTAATTTAGTTGTACCTTTGGCCAATACCTGTAAATTAAGGACCAAAATAACCCATTATAATCTGTCAACTTACTTCATCTTCCTAATTTTATTTTATGACATGTAGAATTTAGTATTGTCTTATATTCCTTTGATAATAATCCGCAAGGGTTGAAACACATGTCAGGAAAATGAATTAAGTTGTGAAATATAACAAGTAAGACTTTAATTTCCTCTACCATGGAATATCCATTTCACCAAGCATGTAGCCCATCACAAATCAATTGCATATTTCATTGTTTTTTATATTGTCTTAAGTATGTAGTTATAAAGTTAATAAAACGTTAGATAAAAGTCTACAAAATGCAAAAAAAAACTAATTAAATCGTTTTTGCATCAGCTTATAAACGTTGTTTTGTCTACATAGTTATGATACGGTAAATCTCTATTAAATGTCGTACTGTGTTTCAAAACGTTTAATTTGCGTAAGTAAAACATCAAAATGTTAAGGGATATAAAGGTTTATCTTTATAAGTAGCTATCGCCATTACAATAACGTCTTGTTTGTGTAATGTTACTTCAGCAGTAAAAGAATGTTTTATTGGTGTTGCTGAGGAGACTCTTGTGTAACGTTACTTTTTGAAACGTGTTATAGTGTGAAGTATAGCGTCTCTGTCACGTTAAATAATTTTTTTTATTTTTTTTATGATAAGGCACAGCACTGCAGGATAAATTCTTTATGGCGCTCTGGGAGCGGTGCGTGTGCGCAGGAAACGATTCACGTTGATCTTGACTATTTGAAGGTTATAGTCGTTGGGGAACACGATCTCAGGGAGGTCGTTCCAGAGTGATGACGTTCTCCAGATGAAATAATTTTGAAACAGTGTCGTTCGAGGGACACTAAGCTGAACCACGTACTGGTGGGCTGCAGTGGCTCGTCGTGTATTTCTACCATGCACCGCTCTGGGTGGTATCAAGCGGGCAACCTCAGTTGAACACTTGTTATGAAAATAAACTCAAGTCGCCAACCTGCCTTCGATGTTCAAGGATTTCCAGGTTGTTTGTCAGACTATGGTCACCGATCAAGCGAATGGCTCTTCTTTGTATGGAATCTAGCAATCTCAGGGTATGTTTAGGAGCAGAGCCCCAAATATGCGAACAGTACTCCAGCGATGGTCGAATTTGGGCTTTATAGAGCATCAAAAGTTGTTGAGGTGTATATAGAGGTTCTTTGTTCGGAAAAGTACTCCAAGCTTCTGCGAGGCTGCCTTAGCAATGGCCGCAACGTGGCTATGCCAAGACATATGACTATCCAAATTAACGCCCAATAAATGAATTCAAGATGCCAAGGGAATCGAGTGTCCCGCCATAACTATATCCGGTTCTTCAACATTAACTTTTTTAGAATAAACTGCCGCCTGGGTCTTTTTAGCGTTAAATTCTACTTGGTTACTGTCACCCCAAGACAGAATTTCTTCCAGGTCTTTCTTGAGATGTGACACCTCTTGCTGCCTATAGAGATGTGCATTAGCAGCCGATGTCCGAGCATCCAAAGTAAAAGATGAAACAAGTGTGCTGTCATCAGCGAAGCTATATATATAATTTTTAGTTTTTTCCAAAAGATTGTTATTGTAGAGTAAGAAAAGGGTGGGCGACAATATAGAACCTTGAGGGACTCCGGCGTTGATGTTAAATGTGTCTGAAAGAAATCCGTCCATCGCCACTCGCAGAGAACGGTCTTTAAGAAAGCTCTACAGCCATGAACAAAATTGGACCGGCATTTCGTATGCTCTCACTTTAGTTAGGAACCCCTTATGCAATACTCGGTCAAAAGCCTTGGAAATGTCCAGTGCTACCGCCCGGGACTCTCCCTGATGTTCTATTGCGTTGTTCCAAACATGAGTAACATAAGCGAGAAGGTCTCCTGTTGATCTAGACTTACGGAATCCATACTGGCGGTCACTAATAATGTTGAAGCCTTCCAGGTATTTTAATAGTTTTTCGTTGATAGCATTTCTCCATAACTTTGGATATAACCGAAAGCAATGCGATTGGACGATAGTTGTTTGGCAAGGTCTTCTTGCCTTTTTTGGGTATGGGCTGGACACGGGCAGTTTTCCAGCAAGAAGGAAATATTCCTTTTTTGTAGGATAAGTTAAAAAGCCTACAAAATACCGGTGTCAGTTCGTCAGCGCATGTCTTAACTACAATGACTGGAATATCGTCAGGACCAGAAGCCTTTTTAGTGTCAAAACTCCTCAAGATTCGTTTAACATGGCGGTAGCGAAAAACAATCTCAGGCATTCTCGATTCTACAGGGTTCGGTGGAGTACTTCCCTGAAAATTTACCGTTCAATGTGAAGAGAATAGTTCCGCTAGTAGGTTTGCTTTCTCCTGTGCTTTGGTCGCAATGGTGCCATCAGAACGTGTTAGAGGTGGAATGGTTGACTTGGTAAAGTTCTGACTGACGGCCTTAGCTACCGACCAAAATGATCTTGAGCCGTTAGGACATTCAAAAGCCGTTAGGACATTCATCGTTTCCACTTGTTTGCTAACGTTACATGTTAGCAAGGTAACACGTTTTTAACGTCGCTTGTATGTTTTCTTGCTTAGTGGAAATATAAGCGATGAAGTGTTAAACGGACTTAATTGCTTGTAAGGTTGGCTACTGGATGCGTAGTGGTAAGATTACCTGGTCGTACTTAGTTGTACATATGTCGTGTCCCTGTGTTCAGTCGTATGCAATAGACACGCGGTAATACCTTTCCACATTGAGGGATTAGTCGGGCCTTTACAACTGCAAAAGTCGCATGTCGACTCTCGACGCGACCCTTTTCCACAGTATTTCCTTCTATGAACAATCGCGTGTTATTTTTCTAAGTGCAAATAGGAAACGAAAAGAGAATAATTTATTAGTTTAGATAAAATATGTCGTCATATTTATAAATCCCCGTTTTGAGACAAAACCGTTGTTATCATTTTTCTCTTACGGTATGCCATTAGTATTACACAGTTAATTACGTTAAATAACATGTATTGTTGTTTTCCTGAATGAGCATTATTATAATTTGTGCCTAATTTGTATGTATACCTTGTAATAAACCTACCTATAAAGATTATCAGTTTTAATATTTTTCTTAGACAAATTAAAACTCTTAAATATTATTTATAATTGGTTTTTTATATCAATTACCACTTTGCTAATTTATAACTTAATTCGTTAGCTCCTATTATATAATAAGAAAATAAGCAATAGTACCCACTTCATGTTGAACCCGAAAATGTTCTTATATTATAATCACCTAATATAAAATTTAAAGAAGTCTCAATGACAAAAATTTTTTTTATGAAAACTGTGTCAAGTTGACATAAAAATAAACGTTTTTCGAACAGGATTAGCGTCGACGCCTAGCATTCACTGTCCAGCCGCGCCGGTCCCAATCGATTATAAGCCACCGCCGAGAGCCGTCGCGCCGCGGCGCGCACTGGCGTCACGGCGACATGCCAACCCGCTCCGACCACTAAAAAATATTTATTTTCGTTCGGTCACATTGCTCCGTGGAAAACGATCCGACTGATAAAGTTATTTTCGGTGAAAATTGTTGAAAAAAACTTATTTAATTACTGTGAGGTTCAAAAAATAATATATATACCTAATTCGATAGGCGGAGCGGTTAAAAAATGTGACAGGTGAAATGAGAAAGACTGTATAAAAGGACTTTTAAGGGTGAATCATGTCGATGTCCTGTTTGTTTTCCTTGTGAATATCCCGGATCTCCACAAGCCATATTATTGTGTATTAAATAATGCATTTGTTTTCAAACAATAAGTTGAATCTTTTATAGATGTCTTTTTATTTTAAGCTTTGAATACAACACCTTTAAAGGAAACACAAAACACAAGTGTATGCATCTCCCATAACTGCTATTAGAAAAACGATTTTTGAACAAAATAGCACAACAATAACATGAATCTTACAGGCAAATCATACCGTCTTTTATTAGGGTTTTAATTATATTTAATTGTAATATATTAATAAAAAATGTAAATTATCTAAGATGGTAGATTTCAGCCCTGTCTAACAAAATTACATTAATTTCGAAACACCAATATTCGAATTTAATTCACAATATGTAGTTTCTCATTCTCATCAAATTTAACATCTGTTGATATTGATATTACGTTTTAGTTTAAACCACTTTTACTTAACAATACATGGGGGGTTTAAATAAGATATAAAAAACAGTAGGTATTTTAGATAATACTTACCTATTTTGAATTATCTAACCAAATTAACCAGAAAACAAAAATTTGTTGCTTTGTTGTTGTTTGTTGTTGTACATCTTATTTTATTTTTTATAAAATTTGGCAATTTTTTATAATAATGAAACGTGATAATTTAGAACTAAATTTATGTTTATTTATCGCAGGGGAAGCAAAACTAACCTAAATGTTAAAGACGAACCTCTGCTAGTGTTATGCCTTTAAATTTCTTAATCTTTTGTTTTCAATTATTTTCAATTTGTTTGTGTTTAGATACCTAAGTGATAAAAAAATAAATAAGGTCCACTATTGCCTAAGTAAATTAGAAATAATTAATAACCATGGCCGTAAAAATAAAAATAAAAATGAACAAAATCAGTGCTTACCATCGATAAACTTAAAGTGGTGTTGTCTGTTGACTGAACAATAGATGTAAGTGACAGCTAGCTGTGACCTACACCTGTCATAATGGGCAACTCGTGTAGCAGTGGGCAAGCTCACAAAGATAAGGATAATATGTCACAGAGGTCGGAAGAGTAAGTATACCTATTTCGATATTTTTGTTAGGGTCAATATTAAAAGTTATTTTTTTATTGTTTTATAATTCTAAGGCTAGAAATACAAGGAAACATAATTAAACCAAATGATGTGCAATGTATGTTCTAATGAAAGCCAGTTTTCGCCTAACTGATTTTCATTAAGCCAAAGAAAATTAGGGCTGCTGGCAAAAAATGTTGAAAAAAAAACCCTCATATAATCGTTGATGAGTTGCACATGAATCTTTATGCTTTTAATATTTTAGATTTAGGTATAGGGTGATCAAGCGAGGGTCGGGTGGAAAATTTTTACGAAATCTAAAGAACTTTGCCTGAAGTTTATATTATATAATATTATAAATTAGGTGGCCCAAACGCTTGTTTTAAAATTATTTATACAGGGTGATCCAAAAAGATTTTATGAAATAAATGTAAAGTTTTTAAACTGTTATTTATTAAAAAATAATTATTTATTAATTAATTAAATTATAGTCTCATCATTTTGATTAATATAGGATTTTAAAGATCAGAAATTACATTTTGAAAAAAATTATTTTGTTTATGGAAAGCATCCTATCCTCCATGACATTTCTGGAACAAATGAATAAAATTAAAAAAGTTGTCCATCCTTACAGTGGAGTGGATATATACATAATAAAATAAAAAACTAGGCGGTCGTCCTTCAGAAACCATATTATTAAATGAATGATTTACTCATAACCTGTTTCGGGTATAATAACATCCATCTTCAGCATCGAGCAGACCAATAGGTACAATCAACGTTAGACAGTGTCATGATTTTTGAAGGTTAAGAAAATAATTCTACGTGGAGACTGCAGAATCAAGAGTGTCCGAGATTGTTTTACGGCAGCGTCCTGTTACACGAATCGCGAAGAGTCTTAACACTAAAAAATGTCCTGACGAAATTTCAGTCATCGTAATTAAGACATGCGCCGATGAGTTGAAATCGGTATTTAGTTGGTTTATTAACTTATCTTACGAAAAAGGAATATTTCCTTCCTGCTGGAAAACTGCGCGAATCCAGCCCATACCCAAAAAAGATAAGAAACCTTGCCAAGCTACTATCGTCCAGTCGCATTGCTCTCTGTTATACCAAAAGGTATGCTGAAGGCCTCGCTGAAGGCTATCAACGAAAAATTATTAAAGTACCTGCATGGAAGCCTTCAACATTATCAGTGATCGCTAGTATTGATTTTGTAAGCTAGATCGAAAGGAGATCTTCTCACTCATTACCCACGTTTAGAAAAATGCAATAGAATATCATAGGGAGTCCCGGGCGGTAGCATTGCATGGACATGTCCAAAGGCTTTGACCGAGTATGGTATGTATATGAGTGGCTCCTAACTAAAATGAGGGCATGCGAAATGCCGCTTCAATTTTGTTCATAAGCTTTCTTACAGACCGTTCTCTGCTAGTGGCAGTCTTTCAGACACATTTAACATTAATGTTCCTCAACGCTCTATATTGTCTCCCTCCCCTCTATTCACCATTTGAGATCTTTTGGAAAAATCCTGTATATATAGCTTCGCTGACAACAGCTCCTTGGCTTTATCAATTCGTTTATTGGACGTCAATTTGGATAGTCATATGGCTTAGCATAGTCACGTTGCGGCCGTAGCTAAGGCAACCTCGCAAAAGCTTAGGATATGCTTTTCCGACCAAAGAACCTCTATATAGGTACCCTAACATCTTTTGACGCTCTATAAAGCCCAAACTCGACCATCGCTGCTCACATATTTGCAAATATTTTGATGGAAAGTGCTTAAGTGAGGCTGTCCGCTTGATTCTACCCAGAGCGGATTGGACAATGTCATCACTCTGGAACGATCTCCATGAGACCGTGTTCTTAAACGAATAATATCTCCAAAGATTCAAGACCAGCGTTAACCCTTTCCTACGCACACGCACCGCTCGCAGAGCATCATAAAGGATTTATCCTGCAAGAGGTTAGAGAGGATAAAAAATGTTATAATAAAGTTTAAATTTAATGAATAAATGACATGCTTTTTAAGGAAACTAGTTTCTTTTACTTTTTTACAGTGTGTTGAAGAAAAAACAAATTAGTTTTCTTTACGTTTAACCTATAACAGTATAAAAGTGTATTTTTTTTATATATTCGCGAGGGACCAGAGACAAAGGATTGCCGTGTTTCTTGCCTCCTTATCACTACCACTTGAGCCACCGACTTCTTCTAACTCTGCGGTTTTAATTTCACGCGCTTATTAAAGTCCAGCGACAATTTATGAATATGCCAGTGGCATAGCTATCGCAAAGCAGTTTGGTGTGGCGCACAGAGGCCTCCAAGGTTTGGGGCCAGCCCTGGGTAAGGCCTTCCGAAGTACGAAATTGAAAAGCCTTCAAGATAATATAATTTACATATTACACATTAATTAACCCAAAAATGCGTTTTTTACTTATTTTTGATACTTTTGAAAAGCAAGAAACATCAATTAAAAAAGGGCGTTGCACCCAAAAAAAAAATTTCACTTTTTTTTGGGAGCCTCACCAAATATCTTGCACCGAGGACCCGTCGACTCTTGCTACGCCACTGGAAAATACTCTGTATATTACACCGTTAAGTACAGAATAATTGCTGGTTGCAGTGCACGTGTGGCTGTATACACAGCAAGGTCTAATTTTAAAGTAAAAGTTTTCTTAATTTTTTAAAATCCAAATACATATGTATTAGTTATTTTATACCCTCCAACCTTTTTTCAGGTCTGCCAGTTATCAAGTACGCACCTCCCTTCCATCCGAGAAGCAGCAGACTCTGTTAAACCATATAAACACGTCTCACAGCGGCGTGATTCTAGAGCCCAGTACGGCGGGACAGCACCCTTTGCAACCAGGGATGGCTACCCAAGGGATATCCTTTACGTCAGCGGGTGAACATCATTTACCTCCTGACATAAAAAATCCTAATTTGGCGAAGATTATTAAAGGAGCTGCAGGTAAAATATTTTTGAGATTCGTAGATATACATACATACAATGATGCCCACCGCAAGGTCTCGCATCGGATTTAGTAATATCTCCGCCTTCTTGCACATAATCTATACAAACATACAAAGACACGTCATAGGCCGGTTATAACCAGTCCATTTTCAAAATATTTAATTTAGTAACTTTATAATGTTTAGAAATTTTAGTAGGTATCTAATAAAAATTTGGCTTATAATCGCTGAAAATTCGACATTTTTGAATGTTTACTTTATTTAGTAACAATACGCCATGGTCAAATGCAAAACTTTGAGAATAACAATAATTACGCTAAAAATTAAAACTTAAAAAGTTAATTTAAATGTTTTTCTATAATTTAAATTGTCTATCAACACTTAATTACTATTACTACATTTTTTACTTTAACTAACTAATACTAACTAAACAATAGTAATTCGGAATTCAATCTGTCCATAATAATAGAGCAATGATTCTATTAAATGCATCTTTATAAAACTTATATTTAGTCTCACTGTCTTTTCTTGTTTTTCTTCTTTAAATTCATGAAATAATGTTGTTCTGTTTCTTTGTAATCAGATTTCAATACTTGGTGCTGAAAATAAAAAAAAAATCATGACAAATTTGACATCGGAATCCTTCTTTTCGTTAAAGAGTAAAAAATCAAATTAAAAACCGCAACACTCTAATTGATAATATCTGCAATGCCCCCCTAAAAGAGTCAAGAACGGGACATCCTCTAGCTAAATTGTTAAACAATTTGCGACTTATCTATTAGTTACAATTTTAATATTATTTGAACGGACAAAGGTTGCTAGCTTGTGGCTCATTAGGGTATTTCCCGAAGTATTTCCCTTTGGGTTAAGTTGCGACGGGAACAGTGACAAGGAGCGGTAGCGGTGACGAAAAGTTTTATAAATCGACATTTAATGTTGTGGACTAGAATATTGAACAGTAATTAAAGAGGCAGAAGAAGAAGGAAACGTTTTTAAATTCCAAAACATTAATAGAATAATAAACGATGCAGTAAGGCACCATCTCCCTCCGGGACAGAACTAGAGGTACAAAAAAAACTTGTGACTGTCGCAGTGCAATCTTCGTTTGTCCGGTAAAATGCCTCTAAATTTTGGCTAAACTTTCCTGTCTTTATAATGGAATATGAATTTTTATTAGTGTTTATGTATCAAACATTGATATAGGCAGCGTCCTTGATATATTAGGAATTGGTATTTTTCTATCAGGGACCTATATAATACCCACATAATATTATCATGATTCATACTTAAAAGTATTAATGTTTAAATTTCTATTTTCGGGCCCCATACAGAAGAATGTAAGAGATAAATAAGCATCATATTTTGTATATACATATTTATTAATAACAGTTTATATGTTTTTTTTTATTAAAAAACATGTTCTTGATAATGAATCATATATTATTCCATTTTATATCATAACAGAAATATTTTGAAATTAGAAATTATTTTGAAATTTTTCTGAAATGTATATGCTTCTAATTTAAAATATTTCAGAAATGCAATTACGAAATGTTTCAGAAACATAACATGGAATATTACTTTTGTGGGACATTTTGGGTTTCTAAAACATTTCACCAATATATCATAAATGTTTTGGAATATTTAAAATCTTTCGAAGAAACTAATATGAAATTTTTCTGAACCATGATTCTGCTGTGTGAGATACAACAAAGGAAAGAGAGATAAAAATCATATTTCTTAACCCAAATTGCATGTATTACCAATTGTCGGTTTGTACCTGTGGACATTGACCGATAAAAGTAAATAAAATATGTTTCAGATGCAAATTGGTCTTTAAAATGCTGTATAACTATCTTTTGTTTACTTTTATCGATCCATGATTGTTAGTTACTACGACATATTTCAAGGAAACATGATTATTTTTGAATTAATAATTTCAAAACGACTAAAGGGATTATAATGAACATATAATATAATTTTAAGTTCTCTCAGAGAATTCAGTAATTAGGGTGTTGCATTTAAAAAAACCCAACTTGATATTTTTAAGCAAATATACGATGTTTGATGTGATAATGGTGTTTTATCTCATGAGAAGTGGTTCCGGTTCGGGAAAAATAATTTAAAGTTCTTTCTAGCACTTAGAATAAAGCCTCTAGGGATGCTTCAAAATATGCTGAAAAAGCCCGATACTACTGATAGGTGCATGTTTTAAGTGCTGCAAAATACCATATTTTTAAAAATCTTTATAAAACATCTTTTTTTAGATACTTATTAAGTTTTAATAATTTACCTAAATTTATTTGTAACATAATACAATAAACTAAACAACGATGTTGAGAAAGCCACGTCTAGTTACCGCCAATATACCGGGTAGGCAGTGGCGCAACCACGGGGGGGGTTAAAACACCCCCTCCCCCCAGAGGCCAAATAAATGTTCCTAAACAAGGTTTATAATATTGTTTTTTTACTCCCTTTCTGTTCTCCTTGTTGTCAACCTCGCCCCCCCCCCCCCCCCCAACGGAACCTATTCCTGACTGCGCCACTGCGGATAGGTGCCTGTTTTACTACTAAAGTTTGAACTACGGTCAGCGTTGATCTAGGGTTAGGATGCATCTGACCGTTGTTCAACTAGAAATTAACAATAATTGAACCAAGTTCATGGGCTGGTGAAGTTAACCCACCGATGTCTGGCGATTAAACGGCGTTCAGTCGTAGCATAATTGTCATTGTAACTTTTCAGATTAGTAGTGTATCATTTAGACAACATCAGTAGCTTATAGTACGTTTATCAATTATTAAAAAAACACTACATGAAATATTATAACAATTATTAGCGGGCTCCATAACTCAAATCACTGTCACATTACAGCAGCAGCGTTGCCAAATCATAATACTGATACAATAGTAGTGACTACTGCTAATGTATCGTGTACAAATACTAATCATTATGACACAAGTAGTATAATGTGTGAAGATTTGACTGACAATAAGGACTTCCTGGAACTTGTAAAAAACTTAACAGTAAGTCGTCTTTTTTCTGTACCAACACCTACTTAAAATTAACATTCTCTATGAAAGTATTTTTTTGTATTAAGTCATGCTCTCACACCTGAAGATATGGTACTTGTTACACTGCAAGCAGAGTGGTAACAAGAGTAATGAGGGGCATTGCTATTCATTTTAGGCATCAAAATCAGGAAGAGAAAAGAGCCAATCAGCAGGATAATCTGAACAGCAGAGCTAAGAATTCAAAGCATTGTTTGTCGCTGGCCAGGTAGGGTCTATAATCCCACTATTTCCGCAAAGTCCAGAGTCAAAGCTCTTTTTGACAATAGCCATTTTGAAGACAGTGTTTTAGTAGGAGACAGTGGTTATGGAATTAAACCATATTTAATAACTCTTTTCCTAAATCCTGAAAATCCTGCTGAGCAATTGTTTAATTGATCTCAAATAAGAACAAGAAACCCGATCGAAAAATGTTTTGGGACTTTGGAAACGTTGTTTCCCAATACTTGCCCTGGGCAAAAGACTGGCAAAACCTAAAGTAGAACGTATAGTAGTTGCAAAAGGAGGCTTACAACCTTGCAATTACAATGAGAGATCTCCATCCCTTGGTTGAAGCAGAAATTGAAGCTGCTATTAACTTGGTCAACAACGTTAGTAATAATAGACATATTCTCTCACACCAAGAGAGGCTTTAAACAACATAAACAGGGCTGCCCCAAGAAGATATTATAAAGATTTACTTTAAAATAGTTCGAATTTGTGTGTAATATGTTATTCTTTTTTACTTTTGCCAATTAATCTATTTTATATTATACCTACTTGTGATAAAACCACTGCTTTTTTGAAAATATTGTTTGAATTTAACTTTACTACTTATATTTAATAGTTTTTTTTTACATTTGCAGTGACAACAATGTAATAAAATAAGCTCTACTTTATCGTTTGTTTGCAACCGCCAAATGATCTAAAATTTGTTTGTCAATATGACACTGATATGAATACGAATATTTATGTTTAAAAAAAGGCTGGACTTATTTAGTTTATGATAATAATATACTCTTATTCATAGAAACTTGATAGGAAAAATACAAAATGTATAAATCTTCACTTATATTATTTATTCCACACTATAACAATTGTTTCGACACACAGTGTCTTCGTCAGATAGTAGAAACTAAATAACAAATTATCCTTTTACAATATAGAGCACACTCCCAAGTTTAGGTACCCTAATTTATGCTTAACAATAGAATTATGTTATTAAGGTATAAAACTTAAATTATGAATACACACCTTTTCCTAATTATTTTTATAAATTATATTATTGAACTATTGTTATGATTACATCTGGAAATACCGGCTGATTATAAATTTAACAGTGGGGAACTATTTAAGTCGAGCTGATCGTTTAATAAAATATCTAATTTTTTACATTTGTTTATTTCCATGCTTTCTAAGAAATTTAGTTTTATTGATTTGTTTTCTACGTGCAATATTTCAAGATTATCGTCAAAATTGTGTTGTTCGGTATTAAGATGTAACGCGTAATGGGAGTTGTTATGTTTTTTATTATAGCTTGTTTTGTGTTCTTTAAGTCTTTTTTCAAAATTTCTACCTGTTTGTCCTATGTAAATTTTAGTACAACTGCCACATTTTAGTTTATAAACTCCACATTTATGTTCTTTTTTAGTTTTGCTTTTGTTATTTTTGATTAGTTTTCCTAACTTATTATTAGTTTTATATGCGACTTTAAAATTTCGTTTCGTTAAGTGTTTTTTAGCAAGTAGTGTAAGTTTACCTGTATATGTTAGGGTTTTATAACTTAAGGTATCATTTTGTTTAACTATTGGATAAGCTAAGCTAATTGCTTTATTGTATTGTTTTTTGTTTATTATTCGGTCTATTATATAAGGTTGATAACCATTATTTATTGCTAATTGTTTAATTATATTTAACTCTTGGTTATAACTTTGCTCTGATAACGGAATGCTGATAAGCCTATGCACAAAAGAGTTAAAAGCGGCCATTTTATGAGAATAAGGATGACTAGAATTATTGTGTATCAAAATATCTGTGTGAGAAGGTTTGTGGTATATAGCAAAATTGTGCTTATTATTTTCTTTAGTAATTGTTAGGTCCAAGAAATTGATCGTATTGTTCTGTTCTACTTCAAGAGTAAAAGTTATGTTAGGATGTAAAGTATTGATAGAATTGAAAAAACTTTGAAGTTGGCGTTCCGTCCCGACAAAACAAGCTAGAATGTCATCAACATACCTATACCAGTATAGAAATTTACCACCACGAATATTTTTAAAGATTTCTAAAGAGAATCTTTAAAAATATTCGTGGTGGTAAATTTCTATACTGGTATAGGTATGTTGATGACATTCTAGCTTGTTTTGTCGGGACGGAACGCCAACTTCAAAGTTTTTTCAATTCTATCAATACTTTACATCCTAACATAACTTTTACTCTTGAAGTAGAACAGAACAATACGATCAATTTCTTGGACCTAACAATTACTAAAGAAAATAATAAGCACAATTTTGCTATATACCACAAACCTTCTCACACAGATATTTTGATACACAATAATTCTAGTCATCCTTATTCTCATAAAATGGCCGCTTTTAACTCTTTTGTGCATAGGCTTATCAGCATTCCGTTATCAGAGCAAAGTTATAACCAAGAGTTAAATATAATTAAACAATTAGCAATAAATAATGGTTATCAACCTTATATAATAGACCGAATAATAAACAAAAAACAATACAATAAAGCAATTAGCTTAGCTTATCCAATAGTTAAACAAAATGATACCTTAAGTTATAAAACCCTAACATATACAGGTAAACTTACACTACTTGCTAAAAAACACTTAACGAAACGAAATTTTAAAGTCGCATATAAAACTAATAATAAGTTAGGAAAACTAATCAAAAATAACAAAAGCAAAACTAAAAAAGAACATAAATGTGGAGTTTATAAACTAAAATGTGGCAGTTGTACTAAAATTTACATAGGACAAACAGGTAGAAATTTTGAAAAAAGACTTAAAGAACACAAAACAAGCTATAATAAAAAACATAACAACTCCCATTACGCGTTACATCTTAATACCGAACAACACAATTTTGACGATAATCTTGAAATATTGCACGTAGAAAACAAATCAATAAAACTAAATTTCTTAGAAAGCATGGAAATAAACAAATGTAAAAAATTAGATATTTTATTAAACGATCAGCTCGACTTAAATAGTTCCCCACTGTTAAATTTATAATCAGCCGGTATTTCCAGATGTAATCATAACAATAGTTCAATAATATAATTTATAAAAATAATTAGGAAAAGGTGTGTATTCATAATTTAAGTTTTATACCTTAATAACATAATTCTATTGTTAAGCATAAATTAGGGTACCTAAACTTGGGAGTGTGCTCTATATTGTAAAAGGATAATTTGTTATTTAGTTTCTACTATCTGACGAAGACACTGTGTGTCGAAACAATTGTTATAGTGTGGAATAAATAATATAAGTGAAGATTTATACATTTTGTATTTTTCCTATCAAGTTTCTATAATGGATCTTCATCAAGTAACGGCTACATCCATTGAATACTCTTATTCATATTCTATAACTAATATTATAGTATATTCTTGACACTAGAACAATGTTTTGATAATTTTGCACAAGGGCAATAAGAATAGCCTCTTCTTTGCAATTTAAATTTGTTGTTCTCTTCCCAAGAATCATTATGATACTATTACTTTTCAGCCCTTATTTTCCTTAATTTTGGACTTTTCAGACAGAAAATTATAATAATGACGTTGATTGATGATTTCTACTATAATCCCAAACAACTTATTTAAATAAAATTGTTTTTAGATTCAGTGTCTCTTTCGTCGCCAATCAGTCCAAAGGGTTTCGAGAGACTAACAGAAGATGTCCCTAAAGAAGTATCTTGTTTAACAGAAAATCTTCAGCACCTAATCATGGGAAGGATAGCTCATGCAAGGACATCTTTAAGAGCCAGAAAAATTGTTGTATATGTATCTGCAGCCGATTCCCAAGGTACCTAATTGTTAAAAAAGAATTATTCCTAATAAATCAGCATAGTTAACTCAAATAATCAGATTTACATGGCTCCACTGATAGTAATTAAAAATGTAATAAAATACGCTTTACTTTATCGTTTATTTGCAACTGCCGTATGATCTAAAAGTTGCTCGTCAATATGACATTGATATAAATACAGTTTGCAAAAGTACATGTCTCTGCGTTTATGAAATATTAATTTGTTTCCGTACATTTATGATATACCAAAAAGTATACGATTTGTTCGTCGATCAAACTTATAGAGATATTTTGTTTAAGTCATTGGACACAACACAATAAGTCTACCGCTTGTACTCCCCTGCGTTTATCAGGTGTGAATTTTTAAAAAGTAAATATCATTGGTTCATTCTGCAACTTAACAAGCTGCTTCATTTATATGTAAAGCTGTTCTATTTTTTGTTATAGGGTATTTAATTTAACCGACATAGGTCAACCTGTTTATTAGATAGACCTATACTCTATCTATGACGATATTTTAGATAATAGTCCAAGTAAGACAAAGAAGAAACACACCTCATGATTCTAAGAAAAGATGCAAGGAGTAACATTTTTTAATTAGAATAACTGTTCACGAGTTACTATCGTTCAAATTTTCTTATAATGATTTTAATTAAATTTTAACTAGTTACTTTAGAGAACGTTTGTAAAGGATAAGTATTGTAAATATTACTTGAAAACGGTTGATCATGTCAGAATAACGCAAGAGGCCTTTTCTTTTAAGGAGTAACTATAAATTCAGAAACAAATAAGTACTTACTTACTTGAAAAGAAAAAATTACAATTTTAAAGGAAAATATTTCGGAAAACAACTTTTCCTTGTATGTAAATAAAACAATGCAGTTTTTCTCCACAATTTAATAATTGTAAAGAAAAAATAAATAGTTCTCTACATGTTTCGAACGCCTAAGCGTTCATCCTCAAGGGATACTAAAAAGGATAGAATAAAGTTAGGAACGACCAATAAATATAAAGTTAAAGTTAAAGTGGAACTTACTTATCATCGAGTTCAGTAAAACTGTTAATGTAAGTTGTCTCAAATTAATGAGTAGGTTCAACTTAACAGGATGAGGAATGTAAAATTGTTGAACAGACAGGGAAAAAATTTAAAATCCGTATCAATGAACATTGTAAAGAGATAGTAGAAGCTTCTAACCTTAACTTGTCCCCTTCTAAAATTAAGTCCAATTTTTCTAGGCATGTATCTACAAATAAACATAATTTTAACCCAGATACAAACACTAAGTTCTTACTTTTTGCAACAAAATCAATAAGTTAGACGTTTTTGAAATAATGGAAATAAATAAAATGATCAAAATCCAAATATAGATTGTGTTAACGATCAAATCATTCATAGCAGCACAAATTTATTTAATGCTTTAAATCTGGGTAAATTATAATTGTAATTTAGTCTCGTTTGCTCAATACTTACCTCTTCCTATCTCTACTCAATATTTTGTAGCTCCCCTAGATATTTCTATTGTAGCTAACTACTGTTCGAAGTTTGAAAAGGTTTTCATTATTTTTCAATAATTTTGTAAAAAATGTTCTTAAAACTTAAACGTGTGTATCTAGTGTCAGTGTCGTCACCATCCTTTTCAAGTATATTTTTGAGTGCAGCTTTTTATCTCCCTTTGTTGTAAATTGTAAACTGGAGAAGTTTAAGCTACTATAAATGTCGAGCCTAAAAAATATTGTACATAATATGAAAAACAAAGAAAGCAATGTGAATGGTATTAATACGAAAACCTTTGTCATTTGAAGCAGTTGGAAATCGATTTCTTGATCTCATAAACAACAGTCTGGAAACTGGTTCATTTCCCAAAGAATGGAAATCTTCAACTGTTATTTCTAAGAAAAGAAGTCCAATACAAGAAAGTGCCAGGAATTTCGACCAATAAATATGGTACCACCGTATGAAAAACTATTGGAGCTTGCCGTCAATCAACAGATAATGGAGTATATTGAGAACAATGATCTTTTAAGTGTCTACCAGGCTGGATTTTGGGGCAAAAAACTTATGTGAAACTGCTTTACAAACAGTCTTGTATACTTGGAAAAAAGCTCTAGATGACAAACAAATAATTGGTGTGGTGTTCTTGGACTCTAAACGTGCGTTCGAGACAATCGATTGAAGACTGCTTAAACTTAAAAATTTATATATGACTGGTTAAATATCAATAGTTTAGCAATTAATACAGACAAAACGAAAATGATTATCACTAAAAGTAAATATAATACCACTGATATAACATCTAACACAACTATAAAAATTAACAATGTACAAATAGAACAGGTAACAAAATTAAAATATCTTGGTGTAGTTATAGATCAAAATTTATGTGTTTCAGAACACCACCTATATATTTGCAATAAAATTGCCAAAAAGGTTAATCTTTTGAGAAGAATAAATCATGATCTCAGTGCATGGACAAAAAAAAAACATTTATCAAAGTATAATTGCTCCTCATTTTAATTTTTGCTCCACAATACTTTTTTTATTGAGTAATTCCGAAATTAGTACTTTACAGAAAAAACAAAATCAATCCATGCGTACTATTTTAAATTGCAGTCGTTATACTAGAATTAAAGATATGCTAGAAATTAAAAATTTTCTAAGTGTTAGGCAAACCATATTCTTTAATACAATGGTTTTTATTTTCAAAATGTTACATGAACTACTACCAAAACATTTAATTGACAATTGCGTACATTTTCGTGATATCCACAATTATCATACTCGAATAAGAGATAACTTTTATATTCAACCAGCAACAACAAATTCTAGTCAGAATAGCCTTTTTCATAATGGTTTGAAGCAATAGAACGAACTCACCGCCAATATAAAAAGCTGTGAAAATATAACAAGATTTAAAACAGAATGTAAAAAATATATTAGACATAAGATTGTTCCTTAAGTGTTATAGTAATTTATATTTTCTGAATATATTAGATTTAGGTTATATTAGATTAGTAGTTAACTCTTTGAGTAGATAATAATTTTATATTGTTGTTTTTTTTATGTTAATTTCTTGTAATTTGCTAGCATTTTGTGCTATTAATAAATACTATTATTATTATTTTGAACTATGTCCATAAAGTCCAATAAATTCCTTTAATAAATAACTGCCTGATGAAATATATAGTGACTATCGCAAACCCACTATTTTCTGTGCATGTGCAGTATCAGTATCTATATATACAGCAAAAAAACAACAAAAAATAACTATGTATTATAGCTTATTGGTTGTCCAAAAAATCGTTTAATGAATAAAATTGCTTTCCATTTTGAATAACAAAAAACGGTGGTATAGTAACATTGCATAACATTTTTGCATTGGGCTTAAACTCACTGAAGTTCTTTTCTCGCCTTTTTCAAAAAATGCCGACAAAAAGTATAAATCGATTTTATGTTCCAAGAAAAACAATATAGAATGAACTATTATTTCCTTATATAAATGAATAGTAATATACTGCACTGAAAATATATATCAGCTCTTAAAATATAACAATTTCTATGCCATTGCAGCCTATATTAATTTAATTTATAAAATTACAAAATAGCCTTGGTAGTACTAGTATTTTTTACTTGTAGATTGTAGATTTTTTATAATTAGAAATAAAAAAGTACTACATACACCTTTTTTCTTTCCCTTTGCTCCTACGCTGATTACACCAAACTATATATTCCAATCCTCCAAAAAGAATTGCACATTTAATGTGGTTTACGTGCTTAACAAATTTAGCTTAGTCCAATCCTGATAAATCTGAAATTTAGTACAAATAACCTACCAACCTACAAAAACAAAATAGACTAGAAGTCGACAGGGTGCCATTAGTGACACGTGACTCGTCCACCATCTTGCGAGACGGTTCAAGAATCCGATTTTTAGCACAAGTTAGTCTTTTTAAAAAAACTGTTTCTAAAATAAAAAAAAACTTCATTCTATGAGGCATAACTCCATATCTACATATTAGTTAACATAAAAATTAATCATCATCAACAATCAAATATTGATATTTTTTAATCTTCATATAAAACGTTAAAAAATCCTTTTCTACTCCAATAAAATTAATTTATTATCTTTATCTTTCATCCATATTGTTTCTTCATTAATTAATATTTCACATTTATAATTAAAACTTCACTTATATTTAAATCGTAATACAATTAATATGTTAATATGACTAGTTAGTACATTAGGTCGTAATATTACATTTCTCATCCTGTTAGGTCGTACTCATTAATTTTAGACAACTTACATTAACAGTCTCACTGAACTCGAAGTTAGGTACCTAAGTATAGTAAGTAAGAACTTTTACTTTATAATTACTAGTCGTTCCTAACTTTGTACTATCCTTTTTAGTATCCCCTGAGGATAAATGCTTAAGCATTCGAAACATGTGGGGAGCTATTTATTTTGTTTTTACAATTATTAAATTGTGGAGGAATGTATTTAGATTACTTTGACTCCACTGAAAGTATGAACTATTTCTCCAATTTTTCTTGAATATTATTTTAACTTAGCTTGTACAATAAATCGGCGATGACAGTTTATTTAAGATTAAAATAGCTAAACTTCCATTTCATTTCGCGAAAAGGAAAACAAAATTCCCTTATTTCCGTTAAATACAGTTAGTTATTAATTTACGCAAATGTACAAATATTTCTAAAAATCTTCAACGCACACATCTGGTCTTTTTCTAGTTCTGGGTATAAAAACGAATAAATGAAAAACAATAAGAGGTACGATTTAGTAGGACTTTTTTACAATTTTGAAATTCATTTATTAAAAAAAACCAGCCTCCAAACCTGCTTTGAACGGATCGTTTTATCAAAAACTTCATTTTATATTATTATTATTATTAAATTTATTTACATTACATTACGATTAAAAATTGCTGCAATAAAAAATCTCTTTAGAAAGAAAAACTTGCCAACGATAACGCCACCTATACATAGAAATGTATTATATTACGCGCATATTATACGGGAAAACAATATTGGGAGTAACAACATAGATTACCGCGATTTTAAAGTGCTGATAAAAAATCGTAGTGGGGTTACTTACAAAATAAAATTTATCACAATGGATATATTATCAGTTAATAGTAATATTAATGCACTTTTCAACAAAATATAACGAAAAAATTAGATAGGCTTACTAAACACTTTTTATAATGAGTATACAATACTTTTCTGTGGGGTGAAACAGAAATATTACAGAAAAATATACAAGTGAAATTAAAATTTTTAAGGGACATCGAATCGGTGATTGAAATGCTGAATTCCAAATATGAGTTTTCTCGATTTATGGTTGCTATCAAAACTTCGGCTAAACGTTATAGATTCCCACCTTACGCTATTGTAAGTGGCGTAGCCAGAATTTAGGAGCAAACTATGGGAGGGGCGCAGATGACGTAGCTAAAGTGCCGCAGGCAAAAAATGTTTGGGACCACGCCCAAGTTTCGTAGGAATTCACCTTCTTTATGCTCCCTAGGGAACGGGAATCTGGCCCGAAATGAAGTGAAAATCCGCTATATAAAGAAAATTAATATAAAGTAGTGGGACGCTCTCGAAACCGGTTTAATTACGTTTATTCCCATCGCTCTTCTTTAAATAACTATATATAAAATAAAATAAGACCGATCTTGTTTTTTAAGAATTATTATTTAAGTAGTAAAGGGACGCCAGGCAAGGAGAGCGGGGAAGCGATCGCCCCCCTCTGGCTACGCCACTGGCTATTGTCCCTTTGACTGTATCAAAATATTGTAAGATGAAGGGTCTTCCATTTAAAAAAAAATATATCTTTTTATTTCCCTACTTTTCTGGACCACCTTGTATACTTCAAGATAATTTTTAAATATTTGCTTAAACCCTACAACCTTTGTAAGATATCTTACTTTATCACCCAATTGAGCCATCCTTTATTGATTCGTATATCAAAATAATTATTCAGAAAATGTCATTATATCGCATTTTAGAAAATCATTGTCGAAAGATTTTTAGGTGTTTACCCTACGTTACGTATATGGTCTATATAGAGTGTGTCCCACTAAGGTCGGCAAGGTATGATATTATGGAAGCTATAAAAGTTACGATTTCGGAAAAAAAATGTATTGACTAAATCGACCGAAAGAAATTGCTGGAAAATATTTTGAAGTTTCCAAAATGGCCGCTGGGGGGTACACTTACTAGGATAAATCTAAAAAGTCAAATTTTATTAGATCATCGCTATGTTAAGGTACTCTTTTAATGACGGAAATAAAAAATTCCCTAATTTTTGCGAAAACTTGTTTTTAAGACTTTTTGTATCTTCGAAAATATGGGTAGGAGAAGCTTATGGAAAAAAATACTTTTTAAATTGCTGTATCTTTCATATGCTTTACCTAAATTTAATCAGCTTAGGCTTGTTTAATAGACACATTTACACTTATTAAAAAACCGACTTTGATCGCAGTTACGCTATTACAGTATAGTTGGTAAATTATCTTGACATTTTTGTTTCTGCCTTTGGATCAACTTATTTCTTTTGGGTTTTAGGCGAGAATAGGCAGAAAATAAATGCACTAAAAGGATAAATATTTAAATAATTTAAATTAATAATTACTGTTAATATTTTTTTTTCGAAGCTGTAAGGTTTATGGCTTCTATAATATCGTACCCTGCCGAGCTTAGTGGGACACCCTGTATATAGACCATACACGTAACGTAGGATAAACGCCTGAAAATCTTTCGACAATGATTTTCCAAAATACGCTAAAATCACATTTTCTGAATATAAATTTATGTGATTTTTCACTCGCCAATTCATGAATTTTGCATATATTTGCTCATATCTCTCACTGGATTTTATTGATAACAATTTAGAAGAGGTTTGCAATTTGTGGGATGATAGATGTCAAGCATTTAACTGCAGACAAGCAGCTGACACTCGGCAACTAAATTTCTAAAACGATTCCACTTCTGAAGGTTCTGACGATTCCAGTCATTAAATTGTTTATGAGATTTAAATTAATTATGTTCCTTTAAAACGTATCTTAAAAACTTATTATATTACAGAACGTTTACTGTTATTGTGATGATGCGATCAATTTGTTAAAATATATATAGTGAATTCTAGCTACTAACTGTAAATTCCAACTAACATAGAACCTGCCCTTATCCTTTCTTGGCAAGGAGAACTCATACCTCCTGGCGGTCCTGACTAGACAAAGACAATTTTTTTTAAATTGCTTTCGGCAAAATGAGCATTTTTTTTTACCGAAGGACCATTTTAAAAATATTAAATGCATGTGATCTTTGCAGCGAAGTCACAGATACAAACCTCATACCAATATTAACTATATTTTTAAATTGTTCTTGTCAAAATTAGCATTTTTCTTAACAGAAAGACCATTTTAAAAATATTCTCTGCAGGCGAAGTCACGGGTGCAAACCTTTCATCGATATAAACTATAGAACAATCTGTAACACATAGTATTTAATCATATTAAAAATTTACAACAATCGCCATTTTAATTATTTAGTAGAAGCAACGCCTATGGTCAGGAGTTTAATGCTTTTTTATGTCATCAAATTAAGCTTGGAACAACTATACTAGGTGTAATTGAATACATTTTTAATATGATGGTTACTAAGTAAGTCTCCTTAAAGCGGGCCGTTTTCATCACATTCGGCTTATTTAGTTCGCCAGGGACGGACTAGCTCTAACACAGTAATGCTATTTTTTTTTATACGCTGTACGGTAAAGGCAAAACAATAATATTTTTGGGCAGCTTAAACCTCAAGGTAAAAAAGGCACTTTTGATCGACATCGATAAAATGAACAGTTTACGAAAAAAAATATTTTTTTCTAATTTTGTTTCATAAGATAGTATTTTACGTTACAAGTCCGGTAGGTGACTTATTACAGTACGAGTTGTTTTACGGACGAGGCGACGTAGGAGCCGAGTCTGGAATATAAACGAGTGCTGTAATAACACCTAACGGACGTGTATCGTATGGTATTTTATTTCATCCTGTCATTATATCCCTTTTCAAAAAAATAAATAGGTATATTAAAATTTTAAAAAATACTTCGCAATATTATATCATGCTACCTACCCTAAATGCAATTGAGCCATTGGTTTCCATAGTTAATTATAAATTTTGTTTGCTTGTCACTGTCAAATAGATAAAGTCATAATATTCGTGTGGGCAATTATGGAGGTTTCGGGTATAATTTTAAATAAAATCTACCAATTTTAGTTAAATAAAATATTTAAAGAATTGTAACAGGGAATATATTCTATGGTTGTGTAATATTTTACAATTACTAAAGTTGGTAGAAAAAAATACTATTACAAGTAGAAGCACCCAAACAGTTTTAATTGGTATCACTAAATATAGACCATATAAAATAAAAATTACTAATTTTAGTTAAGCAAAACCTTTAAAACAATGTAATTAAATGCCTATATTATAGTTACATAACATTTTTCATTTACTAAAGTTGGTTAAAGAGTATAATTTATGCTACATGCTACCTACCTATATATAGCAGTGAACGATTCTCTAATAAATACTTGTCGGGTGGCGGAACGCATTTTTATAGTAGGCCATGACTTTTTATTTTCTTTGAATTATGACAGTTACCTACTTTTATTATAACCCTTAAAAAACCTATATAGTTATCATATTCTTAGTGCTGATGAATATGGCAAAAATAGTGTACTCTGCTTGTACATTTTGTACAGAGTTTAAAGATATTAGTAATTGTCATCGTCAGTTAACCTACTTAGTTGATTTACTTCGTAATTGCACTTTAGACGCGGATGATAAAATGTTGTTTCGAAAAATTCAGGAGGCTCTTTTGGACCTTTCTATTAAATTTCGGTTCCTTCCTAACAAGAAGAAAAATCAAATAGTTTCAAAATATTATATATATTATATGAAACATTTGCATTTGCTAGACAATGAATTCCATCCAAGATATTCACCATTAAGAAGAGAAGAATTTCTCAAAGAATTTGAAGAGCATTTGAAAATTGTGGTAATAAATAATAATTGATTTATTTCATTTAAAAAAGTGTTTTTGATGTATTAAATAATTGCTAAATATGTGTATTTAAATATTTTATTTCTTATAATTTTAAGTGACAACTTGTCAAAAATCGAAAGTAAAAAGTCGTAGTTTCCAAAAACAAAGCATGGTTGCTAGGCAACACATTACAGTATCTGATACTGTAATGTTCCATTTACCGGCCGCATATGAGTACAGGGTAAGTAGATTTACTGGACAGGATGAAATAAAATCTATTACGATACCGTTTTCAGTATCGAAACAGATCTATTACGATACCGTTTTTTTATTTTTTAAAAGTTGACATTGGTAATATTTAAATGTTTTATTCTGTTGACGTCAGACGTTTCCTGTTATTGTGGTCCATGAGAAAAGAAAGTTTTCGGGATTTCTCTGGTAAAAGTTGATTTATCATTTTATTAGCAATATCCCTTAACTCAGGGGGAGTTGAACTTAGATTATCATGCTCCATATTTTTTAAATTATAATTATGAACAACTCTATGAAATATTAAAACACAAATTTCGTGACAATGACACAAAGAAAATATTATTTATTGTCAAGGCTACTATGATAAAACTAAATTTATAGTATTACCAACATAGAATTTAGACATACAAATTTACAAAATTTGAAGGGTTGATTTTCTTTTTAAATATGTATTTTATTATTGAAAAAAATACAAAATAGAAAAAATAGTATAAAGTACGTGTTTTATAAAGCAGTTAGAGCACTTGTCCCGTTAAAAAACTCGCCGCAAGCGGCTCGTTTTTTAACATGGACGCGTGCTATAATATAATGCTTTATAAAACATGTACTTTAATATACTATTGTTCAGTATGGTTTTTATTGAATCATTTTGTATGTCGGTTCAACATGAGCTCCTTATACTCTAATGCATTCCCTAGCTCTAAAAATTCAAGATTGTTGGACCATTCACAATGCCTCAACATTAGTTCTTATTTCGCGACAATGAAAAGGGAGACGTAGGAAAAGAAAAGTATAGGAGTTTGTCAAATTATTTTTATGTGTTCTATCTGGATCCGGGAAATTGCCCACATATTCTGGGACACCCTGTATGCTCTTATGTTTATTAACGTTTCGATTACTTTTCTGAGGTTTCAACTTAAAATTGCTCTATCCCTTGAATTTTTGCTGATGTTCAGGAAACACTCTGTATAATAAAATATAATGACCATTAACATTACTGATTTAAAAGTGTAAAAGTACCATTTCTACATTTCTGCAGTGGCAAATCACACACACTAGGTTGAGTCATTGAAAAGATAAATATAAATAAAAGTATTTTGGCACGAATTCTCATAAAGCGTGTAAAATTGAAAAGTCAAGAAATAATAATATATTCTCTATAAATTTAATTTCTCAAGTAGGCGGTTTTAAAACTTTAAACAGAAACAAATAAATTTAAGTTAAAAGTTTTATGAGTCATAAAAGTTTTGTTCCAGGCAAATGTTATATTATTTCCCAAGTTAATACATCTCTGATGTAATAAATAATATATTGTTTATTAGGGCAGTTCTAAATAGACTTTTGAATGACGAGGATAATCGAAAGAAATAATAATGAACTAGCACGATCCTCTCCAACGAAAACGTATCCCACAACTGCAGGGCACTGGTCACCATTAATCATGTAGAAGAAAAAAATATTTCTTTACTAAAAATTCACTAAATAAACAGTGTGCTTCAATGTCTTACTTTGTATATTGATATTTGACTTATAAAAGCCGGTAAAAAGTTGGCATAACTAGTATTGCGTATTTCAAATCCGCTTTTAGGTTCATTATGAGTGATTTCGTTTTTGAGATATTTTAAACAATATGAAGTCGGATGAATTTATTATTACTTTTTGATTCCCCACAATCATCCAGTGGAATAGTTTAGGATTAACTTAAAAGTGAAAATTCACCTTAGAGTTAGTATAAGAATGTCTGGTACTATTTACAAATACAAATAATATACAAATAATTTATTAATGCCATCATACAATCAGTACTTACATGAGTCAAAAAGTTTATTAACATAGTAATAATAGCAATATTTAATTCAATCAATTCTTGCAAGTATTAGTAGTTGCATGGTTTAGAATGCCTCGGGTCAACTGGCTTTAAATAAATACGAAATATTTTATTACAGTTTAAATTATAAGTAAATTGTGGTGTTTTAATTATTCGAGTCGATATCAGTCCATTATGTTATCATAATTTAATATCTGACTTATTTTTAGGTGTTATATTATAATTAAATCTCGTCTTAAATGTTTTTTTGTCAAAATAGATTATTGTTTTTTTTTTAGTTTCCCTAGGAACTCGATCTTTACTATTTCTTTAGGGACCCATATTCTAAAAACAATCAAATATAGCAAAATACTATTAAAATAATACCAAACAATAACCACTAGTGAAATTAACATTGAAAAGTCCTTTTAAAACTGTAAATTATAATTGTCTTTTGTTTTCTAGATTGCATAATAGAAAAAGGATCTCTGCACAATGTCGTGTACCCTAATTTACGTCATTACTGTCGATCGAAAGGTTATGAGCTTCATATTGTTGACTTACACTGGAAAACGTTGTTGGAAAAACAACAGGACCATGAGTTTCCAGAATTATGCATTGGGGAATTGACAAGTAAGAAATTAAACCAAAAAGATGAATTTAAGGTATACAGGGATGCCCACTCTCAACACAGGATGTCATAACATCTAAACTACTAAAGTCTTTAATATTTTTCATTTATTTGGAATTATACAGAGTGCCCCAACTAGTTTTGGCTTATCAAACATCCCTTTCTTAAACCGGAATATATTTTATAATATGACATTTTTGGATTTTTTGATCGATTCTAAAAAAAATTTGTAAAACTTATCCTATGTTTGAATCAAATATATTTTGAGTTATTAATGATTTTTCAAAAAATTGGTGTTTTGCACATGCACCTGGTAGTACAGACCGACTAAAATAAATGAAATTTGGGTTATCGAATATGACTATTTAGTAGTGAGTAAAGCATTTTAAAGAAACAAAAATACTTATCGGAAAAATCCTAAACTCTTATACATTAGTACCTACACAACCCATTTTTTATGCCCAATCGAAAGAATGCCTTGGACGCAGCAATGTGTCTGTACAATGCACTTTTTCTCGACATGGACGCCAAAACAATGACAATTGTGTCAAGAAAAACTTTTCATTTTAAGGGTATTCTTGATTGAAAATCAATTGTTTAATTTACCAAACTGTTTTTGTCGCTTTGAGTCACGATGTTTTTAAAAGGCTGCCAAATACAAAAAAGTATGCTTGATAAACCAAAACTATTTGGGACATCCTGTATAATTCCAAATAACTGTGAACCTGCCTGCCTATAACTCTGTTAAAAATTTTTGAAAAATTTAGTAGTTTAGATGCTATGGAATCCTGCATTGAAAGTGTGGGCCATCATGTATATACATTAAATATATGATTATAAATATGACAATCTGTAGGTAGGTACCTTTACATAATCTTAATTTCCGGTCTATGAATTCGTACCGGATAAATGGCAACAAGTGGAGGGAATATAATAATATTTTACCAGGCAGGCATATCCCTTAGGGCTAGGCACACAATTGATTTAAACCAAAGCGAATCGTCATTTATGTTAAACCGAGTGTTAAACCCTTGGAGAGCCGATAGGCATATCAAAGACAACGCTCTAAAGGAGAATCCCCTTAACAAAACGCAATGCGCATAAAAAAAAAGAAAAATCAACGGATTTAACATTGGACGACTTAAACAGGATGCTTACGACATCCTTAGAGGGAAAAGAAATCGCAATAGCCTAATTCCGCCATATAAAGTGAACTGAGCTGCCCTTCCCCAAAGATATGAATTATACTTGGGGGTTATGGTTAACCAAACGCTTGGCTAGAATTCGCATAATTAAAAAATTACACAAGGTCGCAAGAGCTCTAGGCAGATGTAGGAGAATTTGAAGAAGTAATCCATACTTGCAGTGGAGTGTAGGTAATGTAAATTAAAGCAGCACTTCTGTCTTCCTCCACAAATGATATATTTTAAATAATATTATTCACTTCTGCAATAAAGGTAATTGTGGTGTCTTTGACCACTTTATTAAATGGATTTGGGTTTAAATGGATGTTTTGAATAAAACACAAGTTTTAACACTGCTAACCAAACTGTCTATTTAACTACTTGAGGTGGAAAACAAGAATGCCTGCTTCAAGCAACATGGCCGTTTAAATACATGTTTTATGCTTAGCTTAGGTGGGGAGATATCCGGCCGACTAAAAGGCGGCAATTCCAAAAAACATTACAGTAATAAGCTTGACCTACTCGAAATTGTCGAAATAAATAAAAACTTAATAACTCTAATAAAAATTGCGTCAATGATCAAATTATTCATAGTAGCACAAATTTCTTCAACTCTCTAAATTTGAAATAGCATCACGAGCGTGTCTCCCCTTGGGGGTTTGCGTGGGCCTATCATCTGCTCGCGGTGGACATTTATTGGGGCGTTTTTGGGCCTCTACATCAGCTACCTGTGGCTGCTGTGGGGTCGATGGACGATTCCTTGTCAACTCTCTAAATTTTAGATAGCATCATGAGCGTGTCCCCGATTGGGGGTTAGCGTGAGCCTATCATCCGCTCGCGGTGGACATTTGGGGCGTTGTTGGGCCTCTACATCAGCTACTTATTGCTGCTGTGGGGTCGATGGACGATTCCTTGTATTTTCTGTTGGCGTCTTGGTGGGGCCACGCTCCCTTCCGTGTAGGCTACCACGTTATTTGTTTTTCTAATCTAACAATCTAAAATTATTTATATTTTTAATAGGTTCAGGTAACTTATTATAAGTTCTTGATGCACCCACAATTGGATTATCCAAGCCTATATTTGTTCTTGTGTATATCTGATAAATATTTGGATGAGCTCTAGTTTCATAGTTATGTACCTCATTAGAAAATATTATTGTAGAATTACATTTTTGTTGTTTGCTTATTATTTTATACATCAACTTGCATTGTTCTAATTCCAATACCTTACCGAGCTTCTAGACACCCAGCTCTCCGTATAGGGCATCCGTGTGCGTCCTTCTATCATAACCATAAATAATTTTTAAAATTTTATTTTGTAATACTTGCATTTTATTATAGATCGTACTACCACACATACCCCACACAGGAAGCAGATATCGAAAGTGACTCAGAAAAAAATGCATGATACACACTACTCTTACTTCTATTTGACAAAATAAATTATCTCTACACCTAAATATAATTGGGATCATTGGTCTTTTTTATGATAGATTTAATTTACATGTTCAGACCAATTTAAATTTTCATCCACGTTCAAACCCAAATACTTCATAACCGACACCCTTTGTAAAGTAAAGTCTTTGATTTCAATATGTGTATGTTCTACTATTTTATTTTTTTGTTTAAATACCATATATTTTGTTTTTTCAATATTTATTTTAATCTTATTAGAAAGCAACCATTGCGTGTAGACCCTCAAGTCAGCACTTACTACTTGATTGAGTATTTGCCCCTCAGATCCTATATATATCAATACAGTGTCATCTGCAAAAGTAAAGTATTGACCCCGTAGATGTGCTATCTTTAAATTTAGTACGTAGAGGGAATAGAGCAGGGGACCAAGGACGGATCCCTGCGGTACTCCATATGTATTTGTTAATATACCACTACACACTCTCTTATATCTGACGTCCTGCCTTCTCTCACAAAGGTACGTTTGGATTAGTTTATAAATGTTACCTCTAAAACCCATTTTCTCTAGCTTATCCAGCAATATGTCAAAACTCACAACATAAAACGCTTTTTTGAGGTCAACAAATACGGCCACAACTATTTGTTTGTTATCTAGAGCTCTGGATATATGATTCACAAGATCTACTGTGGCACTCAGTGTACTACTATTTTTTACAAAACCATATTGGAACTCATCTACTTGTATATATTTTTCTATTAAATCTAACATTCGTTTTTTTATTATTTTTTTAACTATTTTTGATAATACACTTACCACCGATATTGGTCTATAATTATTCATACTCTTTTTTTCCACTCTTGTATATTGGGTTAATTCTGGTGATTTTCAGTTCTTGTGGGAAAATTCCACTCATTAAAACATTATTAATTAATGTTATCAAAGTAGGCATTATATCTGGTTTTATATTGTTAATATCCAATATTGAAATTTGATCATGCCCAGGTGCAGAATTAACCCTGAGGCCCTGTATAATTTCATTGATTTCTATTTCATTAGTAACATTCAGAAACCTACTGTTTTCACCGTAAATTTCTTCATTTTTTAGAAAGTCTGGCAGTAAGTTGATTTCTGTTTCTATTTCTGTAACAATATTTTTCCCTACTCCTGCGAAATGTTTATTTAAACTGTTTGCTGTCTCAACTGTGTCCTTCACTAACACATTATTAACATTTAGCGAACCAATATTTGTTTCGGTTGATCTATTTTTTACAAACTGATTAATGAACTTCCGTTGTTTTTTTGGATTAGTACCTGCTTGGTCCCATTTATTTTGAAAATAGCGGTTTTTTAAAACTGATTTTATTTAAACTTGAAGAAGTAGTCCATTACAGTGGAGTTGATATAATCAAATAAAACAACGGCAGTCTACCTCCACAATATGTATTTAAATGTTTATGTTTATATCCTACATGTTTCGGACATAGAAATGTCCATCATCAGGGATACTAAAAGAAATTTACAGCGTGAGTTAAAAGTTTTAAGTAAATTGAGACGACTTACCAGTAGTCGATTACGATAGCTCTATCTTGCATAAGCGACGATCAAAAGTTATGTTAAAATTGAAATTGTAGGTTCTAATGAATGTTCAAGACTGAATGAGATGTGATATTTGAAATTTTGGTCAAGGTATCTTTGAAGAAGGGGGTTCCCAGTCTGTAGCCACTGAGACAGGTGGTGAAGCAATTATGTCATTTGTAGCTATTTAGAGGAGATTAATTTAAGTGAAGTGCTCAAAGATGCTTCATCTCACCGTGTCTAGGGTGTGGACAACAAAATACTGGGTTAGACTTGAAAACACATTCTTAGGAGATAAACAATAAATGAAATGAGAATTAAGGTAATTCCGGGATTGTTGCCCCACCTAACTAAAAAAAATTGTAACTTCTCAATATTGAAGGCCCAAAACCTCAAAAAAATTTAAGTTGTACGATATTTAAACAAGAACACATACAATATCTTGTTTTTCAAAAATATGCAATAATTGCAGGTTTATATTAGAAAAATCAAAATGGCGTTTTTGGCCATCTCTCCCTATGATGCGGGTGAGATGCCCTACATTAACAGGACAGATGCCCCAGCTCTTAAAGAATAGTAAATTGTAGATCACATTAAATAATGATATAAATTAAAACTATCTTTTAAAAAATGTATACCATATTTATTAAAATAAAGGCAAATAAGAACAGTAAACCAAAGATATTTTACAAAAACAAAAATAAACTCTCATACAAAAGAACACAAAAAAAAAATAATAATTAAAAGCAAAATTTGGCGAGAAGGGCAAAACGATTGAACTTTTTTAAGATCAAGACATGAAAATTAACCTAAAATAGTTTTTTTAAATCTTTCTTCGCCTTTTCAGCTCTTTTTTCTGCTCTTCCACAAAAGTTGCATTTATTGCCGTACAAGGAACAGGTCTCATGATACCATTTTTGGCATACTGTACACTGAAGCCAATCCACTGTCTCTGTTGTTTCAAAATAGTTTTCCAAACATTCAACACATTTTTCCGATTGAGATTCCTTTGTTATTTTCGTATTTTTTGAAGATGACTCAACAGTGCTTTTAATTTTATTTGCAATTTCGGCTAATGGTTCATTATCTGAAGTTTCAGAATTTTCAGAAAGGCCAGTTTCATTATGTACCTTTTGGTTTTTACTTTTCTTCAATATTTTTTCGTTTAGGAGTTGAGCGGCTTGCTTTTTTCTTTTTCTTTGAGTAGGTCGAATGATTGGAACGGGAGAAATTTCGTGAAGAAATTTGCTTGGTGTCTCTTTAAATTTTCGTTTGTCACGCTTAGAAGCATGTTTCACATTACGAGATCTGGGTATTGTTTTTGGGCTTAACTCTTTTGATGTTCCTGCAATTGGCGACCGTCGTTCAATACCATCTGACAGGAAATTAACATCCTTTTTAGCACTTGCACGAGATGCTACATCGCTAGTTTTTTCTGTAGATTTGAATTTGCCTTGTTTAGAAAGATCGTTGGATTGCCTAGGAGATTTTGACTGCATTGTTATAGGACTAAGCTGTCTTGATGGTACCTTAATTAGTTCATAAGGATCAACCTGGGCCCAGTTTTCAGTACTTGCAGAAGATGTTACATCAGCAATTGCATAAAAATGGTCTGGAATGGCATCGGGGTCTAAAGGGAAGATTCCCGTTGCTCTAAACCCCGAAAGAGCAGTTTCTACTGAGGCGGATTTTTCCCATGCCTTTCCAATCAGTTGACTTGCCTGAACCCGCTTTAGCTGTCTTCCTGGGTTATGTCTCATCCACTGTCGAGCTTCACGTTTTAGATTGTGCTTAAGGGATTTAAAAAATGCCCTGTCAAGGGGCTGCAGTGCTTGAGTGGTGTGGCTTGGAAGGCAAATTAAATCGATATCATTTGCATCTGCAAATTCCAACATTTCCAAAGAATTTGTATGGGAAGCATGCCCGTCTGAAATTAAAATGGATGTTCCAGGCGGCTTACGAGGAGCAAAATGATCCCTTAGCCATTTAAAAAATAATTCAGCAGTAATGTACGATGACTTAAGATTCATAAAAACTTTGGAACCTGAAGGTAGTCCATCTTTGAATTCTGGTTTTTCTCTTTGTCCCTTGAATATAACCACTGGTGGTAGAAATCGTCCCTCCGCACTGCAACAGGCAATAATGGACACATTTTCGCATCTCTAGGATGAAATTAAGGTATGAACATCCTTAGCCCCCTTTGTTGCGATTACCGTACCAGCTTCGTTATCTACTTGGAACCCGGTTTCGTCCATGTTAAAGACGTTTTCCGGTCTAACGAATATGTTATTTTCCGTGTAACTCTTTTCAAGCAAATCAAAAAAATGTTTAGCTTCGTCTCGATTCATTCCCTGGCTTCGAGCAATGGATAATCCTTGCGACTGCCTTACACTTAATTCTTTATTTCTTTTCAAAAATAAGCTTAACCAATCATAGCCGGCCAATCCGGTTTCACGATTAAACCTGTGATTGATTCCCAATTTTTCAGCAAATTGAAATGCCAATGCCCGAATTGTTTCTCTGTCAGGAGCAAATCCGGCTTGCTCTAGTCTTTGAACATGTTTTACCAGTCTTTTTTCGTTTTCTATTCCCAAAACACCCTGGGGACCAGAGGTATATCAGGCCTAGTTCCTTGAATTTTTCTTCTTCGCAGTGTTCGAGAGGGGATACCATACGCGCGTGAAGCTTCATTAACTCCCATTTCGCCCGAATATAAGCACCTTAAAGCTGCTTCCAGATCTTCTTGCCGCCATTGCCTCCTCGGCTTGATACCAGGTTTTCGTTTATATTGTGTAGGCATCCTACAAAAAAAAAACAAGAGCTTAGAAAAAAAAATAGACTGATTTTGGGGACAGATGCTCCAGGTCATCTATCCTTTTGTACGGGCTAGATGCCCCAGGGCATCTATCCTTTCGTGCGGTACAGATGCCCCACACAGCCATACACGCATTCACTAAATATTTGGATATTATTTCATACATAACCTCAATCTAAGAATCAAAATACTACATGACCACAGTTTGGACAGTTAAAATCAAGAAATATACTAAATATCTATCGCTAAACATGTTAAATCTTATAATAATGATTGTAATCATGTAAACGTACCTTTAAATACCTTTATCTCACTAACAGAGCGGAGCACAAACACAACCACATGTGCCGACGAATAGTTTGGCACAACTGAAAGGTGACTAGATAATATCGTGCGTAATTTTAGTTTAGGCGCGAAATATGAAAACAGGGGCGTCTATACCGGTGAGGCAACTCTCCCGGAATTACCTTATACTACTTTTAAGGTTGGAATTTATTAATTTGAAGCCAATGAGCAGGTGGTGAAGCAATTATGTAGGTTTGTAGCTAATTAGAGGAAAATAATGTAGATAGGTGCTCAAAGATGCTTCATCCAACCATGCCTGGAGTATTGGCTAACAAAATTTGTAGGTGATTTTATTGTTAATTTTATTTTTTATTTTTTTAAACTCCAATTCAATATGTAAATTACCTCGATTATTTATTTTTAAATCATAGAGCTCATCACGATGTCTCATTAATTCGAGTACTTCCTTGTTCATCCAAATATTATTTTCACGGATTCTAATTATTTTTACATATTCCGATTCCGTTTTACATATTTTAATTAAATCTATCAGCTCTCGAAATGATGCAACATCCCGATTATTAATTTTGTTTTTAAACAATAATTTAAATTTTTTATAATCTACTAATTTAATCTCATGACTCACCTTTGGTTTATAAACTAAAATATTACTACTAACAGCAATTGACAGCAACTTATGATCAGACAGACAGTTATTCTTGACCTTGGCTGAGCAATTTAAATTCGAATTTTGATCTATTAATACATGGTCTATAATACTTTTACTATGATCGGTGACTCTGGTAGCATTCGTTGCATCTACAGTATTAACTATCTTAAAATTATTTAATTCTAACAAAGATACATAATTTTTAGTTTCATTGTTATTACCTAACAAGTTTATATTAAAATCTCCAACTATCAAATGTTTTTTTTGGAAATTTCGTTAGAATCGATTCCAGTCTAGTTAGAAACTCTTCGGTATTATGTGATGGTGGTTTGTATATAGCGTTTACCTTCAGTTTTTGTTTACCTATACCCACACATATCCAATTTATTACTTTATTTGTTTCCGATTTTTCTATTTCTGAAAACTTAATACCTTTTTTTATAAAAAAATTGTAACCCCACCTCCTCTCGTTTGTCTACAAGAATGCACAGCCTCATAGTTATTTAAATCAATTAGGAAAACTTCTCTCTCATCCAACCATGTCTCTTCCGATACTAAAACATCACAGGTATTGTTCATCACAAATGCTTGTACATCATCCATTTTATTTCGAATGCTCTGTATATTCATGTAAGCGATCTGTATCTCTTCACGAGGCCTCTCTAGTTTTTTAATTGTTCTTTGTCCTCAACTTGAACAATTTTTGTGTTTTCATCTTTTCTAAGCAGGATTTTACCATCACTTATCCACAAATATTTATATCCATTTTTTGTTTTATAAGTTTTTGCTTCCTTGAATAATTCCAAATTTGTTTTTGTTAGATCGTGATTCAAGTAAACTTTATTGCTTGAACCGAATCCCAAATCTTTGCATTGCTGTGTAAACTTTTTTTTAGATTTCAACATTCTATTTTTTTGTTTTCATCCTCAAAAATTACTTTTATCGCACTGTTTTTTTCACCCTGTTTCAATCTTTATGCTGTGAAGTGTCCAGTGGAAACCTCCAAGTTTTGTCCAGTCTTACTGATTATTTCTGACAAATTTTCGTTTTGCATACTCTGAATACCGTGGATAATTAAGTTATTTTTTAGTTCTTTTTGTTCTTTTTTATTTAGTTGCCTTTTGATACTTGCTATTTCCCTTTGTAGATCATCATTAATCTTGAGTTGTTCTTCGAATTTAGAGAATAGACTAATATATTTCTCATTCATCTCATCCAGCTTTGCCATAACGTCATTAATGGTATAACTTTTTGTTTGTTTTTTGCAGTTTCCACAGTACCATGGCTCACTGGACTTACTAATTTGCGTGTATGATTTTTAAGATTTAGACATGCATGTTCGATGCTTCCAAACATTACACTTTTCACACAATAATCCATCCTGATCATCTAGAATACGTAGATTGCAAATATCGCACTTTTCCACAGGCATATTGGCAACAGTGTATATCTAGGTTGTAAACAAATGCACGTTTTAAGTATTATTTTTTCCAGTTTTACCTTTGCTTTTACTCACACGAAAGATTTTCCGTTCGATTATCACTTATTTACCATTTGTTGTGTTTGATTCATTTTTAATTTCATAATTCTAGCCAAAATATTCAATGTTTACTACAGCACAACTGTACATCGCTGCCACATCGATTTACTTCACGTTACTCTTTCCATCCCCATTTTACATAACTCAACCTTCAAAGACAATTACTTTTATTATGTCGCACTTATAGCTAGTCTGCCCATATTCTTATTCCAGTTTGTATTTTCTTTGATTGTGTATTACAATGCCTTTCCTTATAATATTATTAGTACTTCCGATTTAAATTCTTAAATGTCCACCCAGTGTTAGTGCAGTGAACCTTAACTCAAAGTGCATGTTTAGGTGCAACTGCAAACTGCCCTCCTATAAACTTTTATATGTGCCGTTTCACATGTAGCGCATGGTCAACGCTGACGGTCAGAGCTGATGAGTTATTACCATTACCTTAAATATACCTCTTCAGAAGAACGCGTACCGTACGCACGTAGCATCTCATACGCCGGGCCATCAGCAAGCCTGTCCGCTCATCTCCTGTACGAGATGCGTACGAGCCATTGTGTTTACGGTTACTTTCAGAAGCGCGCTGACGATCAGCTCGTACGCGAAGACAGTGTTGTGACTTGTTCATGCAAAAAACAATGCGTTCCTTGGAGTAGCACAGCTCCTCGTTAAAAATGTTGGCAATTTGTCTAACGAAACTGAAATAGGTAAGAAACAAGAAACGTTTCGTATATTAAATATTCTTTATTATAATACATATATCCATATAGCAGGTGATATTAAATCTTTGAATCCTGCCAGGGCACTTGGCCTGGTAAACTAATAAAATAGTTTACAAATTAATCTCGGACCGAAAATCCTGTTCTTTCACGTAAATGTAATGCAGGGACAATATCTAAAAATCCTCGTATGTGTAATGTATGGTGAAATGCATAACCATGCCTGGAGCGCACGAACTTATGCAAAATGTAACAAGCTCTGACAATTTTTTCAGAAAGGCGAAACGATACATTTAAAGGTCTATGGAAAATTATTCATTTCTTACTAAGGATACCAAAAGTACATATTTAAAGATTTTTTTTTTTAGTTTAAACTTTTTTGTGCATATAGACGCAGCAAGTGGGGTGTTAATCGAAATGCTTTATCCCCGACAATAACGTATGGTAGAGGCTTATTATCCAAACTTCCACGGATAGATGCGTCTTTAGGAATTTGTAGCATATCATTTTCAAATTTCTGCCAAAAAGTGCTGTCTTCAAACACTGTTGAATCGGAAAATTTGCCGTAAGCCCCAACATTAATATAAGTGAACATAAAATTGGCATCGCATATTGCCATTAGCACAATTAAACAAAAATGTTTCAGATGGCTCGCACTAACAAGTGGGTGAACCCATAATCTCTTTTTTTTCTTTTCGGCGTTTAATTAATAAATAGTACGCAACGGCAACGCTGCGACTTCTATAGCTTATCAGATACATTTGTAAACTGACCATCAGTCATCATGTGAAAACATTTTCACGGTACGTGCGTATGGTACGTGCGTATGGTACGTGCGTATGGTATGTGCGTATGATTCGTGCTGACCATACGCTCCATGTGAAACGACACTACCCAGGTAGCAGAGGTTCGTCATATTGACGTCATTATATGGTGATATCTCGTCAACACTCGTCAGCGGTCTAAAATGACCAACAAATAACGACATAATGACTTCTGAATAATGACGTCATTATGTCGTGTTATATGTTACGTAATATTGACGTCTTTTTCTGGTGATAAAATAGATACGCTGGAGTAAGGAAAAATTAATTTTATACTTATGCTCTATGTTACAGAATCAAAATTGTGCTGAGACAATTAACGTGCATTTAAATGTATTAAACAAACTAGAAAGATAAATAAGTAGATCCTCCCATCAATGCGTATATAAAATGTTCTTTATAGTTTATCTCTAGGGTAGAGTGGGGCAGGTTCGGACGGTTTTGGTCAGGTGACTCTCATAACCAGGTTTAAATGATAAGGAACTCAAATAATGTGCTAGTAGGTTGTCTGACATGTGTGGCAACTATTTTTACAATTTAATTGAAAATACAATCAGCAGTTTTTCTACAATATATATTTTTTAAATTAGTTGTATTTGTCCGGAAGTGCCCCATGGTGGGGCAGTTTCGGACATGCATGGGGTAAATCCGGACATATATAAGACCACGCTTAAATCAAATGATAAACAGTATCTATTAAAAGTTTAGGAAGTAAAAATTCAAGTAACATGACAAAATACATTCTATTTAATGTTCAGGGAGTAAAAATTAACATTAAACTTAAGAAATCTAGCCAAACGTGAAGTCCCTTGAATTGCAATTGGTTTAGGTAATTTCGACACTACGTCATTCCTGGAAATGATTGCGATATCGTCTGCTGAAGGGAAATGGAAGCCATTCTTGGAAAACCTGAGAAATTTTACTTCAAATTCACCATATTCGGCAAGTCTTATCACTTGGCCCACATAGTGGAAAATGCTTCTCTTTGTGGGAAATTTTACCAATACGTAATCATCGCAGGTGATCTGGTCATTATCTACAGAAATAAGAATAGCCTTAATAATAGCAGATAAATCGATATAATAATTAAATTACCTAAAAGTTTATTGAGGTCATCGTAGTCATCAGATTCTGCGTCGATATCAGAGTCGGATAAACAGAAATGAAATTTGTTTCTCTTGGGCTGAATAAAATCTGGTTCCGAGTCAGATGAGGAGGTATCACTATGTTTTGTTCTTTTTTGCGTTTTTGTAATTTTCTTTTGGTTTTTAGAATTCACTGCAATCGTTTTAGTTCTGCCACTCAATTCAGACAATTGTTTCTTAGTTCCAGTTTTCTCCAACTTCAATTTCCTTTCTTTCTCTAGTTCTTCGACTCTATTTTTCTCTGGTGTGCTGGTATATATTCTTGATTTGCCCAATCGCGATTTTCTGTTCGTTTTTCTGGGATTGGCCTTTGGAAAGGGTTTTATATCTGCAGGTTTAAGAACTTTCACTGAAATAATGTGGACTGTTCTTGTAGCTACATCTATCATTTCATTTAACAATGATGATACTATTGCCCTTGCATCATCTACGACTTCATAACTCGCAACGGTTGTAGATGTAGATGCTTGGTTGATGCTAGGATCAAGAGTAGCATTAGCGTCAAGCAAATTAACCTGTGACCCGAAACTTCTGTCCATAATGGTAATCGGTTCATCAGGAGCTTCGCGTGTTTTAAGTTGAGGATCTAGACGATCTGTAGCATATGCTCCAAAATAATCGTCAGCAAAAATCAAACGATTTATGGGCCACAATCCTGTGCTGGAAAAACTATTTATGATATTTTTTGGTGTGAAACTTGTCAGAAACGGTTCAGCAGTTAGTTTGGCAATCTCGTAAATAGTGATCGGTTTTCCCGGGTTGCTTAAAATATAGTCGTTAAACGTTACTTTGCACCTTTGCTTAAATTGACCATAAACACCTTTATCGAGGGGCTGCATTTTATGCGTGCAATAAGGCGGGAATGACAATAAGACAATTCCGTTTTGTCGAGCGGAAATAATAGCATCCATTGACACATGTGTTTCATGGTTGTCCATCAATAACAGGATAGGATCTGTTGGGCTGCTTTTTGTGTGGTTTTGTATATGTTGCAATAATTTCACAAATATGGGTGCTGTCATCCAACCTGTTTTTGAGCCATTACTTATTGCTCCATGAACAGATCCATGTAAAAAGTGATTCTTAATTCGAACTCGTGGATATATATACATCGGTGGGATTGTACCACCCGTAGCTGAAATTACACCACAAAACGTTACGAGTGTGCCTCTTTCCCCAGAAACGCACTGCCCAACCACTCTTTTTCCAGTTTCAGCAATGACTTTTGGAGCCTGCAATACAGTAGTTACACCTGTCTCATCAGTATTCCAAATTCTGCTAGGATCGAATTTATATTTGGTTTGCACTTCAGCGTAATTGTCGAAAAACTTTTCAACGTTATGCTGGTTGAATGCGGACGCTCTGGCAACACTAGTGTTTTCAGGCTTTCGAAGTGATAATTTCGGATGGCGTTTCATAAACGACCTCATCCATTCGACGCCTGCCTTTTCATTTACGTGCCATTGTTCAGGAAAAACTTTCTGTAATTTCAATGCGTATTGATAGGCCAATTTGCGTGTTGCATGATATGTCAAACCATACAATATTTGCGATGATTGCTTGAGGCATGCTTCCAATTCGATTTCCTCATTAGGAGAAAATACTTGTCGCGTGACATATTTTGAAAGACCAGATGTTTCATTGTCGCTGCTATCATTATCAAAATTAGTTTGCTGTCTGGATTTTGAAACTCTATCAGAGAGTGTGGATTTTTTAATGCCAAAAGTTATTGCAGCACTTCGTAATGACATGGTACGTTGTAACACATTTGAGACAGCAATTTTTATTGTTTCTTCAGCAACGACAGGGTTGTTTTTCTTTTTGATGTAGTTTCTAACCATCTTAAATAAAATTTTTCGTATTTATTAATTGAATACATAGTATGTGGGGTAGGTCCGGACAGTCCGAATGTGCCCCACTTCAATTGTCCGGATCTGCCCCACATGTTAAAATAATTTGTAAACAACGGCAACCTCTAATACCTGATTTTTACGGCAAGTAAAATATAGGTTATGTAGTGCCCAAATATCTATTCTTTCGCATACATTATTTAAAAAGTTAAATATTACGACGTAGAAAAGTGTGTAATCTTAGAAATGAATAATGAAATACTTACTTTGAAGAACACTTTATGATTTGCGTTGATAACTTGCGTAAAACCATAAACTTCTCAGCATCAAACTTTGTCAAATGGTTTTAATAGACCACTGTTGCCACTGTTTAGGATAGGGAGTTTCTGCACCATTCGGATGGCGCTAAATTTGAAACGTCCGGAGGTGCCCCATGTCCGAACCTGCCCCACTCTACCCTATTCTATTTGCTTCGTATTCTACCACAGCCATTTCTAGCTAGAGTAGGCCGTGACTCTACTCGTTCGGTGGTGTAATTTGCTATAATACCTAGTATTACCTGCCCCACTTTCGTCTTTCTCCTACATATAAAAATGAAAGTAAGGAAACTTTTCCGTTTACGAACACTTTTCGCGAACTCTCCACTCCACACTCTTTTCTTCCAAAACTGCAGCAGTTGGAGAGACAGAGAAAAATTTTCGGATTATGTGCAAGCGCGAAACGAAACGACAGTGACAAATTTGAGATTGAGGTTATGTTTGCTTATCTCGTGGCTTCCTTTGGCGGTTTGGTTTGGTCTTTGGTTTTAGTTTTGTGAAAATTGTGTAGAACTTTTTGGTTTGTGGATTCCTGCATGGAGAAAATATATTTTCCAGGTATTCATAATCATCCTGGAACCACTTTGTGGTGGTGATACTTAGTGATAGTTGTTTGAAAGTTGAGATACCTACGGCATATCGTTATAGAGGTTATTTTGATGGTTTTAGAGATTTTAGACCATATTTCTGTAAATATCTATTTTTTCTCAATAAATTTATCTTTTCCAAAAGTGTTTGTTTCATTTTTGTTACAGAACTAAAATAAAAATAATAAACAATATCGTGAATAAGACGTCAATAACACGTCAATAACATGTGAATAAGTACGATAAATAACACGTCAAAAAGACGTCGCCAATATGACGTCATTCGTCTGAGACATTAGGAGGTCATTTTCACGTCAAATTTACGTGATTTATCTCGTCATTTCTGTCACTCGATGACTAGTATTTCACGTCATGCTGCTACCTGGGTAACTCCCTTATTTTGATGATTTTTTTTTAATTGTTAAAAATCATTAATTTAGCCATTCATTCACAGGTGTCACAGTCTTTTCTGTATTCAGGTACTTTGTTTGTTTAACAATTACAACTATCAACCATCAGATAATAATCCATCTTTTATAGACATTGTAAACCTAATATCGAGTTACTCTAAATTGTACCGACACTTCAACCTTTAAGATTTCTACAATCCGAGACTTGTCATGTCATACGCCAAATCTCTTTTGTTCGCACATTAACCACACTTTTTTTTTAAATTCCTTTTACTTCTTTTCACGTTACATGTGGTAGTGGATAGCACTAATCTCAATTGTCTCAATTCCCAATCCAACCAAGGTTGGTTAAGTTAACTAAATCAAAATTAAATAAAATAACTTAAAAAACAAATTTTCCTTTTTCGATTTCTCCATATCAACCATGTTATGTTTTTGAAAACTATTCATGTGGTTGGTAACTAAATAAAATAATAAAAAACAAAAATATTTCCTTAGTAGAGGAAATTAAAGTAGTACTTGTTAAATTTCACAATATATTTCAGGTTCCTGACACGTGTTTCAACCCTTGCGGGTCATTATCAAAGGCATTGTAAGGCAGTTACAAATTCTACATGTCATTAAAATAAAAATAAAAATTGACAGATGAGATAGGTTATTTTGGTCCTTAATTTACAGGTATTGGCCAAAGGTACAAGTAAATTACAGGTGTGATTATAGAGGTATTTACATCTAAGTAATAAAATTAAGAAAATGATACTACCTATGTATAATAATTATGGGGTTTTTCGTTAGTAATTATAGACAGTGTTTATTGCATATTTATCTTAAGTAATTAGGCTATTAAGTATTAGATTAGCACCTGAAGGTATTTCAATTTGATTGTTAACAACATTACATCGATTTTTTAAAGCTTTTTTGATTGCTAATGTCTCTAATAGGTTGAGTTTTCTACACTTGTGTTGAATATATATCGGTTTTATTTTGTTGGATATTGAGTGGTTATTTATTATACAGTGGTCCGCTATTCCTGTCTTATTTTGTTTTTTTTTTTAAATGGATGTTTTATGTTCTTTAAGCCTAGTTTTAAAGTTTCTACCTGTTTGACCTATATAGATTGCATCACAGTCATCACATTGTATTTGGTAGACCCCCCGCTATGTGTTAATTTGTCTGTACTTTCAATTTTTGAATTAGCTATGTATTTACCTAGGTTATTTTCATTGACTTGTATGGGGATAAGTTTATGGTTTTTGAGTTTTTTGGAGATTTTTGGCTTGTGTGACCTGTATATCTGATTGAACTTTATTTCGCGTTTGATGGAAGAGGACGTCCTCGGTAGAGTGGTTTTTGTGTTTTTTGTCTGAGTTTTTTCTTTAGTATTTTGTTTATGAATGTTGTTGAATAGCCGTTGTTTAAGGCTATAGTTTGTATTATGTCTAATTCTTTATTATATGAAGTTTCTGAAGGTGGGATGTTGACTAATCTATGGATCATGCTATTGAATGCAGCTAGTTTGGTTTGTTGGGGATGTTTTGAGTCTGATGATATAACTATATTGGTTGTCGTTGGTTTTCCATAGATTTGGTAGGTCAATTGGTTCTTTTGATTTATTATTGTAAGGTTCAAAAAATTGAAACATCCCCAACAAACCAAACTAGCTGCATTCAATAGCATGATCCATAGATTAGTCAACATCCCACTTTCAAAAACTTCATATAATAAAGAATTAGACATAATACAAACTATAGCCTTAAACAACGGCTATTCAACAACATTCATAAACAAAATACTAAAGAAAAAACTCAGACAAAAAACACAAAAACTACTCTACCGAGGACGTCCCCTTCCATCAAACGCGAAATACAGTTCAATCAGATATACAGGTCACACAAGCCAAAAAATCTCCAAAAAACTCAAAAACCATAAACTTATCCCCATACAAGTCAATGAAAATAACCTAGGTAAATACATAGCTAATTCAAAAATTGAAAGTACAGACAAATTAACACATAGCGAGGGGTCTACCAAATACAATGTGATGACTGTGATGCAATCTATATAGGTCAAACAGGTAGAAACTTTAAAACTAGGCTTAAAGAACATAAAACATCCATTTAAAAAAAACAAAATAAAACAGGAATAGCGGACCACTGTATAATAAATAACCACTCAATATCCAACAAAATAAATCCGATATATATTTAACACAAGGGTAGAAAACTCAACCTATTAGAGACATTAGCAATCAAAAAAGCTTTAAAAAATCGATGTAATGTTGTTAACAATCAAATTGAAATACCTTCAGGTGCTAATCTAATACTTAATATCCTAATTACTTAAGATAAATATGCAATAAACACTGTCTATAATTACTAACGAAAACCCCCATAATTATTTAACATAGGTAGTATCATTTTCTTAATTTTATTACTTAGATGTAAATACCTCTATAATCACACCTGTAATTTAGTTGTACCTTTGGCCAATACCTGTAAATTAAGGACCAAAATAACCTATCTCATCTGTCAATTTTTATTTTTATTTTAATGACATGTAGAATTGGTAACTGTCTTACAATGCCTTTGATAATGACCCGCAAGGGTTGACACACGTGTCAGGAAACTGAAATATATTGTGAAATTTAACAAGTACTACTTTAATTTTCTCTACTATGGAATATCCACTTCACCAAGCATGTAGCCCATCACATATCAACTAAAAAATGTTTCTTTTATGATTTCTCCACATCAACAATGCTATATTTTTAAAAACTATTCATATATGGGTATCATCATGCTTAACATTTACAACTAAATTTTCCTGCTTTAACTAATAAATATAAAAATTAAAATAATTTAAGAATGTGCCTTTTTACAAATCCACAACATTGAGTAAACTCAAGTCAGTCTTCAACTAAAAAAAAATCACTTGATATTATCTTAAAAATTGTACTCATTAATTTGAGTAGGGCTATATATTTTCGCTAATAAGCTACAAAATAAATTTAATATAAGAAAAGGAAACAAGAAGAATATCACTTAAGGGCTTTAAAATAGAGCTTTTGCAAGTCCAATCACATATTCAAATGTAATATTAATGACTAAATATATTCATACACAAATAGGTAATAATAATTCTGAAAGTAGGTACTCTTGACCGTACTTCTAAACAAGACATTGTAAAATATAAGTCACATAAGCTTGAGCTGAATAAACTTAATAAATTTATTATGATATTACGCTACACAGAATAAAACATATCAAATCAAATCAAATCAAATCAAATCAAATCAAATCACTTTATTGATGCCAATACAAAAAAACATGTTTACACAAGTCAGAATTAAAAAACGAGAACAACAAAAAATAATCACAACACTAGAGTGGCAATTAAAATAAACGAGAAAATAAAAAAATAGTCACAATACTCAGTTAAAATATCACATTGAGGCTATGATACTAACACAAATCACCGAAATAAATTTAGATACGTAAGCTGGGCGTTCCCGCCAAACATTATTATTTTGTTTGGATCGCATTTCGTAGATGGCGTCGGTAGTGGCATCGCACAATTTGGTTAAGTTAAGTTCGTATGAGGGCACCACGTTCATTTGCGATTTGCGATCGACAAGAAGCACCCTCCCAGATTTCGTTGTTGTCAAGAATTTGAAGTGTATTGTCAATTTTCTATTCTTGATTTTTATTTAAGTGTTGTTGAATTCTAATGCCGTTTGTGATCGTTCGGTCTCTGTGTGTACTATTAGCGTGTTTTGTGATAGTTGTTTTGACTTTCTGTTTAGTTTTAGTGTGTTTTAGGTTAGTTTAGTTAAAGTTCGCGTATTTATTTCCGTTATGGAAGACTACGCACCTCCGTTAAAACCTAAAAAATTGTGTTCCAAACTGTTTAAATAAACATGGCATGCGACACCGCTTGCCAAAAAGAGATCCGTTAGTTTTTGATCATAAAAATAATGTTTTATTACCTATTTCGCTTTATTTTAGTCAGCTGTATTTTTTTAAATAGGTATGTATTGCTTGATTTAAATAATTCCTTTTTTGCTGCTTTCTATTTGACCTTTTAGATATACGCTATTTGTTAGTTTACCAATAAGGTATTTACTCCAAACTTAAAAATAAGAGTTACAAATAACGTGTATCTCTGAACTAAAAATGAAAGCAGAAAATAATGAATATTTAAACCAAGGAATATTTTAAATTTTAAAACGGCACCAATACCTACCGATAAAACAGATTTTATCAAAAGTTGGTAAAACAGTATTCTTTATTTTTACCCATAGTTGCCCCCAACAGATTCCTTTGTTTCTTACGTGTTTCGGATCGCAAATACTAGGACATCAGCGCCAATTAGTTTTTGACAGTTCTAAGAGTCCAGTTGCGTATCTAAATTTATTTCGGTGATTTGTGGATACTAACAACCAGCAACCCAACCTAGGATACATAATCCCGGAAAGAAGCATATAGATAGTTGTAAGGACATGATAACAGCATAGTTAATAATGGTGTGTTCGCATAAATACTAGAATATGTGTCATAATATGTCAATCAAATTATAAAGTCATAAATTATATGTGGAAGTCAGAATGTGTATGTGTACTGTCAAGAAATTCCTGTGTGGAATAAAAGCATTTAGAAGACAGATAATTCTGGATCCGTTTCTTGAACTGAGATGTAGGCAGTTTCCTAACCTCTGCAGGTAGCAAATTGAAAGCTTTTGGACCATAAAAATTAATGGCATTTCTTGTTTTAGATAATCTTTGGAAATCAGGCCTCATATCAGTTCTAGAACGAGTATCATGGTCGTGTACATTTTCATGTCTAACATAACAGTGTTCATGTTCTCTCACATACATTAAGGCCTGCAGTAGATACAGACATGGCAGTGTAAGGATGTTCAGGTCTCTGAAAGCCTCTCGACAATCGTCCCTGTAATTCAGGCCCGCAAGTATACGAAGGGCTCGCCTCTGTAATGCAAAAACTCTGGCTGCGGAAGCCGCATGACCCCATACAATGAGTGCGTAAGACAATAGGGATTGAATAGTGGCATGATAAGCAACAACGAGAACGCGTTGTGAAACATGATTTGCTAAATTTCGTAGTGCAAAAATATTTTTAGTTAGTTTTTTGGACAGAAATTCGGCATGGTGATGCCAAGTCAACTTAGGGTCGAGGTATACCCCCAAGAAACGCACCGATTCCAAATTACTGACCGAAGTAAGGTCTCGAAGAGAAAAAAACATAGTCTGAGTCTTTTCATTATTTAGTGATAACTGGTTTGCCAGGAACCAGTCATCCAAAGTCGATCGCGTGTGTTCCAATCCGCATTCAGCCTCCCTTATAAGGACACTCTGATTTATTGCTGTAGTATCGTCCGCAAACAGGATCATATCGGTGGTAGGATCGGCGCTTCCCAGATCATTAATATAAATCAGGAAGAGCACCGGTCCTAGCACCGATCCCTGTGGGACTCCAAATGTTACAGGACGTATATTAGAATTAACATTATTTATGGAAACCAGCTGATTTCTGGGAAATAAATAAGACTCAATCAGTTTAACCGCCGGGGGGGCAAAATTATAAAATCTGAGCTTGTCAAGTAATCTGTCGGGGCAAACGCAGTCGAATGCCTTCGACAGGTCACAAAAAAGTGAGGCGGTGTAAGAGCAACTCTCAAAGCCCTGATTTATAATATCAACGAGCTCCTGAATGGCCATGGTAGTCGAGTGGCCCTGTCTGAAACCAAATTGTCTTGCATTGAAAAGACCATGAGACTCAAAATAATCCACTATTCTGGCCTTAAGGGCCTTTTCAAATATTTTACTAAAGATCGGTACTATAGAAATAGGTCTAAAGTTTTCGGGCCTGTCAGAGGGACCCTTTTTGTGTATCGGTTTAACTCTAGAGAGTTTTAGACATGTTGGATATAAAGAGGATCGAAGACATAGATTCAGCAATTTGGTAAGAGGGATATAGATTTCATTTTGAATACATTTAATAATTTTTGAGTTAAGACCATAGACGTCCCTACACGCACTATCCTTCAGTCCACTCAGGCTGTCCCTGATCTCAATAAATGATAAGGGTGAAAACTCAAAAGGGCTATCAGGGATTTTCTTTCTGTATGTAAAATTATTATGATAGTCCGTACTTGATCTGCTCGGCTCTGGGAGGCCGTTTATTATATGTTCGACCGAACTGATGAAAAATAAATTCATATCATCAGGCTTTAAGTCTGGAGAAATTTGAGTCATTTTACCATTCTTTATATGACCATTTATGAGCTGCCACATAGCTTTAGAAGTGTTTGAGGAGTTGCAGATAAATTTGTCATGTGCAGTAGTCTTAGCTATCTTAATCTCATTCCTATATCCAGATCTGAACTGTCTAACAAAAGCGGCAAAGTCTGGATCAGCTCTCCCAGAGCCCAGCAGCTCATTTAAGAGATGCAAGGTTTCTCTCATGTTGTAAAGTTTACCATTAAACCAGTTAATATTTGGTTGACTGTCAATATGGGTTACATTTTTAAGAGGGAAAGAACTTTCGGTTGCTTGCACAATTGTATCCAAAAAAATATCACACTTTCTTTCAGCCGATATGTCGGGAATATCGAGAAACGTCAAATCAACACCTTTAATAATACTGTTCAATGTATAAAGGCCCTGTTCAGTCACTGGTCTTGTTTTAATAGTTACCACTTCATCTAACCTGTCCAAAACATCAAATTTGATAAACAGTGCATGATGATCTGAGAGGGCCAGATCAATCACCCCAACCTGAAAGTCCGGTATATTGGTTAAAATATTGTCAATACAGGAGGACTGTCTTGTGTTCGTGAAGATGGTCGGCAACACAAGGTAGCATGCAAGCATGTCGAGGAAAGCGGTCTGTTTCGCATTTAAATTATGAAAGTTAATATTAAAGTCACCATTAAGGACCAAGTCCATGCCACATGAAGGCACCAGATCAAGAAGTGCCGACATGGTATCCATAAACATCTGGAAATCACCGTTAGGTGATCTATATATAGTAATAATTAAAATTTTCAATTTAGGGATCTCAACAGCACACAATTCACAATGCATCTCAGTAGACAGATCAGTAATTCGAGCGATCGCACCACACTGACCTGCCACACTGGTTCTTGCATAAATAGCAACTCCTCCATGACCATGAATTACTCTACAGAACCATGCAACAGGCACATAGTTCTCAATTCCATAAGATTGTAGCTCCTCCTCAGACATCCAGTGCTCAGAGAAGCATAAAAAGTCATAATTTAAGTTAAGGGCCTCAATTTCACTAACCTTGTTTCGTAAGCATTGTATATTCAGGCTAAAAATGGACACCTCGGGCACAGGGCCCCCTGGGATACCAGTGTTAATGTAAGGTGTATTTAAACCGTGATGGAAACTATGGTTTATGACCCTTGAGGGCCCACCGCAACTGGTGAGACCCTCTTTTCGCGAAAAAACCTGGAAACTAGCACACCACACGGCCAAGTCTGACTGTTCCAGGCTTTCTCAAGGTGGTCCTGATTTATGGTAACCTTCATGGACTTATACAGAGAAGGGTGCTTAGAAGTATGCTCCTCACATTTAACCCCAGGGAGGCTGGCCTCCAAAAAGTTGTGCAGATCTTCAGGCTTCGTGGCAGGGCTTAGCCTCGTGACGTGAAGGGATACGAATTTGGGGGCCGTTTGTACCATGGAGTGCTGACGGTTATCACCAACCACAAACTTGCGGTTTCTCCTGTTACGAACAATTTGAAAACCATCCTCCGTCATCTTATTTCCTTCGAGTGTTTGAATTTCTCGAAATTTATTTGCCGTTTGAGCTTCAAGAATGGCGCTATTCACTTGATGTCGGGAGATACATACAAATAGTTACAGTTTTTTTACTCGAATCATTAATTCTACAAATACCAATCAGACAGGCAATGATTCAAGATACCTATAGTTTAAAACGACAGAACGTAATTGACAAATTTACTATAATTAGAAGTTAGAATAGATTACGTAAAAACCCACTAAAATACGTTAACAGGCAACAGCGCTTCTTCGACCCTATATGTGTGATTCTCAAAATTTTGTAACCATTTGGAAAATGGAAAATTGAAAACAAATATGTTTCTAAAATGATATTTTTCAGAATATATTGCTCAAAATACTGAACTTAACATACACTGGATAGGCAGCAAAGATCATTTATTGGTATTTTCGAAAAAAATACACATTGTGGCTTCGGTGTTGATTATTTTTCTGCAGAGTTGTCTTATGTTTGAGTTTTTGGTTTCGTATTATTTGCATACTAATCAAAAAAATAGAATTAAAAAAAAATATAACCTTTTGTTTTACTAATTTTAATAATATCGAAATCTATATTTTCTAAGCTCACTGATTACCATCAAGCCTAGAAATTGTGCTTCGGAGTTGATTCGCATATCCGCAACGTATTGTGTTAGTTGCAGTCTAATTAAATTAATTAAATTAATAACAAATAGTGTATATCTTGCACAACTTTATTTATATTGAACATAATAATATGACGCTAAAGCTCAACCAGTTTAACACATATAACAAACGCATATACAAAAAATGTATTCTAAAAACTAACATATATGTAGGAACGAAGGACATACTTATTGTTTTTTCTTAGTCTTAATATACTCGTACAAGCGCTTACGAAATTTAATACTTTAAAAAAATTGACGTTCCGAAAAAATGATGGCCTCGTTTATTAATCTTTTCTATTTTCATTTTTTTTTTCACTGTCCCCTTTATCTACAATGCCAATGTCGTCTACATCAGGGAAGACAAATTACGCATCCTTTTACTTTCTTAAATATTTTACTTCATATCCGTCTTTTTCGTCATCTTATGTTTGCAATACAAGACCAGCATAAAACCTGAGAGTTTTTTCCCTGAATATTTGACCAATATAAAATCATTCTCACTGATTTGCATATCAAAAGATCTGTTGTTTTCTTCTTCACCTTTATTTTCATTTTTTCTCGTCATCAGAACTGTTGTAGACATCTTGATATTTCCATCGCATAACTAAATCGTAATAAAAAAACTAAGAATTACAATATCGTACAATATCCAGTAGCTCCATATTTTCGCACGCTGTACACAAACAAGTACCTACCTTTTTTATTCACTTCTAGTGAAACCACACAAGAGGGTCTGTTTCTAAAGAAATGGGCATAACTTATTATATAATATTAAATTTTTTAATAAAATCTTTATGCAACATCTTCAGAGCTTTGCTCATTAGTCTTTCTTGCTTCTTCTGTCCTTTTCTTGTATTTTCCTGCGCATAGTCTGCTGCTATGTTGTTCCAAGAAATCTTTTATTTTTGAGGCTAGCCTTAAAGCAGGTTCCATGTTAATTTTTAAACATTTCTTTTTTGATGTTTTAATTATACAAATAAACCTCTCTTTTTAATTTCTCAATGGCCCTGTAGGCCTTTGCTCTATCTCTCCTAACTCTTTTTCTACTAACATCATATCTGCCCAGTCTCCGTTCTTTTGTTGGGACTGGAGTGGATGGAGGAGTAATGTCTAAAAGAAATCTTTCCTCAGCTGCATCTAGTTCTGTCTTCTTTTGTCTATATTGGCGTAAACTGTTTGCCCAGTTTAGTCTTTTAATTTTTTGGTCTCTTCTATTTAAATTTTGATTTTTTTTACTTTGTCTGACTCTACTCGCCTTTGCAGTCTTTCTCGTTCTTTAAATTTCTCTTTTTTATATAATTCCGGTTTGTTTTTCAATTTCATTCTTCTTAAGCGTTGTAATCCCGGTTCTCGTTCTCATTTCCGTTCCTTTTCTTGTTCGGACTAGAGGCCATTGTTTGTGAAGAAATATGTTAATTTTTTGCATTGCATTTATAACTTACTTATACTTTATAGTAGGTTATTTGTAACTCCGAGGCACAATATCAACACCGAGGCTCCTATCACCGAGAAAATTAAACTGTTAAGTTTACCAAAAAATCAACGACCAAAGAAAGAGACAAGCGGTGCAAAAAATAAAAAATACAGACATAAAAAGACAAAACACCAGAAAAACATAGGAATTCCTAGAACTACCAACAACATCCCAGAACAAACAATTTGAAGACTTCACGCCGACAATAACATTGAACCCCAAAATAAACAAAACACAAACAAATAACAACAACGACAATGATGAACCGACAGAAACCGTAACTAAAATTAAAGTTCCACGAATAATACTAAGACAAAAAGAGCTTTACTCAAAAATATCTAGCTACCTTACCCAGAAAGGTATTAGCTTTGGTAATGCAGTAACTATACCCGAGGGAGTGAAACTTCATCCGCCAACCCCTCTGGACTACAAAAAAATAGTACAATTCTTTACGGAAAATAACATTTATCACTACTCCTTTAGATTTGCAGAGGAAAAAGAATTACATGTAGTTCTGAGGGGGATACTAGAATCATGGTCCGAGGAGGACGTAAAGTCAGACCTTGAGGACTTAGGTTTCAACCCCTCAAAAGTTATAAGGTGGAAACGCGCTGACGGCTCTGCCATGCCTCTCGTTCTGGTATTACTTCCCAGAAACGAAACAAGGATATATCAACTAAATTCAATAAATCATATTCGTATTCGGGTTGAAGCTCAAAGAGCCAAACCCCAAATTACACAATGTCATAGATGTCAGCTATTCGGACATTCACAATATAAATGCAACTCACCAATAAAATGCCTTAAATGCTCAAAAGAGCACATAGCAATTGAATGTCCGAATCCTGAGGCATTGAAATGTGCAAACTGCTCTGAAAAACACGCAGCAAACTCAAAAGACTGCAAACATCACCCGAATATGAAAAAGAACATTATAAATGACAACCTAAATGCGAACATAAATAATAACATCACCAGACCAAAAGCAAATCCCAACTTTAAATGGGGCGAGCAAAATAATGCAAATTTAAATCAAAACAACCAAAACCCTAACAATTCAGGACCAGAGGCATGGCAAAGCATATTACAAAAATCCATGCAATCCCTTTTGTCTGAATTCCAAGCACGGATGCAAGAACAAGTAAAAACAATGATGACGACATTAATGAATTCAAATCGTTGATGGCCTTGCAGAATGAGACAGCATTTTTTAGCTTGGTCACAATTAATATTAACTCAATAAAGAGAAAGAAACCTGAACTAATCGATTTTCTACAAAGGTATGACGTAGATGTACTTTTGATACAAGAAACATGGTTAAAGGGCGAACGCTTCACGTGCCCCAACTACACAGTCTACCGAAACGACAGACTAGATAGACATGCAGGTGGAACCATGATTCTTGTAAAAAAATGCATAAATGCACAAGCCGTGCCAGGTCTAACGAATTATACCCACATAGAACGTACCTTTATAAAAATTAAAATAAAAAAAGGATGGATTAAATTGGGTTCTGTTTACTGTAGTCCCCTAGTCAACTTTGGCAGGAATTGCCTGGCAAAAATATTTGACTGCGATGAATCAATTATCATAGGGGGGGATCTCAATGCTAAACATCGAATATGGGGATGTAGAGTTCAAAACAACAGAGGCTTCACCCTATATGACCAGTCACTTGACTTTAACTACCATATCTTGCCGCCGGTGGAACACACTCACCAACAAACAGGTACTCTACCGGAAATCTTGGATTTATTTGCAATTAAAAATACAGGACAACTCTCACAGCCAATAGTACTTTCGGAGTTGTCCTCAGATCACAGGCCAGTCATGGTCGAATACGGTAATCCAGAGGAGAAGGGGCATAGCTTCGTCTCAAGGACAAGGGTAAATTGGCCTCAATTCAAAAGGAAAGTTCAAAGCGGCGAAGCGTTACCCCCGATCCTAACAAAAGTTGACATAGAAAACGCAATAGTAAAAATCATAAGCGAAATAAATTCTGCCATGACTGAAGCCTCTGTAACAACTACAACCAGATTTTTAAAACGGGGCGATCTAGGAGGCGAACTGGCGCTTAAAATCAGAAATAAAAACAAACTACTAAAACAAGCATATAGAACTGGCGATCCGCGCATTAAAGAACAAGCAAATAGAGAAACTGCAGCCATAAGGGTATTATTAAATGAAAAAAAATCGGAATTATGGCGTCAAAAAACCTCAAACCTAAGAATAGACGATAACACAATTTATAAATTCACAAAGTCACTAAGCAAAGGTTCCAAAAAAAACCATTATCTTATCTTAGGAATGAGGCAAACGGCACCATAATGACCGATCCACGAGAGAAAACTGAACTATTCGCGGACAGCCTCTGCGGGCAGTTCAGTGAATTTCCATCCACGAATCCAACAAAAGATGCGCGGGTCGCCAGAACTGTTCAAATTTTCAAAAATATGCAAATCTTTGAACAAAACGTACAACAAGTCACAACAGAAGAAGTTCAATCCATTATACAATCTATTAACGCAAAAAGAGCGCCCGGTTTTGACGGCATAAAAAACATCGCAGTCAAAAGTTTGCCAGATAAAGCAATTAAGGATATAGTAGACATAGCTCAAGCAATACTCAAAACAAATTACTTCCCAGACAATTGGAAAAAGGCCAAGGCATTAATTCCTAAAACTGGTAAAGACCCTACGTTAGCCGCCAGTTATAGACCCATAAGTCTACTATCTTGTCTAGGTAAAATTGTTGAAAAACTGATACTAAATCGGATTTCTGACTTTGTATCTAACAACAATATACTACCACCAGAGCAGTTCGGATTCAGGGCTGCTCATTGCACGGTGCGCCAGACGACAAGGCTGGCGACTAACATACTAAGAGGATTTAATCGTCACATGTCAACAGGAGCAATTTTCTTTGATGTCTCTAAAGCATTCGATAAGGTCTGGCACGACGGCCTTATACTAAAATTGATAAGGATAGGTATGCCTGATTACTTAATCAGGCTCATAATTTCATTCCTTGAGAACAGATCATTCGCGGTATCATCAGAAAACACAATCTCATCTACTAAAAGAATCAAAGCTGGAGTACCACAAGGTTCACCTCTAGCAGCGATCCTCTACAACATCTTTACAGCAGACATACCAAAGCATAATCAAACCCAACTATATCTTTTTGCTGATGATACCACGATAACTGCCACCTCAGGAGCACCCTGGATTGTTGTCTCACGTCTGCAACGCCATGTTGAAATAATCCAAAAATGGCTAGACACATGGAAACTCAGACTGAATGAGGGTAAAACCCAAGCCATTTTCTTCTCGAAGGCCAGGCTAAAATTACCTGAGACCAGAGTCAAAGTGAATAAAAAGCCTATAAATTGGAGCAGTAAAATTAAGTATCTGGGGCTCACCTTCGACAAGAAATTGACTTGGAGTTTAAATGCTGACGAAAGAATCATGAAAACACAAAAACAATTAGGGGCAATTTACCCACTTCTATGCTACAACAGTAAAATTGACCTACGGACAAAAACAATAATATACAAGACAATAATAAGACCTATACTAACATACGGTGTACCAACATGGTGCACCGTCAACAATACAAAACTGACAAAATTACAAAGACTACAAAACAAAACATTACGCATAATAACAAACGCCCCAAGATGGTTCCCGACAGACGCACTTCACAGAGAATTACAAATCGACAAACTAGACGTATTCCACACGAAACTAATAACTAAATACTACGCCAGAACAGACATATCAGACAATATATTAATACAAAATTCACACGTAAGATCACAACAACATCACACACACAAATACCCAAAAGACTGGCTTCCACCCTAACAATGAGATGACTGAGAAAAAAAGCAGAACTTTAAAAAAAAAAAAAGAAAAATAAAATAAAATAAACAACAAACTCAAAATGATAAATGTAAAACAAATCAAGAACAATGTAAAAATCAAAACCAAAAAAATCCGAAATGTCATCGAAAAGATATATCGAAAAACAAAAGGAGTCAAAGCGAAAGCTAACTTGAAGACCACCATTACATCGGATGGAGGATTCATTCGAGCTCCAGCTTTCAGAGAAGCAAGAGCTTGAAGTATCCTGAAAGGTGAGATCCTGAAAGGTTATTTATTTAGGGTTAGCGAGTATAAAAATTCGTTATTTCCTGCTGTTGGATTTATATGCCATAACAGCGGAGCCCTATTTTATTCTCGGCTATAAAAGATAGTCCACTGCGACCTGACCTGGGTGCGATTCTTTATAATAGTAGAGATTCTATTCTATTTAATTCTTGCTGTTGGGTTTGTACCCCAATAACAGCGGAATCCCATTTCTTGCTCGGCTATAAAAGATCGTACACTGCGACCTGACCTGGGTGCGATTCTTTATAATAGTAGAGATTCTATTTTATTTAATTCTTGCTGTTGGGTTTGTACCCCAATAACAGCGGAATCCCATTTCTTGCTCGGCTATAAAGATCGTACACTGCGACCTGACCTGGGTGCGATTCTTTATAATAGTAGAGATTCTATTTTATCTAATTCTTGCTGTTGGATTTATATCCCATAACAGCGGAGCCCTATTTTATTCTCGGCTATAAAAGATCGTACACTGCGACCTGACCTGGGTGCGATTCTTTATAATAGCAGAGATTATATTTTATTTAATTCTTGCTGTTGGGTTTGTACCCCAATAACAGCGGAATCCCATTTCTTGCTCGGCTATAAAAGATCGTACACTGCGACCTGACCTGGGTGCGATTCTTTATAATAGTAGAGATTCTATTTTATCTAATTCTTGCTGTTGGGTTTGTACCCCATAACAGCGGAGCCCTATTTTATTTCGGCTATAGAGAACTCACAAGCTGTGCATTACTAGACACAATAAATTGTGGATTGATTCTCCTTCATAGTAGAAATATCTTTATTTAATTATCCTATTTTATTTCGGCTATAGAGAACTCACAAGCTGTGCATTACTAGACACAATAAATTGTGGATTGATTCTCCTTCATAGTAGAAATATCTTTATTTAATTATCCTATTTTATTTCGGCTATAGAGAACTCACAAGCTGTGCATTACTAGACACAATAATTGTGGATTGATTCTCCTTTATAGTAGAAATATCTTTGTGCAATTCTTGCTGTTGGGTTTGTACCCCATAACAGCGGAGCCCCCATTTCTTTCTTGGCTATAAAAGATCGTACACTGCGACCTGACCTGGGTGCGATTCTTTATCATAGTAGAGATTTATTTAATTATTGCTATTGGATTTACATCCCCTAACAACAGAATTTTATTTTATTTCGACTACAGAGAACTCACAAGCTATGCTTTACCAGACACAATATTGGTTCTGCACCGACAGGAATTAGAAGATATACATTCAGCGGCTGGACCAACGAACAGGTTGGATTCATTTTGAATAGGCCAAGATTGGAAGAGGGATTTTGTTTATTTTAGCCATGTGGATTGAATATTGGATTTATAAATAAAAGAAATTATCAAAGTTAAAATTGACTTATTTATGAGTGAATCTCCACTGAATACTACCCAGGTATTGTGATAGACAGTTATTGACGTTAATAATTTTTAACCACAAAATAATTGTTGTCACAATTGGCGCCCGAGCAGGGACCTGAGAAAAGGGACCTGAGGAAAAGGAACCTGAGAAAAGGGACCAAGAGAATCTTAGAAAGAAGGTGAAAAGATTTTAAGATTTTCGAAAGAAGATACATTTTTTATTAAATAATAATTAATAATGCCGAACCGAAATAGTAATCGTCGTTCTGCCCCAATAGAACCAGAAGAAATATCAGAAGAATCTCAATTACCAGAAGTTGAAGATCCTCGTTTGTCATGGATTTCTAAACTAAAGAGAAATATTTTGGTTGAGGATCTAAATAAATGGGGTAAACAATGAAGGAACACTTGAAGAATTACGACGAAAGTATTTAGATGTTTATAAACAAAAATTTATTAACTTACCTGTTCTTCCAGAACAAATAAATAATACTTTTCAACATAATAATTCTTCAGAAAAGAGAAGAGATATGTTGAACCAAGTCAGAAGATGGGGCATATTTTTTAATGGTAAATCTTTCGACGAAGCATCTTTATTCATTAACAGATTAAAAATTTTGAAAAATGAATATTTAATTCCAGACGAAATAATATTGAGTGCAATGCCAGAACTTTTACGAGATCAAGCATATCAATGGTTTGAAATGAGTAAATATCCCTGGGATTGTTGGTATACTTTTGAAGAAGATTTTAAATCTTTCTTTTTCAAATCAGATTATGTGGATGAAGTGGAAGAAGAAATTCTGGACAGAAAACAGAAAGAATATGAAACGGGACGACAATATGTTTTAGAAATTCAAACATTGTTTGCCCGTCATGGAGCCTTTCCTGAACTAAGGAAATTAAGTATAATGTAGAGAAATTTAAAACCAGAATATAAATACTATATTAGAAAAGACGATATCAAAAGTGTTCAGGATTTAATAAAATTAACAGAAAATTTCGAAAAAAATTAAAAATGAGGAGAACCAAGTTAATAGAAGAAAGAATTTCAATGTGAGCAGAAACGAAAATTATAACAATAACCGTAGGTTTGAATCACCAAGAAATAATAATTATGAAAGGAAAATTGAATGTTACAACTGTCACCGTATAGGTATTTTGACTAAAGATTGTGATTGTCGAAGAAATAGGAATGTACAAGGAAATTTTCACAATAATAAAAATCAAGCTACTCTTCCTCAAAATACATATCAGAGAAGTATGTCTAATAATTCCAATCAAGTTAATACTACTACGGTGGGGCGACGTGAAGAAGATATTTGTCAGTCAAATAATATGAAAAAGGATAGTCCTTCTTTGAGGTTTCACTATCCTTCCACAAGTTTAACCTCTGAGAGCCAGGAAGTTAATGCGTCTAATGTGAATGTTTGTCCTGTGTCAGAAGGAAATGTTTCTCTTAAAGAAGATCGTTTGGTTAGAGAATTCTGACAATGTAAATATAATTATTGACACTTGTGTAGTAGAGGAAAATATAGTACAAGATGAAGAAACTAAAATTCAAGAATTTTTAAACAAGGAATTATCAATTTAATGAAGTTAAAGGACCTTGCCGATTGACAGAACATACAATTTATATTACTAATAATAAACCAATTAAACAAAGATATCGTCCACAAAATCCTGCAATGCAAGCCATAATTAATGAAGAAGTTAACAAAATGCTTAATGATGGCATTATAGAACCTTTAAATAGTCCATGGAGTTCGCCAGTAGTTATAGTGAAGAAAGATTTGCATTGATTTTCGAAAAATAAATGAAGTTTCTCAAAAAGATGCATATCCTTTACCACTTATTCAAGCCATTTTGGACAAACTACGTGGTTCCCAATATTTTACAAGTTTGGATTTGAAACAAGGCTATTGGCAAGTCCCACTTTCTGAAGATAGTAAACAAATAACAGCTTTTACAGTACCTGAAAGAGGATTATTTCAGTTTCGAGTAATGCCTTTTGGTTTACACTCAGCAGGTGCTACTTTTCAACGTTTACTTGACTCGATCGTTTGACCAGATTTAGATTCAAAAGCTTTTGTTTATTTAGATGATATTATAATTTTGGGAAGAAATATTGAAGAACATATGGGAAATGTTAAAGAAGTTCTTCGAAGATTACGGATTGCGAATTTAAAAATTAATCCAGAAAAATGTAAATTCTTTAAAAAAAGTTTAAAATATTTGGGACATTATGTATCAGAAGAAGGTATTAGTACTGATCCCGATAAAGTTAGTGCAATTCAAAATATGAAAGATCCAAAGAATATTCGGGGAATTCGTAGTTTCGTTGGAGTAACGTCATGGAACAGGCGTTTTATCCCGAATTATTCTAAATTGGTCTCGCCATTAACAAAATTATTACAAAAGAAAAGGAAATAGGAATTAAAAAAAAGAAGAGCAACAGGAAGCATTTGAAAAACTCAAGAATGTTTTAACAGAAGCTCCTATTTTGGCTTGTCCTGATTTTAATTTACAATTCACACTCCAAACTGATGCTTCACAAGATGGAATCGGAGCAGCTTTAATTCAAAAACAAAACGGAAATGACAGAGTTATTGCTTATGCCAGTCGTACGTTGTCAAATCCAGAGAAAAATTATTCAGTTGCAGAAAAAGAATGTCTTGCAATTGTTTGGGGAATCCAGAGAATGCGTTCATATTTAGAAGGATATCATTTTACCGTTGAAACAGATCATCAATCATTGAAGTGGTTACAATCTCTTAAGAATCCTACAGGAAGATTAGCTAGATGGGTGATTGATCTACAACAATGTTCTTTTGATATTAAATATAAAAAGGGTGTTCTTAATAAATTAGCAGATGCTTTATCAAGATCACCGCTCGATGTTTGTTTAACTGAAGAAGTAGCGGGTAACTGGTATATTAAAAAAATGACCGAAGTTCAACAAAATCCAGAAAATTATCCTGATTTAAAAATAATGAATGGTAAATTATATAAACATTTTTTTGAAAGAACCGATTTTACTGAACCTGAATTAACTAATCCATGGAAATTATGTGTACCTGAAAATGTAAGAACAAATGTTTTGAAAGAAAATCATGATGAACCTACTGCAGGACATATGGGAATAGCGAAGACAATTTCAAGAATTGCCAAGAGGTATTATTGGCCAGGCATGTTCAGAAATATTTCTTAATATGTCAGAAATTGTCTAACTTGTCAGCGGTATAAACAGTCGCAGCAACAAACTGCAGGATTGATGTCTTTTTCGCCAACAAATGGACCCTGGAATACAGTCAGTACAGATCTAATAGGACCTTTACCAAGATCCATTAGAGGAAATAGTTACGTAATCGTATTTCAAGACCGTTTTACGAAATGGACTGAAGTTCAACCGTTGAGAAAAGCAACTACTGAAAAAGTTTGTCAAGTTTTTAGAGATATGATTCTTTCATCTTTCGGTTGTCCAAAAGTTATAATTACAGATAATGGTACACAATTTAGCAGTAAGAAATTTACAAAATGTTTGTCAACTTTATCTATTCGACATCACAAAACAAGTCTTTATACTCCTCAAGCAAATCCAGTTGAAAGAAGAAATAGAGATATTAGGACCGTTATTTCTCAATATTGTGAAGAGGATCATCGAAAATGGGATAAGTTTATACCCGAACTTAATTTCGCTCTTAACTCAGTAGTACATGAATCTACTGGGTACAGTCCAGCATTTCTAAATTTTGGAAGAGAACTGGAGCTACCTAAGGGAATATATAGGAATGAAGATAATACAGGGTGTAACTAAATAAGTGTAAAACATTTAAGGGGCTGATTCCCCATCGAAAAAAAGATAGGATCTTTCATATAAACAAACTTTATTGGAGCATCCCTTATTAAGATACAGCCCCTTAAAGGGGGTACATAAAATTTGTTTAACAATTTTTTTCACAAGCACTAAAAAAGTTACAATATTTACAAACTGACAGCTTGATACCAATTTAATTGTCACTATCGCTAATAGCGGCCTACTAGATAAATTAGTTTCGTATTTTCGTTTTATAGCGATATGTATCTTGGTCGTAAAATAATTTTTTGCTGCGAACTGGTTTATTTTGGGCAAAAAATTCAAGATACATTTTTTGTTTAGAATGAAACAGGCTATCGGAAATTAATTCTTAAATGGTAAACAAATAATAAGGCAAAAAGTTGCATTGGAAATAAATTTTAGGGGTTGCGTTTTCCACCCCTTACAACCATGGGGTAAACAAAATAAATTACTGGCTAAGTGTCTTTTTGGTAGTAGAAAATGTCAGGTTAATTTCAATATTGTAACTTTTTTAGTGCTTGTGAAAAAAATTGTTAAACAAATTTTATGTACCCCCTTTAAGGGGCTGTATCTTAATAAGGGATGCTCCAATAAAGTTTGTTTATATGAAAGATCCTATCTTTTTTTCGATGAGGAATCACCCCCTTAAATGTTTTACACTTATTTAGTTACACCCTGTATAGAACCAAACAGTCAGGAAGATATTAGAAATCGTGCGTTAAATTTATCTAAAATGGAAGAAATTTTCGAATTTGTTCGTCTAAACTTGGAAAGATCATTTGGAAAACAAAGTCATTATTATAATCTTAAAAGAAGACATTTTCAGTTTAAAGTTGGGGATAACGTTATTAAAAGAGAACATTATTTGTCATCAGGAGCTAGAGGTTTTGCATCCAAATTAGCTCCGAATTTCGCTGGACCTTTTATTATATCAAAAGTTATTTCACCAAACATATAACATATAAAAGATTTAAAAATAGCACATGTTAAACAATAATTTATTCGAAGATTTTCCTGACAATAAGAGGTTTCGTTTTAAACTAAAAAATCATGGTTGGGTAACAAAAAGTTTTCTTAAAAAAAAAAAATTTAATTGTTATTAAAATTAATTTTTTTTTATCGTTTCCGAGGAGGTATTGTAACGATACTCCCAAATCTTTTATTTTCTATTCGTATTCGTTCATAGTTTTCTTTTTCCTCGTAAGGAAAATGTAACCTAATCTGTTAACCTTTTGACACAATGTCACTTCTGACGATTAATGATTCGTTCATAGTTTTCTTTTTCCTCGTAACGAAAATGTAACCTAATCTGTTAACCTTTTGACAAAACGTCATTTCTGAAAAATTCATGTAGAAATCCAATCTTTCCTGGTCCTCCTGTATAACAAACAATTTTGCACAATAGCAACCGACGCGACGAGTATAAAGGTGGATTTATAAACTCGAAAAGTTGGTGAGGTTGAAGTTATGGTGAAGTTTCGAATTCCGAGCATAAAAATTGATTATTTCGAACTTCCCGGGTAGTTCGAGATAACCAATTTTTATGCTCGGAGTTCGGAATATCTAACCTCACAAACTTGATCATAACTTCAACCTCACCAACATTTCGAGTTTATAAATCCAGCTTAAAAGGAGATGCAGCGCGATGGAGGATTCAAAAAAATTCGTGTCAAAAATTCGACTGTTAGCACTGTTAGCAGCGTTCGCGAGCGGTCGAGCGGCCAATGAGTTTAAAGTTTAGACTTTTGACAAAAACGAGTTTTTAGCAAATAGAGTTTCTATTGAGTTTATTTAAAAGCGGAAAATAAAAAAAGCTAGTCTTCAGATGGAAGAACTAGTGAATAACATCCAGCCGATGCCGCCGGATGAGGTGGCCGGCGCAAATCAAAACAAAATCGCGCTTATTCAGTGTAACAATGGTAGTGAGAAAAGCAGCAAAAGTGTTAAAAGTGGTAAACGCCAACTATCCGCAGAGCAGAGAGGCAAGGGAAACATCAGAGGAAAAGTGTGCTCGTATGGAAGAGAAGTGGGAGAGGGAGTTCGAACGAATGAACTCAAAATGGGAGAAAAAAGTTGCGGATTGCACTGAGCAAATCAATACGCTGATCAAACTGAATGAAGATCTTCTGAGCTTAATTAGTAAGTATGAGGCCTACATTGACGGTAAAGAGATCTCTCATTTTGGAAAAAATTTAAAATTAATAGGTACACTTGACACTTCTACAGATATAAATTTGGAAAAAGACAATAGTAACAAAAATAAAAATGATTTGCCAGGCCCTTCAGGCACTCTAAAAAATAATCTAAAAAATAATGAAACCAAAAATAATGTTGAAACTAAAATGTTTCAAAAATCGAAACCAAAAATAACAATAAAAAAAGTAAATGAGGTAAAGACTATGACCGATTACCCAAATGATGTGAACTTTGATGACTCTTCCTCAGACTCAGACCCTGAGAGGGCCGATCATCGGAATCAATCAAAAAAAGGCAAGATCGACACTGAGGATGCAGAGATGCGGTCCCTCTCGGAGTCTGAGTCTGAGAAGGAGTTGAACAAAAACAATATTGACGAAGGTTACGTTAAGATAAATCGACAAAGACGTAAACGTGCAGGAACTAGACTCTAGTAATTCAATGAACAAACGAAAGAACACCGCGGAGGAGTTTCCCCCCTAGCAGCGGTTGACAACAAAAAACTTGAAGTGTTCAATGAGTCAAGCAAGTTAAGTGCTGCTGGGAGGAGCGACTCCTCAGCGGAGCTGACAAAGACAAACAAACAAACATTGATGAACAAACAAACTGAAAACAAAAGACCAAACGAAACAACCATAACTGAGGACGATCTGGTGAAGAGGGTGCGGGTACCACCGATAGTCATACATAATAAAAATATGTACTCGAAGGTAGTCTCATATTTAAGAACAAAAAATGTTGATTGCGGCAGGGGAGTGACAACTGCAGAAGGTGTAAGGATTAACCCTCCTACCCCTCGCGACTACAAGGAGATTCGCAAACTCCTAATCTCAAAGGAAATTATTCATCATTCGTTCCCCTTTGCTGATGAGAAGGAGCTCCATGTGGTCGTGAGGGGCGTATTGGAGGCATGGTCCGAAGAAAAGATCAAGCAAGACCTCGAAAAATTAGGGCTTCACCCATCAAAAGTGGTTAGGTGGAAGAGAGCTGATTCGTCACCCATGCCAATAGTGCTGGTCCTTCTTCCCATCGATGAAAAAAGGATATATGATCTTAGATATTTGGATAATCTAAGAATAAAGGTGGAATCCCAAAGGACAAAGCCGACCACAACGCAATGTCATCATTGTCAAATGTTTGGGCACTCCCAACACAAATGCACGGCCCTAGAGTAAGATGCCTGCGATGTGCAGGATGTCACCGTGTTGGTGAGTGTCCAAATAGAGATAACCTAAAGTGTTGTAATTGCGGTGAGGCGCATGCGGCTAACGATAGGGTATACGCGAAGCACCCCGAAACAGTCAGAGAGGTTGCAAACAGAAAACTAGCCCAAAAGAGCCAAGCAAACATCCCACCGCCCACCTTTAAATGGGGATCACAAAAGAATTCTGATCTTCAGAGTAATCCCCAACAAAGTCAGCAAAACAACAGCAACAAACAACGTGACAATCAGGAAGCAGGACCGGCACGTGGCTGGGAAGCTATTATTCAGCATTCCATGCATTCTCTTCTGGCAGAGTTCCAGGAGAGAATGCAGAGCGAAATGAAAGCTATGATGACAACACTTACATCATCGTGTCGTTAATGGCGCTGCGGATAGAAGTTGCATATTTTAGCTTGGCAACATTCAACATAAATGGTATCAAAGGTAAAAAACTTGAAATAATTGATTTTGTGCAAAGATACGACATTGATATTTTAATGATCCAAGAAACATGGTTGAAAGGTGAGAGGTTCACCATCCCTAACTATGCCATCTACAGAGTCGATCGAGAAGGTCGGCCAAAAGGGGGAACCATGATCTTGGTGAAGAAAAATATCATCGCTCAATCAATGCCTGGTCTTGCGAATTGTACTCATATAGAGGGTACCTTCATCAAGATTAAAACCAAAAATGGGTGGATAAAACTTGGTTCTGTCTACATTAGCCCCTCAGTTAAAGTAAACGAGGCCTGCCTGGCAGAAATTTTCGATGTACAAGAGACGATCATTGTGGGGGGCGATCTAAATGCGACTCACAAAGCGTGGGGCTGCAGGTCGCAGAACTCACGTGGGACCGCCCTCTATAATGCATCGAGTGACCTAAATTATTGCATTATACCACCGGAAGAGCACACCTACCATCAGTCGGGTTCTCTTCCGGAGATATTGGACATTTTTGTTGTTAAAAACACTGGGCGCATGACGCAACCAGTGGTCATGAATGAAATGACATCAGATCATAGGCCGGTCATGGTGGAATATGGAGATCCTGCGGAAAGGGGACAGGGCTACGTCTCTGTTACGAAAACTAACTGGAGGCTCTTCAAGCACCAGTTAGAAAATAATGAAAGACTGCACCCGATCGTTACTGACGAGGATTTAGAAACGGCGGTGAAAAAACTGACCCTGGAAATAGATAAAGCTATGGCCGGCTCATCTGAAACAAAAGTGTCCAAATTTTCAAAAAAAGGGGATTTGGGTCCAGAACTGATTCGGCTGATAAAAGTCAAAAATAAAGTAATGCGTTTAGCATACCGAACTGGTGATCCGCAGATAAAAGCTGAGTCAAATAGGAAATCCGCAGAAATAAGAAGATTACTAATTGAAAAAGAGTCTGAACTCTGGGATCACAGGACAAAAGACCTGAGAATAGAAGACGCCTCAATTTACAGGTTCACGAGGTCTCTGATCAGGGGGGGGGGGCAAAAAGCCTGTCCCTCCTCTCAGAGACCCGGCCAAAAATACGATCATTTCAAACCCGGGGGAGAAGGCTGATCTGTTTGCGACAAGTCTTCGCGAGCAGTTTAGCCTTTTTCCGACGGAGGATCATCAGCGTGATCTGCGGATTGCCAGGATGACATTTCACCACCAGAGCAGTTCGGTTTCAGAGCTGCTCATTGCACGGTGCGCCAGACAACGAGGTTGGCGACAAATATACTAAGAGGATTCAACAAACGACAGTCAACAGGAGCGGTCTTTTTTGATATCGCGAAAGCTTTCGACAAGGTCTGGCATGATGGTCTTGTACTAAAATTAATTAGGTTGGGTATGCCAAACATTTTAATAAAAAGAATCCAGTCATATCTCGAGGCAAGGTCCTGCGTAGTGTCATCTGAAGGTATGCTATCGACAGCAGTCGAAATTAAAGCAGGTGTGCCGCAGGGATCCCCCTTAGCGGCCATACTCTATAATATATATACTTCTGACGTACCTAAACACGTACAAACATCGCTATATCTGTTTGCAGATGACACGGCGATCACTGCCACCTCGAGATCGCCCTTGTGTGTAATTTTGAGGCTGCAGCGACACATAGCTCTCTTCTCGCAGTGGTTGGCGGAGTGGAAGCTTCGCCTCAGTCCAGAGAAAACCCAAGCTATTTATTTCTCGAAGGCTAGGCTTAAGCTCCCAAGAGAGAAAATTAGAGTTATGAATCAGCAAATCCCTTGGTCAAACAAGGTGAAATATCTCGGCCTATCCTTCGACAGAAGAATGACTTGGAGGTTCACGGCTGAGGAGAGGCTTCTGAAAGCTAGGAAGCAGCTCTTCGCCATCTATCCACTTATAAACAAGAGAAACAAAATCACTCTAAAGACAAAAACAAATTTGTACAAAATTTTAGTTAGACCAATACTTACATATGGGATACCAACGTGGTCTACTCTCTGTGCTACCCAGCACCTGAAGCACCAGAGATTTTAAAACATGGCACTAAGAATCATTACTGACGTACAAAAACACTTCCCTGTAGACCTGCTTCACAGAGACATGAAAATAGACACCCTAAGACAATACTACGACAAAATTATCAAAAATTATTTTAAACGAACGGACATTTCCACAAACCCGCTGATAATAAACTCGCATATTAGATCAAGACAGAATGAGAGATCTCATTACCCGAAAGATTGGTTGCCTCCTTAGTAAAAGATTTCACTCATTAAAAATAAAAGAAAAATCAAAATCAAAAAAGTTCTCAAAATTTTTAAAATTTTCAAAATTTAAATAAAAAATCGTTCTCAATAAAATAATCCAAACAAAGCAATTCAAATAAACAACAGCAAAGAAGATTCAACTATTGTCAAACCATAATTTAGAAACGGAAGAAATAGAGCTTTGCTCTGACTTGAGAGAATACCCCATAGCACTCGGATGGAGGATTCATTCGAGCTCCAGCTTTCAGAGAAGCAAGAGCTTGAAGTATCCTGAAAGGTGAGATCCTGAAAGGTTATTTATTTAGGGTTAGCGAGTATAAAAATTCGTTATTTCCTGCTGTTGGATTTATATCCCATAACAGCGGAGCCCTATTTTATTCTCGGCTATAAAAGATCGTACACTGCGACCTGACCTGGGTGCGATTCTTTATAATAGCAGAGATTCTATTTTATTTAATTCTTGCTGTTGGGTTTGTACCCCAGTAACAGCGGAATCCCATTTCTTGCTCGGCTATAAAAGATCGTACACTGCGACCTGACCTGGGTGCGATTCTTTATAATAGTAGAGATTCTATTTTATTTAATTCTTGCTGTTGGGTTTGTACCCCAATAACAGCGGAATCCCATTTCTTGCTCGGCTATAAAAGATCGTACACTGCGACCTGACCTGGGTGCGATTCTTTATAATAGTAGAGATTCTATTTTATCTAATTCTTGCTGTTGGATTTATATCCCTAAACAGCGGAGCCCTATTTTATTCTCGGCTATAAAAGATCGTACACTGCGACCTGACCTGGGTGCGATTCTTTATAATAGTAGAGATTCTATTTTATTTAATTCTTGCTGTTGGGTTTATACCCCAATAACAGCGGAATCCCATTTCTTGCTCGGCTATAAAAGATCGTATACTGCGACCTGACCTGGGTGCGATTCTTTATAATAGTAGAGATTCTATTTTATCTAATTCTTGCTGTTGGGTTTGTACCCCATAACAGCGGAGCCCTATTTTATTTCGGCTATAGAGAACTCACAAGCTGTGCATTACTAGACACAATAATTGTGGATTGATTGTCCTTCATAGTAGAAATATCTTTATTTAATTCTTGCTGTTGGGTTTGTACCCCGTAACAGTGAAGCCCTATTTTATTTCGGCTATAGAGAACTCACAAGCTGTGCATTACCAGACACAATAATTGTGGATTGATTCTCCTTCATAGTAGAAATATCTTTATTTAATTCTTGCTGTTGGGTTTGTACCCCGTAACAGTGAAGCCCTATTTTATTTCGGCTATAGAGAACTCACAAGCTGTGCATTACTAGACACAATAATTGTGGAATGATTCTCCTTCATAGTAGAAATATCTTTATTTAATTCTTGCTGTTGGGTTTGTACCCCGTAACAGTGAAGCCCTATTTTATTTCGGCTATAGAGAACTCACAAGCTGTGCATTACTAGACACAATAATTGTGGATTGATTCTCCTTCATAGTAGAAATATTTTTATTTAATTCTTGCTGTTGGGTTTGTACCCCATAACAGCGGAGCCCCCATTTCTTTCTTGGCTATAAAAGATCGTACACTGCGACCTGACCTGGGTGCGATTCTTTATCATAGTAGAGATTTATTTAATTATTGCTATTGGATTTACATTCCCTAACAACAGAATTTTATTTTATTTCGACTACAGAGAACTCACAAGCTATGCTTTACCAGACACAATATTGGTTCTGCACCGACAGGAATTAGAAGATATACATTCAGTGGCTGGACCAACGAACAGGTTGGATTCATTTTGAAGAGGCCAAGATTGAAAGAGGGATTTTGTTTATTTTAGCCATGTGGATTGAATATTGGATTCATAAATAAACGAAATTATCAAAGTTAAAATTGACTTATTTATGAGTGAATCTCCACTGAATACTACCCAGGTATTGTGATAGACAGTTTTTGACGTTAATAATTTTTAACCACAAAATAATTGTTGTCACAGTACCTACCTGCTTCCATATTCGTTAAAATGTTAATAACTATTTCGGCAAGACCATAGTCCTATTTACACTTTCGTATCAATACTTTACAAATGGTGACCCTTATTTTACGGCTTAGAAAATGGTATTATAAAAACACTTAAGTACAAAAGTAAAAAATAACAAATTATTAGTAATAAGCATATTGTAATATAAACAGTTTTACATAAACATTATTTTTAGTTATAAATATTAGGTACTTGAGATTTCATTATTCTTTAATTAATTAGTAATTTATTAGCTAATTTTATTCTTGGGAATCAGACCTTAGAGGATTTTGTGGTCGGCAAGCTGCAGTAAGGCTTCTTCATCTGTCATGCTCTACTTTAAAAAAATATCAACTTAGCATGCCATTGGCAATTTGATCAATACATATAGGTACATACATTACACATAATAGATATTTAGAAAAACCTACATTAGTATAAGCATCAGCATAACTGATAGGATAAACCCATAATTAAATTAAATTCTCAGTTAAGTAAAAATGATAATCCAGTAACCCTTCTGATTCTTACGTATATAAGTAAATACAAAATATTTTGCAACACATATTAGGTATAGCGTATCTAAGAAACTTAGAACAAGTAACTTAGGTAGGTACATATTATGAAAATATGAACACAGTTAACCTAAGCAGAAAACTTTGGAAAGTAAAGTTACGTTAGAATAATAATTTAAATCTTGATTTTTACGAGTTTTGGATGATTTTAAGCAAATTAATTAATGGTAAATAAGTTAACAATTACTATTTCTTATCATATAATTGTATTTAATAATTAATAACAACACTCCCAGCTTTCAAATTCCAAACTTCACTAGAATGCAATGGCGTCGTGTGTACCCACATCATACGTCGACAAGCGATAGAAGACAAGTGCGAAACAAGATGGGAGGCATTGTATGTGTAACATTATTTCACTCAACATCTTCGCTAGCATCAACTCAACAAGTTATATGATATTTACTTTAATGGAAAAGTAATCATTGAATCAAAAAATTAATTTTTGTTCCAACAGTTAAAGTTTAACAAATTTAAAACGTTGCTTTAAACGCGTAAAAATAATTACCCCAGTGGTTTTTTTAATTGAAACAAACATCTCATCGTTGACAGTCACGTGACTGTTGAATTAACCAATTGGTGATTGACTCGGAGTTGATGTTTATACGTTTTTATCTATAAATATCATTATGTAAATATAGAATTAAATTGTTAGGATAAATAGTACAATAAATATACCAAAACAGACTTTCTAAACCAGTTATTAAAAAAATAAAATAATAATAATATTTTTATGATTGGAACGGTGTTAATGATATAGAAACATACGCTTACCTTGCAGTCACTTTAAGATTTCACAAAGATCACAAAAAAACCCGAATGACTATCCTCTTTCGCTGCTCGATCTTAACTGAAATTCAGCTGAAATCCCTAATCCCTACCACTGAGGTACTCTAAATACAATTCGGGTCATAATTGTTCTAGAAATGCAGGCAACCTCGGTGTTGATGCGAAAACTTGGATACAAAATTGAACCTAAAATATCGAAACATTCATTCCAGATAACTACATAAAGTGATCATAGAATAAACCTTCTATATTTTGTTATTTATATTAATTTGCTACAGATTATTTAATTCCAATTTTATTTTTTCTAATGCTAATATCGAGAATACTTTTAAAAAACATTGGAGTTACAACCTTGCAGTTTACTTTGGGAACCTTGTACTGCCAACAACTTAGTTAGTACTATTTAAATAATTTCAGTTATAAGTAGTTCTAATAAAATACTCCACTAATTAAATTATCTTGACAGGAATTAGTCGAAACGAACTGACTATTCCGAAAAAAGTTACTGTTACATAAAGTGGTTCCTAGATTTTGAGAATTCCACATATACAGTGTGGCCCAAATTGGGCCTACATGTATGGGGATCTTGGAAACTATAGAAGATAGAGAAACGGTTAAATGGGGAAAGTTTTTGACAATTATATTTCTAACTGAAAACCGTTTAGTACGCGGCCCTATCTTTTTTGGTTTTTGAAATATGTTGAAAAAACCAAAAAGATGTATTTTCGAAAATATGCTGTAGATTTCTTATTATTCACTATTTTGGCAATCTGTAAAAACATTTTTAAAGCAACTTTTTAAGTAGATTTCAGTTCTGCAATTTAATTTTGAACACGACGTTCCATTTATTTTATACCGTCATCAGGTTCATTTTTTCTTATGGGCGCCATATTGTATTTTATACTTAAAAGGTAGCTTATGACGTCAGCTTTTCAACGATGTATTATTTGTTGGAAAATAAATGAAATTGACTTGAAAAATAAAGAAAATTAATTTTCGCAACACGTCAAATTTGAGAAGAACACATTAGGCAGGGTTAAATTTGTTTAAAATATCATAATATTATAATACATTATTTTATTTTTTCCTTATGGTTATACTTCATTTTTTACATAACCCCATAAATAAAAATCGAGAGGAGTTATATCAGGGGATCTAGCAGGCCAATTAACTGGTCCGCCGTTTGAAATTAATTTGTCATCAAATATCTGTCTTAAGAGAGTTTGAACTTCCCGAACATTATGTGCGGGACAACCGTCTTGTTGAAACCAAATATTATTCAATTGATCTTGAGGAACTCTTGCTCTAATTGCCGGTAATATTTGATCTTCTAACAGCTCCAAGTATCTTTGGCCATTCAACGTATGATTATAAAAGAATGGTCCTATAAGTCTGTTGTCTAAAATGTAAGGAGAAAAGTAAAGCTGGGTTACTTAATACCTGCTACATATTTAGCAAGCTAGGTGACATTACTTACCATACATACCACACCATACATTAAAACCAAATCGGGTTTGCAGTCTTCGTTGAGCCAATTGGTGAGGGTTTTCTGTTGCCCAAAAATGATGGTTATGTCTATTAAATACCCCGCAGTTGGTAAAATGTGATTCATCGGTCCAAATTACAAGACGACTGAAATCATGATTTTGTTCGCATTGATTCACATACCAATTTGAAAACTGCTTTCTTCTTGGATAATCCGTTTCTCGTAAACCCTGAACTATAGTTGGCTTGTATGGTCGATATTTATTTTCCTTAAGGACTCTTTGTATGGTACTTCGCGGGGTTGGTAAGTCTCTTGCCGACGCTCTTGTAGATGATGTCGGAGCGGCATTAAAATAGGCTCTGACATTTTCGTCACGCTCGTTATTACCTGCTTTTTCGTAACTCTTGGGCCGCGGTTTTTCAAAACTTCCATGGTTTCTCAGGTTCATAACAATTTTTGGAAAAAGTCTGATACTTGGCTGCGGTCTTTCAGGAAAATTTTCAAAATACCTTTCTAATGCAAGGTTTGCATTTCTGTTGCAATGAATGTAACATTCTAGCAAATCAAATTTTTCTTCGTGAGAAAAACGCAATGCCATTTTCTTTTAAATTCAGAATACACAAATAAATCGTTATTATTAGATAATAATAATAAAAACTATCATACTTTTACTCGTTCTGACAAGTAATATTTTTATTTCATTTTCAAACGGTAGTGGTTGGTCATAGGCTACTGGATTTTATTTTTGATTCATAGGTTATTCTAAGGTCATAGGCTACTGGATTTTATTTTTGATTCATAGGTTATTGTAACATTGTTGATTGAAACAATGCAAGCAGTGTTTTGTGAATGCTACAAAATGTAAACCTTTTAATTGGTATTCAATTTAGGGAGTTATAGTGCAGTTGTCAAATTTGACGTGTTGCGAAAATTAATTTTCTTTATTTTTCAAGTCAATTTCATTTATTTTCCAACAAATAATACATCGTTGAAAAGCTGACGTCATAAGCTACCTTTTTAGTATAAAATACAATATGGCGCCTATAAGAAAAAATGAACCTGATGATGGTATAAAATAACTGAAACGTCGTGTTCAAAATTAAATTGCAGAACTGAAATCTACTTAAAAAGTTGCTTTAAAAATGTTTTTACAGATTGCCAAAATAGTGAATAATAAGAAATCTACAGCATATTTTCGAAAATACATCTTTTTGGTTTTTTCAACATATTTCAAAAACCAAAAAAGATAGGGCCGCGTACTAAACGGTTTTCAGTTAGAAATATAATTGTCAAAAACTTTCCCCATTTAACCGTTTCTCTATCTTCTATAGTTTCCAAGATCCCCATACATGTAGGCCCCATTTGGGCCACACTGTATATTGCCCTGTTTCAAAAAAATATTTTTTAAGGTTTAAGCTAGTTGACCAATGGATTGATATTATTGAATGTTGAATGCTAAGCCGCTAAACAAGAATTAAAACCGGGGTCAAGGGTTAAACAAAAAACAGTGTTCAGAAAAATTCGTATTCGAGTCAATCATTTATTTCAAGCAAGGCTTTTCTCTAATTAGTTATCACGAAATCATCTTTTGCACCCGATACTGCCTGGGTTCCAACCATCTAACGCTTATCCAACAGCCTGCTTCCAAACCACTTCAAGCAGGAGAGGGGCATAGCAAATGATGGTAGAACTCGACGATTTCGGCACGGACCTGCTCAAGGGCGTCGCCACGAAAGAGCAGGAGAGGGCTGCTGCCCCCCCCCCCCACTAGAAATCTAAGAAATATGAAAAAATAGACATTAGGCAATAGAGACTAGAGATACATTGATACCTACTACCTAGACTCCTAGTCCAAAACTTCTGTCAGTAAGTTAACATTTCGTCAGACCGTCATGCACCTAATTTTTTATAAATTTAGTTCATTTCATTAACCCTTAAAACCTGAGCTTAGAAGACAACGACTTTTCCACTTTGATTTCTTATTAGTTCTTGCAAAAATCTATCGATAAATGCCTGCCTTGAACCTTTAATATTTAGATCTTTAGCCATACCTTCTCAACTATGTGTCTTTCATTGAGCCATGTTTTGTCGGTGTAATACACTGTTTTTTTTTTTCACGAAACGCCCGTATTTTTTCGAAATATTTTCGGCGCCATACAATCAGTCTTATCTTGTCTTGTCTGGGCTTCTCGACTATTTTTTCCTTCGTCATTTTCTTGAAGGCACTTCAAAACCCTGAACATAGTGCGCGAGGAAAGTTTCGTTAGAGTGCCACACATTTCTGCAGCATCCAATGTGGTTAGTTCAAGATTTCGTTACAGAATTCCATGGTATACATTTTTTTTTTCATTTCAATTCAATTTTAATCATTGTACTTATTTGTTCCCACCATTCATGTTTCCCCCATCCTCTCTTTTGTCTTGTCTGGTCCATTTGCTGGCGACGCCCTTGGGCCTGCAACTTCCATAAAATCGGCTTCACACCTGGAAAACTGCCTACCACTGGATTGTCCTTCACATCAAGATTAGCGTAGCTCCAAGGTTGAAACATCCAAGCAAGGAATAAGGCAAAAAAATTGTGCCAGAGCACGAGTGATAAAAAAAAAAGTTAATAATGAATAATATTAACTTAAATGTGCCTTATCCATTATTAAAGACCGTAAAATAATGAGGGGCAAAACTTGCCAATACAAAAATGTGCCGATATAAAATAAGATCAGATAAGAAAATGAGTTAATAAAAGCAAGACGCAGTAAAATTAAAAGAAAAGGTTACAGTAAAACAAAGGAAAACGGAATAGGTACAGTAAAATAAAAGAAAAGAAAATCGTAAGATAAAAGTCTGAAACAAAATGGACGACGTTAGTTAAGCGCCGCAAGCGCAGAGATTTAATTCGTGACCTGTTGGTCAGGCTAAAGGTTGACGAGACACAAATCGGTCATTTCAATCCAGATTCATCTGCGACGCATTTTAGTGCCTTTTATTACCACATTCAAAATATCAGGTCAATCCAACTTGTCCAGAAGAGATTTAGTCGTTTGACGTTTTATTGCCGAGGTCCCTAACGACCCTGACGTCAACCTTTCGTGCGCGGGCACGAACCGATCGTCGTCGCATAGCGGATCATAAAAAAAAAAAACGTGGTTAAGATAAAATCGATATCTCCAGCTAACACAGGTCCGTAAGGGGAATTTACTGACCTTTGTGACAATAGATATTGTTTTAAAATTTTTGTGATTAATTTATTGTTTACCAGTTGCTAGGTTATAACAATCGCATACTCACTGTGCTTGATGAAATTAGTAAGAAGGGAAATAACAACAAAACAGAAAAGTTGTTATTTACTTCGCTAGCTAAACGGCAATTAAAGCTCTCAGATCGAGCGGCATATATAATGTATAAACACACTGAAGGAGATGAGAAGACAGAACAAAGTAAAACTGTCTTTGGTACCACGGCATGAAAGCCGAAGGCAACGAAGACGCCAACGAGCTGGCTCGAATTGGATTTTAATACAAATCGTAAAGATATGGTAATATTCGATTAAATGTTTGCCTCTTATTTTATCAGTTAAAAAAACATTTAAAAATTCGCGTCGAATTTTACAGTTACAGTACCTATCGAAAGTTTATCCACGATATTCAATGGTTCGATAGTTGTCCTTGGTATAAAACTATCCATACATCGATATGCACTATCAATAGTTCTCCACCTCTAGAATTTTCGTTTGAGTAAATGAGTATGTCATCTGCAGAGTGACCACTGAGGATCAAGTCGCAGTGACGATAAGATAGTTTGGCTACCTCCACTCCTCCATGCCATCTGTCTAAGTCTACATAATATAATATGTAAAATGTCACATTAAACGCTATTACAACCTAAGTTAGCAGGCGCAGGCCGCACAGGGCGTATAAAAAATGGATAGATTAAGTAACCTTACTTGTTATTTTAAAGTTAGATTTTCTCGGGAATATTATCGAATTATATAAGTATACGAAATAATATGAAACTATACCAGGTGTCAACAAGATTACTAGCAAGACTGATGCCACATTCTTATTGAGAATGCAGGGCCGTAGCTAGCGATAGGGCCAGTAGAGCTCAGGCCCTCCCCGAATTTCTGAAAAACAATATGGCAAATTTCGAATTTTTAGATTTCCAAATATCGAAGAGTTCGGCAAATTTTAAATTTTTACTTTCGAAATTCGTAAATTAAAATTTTTGAAATTTTCCAGTTTCTCTCATTTTTATACGTTCACTTTGCTCACAACTCCAAATTTCAAATTTTCAAATGCGGAATTCCCGAAAAAGCTTTGTACATGTTATCAATTAAAAAAATTTTTAAATGACCCCAAGAAATTTAAGATGTGGAATTCTTTGAGAATTCGAGAGCTCAAATCATCCAACTTTTGCTTTTTGAAATTGACGAGCTCTACGAACTTACTAGCAATCCTGTAACATATCTCAATCTTATTTCGACATTTGCCCAAAACACACGCGAACCCCAACCCAGTGACTTGGAATCAGCAGTAAATCATTTTACGAAATTGTGGATATGCTTCGAGGAGGACGAAAAAATGCAGAAAATCATTTGGCAACATTTTTAGAGCAGCTGAAAAGCTCGCAAAATACGTCATTTGGTTATTGACAATATACATGTATGTGCGTAATTGACACTTGAAAATACACGGAAGGTAGCAATAAGAAATAGTATATATATTATGTTGTAAGGATGAAAAGTGTAGTAGTGAATTGGTCAAAAATTATGCCGTTTTAACAAAAAGCAAATGAATATAGGAAAAATATACTATGCTAGTTTAGGTTTATTTACCGAATACGACTTTACTACTTTTACTGTCACAAGAATTTCAGAATTTCAGTTCGGTTAGCAAAAGGGCTAGAAAAACGATTAATATTTATGGCTAAATTACTTTTACTATGTACTACGTACTATGTCAAATCCGAAAGTTTTTGAGATATCATCAATTAAACATCTTTCATTATAAAAATAAACAAGCGAAATAGTAATCACCCATTTATTTTGCGGCACCATAATTTTGGCATAATAATTAAAGAGCTTTATCGATTATGGTTGCGATATTGTATTTTATTCTGAAATTTTTTGGGAAAGCTCGTACTAAGTAAGCGGTGGTCTTGTTTATATAAATTAGAGATATTATGATGTCTTCGATTTTTTTGTATGCAAACCCCTATATGTATTTTACTTTAGGTTTAATCTCCGAAAAGAGCTGATTTCAAAACATAAATACTTAAAGTTTATAGTATCGTAGCTACAGGGGTAAAAAAAACTTAATATGTTTGACTTTTTTAGTTTTCTTCTATTTTCCACATGCGCGTAAACAAAATATTGTTCCTAAATATTGTGGAAAGTTCTTTTCCGTGATTTTTTATTTTAAAACATTATCTTCTAAAATGCTCTTTTAACCTTTTTAGCCGTACTCATCAAATCGATATGTTATTAATATACGGGGAGGCACGAACAAACCGAAGAGAAGGGAGAACATTGTACATTCAACGAAATCTGGAACGTGATAATCCCTGTGAACAATACTTGCCATGGTTGGAAAAACTTTTAAAACAGGAAAATTATTACGAAAATGAAAATTGTATCATAATAAATTAGGAAGCGGAGATAAATACATTGGCTTATGTTGAGACTGATCCTACAACATCTACAAGACAAATTGACCTTGATATTGGAATATGCCACAAAAGTGCTAAAAAAATACTACATTATGTAGACATGGTTATAAATCGTATAAAAATACCAAGTACATTATCGTCATCTTTACGATACCGAATACCAACGAAGATTATATTTTTGCAATTGGTATCTAGAAACTGAGCTGCAACAGCCAAATTTATAATCACTTATGTTATTTGCAAACGAATTTTGTTTCACTAACATGGGAATGTTTAACAAGAACAAAACGAGGTACTGGGCAACTGAAAATTCCCATTTGGTTAGAGAAGGGCTTGCCAAGAAATATTTGACTTTAATGTTTGGATGAGTATTCTAGGAACTCAAATTGTTGGACCGGCACTTTTGGATGATCCTCTAAACGCAGCTCAAAATCTTAATTTTTACAAATTCAAATTCGAAATTTTCTTGAAAATTTACAATAATTGATTCAATATGAAGAATTTAGAGGATCTTAGAAATTGAATCACGCGAACTGTAAGCCCTATTACTCAACTTCAGAATTTCAAAAACTGATTAACGGTTGTTAAGATGTAAACGGTCAACGTTTTGAATAATTTAAGCTATATTATATGGGATTACTTTTTTTATTTTTAATGACATTCCAAGGCACCTTGTTATCCCAAAAACTATTTTTTTTCGATAGGTTTTGATATAGGAAAGTATGAATAAAGAAATATCTTAAAAAGTATGCAGAATTGAATATAATATTTAGTATAGGGTGTTCCATTAAAAATGTTGGAGCAATTTGAATTCGAATGTTAATATCTTTGTAGCACTACCGGTTTAACGGGAAGGGAAATTGCTGTAATAGTAATAAGTAAATCCGCAAAAAAACTAAACTATATTTGTCCTAGATTCATTTGGTTTTGTCGAAACGGTAATATATCACTAATTTGACAATTTCAATCGCTATTCTCTCGGAAACTATTAAAGGTAGATATAATATATGGTACTTACATATACTTCATATCTATTATATATTAAGTAAAATTTTCCTTAGATTCCTATTCACAAAAATATGCAGGGTGTTCTATTAAAAATATTAAAGTTGATATGACTTCCGTTTAAACCAGGAATGAAAGTCAGCTGGCTCAATATTCAAAATATGCATCAGGCTCGAACGTAAAAGTTCCCAAAATTCGAAATTGAGTAGCCTTGGTAACATTCAATAATACTGTCTTAGAGCCCTATTTAAAATAATATGATAAATACATGGCTTACCAAAATAATCGACTGTCGGAATAATGTTTCAATACAAGTTTTGTTCTACAAGATTTGACCTAATAATGACATTCATCGTTATTAATTAAGCTAGTATATAAAAACTAAAACTATGAGAATTTTATAATGCAATTTTAGGGCAAATTGAAGTGGCTTACGTAATACCAGTATTATTTCTTAACAATTCCCTGGGAACCCAACTTTTACCAATCACAATAGAAAGCGCAGATTTTAAAATGGCACTTGAAAGCACTGATAATCAGACCGCTCAAGGACTTCTTAAAAAATGGTGAGTTGCCTTTAGGATGGTTTACTTTGTACTTAATGAAAAAATTGTTTTTTACAATTTATACTTTAGATTTGTTGCTAGACTGTTATATTAAACATAATACGTTATTTCCAATTTTTTAATATGTTGTAGGTATATGTTGGACAGCGATGCTCAACCTCCTTGTTACAGACTCCGCCCAATATCCTGTCACATTCCAGGATTTACCGAGAGCTCATTAGAAGATAGAGAGAAGGCTTTTAAGGAATGGGCTCATGAAATTGATAAAATGCTAGCTGTCCTTATTAATGTATTTTCGGCAGAGTTAAGGGATACTTATTTGACTACAGTTGTAGAACAGGTACTCATTAGTTTCATTTTGCTTTTGTACAGTAGCATTAAACTCTTTAATAATATGTTTCTAAGTATTATATCACTCTGTGAAACCACGTTTCATCAAGGTAGATAATGGGACTATTTTCTAATCTTTACTTTTTTATAATTTTTAATTATTCAAAGCATTAATGTCGTAATTGTTGTGATTCCATAATTATTTGTCTTTATTAACGATAGGATATATAGATAGATAATGTTTATTTAGTTCTTATTGCATTGCAAGCAATTACAGGAAGCCATAATTGTCAGTATTTATATCTTATTAAAACTAAACAATAGTTTTTCCACTACTAACCTATAACATCGCCATTATTGATCGATTATTAACGTTAGAAATCATTTTTCTCTACCTTATAAGTTATTATTGACCATGGTCAATAATAAGGCATTGAAATCCATTATTGACCGATCTTCAAGAATCTATTTGAACGCAGGTAACTTGATTCTACAACATGAATTCATAAACATGAATAACCTGAAATGTGATTTCTTGTGGTTAGGCAACCAGATAATTATCAATACATATTAGATTATTAGAAATGCTTGATATTGTAAAATATCGATACAATCAACACTTTGTCTGCTTCCATCCTTAATTCTGGAGGTGTACACATTTTCTTCGCTCATTTTTAAAAAAAAACGGAAAACTCGTGAAATCTGATGACATAAATGAACAAAAATTGACATTAACAAAGCCACCTGACAAAACAACAAAATATTTTGCCAATTCCAAAGCGCAGGTAACTTGATTAAAAAATATACTTATACCTACCTATAATTTTTTTATAATTATTAATACTATAAAAATAAATGTCTTATAAAAGTTTGTAGTAGTGGAAAAAATATTATATTAACCACGGTTTAGACAGCTTATAGCCCTCGCGTCGGGCAATAATGGTGTCTGTCTAAACCTTGGTTAATAATATACTATTATAGGTACCCTTAACAAAGCAAATCTATAATATAGGCATAATATATATTTTAACCATTTAAGTTATCTACGCACACGCACCGCTCGCAGAGCGCCATAAAGGATTAATCCTGTAGTGCTGTGCCTTATCATAAACAAAAAACACGTACCAAATAAAGTTGATATGAAAACCCGAACTACTTAATTCATTATAGAACATTCTAAAAAATAAATAAATAAATACCCAGCACATCAAAGAATTACAGTCCTATTGTGTCCCTTTCTTTATCCGAGAGAAAGCCTTTAACAGAATAGAAAGTTAACATCAGATATGATCAGTGACGTAGCAAGGGGGGGGGAGGGGCGAATAGGGCGACCGCTCGAGGCGCCATATTAACAGGGCGCCAAAATGGTCATTAGAAATACGGGAATTTAAAAATGTACTAATATAATTAATGTCCGGATGGTTTTTGACATTTGGCAACGCCGATATTTGAAGAAAAGGCGCCGAGCCGCAAGTGGATTGCGCCACTATGCGCCTATTATGCTAGGTACGTTCTACGATCCAAAATGGCCCAAGAGAGACTTTCAAATTTGGGAATCATATCAATTGAAATTGACATTGCTCGTCAATTCAATTACGACGAGCTAATTAATAAATTTGCTGAACAGAAGGCAAGAAAAATATTATATAATTGTAATATTTTTTTAAATAACGCTTCATGTTTTAAAAGTGACAAAACTTATTTGATATTTTTAATGTGTTATGTGTTGTGTTGTATCAAATAAAATGTATAAATATTATGCTAATATTATGAGCTTTTTTAAATCTTTTCGTTTTAAGCCCTATTTGTTTATTCGACATTTAACTATGAAAGTAAGTCTGTTAATATATTTGTAACGTCTAAAATTTGTAGATGTACTATTTTAGTTTTAAGATTGTCTTGTAGGGCGCCAGAACTACTATTCGCCCGGGGCGGCAAAATTCCTAGATACGTCCCTGGATATGATTTAATTACATTTTTAAATTTATTTCTCGGTAGTATTGTTAGTGTATTGAGAAAACTGTAGTAATATTTGATTGTGCAAAAATTCATATTTTTCTGTGCCTATAAGTATATGAGAAATATCATTGTTTCATTAAACAAAGAGAGGTGGCACATCTTATAAAGATATTTTTTTCTTTAATCTAATTCTTTTTGCGCCTTAGTATATGAAAATGTCTTAGTGACGCTGTATTTAAAAAAAATCAGATAAATAAGCTAGGTATACCAAATTTGTATTTGAAAACCTACTTAGTAGCAAAACAAAAATAAAGATAATGCAAGCTTAAAAAGTATATCTACTAGTAAATCTGTAACGTTACCTTCATATAGTAGGTACCTAGTCTACTCATATACATGATCTGTATAATAGGCTCTGCTCGAATAATGTATACTAATGGTATAGATTATAAAATAATTTTTTTTTTCATATTTGATTTTCACGTCTTTGTTCGCTACCAGGGTCATTCCCAATGTCCCTGCTTAACGTGGGTTCCGAATCACGGTCCTCAGTCACGACAACCTTGCCGGCCTGCAACCTCCAAGGGCTATATCGACCCCTGGTTTTCGTGCGGCCTTAAGTTGTCAGTTGTGACCTACCGACTGGGGAGTGCGTAACTTCACTCTCCCCCCCATGAGATATCCGATCTCATCCGGCCTCTAACCGGCGTGAATTGGGAGTTTTGAATGCCGATACATTTTTCACTCTTCCCCTATTTTGCACGACGTCAGACTGTAACGCCATGTCGAACCACTAAAATCCAAACTTTCTCCAAAAGTTTGCCCGGCGATTGAACCCGCGCTGCACCGGTCTCTGTGTATCCGAAACCGTCGCCTTCACGAGACCCGTATAATAGTTATTTATGTATCTAGGGAATTATAATGGTCTTAATGACCGAGGGCAAAGTTTACGTCCCGAGGGCCTTTGGCCCGAGGGACAGCAATTGCCCGAGGTAATTGAGACCCTTATAATTCCAGTGATACATAGATAATTTTATTTCTGACCGATTTTAGTAACATTTTGTTCATTTTTAAAGTGTAATAAATGTTTCAATAGATGACAATCAAATTGACATTAGATGTCAATCGTTTGATTTTATGTCAAATTTTTCTTAATATCTCAAGGGAGTTATGACCCTTATAATTCCCGCGTAACTAAGACGTTATAAGCTAATAATATACCGGTCAGAAATAAAATATATTATATACGATTAATACAAACTAATTTGGTGCTCTATTTTTTTTCCCCGTCGACCACTCCCATTCACGTTTTCTATTAATTGCAAGAATATATTTTATTTTGCAGGAGGTACACAACACAGTATTCATGAGTCAAGAAATGGCCAAAAGATGTATTTGGATGAACAGAGTCTACGTACCGACACCAAAAACACCTGAAAGTCGGAGTCCAGGGGAGGATGAAGCCAATCGAAGGCTAGATATCCTGCAAAAAGATCTTAGGGTAATTTTTTTAATTTAGTTAAGATAGTAAAAAGCTTAATAATTAGCTTACTAGACATTTTACTAACTTATTATTTATTTATTTATTTATTTATTTATTATTTATTTGCTAATCTTGACACATTGAATTTTAGTTCACCCAACAGATACGGACAAAAAACTCTACCGCTGACAAGCTTATGTAAAAATATTAAGTTATGGATGTTTCGGCGTTTTTCCAAGCTAGTTAGATTAAATCTTGTCAATAGGATATCATTGTCTATACCAACCGGGGGATACATCCCGTCCGCTTTCAGAGCCAGATCCTTCATAAACTTTCTCTGAACCTGCTCGATAGCTGTTACATATTTATTGTAAATGGGTGTCCATATAAGGGACCCATACTCAAGCTTACTCCTCACCAATGTCATAAATAGAACCGTGAGGGTTTCCTTATCTCTGAAGGAGTTACAATTTCGAATTATGAAACCAAGCATTTGCATAGCTTCCGAAACGACTTTAGTAGTATGCACATCAAAATACAACTTAGAGTCTATAGTGACACCCAAGTCCCTGACGTTTTCCACTCGCTTCAATCTTTCTTCCCCAATGACGTAGCGAAAGTTTATTGGTGAGATTTTCCGAGTAATCGTCATCACTGAACATTTTTTGACATTGAGTAAGAGCCCATTACTAAGACACCAGTCACAAACCGCTCTGACACTGTTCTGCAATCTCATGCAGTCGGAATCGGATTTTATTGAAACATACAGTTTGAGATCGTCAGCGAAAATCTGGTATTCTACGTCAATAACATTCTGAATATTGTTTATGAAGATAAGGAACAGAAGCGGTCCGAGGTTTGACCCTTAAGGCACCCCGGAGGTAGCCCCGAACCGCTGCGATTTAAATCCGTTGTACTGAACGTATTGAGATCTGTTTTGTAAATATGTACTAAAGAAAGTTATAAAATTCTCGGTTAAACCAAATTCACGTAATCTCAGTAGCAACGTCCTGTGACATATTTTGTCAAAAGCCTTTGTGAACTCGGTAAACACCACGTCAACCTGTCCTCTTGAATCAATCACTTTAGCTGCAAAATTAGAGAAAGAGGACAGGTTGGTGGTCGTCGACCGTCCCCTCAAAAAGCCATGTTGGTGGACTGACAAAAGGGGTTCCACTCTCTGCCCTATGTGCTGATATAAAAGCATTTCAAATATTTTCGAGAAACCACAGATAAGTGAAACGGGCCTGTAGTTTTCAACCTGGCCTCTGTTTCCACTCTTGAAGACTGGACATATCTTAGATATTTTCCACATTTTGGGATATCGTTAATGATTCAATGAAATGTTCATCATTTTGCAAAGTGGCGCTGCCAAGACATTTATAGTATCCCTAATAAAGAAACTTGGGACAGAGTCAGGCCCGCATGACATCTTTGGCTTAAGGCTCTTCGAAACTTTAATTATGTCGTCTACAGTAATATTTGGTGTATTTAATTCTATATGGTTTAGAATCAGCGTGGATGGTGGGTCCAGCAGGTTGCTACTGGATCATAGACACTTTTAAAATAGTCTGCAAAAGCAGAAGCAATGGCTTTAGGATCATCAAATTTTATTTCTTGGTATGACATCTCCCCTGGTATAGACCAGGTGTTCTTTTTTTGATGTATATATCGCCAGAAATTTCTGGGATCATCCCTAATATTCCTTTCCATGTTTTGAATGTACGCTTGATACGCGTTCTTAATCATCTGACCCGTCTCTGCCCTTATTTCTCTAAATCTAGTGTAATACCCGATATTATTAGTCTTCTTATATTTTTTAAAAATATTGTGTTTATGTTTTAGGTTAGCTATAATATTTCTGTTATACCAGATAGGAAAGGATCGACCATTGTTTTTAAATAATGGCACTGACCGGTCAAATATACTATACAGTATTTCATAAAACCTCTCACAGCACATGTCCGCATCTGAATATTGATCCAGCTCTTGCCAGTCGACATGAAGCAGCTCACCATAAAGAGCATTAAAGTCAGCCTTTTTGAAATTATAACACCTGAAATGGTCGTCTCTATTTATGGTGAAACTACCGGGCCGTTCTGTTTCGAGCTTAAGTTCAATTGAAAGTGCCGGATGATGAGCGTCTTCAACTACCATGGGGCAATCGTCCTTACTAACGGTACACTCCAAATTAGAGAATACTAGATCCAAATACCTATTATTAAAGTTAGGAATATCATTGTGTTGCTCAAGAGAAAATAAATCCGTAAAGCTCCTTACCAAATCACATTTAAGATCGTTTATATCTACTTTGTTAAAATTTGGGATGTTAAAGTCGCCCATCACCAGCAGGTTTTGCCATGCACATATTCCCATGACTCAATAAATTCAAATACGTTCAGATAATCAGTTAGGGTACAGGCAGGTGGGATATAAAATAATAGTAATATAATAGTGACAGAATTCATGACAATATTACACCATATACAGTTTATGACAGGTACAGTTTGTTGTAGGCCACTTAAGTCCAGTAAAGTTACACGCAACTCCTTTCGTATGGCAGCCGCCACACCTCCTCCTCTGTGGCCCTCTCTGTCATTTCTTATAACTATATACTCATCTGGAAACAATTCATAGTCTCGAACTTTGCACGACAGCCATGTCTCGCTCAAACACACAATGTCATACTCATTTTTAGAAATAGAACAGTAAAATTCATCAACTTTAGTATTTAGTCCTATGACATTCTGTTAGTATATATTGTACGAATTCTTAGGCTTTACGTATTCTTTGGTAGATGGCTCTCTTCGTTTTTTAAGGCTCTTTGTGTGCTGACAATTTGGGGTACACCACTAAAATATCTTATAACCAGATCAGCATCCCCGTTCTGTTTTCACGCTGACATCTCAGTATGCAATTGTCTTAAATGTGATCTTTGTGCAAATGTCATGTCGGCACTAATACGTATGCTAGAATTGTTTAAGACAAGGACTCGTCTCTTCTTCAGACACATTTGTGCAGTTTCTGAGGTGGGAAAAATTACTTTTAGTGGTCTTTTTCCGTCTATACCTCTTCCCAATCTGACAGTCTTGAAATTTTCAGATTCCACATTGTTGGATTGTAATGTGTCTTTTACTATTTGGTCATCATGCCTTACTCTTTCGGGAATGTCCTCCGAATCCTTTACCAAGGCCCCATGTAATATTATGTTCCTAGACCTTACTGTTCGATCTTGCAGTTCTTTGAAAACCAGTTCTGGGTTGCGCTCATTTCCATTTTCGATCACGATTATGCATACATGGTGTCTCGAAAAGGTCTGTACATAATGCTAACATAAATTTTTAAGGCTAAAATACGAGGATCCAGCTCAACTTACCTTAGTTCAAGAGTTGATAGTGTCTGAAATACAAGGGTTTTTTTGCGGTACACCCGGAATAAAATTTTGTTCAACAAAAAAGTCTTATCGGCTTAGGCACACATTCCGAAGGGTTTTTATTCGTATTCATTGGATACAGTATTAAGGAGGGCAACGACCAGTTTTAATAAGCAATAAATCATTTAAATTCAATTATCTAGTAATCTAGCATATTATGTCGCACACTATCAACTTTTGGCTAGATCATAATGTTCTATACATAGGGGCAAAGAAGTCGTGCATAATGCCTGTAACATTTGAATTACCTCGTATACGAAAAAATGATCTTTATGAAAGTTGTTTATTAAATTATTTCCCACATTTCTACCTGCATACATTTTTTCTGTCATTTCTGGTTCGGTTGCCATAGAGACCAACTACTTTTTTTAAATGGAACACCCTGCACATGATTGCATATTTGGATTATATTGGGAAAACTCTGAATTTTTTGTATTTCAAATTTTGATTTATTTAAAATTAAATTGTAACAAAATAAAATAGCCTGGAAAATAGAACAACTCAACATCGGAATAATAAACAAGTCAAACCTTTTCAGTGGATCAGGTGTTCAAAATTACCACCATTTTTTGCTAAGGAATTCCTCTTTAAGTGTCCCCACAAAAAGAAGTTGAGCGGGGTTAAGTCCGGGGATCGCGCTGGCCAGTTAATAGCACCTCTTCTGCCTATCCAATGTCCTGGAAATTGTTCGCTTATGTAGTGCCTAACATTTGCCGCATAATGCCATTACTTACACCCTGTAAAACCATTCTGCTAGAAGGAATTATGTGATTCCAGAAGAGGTCCAGATATGTTTCGCCATTCAAATTACCGTCTATGAAAAAGGTCCCACAATATGTCTACCAACTGTACCCGCCCAAACATTAACTTTTTCGGGCCTCTGAGTATGACCTTCCTAGAACCAGTGAGTATTCTCAGCAGACCAATAACGATAATTGTGTCTATTAATTAACAATGCCATTTAAATGGAAAGTAGCTTCATCCGAGAAAATGATATTTGTTGCGAAGTTATGATCGTTATAGCATCTTCCCATCATCAGCTCACAAAATGCAGCTCTTCTATCAAAATCGTCCTCGTTTAACTCGTGCACCAACTTTATCTTGTAGGGATGCAACTTCTACTGCTTAAACCAATTTTTTACTGATTAATGAGACACATCAAAATCCATTGCCATTGACCTGGATGATTGGGTTGGATTTTCATGTATTGAGAGCATGCACATAACACTGCCTGTTTCTCGAAACTTCTTTAACACTCGACACACCGTTGACTGATTTATTGAAGGCCTATTTGGATACAATTCATTGAAAGTTGACAAAGCTGATCTTGCGATCTCTTAACATTTCCGTAACCGGTCATTATTAAAATTTCAACTCGTTGTTTCTAATTCAGATGAACCATAGTGTAAACAAACTAGAAATCAGACAACAGAAAATTAAACAGAAACCTAAAATTGACACCTCTTAGGTCGCTGTCATGAAAATACCTTGACTCGACCGGTGGGTATTAGGTAGGAATAATACGCTTACAGTTTGTTACCATGTTAAATAAATCGAAATTTGAAATACAAAGAATTCAGGGTTTTCCCAGTAGATTCCTAATATGCAATCATATGCAGGGTGTTCTATTTAAAAAAAGTAAGTTAGTCTCTATGGCACCCAAACCAGAAATGACAGAGAATTCATGCGGGTAGAAATGTGGGGAATAATTCACTGAACAACTTTCATAAAGGTCACTTTTTTGTATACGAGGTAATTCAAAAGTTACAGGCATTATGCGCGACTTTTTTGCCATTCTGTATAAGTCAGCATACTTAAGTTTATTATTTCAAAACGAATGAGAGAGCTTGCAGAGAGAAAGAAAAAATTAAAATTTTTGTTATATGAAATTTAATTAAAGTTTCTAAGTATGTATCTTAAAAATCATCATGAGTCGCAAACTCTGTTCATGGTTTCATTCTTTTTAAATTTTAACTTAAGGTCCTATCACCGTTTATTGACGGACTGTAATGATACACTTATTAACAATATTATTGTCAGGTAAATAAATTAGCATCGATTAATTTTTTAATTTTGTTTATGCTTTCCTTTACCTATGTTGTTAATGTTAATATTTTTAGTGTCTATTTTAAACCTAGCATAAAGTTACAGAGACATATTTCGATACTCTTCTCACTATAGGCGGCTATTTTAACGCAAAAATTGTTGAACTTGGGGATATGCTCTCAATAATTAATCCAGGATACTTCTTTGTACCACCTTAGAACCAGTCTTGATTTAATTTGCGCACGCAAAGGAAAGAATTTTCTTGCATTACTTGATTGAATTAGGCTTGTCATATTCAATACATGTGACCATCCCTCACAATGTACCTTTTCTAATCAAAATGAGAACAGTAGAGTGGATTTGACTTTGCCAATGTCCCTGCCATCCAACTAATAAGTGATATACAAATATTACACATTGTAACTAAATCCCATCATTTTCCGATTATTATTTATTGGTACCCTCTCTAAAATAGAAGAACTTTGCAAAGCGACGCTACCAAACAGTCATGCAGTTTTCACTTAAGATGGAATTAATTCCTGATATTGATTTATACAACAAAAGCATTGTCGATGGGAGTCGCCATCCTAATTCGATCTATAAATATCATTACTCGTCGGTCTACTAAACTCTGAAAATCGTGCTTAGTTACTCAATATCGCGCTTTAAAAATACAAGTTAAAAAATGTCTTACGAAATGTGGATCTTCTAATTTTCACTTTGCTGATAAAAAGTAGTTTCTTCTAACCAAAATCAAACTTTGTAAAACAACGAGTTTAAGGAAACGCTTTAACAAAAATTAATAATCACTCTCCTTTCTAATATGAAGGACCAAAGAACGTTGTGGATTTGTGCCAAACGATTTAAGAGCAAACTAACTAGGCACAATTTAAAAACTATTCTGTGCAGCTAGTTTAAAAACAATATAATATATAACGTACTTAATACAATATGGTACATTGGGATGGCGAGGGGCGTTTACATGGCATTTGCAAAGACTGGAAATCGTACAAAAGAATATTTATTAGGATTATATTCAATAAGAATTTTATGTATCCTATAGCGATATATTGTTTCAAGAAGCAGGACTAGATAGATATATATCATATATAGTGCCTACACATTCTAAATTTGCAGTATAGAAAAAAATCAACTTGAACCAATAAGTTACAATCATAACACAAAATATAAGCGGAAACATAAGAAGACTTAAAGCGAAAAACACAATTGGTCAAAAATCCTATAATTTCTTAGTGCCTTATAATGTATACATCAGTGATGGATTTAGGGGGGCACTCTGTCCCCCCCCCCTAGGTGCCTTGCACTAAATACTATACCGTTACGATATAATTTAAAATAAAAACACTTATTAGTACCTAAAAATATTATATCTTGAAATATAATAGAACTCTTCCAACTCTATATTTGCACATTTACCATAATAAGAGTCGGTCATATGACTCGTCATGATGTCATCTGGTGCACCGCCTGACTGGCCATGTAAATCCCCTATTAATTTGACAATAGACATTGACATTGACATTAGAATCGTATTAGACTTTTCTGAAGGTTCTTGTATGATGAACTCGCACACTAAACTTTATTATTTTCTAATAACTATACTATACTCTATTGTGTACTCACATTTCCAGCTTGTTAATAATACTGGCATAACTGGGTCTCGCAAAGAAAGGCTCGTTCGATGAATCAGCCAAATTCAGACTCCGATCCCTGGATTAATAGTAACACTTAGACATTGGACTACATTTTTGGGTTAGGGCTGACCAACGTTAGCATTAAACTCTACATATACAATTTTTTACTCGACTTTTACTTTTCATAACGAACCGGACAAATATCTCACACTGAACCTACCAATTTATAAAGCCAGAATACTCGCTCAGCCACAAGTAATAAACTTTTCCTTAAATTCAGTTACAAGACAAATATAGTTAGAATTAACACTACATAGTGAAAACTGAACAGTTTTAACTTGCATGTACTCCTTTAGCATAAATTCTCTCTGCCTGTGATCTGTACAAACCTCTCCGCCCCATAAGTTGGACTAACGACGAATACTTACTAAACTCATTAAATAACTTAATCAACAAGACCTCCAAAGAAATTCTCCCTTCAGTAGTAATATTCTCAAGTTGGGCGCCTTTCTTAAAAACGAGAAATCTCTTTCTCACTTTATCTCTTCTATCACTTAAAGTAGAACATTATTTTGTTTTTACTTTTTAAAGGACGGCTAACAATTATGGTAAAAGTAGAGATTTAGAAGATTTTACTTTTTTCTTATATTCAAGACTAACTCTTTATAAACCTCTATAGTGTTTGTTTACTCTTTTGCCCGTATACACAAATAGCAATGGAACTCGTTGTGATTTTTCAAAATGAACAATAATAGTATATTGTGTATCTAGTAGAAAATATCATATTGTACAGCAAGCGTCCGAGGCCGAGGATATGATTTTTCTACGAGGTTCACATACCATTTTTTATAAAATCGAAAATAAATAAGAATAAATACTGAAATAATATAAAAAAAAAGAAATTCTGTACGGGAAAAATATATATCTTTCCCGGCCTGGGGCGATGGGAAAGTAACTTTCTTGTACCGTTTCTCGATTGTTTGCTCACCAACATACCTACTAGAATTGGGACCTGCAATTGCGTCAAAAAAGTTTACATTCTTGCAGATTTCAGGATAATATACTGGGTGTTATTAATTAACTGTCCGATATTTTACAGGACGATTCCTCAGTTATGTATATGGTGAAAAGTTCATATAGGCATGGGTCCGCAAGTTCTTCATTTTGGAGATACAGGGTGTTAAAAATTCATTTTTATTTTGATTTTTCGTAAATAATTTTTAAAATAATATCTAAATTTGGACGAAAATTGGTATTTGGGGATTTTTAAGTATGAGAAATTCAAATTTGATCTTAGTTTGGCCCTTAGGTATAGGGGGCGCCACCTACAGGTATTTTTCTCTTTTGGGAAATTACAACTATTACGTGCATGTTTGTATCACATTTTCTAGCCGAAAAATCGATTCCTCTATCATTTTTACGTGAAAATGTCGCTACAGCTGTTTTTGAGATATTTTGATTTAAATTAATCGATGCATGTGTTTGTCAAAAAGTGAACCAATTTTAAAAACTTTTTTTTAGTCAACATAGAAACATTACAAACGGTAATTTTTAAACAACAATAAACAACGAAACACTAGATCCAAAACTAAATCAAAATCATAATAAATGTCCTGTAAAATATCGGACACTTATTAAATAACACCCTGTATAGTACTGTATTATATTGTATTGCCATTAGGTACTTCTTTTTGGTCCTTCTTTTCAGAGAATAGGTATGTATAAGGCTTGTTCCAACCAGCAGTCCAGGACTAGCAGTCAGAAATAGAGTCTACCAGATGGATATTGCATGTAGACCACAGGATACCTTGTTAAGTCCTACAAGTGGTTACCGCCTCGGTGACCGAAGTGGGTAAAGCACCGGAAACGGCGTGAGCCTGCTTTCGCGCTGCTCTAGTCGAGCGGGTTCGAATCCCGCTACAGTACGCTCAAATAAAAAAAGTACTGGGTTTGGTTGTTGTATGTGTGAGTGCAGGTACTTCTGACTAACGATTTATCGGAATCGAAACCGCAGGGTCATGCTCCTATAGCAGCGGGTCTTTAACCCGAGACTTGCCTCGGTTGCGGGCTGTGTGGGCGGGCTGTTGTAGGAGTGGGATTCTGTGGGGGGATCGGGATGGTGGTTGGTTGGAAAGCGACTGCGCGTGGTTCGGATCCCACGATAAACAGTAGGTCCCCTCTGGCTGACATTACCCAGACGTAAAATTACCGTGGGCGGGCTAGTAACGAATAACTAGGGGATACAATAAGTCTATAAAAGGCTGCGGTGTCAGGACGTAAGTGCCGACCTAGTTATTTAAGAGTAATCAATCAATCAATCCTACAAGTGGTTGATTGTATTTGACAGTTTCAAATTGTCAGGGACTGATGGTTGGAACAGACCTATAGCTTTAAGGATATTGTATGGAATCTTCTACGCTTTAAATTGGTTACATTATTGCTTTGCCCATTTTTCGATGTATTTTATGAACGTACCCAGATAGTTATACATATATTTACCTGCTTTAATATTTTTCCTATTAATTGAATGCTGTGTTTTTTTTACGCAAACGCTATTTTTATAGTTTTTTTTTTTTTTTATTTAACTCTCGATATTTATTTTTTTTATTTCTGTTCGATATACTTGTTAGTTAGGTGTACTTTTTTTTATTTGTTTAATCCATTTTAACTGCATATATTTTGGTTACAACAACTGTTTGGTTGTTTACATACTAACTATTAAAAGTGATAAATCAGTTATTCCTAATACAGACCAATTGCTGTCATTACCAATGTGAAAAAATGCACTGTTAGTGTACCTACCTAGAGGAAGATAATTTTTTTTTATTAGAATAACTAATAAAGACCTCACATTTTCATAAAAAATTTAGGATAGCTGAAACTATAACAAAATAATTTCATGTACCTACTTCTGCCTATTATTATAAATATTTACATTTTTAGGATCAACTAACAGAAAAACATATAGTCCGCATTCAAGTTAAATATTCGGAAGTTGGTTTAAGCCTGGACGTCCCAGAGCACAAAGATTATGTTTCGACGGTAACAACCCATCTTCAAAAACACCTACAAGAAACAATCGATTCAATTATTGACGAACATACGAATAAAAGTATGATGAAACCTAGTTATGGAATTGAGGCTAGTTTGTTTGAGGAACTGAATCAACAGACGTATTTCTGTCAAAAGGCGTCGCAGTGTAGCATTAATAGAGAAAGAACTATCGACGAAATTTATTCGTAAGTATTATAATCCATCTCCAGGATCTTTTTTTTCTCTGCAGCCTTACGGCTAGTCTTCTGCAAGCCACCGCATCGCAGTTGGTAACTGATGTGCAAAGCGATCTGCAGGTATTTTCTCTGTTTTAGTAAGCCTATGACTTGTTTTATCTATGCATGTTAAATGTAGCATGTTAGTTGTTAATTTGTTTGAAGAGTTTCCTATGGTTGCCCTTGCGTGTCTCTGGCCAGGTACAGTGATCCACCGATTCAGATATTGTTGTAAGGACCATCTCTTAATTGCTGACTTTACCACTTGTTTGGTCACGCCTTTGGGCGGGTTCAGGACCCCTAAAGTTCTGAGCAGCTGCAGTTCTGGCTAGTCTGTCTGCTTTTTCATTACCTGCTTTCGCCGAATGACCAGGAACTCATATTAAATCGATTTTGTTATTTTTGGATGATAGGTCTTTTAGGTCGTGCAAGCACTCCATCGTGATCTTAGATGTGAATTGATGGGAGTTTAAAACCTTAAGGGCAGCTTGGCTGTCTGACAGTATATACACTAAGCGAAATATCGAGTTGACATAACTCAAATATGAGTTATCCCAGGCCGACGCGTGTTGCTAATAGGGGACAGCTCAGACCTCTGAGTTACGGCAACTAAACCGAAGAGATTGCATTAAATCACTGTTCATGAGTTATAATAGCCCTGAAGATGGGTTGTTTTAGCTAGCTAGCTTAGCTAATCGTAACTGGGTTTGACGAACACATGCGACGTGGGCTGCAGCAATTCATTATTTAAGCTGCCAGAAACCAATATGGGAGTTGTGATGCGTCAGTACTAGGGCTAGATTAACTCATGATTCGAGCTATCAAAACTGGATCTGTCAGTTGTTCTAGCTTACTTAACGACTATAGATTTAATCTGTCCTAAATGTTGGCAGGGAATCTCAATAGAGCCAAGAAACACAAGGAATATTTAATAATATGTACTTTAACTAACAAACACTTGTTACGAAAACACATACTAGGTTTACTGACATAAGTGACATCTAACAACATATGATAAACGTCAAGTGCAAAGGAACTACTCTATGAACGAAGCTAGGCACAATAAGGTTTGGCACTTTAAATATATTCCAACACTAAAATTGGATTATTCTCATTATCACGCACCTGTAAGAGAACAAACTCTGAACAAAAAAAAAAAACATCCCTCCGATCAACGATTGCGCGGATAGCAAGTCCAGTTATGTGGTCCATGACGACGCGACGGCACGAGCGTGAATTCGGAACTTTCCGTGACTTTTCGATTGATGATTTACTCTCGACATGAGTTTTTAGAGCACTATTTACGACTTATTCCAACTCAAAATAATTTAACAAATGGTAATGAGTTAAAATAATGCACGTCTGGGTCAAAACGGTACTTTAAAATCAGTAAGTAAGTTTTCCCAATCCAAAAACTGAGTTCAGGTAACTCATAAAATGGTTACAAAATGAAGGATTGTGGTAACCCCAAAAAAATTGATATTGATATTTGTGTGTTGACGCGAACCACAAGAAGCTGAGTTATCGTAGCGTTCTTAAATGAGTTGTGATAATTCGTAGGCTCAGATTGAACAACATAGAAACGTGCGTTAAAGTAGCTCTAATTCTGCAACCCACGACATTGGTAAATCCATTTTTGTCAGTGTATATATACAGGGTGGGCCAACAAGGCCGCGTCAGTCACTAGATGCTAAACTGTTGAACTTATGAGAAAATTTTCTTAATAAAACTTATAACGTTTCGCCTCTGCTATAACCTAAAATTATTTTCAAGTATACAGGGTGTCGCAAAAAAGAGTAATACCAAAAACTATATTTTTGTTAAATGGAATACCCTAGATCTTAGAATATTTTTGAATTTTACATGAAATAGCTATTATTTTTTAATAAGTGCATTATAAGCCTAAACCTAATAATTTCCGAGATATCGACTTTTGAAAAATGACAGTTTTGAACTTTGACAGCTTCTAGCTTTCTAACGATGCGTCTTAGAGTAAAACGGCTTACATGTCCCTATCTCATTTTCTTATTCTCTTCGTAAAAGTGTCAACTTCCGGTTAAACCGGATGTAACTTAAAGGCCGGAAATACAGTACTTCCGGTTTAACCGGAAGTTGATGTTTTTGGGAAGATAATAAAAAAGTAAGATAGGGACATGTAAGCCGTTTTACTCAAAGACGTACCGTTAGAAGCCTAGAAGCTGTCAAATTTCAAAAAATGTCATTTTTCAAAAGTCAATATCTCGGAAATTATTAGGTTTAGACTTATAATGCACTTATTAAAAAGTAATGGCTATTTCATGTAAAATTCAAAAATATTCTAAGATGTAGGGTATTCCATTTAACAAAAATATAGTTTTTGGTATTACTCTTTTTTGAGACACCATGTATACTTAAAAATAATTTTAGGTTATAGCAGAGGCGAAACGTTATAAGTTTTATTAAGAAAATTTTCCCATAAGTTCAACGGTTTAGCAACTATTGACCGACGCGCCCTTGTTGGCCTACCCTGTATATACAGGGTGTTCATTTGAAAACTTCCCACCACGGATTTATCGAAAACCACTGGTTAAAAGAAAAAACGCCCAGACACGTCAAAAGATTTGCCACAGGGGACAACTTTTTAACCAAAAACTACTTCACCCCTTTTACCCTCTGCCCCCCGGGGTCATCCCCTTCAAAATTTTAAATGACAAGGGGTATAGAATAATCTATATTTATCTTAATTTGTTCAGAAAGAAAAAAAAACACACGAAAATATCACTTTTTATTTCAATAAGTGTTCAAAAACCAACATAAACAGCAATTCGGAAGATTAGACGTGGCAGCAACCAAATAAAAACCCGACTTTTTTTCAGCCATCTATTTATAAACACAGATAACATGGACGAACTGTATTTGATTCTTATACCTGTTTAGTTTTTTATAGTTGCTAAGGAAAAGAAAGAATTTAATTTGCTGTCAGTTACCTTTGTGACAATCTTGGTATAGTAAAAATTAATTTATTGATTCAGATTTTACTTCCAAAATGGTTTACACACTAGCCGAAAGAGTGGAAATGATTCTAATTTATGGTGCCCAAAATCAATGTGCTCGGCAAACTGCCGTCACATTTAACGCCAGACATCCGGAAAAGATAACTTCGCATAGGTATGTTTTGGACCTTGTTACTAAATTTACTCAAACTGGATCTGTTGCAAATAAAAAACGTAATCATCGTAGAGTTTTGAATGAAGCCGCTCAAGTTGAAGTTTTGGGTCATTTTGGCATAAATCCTAATACTTCATTGCGCAAAATTGTTGATGCGACTGGTATTTCATTAGGCTCTGTACACACAGTTACTAAATTACATAAATTTTATCCATTCAAAATGAAAATATTGCAAGAGTTAACCGAAGATGATTTCGATAGGCGAGTTGAGTTTTGTGAACAAATGGCTGCAGCGATTAATGATAATACCATTCATGTAAATAATATCTGCTTCAGTGATGAATGCACATTTTATCTAAATGGATTTGTTAATAAGCATAACTGCAGGTATTGGAGCAATGAAAATCCTCATGCTTTTGTAGAAGGGCATACTCAGTACCCCCAAAAAATTAATGTATGGGCAGGCATTTTAGAAAACAAAGTGATTGGGCCATTGTTTATTAATGGGAATTTAAATGGAGGCATTTATTTAGTTATGTTGGAAAATACCATCAATCCGCTTATCACTGAAACCATTGAAAACCAAATCGAAGACGATGGAAACCCTATACTTGATGAGGCTGAAATATATTTCCAGCAAGACGGCGCTCCTCCTCACTATGTTCTTCCGGTTCGGCAATGGCTAGACGACGAGTTTCCAGATAAATGGATGGGGCGAAGAGGGCCTATAGAATGGCCTGCTAGGTCTCCTTGACGCCATTAGACTTTTTTCTATGGGGCCATTTGAAATCTATTGTGTTCACTCCCCAACCTGAATGTTTGGATGAACTTCGTCATCGAAAGCTGCCATGATCTCCCACAACATGTTTTTGAAAATGTCCGTCAGGAATTTGAACATCGCCTATATCATTGTTTGGCCAATAACGGGCAACATTTTGAACACTTATTGAAATAAAAAGTGATATTTTCGTGTGTTTTTTTTTCTATCTGAACAAATTAAGATAAATAAAGATTTTCCTAATTTTCTCGAAAACGAATCGACCGATTTTAAAAAATCAAACGTCAAAATAAAGCACCTTGAAAGACCTTACAAACAAGCTATTACTTGATACCCCTTGTCATTTAAAATTTTTAAGGGGATGACCCCGGGGGGCAAAGGGTAAAAGGGGGTGAAGTAGTTTTTGGTTAAAAAGTTTGCCCCTTTGGCAAATCTTTTGACGTGTCTCGGCGTTTTTTCTTTTAATCAGTGGTTTTCGATAAATCCGTGGTGGGAAGTTTTCAAATGAACACCCTGTATATTATTTGTGGTAGTCCCGTTCAATATTCATTTGGATACATGCTTGTATTGCATGAATTTCGACCTGGTATACTGTGGAGTGGATTCCTAGCGGTATACTGAGGTTCCTTCTTGGTCTCTCACCAAATATTCCAGTACCCATTCCATCAGCCGTTTTTGAACTATCAGTGTACCATACTAGGCCCTCGGACAGTTGGGAAGGCATTCCGCCCTTCCAAAGATCAGGTTGCTGAATATTTTTTTTTTAATTTTAGGCCGTTCCATGTGGTCTGTACGCCTTGCCAAGAAATTGTCGTTGATAATGTCTGGTGCATAAAAGTGTTCATAGCGGGTTGTTCCATTACCCAGTGGTTTTCATCTGATAGGCGCTGTTGCAGGCCTTTGTTTTGTTTGTATGTCTAGGGGTGTGAGTCCTAGTATAATTTCCATGGCTGCAGTTGGAGTGATTTTCATTGCTCCGGTAATGCATAGGCATGATAGCCTTTGTAAGCTGTTTAATCTGATGGCTGTTGTGATGTGATGCGCGTTCGTTCACCATACTATAGCGCTATATAATGTTATTAAGGGTCTGGTGACTGTGACGTATAGCCAGAGTACCATCTTCGGTCTCAAGCCCCAGGTTTTCCCAAACAAGCTTTCGCATCATGAAGCACATTGGCTTTGTTTAAGGTATTATTGATTTGTGCGTTTCGGGTAAGCTTGGCATCTAGGGTTAGTTCCAGATATTTTAACTCACTTGCTGTTTTAATCTTATCTCCACAGATGCTTAGGTTGTGGTAGTTCCTTATTATTCCTAGTTTGGTGACCGGTAGTATTGCAGTTTTTGCAGCGTTAACTGTGAGATTGCATGACTTCCTCACATCAGCGCTGTATGCTGGGGTGGAGTGGGTTCCTTGCCGGCATGTTTTTAGGCTGAAAGTCTTTTCGATTGAGACGTGGTAGTAGCTCATTTACCACTAAATTCCATAACTCATCCTTGAGTCACATCCGTTTCTATGAAGTTGGCTCTGACCTGCCGACATTGTAGCATATTACGGATGATACCATTGTTTCCATATCTCTCGGCAGCTGTTATCACGGCAGCACAGGAAGCATTGTTAAAAGCCCGTCTGGTCCCGGTGATTTGAACGGTTCGAATGTTCTAATAGCCCATTTGATCCGTTCATAGCTGACTGTTGTAATTGCGATTTCCCAGTTGACTCTCTTGGCTCTGTTTTCTGTTTTTGCTGCTCGTCTTCCGGTTGCTTAATTCTTGACCGCGGAAAGTGTACTTGAAGGAGAGCTTCTAGAGTCTTTTTTCTACGTGTTGTGTATTCTCCTGTTGTCTTCTTTATTGTTCCAATAGAGATTGACGTGTTCTTAGCAAGGATCCGGTGGGGGTAGTTGTTTCGACCTCCCCGCAGAACTTCATCCATGACTTTCGCTTCGCCTTCCTTAGAGCTTTGTTCTAGTCTGTGAGAGACTAGACGTAGCTGTCCCCCCAGTCTCTCATGATTTTTGTCCTGTCGAAGAATTTCCTGGTTTTCATTAGGTCTGTCAAGTGGCGGTTCCACCATGGTACTTCCCTCTTTGTGCCTTTTGTTTGTAACTCGCAATTGTCCTTAAAATCCTTAAAAGCTTTTATGGTTGCGCCTTAACGTTGATCCTCAGATATATCTTATCAATGGTTTCTTGCAGATTGGTTTTACCTAAAACTCTGTTTTAGTTGGCTTTCTGTATGATTCCCAAATGGTATTACCGAAGTTTTAAAGCTGAAATTCTATATATCTATGATTAGATGCAGATGGTTCATCTGATACTCGCCAGCCTTTAACTGCGTCATATGATCGCGTTGTGATCAAGGTTATGTCGATTACCTCTCGCCGTGTTCTGGTGACAAATATTGGTCCATTTCCCTGATTTATTAATCATAAATTATTACTTACCAGATCTGGTCATTTGATTTCAACCAGAGCCATAAACTTAAAACACATACACATACTTACCAGATATTCTGTAACCTTACGGCCCCCGGCTCATACGACCGGAGTAAAAAGCTGAAAGAAATTTTAAATAGTGGGTTATTAAAAATGGGTTAATTAAATAATTAAAAAAAAATAAATAAATAAATAAATAAATCAATAAATAAAAATAAATAAAAACCAATATTATAAATTATAATATTAGTCAGATTATTACGAAAATAAATTCCTGTAAATAAAATATGTATTATGCAATAATTTCCTGTAAAGTAAAGAAAATATTTAAAAGTTTATATAAAAAATTGTGGTTGCCCCGAGGGGATCCGAGTTTAGCTTTCGCCACACGACTCTGACTGCGAGTCTTTTATTTACCTGTTTTTGAATTCCATAGACGTACCTTTCGTTCGCACAAAGGAATATTAATATTATTATCACATATAGCGCTGTTTTAGTATTTGATTATTGGATACGCCTATGTAATCAAAACCTAGGCTCGGATGTGATCGGCCACGTGATCATCTAGTAGACAGGACACTACCTTGTGTCCATCAGGTTCACTGAAAAATACTAATTGGAGTATTATACAGAGTGAAGAAAAATTAACTCAAAGTTTATTATGGGCGTTTTATGGATTGTGTAAAAACACTTGTTTTAATGAGATGGAGAACTCATCAGATGGCAGAATTTAGACTTATGTCTTCAAAATAAAATAACAAAATTGAAAATTAGTTCAAAGAAAGCTCCAGAAACGCACTCTCGACCACGTTTCCAAAGGAATCCCCTACCCTGTGCACCGGACGGGACGGAGGGGCTGTCGCCCTAGGCTGTCGCCTATCCCTGTAGGGTATCCTCTACTATCGGTTGCTGGAATGTGCTGTCGCACCGGTCTGTCGGCCGCCGTCCCACGTCGAAGGAAACATTGTAACCGACAAGTCTGGATCAAAAGAACGAGCCATTCACTTTTCCTTGAACAACCTCCAACCAATATTTACCTTTATAAAACCTTTCTTTACATAATACATTTATAGATAAAAACCGCCACCTATCCGAGCACGCGGGTATCGTTGTTGAACTAGCACATAACATAGCAAAGAGAGAAGTTCTTTCTTTTTCCTGTCTGATAAAAATCCCCGCATCCCCACGAGTTTATTTTTTCTCGTTGCTACGTCCAGCGTGGGCTGTCGCCCCGTAACAGCGCGAAGGGAGAGCATGGTAATAGGATAACCCCGAACTTAAATCGTTTAGGAAAAATAATTGAATTCTCATATTGGTTATTGATGGTTAATTACTTTTGTTTGTTTTTTTTTTCTAGACCTCAGCAACAGATACCACTAGCACATAAACTGACTGTCTTAACGCCATAAACAACTTTGGGTAGAAATACTATAACAACGTGTAGAGTTTTATTCATCAAAATTCATTATACCATTACCAACCTGGAACATTAGTAAAACCGATGTTCTCTATATCAGCGTCCTCTTCTGCTTGCATTTTTAATTGCAATGCATAAGTCATAAATATTTTGAGTAGTAAAAATGTCAAATTTCAAAACTTGAAACAAAAAACATTTAAAATTTAATATTGACAAAGGGAAAAAAAATGTATTTTTCCATAAAGGAATGGAGAAGGATTAACAAACCCGGTGAAGTCCAACAAACGGAACTACCTTAAGTTTGTCAAGGGAGAAGGATTAACAAACCCGGTGAAGTGTAACAAACGGAACTACCTTAAGTTTGTCAGGGAGGAAGGATTAACAAACCCGGTGAAGTCCAACAAACGGAACTACCTTAAGTTTGTCAAGGGAGAAGGATTAACACACCCGGTGAAGTCCAACAAACGGAACTACCTTAAGTTTGTCAGGAAGTAAGGATTAACAAACCCGGTGAAGTCCAACAAACGGAACTACCTTAAGTTTGTCAGGAAGGAAGGATTAACAAACCCGGTGAAGTCCAACAAACGGAACTACCTTAAGTTTGTCAGGAAGTAAGGAGTAACAAACCCGGTGAAGTCCAACAAACGGAACTACCTTAAGTTTGTCAGGGAGAAGGATTAACAAACCCGGTGAAGTCCAACAAACGGAACTACCTTAAGTTTGTCAGGGAGGAAGGAGTAACAAACCCGGTGAAGTCCAACAAACGGAACTACCTTAAGTTTGTCAGGGAGGAAGGATTAACAAACCCGGTGAAGTCCAACAAACGGAACTACCTTAAGTTTGTCAGGGAGGAAGGAGTAACAAACCCGGTGAAGTCCAACAAACGGAACTACCTTAAGTTTGTCAGGGAGGAAGGATTAACAAACCCGGTGAAGTCCAACAAACGGAACTACCTTAAGTTTGTCAGGAAGTAAGGATTAACAAACCCGGTGAAGTCCAACAAACGGAACTACCTTAAGTTTGTCAGGAAGTAAGGATTAACAAACCCGGTGAAGTCCAACAAACGGAACTACCTTAAGTTTGTCAGGAAGGAAGGAGTAACAAACCCGGTGAAGTCCAACAAACGGAACTACCTTAAGTTTGTCAGGGAGGAAGGAGTAACAAACCCGGTGAAGTCCAACAAACGGAACTACCTTAAGTTTGTCAGGGAGGAAGGAGTAACAAACCCGGTGAAGTCCAACAAACGGAACTACCTTAAGTTTGCCAGGAAGTAAGGATTAACAAACCCGGTGAAGTCCAACAAACGGAACTACCTTAAGTTTGTCAGGAAGGAAGGAGTAACAAACCCGGTGAAGTCCAACAAACGGAACTACCTTAAGTTTGTCAAGGGAAAAAGGTGACGGCAAGATTCAATTAGGTAAATTAGGGGGAAAAATAAAGGAAATATTTAACAGAGCGGGGAAAAGAAAAATAGATACAAGCAAAATTGAGAAATTTAAACTAGAATGTAATTTTCCCCAAAAATTCTAACTTAGGAAAAAAAAAATATTATGTTCTCTAAAATGACTTTTTTTTAAAACTCCTGAATATATTTAAGCAACCCAACAAAAAACCTTTAATTCAATATTTTCCCTTGTTATAAATTGAAAGAAATAAACCCAAATTTTAATATTGCACTCCGAAATTCTGTAACCATCACAAAACAACACACGGCATACACTTTTGACTTCCCCTGTATAGAATATAATAAACCCTCTAATGTTCAGACTTATAAAAGGTGAATGTTTTGGAAATCCCCGTTTTACGTTTGTAAATTGCAAAACAACACCTTTTTAAATAAATTAAATATTTTATTATTTACGCAATTCACTTTCTCCAAATAAAGCCAAAAGAAACCCAAATTTATTTCACTCACAACCTTTGATTCCACTATTATTTGCTATTTGAGAAAAGGTACTTTTCAAGAAAATCTAAAGAAAATGTGGAGTTACGATTGCTCTTGAATTTCGATGCTTATCGCACCTGGTAGAAGTTGATAAGTGATCCTTTCAATGTTCTCAATAGACCAGCAAGGCGATATTCTCCCCACCAATTTCGTCCTTCCACTTTTTAGCAATCTGCGCCAACTACCCTGTCGATGAAAGGGCGTAAAAAACATGCAAAGCGCTGCATCGCTCCCCGGGCAGACTCGAGAGTCCAAAGGTCACGCGCAATCTTACAATATATTAGAAAACATATTAGGAATCACTAGTTTTCTTTTAATTAAATCAACTTATAAAACATGGAATACATGACAATTAATAACTATACTAATATACACTTACCAGGTTTTTTTTTCCCAATAATATATCAGGGTAAATTAAAACCACAACATGATTAAAACATAACACAGTCAAATAGGGCTGAATTAAATTAATATTAGGATGCTACAGTGCCGGGTAGGTCAAGATTAATTTAAGGATACAATTAATCTAAGAGCAAAAATAATTTAAAATAAAGACACCTGGGTCTGCTTCGTTACAATTCTAACAAAGCACTTTCTTGTGGGTTGTCATTTATGCTCCCCCAAGTCATATTGTGCAAGTGCGCTTCACTTCCCGCGAGTAGCTGAAGGCGTTTGGCCTCGCACTCTATTAGAGTCTTGAACTCCACGAGAGGTGGCGGTGCTTTTAAATCGTAGGAAAAGTAGGCAGATGAGGCTATCAGCTTCTCTCTCTCTCGTCCTCTTTATACCTGGGTTTGGTACCATTTAAGTAACGCGAATTCCTTTTCTTCCTTGGGAACACAAATGCTGATGGGATAGATTTTTCCGTTGCAGAACAACAAAATAGTGAAGTTATAAGTGTGCAACGCTCTGCTGATGAAATGCTTCCGACTATTTTTCTTCCAACCATTAAAATCACCTTGGAAGAATACACGTTTCGTCTACATTGTATACGTTATCCAAGATAATTTTATGTCTGTCTTTAGCATTTTTTAAATTTTGAAAAATATTTCAACAAAGGTCGATTGAACCCTCGGTCTCTAGCTACACTCGTAGGTTCAGACTGTCGGAGACTTAATTCTGGGGGGCGACGCATGAAATTTTGGTACCACTGTTCTCCTGCGGTATTATTACGGAATTGGTATGCTATATTATTTTTTTCTGCATATTGGTAAGCAATTTCACACAAATTTCCTCTCGTTAAACCATCAAAACGGTTGTCCAGCTCTTTTATGTAGTTACCAAATTCGAGTTCTTCTGCTGTGAAAAAAATTGATTTGTATCTGCCCAAATCTGCACTATTACTTTTTACATGTCTTTGTAGTGTGGAAAATTTTATTTCGAATTGTGCAGATGCCCGGAATAGACATTCCGGCTTTTAAAGCCTCAAGGCCCCGGGCCATATCTTCTTTGCTCCAACTGATGGTTCTATTCGATTTTATTTAGTATCTGTACACAGTCTAGCAAAAATAAAATGGTAATTGGTAGTCTACTAATAATTTAAAAACAGAATTTGACATACAGGGTGTGGTTTCTATTAACTATTTCTATATATTTCGATAGATCAAGTTATATTTGCTGTTCAAAAACTATTTATTCAAAAACTATATTGACAATGACAATTAAAATCTCAATCCCAACTGGTACCATTGTTGTCTACAGGGTCAATCTCCAACACATGGCAAAAAGGGTCATGATTCTTTTTGCCCGATCTGACAACTATGGATTGGCTAACTCTATGCAAAATAGATATCAACTTCGACAAAACATATTGGGGTTAGGTCTTACCTTTATTGTCCCGTATTTGTAAATATATTCGTAGTTGGCTGGTACAATGTAGAATCGCAAAAGTAATCGCCACTAACAAATGGATATTTTTTTTATTCAAAAAGTTGAAAAACACTTGACTCGATACAAATCCTTGGAAAAAAAGGTGATTCTGCAGCAACTCGTTGACTATAAGTAAACGGGTGACACTTGCGAAAAACGATTGTTGCCAAATTTCATTGCACTTCTCACCGTAAGTATTTAGACGATTTTTCTTGCCCAGTATAGCCTTCTTGCCCGAAAGAACCCTAGCTTCCAAAGTCCTTGACATGCCTTCATGTTGATCTTTTTGAGGTTCCCCAGAGATGGTTCGTCAATGTTGAGTATTAACGTTGCGCCGATGTCGTCGCTGGTATGGTTAATGCCAATCATCCGTCTTCAATCCTGCGTTTTGGATTTTTACAAGTTGAAGGATTTCTTTCGGTGTTTTAGTCTTTACGTTTCTAGGAGCCACCATAGTTTTATAGCTGTTAGGGCATGTTTGAATATGCTTCCATCATCCCTCCTTTTCTTTGCCTTCTGATGTTCGTCAGGAGTAATCCCATCAGATCTAGTTCTCTTGCTGCCTGCACTCCAGAGGAAACCCTACCAGTAGTTTCCTACTGCCGACATAGCTCTCTTAGTCAATGTCTACGCCTGACATAAGCTGCTATCGCAATAATGGTGGGGATACTTTCGGCCAACGGTCAAAAAGGATTAGAAAGGACGTTAATTGTGAATGAATTCCCCTTCCTCCTTTCACATCCACACAATTCGTAACTGCAAAAGATCGCGAGCACATCCAAGAAATTCAGTAGAGAGCTGGTGAATATAAGAGAATAAACCGACATGTCTATGATGGCGCAATTGGTGGAGCATTGGTGTATGAAAAGAAAGGTTCGAACCCAACGCATAAATCTACTTTTTCTGAATTTTCATTCTTTCTTAGAATGCAACAAATTTATATGTGAAATTTTAGAAAACTTGTATTAGGTTTACCTACATAAAAATAAAAAATTTACATTATTTGCAGATACATTACAAGTGATCGAACTTCACCTATTATACTTGTCGGTCCAAGTGGATGTGGCAAAACTACTTTATTAGCCAGAATAGCCATTCACTGTCCAAATAAATTGCCAGAAACATTTTTAATCCTAAGATTTATAGGAATCAGCGCACAAAGCAACACAGTTGAACAACTACTAAATTCCATTACCAATCAGTGTTCTTTTTTAGCATATGGACACAAAAGTTACTGTAATCATGTAAGTTAACAATTCTCTAGGACGATAATTATAAAATAGTCTTATTATTTTTTTAATTTGCCATTTATCCTAGTAAATGTTAATTACCTTTTTTAGAGTATAGAAGAATACCAAAAAGTTTTGCCGAATTTATTAAACGAAAGTAGTTTGCAGCGACCATTGATAATAATATTGGATGGATTGGATCAAGTTAGAGATTATAGCTCCAAGAGTATATCATGGATTCCAATCAAATTACCTGATAATATTAAATTGATAATATCTGTGGTGGAAGGTAATGAAATCTCATTCGAGTTATGAAAAATATAACTACGTTACCAATTATATAAAGTTAGAGCGATAAATTTGGTATTAAACTATTTTCCCAAGAAGTTTATTAACTATATAAAGACCGCCACTGACAATTATGCTTTTCAGTTACTTATTTAGATAGTCAACAGTCTTAAAGCGAGACGGGACTGGAAGCCATTAGTAAGCCTAGATACGTTTTCTTTTTAAAAAAGTCTTGTAGTCACTTCTTGCCAGATATTATAGTATTAGGAAGGAAGCAGCAGGTAATCGGTAGTGGGAGCAATTTGATACTTCAAAGCAGTGAAAATGAGACACGGTGCAGTAGACGATAGCGTCGATTCGACATCGCTTATAAGCGTGAGCACATTGATGCGGTCAATATAACGAAATATGGTTTGTCGGTCTACTTTCAAGGCCATTAATCATTTTGCCAATTCATCAATATTAACTATTACATTGTCAGTAATTTTGTCAAACATACGAAACATATTATTTATCGTCTTAGGACAGCTTAATATCTGTTATTAAATAATAGTCAAAAGCACATACCTACATTTTCTTAGACACCATTACATGCATAGATATAACGTGAGAATCGTGAATAAAAAAAAACTACCTAGCAGTAAAGCTATTTTGTTTATCCGCATGTATGTAGTTCATTAATTAATTTTAAAGGTCAAATTATTATCAAAGATAAAAACTGATCCTGATTGTATTTTTTTCACGCAGTTCAGTGGCGTTTAAATATTTTTGTGCCATTTTGATATCAACGGAATTACCTAAGGTGATTTGAAATTGACGGGTTAGAAGTAGGCAACTGTATACACAAAAGAATAGTCTACAGTTGCCTAACTGCGTACTTAAGCCCTATGATATGCCACGCCACGCTACGTTACCCGACAAAAATCTGTGCATAAATACACCAGCTATTTAAATTTACCGCGTAACCACTTGTAATACGATACGCGACCAATTGCTCTTTGTACATGCGGAAGTACATGTGATATCGACTTCGATATTGTCTAATCCCAACTTTTTAACCAAGGTATGAAACATACCGAATTTTGAACGTTGTTCATTCGTGAACCCAATATCGTCTTTTTGATTTCCGTGCTATTATTACTACAGCAGCAGCATATTCCTTCATCTCGTCCCATTTGTCAAACGAGCTATCACACTCCATATTATCATCGTGCAGTTCATCAAAAACTGCGGATTTTTTTATATCGAAAGTGGCGTCACCGTGGAATAACGTGTTAAATATATGCTCATATAGATGAAAACGTGAGACACGTCGCCTGACAGCGTGTAGCGTATCGTGTCGCAGAGTGTGCTTAGTGGGTTTCCAGTTTTATTAATCTTTTCACTTATCTGTACCTAATCTAATAGTATAGTTATTTTTCGAGGCTTATAATACAAGGTAAAGAAAAACAATTGCTCGGGCTAATCGATGGTATTTTACGATTCTAGAGTTAGAAGTGGAGAAAATATACATGCAGTTGTTATATTTAATATTTATTTTGAAAACCAAAAGATACATATTTATATATACTTTATTTATTACTATGGCTAATTTAGTATAATTAAATGCAAAATTTTGACAAAAAGTAAAGATGAAATACTTTAAAGCTTCATTTAATTTATTTTTATATTTTTAATTTCACTTATTAATTATTTTTCTACAATTCGGGACTGGGGAGTGTTAAGTGGCGGGCCCTGTATAAACAATATTTCACACAACACTGCAAGCAAAAAGAATATTTAACAATAATTAATAAAATATATTATATATTTCTCAGCAAACCCATTATACCGATAAAAGGCGAATAATTATTACTAAAAACTTTTATATGATGAAATATCAGAATAGCGAACTTCTGTAACTATTATTTTCCTAGTTTTATTTTATACACGAAGCAGCTTTCTAAGTTTCTAAATGAACTGATGACGTTAACACCTGATAAACTGATAACTTTAAAAATATACACCCCATAAACGGAACAGACGTCTTTTATTGTGTTTAATGACTTAAAAATAAGTTCTATATATATTTAGATTTTTGATATCTCAAAAATAAATGATGAAAATAACTCCCTACTAAGTAACGCACAATTTGCAAACTGTATTTATCTATACAATTATATATAATAAACCTTTTTTTATTACATTTTTAATTAACTGCCATAATTGAAAACGCACAGTTAAAATAATTGCAAAAATGGTATTGATTTTTTTTTATTGTCAAATATTCACACTTTTTACTCTTCCGCACTATCACATCATTTTTTTTTTAATTTCACCTCCTCCAAAGCCATAAGACGTTGAGGTCTTACAATGGTACCGAATAGTGAGTTGTGTTCAGCAATAATTTTTAATACTGCTAGGTACCAATAAGCTACAAGTGATGCATTTTTAGGAAGTCAAATGCATAGCGACTTAAAATCAAGACTGACCGAAAAATGCTATATAAATATGCCAATGTTGGGACAAGCGGAAGCTAAGCACATCCTTATGTCAAGTGTGATGCAGTATAATCATAGCATTAATTCCAAAATACAAGACTGTGTGTTAAAATCTGTCCAGGAATGTACAGTTCCTTTATATTCTAAGGTTAGTAGTTATTAGTTTTATTCTTGTTAAGTTAATACGACACCTTAAATTACACGCTATGTATTCTTCTACTTTAAACTGAACTGACATTAGCCATAAATGAAGTTCAGCACCAGGCTATAACCAAATTTAAATCTATATTATAAGTATTATGTGTTTTTGTGTTTAGTCATTACGAGATCTCAAAATATCTTGAAATCTACCAATATTCTAGTCCTAAAAGACCTGTTTAGTGCGTAGCACATAATATCTGGAATTTAAGACAAGATACAGAAATAATTTACATATTACTATTACTATGCAAACATTGTTGATATTATAAAAAGGTGTAACCATTAAATACTTTAAATCATACAGGGTAATTCACAAAAACGTGGGCAGATCAAACTTATTTTTTTTTTAATCGATTATTTTTTTTATTAATTTATATATTATTGTTAAATCGCTTAATAAATATTACATAAGGTTACGGTAGAAACTAGTCTTTGTGGAATCTGGACGTGCTGCCTATCGGCGAGTATAGTGTTATTAGTGTGATAGTCGAAACGTCGGTCATTTTGTAATAGTTGTCAAAGTAGTCAAAATTTCAAATAAAAGATTAACATCATGAAATCAAACCAAAAACGAAATAATCAACCATAAACCCTTATGAAAAATCATCTGAAAAGAAAAAATATTAAATACAGAAGTAAAAGGCAAACGCTTAACGTAAAGATGAACGCATATGATCTAGTGCTAGTGTATACCGGGTGTCAACGAAATTGTGGATAGGACCAAAACGTTACCTATATGTTAAAAGATACTTTATTCAGATTTGGGTTACTGTTAGGTATATTTGACTGTGATCTTAACGTTTACAAACCTAATAACCAAAATGAACGTCGTTTTCGGTTTCACCGAAACTATACCAAGTTTTTTTTCTAAATGACAACATGTAAAGTATATACGAAGTCAATCGGAACAGCAAAAAACCGAGTTCGGGTTATAGGCGGCAACTTCTCTCAGAAGCATGGGCGGCGTGCAACACTATGAATGGAAAATATTTTACCACATTAATTAATTTTTATTTTGTGTATACAAAACCAATTGGAACAGCATGAGGAACTATTGAGGTTGGCATTGTGGGGCAACATTTAAATTATTCCCAATAATTTTCATATACCTACACGGATCTATTTTTTTAAAATTGACATTATGCAGAGTGTTTCCTAACCTCTCTGAAAAAAAGGAGGAGGTGAATCCTCATCTTATTTCAAGACGAAAATGTGGTATAAGAGTTTTTTGCATGTCACTTCGTTTTCGAAATACAGGGTATTAAAAAAAAAATTGTATTTTTCTCCATTTTATTAGTTAATGCCAAACGATATTCTAATGATATTTGTTAAACATAAGGGATTAGAGCACTTTACTACGGGTCAATTTTAAATTTTACAATTAGTTTATTGGCGGGGATCTGGGTAAAAGAGTACCTTAATTTTTTAGTTATTTTTCGTATTTTTATCATTATGTTGCGTCAAATGATACGAGTAGGCTTTGCTTCGTTCCATGGCAACCACATTTGTTTCCTCCGTAACATTTGTCTCATGTTTAACATCTTTCAAATAAGATCCTTTTTAATTGTTTTTGAATTTATTTGTACTACAATACTTTTCATAATGGCTGAGCTTACCAATAAAGAAATGGCTCAAATTCATTTTATGTACGGTTTGGCAAATGGAAATGCGCTAGAGGCGAGACGTTTATATGCAGAACGTTTTCCTAATAGACGAGTACCGTGTTCGGAAACATTTACAAGATTTGCACCTCAGGTTAGAGAAAACAGGTAGCTTTGCAAAAAGCAAAATAGGTGGTCGACCACTTACAGTTAGAACCGTACAACTTAAGGAAGAGGTCTTAAACATGGTGGAAGAATCTCCAGGCACTATACGAGGAAAATCGGGAACGAGTTGAATATCAATTACGAAACAGTATGCAGTATCTTAAAGGACTATTTACTTTATCCTTATCACGTCACGTACAAACAGTGCAAGCTTTGTTGCCTAGAGACTTTCCAACTCGAGTTAATTTTTGTAACTGGTTTCAAACAAATTCTTTAAGGGCCCCACATTTTTCGGCAAAAATAATATTTACACATGAAGCGAATTTTTCCAGACAAGGCATCATACATTTTCACAACAACCATATTTGGGCGGAAGATAATCCTCATGCTATCATCAAAGGACATCACCAGTGTACATTTTCTTTTAATATTTGGGCAGGGATTATTGGAGATAGCTTGGTTGGACCGTATTTTTTCCAAATCGACTTACTGGTGATTTCTATTACAACTTCCTTAGAGATGAATTGCCAGAATTGATGGAAGCAGTGCCATTAAGAACGAGAACTTTAATGTGGTTCATGCATGACGGCGCTGCCCCTTACTTTGCAGTACGTGTTAGAAACTATTTAGATCAACAATATCCTGCTCATTGGATAGGCAGAGGAGGACCTAAACTATGGCCACCCCGTTCGCCGGATCTGAATCCATTGGATTTTTATTTCTGGGGGTCACCTTAAACAACTTGTTTATACTACTCCTATTGAAACTGAAGAAGACCTTCGACTGCGTATTATTGATGGTTTTAATACGATTTGTGCCAGTCCTGAAATCTTTCAACACGTAAGAGACAATTTAACACGTCGTGTACATGGGTGTTTACTGGCTCATGGAGGACATTTTCAGCAATTTATTTGACTTTTGTTCATGTGAGTTCATTATTAAAAGTTTTTAAATCAATTATTTAAATGATTATTATTGCTTTACTAATTTTTTTTTGACACCCTGTATTTCGAAAAAGAAGCGACATTCGAAAAACTCATACCACATTACCACATTTTCGTCTTAAAATAAGGTGAGGATTCACCTCCTTCATTTTTTCAGAGAGGTTGTGAAACACCCTGTATATAGTGACTAAAAACACTTAATTCCCGTTTATCATTATATTTTATTTTATGTGAATTTGATAAAAAGTCAAAATTCACTTTCCAAATTTCCAGAGCTTGAATCCGTATTTGGGAGTAGAGGAAAACGGAGAGAGCGAGGCCAGGTGGTGCTGGTGGTGCTGGTGGTGCAACTAACCCAGGTGGTGCAGGTGGTGCGTTTTACGATCTAACCCAGGTGGTGCAGGTGGTGCGTTTTATGATCTAAACCGGGTGGTTCGGTGGTGCGTTTTATGACCTAACCCGGGTGGTTCGGTGGTGCTGTTTACAAAATAACCCGAAATTAAACCCGACTTTTTACGACCTAACCCGGATGCTTTCATGAGGCGGCTTCTTATCTAACCCTAACTTGAACCTGAATATTTATGAACTGACCCGAGATAAAACCCGACTTTTTACGACCTAACCCGGATGCTTTCGCGAGGCGGCTTCTCATCTAACCCTAATTTGAACCTGAATATTTATGGTCTGACCCGAGATAAAACCCGACTTTTTATGATTTAACCTTAGTGAAACGCCGCTGCTAAAGCGGGATAATTAAATCCCAATTTTTATAAGCCATCCTTAAACCCAACTTTTTACGATGCGACCTGAGCCATCCTTAAACCAGACTTTTTATTATTTCCCCTTAGTTGAAACGCCGCTGCTAAAGCGGGATAATTAAATCCCAATTTTTATAAGCCATCCTTAAACCCAACTTTTTACGATCCGACCTGAGCCATCCTTAAACCAGACTTTTTTTTATTTTCCCTTAGTTGAAACGCCGCTGGCGGGTAGTAAAGCGAAATAAATCCCTAATTTATATGGTCTAACAAGATAAGTATAATAAAGCGGTACATTTGTCACCCCGCAATAATTATTTATGCCTAAATAACCCTCTCAAACCCTCTGCCGACTCGATTTAAAAAGAAAGGGACATAAACCTTTATTTATTATTCCGAAGGACCCTCATTAAAATTCAGTAGCATATCTAATAATTGATTCCAATTTTTGCACCACTTATATAAAATACAATAAAATAATTACCATCTAGAACCATTAACTAGCGATTTCTTTGTACTGGAAATGGATAAATTATAGGACTATCTTGTAATGAGAACAGAGTAATAAAAAGTAAATAAAACTTAAATACGTATAAAATACCAAGCAGGTATAGGTACTATACAACTTGTGTTCGCCATCAGGTAAAAGCCCTCATAATGCTTTTATAAAAATTTCGGATAATATCATAATATAAGTAAATAGGCTACAATTTCAGGAAAAAAGTAAAAAAATTAATTCACAGTGTAAAATTGTAGTTAAATGGATTGTAAATACGAAATAATATAAAAAAGCTACCTTTTGTTTGCGATGATGTATGCACAATAACTCTATATTATTCGGCCCTTAAACTGAAAATACCCACTAGATAGGTATCATAAGCTGTATTTGTCATCAGGTAGAACCCCCAATAAAATTATGAATATTAGACGTAGGCATCAAAGTAGCAATCTTAACTTATTTTCAACACGAGCATAAAAATATAGGGTTGTTAAATATTTTACAACCCTAATTCTCAATGGCAACAATAAGCAAATCACGTTGGTTTTTTAATTTATTATTAATCTGGCTAACTTAAGAAACTCACAATATAACGACCATCCAAAAAAATCATAATACATTACTGGGTGTGAAAGCAATTGCGCTGCAAAATATAGTGTATACCAACTCTGAGGTAGTTAATTAAAATCCCAATTAGCGCTAAAAAAAATCAATTAGATATTTACTTTAGATATTTTAATAAAAAAATTCAATATTCTCACCAACATTTAACTTTTGAAATTAGCATAACAAATCCTTTACAATGAATTAAACAAACACATACATAATTTTAAAATCTCATAATAAGAATATAAACTAAAATTATAATGCGTAGCAGGTCCAAAATCTAACAAGTTTCGACTAGTCAAATGACGTCAGTTTACATCTGCGAAGAATACCCAACTCTCGAACCATAAAAAATGGTCAAACTTTGTCGGCAAATACCCTTCTATGATGCAGGGGAAGGACAGGTAACTCGAGATAATTATAAAGAAACGTTAAAGAACATTATTTGCTTATTTCTAGACTCTTAAAAATTACATGCAATCGAACAATAAATGTTTTCATCATGTATATTTATGAGTAACACATTACCTTCGACATACATAAATTCAAATTGATAATTACTCGCCTTAGTACTTTTTTAGAAGCTTGAATCTTTGCATATAACCGTCTGAGGATACCCAAACTTCCCCTAACATATTTCTCCGCAACCGGGGAAAAAGAGGTAGAAAAAGTAAAATAACAACTCCAAGTGTCTTTGCGAACAATCGGCAATAAAATAGAGTATTTCAGTTTTTAATTTTTCGTAAATAAAAGCTGGTTAGATTAATAGTCTCTGTGAATATAATAACATAAACAAAGTGATATGCCGTAAATTTAGGAGTACAGTATAAATTATGCCTCTATTAAAATATACCGCAATAACTAACTACCAAAGGATTTTTGATATTTTGAATATATTTGATGCTCATAGCATTATCACATTTCCAAAGGCTCTAAATTTTAGAAAAATGTTCTAATAGAATATGTCTATCAATATAAAGTAAAGGTATTGTTAGGTTTTTTTAAAAAATACGACCTACAACAGTCTCTGCTACAGCATGGCTGACTCTGTAGAAACTTCTGTGAAACCATAATAATTATATCAATAATCGAGTTGTCGTTATGATAATATTTTCCTCCAATATCCGACTCCACTATCCATAAAAGTTATGTTAGGAAATTCATAATTGAGCGCATTGTAATTTTTTAAAAAGAAATTCACTTCACACACAAAGATGTAGCCATTCAATCCATGAAAATAATGCAAGTCAGTATGCGTATGTTATGGCTAACTGTTTAAATGTCTATTCCTTCCACGTTTATCGGAAGAAATACTTTTTTTATACTAGTATTTTAGTTGAAAATAAGATCATAAATCATCTATACAAAACAAGCGTCCCTTATGGATTTGAACGAAAATCATAGATTCGACTATTTTCATGAAAAATAAATCTAAGTACGGAATAATGCAGGAAGATTATCTATTTTCTTGGTTTAGAAAGTGATGTAGTTAAGATTTATAACTTAGGAATAAATAAATTATTATTAATCTTTTCGACCTATTTCTCTTGCATATTTAATTTCTTTGATAGTAAGAACTAATCTTTTTATTTTACAAAGTAAAAAAAAGCTAAAGATCGGCGTTGTCAGTCAGGTATAAGAACTGATTTAACACGATGGTTTTTGTACAAACGTTCACATACAATTGTATGCTTTTTAACCGATTGTGTCGGAAAAAATGACGATTTATAGATTAGATATTTAGACGAAGAGCTAACCTTCTCAATAAAGTATTGATTATTGCCCTGCTAGCTAGACAACACTTTTTATGTTAGTCAAAAAAAAATTTTTTTTTCGGACGCTATTACAGATTTCATCGTTAACTAACAAACATTAAGACCAAAAAATTAGCGTGCAAGATGAAATGTATAGGTTCACTTCATTTCTACATTATTTTACAACTCTCAATCGCATTAAAAACAAGATCGAATAAAAAACAACTTATGACATATGGACGAAAAATGTTTTTCGGGCTATTTAGGTTAGCGACCGCATTACGTCTGAAATACTACATTTTTCGAGCTTATAACATAATTTACTATTTTAACGTTAAAATAGGGGAAATGACGTATCGAAATGCATACTTTTTTTTTTGTCGGTCACGAGATTATAGTTTCTTTTAAAATGAACTCTAATATTTACAACACAAATTATCCTTTAAGCCACATTAGTTTAAAACTCGTCTGTCGCTTTCCCTCTATTGTGAGTTTGATTAAAGTATAGCGTAGTATATATTTAGATGAATTTCGCAAATGTTGAATACTTTCAAAACTGAAAAAGCCGCCCTTTGCAATAAATATCTCCGTAGAGTTAGGTACCCTGCAGATTAAGGGTATTTCAGCGGATAATCATATACAAATTCAAAGATTTTGTCTATTTTAATGGATTAACAAACAATATCTATAGGATGACTTTACTGATAAAAAAAAAATAACAAAAATCTATAAAGTCTAGGCTCACATGAAATTCCATAAAGAGCAGCTGCATAGCCTTATCACATCAAACTATATTTTTATTTCGTTCTATTGTCAAAAGTCTGTGTTTAGGAGATTATCGTTCATTTTAAAATGAACTCTAATATGTACATCACCATAAACTACCTCTTAAGCCGTCGTAAAAATACACTTTTCGATTTACCTCTATATTGATTTTCTAATATTAAATATCTACAATAGTCGAAATTCGCTCGCTAATACCTATGTATGCAAGGTTTCTTCAAAAAATGACAATTTTGTTGTTTAATGGCTTGAAAAAATGGAAAAAGGAGGTTTTTGCATCCATGTATTTCCAGATGAGTGTTAAAAATACTTATAAAACTCGGTATACCGAAGATCAACCATTAATGAGAGGGTTGAGTCCTGTTTGCCAAATCCTGATTTATAATTTGACGTTGGCAACGGTACAATTTTTTAACATTTATCATAAGAGGCGTATATTTTTGGGGCTTAGATCTACCAGTTTATCCACGCCCCATTTATTGTTAGTGCTTTAGTAATTTTACTTTCCAATTATTTTTTACCAAAACGCGTAGTTGAAACAGTGTCTATATCAGACGATATAATAAATTTTAAGGATTAATTTGCTTACAAATACACTTCAATTTATTTAGGCTAAAGCAGCCAGACATATACTGGAACTACGAAAACCCTATTACAATTTGGTTGCCTAGAGAAAATTTTGTAAAAAACATAGCTTTCTACACAAATGCTTGCACATTATGTACCTATCATTTTAAGATACCTGGCGACATCAATGTAAGCATTGACATAATGACGCAAGATATAGGTAGGTACTAGAATATTCAAGATTTCTATTAACGATACACTTCAGCATACATGCGAGATGTCATTAATGTCTACGGAAGGCAACAGACATACCAGCTATTTTTACATGGGATTCCATAGACTTGAACGCTTCTTGTTTAGAAATATTTGATGTCATCTTGAGGAGTTCCGTATTGAAGCATCAAACCTACCTGCCAAATAATTGATGAAATATGGGATATCATAAAATATGTCCCCCATCGAACTAAATGATCCTATAAACCAGCTTCACAGACCGTAATTTGTGATGCTAACACGATTAATACGCAATAGAACAAGATTAAGAAACAAAATTTAAAGTAGCTCTTTATCACACGAAAATAATTAAATAATTTACGGTTACAGAACAATAATTATTTTAAAAAGCTGTATAACTAAATATATTATGTTATTAGGAATATTCTGTCTAAAGTAACAGCTGATCTTAGTCGAAAATGAGATCGTATTATTGATTGTTGAATTCGTTAGGTATGAAATAAAATTAGAGATTTCGTCTATTTTTTCACGATTAAAAAAGAATACCTCTATTTAGCTAAAAATGAAACGATTACAGTGGTAGATTAATTCACTTTACCAAGCATGTAAACTACTAATTTTGCAATAAATATCTTCTATATTTCTAGGTAGGTTTACTCGAAAATGTTGGGCTATTTTCATCAAAAATCCCGATACGAAATTGAAAAATTTGCCTATTTTTGTCGGTTTACAAAGTGATAGTGGAATATTGGTTTGATCAAAGAACAATAATTATTTTAAAAATGTTGTATAATTAACTAAATGTCGGTGTTATCAGGCAGGCAAGAAGTTATTTATCTGAATCTTATTTGTACCATTAGCGTTTATATACAAATGTTAGTGGTTTTCAAAAATTGATATCTCGGAAATTATTAGGTTTAGACTTATAATACGCTTATTAAAAAATAATGACTACTTTATGCAAAATTAAAAAATATTATAAGATGTAGGGTATCCCAGTAACTTAACCAAAGATTTTCGGTCTTCGTAAAGCTTTATACGTTTCTTCAGCGTACCAAACATTCACTTTTTTTAAATATTGACATCGGGTTAGGATTCTGAACATAGGATTAACATCACTCCAATAGTGAACATGTTGCGTTGTCACAGTTCCATTCGTCGAAAAGTAAACAAAACCGTTTGAGCTACGTGGGGAATAAATAAAGTTGGCTTGTTGAAAAATTTTAATATTTATTAAGGTAAAAGACTATAAATATATCGATACAACACTTTGGCATTTCTAATACTACAAACATGAATATCTAAAATGTGATATTTACAACTATCAACTCTCTCTCCCTTCTCTAATTTTGGTACACCAATGCTGTCTTCTAAGTTTATAATATATGGCGTCCTGCAGTTTAATTCCAAAAATGTTTTAACTAAAAATTCCTCTTTAACACGTCCTTTAACGTAAATAATGTCTGCGTCTATCAGATTGTTGGATATGATATTATGTAGTTCCTTGTAATCGGTATCACCATAATTATAAAGGATACCATGATGATTTCCAAATAGATATTTGACTTGTTTCTTGCAAGCCTTACTTAAGGTGTCGAATGGTTTAACTGGTTTAAAAAAGTAACTTTTCATACTATTCCCATCATAAATAGCCAATTCTTTCGCGTAAAATTCAGGTATGTTAAATCCTTGAATATCGACTACAACGAACTTCATTGTCTGAAGACTCAAATCAAACAAGTATATTTTCATATTTTTATCGCTCTTAAGTTCGATTTCAAAAGCACACCCCCACTTTTCGATAATTTCACAGTCTTAGCACATAGATCCTATATTTTTATTTACGATCAATTCATCTTTATTCGCCAATCGTCTCAAACTAGTCTGCTTTTGAAAGTAATATAGCCTTAGTATTCAGAAAATATTAATAATATCGGAGTCTAAAACATCCTTGACACTAAAAAATCATTGTGTTTCCTAACAAAACCCATCATCTTGTCTATTTAGCTTGCTTTCCTATTGTTTAGCAGGTTAAATAAAATTATTATTTTGCTCTTTTTGTCTGTACTGAATCGTTAGGGGAATACGTTTCTAGTTCTATAAGAGAGACAGTTAAAATTTATGTAAGCAATCAAAAATCCTACACTATGAGCTACTTAGTTAAAATTTCATATTTCCTTCCTGGATCAGGCAAAATTTGTGATGTGTCGGACAAAATTTATAAAAATACGAAAAAAATGCTGGATGCATTTTTAGCGTGACTTTCTATTTAATACCATCTTATTTCAAGCTATAATTCGGTTGTCAAAATGAGAATAAAATAATTTTCCCATGGTTTATGTCATCTTAAAAAAGTCAAAAGGTTATATTCTGTAGAGGGTCAGATACATTCAAATTTAAATATTTTCTCCAAGAAGAATTTTAAGATAGTATTATAGTAAATAAAAATTCTATACCTCCAATATTTCTTGGAAACATATCGTGTTCTAGCGACATAACCCAAAAGTTCCTCTATTCAGAAACGCATCGTACTTTTCTTGTCAATAATTGTCTCATTGTCCCATCCATTACATTATTATAATCTTAAAGCACCTGTTACCAGCATTATCTGTTTTTATGGTTTTCATAAAACATAGCGATTACCGATGAAAATTAAACGAAAACTTAATAAATAACTTTTTTTTCAACTGAAATAGACTGATTTTCAATGGAAAAATGTTACTTATAACTAAAAATGAATATAAGACATATACGCAATGATATTTAGAATAAATCAATGTTTTCTAAAATTACTATGAAATATTCACAAAATCGTTTCGTTATAACCAAAGTAGCAAGGCTTGCAGATTTCGTATAGAGTTCAAACGCGATACTGAGATGATCTTTTTTTTTTATATTTTTGTAGGATAATGCACCACTACGTTGTAAGTACTTGAGAGAGGACTTTCTTGAAAAATCCTCAAATTTCTCTGCAATTTTGTTCCTTCTAGAGTTAAATTCACACAGAAAACCCCGTATTCTTATCTTTCAGGTTGGTATATTAAAAAGGGCTTATTAGTATGGTTTAGAAAACAAGCAATATTAATTAACGGATGTTTTTTCGTCGTATGAAGAGTTGAAAAAATTTTTTTTTTCCACTCCAATGGTTGCGATGCAGAGAGTCGGGTTTCATCATAATCTTTCAGGGTAGCTCAGGTTTGATTGCATGTAGAGAGTCGGGTTTCATCATAATCTTTCAGGGTAGCTCAGGTTTGATTACATGTACTAAGGTTAGTGCTCCTTGCAATCGGTTTCAGGTTTGACGCGCCCCCCTCAGGTTTGTTCAGGTTTCTCAAACGTTTGAGAAACCTGAACAAACCTGAGGGGGGCGCGTCAAGGAGCGCGGCAAGGAGCACTAACCTTAGTACATGTAATCAAACCTGAGCTACCCTGAAAGATTATGATGAAACCCGACTCTCTACATGCAATCAAACCTGAGCTACCCTGAAAGATTATGATGAAACCCGACTCTCTACATGCAATCAAACCTGAGCTACCCTGAAAGATTATGATGAAACCCGACTCTCTGCATCGCAACCATTGGAGTGGAAAAAAAAAATTTTTTCAACTCTTCATACGACGAAAAAACATCCGTTAATTAATATTGCTTGTTTTCTAAACCATACTAATAAGCCCTTTTTAATATACCAACCTGAAAGATAAGAATACGGGGTTTTCTGTGTGAATTTAACTCTAGAAGGAACAAAATTGCAGAGAAATTTGAGGATTTTTCAAGAAAGTCCTCTCTCAAGTACTTACAACGTAGTGGTGCATTATCCTACAAAAATATAAAAAAAAAAGATCATCTCAGTATCGCGTTTGAACTCTATACGAAATCTGCAAGCCTTGCTACTTTGGTTATAACGAAACGATTTTGTGAATATTTCATAGTAATTTTAGAAAACATTGATTTATTCTAAATATCATTGCGTATATGTCTTATATTCATTTTTAGTTATAAGTAACATTTTTCCATTGAAAATCAGTCTATTTCAGTTGAAAAAAAAGTTATTTATTAAGTTTTCGTTTAATTTTCATCGGTAATCGCTATGTTTTATGAAAACCATAAAAACAGATAATGCTGGTAACAGGTGCTTTAAGATTATAATAATGTAATGGATGGGACAATGAGACAATTATTGACAAGAAAAGTACGATGCGTTTCTGAATAGAGGAACTTTTGGGTTATGTCGCTAGAACACGATATGTTTCCAAGAAATATTGGAGGTATAGAATTTTTATTTACTATAATACTATCTTAAAATTCTTCTTGGAGAAAATATTTAAATTTGAATGTATCTGACCCTCTACAGAATATAACCTTTTGACTTTTTTAAGATGACATAAACCATGGGAAAATTATTTTATTCTCATTTTGACAACCGAATTATAGCTTGAAATAAGATGGTATTAAATAGAAAGTCACGCTAAAAATGCATCCAGCATTTTTTTCGTATTTTTATAAATTTTGTCCGACACATCACAAATTTTGCCTGATCCAGGAAGGAAATATGAAATTTTAACTAAGTAGCTCATAGTGTAGGATTTTTGATTGCTTACATAAATTTTAACTGTCTCTCTTATAGAACTAGAAACGTATTCCCCTAACGATTCAGTACAGACAAAAAGAGCAAAATAATAATTTTATTTAACCTGCTAAACAATAGGAAAGCAAGCTAAATAGACAAGATGATGGGTTTTGTTAGGAAACACAATGATTTTTTAGTGTCAAGGATGTTTTAGACTCCGATATTATTAATATTTTCTGAATACTAAGGCTATATTACTTTCAAAAGCAGACTAGTTTGAGACGATTGGCGAATAAAGATGAATTGATCGTAAATAAAAATATAGGATCTATGTGCTAAGACTGTGAAATTATCGAAAAGTGGGGGTGTGCTTTTGAAATCGAACTTAAGAGCGATAAAAATATGAAAATATACTTGTTTGATTTGAGTCTTCAGACAATGAAGTTCGTTGTAGTCGATATTCAAGGATTTAACATACCTGAATTTTACGCGAAAGAATTGGCTATTTATGATGGGAATAGTATGAAAAGTTACTTTTTTAAACCAGTTAAACCATTCGACACCTTAAGTAAGGCTTGCAAGAAACAAGTCAAATATCTATTTGGAAATCATCATGGTATCCTTTATAATTATGGTGATACCGATTACAAGGAACTACATAATATCATATCCAACAATCTGATAGACGCAGACATTATTTACGTTAAAGGACGTGTTAAAGAGGAATTTTTAGTTAAAACATTTTTGGAATTAAACTGCAGGACGCCATATATTATAAACTTAGAAGACAGCATTGGTGTACCAAAATTAGAGAAGGGAGAGAGAGTTGATAGTTGTAAATATCACATTTTAGATATTCATGTTTGTAGTATTAGAAATGCCAAAGTGTTGTATCGATATATTTATAGTCTTTTACCTTAATAAATATTAAAATTTTTCAACAAGCCAACTTTATTTATTCCCCACGTAGCTCAAACGGTTTTGTTTACTTTTCGACGAATGGAACTGTGACAACGCAACATGTTCACTATTGGAGTGATGTTAATCCTATGTTCAGAATCCTAACCCGATGTCAATATTTAAAAAAAGTGAATGTTTGGTACGCTGAAGAAACGTATAAAGCTTTACGAAGACCGAAAATCTTTGGTTAAGTTACTGGGATACCCTACATCTTATAATATTTTTTAATTTTGCATAAAGTAGTCATTATTTTTTAATAAGCGTATTATAAGTCTAAACCTAATAATTTCCGAGATATCAATTTTTGAAAACCACTAACATTTGTATACAGTGTCACCATTAAAGTCCGCACCATATGGAACTTTTTTTTATTAATGAGGTTAGTTAAAATTAAATTTTGGCAATCGTTTTTGCTTCAAATTAGACTAAAAATTATATAATCAAATGTCACCATCTGTCATTCGGTATCTGTCAAAAATTACATTTTAATCAAAAAATGCTGAAAAATGGCATTGTTTTACCGAATTTCAAAAAATTTTATTAGAAAAAGTTGTTTCTAGTACAATTCTTGGCTTAAATACAAAGTTTCAGTTTTCTAGCTCAAAGTTGATTTTTTTGCCATTTTTTCTAATTAACTTTTTTTTTATTTAATGTAAGTTCGCTTAATGGATATTAAACTATTTGCTTATACCATACTCAATATTTTATTTAGTTTGTATGAGCTTTTTTTTACTAGAATGCCATTTTTTTTCGAAATTTAAAATTAGAGGCAAAAAAATTTGACACAGGTGGTGCAAAGTTATCCGAATTTAAAAATTTTAACAGATAGACGTCAGATGTTTCGTTTTTCAAATGACAAATACATCTAAATATTTGATAAAAATTTTATTTTATACTTAAAACTATCAATATTATTAAAAGGAACAAAAAGGAACTTTAATCATTTTAAATAGGTAACACAAAAGCAATATAAATTTCACATTTCAGTGTGACGTCCTTCTCGCTCTATACAAACACCCGTCCGTCTATAAACGTCTTTGACAGCATTTTGTAAAAAGCTTGGTCTTATATCGGCACAACACTGTCTTATCGTTTGTTCCAAATGCTCGATATTTCTAAACGGTCGATTCTTATAAACTTTCTGCTTAAGATAACCCCACAGAAAAAAGTCTAGTGGGGTTATGTCAGGCGACCTGGGTGGCCAGTGACATTCTCTATCACGCCCTATAACTCTGTTTTGAAATAATTGGTTTATGCGTTCTTTCACTGCTACAGTTTGATGTATGGGTGCACCATCAAGCTGATACCATAAGTTATGTCTATGGTGTAAGGGCATGTTATCCAAAACTTCGGTAATCTCGTTATCAAGAAAATTCAGGTACCTTTCACCAGTTAAGTTTACTCTAAAGAAGTATGGTCCAATAAGCTCATCTTTCAAAATTCCACACCAAACATTGGTTTTAAAATGATACTGGTCGCGACATTCAATTGTGAAGTTAGGATTTTCTTGGGACCACCATCGGCAATTTTGTGAGCTCACGGTACCATTCGAAGAGAAAGTGGCTTCATCTGTCCATAATATCTTGTATGGAAAAAGAATATTCTCCTCATATTGTCCCTGATACCAAAACGAAAAATCAAGTCGGATATCAAAATCGCGTTCTTTTAATGTGTTTATAAACTTGGGTTTATATGCCCGAAATCGATTTTTCTGAAGAATTTTTCTAACGCTTTCCCTCTTGCACCCTGTTGAATCACTTATCTTGGTTACACTAGTTTGACCGTGGTCAATAACAGTTAAACAAACATCAAGTTGTGCTGCTTCATCGTATTTACTTGCCGCGTAAGGTTTCTTAAAATTATTTTGAACAGATCCAGTTTCTCTAAATTTTGACATTATTCTTGAAACAGTGCTATGCTGCAAATTTTTTTCTGGATGCCTCTCATTAAAAATGGCAGATACTTGCCGGTGAGGCATATTCTCTCCACAAATTAAGACAATTTCTATTTTTTCTTGAATGGACAACATTGGTGATAACACTGAAAACTATAACTTGCGAAAATATTCAAATTTATGACATTTCTTTTATTTATTCGGCACTCTAATTCGTTTTTTTTTCCATAGCCTACTTATAAAATTCAAAATTGCCTTGATATTTTATTGTGGATAAAAAGAAAATGTGTCTAAATTTTGAACTAATCTGATATCTGGGAATTTTATTATAAGTTTTCTAAACTTCTTAGGTGTATGTACTATCAAAAAAATGGGATATCTGACGTCTATCTGTTAAAATTTTTAAATTAGGATAACTTTGCACCACCTGTGTCAAATTTTTTTGCCTCTAATATTAAATTTCGAAAAAAAAGGCATTCTAGTAAAAAAAAGCTCATACAAACTAAATAAAATATTGAGTATGGTATAAGCAAATAGTTTAATATCCATTAAGCGAACTTACATTAAATAAAAAAAAAGTTAATTAGAAAAAATGGCAAAAAAATCAACTTTGAGCTAGAAAACTGAAACTTTGTATTTAGGCCAAGAATTGTACTAGAAACAACTTTTTCTAATAAAATTTTTTGAAATTCGGTAAAACAATGCCATTTTTCAGCATTTTTTGATTAAAATGTAATTTTTGACAGATACCGAATGACAGATGGTGACATTTGATTATATAATTTTTAGTCTAATTTGAAGCAAAAACGATTGCCGAAATTTAATTTTAACTAACCTCATTAATAAAAAAAAGTTCCATATGGTGCGGACTTTAATGGTGACACTGTATAAACGCTAATGGTACAAATAAGATTCAGATAAATAACTTCTTGCCTGCCTGATAACACCGACATTTAGTTAATTATACAACATTTTTAAAATAATTATTGTTCTTTGATCAAACCAATATTCCACTATCACTTTGTAAACCGACAAAAATAGGCAAATTTTTCAATTTCGTATCGGGATTTTTGATGAAAATAGCCCAACATTTTCGAGTAAACCTACCTAGAAATATAGAAGATATTTATTGCAAAATTAGTAGTTTACATGCTTGGTAAAGTGAATTAATCTACCACTGTAATCGTTTCATTTTTAGCTAAATAGAGGTATTCTTTTTTAATCGTGAAAAAATAGACGAAATCTCTAATTTTATTTCATACCTAACGAATTCAACAATCAATAATACGATCTCATTTTCGACTAAGATCAGCTGTTACTTTAGACAGAATATTCCTAATAACATAATATATTTAGTTATACAGCTTTTTAAAATAATTATTGTTCTGTAACCGTAAATTATTTAATTATTTTCGTGTGATAAAGAGCTACTTTAAATTTTGTTTCTTAATCTTGTTCTATTGCGTATTAATCGTGTTAGCATCACAAATTACGGTCTGTGAAGCTGGTTTATAGGATCATTTAGTTCGATGGGGGACATATTTTATGATATCCCATATTTCATCAATTATTTGGCAGGTAGGTTTGATGCTTCAATACGGAACTCCTCAAGATGACATCAAATATTTCTAAACAAGAAGCGTTCAAGTCTATGGAATCCCATGTAAAAATAGCTGGTATGTCTGTTGCCTTCCGTAGACATTAATGACATCTCGCATGTATGCTGAAGTGTATCGTTAATAGAAATCTTGAATATTCTAGTACCTACCTATATCTTGCGTCATTATGTCAATGCTTACATTGATGTCGCCAGGTATCTTAAAATGATAGGTACATAATGTGCAAGCATTTGTGTAGAAAGCTATGTTTTTTACAAAATTTTCTCTAGGCAACCAAATTGTAATAGGGTTTTCGTAGTTCCAGTATATGTCTGGCTGCTTTAGCCTAAATAAATTGAAGTGTATTTGTAAGCAAATTAATCCTTAAAATTTATTATATCGTCTGATATAGACACTGTTTCAACTACGCGTTTTGGTAAAAAATAATTGGAAAGTAAAATTACTAAAGCACTAACAATAAATGGGGCGTGGATAAACTGGTAGATCTAAGCCCCAAAAATATACGCCTCTTATGATAAATGTTAAAAAATTGTACCGTTGCCAACGTCAAATTATAAATCAGGATTTGGCAAACAGGACTCAACCCTCTCATTAATGGTTGATCTTCGGTATACCGAGTTTTATAAGTATTTTTAACACTCATCTGGAAATAAATGGATGCAAAAACCTCCTTTTTCCATTTTTTCAAGCCATTAAACAACAAAATTGTCATTTTTTGAAGAAACCTTGCATACATAGGTATTAGCGAGCGAATTTCGACTATTGTAGATATTTAATATTAGAAAATCAATATAGAGGTAAATCGAAAAGTGTATTTTTACGACGGCTTAAGAGGTAGTTTATGGTGATGTACATATTAGAGTTCATTTTAAAATGAACGATAATCTCCTAAACACAGACTTTTGACAATAGAACGAAATAAAAATATAGTTTGATGTGATAAGGCTATGCAGCTGCTCTTTATGGAATTTCATGTGAGCCTAGACTTTATAGATTTTTGTTATTTTTTTTTTATCAGTAAAGTCATCCTATAGATATTGTTTGTTAATCCATTAAAATAGACAAAATCTTTGAATTTGTATATGATTATCCGCTGAAATACCCTTAATCTGCAGGGTACCTAACTCTACGGAGATATTTATTGCAAAGGGCGGCTTTTTCAGTTTTGAAAGTATTCAACATTTGCGAAATTCATCTAAATATATACTACGCTATACTTTAATCAAACTCACAATAGAGGGAAAGCGACAGACGAGTTTTAAACTAATGTGGCTTAAAGGATAATTTGTGTTGTAAATATTAGAGTTCATTTTAAAAGAAACTATAATCTCGTGACCGACAAAAAAAAAGTATGCATTTCGGTACGTCATTTCCCCTATTTTAACGTTAAAATAGTAAATTATGTTATAAGCTCGAAAAATGTAGTATTTCAGACGTAATGCGGTCGCTAACCTAAATAGCCCGAAAAACATTTTTCGTCCATATGTCATAAGTTGTTTTTTATTCGATCTTGTTTTTAATGCGATTGAGAGTTGTAAAATAATGTAGAAATGAAGTGAACCTATACATTTCATCTTGCACGCTAATTTTTTGGTCTTAATGTTTGTTAGTTAACGATGAAATCTGTAATAGCGTCCGAAAAAAAAATTTTTCTTTGACTAACATAAAAAGTGTTGTCTAGCTAGCAGGGCAATAATCAATACTTTATTGAGAAGGTTAGCTCTTCGTCTAAATATCTAATCTATAAATCGTCATTTTTTCCGACACAATCGGTTAAAAAGCATACAATTGTATGTGAACGTTTGTACAAAAACCATCGTGTTAAATCAGTTCTTATACCTGACTGACAACGCCGATCTTTAGCTTTTTTTTACTTTGTAAAATAAAAAGATTAGTTCTTACTATCAAAGAAATTAAATATGCAAGAGAAATAGGTCGAAAAGATTAATAATAATTTATTTATTCCTAAGTTATAAATCTTAACTACATCACTTTCTAAACCAAGAAAATAGATAATCTTCCTGCATTATTCCGTACTTAGATTTATTTTTCATGAAAATAGTCGAATCTATGATTTTCGTTCAAATCCATAAGGGACGCTTGTTTTGTATAGATGATTTATGATCTTATTTTCAACTAAAATACTAGTATAAAAAAAGTATTTCTTCCGATAAACGTGGAAGGAATAGACATTTAAACAGTTAGCCATAACATACGCATACTGACTTGCATTATTTTCATGGATTGAATGGCTACATCTTTGTGTGTGAAGTGAATTTCTTTTTAAAAAATTACAATGCGCTCAATTATGAATTTCCTAACATAACTTTTATGGATAGTGGAGTCGGATATTGGAGGAAAATATTATCATAACGACAACTCGATTATTGATATAATTATTATGGTTTCACAGAAGTTTCTACAGAGTCAGCCATGCTGTAGCAGAGACTGTTGTAGGTCGTATTTTTTAAAAAAACCTAACAATACCTTTACTTTATATTGATAGACATATTCTATTAGAACATTTTTCTAAAATTTAGAGCCTTTGGAAATGTGATAATGCTATGAGCATCAAATATATTCAAAATATCAAAAATCCTTTGGTAGTTAGTTATTGCGGTATATTTTAATAGAGGCATAATTTATACTGTACTCCTAAATTTACGGCATATCACTTTGTTTATGTTATTATATTCACAGAGACTATTAATCTAACCAGCTTTTATTTACGAAAAATTAAAAACTGAAATACTCTATTTTATTGCCGATTGTTCGCAAAGACACTTGGAGTTGTTATTTTACTTTTTCTACCTCTTTTTCCCCGGTTGCGGAGAAATATGTTAGGGGAAGTTTGGGTATCCTCAGACGGTTATATGCAAAGATTCAAGCTTCTAAAAAAGTACTAAGGCGAGTAATTATCAATTTGAATTTATGTATGTCGAAGGTAATGTGTTACTCATAAATATACATGATGAAAACATTTATTGTTCGATTGCATGTAATTTTTAAGAGTCTAGAAATAAGCAAATAATGTTCTTTAACGTTTCTTTATAATTATCTCGAGTTACCTGTCCTTCCCCTGCATCATAGAAGGGTATTTGCCGACAAAGTTTGACCATTTTTTATGGTTCGAGAGTTGGGTATTCTTCGCAGATGTAAACTGACGTCATTTGACTAGTCGAAACTTGTTAGATTTTGGACCTGCTACGCATTATAATTTTAGTTTATATTCTTATTATGAGATTTTAAAATTATGTATGTGTTTGTTTAATTCATTGTAAAGGATTTGTTATGCTAATTTCAAAAGTTAAATGTTGGTGAGAATATTGAATTTTTTTATTAAAATATCTAAAGTAAATATCTAATTGATTTTTTTTAGTGCTAATTGGGATTTTAATTAACTACCTCAGAGTTGGTATACACTATATTTTGCAGCGCAATTGCTTTCACACCCAGTAATGTATTATGATTTTTTTGGATGGTCGTTATATTGTGAGTTTCTTAAGTTAGCCAGATTAATAATAAATTAAAAAACCAACGTGATTTGCTTATTGTTGCCATTGAGAATTAGGGTTGTAAAATATTTAACAACCCTATATTTTTATGCTCGTGTTGAAAATAAGTTAAGATTGCTACTTTGATGCCTACGTCTAATATTCATAATTTTATTGGGGGTTCTACCTGATGACAAATACAGCTTATGATACCTATCTAGTGGGTATTTTCAGTTTAAGGGCCGAATAATATAGAGTTATTGTGCATACATCATCGCAAACAAAAGGTAGCTTTTTTATATTATTTCGTATTTACAATCCATTTAACTACAATTTTACACTGTGAATTAATTTTTTTACTTTTTTCCTGAAATTGTAGCCTATTTACTTATATTATGATATTATCCGAAATTTTTATAAAAGCATTATGAGGGCTTTTACCTGATGGCGAACACAAGTTGTATAGTACCTATACCTGCTTGGTATTTTATACGTATTTAAGTTTTATTTACTTTTTATTACTCTGTTCTCATTACAAGATAGTCCTATAATTTATCCATTTCCAGTACAAAGAAATCGCTAGTTAATGGTTCTAGATGGTAATTATTTTATTGTATTTTATATAAGTGGTGCAAAAATTGGAATCAATTATTAGATATGCTACTGAATTTTAATGAGGGTCCTTCGGAATAATAAATAAAGGTTTATGTCCCTTTCTTTTTAAATCGAGTCGGCAGAGGGTTTGAGAGGGTTATTTAGGTATAAATAATTATTGCGGGGTGACAAATGTACCGCTTTATTATACTTATCTTGTTAGACCATATAAATTAGGGATTTATTTCGCTTTACTACCCGCCAGCGGCGTTTCAACTAAGGGAAAATAAAAAAAAAGTCTGGTTTAAGGATGGCTCAGGTCGGATCGTAAAAAGTTGGGTTTAAGGATGGCTTATAAAAATTGGGATTTAATTATCCCGCTTTAGCAGCGGCGTTTCAACTAAGGGGAAATAATAAAAAGTCTGGTTTAAGGATGGCTCAGGTCGCATCGTAAAAAGTTGGGTTTAAGGATGGCTTATAAAAATTGGGATTTAATTATCCCGCTTTAGCAGCGGCGTTTCACTAAGGTTAAATCATAAAAAGTCGGGTTTTATCTCGGGTCAGACCATAAATATTCAGGTTCAAATTAGGGTTAGATGAGAAGCCGCCTCGCGAAAGCATCCGGGTTAGGTCGTAAAAAGTCGGGTTTTATCTCGGGTCAGTTCATAAATATTCAGGTTCAAGTTAGGGTTAGATAAGAAGCCGCCTCATGAAAGCATCCGGGTTAGGTCGTAAAAAGTCGGGTTTAATTTCGGGTTATTTTGTAAACAGCACCACCGAACCACCCGGGTTAGGTCATAAAACGCACCACCGAACCACCTGGGTTAGATCGTAAAACGCACCACCTGCACCACCTGGGTTAGTTGCACCACCAGCACCACCAGCACCACCTGGCCTCGCTCTCTCCGTTTTCCTCTACTTTTGGGGATATAATAATGGGATCAACTGCTGGTAAAATACAATATTCATCTTCCTTCTCTATGACATCCTCCTTCTCAATGACATGCTGGATATATTTCATCCATATACCACTGTCGTTTACTTGATCAACAACTGTGCTTAAATTTCCAAGTACAGAAGCATTGTCAATTGGCGATTGGTTATATTTTCTCAGTTTGTTCTTGACTGCAGCCCAAATCATCTCGATTGGATTGAATATACAGTAATAGGGAGGAGGCGTAAAATAGTATGACCATGTGTTTCGCATACTTTGTCGATTAAATATTCCTTTTTAAAGTTCTCTTTTTTTATAGCTTCCAATAACACCTTTTTTCTAGCATTTTGAAGAATTTTCATGTTTCTACTTTCTAAGAATTGCATCCTTCTTTGTGCTACTGTTAGAAACATTGTTATGTCGACGCGAATGATAGGATGCATTGTCCATATCAATGACAAAATTGGGGGATAGATTTGGCAGCAATTAATTGTACAATAACTTCAATACACCATTTTTCGAATAGACTGGCGGTCATATCTTTACAGTAGTCAGCCGATGAGTGCTTTATATTTTTGGTCAACAACAATAAAGCGTTAGGAACAAAACCCTTAATATTGCCTGCGTGTAGTATGATAACTCGTTTACCGCGAGAGCAAGGTCAATTTAGTGTGCACTTATTACTATCATCCACCCAACCATATACACTATCTCCCTTTTTAATTGGCGGACCTTAATTTTACGTAAATATTCTTGCCGCCATGCTACGATACGAGACGATTCCATTATACCATTCTTTTGTTCTATCTTTTAAAGCCACAATCTAGCAAAATACTACGTAAGTTGTCCAGAGATTTATATTCATAATCAGAATAATCCCGTAACTTATCCCGAATTATTTCTAATGTCGGGACTTTGTTTTCCTTGTCAAATTGATATACAACTCGGCGTATAACTTCTTTGTCACCATTATCAACTTTTTTAAGCTTCTGATTAGCTCTTTTTCGCTTTACGAAATCGTCGATAATAACTCCTTCCCTAATCACTGCGAGAATTGTAGTTCGAGCAAGTTTAGTGAGCTCACAAATCCTTTTTAATATTTCGTTTTGGGAGGCCCCAGGACTTTTACTTTTTAAGCAGGTGTAAATATTTAAAATAAGTCTCTGGGTTTGAACATGTAAATCCTTATTAAAAAATCCGACGGCTCCGCCATGAAATCGGCCTCCACATTGTTTGTTTCATTATCAGAAACATTAAAAGGTTGTCAAAACGCCATCTTGATTAAACATTTAAATAACAACAATAACAACAAGAACGGTAACAACAAGAAAATAATTTACAAAAACACGACACTTAATAACAACAGTAACAGCAGCAACGCAACAACAATAAAATAACTTAGAAAACACCACACTGGAGCACACTCTTAAGATACTTTCTAAAATTTCCAATAACGAATAAAAGAATAAACTAAATTTACTTCCCCCTATTTTGATAATTAAAAAATAGCCTACACCACTGTCAGGGGCAACAGGTAAAAAAACGCAGTGGAACAGACGTTTTTTAGGCATTATTTTATTTTTTTCTCCACCACAATTATTTCATGAACTAGAAGCGGCCGGTGGGAGAACGCGTGGGCGAGAAAAAATCATACGCGGTCGGTTTTAAATAAAATTAGGTAATTTGTATTTAAAATTTATTGGTAAACTTAGTAGACCCGGTACATGACTGTTTTTTTTTAGCTGTTCAGATTGACTTCGTATAGACTATACCTGTTTTTTTTTTATTATACCAATATATATCAAAAGCTATCTTGGTCAAAGGTGCTCATGAAATTGAAGACGGCGGATATCTTAGGCCGACGACATACTTGCGGCGAAAACGCGAGGTGTGGTCGCGGCAGCGGTGTCTCGTTTTATGTGACAAATGAATTTAAATCTGCAGAGCCAAACTAGCGTCATCGCCGGAAACTCGCCGCCTGATATAAACAGCTTATAAAAATTATGCGGCGTCGACACCGCGACCATGACGCGCGACTTCGCCGCAGGTATGTCGCCGGCCTTAGCCTTTTCAAATAATTATTCCATGTTTAAGCTAAACTCCCGGACAAAAAAAACCGGCACCCTGAATTTTTTGCTAACTTTGATCCTTTATAACTTCTTTATTTTGAATCCGATTTTTACAGTTTTTTTGCCATTTAATAGATAATTTAATTAGGAATGCGCTGAACTTTTTTATTTATGGGTCATGTTCGATAGGGCGATATTATACCGAGTGACCCAATGTGAGTTTTTTCGTCCTAAGTTTTAAACACTCTGTGGAGTTATTGAGGATATTATTTTTCATACTGTCAATTTCAGAATAAAGCTACATGTATTCCTAACATTTTTTTTTTACTCATTACGATCTTTTTAAAAGAGATACGATTTTTTAAATAAAACTCTATTTATAAAACCTTTTTTATTAAAACAATTAATTTTAAAACAATGTTAAAGTTTAAACCAAATTAGTAACGTGTATGTCCTCCTCTAGCTTCAATAACAGAACGCATTCTGCTAGGTAATAACTGAATAAGTGTCACGATTCTTTCTTGAGGGATTACATTGTATTCTTGGGAAAGTGCTATCCTCAGCTCCTGTAAAGTACCTGGTTGCATAGGGCGACGACGAACAGCTCTTTTCAACTGATCCCAAAAATGTTCAATTGGGTTCAAATCCGGACTACATGCAGGCCAATCTAACCGTCGAATACCAACCTCATCCAAATATTCATTTACTATCCGTGCAACATGTGGCCTAGCATTATCATGCATTAGTTTAAATTGTTCACCGATTAATGGAGCAAATGGAACTACTGCCTCTTGAAGAATATCTTCAATGTACCGATGTGCATTTAGTGCTCCATTATCCACAAATATCATTTCAGTTCGCGAATCAGCTGAAATACCCGCCCACACCATAACGGAACCACCATGATAAGATATTATCTCTGTTATGGTGCATTCAGAAAATCTTTCGTTTGCTCTCCTATAAACACGCTCACGACCATCCGGTGACCGAAGACAAACCCTCGACTCATCTGTGAAGAGAAAATTACTCCACTGCTCGACAGTCCAGTTTAAATGTTCTCTGGCAAATCGTAGCCGCTCTCGTCGATGATGCCGAAGTAGTCGTGGTTTTTTTGCCGTTCTACGTGAACGGAGCTCAACTTCGTTTAACCTCCTCCTAACCGTTTTGTCACTAATATTAACTCCACGTGTCATTCGCAACTCATTTTTTAAAACCACGGAAGTGGCTCTTCGTTCCCTTAAGGATCTTACCACAAGGAAGCGATCGTCAGCTGCAATTGTTTTTCTCTTTCTTCCAGATCCTTGTCGTCTAGTAAAATTCCCTGTTTCCAAGTACCTATTCCAAGCATCTTGAACTGTGGCCCTTGGAAATCCCAACGTACGAGCCACATAACTTTTATTATGACCCGCTTCTATTAGCGCAACTATTTTTGCTACGTCTGTTGTAGTTAACACCATGCTGACACCAATAATTATTATAACTATTATAAAGGCTGTCACTGTCAAATTCTTATAACAATTACATAAGTTGACTCAATTTAACAATGACTGGTGGTCTAATAAAATAATGTAATTTGCAGAGTTTTATTTAAAAAATCGTATCTCTTTTAAAAAGAGAGATATCGTAATGGGTAAAAAAAAGAAAATGTTAAAAATACATGTTTTGCATACACAAGTTAAATTTCCGCCAATATATTGTTTAACGATCATTTTGTGTTCCCTGACTAGAATAGTAAAATTTTCAGAACTCCTGTACATAATTTTCAATAACTGAAACAATGGATTATTGAATAATGTGCAACCATATAATGCCAGAAATGATGCAAAGTGCTTTTAAGAGAATGAGGGGTGTCAACTTGTGCGTCAAGCAAGGCCGTGGGTATTTCCAACAGTTACTTTAATTTACCTTTCTGTTATTAAAAACCGAGTTCGATTTTTATGGTGATGACATGACATGTTTTGGTCGTGTCTATCTTGAGAATAAATCGACAATAATAATATTGGAGGATATTGAAGGTGTCAGTATAGATAATTGAAAACTCGGTACAATCGAATTCTTCTCCAAATTACCGTCTCCACGACATATTTATAACAGGTTGCAACTTGCTTTAACAATAGCGGCTTATAAGAGTCATTCTTCAATAAAACAGGATGACATCTGCAACGTATGTTATTGACATGGAAAAGTAGTGATAAAATCTGTTAAATTGTGCCATATCATAATTCTCTAAGCACTGCCGTTAACATTTTTTGCAGTTTCTGAGGATATCCCTATTTTTATTTTTTATAGAAATCTTAAGTTCCACCCAAGTTTACAGAATGTCTCCAAATGTATAATCTACTTTTGATTGTTAAGTATCAAGGTCTAAGGTACCCTTTATTATCTAAGGGTGTTGTGGAAATCATAATCATTGCTTCAGTTTTAAACGAGAAAAGGAAATTAGTTGATAATTATAATAATTACATTTTTGTTGATTTCAAAAATTAATGATTACCAAAACGCCTTTTGATTAAGGATCTTTCAGGTTTTAATATTAATTAATTAAAATAGATCGTACCATTCGAAACATTTTTTTTGATAGGGTTGAAAAAATATATTCCTTCATAATCTAAAGAAACTATAATTGTTAATGCGACCCCTTAAAGTTTTGTATACATGTTTAAATAACACCCTGTGCATTTTTGAAGAGGGAATTTTAAGCCCTAATAATTTATCCAGTATTACACAGGGTGGTCCATTAACTTGGTATTTTTAAACAAATTTACTATGTGCATTTGTTTTATGCGATAACAAATTTTGATAGGTCAGGAATAATAATTATTCAACTTTTTTAATGTGAAGTTTTTTCTATCACTTAAAAAAAGCTTTTAGCGGTGCTTCAAAATATATTGAAAAAGATTAGAGTTTACTTGAGAGCTTATCATTTGTGGCTAATAATCCTTTACCTTAATAGCAATATCTCGAGAAATATATACATACCTACTTACACATTTATACATTTTTATGTATTATGAATTTATTGAAATAGATGAAAATCAGTTAACCATACAAAAAAATATAAAATTTCTCGGCATTTATATTGATGAGTTCCTCGATTGGTCAGACCAAATTCAGTACCTCAGTAGTAAATTAAATCGAATTTTGTTATTGTCTACGGATTGTATCTAAATACCTAAACGAAACGGCGAGAAGAACACTGTATTTTGCAAATTTTGAGGCATCTGCTAGATTTGGTATTATTTTCTGGGGAACAAGCTCAAAGATACAAAAAATATTTGTGATTCAAAAAAGAGTGTTAAGAGTATTATATAACATGTCATATTTAGAGTCATGTAGGGGTCTTTTTAAATCAAACAAGATACTCACAATTTTCGGTTTATACATTTTTGATACGATTTTATTCTTCTACAAAAATATGAACATGTTAAGGGTGCAAAGCCAACACAATTATAATACCCGAACAAATGATATTAACTACCCAATCCATCGATTAACATTATCTGAAAAAAGTCCACATTATATGGGTATTAAATTTTATAATAAGTTGAGTGATGATATTAAAACGGCCCCAACAGAAAATAAATTTAAGAGAGAGGTAAAAAAATTACTGTTAGAATTGGAACCTTATAGTATAAGTGATTTTTTGGAAATGTAGGGTCCAGGTCTAGGATATCCTATGTTACCAGTTGGGTGAGGAATGTTTATGTGGATATGTATGTATCTTGTAAGTTGAAATTGTATGGTTTTTCTCTGACATGTATATTCTGTATATATTTGAAATTGTGCACTGGTGCAAATTTTTGTCTGACGTCATTTCATTTCATGTTTGTTTATATATTTTGTATAGATTGATATAATTTGAAATAAAGATTTTTTCTATTCTATTCTATTCTATTCTATGTCCTTAGGTTTTAGCATGGCAAACCTCATGGTGGGTCGACAAAGATCATGAAATCAAGCCAAAAGGCAAACTGCCAGACCAGCTAGATTTTATGCTCGAAGAATTAGAAAGCATCATGGGACCACCCCAAGTTCAACATGCCCTAGCACTGATCACCTGCAGTAAGCATGGGGTTACGGATTCGGAAATGTTGGATTTGTTAGCATTTGATGATAATTTTCACAGCAGTACAACATATGGTAATATTTTACTTGTTTTTTAAGGGTCAATACGCGTATATTAAAAATATATTATGTGAGACTTAGTTCATAGACACACAATAATGTAATTTTAAAATGATATTTCTTATAGTTGTTACATTTTGGGTTGCTGTCAAAAATGCATTATCGAGGACAGTTTTAAAATATACATAATATAATTCAAAGAATCCGTCCATGGTTCACAAAGAGACCTGAATTCAGTAATGTAGAGTAACTCAAAAAAAAACACAAAGTCACGGTCTCAAGTTCTAATTTTTGTATTTGTTACGCGTTTCACCCTAATCGGGCATCATCAGACCTACAAACATATTGCCTAATATACACCTGTATAGAAAATGTGTAAAAGAAATAAAATTTTACCTTATTACTATTGGTCCACATAAAGTATTACAATTAAAATATATAAAAACGTAGACTCGACATCTTCACAACCCATTAAAAACAACACATACATACATAATATAGGCATATTAAAATTCAGAAAGTTATGAGATATGTAGTTTCCGAAATACAACTAATATGCGATACACATGAATCACCTCTTATGTTTAGATATGTCAAAGTTGACAATTAACACCTTTACATTTGTTATACATTTTTTAAACGATATTCTATTATATATTTATAATTCTAATTTCAAATTTATATAAAAGTACAGTTAAGTTGTCCATTTTCAACATATATTGGAGTAGCTGTTGGATATAGTTCTTAAATTAAGAAAAAATGTGGTACTAAAACAGCAAAAAATGTCAAAAATACAGTGTCAAAAAATATAAAGGTAAAAACACCAGAATCGATTGAAGGGAAGAACATAACAAAATTGGAACTAGCGAAAGGAAATAATGCCCAAACTTCGGACAGTGAAGATGAGTAATTGCCTCTAAAATACCCACAAGATAATAAGTTTAAGGATTATGTTAAAACATTCAAAATTCTAAGTCAGGATTTAAAATCAACAGGTATTTCTACTTCATTAGAAGACAAAGGATTAAATTTAACTAAAGATTCTAAATCAATTATAAATTCAAAAAGTATTCACGCTAAACTCAGAGATAATTAAAAAATGTTAAGCAATAACCCAGTGTTTGTAATAAGATTATTAAAAGTAACCATAATAACCTAAAATGTAATGGTCTCTGTAACAAAATATTTCATATCTCATGTGCTAACCTAACAAAACGTGAATTTGATCTACTCAAGAAGGTTCAAACTATTGCACATTGGTTTTGAGTACTTGTAATGAAATTTTGAAGAAAAATGGTAATATTAATTCAATTACTTGTAAAATTCAACATATTCAAGAGCAGTTAGATTTTATAAAATTACTATTAGTTAAAATAAAATCTAACATTAATCCAGAGAAAATAATCAAAAATAGAAATAATGAAGAAGATGATGTTTCAAATGTTAATTCAAGGATCATCAAAAAGAAGATAAAAGAAGTACCAAACAATGAAAATGCAATACATATTATTCATTCAGTCAAACCAGATTTAGAGAATATCTCCAATAAAATAGATGAAAATTGGCCCCATAAACCTATAAAAATAAGTTATACCAAGGATGAAATAAATACGAAAAATCGATTCAAGACCGATAATAAAAGAAAATTATTAATCTTATGTGATGATTATGGCAGGTATATTCAAGATCATCTTAAGCTAAATTCAAAATTTCAAAACTTTAAAGTAAAAACGATAATTAAATCAGGAGCTTTTTTCAATAATATTATTAAAAATAAATGTGTCTATAAAAATTTTTAATCAAAATGATTTTGTTGTTGTTATAGCAGGTTCTAATGATTTTAAAAATAAACAAATCCCAGATATCAAAAACATACTTATGGGATAATATTAAATTATCGTTAAATACAAATTTTATTTTTTTGTCTTGTCCAATAATTTCTAAATATAAACAAAATATTATTTCTAGCTTTAATCTCAACCTTAATTAATGTTTATTAATATTCCTTAATAGAATCTCTTTTGAGATATGGAATTTGTTTCTGGGGAAATTCAAGCCAATATATAGAGCTATCAGATATTTGTGCAAAGCTAGATCTAGAGATTCTTGTAAAACTATTTATCTCACAAAAAATTTTAACACTAACTTCAATTTTTATATTGGAAACAGTTTGTTTAATTCATAAAAAGCATAGAAATAGTATTAATTCACATACTTATAATCCAAGACAAACCTTTAATATATGTTTCTCCACGACCATTACTGAATGCAATAATTCCAAAATCATTTTTGATAATATAATGTAAAAATTCTCGCTCTTGAGTTGTAATATTTATTCTGAAACACTTGCTTCTTATGCGTTTTGCGTGTATTTTCATTCCATAACTAGATACGGAATGAATATTCTGTAATTATTGATCTAAACGACATAGGTTGCCATGAATTTCAAAACTGTCAGTGTCAGATAAAAATGGCCGCGATGTAATAATTATTTTCAGACAAATTTAAGTGCAAGTCAAAAAATGAGTGAAAAATCGGATGAATCAGATATGGAACTGGATAATACTCCACCTGAAATTACGAATATTGCGAATAAATAACTTAATTGCTTTGTACAGATTTTATTTGTTTTTATTCGTACTTTTTGGTCGTGGAGAAAATATAGTCTGCTACTCGGTTAGAATGAAAATTCGATACTCGTGCTTCCTCACGCTCGCTACGCTCGCGTTCGGAATCTTTCCCTCGGATCGAATTTTCATTCCAACCTCGTTACAGAATCTACTATTACCTATTCCTTCTTCAAGTTTTGTAAAAAAATCCATAATTTATGATTCTAAAAAAATTTTTAATTATCTTCCAGATTTTATTAAAAAAATGTCAAATTTTAAAATGTTTAAAAAAAATGTTAAAAATTTATTATTGGAAAAATCTTATTATACTCAAGATGAATATTTTGGTGATACTCTGTCAAAATTATTTGCATTTTTTTTTTATTCCGATATTTTAAGTTTTACTATAATTATTATATTTTATTGTTAATTTAATTAAAAAAAAAAGGCTTTGTCGATAAAAATAATACTTTATGACAATAAAGCATATTTTGATTTGATTTGATTTGATATATTTTTTAAATATTACCAACTTTCTTTTTAATAATTTATCGTAAATATTATATTACTACCACTATGAGCAATAAACCCTTGTACTACTAAAAATGAATGAAGTAATCCAATTAGGGTAGATGACAAAAAGTCTTAAAATTTAAAGTGTTTTCAAATGTATCTACTTTCAAAGTCCCTCTAATCGATTTATACTTTTGAAGCGTAGCGACGCCCGGGCGTCTGAGAGATCGCATTGAGGTTTTCTTTATATAATGCAAGGTGATCCTAGCTGACGACGGCTTTTTACGAAATCAAAATATATCCGTCCATTCGTGTTCAAGATATAGGCCCTCGAAGTTTTAAGTGAACCCCCTATTAAAAAAAAAATATAGTAAAAATCTACTATGTAGATGTTTTTAAATATTATTACAAGCAAGAACTTGCATTATTCAGCTAAAATTGCACAGAACACTAACAATTTTTTTTCGATTCTTACGATTCTACGACACTTACTAAAATAGTGAAAACGATATTTATTTTTGTGTATTCTGGATAAGAGTCATAGTTTCACTAATTGACGTAAATCAGACTGGAATAATTTTTATTGACATAATAATTTTTCGTGAAACATTGAATGACCATAAATTTTCTCAACTATAATATTGGGAGTGTTTGTTTGAGTCATATATTAAAAGCTAAAGTTTGTTTGGGCTATCCGCATTAATTTTTATTCGATCCTTTTTGATACTTTAAGATAAAACAAATAACTCGAGACACTGTAAATTTCATCAAAATCGAATAAAGATTGGTAAAGTTACAACACATTAAATTTTTTAAAACGTGCAAGTTTAGCTAGCCGTGATTTTTGCTTATGACCTCATTTTAATTAATTTTCTCATTAACAATGTGTGTCTTATGTAGTTTGCCTATTTCTTGGGTATGTATATTGAAGTTAATTGAGCGAAATAACACTAATTATAAACAGTTTTGTTTATTGATGTATATTAACTTACAAAAATATAAACGTGCCAATTTTACAATGTTTTTACATAACCCTCAAACTTCTGGTATCCACAGTCTGTAGCCATCTCCACAGTAACCTACCATAACTGCTTTCTTTGCTCTCTGATTTAACTTGTTACCTCTTGGCAGTATTGTATACCAGCATCTACATCCAAAAATCTCAAGTTTACTTAAATCGTTTCTTCCATGCCAAATTTGTAAGGGTGTTATACCTCTCGGCAAAGTCTTTATTGGTAATCTATTTAGTTCATAAACGGAACATTTTAGGACTTCATTCCATAACTGTTTTGACACATTCTTTCTGCTTTGCCGTTTTCTGGTGGAGTGTAAGGCATTGTATATTCTAAAATTATACCCCTCTGTTTACAGAATAATAATATTTTATATTCACCTCCGTTCTCTAATCTAAAAGCTTTTACTTTAGCGTTCGTTTGCCTTTTTATCTCTACTACATACTCCATTAAATTTTGATCAGCTTCATCCTTGCTTTTTAATATGTTCACAATAAGAAAGTGTGAATAAGCATCTAGTATTGTTTTAAAATATTTTGCGCCATCTACTGACATAGGATTCAAGGGTCCACACACATCACATCACTATGCACCAGTTCGCCTATATATTTTGTCTTTCTTTCACTGTCTTTAAATACACATCTTGTTCCTTTTCCTTCCATACAAGTACTGCAGGTTTTATTTTCTGTAGGTAATTTTAGCTGAACTAACGAGTCATTTCTTGGATGTCCAAATCTTTTATGCCATAATATATCGTTTGCTATGTTGCCATTTTCTGTACCTTTTTCTTCCTTAAAAATATTGTCAACGTGCAATACATATAGCCCATCTTGATGTTTGCATTTTAATGAAAAATTTTGCCCACTAATTTCCAATTTTTCATTATTGACGATGATTTCATGCTCTCTGGAGGTTAATTTTGAAACGGAAAGTAGGTTAATGTTTGGTACTATCAGAGCTTTAATCGATACCTTCTGTCCTCGACACATCATTTTTAGTGTTCCTACTTCATTTGTTTTTAATATTTCACCATTGGCTATGTACATAATTTGTTAAATTTTTAGCATTTATCATGTATTTTTCAAGAGAGTCCGCACCTTTAGCATCCTTCACTAGCTGCTTTATAACTTCATTTTCTTCATTGCTTTCAGTTTTTGTTTCAAATTTCAACTCTTCATCTAAGAGACGATCTTTTACAAAGTCCATAGTTACATTGGGGACGGTTTCTATGGCTGTCACTACTGTATCAAATTTTTCTGGTAGTGATAATAATAAATGACACACCCTATCACTTTCATTTAAGTCAGACCCATGCTCTTTTAATTCTTTTATTATTGTATCAAATTTCAAAAAAGGATCATCCAGGTTTTTATTTCTTACAGTTTTTAAATTAATTAGTTTTCTCCATGAAGACAGCTTAGTAAACGAACTTGATCTTACAAAAACGCCTTTTAAAACTTCTAATTGTTCTTTTGCACTATTGCAATCTTTAATGTTGTCCAAATGCTTATCTGTTATCCCTTGTACTATTACTGATTGCGCTTTTGAGTCAATCTTCTTCCATGACGACTTTTCCACTTCCGTTGAAGTCGATTCTGGTGGCTCTCTATTTATTGCGTCTTCGCACTGTTCGCGCCTTAGTATAGTCCTTATTCGGAATTGCCAGTTATTAAAGTTATTTACCTCCAACGTAGGCACAACCGCCGCAGTCAAGCCCGACATTTTTCGTCCTCCTTTTTTTTTTGTTAGTTCCCGGTCACAATAATTTTAGCTACTAATTTCAGTCTTTCCCTCACGTTTTTTTTTTTTTTCGTTGTTTTATCTCTTTGCTCATTAGTCACGTAGACTGGGCCCATAACCTATTGAAGTTAATTGAGCGAAATAACACTAATTATAAACAGTTTTGTTTGTTGATATACATTAACTTACAAAAATATAAACGCGCCAATTTTACAATGTTTTTACATAACCATCAAACTTCTTTCTTCTTCTTATACCTTGCTAGTCTTTTAGTCCATGTCTAATTACAATATCCTAAATCCTAACAATGTATAGCTACCATAAAATTTATTGTCAGAAATTAATTATTACGACAAATATTAAAATAGGAATTTTTCACTTATTATTATATTGCGTGTTTACAATAATGTTTTGCTGATTTGGCAAAACAGTGGTCTTTCTCGAATTCAGCGGGTCTCATTTATCCTAGAAAAAAAAATCCAAGCTCTACAAATTACTAAGGGTATTCTTAAAATCATAACGTTGTGGTGCTGCAAACAAAGAAGTATTGCATTTTCTAAGTGAGTGACTTAAACTCAGATTTAATGGTAGTAGGACTATACTAATTGTATAACTTTTGCAGTTCCTTGGGCGCCCGCCTGCTTAGCCTGGCCGAGGCTAATTAAACATCTAGCACCGTTTTTAATATGGTCTCTAACTGGAGGCGTTTTGGGAATCCAATGGAAAGACGACATGCTGCGAAAAGCTGTGACTAAGAGATATAGCAGATTTAAAAGTTGGGCACATGAAGCTCTTTATGATTACTATAATGTGAGTAATATATCAATAATTAATATCTAATGCGTTGTATTATAGGATACAGTAACCTTCAATCTTTAGATTGATCGATAGGATGGGCATTGATTAATTATTAGGCAATCCTCAGGTTAAACTGTGATCTTGAAACTAATTCACACTGACCCAATTTAAAAAAAAAAAAAACTTTAAATGTGCATAGCAGCGTTTCTACCAGAGTGAGTTACAAGAGCCGCGGCGATAAAAATGCCTTGGAACTCCCAAACGGATGAGAAGCACGTTCTTGTATAGTTGGAGTGTCGTTCTCGAAATCCGTGTTGTCGAGTTGTTAAAAAAAATTTAAAACCATTCACACACAATTAAGTAAGTGTGTTATAAAAAAAACCTCAACCAAATTATGCCCTGAACAATAATCGGGTGCCAGTATTCACCTTAGGATAACCTAAAATAAATTGCGACAAGGCAACCTATCCACCCTTACTCTGGCAACCCTACGCCCTGGAGGATGTTCTTCAGACACCCCTTAGCTAGCTCAACTCAGGGTAGGTTCGCTATTTTGTCTCTAGATTGAGAGGTTTAGCACTCTTATGTAAGTAAGTTAAAATCAAATCCTGAAGGCGCCACCTTAGTTTTATTTTACTTAAAAGCCTTTAAAGGTTCTAGTGTTTGGCCTCAGAAAAAAAAACAAACAAGGAAAAAAAAACACTTATGTCACCATCGGTATACCCTAGCTTCTTATAAGCTCTCATTCACTCAAGCCCTCAAAGTCACTCTATTTAAAATAAAAGCCAAATTTTCGCAGAGGCCAATACAAATATTTATTCTTAAAGTGGTCTTAAGCCCTTGGTTACTTGGTTTTATAAATGCAAGCTCCTCTTACTTTGGTGGACAATAGATACTTAAAGTTAACAGATAAATGAGTAAAATGAAATATTAAAGTGATAGTACTAGGTTTGACAATAAAATTTCTGAAGGTTTAAATTTATAAAGTTATCGATAGAAGAAAGCAAGAAGTCAAACCCTGTTTGACAGGGTCTTGCACAAGACGGCAACTGTCAGACCTACACTGTAAAAATGACTGTTCAGTCTGATCTGGCAGCCACATAGACCTACATCCAGGACATTGCCTGAGACATGGAATTTCCGCAAGGTCTGTGCAAGGACCTCTCACAACTAACTAAATTTACCATAAAATCTCTGTTAGAGTATGATACAATATCTTACGAGTACCTGTGGTTACTCAATAAGCATGGTAGCCACTCGGCCATAGATAAGTTAAAATGTCATAGTTACAAGTATTGAATTTAGAATAAACAAATGGCCTTTAGCCGAGAAACAAAAAGATTTACTTTATAATCATAAATTGTAACTATATTTACAACAAAAGTAGCTGTAACAGACTACCTAACGTTCGGAATTACTAGAGACTCTTGTGACATCTAAACGCTCGCGCTGTGTCGACATACGCTACACGTTTACATTGCACAAGCTCTGTACATAACATGGGCGCAAAACTTTATCAAAACACTGTATATCAAACAATACGCAAATGCAGAATATTAAGATTTTAAGTCGACTACTTTTTAAAGAAAAATTAACACAGGGTAATGATACTTAGCTGCAACTTTACGTGCTACCCATGGTCTCTCAAACAGCTAACGTGGATACTGCTACACAGCTAGTCTCCAAGAACTCAAATGGTACATGGCAACTGGCACGTCCCGCGTCCAGGCATTTCCAACAAAATAAACTAGTACTCCAGTTTGTACTCGGACTTTTAGCCCCTACCAAAAAAAAAACCCTAAAATCGAATTTTAGATTTACAACATGAGAGAGAAATCTTTCATAACACCCATCGAGGGTAATTCAGATATTAAAGTTTAAACCTACCTCAAATAACTAACGAGGGTTCCCAATTTACCAGATGGCGTCTATGACCGCTGTTGAAGTTCATTAAAGCATTTTAAATCGGCATTCCGCCCAAAGGAATAGGCAAATTACAAAGCCATACCCTTTTTAATGCATTTGTGGATGCTTTAACGGCACTACATTAGCCTGCACGGCCAAAAAAAAACTAAATTTGGGGAGCTACTTCCACAAACGTACTTTAACTTCCAGTGTCCATGGTCGAAAGGGACGATTCTTATTTTTCTCCAACGTACATAGTTATCAAAACAAAACAAAACAATGACAAGAATTAGTCACCCTATCTATGGAAACTAACTTATAATAACATAGAAAACTAACGGCGACCGAAGTCTACCCACGCGACCAAGCAAATATTAACCAGAAGTCGCTGTGAAAACGCACAGAAACTGTCAGTCTGGCACTGACCTGTTATCGATTTTCTTAAAACACAGCTGATTTACAACATCCGAGGCATTTAACCTACATCTCAAATAGAAGAAGTTATTTTTATTGATAACTAATAACTAATCAATTAGAACAAAGATTTGAAATAAAACCTGTCTGCAAGTAGTATCAAACGATGAACAGAAGAAATCAATCCATTTAGCTATGTCTTACAAGATACAAAACATTCCTGAAATATGAACATCAACAAAGGTTTGAAACTAAACATAATGAAAATTTTGGCTATTACAGGTAACTTAATTAGTAATTAATGTTTAAGGTGAGAGTCTACATATGTATTTTAACAATTTAAAACCGAAAATTTAATATAGATAATCAAATGCATTTTTCGAACTGTAACAGAGTAGGGGTCTGGCGCTCGGCGGTGAGCGGCTATAATATTTTTTCCAAATTTTGACCAGCGGCTTATAAAAACATTTCCCAAACGGATGAAAATTACTGGAGGGCATCTAGGCAACCCCCCAATTACCGGAAATATATTTTCATCCGATTTGATCTTTGCAGAGAGCTCTTCCAGAAGCTCAAAAAAATGGAAAAAAGAGGGGAAAAAAATTTGCTCATTTAAACTTAAAATTGGGCAGGGAGCTAGAGTTCGTGTCTGAGAATATGTAAAAAAAATTTTTTGCTCCATGTGTCGCCATCGCTTTATGACAGTATTTCAAAATTTAAATGGGCAAAATTTGATAAAGTAATTCCAACATGGATGAAAATTTGTACATAGGTTCTTCGACACCTACAGAACATCGAAAAATTATTTTCATCCAAATTTCTTGCGGCCAAGACCAGATCTTCCAGAACATGCATAAAAATTTTTACTTACCATTGAATAGTCACTCAACAATTTACCGCCTCTCGGGAGCATTTCATTTTTTTTTATATTTTTAAACCAGAGACAAATAAGTTTACGAAACTTCCATCTAAATCTCGCAGAAAATTTACGGAGAACTCCGGGATCAAAATCACGCATGCTGGCGAGGTTTTTTGTTATTTGGCATAGTTTAGCCAGGCTCATTTTGGATGAATTTTTTTTTTAATAACATAAATAATAACGATTCATTTTAGTCCGGTTGCATGCATGCGGCTGATTTTTTTTTTAATTTCGGTGTTTGGGTTAATTTAATTGTACTGGAGGTTACGGCAAGGATCAAATCGGATGAAAATATTTTTCCGGTAATTGGGGGGTTGCCTAGATGCCCTCCAGTAATTTTCATCCGTTTGGGAAATGTTTTTTTAAACCGCTGGTCAAAATTTGGAAAAAATATTATAGCCGCTCACCGCCGAGCGCCAGACCCCTACTCGACAACACGAATTTCGAGAACGACACTCGAGCTATAATACAAAAACGTGCTTCTCATCCGTTTGGGAGTTCCAAGGCATTTTTGTCACCGCGGCTCTAACTAATACAAAAAGCCATAATCTAAGACACGCACTCTGGTTCTTTTGGTATATTTTGGTTCATTATTGTTCTTTTAAAAACAAGCTGCGTCCTGTTAACTAATTATGTATGTGATTGTAATGTTGGAAACACCATTTTTAGGGAAAATGGTGTCAAAAACAATCTTCAAACCTTCAAGCTCGACTGGTAACACAAGAAAACAATTTAGGAAAATGGTATGCTGTTTCTTTTATTATGCTGCCATGGATTGACGCATTTTATACCTTTCTTACTTTACTTATTTTTAGTAACACTAATATGCCAATATATTTTTTGTTGTTCTTTTCTTAAATATTTTATTTTTAATTGAGGTTTGTTTGATGATCACAAAAATATTTTGGCTTTTTAATTACTTACTTGTTGATGATTTTTTTGGTTTTATTTTAATTTTGTATATACATTTATAATTTTTGCATGTAATTATAATTTAATAAAGCTTTTTTACTTACAGTTTTTGTTTTCTGTTTTTTTTTTTTTTAATTGAGAAATATTTCTTCTCAGAAAATACTACTGTTGTTTGATGAATTAATTTTCACAATTTCTTAGAGTGTGACAACAGTTTGACTTGCATTATTGTGTCTTTTGTTATTTGCGTATATAATTTGCTGTATATAGTGTCTGAATTTTTCCACAATTTAAATAACAGGTTATTAATTTATTTTTGTTATTAGGCCCATTGGTACTTATGTATAATAATTTTTACCAAAAAATTGTAATACGGGATTTGCAATCTTACGTTTAAATGTTTTAGGTACGCAAATCGTTTATTGCAATCATGCATGCAAAAATATATATAAAGTAAAATTACAAAAAGTATTCAGAATTAATAGTCTAGAAAGAAAAGGATTAATTCATAAAGCGATACTATTTAGAAAAACAAAAAAAGAAATTAACGATTTAAACTCTAATATACTTTTTGAAATTTATCTATTGTATAGATTGCTTATGAAAAAAGTAGTAATAAAGTCGAGCAAACAACAACGCATTTATGAGTAGTGGCAAACGGTATAAATATAATTAGTATTAGGTATTATCTACATACTTACTAGTGCCAGTAGCAATAGTGAGTTAAATTAAATAATGGGGTTAATTTCTAACATAAGTTTGTTTTTAAGTAGTAGTAGTAGTAGTAGTATTGTTGAGTTAAATTAAAAATGTGACATTTTATTGAAAACCAGGCAAGTTTCAGAACAAGCCGTAGGCAAGTTCTTTAAGCTTACAAGTAGGTACAGTAAATACAATAAAATTATGACTACGTTGCATACAAATTTTATCATCCACCCCCAATTATCAATTAATCACCTGGTATTGGCAACTATGCATGGAAATCTCTTATTGATATTAAGGTGAGGCATAAACTAATGCCCTATTAGTGATAACAGTCCCATAACTTACATGATAACAAATTAAATAGTTCCTTACAAGTTATCTATTGTAGTCTTCCTTAACGGGATACTTATTAATAATTTGGTCCTAAAAATATATTTTATAATCCATAGATTGAAAGTATGTAAAACACATTATTCAAACACTCTTGTAAAAAAGTTTAGGGTGAAGGAAAGATATTGCCTGAATAGCTTTGCATAGACGTGCAGCCTGCTGTGCGGGGGTGGCACCACCCCTAAAATCTTAAATGGAAATGGGGGTCGAGTAATACCTTATTTTAAAGGTCCTTCAATTCCCTTTATAATTATGTAAAATTCATGTACTTCAGTTCAGTAGTTTTGGAGATTTATTGATTTAAAGCTTAAAGTAGACTTTAATAGGTACATCAGATTAGTTTGTACTTCTTTCAGAAGAAATTTGAGTAAAAGCATAACTTAAGAAGTTTTTAAGCTTTTCTTCACTGCGCCCATGGTTTGTTCATCATTTTGGTGTTGAAATTAGCGATTGGAGCGTTTTTTGTGGCAAAAAAGTTGTTTCTTGAGGAAAGTTAAGAAGGGAATGTCTCGTACTTATTTTAAATAGGAATTTAGTACATAGTTTGCGATTGATTCGACCAAACTGTGTTGTTAAAATACCTTTTAACGCTTTATACATAAATTAACCACGGTATATTCCACGACAGAAAGGGTTGAAATTATCGAAATATTTTTCGGAAATAATCAGTGCGCTAATAGAACAGCACAAATATTTAATGAGTGACATGAGAACAGTAACGTGCATCGAAAATATGTTCTAGAACTTGTAGCTAAATTTCGGGAAACTGGATCAGTCGCCAATAAAAAACGCAACATTGAAAATCCCATAAGGAACGAAGCAATGGAAGTAGGGGTTTTAGGGCAAGTTTAAGTAGATCCTACGTTAAGTACCCGCAAATTGGATACTGTGTGTGGTGTTAGTCGACGTAGTGTCCAACGGATTCTAAAGGCCCATAGTTTTCATCCGTATAAAATTCACCTTGTACAAGAATTTAATGAAGACTATTTTGATCGGCGATTACAATTTTGTGAAGATATGAGTGAACGAATTATAAACGATGAACATTTTCTATTCAACACTTGCTTTTCCGTTTTGAGCAAAATCTTTATTACTGCATGGAGAGTCATGGTGGTCATTTCCAACATTTACTTGGCTGACAGGTCAGTTCATTTTTTAATTTTACACTACTTTGCTGCCAAATGTATTGATTTCCACTAATGATGATGTATTAGAGTTTTATTTAAGCTTTAAATCAATAAATCTCCAAAACTACAGAACTGAAGTACATGAATTTTACATTATTATAAAGGGAATTGCAGGACCTTTAAAATAAGGTATCACTCGACCCCTTTTCCATTTAAGATTTTAGGGGTGGTGCCACCCCCGCCCTGGGGGCTGCACGTGTTAACGTGATTTTATACCATATTTGTGTCCCCCTTGAAAACAAAATCGACGGGTCTGACCGTTCTTCCAAAAAAGAACTGAGCTGCCAGTAAATGACTCTGTTTCGTTTTCGATGCGCCACCCTGTATAGTGAAAGGTGTTAAGGATAAAAATATCATCTAGTCTGGTGGCAATGGCGCCAGTGGCTAGAGATTACTAGTATTTACTAGAGAACAAAATATGTAGCTTAATTATCAGTTTATTTTATAGGTAGGTACCTACATGCCTACATATTTTAGGGCAATGTTAAATGTTATTAAAATATATAAAATAAACCTTTATACAATGTAGTACTGTTATATATATTATAAATATATTAATAAATATTTGTAATATTAAAAAAAATCTCTCTAACCAAATCTTGCGAAAATATTTGTTAAAATATTTTTTCAATATTGGTGTGCTACTAGGGTATCATACTGCTGAGCGCATTTTTAATGAACGGTTTCCTGATCGCCCAATTTTAAGGAAATATTTGCGGGAATTAATTCAAAAGTTCCAAACAACTGGAAGTGTTGGAAAAAAGAAGTGGACGGCCCTTATTAGAAGAAGAAAAACAGATTCAGATAGTGGCCGAAATGATTGTTAGTCCAATGCAGCCGACATCGCTTGTAGCAGCTGAATGCGAAGTAAGTACTAAATGTGTTCAGAGAGTATTGAAATTCTAAATTTTATCCCTGCAAATTCAAAATATTACACGAGTTAACAGAAGATGATCCGGATCGTAGACTAGAGTTTTGTGAATTAATGGGTGCAAGACTGAACCGTTACCCAAATTACCTTAAATTTATTTGTTTTAGTGATGAGTGTACTTTCTATCTAAACGGAAAAGTTAACCGTCAAAATGTTCGGTATTCAAGCGATGTAAATCCTCATATTTACAGGGAATGTAATACCCAGGTCCCTCAGAAACTTAACGTTTCGGCAGGTATTTTGGGACACCATATGATTGGGATATGATTGAAAGTACCGTAGTCCGTAGTACAGTTTATGAAGATCTGACTGTTTCTCGCTGTTATAACTGTCAGGGTTTCCTACACAAAAGTAGTAAATGTACCAAGCAACAAGTGTGTGGAAATTGTGGAGGAGATCATCGTACTGTGGAGTATGTAAGTGAGATAAAAAAAATGTATTAACTGTATTATGGCTAATAAGAATTATAAGCTACAACATAGCACAAATAATTCATCATTTGACCAAAACTGTCCATCCCTTAAGTACCATATAGGACTCCTAAAAAATAAAATAGACTATAATTCGCAAATAAATGGTGATTAACTTTCAAGATGACATACTGGAACATATAAACAAAGACGATGGTGTGCAAGGTGAAATAATGAACCTTAAAAATATTGCAAAAATAAAAAACAACAAAAATGAATGTTTTCTTAGTTTGATACATTTAAATATTAGGAGTTTTAGAAAGAATATTGACAATCTACTTACATTTTTAGAATCGTATAAATTAGACTACATAGACATCATTATACTAAGTAAAACCTTTCAAATTGATTCTATTGAAAACTGTAATATACCAGACTATCAAATATTATATAATCAAGCCAGTTATAACAAGAATGATGGTTTGATAATATTAGTAAAACGCCATATCGATGTTGACTTCTCATACGTACAATTGACTAACTCAGGAGCAACTCACAGTAGATTAAATTTTAAAATGAACAATATTACCTTTGGTTTAACAGCAATATATAAGCCTCCACCCATCTCAAAAATTGACTTTAATAATGACCTACATACTTACTTAGAAACCTTGACTTTAACCAATTTCGAAATTTTTGCTTGGGATATTAATATAAATATATTAGATTAAAATGATGATCAAACTGCCAGTTACCTTTCTACGATGAGTGTTTTGGGTTTTCAGTCATATATTAACTCAATTACAAGACCTGGTTCAAAAACATGCTTAGACCACATACATATTTGTAAATCAGAAACTAAAGTCAAACAAATTATATGCGAACTCTTATATTGTGGAAGAAGACATAAATGATCATAGCCCGGTTATGCTCTTTATAAATCAAGAAAATATAATGCGAGAGAATACAAGACATCACGAAACTATTACTAAAACCAAAGTAAACATTCTTAAATTTAAACATCTTTTACAAGAATTTGACTGGTCAGTTGTGATGAGTGAGGAGTGTGCCGAAAATGCAACCAAGATCTTTCTCAAAAATTATAATAAATTATTATCTAATGCTACTGAAACATATACTATTAAAGCAAAAAATCATAAAAAAATAAGAGATTGGATCAGTGAAGGCATTATCACCTCAATTAAAACGAGGGACAAAATAAACAAAAAACTTCTAAATAATTGAATTGATTCGGCTTTTACTTGGTGGAAATCCATTGTTAATTTAAATAGATGGTAAAATAAAAAAAAAAATTTTACACTTTCCACAGATTTTTATTTTGACTCGACATATGTTTCGCAACACAGTTGCTTCTGATTATAGTACTCTTTTGAAGAAGCAACTGTGTTGCGAAACATATGTCGAGTCAAAATAAAAATCTGTGGAAAGTGTAAAATTATATTTTTTATTTTACCATCTATTTAAATTCTAAATAATTATAACGCTCAATTAGATCAAGAATTTAAAGCATAAAGAAATAATTTAAATAAGTTAATACATAAACAAAAAAATCACTATTACATGAATCAAATTAAAGATAATCAAAACGATATAAAAAGGATTTATAGTATAATCAGAGACGCAACCTACGAAAATAACAGAGTCACAAAACAAAATATAAATATAAAGAGTAATAATAACGAAAGTTTCGAAAATTTGCTTGAAATGGCTAACTACTGTAACAACCATTACATTAATGTCGGAATTCAAATGGAGAAGGATATTCCTTCACCACAAATAGCATGTCACCTGGATCATTCCATACCTAATTATATTTATTTAAATCCGATAACAAGCAACAAACTAATAAAATATATATCAACTTTAAAAAATAATAGTAGTCCAGGGTATGACACCATTAAGGCAAATATGATAAAACAAACGCATCAAGAAATAATGAAACCCCTACTTTACATATTAAATTTAATGCTTAAAAAGGGAATAGTACCTTCTGGATTCAAAACCTCAATAATAACACCTATTTATAAGTCAGGTACCAAAACTTCTATAAATAACTATCGGCCAATAAGTTTGATTACTAATTTTGCAAAGCTTCTCGAAAAATGTATTAAGGATAGGTTAATTAACTTTTTGAAGAAGAATCCCGCAGTACAGCGGACGCCATGCACACTTTAGTAACAAAAATTGTTAACAACTTAAATAAAAACAAGAAATATATAACTACATTTTTAGATCTTGGAAAGGCGTTCGATACTGTACCTCACGATAAGCTTTTGACTATTCTTCAAAACTATGGAGTCAAAGGAATAGCCATAGAGTTGTTTAAGAGCTATTTGAATGAAAGAGACCAAATGGTTAGAATAAATAACGTATTAAGCGATAAACAACAAATGAAAATTGGCATACCACAGGGAACAGTTTTGGGACCTATTCTCTTTATAATCTATATAAATTCATTGTTACAATTACCTATCGATGGCTTAGCGATCTCATATGCTGATGACACGGCCATCATTGTATCGGGAGATACAGGAGATGTATAAGGAGATGTAAGAAACTGGCTACAGACATACAAATTAACTTTAAACCTATCAATAGACCAATGTATAATAGCGTTACTGTTGATGATCAAACTATTAAAGAAACATCTTCCATAAAATACCTTGGTATTGTCATTGACAAATTTCTTAAATGGCAACCGCATATTGATTACATTTCGGGCAAAATACGTAAGCTTATTCATAAGTTCTATTTGCAAAGAGGAATCTTAAGCAAAAAAACACTAATTTTAATGTATAAATCAATTGTTGACTCTATTATAAGATACGGCATTTTAGTGTGGGGGGGGGGCTCTATAACAATAGCTTATACAAATTGAACATAATTCAGAAGTATATCCTCAAGATTATATAAGGAAAGAACAGATTATACCCTACACAGTTGCTTTTTGACAAAAACATTTGCGATATTAGATCAAGTTATATATCGACAATCTGCACATACATTCATACTCATTCAAACTTAAAACCTGTTAGTAATCATACTTACAATACACGAATTAGACTGGACAAACAAATACAACTGCCAATAAGTCACAATAACCTTAATCTTAGGTATATAAATTATTTTGGCCCAAAATTATACAATTTACTACCCAGTGAAATATGAAGTGGCACGAATATAAAACGTTTTAAAAGACTCAGTAAGAATGCTATTTTTCAAAATCAGCAAGCATTTAAACGGTTTTTCATATAAATGCTATTTATGTAAATATTTCGTTTTATGTTAATTTAGGATTGTCATTTCATACAATTAGCTAACAAAAAAAAAAAAAAAAAACTTAAATCCGATATGTATTATAATATATTAGGGACTCATACAGATGTTTTTATATATCTAGGTACCTTTACACTACACTTTTGTAAAACATTCAAGAAGCTATAGAACTGCATACATTTTATATATTATATCAGTGTAATGTAATGGATTGTGTGTATTGTGAATATTAATAAAGTGTATTTATCATCATTAAAAAAAATAAAAATGTATTTCACATAGTACTTTCAATCTATGGATAAGAAAATATATTTTTAGGACCAAATTATTAATATCCCATTAACGAAGACTACAAAAGATAACTTGAAAGGAACTATTTTATTTGTTATCACGAAAGTTATAGGACTGTTATCACTAACAGGGCATTAGTTTTGGCCTCACTTTAATATCAGTAAGAGATTTCCATGCAGCATAGTTACCAATACCAGACAATGAATGACATGTTAATGAAAATGTTCCCGTTAAACAAACATAATCTTTAAATTTATTTTTTCTTAAGCTTGCGGTAAATATTTTTAAAAAATTCAACTATCTTCGAGGACGTTACCATCTCAGTTTGTTAATACTCAACCATCTTCAGAACTGCAATAAATCCGCTAACGAAATAAATCCTACCTTCGAAACTTGTTTAACTAGAAACTTAACACTTACTATTATGATGCACCGTAGAATATAGCTACCGTAGAACAGGGTGGTTTTGATAAATTTTAACATTCTTTTCTACGTAGTTTTTAAAAAATACTTCAAAATTTACAAAAAAATTAAAGATGCTTCAAATTTTTTATCAAATGCAATGGTTTTTGAGAAAAAAATTATAAATATACCTATCAAAGTCTCCCATCGATATAAGGTGACTTTGATACCATGATTTAAAATGCATTAAAAGGTATGCCCAGTTAGTCGACTAATCAATGTCGTCTGAAATTAAAATTGACCAAGCCAGTTTCGAGATATTTATTATTTTATTTGTGGGGTGACTTTGATAGTCATAAAAATGAATAAATTGCAAACAATTTTTTATTGGTATAGGCGAATCTAAAGAAATAACCAATATTTAACAGATACTAAAATATTTTTAATACTTATACAAAATAAATAGTTGTACAAAAACGCATACACAAATAGGAACAATAAACAACAACAAACCAAAGAAACAAATAGTTATAAGAAAAGCCAATGTTTTACTGTTCTCTTACATCTAGTTCGCAATTAAAACGGCATTTGGTTATTCTATCCCCTATTTTCTCAATTATAGACGTGGGTAAAATTACTTTTATGTCATCAAGGGAAACTGTAAAAATATCATCTTCAACAATTTTAAAAATCGTCTTGGTCGTGTCCAATGATTTGAGACCAGTAACTTGGAACTCGCCGTATTTTAATTTTGCTTGGATTATCCCGGCATAAATATCACTCGTACACTTTAGTTTTCCCGACAAAATGTTTTCTAGTATGTAGGTTCCAGGAATTAACTTGGGCAAAACTGGTTCGCCATAATCAGGTTCAGTTAAGGTATTTTCAGCTTCTAGATCCTCGTTTTCATCGTAATCTAAATAGTCCGCTTCTGCTTCACTGTCAGAGGAAGACTTTTCTGCTTCTTTTCTATAACTGACAACACTTTTGCCTGGTTGAACTTCCATTTTTTTTTAAATTTGTCTCTTAGCAATAGCATCATTGAATTTTTTACTTTTAAATATTAAGTTAGGCTGTCATTCATGACAGATTCTATATTTGCATCAGCTGTAACATTGGAGGCCACAAGTTTGCATAGTACTTTTATCTGGATTAAAAGGCATAATGCCGCAAGTTTCAAATCCACTAATTAATAGGTGTACCCTTTTTATGGCACATGTTTCGTGATCTCCAATTTTGTGTTCCGTTTTCGCACTGGTGTCCAGGCAGCGCTTTAAAAGTGACGGAAATGTATCTTTTGGTATGCCTGGAACTTTTGGATGCGTAATTTTAAAATCTGTTAGCACTTTCCTCCAAGCAACTTTCATAGGCTTAAAGAATGACACACCTAGTGGCTGACAAATATGAGTTGAGTTACTTGGAAGACATGCAAATTCAATATTATGCGATTTGCAAAGCTCTATGAACCGATCTGAAAAATGGGAAGCGAGATTATCCCCTGACATTACTTTCTTGCCCTCTAATCTTCTCGCGTGTGGTAAAAATATGGTTTCAAATCAATCTGTAAAGCAAGTAACTTCCATCCAACCGTTTTTAGTTCTATTATATCTTGTTCCTCTTGAACAGCATGACTGCTCACAATACGGTGATCCTTGTGGACCCCCTAGTGTCCAAGTGTCCCACATATTTTCAGAGTGGTAAATAACGTATGGAGGAAGTAATGTACCATCAGCTGCACCACGCATCATTATTGAGGTAGAACCTTTACTATGGTTGCTGATGTGTTCTGGATATTTTGATCCTCTTCGAAACTCGTCTTTTACCAGTATCATCGCTTACGTGTGTCATCATGGTTAAATAAGTTTAAGGGGGGACAATTAGATATAGTTAACTAAAGCTCGGTAAAATATGACCCCATGGTCTCCCTTGTAACACCTGCCCGCGCCCTTGTAATATTTGCGGCTAGTCGTTCCGCTATTTCATCATTATGTCTCTGCATGAAAGATTTTATCCAGTCTTTACCAGGAAAAACACCACTTTTAATTTCGGAACGTGTTTTCCCCCTCTTTCTAAATAGCTTTTTGTAAATATTTGCACATCAAAAGTTGACAAAGGGTATCCCCAGTCTGCAAACTTTATAATGCATGCCACAATTGCATTTTCTTCTTGAACAGACAAGGCTGTCTGACCACCAACTGTATCGCCATGCTTGCCTGTAACCTTATTATGGAGTGTCCCAAATGGAATTTTAAATTTTTTTGATGCAGCTATGATAGAAAGTGTTCCATTACTTATATCTGGTAAGGCTTGTTTAAGAGCCTCTTCAGAAAAGTTTTGATATGTTCAAGATCCTGACTTGCGTTGGTAAATACGTGGCATTTCACCCTGAAACCAAAAAAACAAATATTTTGAACCGTTTATCCAGAATATACTAAATCGGTTTCGTCCATTTCATATAAAAACGCAAGGTACATATTATAGAACTAGATATTTTCTGGATCATTTATTCAAATAAATATTTGAATTAATATTATACAAAAACAGCTATCAAAGTCACCCCCAGCGGCAAAAAATAAAATATTTTTGTAAAAAAATCATTGTTTATAAATATTTTAATACTAAGAGATAGCTAATACGTCATGCTAAACTCCTATATAAAAATGATTACCTTTCGTTTAGTGATCACACCTATACACTTAAATTTTGTCGCACACTATTTCTAACGGCTATTAGCACACACTTCTAGTCCGCCATTTGTATAATTCAAATAAATAAACTGGCGATTTAAACGCCTCTTAACGTCATCCCAAATAACTAACCTACTATAATGCAGCAACCATATGGTTATGACAAACGCTATATGGGTTGCGCAGGCAAATTATCAATGACACCCCGTAAAATCAAATATATATATATACATACATATTGTATTATACAAAACGTTGGAAATTTTGGTTTGGTTATTTGTAAAATAGATCATCTAGTAGGTATAAGGGTAGTAGAGTAGTAGTAAAATCCATGTTTGGGTCTTAGGAGTCATTATGGGAGCGGAGATTTGAATTTGTTATATTGTAATGTTATGATAATTATAGTTCAAATTCAAATATATTACTTATTTGTTACATTACAAAACCTAAGACTTATTGTTTCAATAGTAATTGTGTATTTAAAATAAAGAAGAAAGCAGGTAATAAAGAGGGAGCAACTAAAATTTAATAAAAATTTGAACTGTGCTCCATCTAAAATTTTCAAAAAACTATTTTAGTCTTGTAACGTAGGTATAGCAATGAAGTTAAACAAAACAATAAATGAAATAAAACTGTATTTTTGAGATTAGGGCGAGGACGGCTCAGCATAAATCAGCATGGTGGAGGAAGATCAACGGTACGGGAAAAAAATAAAACTTAAAAGCCGTGAATCTTTGCTGACTGTAATATACTTTATGGACTTTTTAGAATTTTTTTAGCCGGTAAATCATGCGAGCTTCAAGAGGAAGCTGTTGAAATATTTTGTCCCGTTAGAAGGCACACATTTTTGTCCAAATGTTGTTTGTAGTAAAGAAGTTCGCTGACGTTTCTCTTTCTCTAGTACTATAATAACGTGTTACCAAGTTTTGATTAGGGTAAAAATGTATACATACGAACACAACACTACACACAACGTACAGTAGTTGAAACTTAAAAATTCAGAATTTTGATACAACGTGTTTGTAGACAATCGTTTTTCCTTTTAAAAAATAATGCATTTACATTCCATACAGTACTGCAACAAGTAATGACAATAGTGAATAGGTAACTTTTTAAGTAATTTATTTAAGCCCACAGTTGTAATAAAAAAAGAGACATATTTAGTTTTGTGATATTCATTCTTATCCAATCATCTACGTACTATACTTAAACCCTTTGAAGCTTTGTTCATGACTTCCTCTCAGCTTGCTCCGGTAAAATCTATTGCGATATCGTTCATCAGCGTGTGAAATTATTTACCATGACTAGTCAATAAATAAAGGCTGCTTATTAGGCAAGACATAAAATAGAGCCCAGTACTGTACCCTGGGGTACTCCAATGGAGCTAGTCAGTGACGTGCTTAAAGTGTAATTAAAATTAATTTTAGTATTTTGTGTTCGCCCTGTTAGGTAGTTTTCTATTAAACTTAACAACCAGCCCTTACACACATTTTATCTAATCTTGTAAATATAATATGTTGTGTTTGATATGTGATTTAGGTAGGTACTATTTAATTTATAATAATAATTATTTTTATTATTAAATATGCATGCACACATACTATTGATAACAATATTGATTTTGTTAAAAGCAAACTTCATTATTAAAATTTGCATTATTCATGAAAACATGAAGAATTAGCTATAGGAAAATATTATATTTCTCGATACACAATTAAATTTTATATCTTCTATTGAAAATACAAGGTTGTTGCTTTTAAGTAAAAAAGTTATAACGCTTAAAATTGTAATTGTTCAGTTTTTTTGAACGTTTACGTGAGTGAATTTGTTGTGCGACACAAAACTTAATAATCAATTATAGTACCCTCCAGTATGAATTTGGCACAAAAAAGAAAACACATGTGGAAACTTAATAAATAAAATGGTTAAGGACTACATTTTCAGAAAATACTAAAAATATTTCAAGCGAGATTAACCCTAGTATAGCTTGCTTTTTCTTTTGATCGTGAAAATTTAATAATACAATAATGTCCGCTTATAACTAACCTGCTTATTGCAAACTTTCGTTCATACCGAACCAATCTATAAAGTGCAAACTAAAGTATTATTAAACGTATGTTCGTTTTTTCGCAAATGACAAATCCGTTTATAACGAATTTTCGTATAGAGCGAACCTAAATTTTTATATAATCGTAACAGATTTCGGATTTAACGATATTTCCCTATAAGCATGAAATTTGTATATTGTGATGAATGTGTTGAAGACTTACAATAATTATGAGCAAGGTAATTTTAAGAAATACACGTATATCTCTTATTTTGAATAGTAAATAAAATATTAAAATATTGCAACGAGATGCGGAACAGAGCGAAGTTTGTTCAGTAACCAAAATAAAACAAGCTAAAATAATCAATTTCATCAAATTAGATTCTTAAAGACCATTGCTAATGTACTTATTATTTACAAATCATATGTGCATATCTATGTACCTTAAATATGTATGTATGCACCAATTACCACTAATTATTAAAAATAATGAATTTCCGATATGTATTATTAGCATCTACCGTGTCGAATACAGTGTATATATACCGGGTCCGCCATCGAAGCGGGGACGGAAGATTACATTCTTATCGAGGAACTTATTAAAAATACGGAAACAGCATAAGGTCTGGAATTAAAAGTGGCATATTTTAAAAATATTTTACATTATTACAGGCTCAAAAAAAATGAGGCGAACAAAACTTGTATTTTTTTAAATGGAACACCCTATATCTTACACTATTTTTGAATTTTATATAAAGTAGCAATTATTTTTTAATATGGGCATTATTAGTCTAAACATAATAGTTTCCAAAATATGACTTTTGAAAAATTACATTCTTAAACTTTTACAGCTTTTCGCTTTCTAAAGGTACGTCTTAGAGCAAAACGGCTTACATGTCCCTATCTTACTTTTTATTTATTATCTCCTCAAAAATGTAAACTTTTGTTAAACCGGATATAACTGGAAAGCCGGAAGTTGATATTTTTGGGAAGATAATTAAAAAGTAAGATAGGGATATGTGAGCTGTTTTGCTCTAAGACATACCGTTAAAAAGCTAGAAGCTGTAAAAGTTTAAAAATGCAATTTTTCAAAAAGACGATATCTCGAAAACTATTATGTTTAAGTTCATAATGCACTTATTAAAAAATAATTACTATTTTATGTAAAATTCATAAATAGTGTAAGGTAGGTATAGGGTATTCCATTAAAAAAAAATAGAAGTTTAGTTCGCCTCACTTTTTTGAACCACCCTGTATATGTAAATTATTTTTAAAATATGCCATTTTAAATTCCAGACCTCATGCTGTTTCAGTATTTTTGATAAGATCTCCGATAAGGATGTAATCTTGTAAAGATTAATAGGAATAATAAGTATTAATATTATTATAACATAATATCATAACAAAACATAAAATTACGTTATCATTGTGCTAAGATCCAAACTTGGATTTTCCAACCACCGCGAATACGTACCTACTGGAAAATTTATTTTACCACTACCAAACTCTAGTACTAAAGCTTAACGTTCTGTAAACTTTAAACAGCAAATATATATTGCACTGTGCACCGTAATAATATTAAGGGTTAAGTCTATATATCAAGCAAATTTATAAGCTAGGATTTTTTTGTTTACAATTTTTACAAGCGTTAAATTTATATAAAATTTGTATTGTAGTTCTGCAGATGATTTAGTATTAATAAACCGAAACTTTAGCACCATAAACAACAGTTTATTATTTTAATATAAAGCTATAAGCAAGTCCAAGGGAACCAAAAAACTAATTTTAACGGTAATGGTCAGGAAACTAACAAAATTTATATATCAACCTAATTATTCCAATAATTGTAGAAAAGAGCAAGCTCGAATTTGCGTTTACTGGTATTCTCATTATCTACTACTACTTACTACTCTTTGCATAAAAATACCTATTGTATTTTACAGCTACAACCGACGAAAACTTGATGAACTTCCTTTTCACTATCACTATCTTAACCGAGGATTAGAATCATCCACTTATCTTACCGATATCTCTTGGATATATGACAAGTTGTGTGGTTCCAGTGTATTTCAAATTTTAGAAGACATCAATTTATTGCCAGCCATAAGTAGTAATAGCACAACGCTAATGTTAAAAGAATTTTTGGAAAGTCATGCTTGCATTTTGAATTACGACGGAAGACAACTATATTCTCATCTTTTTAAATATTTAGAGGGAAAAAGTAAGGAAGGAAAAGTAAAAGAAATTTTTGAATTATGCGAGAAGCCGCCAGTGATAACTTTAATTCCGTTGAATCCAGATGTTTTGGTGTCAGAGGTATGTAATAACATTTAGGTACTTAGGTATTTTCATAGGTCCCGAGGTTAATTAAATACCTACCGTACACCATATTATAATATGTATAAAGTTATTTTTGAAAGGACCCCGCACGGAACATATGGAAATCGGCCCTCGGTTAAAAACTTTTATACTCGGGGATGTTATCCAAAAATCTATGCTGATCAAAAGTCTCCCTGGTCACGAGGTTCGAAAATGCGACCCCGGGGAGTTACCTTCATCGCAATCAAAATAGTGAAAATGAGCAAATGCCATCCATTGTACATTATATCTATATCACACAGATATATCATATACAATATATACCGTTCATTAGAATTAGAAAAGTGTTCAGTGATTGAAATAAAGTCATGAGAAATCTTAAAAAGACGTCTTGAAGTCTGGAGTGGAATCTCGATAAAGTCTAGAAAGTAAGCAAAAAGTGTTGAAACTAAAACTTAGTACATCTGCAAACATTATTGAGAGTGGGTTTTTTAGCAGGTTTTTCTTGCTCTTTATTCTGAAGTGCATTCTTTCTGTTCGCGATTGTCGTTTTTTTTCTTTTTTGTTTCTCCCGATACAGCCTAACACATACACACGTGAGTGCAGTTGTTCTTGCTAGTTAATTATCAATAAATAATAAAAGCGTGAAAATCAGATGTTTTTATATACAGGGTGTTAGTGAATAAGTGCGACAAACTTCAGGGGGTGATTCTACATGAAAAAATAATGATAGTTTGCTATATAACTTTTATCCGCAAATGCTTTGATTTCCGAGATACAGGGTGTTAAAGTTTTTATTAAAAAGTGACGATTTATTTATTGCTCTGAAACCCATCGAGATATGCAAATGAAATTTGGTTGGTTTTAAGAGGTAGTTATTGCGCATTTTCGGACATGCAATTAAGAATTTTATGTTTATCATTGGCGCGCATAAGGGTAATAATTTAATTTTTTTAAAGAAAAAAAATGATACGCCACTGAGATATATCAAACTAAAAACAATTTTTGAATTTCTCATTCAATTTGTGACAAAAAATCTCTCTTGTCTTTTTTTCGTATTGGGCGCCGTTTTTATGCAAAAAAAATAAAACATCTTAACGCGTATTTTTCATTTCTTTAATACATCATTTAGTAGGCTACTGTCAACATTCTGTTAAATACGAATATTTCAACGAAATGTCAAATTATTAGAGTTTCTTCATTTTTAAGCTTTTAGTTTGGTATAGCATTAATGTTAATAAGTAATTAATTTTTCTTTTATCGAAAATAATGGAAAATTATATAAATGCGGAATTGTCAGACATGCATTTTGTCTATGGTCGAAGTAATGGAAATGGTCGGCAAGCTCGACGATTGTATGCTGAGTTGTATCCAGGACGTAGAGTACCCCATCACACAATATTTGCTCGTCTGCACCAACGTTTGCGCGAAAATGGTACATTTAAGAAACAAACGGCTGACTGCGGACGCCCTCGAGAAGTACGAACTGTGCAACTAGAGGAAGCAGCTCTCGAGTTAATTGCGGAGTCACCTGAAACAAGTACTCGAAAAATTGCCAACATATTGAATGTAAGCAACTTCACTGTATTTAAAATTCTTAAAGAACAGCAATTGTATCCGTTTCACAATCAACGTGTGCAAGCTCTACTACCTAGAGACTTTTTTCCTCGCCTAGTTTTTTGCCATTGGATTCTTTATCAAATCGCTCAAATTCCTAATTTTGTAAATGGCGTTCTGTATACTGACGAGGCTAATTTTTGACGACAGTGTATACAAAATTTCCATAACAATCACTTATGGGCTGAGGAAAATCCACATGGAATCTGTGAAGCTCATTTTCAGTATCAGTTTTCAGTAAATGTATGGCTTGGGGTAATTGATGATCATTTGGTCGGTCCATATTTCCTGCCACAACGACTAACAGGCGACTCTTACCTTAATTTCCTACAGGAAGAACTACCTGCTCTTTTAGAAGAAATCCCTCTACAGCTGAGACAACACTTCTGGTTCATGCATGATGGCGCACCAGCTCATTTTAGCATTAATGTACGTAATCACTTAGATACAGTATATCCAAATCGTTGGATAGGTAGGGGAGGTACAGAAAATTGGCCTGCTCGATCGCCGGATTAAAATTCTCTAGATTTTTGCATTTGGGGTTTTTTTAAATCGTTAGTTTATTCCACTCCCGTCGAAAATGTTGAAGACCTGAGGAATCGAATTATAGCCGGCTGTGAGACAATAAGAAAAACACCAGGAATATTTGCGCGAATACGACAATCATTGAGGCGAAGAGTTGAATCATTTGTTGTAGCTTTACGCCTATTTATTTATTAGTGTTATTTTCTTTTATTGTTCTGGTTTAATGTTATTGTATTAGATAGTTTTTAATAATGTATTAAAGAAATGAAAAATACGCTTTAAGATGTTTTATTTTTTTGCATAAAAACGGCGCCCAATACGAAAAAAAGGCAAGAGAGATTTTTTGTCACAAATTGAATGAGAAATTCAAAAATTGTTTTTAGTTTGATATATCTCAGTGGCGTATCATTTTTTTGTTGAAAAAAATTGAGATTATTACCCTTATGCGCGCCAATGATAAACATAAAATTCTTAATTGCATGTCAGAAAATGCGCAATAACTACCTCTTAAAACCTATCAAATTTCATTTGCATATCTCGATGGGTTTCAGAGCAATAAATAAATCGTCACTTTTTAATAAAAACTTTAACACCCTGTATCTCGGAAATCAAAGCATTTGCGGACAAAAGTTATATAGCAAACTATCATTATTTTTTCATGTAGAATCACCCCCTGAAGTTTGTCGCACTTATTCAGTAACACTCTGTATACATCAGAGTCTCTCAATTCGCTGGTGATTCCCAAGGAAACCACTTTGTGTTCAGATTTACTTTTAAAGCAGTTGACGTGTGAAGATTTATTAATAGTTGTATAGTTTGTGCTAGAAATAGTTTTCTCAATCTATTGTTAGTGAATAAAAGATGGCTGCGGGATTGCGATGTTATGTGTGCAACCTATTAGGTGGACCTCAACAATTGCCACGAATTGGCGACGATGTTGACAAGCAACAAATCGCAGTTTCACGACGTGCCGCAAACGAATCCATAAGAGTAGCAATTTTCTTGTGCTCCGCCAATCGTACTCCATGCATAAAGGACGACACTTGCTAAAACCTACGCTGATCGTGGGAACTGACGGATATATATTTTCCATTTTGGGTGCATATTTTTCTGATGCAAGGAATAACGACGCAGCTATTCTTCGGGCCTAATTCGACAGAGATGGGGCTGCACTGAGAAATTGGTTTCAGGATGGCGATATATTTATAGTGGATCGAGGGTACAGAGATGTCATACCGTTCCTTGAAAGATTGGACATCTCACATAAAATGCCTGCATTTCTGCAGCGTGGTGAACGTTAGTTTGATACGGAAGCGGCGAACACAAATCGTCTTATCACCAAAATCAGGTGGATTGTAAAAGCACCTAAAGTATAATATGTGAGGCCATAATAAACAAGTATCACCCTCTGATAATTATGGAAAACGCTACTGAAGAGATAGCAAGAACAATGCTGCAACGGGTAAATACACCCAATGAAATTCGTGCTCGTGTCGAAGTTGATAACCTTCGTAGAAGGAATGTTCAATGGCAGAGACTGGAACAACAAGCACCCGATTTTCCTGCGTTGGATTTAGAATACTTGGAGGCTTTGACATTCGGAGTGTATCAAGTTAACCTGGCAAGATCCTACATCCAAGATCAAGTAGACCGAGATGGCGATGATAAGCTGCAGATAGATGAAGCACTGAATGAAGAGTTCCATTCGAGTTAGAGTGTATTCAAGATTCCGGCGCGCTACGAATCACCAGGTTTTTATAAAATATAATGATGAGGGAGAATTCGGTGACAATAATGGCCCTATAACTGGTTATTATTGCACATGTCAAGTTGGGTCTAGAACCCTTGGATCGTGCGCTCACGTAGCCAGTGTTTTGTGGTATCTTGGATATGCTCGACACCGACCTGAGATCACCTAGCCCGATGGAACACTATTACAAACGTTGAGAAATGCAGCACAGGCACCTGATGACGACGATCAAGTCAAGATGGTTAATTAATTAAAAATAAAAAAAACAGAAAAAGCCAAAAAAAGATAGAACAAAGAAAAACAAAATGTATATGTATGGCAAATAAATAGCAAACTCAACTTAACCGCCCGTTTTATCTTGACTTCCCCACTCCTCTCGCCTTCTTTTGGGCCTTCACTCGCTTCTCTTTTGACAATATCTCAACTTCACAATTCTTCTGTTTAAGAAGAGACGAAATGCGGATAATAGCGGTATTCTGTCATACATATATACAGGGTGTCCCATGGTGGATGGCGTATTAGACGTTTATGGAGAACTAAATAACAAATCATTTTGAAAATTTGGCAACCGAGATAGACGATCATGATCTACAACTTAAAAATATTTTTGGTCATGCGGTGTTGCCGCTTCTACTCTAAACCGGTGGTAACATCGCTATAACAATAACGCCATCCACCGTGGGACACCCTGTATATGAATGTATATCGAGAGGGTAGTCGTTGCTTACCAGTTGAGAAATAGACTAGCGAATATTGGGAAGTGCAGCAAATGAATGAAATAATTTGCTGCACTCCCCAATATTCGCTAGTCTATGAATGTACAGGGTGTTCTATTTTTGATAGTTTTATAGGGTATCTCGAAAATCATAAGGAATTTCATAAATCTGATATAGATGTTATGAGTTCTTTTTTTGAGGAAACAATTGCTGCGAAAACAGATCATGGCTACCTTCTTCCCCTGGACAGCTACAGGGTGATTTTCAAATTTTGACGGTTATTAAAATTCCATGTAACTTCTTTGTTATTATAGATACGAAAAAACTGTAAATTAACAAAATATGTAGTTTTTTTCCGTAAAGTTCAGTGGCGTAGCCAGTTTTTTTCTATCTTGTTTAATTTTTAAGAAATTGACCCAACTTATATTTTTTCTTATGGGACACCCTGTATATTTTCAATTACGTTTATTCTGCTTACCATTAGCTTTTTAAATATATATATTTGTAATCAGTTTTTTAATAAAATAATTCGATAATAAGCGATTTTCATAAATTTTCCTCATTTTTCGTAGCGGGCGATGGCAGGTAGGAGCAAAACAAAAGAGTAAGTCTTATTTCACCATTTCTAAAATGTCATATCTCAATTTTAGTACATGCAATACAAAATTCTAAAAACTATTAATTTTTTATTATCAACACTATGCCCAAGGCTCGACCAATTTTCTGTAATTTGTTAAAATAGCTTTCTTTCAAAATTATGTTTAAAATAAATAAAAATAATAATTTTTTTAATTGTTCATATAATTATTTAATTCTTTTTATATTTTTTGTATTAAAAGTGAAATTTTCTATAAATGCATGATGACTTTTTATCTACTAATTTCTTTGCATTTGCAAATTTTACATTTTACCAAATAATAATTTAAAAATCTCTTAGTAAGCCATGGATAACAAAATCATTTTTTTAAATTATTTATAGACATGTCAGTCTGTCTTTAATTTGTCATAAAGCAAAGTTAATATACGCGGTTAAGAATGGAAAAGTTCCAAAATTTTGAAAAATATAATATGCTAGAGTGTTTTCTTGAGTGTCAAAAAAATAGTCGGGCAGCATCTGATTTGTATTTTGAAAGATATCCGGAGCGGCAGCAACCTGATTTAAGAATTTTTCAAAGGCTTGAAAATAACCTTATTAATTATGGATCGTTTTCAAAAGCAAGACCAAAGACCTATCAGAAGGAAAATAAAGCAAATGAAACCATTAATGTATTGGCATGCGTGGCTGCGGATCCGACCACTTCACTTGGAAATATTGAGAAAGATATTGGCGTGGTACCCTCAAAATCATCCCGTCTGTTAAAAACTAACAAATTTAAATGTTACAGACCTCGAAAAACTCATCATTTGCATCCTGGTGATTCAGAGAGGAGACTTCAGTTTTGCAATTTGTATTTAAATATGTTGCGTGAAGATGAATTATTTTTAACCAAAATAATCTGGACCGACGAAACACGAGTAACAAGCGACGGAATATTTAATCGCCACAACAATCATCTGTGGGCCGATCATAATCCTCATCAGCAAGTAAATAGAGTATATCAGGGTCGATTTGGATTTAATGTGTGGCTGGCTCTATTGGGAAATAGAGTTCTAGCCTATGAAATATTTGAAGGAAATCTAAATTCCGAGATTTACTTGAATATTTTGGAAAGACATATCATCAGTTATTTAGACAATATACCATTACAAGAGAGGGAAAAGCTTTTTTTTCAGCATGACGGTGCACCATCCCACAACGCAGCCATTGTGGTAAATTGCCTAAACACCAATTTTGGAGAAAAATGGCTTGCAAATAATGGACCTATTAGGTGGCCAGCCCGTTCACCTGATATCACCCCATTAGATTTTTATTTTTGGGGATTTTTAAAAAATAAAATTTACAGCGTCAGAAGCAATACGGTTGAAGAACTAAGACAAAATTTTGAAGCCGCTTTAAGAAGCATAAAACACCTGAATATTCGGAACTCCCTGAATGGTGTTCGTAGAAGATGCCAGCTATGTATCGATGCCAATGGGCTCCAATTTGAGCATTTGTTGTAATTGTTATGTATATTTTTTTGTTGTTTATTTAAAATAAAATTGGTTTTGTAGATCTATATTTCTATGCTTTATCTTTTATTTAAAAAATACAAAATCGATGTATTTCCAAAGTTGGTGACACTAAATGATGAGGTAAATATTTTCAGAGTTTTAAACATATAAAAAAATAATTAGTCATACATATTCTTTTGTCCTTTTCTTACTAACGGGGCTTGCTATGTGCAAAATAGGCCTATCTAAAGTAATTTGCAAATTACTCAGCTATTTCTTTAGAAAACTGCAAAAATGTATATATATTTGGAAAGCTAATGGTAAGCAGAATAAACGTAATTAAAAATATACAGGGTGTCCCATAAGAAAAAATATAAGTTGGGTCAATTTCTTAAAAATTAAACAAGATAGAAAAAAACTGGCTACGCCACTGAACTTTACGGAAACAACTACATATTTTATCAATTTACAGTTTTTTCGTATCTATAATAACAAAGAAGTTACATGGAATTTTAATAACCGTCAAAATTTGAAAATCACCCTGTAGCTGTCCAGGGGAACAAGGTAGCCATGATCTGTTTTCGCAGCAATTGTTTTCTTAAAAAAAGAACTCATAACATCTATATCAGATTTATGAAATTCCTTATGATTTTCGAGATACCCTATAAAACTATCAAAAATAGAACACCCTGTATTATATATAATATTGTATATGATGTATCTGTGTGATATAGATATATGTACAATGGAAAATCATAGGAAGGGAGGTGCATTTGCTCATTTTCACTATTTTGATTGCGATGAAGGTAACTCCCAGGGGTCGCATTTTCGGACCTCGCGACTATGGAGACTTTTGATCAGCATCGATTTTTGGATAACATTTTTTAGCAACATTTAACTTTAGACACGATTAACTGATGAATCCTCTCATTTTAATAATATCTATAAAAGTGGTCATTATTTTCTCTACGACCTATTATTAATAATGGGAATGATTATGTACCTACTTAATATATTTTTTTATTTTAAAAATCTACATTTTTTCCCATAAAAACTTTTGTTACAATTCATACTTTTTTTAGTTAAATGGAACCAAAGAAAAACTATGTGCCATAAAATTTGACCTAATAGTAAGGATACCGAATTTAAATAGATTTATTATTTCAATATCTACGAACGAAGAAAAGATATGTGTGTGGGATATAGTGGAGTATGTTAATACATAATTACTGGAATAATTATATATACAGGGTGACAATTTAAAAACTTGAAATGGCCATATCTTAGGAACGAAAAACTGAAGAAAAAAACGCAAAAAACAGTTTCTATAAAACGAAGGGGGAACAAAAACAAGCGTATTATCCCACCCTTACCTGCAACCCCTTGGACAGGGTAAGATACACCCTAAAATCTTAAATAGAAAGGGGGGTCGAGTGATACATCATTTTGAAGCTCTTGAAAAATGCTTTCCAATGGTACCATAGAAAGCTACATTTCAGGAAATTCTTCTCTGTTTATTAGGGAAAACAACAAATGAAAACACAATTTTGAAATTTTTTATTATTATTTAATTAAATGTTCAAAATGATTGCTACCAATATCCTGGCATATTAAGAGATATCTCTTAAGAATTCTAAACATTTTAAGCGTAGGTATTTTGTTTTGGTTTATTTGCTATGGTTTTTTTGTCGGAAAAAAAAAATTGTATATAAATATTCGCATTTTATTATCACAGAATTTACTTTAAAAGTAACTTGTACTAGTATTATTATTTTAAGAATAGTTGAAATTCGGTTCAGTTTAAACGAAAGGCAGCACCTCTTATCTTTAACAATGGTGTACAGCACAGCTAAACGTGTAGAAATTATTTTCATTTATGGTTTCCAGGATCAATGTTTCTTAAGGACAGCTCAACGTTTTAACGAAAGGCATCCAGGTCAAAATGTAAGCCCGGAGTATGTCCGCCAACTAGTAGCCAAATTTGAAGAAACTGGTTCTGTCGAGAATAAAAAGAGAAATCAACCGAGACTAGCCGACGAAGCAGCGCAAATTGAAATTCTGGGGCAGTTTGCAATGAATTCAACTTTATCAACTCGTGAAGCAGCTGTAGCAACTGGATTATCTCGTGAATCCATAGGAAAGGTACTTAAATTTCATAAGTTTTATCCCTATAAACTGCACATACTGCAAGAATTTTGTGACGACGACCCGGACAGAAGAATTCAGTTTTGTGAAATAATGACAGATAGAATTACGGCAGAACCTCGACTAGTTAAAAATATTTGCTTCAGTGATGAGTGTACCTTTTATTTAGATGGGCATGTTAATAAGCAAAACTGTCGTTACTGGAATGACGAGAACCCCCACGTATTTAGAGAAGGGCATACCCAGTACCCCCAGAAAATTAATGTTTGGGCTGGTATATTGGGAGATGGTATTATCGGCCCAATATTTATACTAGGAAATTTAAATGGCGGCAGGTATGCTGAAATGCTACAGAGGTCTATCGAACCACTAATAGTGCGAGAATTAGAAAATCAGAGGGACATACTCGAAAATTTATCTTTAGAAGAACGCTTACTACATTTCCAACAGGATGGAGCACCTCCGCATTATGTAGTTCCCGTTAGGCAGTGGTTGGATGATAATTATCCCAACCAGTGGATTGAAAGAAGAGGTCCTGTTGAATGTCCACCTAGATCCCCGGACCTAACACCTCTTGACTTCTTTTTGTGGGGTCACCTAAAATCTGTGGTTTTTAAAACGCAACCTGAGTCACTAGAGCAACTTCAGCATAGAATAGTTCAGGAATGCCGTGCTATATCCAGAGAAACATTTGCAAATGTACGTGAAGAATTTGAAAGTAGGCTTTAATATTGTCTTCAAAACAACGGAAATCATTTTGAACATTTAATTAAATAATAATAAAAACATTCAAAATTGTGTTTTCATTTATTTTTTCCTTAATAAACAAAGAAGAATTTCCTGAAATGTAGCTTTCCATGGTACCATTGGAAAGCATTTGTCAAGAGCTTCAAAATGGTGTATCACTCGACCCCCCTTTCTATTTCAGATTTTAGGGTGTACCTATCTCACCTTGTCCAAGGGGTTGCAGATAAGGGTGGGATAATACGCTTGTTTTTGTTCCCCCTTCGTTTTATAGAAACTTTTTTTTGCGTTTTTTTCTTCAGTTTTTCGTTCCTAAGATATGGCCATTTCAAGTTTTTAAATTGTTACCCTGTATATATATAATATATATTTTATATTTTTTTTTAGTTGTAAACCAATAAGAACTATAAAGGGCATTCCGCACCCCACAAATCTAATTCCCATAGATGAATACAAATGTATAGTACTATGTAAAAGAGAACTAAGGATATACAATTTGAATACGGGAAGTTTTTTGACTAAGCTCAAGGGAGTGATGAACCAGAAGATGCCGTTTTACGGACTACACGACAAAAGTCATCTAGTAGCCCTCAGTCGGAATAGAATGTATATTAATCTAATGAATTTGAAGTCAGGTAAACATGTATGCAAGAAAACTAATTTTTTTTTTAATTTTCAACTTTATCAGTCCCTTAAAATTAATAGCGGTTTTTGTACCTTCTTTTGCGACTGACAATAAAATATGTAGATGACAAGTTTAAATGTAGTATTTTTCAGTTTAGAAAGAAGGTAGTGGAACTTAGAATTTTATGACATGTCACTTTCTAGTTACTACAGAACGGAATCCAAAAATCAAAAGAAACTGTTGTTAAAAACAGAATCGTACTCGGGCGTATTTTATTTATTTCGTTTGTCGATTGTCACCAAACTGTCACATTGATTGTTTCCATGTATTCCAGCATTCCGCAGATTTTTGAGGCATTTTTTGATTGCTTTTGGTGGTATTTTGAGACAGTTTCTTTGTGTGATATTATAGTTAATGTGAAAATTAGATCACGTGTTCCCAGTAGTTAGGTACCTCTGGAAGAAGAAATGAAGTAACATGCTAATTTAACCAATCAATATTTTAGACATGCACAGTTTTAAAACCCCCTATCTTACTTTCCATTATTTATAGTTGCTGTTGTGGATTAACAGACCTCGCCGCAATTTAATTAATATGAAAGAAAAATATTAAATCCGGTCCTGAAGTGACACATGCCATACAGGTCTAACCGCAACTAACTTCTTTTTAAACTGAAAAATACTATATTGCTAATTTCTTATGCTATCATTTATTTACTTTTGTAAAATGTTTCTACTTTATAGTGATAATTATTATTTGTTATTGGATGAATTAAATTTATGTTTAAATCTAAATTACAAACAAATTAATTAAACTATTATCTCTGTTTACATAGAATAAATACGAATTAAAGGAAGTACTTATTTAATAAATTCAAAATTTTCTAATAAAGTACAATAAATTTAGTATACAGAGTGAGTCAACGATCTGACAAAGTAATTTTATATAAGTATCTTTGAATACATTTCCCAAGTAACCTGTTTACGCCATACTATATTATGGTTGGTAAATGTGCACATTGAAAACGTACACTTGGACTTTCTTCTTTTTTTTTGAAACCCTTGACGATGTTGAGTCACTAGTCGGTATAACGGAGGACAATATCTATCTGTCAATAAAAATGCGAATAATAAGTGAGTTCACAAATTTGTTTGCTTTCTTGAAAAGGTATGCAAAAGGATGTCGCTCAAAAAATCAAAACTTTTCAGTAAGGAAGATTTTAATTGGTTTTTGAGAGAAACTGATGATCACGTATTAAGACTTGAAAATAATTTTATAGTTGAGATAGCAGAAAATGTGGTCAAAAAAATGCACTTCTAAATATGCGTTACCAATACCGTTAGTGACTTCAATGATTTGATCAGAATACGTATCCCAAATGCCAAAATAAAGATTTTTAGAATAACCGAAGGTGATATTGCTAGATTTAATCTGATTGGAGTATTCTACAAATATATTTAAACTTGTCCAAATCATATACAATATAATCGTTTTTGCTTGGATATGCAACCGGAAAAAGTATTATCCAACCAGTTGACATCACTACTCTTTCTGATAACTCAAAAAGTATTACGTTCCTTGATTCTGAATCTGATACTAGTCATGCATTGCGAAGATCGCCTGCAATGTCATTGTCAGATGCTGATACTGATTTAAAAAGGTTGAAAAGGCATGACAAACAGTTTTCAAGAAAATCGCAAAAATAATATTTTTAAATTATTTTCCCTTGGCCCAAGGTAGTGCAAGAGGACGTCACTGGTTTAAAAAATTGCTTTCATATTCCTACACCTCTTTGCAAAATATGAACTTGATAGTATAACAGTTGTAAAAAGAAAAACAAAAACAATATGTTTAAATTATATTAAAAATATTAGTGGTAATTGAATTCAATCTACGAAAAGCAATTATAGATAATATAGTTATTATTTTATTTAAATAGAATTAGAATGAGCAGTGTATATGCAATGGTGGATGATACTTTGACGCTCGGGTATTTCCGGAAATTTTGGCTGCTATCTTTGGCTGCCATCTTCACTCCGGTCCCAAAATTTGTGTTGACGAATCTATCAAAAATAAAGAAAAACAGCTGTGGGCAAAATAGATCGACAGACATAACAATAGACTATCACGTGACTTAGATTGTTAACTATGATGGAGATAAGCTATCATATAATAATTCTAATAAGCAAAAGGCAGTTACTTAATTTCTTAATAAAAATGTTTTTTTGGTAATAATAAATGTATGACAATATGTCTTTATGTATAGCTAAGCTTCTTTTAGCACTATTGTTAAAATAAACTTAGTTTAGCAGTGCTGAAATCAACAAGTTTTGATAGTGAAAATCAGTGTCAAAAAGATTACATTTCGTAACTGAATTACAAAATACCCAGTAGCTATATTAAAGTATACGTTTTATAAAGCATTATAGGTACGTGTCCATGTTGCAATACCTAACTGAAGAGACCAACTCACTTCCTTTTCACATTTCGGTGTATATTTTAATACGATAATAAGTAATAATCAAACAAGTTATATTATAGTTAGAGCCGCGGCGACAAAAATGCCTTGGAACTCCTAAACGGATGAGAAGCACGTTCTTGTATAGTTCGAGTGTTGTTGTCGAAATCCGTGTTGTCGAGTAGGGGTCTGGCACTCGGCGGTGAGCTACTATAATATTTTTTCTAAATTTTGACCAGCGGTTTAAAAAAACATTTCCCAGACGGATGAAAATTACTGGAGGGCATCTAGGCAACCCCCCAATTACCGGAAAAATATTTTCATCCGATTTCATCTTTGCAAAGAGCACTTCCAGGAGCTAAAAAAAAATGGAAAAAGGGGGGAAAAAAAAATTGCTCATTTAAACTTGAGATTGGGCAGGGAGCTAGAGTTCGTGTCTGAGAATATGTAAAAGAATTTTTTTTGCTCCATGTGTCGCCATCGCTTTATAACAGTTTTCCAAAATTTAAATTGGCAAAATTTCATAAAGTAATTCCAACATGGATGAAAATTTGCACACAGGTTCTTTGACAAATACAGAACATCGGAAAATTGTTTTCATCCAAATTTATTGCGGCCAAGACCAGATCTTCCAGAACATGCATGAAAATTTTTACTTACCATTGACTAGGCACTCAACATTTTACCGCCTCTCGGGAGAATTTAATTTTTTTTTATATTTTTAAACCAGAGACAAATAAGTTTATGAAACTTGCATCTAAATCTTGCAGAAAATTTACGGAGAACTCCGGGATCAAAATCACGCGTGCCTGCGAGGTCTTTTGTTATTTGGCATAGTTTAGCCACGCTAATTTTGGATGAAAACTTCTTTTTTTAATAACATAAATAATAACGATTCATTTTAGTCCGGTGGCATGCATGCGGCTGATTTTTTTTTTTAATTTCGGAGTTTGGGTCCATTTAATTGTACTGGAGGTTACGGCAAGGATCAAATCGGATTTTAATTTATTTAAGTTTAACATACTAAGCGCTAGGCTAGTAAACAGACAGAGGCATAACTAGGAGGGGGGAGCTCCTAGAATGGTCATGGACACGTTTTAGTTAAAATGGTAGATTTGGTCGTGATGAATATGTATTTTCAAATAGTGGAGTAGGTCGCAGCCCGTTAGCCCTGATTGCGCCACTGAGCGCGAGATACGGGCAACATACGACTTCAGTAAAGTCAATAAATGTATTGTTAAGTAAATTTTACAATGGCACAAGAAAAACTAACATTTTTTATCTAATTAAATTTTGATATTTTGGAATTTTATATTTGAACTCAATATTTTCCGTTTCATTGTAACCGAAAAAAATTCCAAAACAGTATAGAAAGAGAATTGATAGTAGAAAAATTGAGACATTTCAAAAACTAACCTGAACTAACCATATCATTCGATAGTATATAAGATCATACAATACATAATAACATAATATCAAAGAAAATGATAATATATTATCATTTTCTTTGATAATATATACCGGGTGACAATAAAACTACTACCCAGGGTGCCGTTTTGAAACGGTTCTTGATAAATAAATGAAATTTGGGATATTGATATGGTTGGATTATCTTGGATAAAACATTACTTATTTCAGACAAATAATATTTGACAGTCGCATTCTGTTATAACGAAACCAGTACAAATTTATTAATTTTAAATAGTTCGATTTTTTTAGATTCCTTATAAAATTTTAAACAACTTTCATGTAGCATATTATTATTAGGTATATCTTATAATATCGATAGATTTTGAGTTTTTTGACTCGACAAATCTACTTTTTTCAGGTTTGGAATTATATGTTATATTCAAAATATTTGATGGGCGTATTTCTACCTTACTCTTTGCTGAAAAAATAAGAAATATTTCTCCCTTAAAATTAAGGGCGTAGAAGCGAAAGCTTTTAGATATTCCATAAATATTTCAAAACATTTATGATTTATTGATGAAATCCTCGGTGAAATCTTTTAGAAACCCAAAAATGTCCCATAAAAGTAATATTTCATTTTATGTTTCTGAAACATTACATAATTGCATTTCTGAAATATTTCAAATTAGAGGCAAATACTATTCAGAAATATTTCAAAAAAATGTCTTATTATATTTCTGAAATTATATAAAATGAATAATAATATCAAGAATATATTTATTAAAAAAACATATAAACTATTATTAAATAATAAGTATGAATATAAAAAATATGATGCTTATTTATCTCTAAAATTCTTCTTTCTGTGTGAAAGTAGAAATTTAAAAATTAATAATTTTAAATATGAATCATAATAATATTATGTGGATATAAAGGTGCATTTATTTTTATAAAACTTTTCGTCGCCACCGTTCCCGTCGCAACTTAACCTAAAAGCGAATAGTGTATACACATTTATAAAGGCCGCCACTGCTCCCGTTCGTAGTTCCAACATGACTAATTTTTATCTCGCTGTTCGTCGTTCGTGCTTTAGCCAATGGGAAGACAGAAATTTTACACATTTGATAAAGAAACAGAAATATTTTCCATACTCCTATGATTTCAGCATTTATAGACAATACACAGGGGTTAACTTATCTCATAGTTTAATAATATTAAATATTGGTCACATTATCCACTTTTCCAAAGAAAATTAATATTCTAACCTCAAAATACGTTACTGCTCTCGCGAATTTGCAACGGTGCAGTTCGTGTTTTATAAATACCCTAAGAACGGTGGCGACGAGCGGGAATGGTGACAACGAGCAGGAGCGGTAGCGAAAAGTTTTACAAATCGATCTTTATATTATAGGTACCTGGTAGAAAAATATCAATCTCTAATATATCAAGGACATTATAAAAACAGGAAAGTTTAGCTAAAATTGGTTAATAACTTATATAGGTATTCAAAGTTCTTACAATTTACGGACAAACAAAGTTTGCACTGCGACAGCCACAGTGCAACAATTTTTTGTACCTCTAGTTCTGTCCCAGAGGACGATGATGCCTTACTGCATCTTTTATTATTCTATTAATGTTTCTGTAATTTAAAAAGGTTTCATTCTTCTTCTGTCCCTTTACTGTTCACTATTCTAATTAACACCATTAACAACTTAAGTTTATTAAATAAAAAAGTGGGGAAAATCATAAAATGCACCGAACCTAAAACTATTAATATACCTATTATTAAACTTATTAAAATAGAGACTTACCTCAGTGTTATTATCCATAATATAATTATTCGGTAGTAGTACATGTTTAACCAACATCTTTTTATTTTCATTTTTTACAAATTTTTAATATTTTACCCAAGCTAATTATTTATCCATCCTTGCATATAATAACCACACATGCACGAAATAATAAACTATATAAACACCTACGAATAACCTTGCTGAGCCAGCACGTCTCGGTACCGGCAATAGACCGGGTAAGGTTACACGCTTGAAGTCCAAGTTCATATGTTAATATAAATAGGAACAGTTTTTTATTAATAAACCAGTATTCAACTATCTACGGTTATACTCATTTACCCTAACCAACCCCCCACAATAGTGGCACATCCAGATGCACTATTGTACATGGTCCTTCGAGCCGATTTTGGGATTTTCCATGGTCCAATGGGGTTGATGCGGGTAATGTTAGATTGTTATTTCCTTTAAGGACTGGTGCTCTTCGGTAATGATTGCTTCGTTGATTATTTCCACTTAAGGTCTTGTGCTCTTCGGGAATGGTTGATTTGTTGATTGCTTCCTCTTGAGGTCTTGTGCCTTTCGGGAGTGGTTGATTTGTTGATTATTTTCACTTGAGGTCTTGTGCCTTTCGGGAATGGTTGATTTGTTGATTGCTTCCTCTTGAGGTCTTGTGCCTTTCGGGAATGGTTGATTTGTTGATTATTTTCACTTGAGGTCTTGTGCCTTTCGGGAATGGTTGATTTGTTCATTGCTTCCTCTTGAGGTCTTGTGCCTTTCGGGAATGGTTGATTTGTTGATTGCTTCCTCTTGAGGTCTTGTGCCTTTCGGGAAAGGTTGATTTGTTGATTGCTTTCTCTTGAGGTCTTGTGCCTTTCGGGAATGGTTGATTTGTTGATTATTTCCACTTGAGGTGTTGTGCCGTTCGGGAATGGTTGATTTGTTGATTGCTTCCTCTTGAGATCTTGTGCTCTTTGGGAATGGTTGATTTGTTGATTGCTTCCTCTTGAGGTCTTGTGCCTTTCGGGAATGATTGATTTGTTGATTGCTTCCTCTTGAGGTCTTGTGCCTTTCGGGAATGGTTGATTTGTTGATTGTTTCCTCTTGAGGGCTTGTACCTTTCGGGAATGGTTGATTTGTTGATTATTTTCACTTGAGGTCTTGTGCCTTTCGGGAATGGTTGATTTGTTGATTGTTTCCTCTTGAGGGCTTGTGCCTTTCGGGGATGATTGATTTGTTGATTGCTTTCTCTTGAGGTCTTGTACCTTTCGGGAATGGTTGATTTGTTGATTATTTTCACTTGAGGTCTTGTGCCTTTCGGGAATGGTTGATTTGTTGATTGCTTCCTCTTGAGGTCTTGTGCTCTTCGGGAAGGGTTGATGTAGTTGTTTACTTCCTCTTGAGGTCTGGGCTCTGCAGGAAGAGCTGGTGGTCTTGCTTCACCATAGGTTATTCAATTCGGCTCGAAGGACCATGGAAAATCCCAAAATCGGCTCGAAGGACCATGTACAATAGTGCATCTGGATGTGCCACTATTGTGGCGGGTTGGTTAGGGTAAATGAGTATAACCGTAGATAGTTGAATACTGGTTTATTAATAAAAAACTGTTCCTATTTATATTAACATGTGAACTTGGACTTTAAGCATGTAACCTTACCCGGTCTATTGCCGGTACCGAGACGTGCTGGCTCAGTAAGGTTGTTCGTAGGTGTTTATATAGTTTATTATTTCGTGCATGTGTGGTTATTATATGCAAGGATGGATAAATAATTAGTTTGGGTAAAATATTAAAAATTTGTAAAAAATGAAAATAAAGAGATGTTGGTTAAACAGTACAAGTTCACCCAGAAATATCAATGCCTAATAATAATCATTATTGTTAATTGAACATTACACAAACATAACATAAAATAAGGGGAACCCGTGAGGGGAACAGGTTGATTTTTCTGCATTTGGTCCGTCAAATGTCAAAGGCAGCGTGTGTCAACTGTCATTTTGTTGTAATGTAGATAGCTGAATACTGGTTTATTAATAAAAAACTGTTCCTATTTATATTAACATATGAACTTGGACTTTAAGCATGTAACCTTACCCGGTCTATTGCCGGTACCGAGACGTGCTGGCTCAGTAAGGTTGTTCGTAGGTGTTTATATAGTTTATTATTTCGTGCATGTGTGGTTATTATATGCAAGGATGGATAAATAATTAGTTTGGGTAAAAAATTAAAAATTTGTAAAAAATGAAAATAAAGAGATGTTGGTTAAACAGTACAAGTTCACCCAGAAATATCAATGCCTAATAATAATCATTATTGTTAATTGAACATTACACAAACATAACATAAAATAAGGGGAACCCGTGAGGGGAACAGGTTGATTTTTCTGCATTTGGTCCGTCAAATGTCAAAGGCAGGGTGTGTCAACTGTCATTTTGTTGTAATGAATCTGAAATATTTCAGAAATATTGATACGAAAGGTTATGTTTTTGAGACATTCAAAATATATTAGCGATATTTCTCAAAGGAAGTGTGCTGTGTGAGTTAGTGCACCCTGTATAATAATAATTAATTTTAAAATATACACTTTCTAACTATGTATATAGTATGCCCGAAGTATGGCGTTAAAAGTTTTTTTGGAAAACGTATTTAAAGGTCCATAACACTTTTACTTTATCAGATCTGACTGCCCTGTAACGCATCTACTTAAAAAAAAAATAAAAAGGAATGCATTTATAAACCAATATAATTCTCTAAATTACATATTATATATTATGTAACTTATATTATACACTTACATGTCTTTAATCATTACTGTACTAAAACACAATCTGATTTTTATAGGTGACTGCGTTACAACTTTCAAGGCAGGCGAGGACAGGTTTCTTAATTCCCTGCTGGTTTCAGGGGATGGAAGGTAATTAAATAAACCTAAGAATGAAAGTAACAGTTTGATTTACAAGTGGTTGTCAACGGGATTACAATGCAATCATATTTGCACGTTTTGGAAATTCAAATAAATGATTTCCGGTTTAACCAAAAGCGCTCACAACTTATTTACATATAGAACAAGCAAACAGCAAGCTGCGCCGCGGCATCTAAAGTCTCCTACTGTATGGTAAACAGATATGCGCAGTCGGTATTACAGATGCAGGCTTCAGCGTGTGTGGGCTTGAAGCGAAGCAAGATCAATGTATTTTAGTTTTCCCTCTTATAAATCAAATGCATATTATTCAGTTTAAGTTCATATTCTCTATATCTATGATATCATTACGACCGAAAGCAACACATATTTCACTTTTTCAAAAAAGAAAACCTTGTCACAAAGAAATATCTACATGGACTGCAAATTTTAAGAGTCACGATTCTTAGGAAGGGATGCGTGCATCGCCTCGTGCGTGTGTGTGTGCGCGCGCGCGTGTGTGTGTGTGTGTGATGGTGTGACTGTGTTTCTGCATGTATGTGTAGACAGGCCGATGCTGATGCCTAGCTTTATTCCAAAGAAAGTGTACAAACACAGCGGAAATCCGCTTATTTTGAGGCAGAGATTCGGAGACAACATTTAATTAGTTTTCCTATTTACTTGTTTTTTTTTTAAACATTTTGGGGGGGTTCTTTTAAACACGGCTGCAATCAGGATGTCAGTATCCATATTTCTTTCTGATTAGGCATTTTTATTATGATATTGTTAATAGTCAACAAATATCTACTCCTAATTATATTATTATTAAGAACTTGCATTTGCCTGCTTCCACAACTGGCAAGCAAGAATTGAATTTTCTTTCCGCCAAAATTACGGCGCCGATAAGTCTCAGCCTGCTTTCACTTTGTTATAGCTTATTTAAAAGCATGCATTGTTTTAAAAGATTATAAGCGCACATCGGTCGGTGCTGGTTATCGGAAAGCAGAAACCATATACCATAATAGTACATTATTTAACGAGCGTATAATGAAGGCTATATTACACGAGATTTTAAAACACGAGCCGAAGGTGAGTGTTTTAAGGATTCGAGTGTAATATAGCCATTATACGCGAGTCAAATACTATACTTTATCTACGACTATTCAGTATTCAAGAAGTTAGAAAATGGATTCAGAGCAACACATTTTATTACAATAGGATTATTATTAATGGTATTTCTTAACTAAAAAATACAATTCAACGATGTTAACCATAATTAAACAAAATACAATTGCAGCCCGAATTTCTGGAGGGGTACTTTGGATTTCGTTTTCGTCATCCGAAATCATGATATTTTACTTTGAAATCAACAACAAAATGTCACAGCGAAACTTAAATGACTGAGGAAAAAAATGATTCGTTTACTTGTCAATCGGTTGCTATGGTATTAATACCATTCACGCCTGCTTAAACTAGATCTGGTGCGTTTTTATCGTAATTCAGGTAACTTTGTTTTGTTGGGACCGTGGAATATGAAATCTCATATTCCACGGCTGTGGAATATGAGTAACTATGGTAATATGAACCACATTATATATGTACTAACAAACACATTATGCTTCTATTATTAAATAGTCGTAGATAAACAATTATTTTACATGGACTCCGCTTCCAAGATGGCGAAGCGGTCAAACATCTAGCCTGCTTCACTTTTATTAAAGTGTAGATGTCACATACTGTCATCTGCCATTGAGCCGATTTTCAAACTGACATACAGTGAGACCAAATCCCAAAATTCGGGCTAAAAATCAAACAATTTTGAGTGCAATTTCTAAAGGTCCCAATACACGCTTGACCAACTAGTTGGGTCAATGAGTTGGGCAAAAAATAAGTACAGTGATTACACGTTGGTGGAGTAGCTCAATCTGCATTGGCCATTTGACGAGGATGATGGATGTGGAAATCATCGCAGCCGCGGCAATTTATTTGTACAGCGCTTTCAATTTTTATAGAAAGGTTAGTTCAGGTTAGTTAGAAAGGTGCACCAAACTAAAGTGATTAAAAAAATATGGCGTAAAAGAAGGTGCAAGGATTCTATATTATTGGTTCAATTTGGTACAAATCTATAAACTTTAAAATTTCTTCGCTATTCCAAACCTCCATCGTAGCCGCCATCGATTTTTACGCCGCAAAAATAGAACACTAAGTAGGTACCTACCGCTTTCTTCCGACAGCGACTACGCAAGTAGATTAGCTATGCCGGTTTCAGATCAGAATTGAGCTTTTTTACATGTAAATCTTCATAAGAAAATTTAAGGTCCGTTCTGCATTTCAAGGTCACCGACGCCGGGTCAGGGGCGTACTAAACATTGGAAGCCTCTTAAGCGAGAGCGTCGCGAGGCCAAAATTATTAAATTTATTACCTTATAGCCACCGTCTTCCAAACTAACTACCCATAATATGCCACTGTCTTTTGAGAGTTAACGATCGATGCAGAAAAAAAACTGATGTTTTGTTTGGGGGATCGAACCAGCAACCTTCGGCACATGCAGGTTACTTTTACTTTACTTTACTTTTAAAACTCTTTATTATTTTAAAGATGTATTTTCACATTTTCACCTGAGTTATGTGGCATAAGGCCCCTGGAGCCAATCTCCTTGGTTCGGCAGTACAACTGCCTCGCCAATTTAATAAGCCTGCCCTGGTGCCTTTAAAACCGGGGACGCAGCCCCGGCGGGTCGATGGCAAGACCCCTAAATGGTGAAAAACGTGTTAAATTCTACACTTAGATCACTCACGTCCCGGCAGGAGCCTCTACGGGTGTTTTTATTTGGGTATTACTCAAAGAGTATGACATTAAGGAATCGACACTGTTAAAAATCATGAATTAGAATGCGTTTGACATTTGGGGAAAAAGCTGCCAAAAAACCCCATTAAAATTAGAAGGTACAGAGTAGCGAGACTTACGACCATTCAGGTGACTATGAAGCTTATGCAGGGCAATCCTGTCTCGTTTGTAAAATTAAACGAGTGTATATATTTTACATTTAATTTTAAAACAATATTTCGATTTTGACATATGGTTTGTATGGAAGGAAAGAGGCCACTGTTTAAATTTTAGTCGTGTCAGTATTTATAGTCCAGGCTAACTCCCTTAGCAAGCCACTCCCACTGCATAAGTGGGCGTTTTAGTGTATTAGTGTGTGCGTTGTGGAAAATTTTTTGTGTAGTGCTGAGTTTCAAGTCTACTAGCAGTCTCCTCCCATTAAAAGTGGGCGGAGCCTGACAGCAGGCTGGGAACTCTGGTGTAGTGTTTGTCTGTACATTGTGTGTGTGTTATTATGTGTTTAATTGTATTGTGTAACTTGTATGTGTTTTATTTGGGGGGGTGATGTGTTATTGCAAAATTGGGAGTGGTTGATGCCAGAGAGGCAACCTGGAGCATAGAGGTTTATGTTTTATGTGTATGTTATCGTCATGTCTTTGTTCTGTTATGTTCGTTGTCAGCGGTGAGTTATGTATGTTATGTAAGTAGAATTTAGTCGAGATGTCTATTATATGTTGGCGTATGTCGTCTACAGCGGCCATATGGTGAAGATCTGCGATGCGCGCATACCTCCCGGAGGAGGTGACGCATCGCAGAATCTTGTTCTCAAATCTCAATAACCTTAGTAATTGGGTATTGGATGCAGAACACCATATGGGCGCTGCATAGGTCAGTATAGGTCTGATTATTTGTATATAAATGAGTCTTTTGTTTGTAGGTGATAGTGGGGATTTGGGGGAGAGAAGGGAATAAAGGCTTTGCATTACTGCAAAAGCCTTTTTTAGGGTATTGGAAAGATGCGTCTGAAAAGAAAGTCTTTGATCTAATGTCAGTCCTAGGTATACTAGTTTGTTTGTTGGTCGTATGTAGTTATCGTTGATTTTAATTGGTACAAATATTCTGTTGTTAGTATATTTCTTCGTAAGAATAGTGCAAACGGTCTTGTCGGAGTTTACCGTAATTTTCCATTTGGAAAAATACGGCAACAGCAAATCGACGTGCGATTGGATTTTCCTTTTTGCTGCCTCCGCATAGAACGAATGCGCGTATATTAGCGCATCGTCCGCATACAGGGCAAGCTGGGTAAGGGGGTACCGCGGCATATCTGCCGTGAACAGATTGTACAGTATTGGTGAGAGTACAGTGCCCTGCGGCACCCCTGCACTGATCGCCCTGGGTGCAGACAATGCACTTTCAACTCTTACGAAGAAATGTCTGTCAGTTAAGTAGGATTTTATTAGTGTTACAAAATGTAAAGGAAAGTTATGTTCGTAGTACAGTTTATGTAATAGTCCATGGTGCCATACTGTGTCGAAAGCGCGCTTAATGTCTAACGACAGGAGAACAGTGTTCATACCTCTATTAAATTTTGTCATCGCATCTTGCGCGACGTTCGCCACAAGCATGGTTGTACCATGTCCGGGTCGGAATCCAAATTGTTCGTCAGGTATTTTGTTTGTTAGGTTAAGTTTGTTTAAGTTTCGTAATATAAGTTTCTCAGTCAGTTTAGATAATGTATTAGTTAGAGCTACGGGTCTGTAACTGTCGGGTTGGGTCGGGTCTTTGTTCGGTTTTAGTATGGGTATTACAGTGGCCTCTTTCCATTGTTTAGGAAAATGCTGCAAAGTAAAAATATTGTTTATTATATAAAGTAATTGTACAAATGTCATGCAGGTTACGCTCTAACCATTACGCTATGTCGTCTTGAGCTAAAAAAAATTCGTGGTGGATGATATGCTTACGAGACAGACTCGCTTTCATCGCGGTCGCACAGGTTCGCGGATGTTACCCACGAGTATTCCTATATTTGCTTTATAAGCGCGTTTAAGCTTGTTGAAAGTCTACGCTACGCTGTCTACATCTTTTGGTTATATTGTCAGTGAAATTGACACTAGAGGTTACACACACACACACACACACACACATATACAAAGTTTTAATATATGTTTATTTATACAACTACATCATAATACATATAAATTATATAATATAATATTCCCTTTCTGGCTACATTACATTAACATATCCACATCCATATATTTGACTGATTGAAGATACTACTTGTCAGCTATATAATAGCTATTTTTACTCGTCTTCCATTATCGAAAAGTGTCCCCAAGGAATTGTGTCAACGGAAAATTTTGAAATTCGTCTCTTGTCATCATGAGGACTTAGACCTATCTTATTTTGTCTAACACTATATATATCATGATTTTTGGATCTTATTAAATTCTGCGAAACATGTTTATCCGTAAGTGTTTCCAGGCACTAGACATAATCCTCAAATTTTATTTGAGTTTCAACAACAGACTTCTTAATACCTTTATTTTTTTTGTTAGCCCCTTTTTAGAAAGATAGTTTTCAATCTTTCTTGTTCTATTTCATCAAGGGTGAAATGTAGTTTTGTAGCATACATTTTAGATCTGAGTCCTATAAAATGAGTGATAATTCGTCCATTATTCTCATCTTTCATCATTCCTAGAACTTTCCTGTTAACAAAATTCCATATAATATGTTATCCGCAGAATAATCGGATGTGTCAAAGTATTGCTGGCAATCTCTTCTGATGACTTGATAAATATCCATATGTTTAATTTCATGTATTAGCGAATCGGTGTCAGTATAAAGGACATTGCAGTTAGGGAAATTTTGTATCATATAATTATAATGAAAATCCTAAATTGTAGTTTTGTCTAGATCCAGAACAGACATTCCTACATATATAGGTTTGTTGAAATAAGTTCTTGACTTTGCAAATTCGATAATTACAAAATTTTCATTTATTACAGTACACGTTTTAAATTCAGGCTTTGATATTAAAGCTTCACTCCCATAACGTCCGTCCCAATTCATAACTAATTTTACTGAGGAGTAGTTTCGAACATTTTCCATAGTTTTCCCAAATACAGCATTGTTCATAAGCTTAAATAATTTTTTTTCAAATTCATTTTTAGCCGCCTGCCTTAGACTAGTATTTAAATCAATATGGTTTTAACCATGGATATTGCCTAAATGACAGCACTCTGGGTATTTTTTTCAATTCGACCCCTAATTTCAACGCCTGCTTTAAGTTCCTATAATGTATAACATATGTATCTTTGTCATGAAAGGTGGCCAAAAGTTTTATGTTGCTAGCTCCAATAGGTTTTTGATGTTCTGGATAAGGTGGAAGATCGAAAAATTTATTATGCAATTGGGGAGGAATATTCAAATCAACTTCTAGAATATATCCGATGTCAGCTTCATCAGAAAGCTTGACTGCATTAAAACTATTAATTTCATCATTAGAAAGCCATTTAAAACATCCATAAGGCAGATATTGGGACATTGCCCAGCCATATTGGTTATTTATGTCAAAATACGCCAGATATGACTCGTCTTTAGTAGCATCATATGAAGACATGTACTTATTATTGGCTTCAGCATATCGCTTAGAACACCGACTTAATCCACCTCTTATTCCTTTTTCTACAAACATAACCATATCCAAATCTTTCAACAGTTCAAGTTTTACTTGACTTGTTTTAGACATTTGAAATAACATGCATTGCCAAGCATACCCCGGCAACGTGTACGCATGCGTAGGAGAAATACTATAAGTTTTAAAAGACGTTTTGCGAAATTATTCAAAAATATCTGCCAGAAGCAAGACATCTGTTTTAAGATAGATATCAGAATATTCTTGCATTGTTTTGCACCCTAAAGAGTTCCATACTTCATGCGCATGAGCGTAATCCTTTTCGATTATTAGAGAGTCATTCAATCTGTTATAGAATTGCATTTTTAAGTATGATGCTAACTTATCTAACCCAGAAGCCAAAAATCGAAAGCTGTCTATCTTAACTGCACCAAATTTTCGGGGGTAATACCACGAGTGCTTAAAAATTACCGATAATTTTCATGAAAGCTTGTTATTTATAATTATATAACAAGCTTGAATGAAAATTATCTGGTTAATTTTTATGCACGAGCGGTATTTAGGGAGAATATTTCTAGAATGAAATATATATTCATTTTGACTTTTTTAATAATAACAATACAAACAAACAGGTATCTACGATACAGTATTTCGCCCGACCAAACCTGACTGTTGTCAAACTGCTTTACAATGCTGCACCTAAGGCAACTCTTCTTGAATAATTGACGAATAATATGTAAAGCCTTTGATGGCTCAAGTGTTAAGGAGTTGCGTTTCGCCAGGACGACCCCGGACGACCCGGGTTCAAACCCGGGTTGGGGTTTTTTTTTAGGTAAATAATATTTATATTTTTTCATTTATGCCATAATTATATCTTTGTCGTTATCTGTTGAGAGGGTTTGTTTTTCAAAAGCAATGAATTTCCCGAAGGGAACTCATAACAATAACGATCACGTTCGCAGTAAAAAGGTAAAAAAAAAAACTGTCTCGTCAAATAGGTTCGATTGTTGTGTGTTGGATATACAACGTTGTCTAGGCAACGTTGTATATCCGCTGATATTTTTTTATTTTTAACGTTTCTTATGGGAAAATTTATACATGAGTGAAATATTCAGGAATATTCTTAGTAAATGAAATATATTTTTCCTTATTCACTGGTAAAATATCGATTTTTCCTGGCACCTCTACCAATGCCTATAGTACCAAATGGCCATCATATGAACTCATATTATGGAAGAGGACAGGTATTACATGGCTATCTTGAAAGTTAAGATTGCATTTTTCGTGAGCTGCCCCCCTCATTTTACCAGTGATATGACTGTGATCTCGAACTACTATTTCGTTATATGGCATAGCTTAGAACTATATATGATCCTATTTTCTTCAGCAGAAAGATTTTCCATAGGTAAATCATACAAAAAGACTGTCTCAACGTCTTTAGCAAAACTAACAAGTTCCTTAACAAACCACTGCATACAGTCTGAACCAGTGTATGACTTATAAAATGATAGACTATCATCATATGAACATTTAACATAAAACCCAACGCTATACGGAAGGTCCTCTTGATAGTTTGAAGTCGCTTTACTTCCAACATCTTTAACAGGGACCAGGAGACACTCAGTGTCTACATAAATTATAAAGGGGACTTCTTCTTTGTATTTAAAATCTTTAAATTCTACCCACTTTCTCTCCTCGGTTGGAACTTTAGGTACATTGTTTAACGTCTCACAATCTTGAACATGCATATTTAATTTCTCCTCAGAATAGAAAAAGTGGAGACAACGGTCACAAATATAATTTCTATCTTCATGACTACTGAGCTGTTACGAATGAGAGTTGCAGCACGTGGCTACATCTCGTGGCAACCACACGTATCAACCTAAACCAGGACAGCGAAAATCCATATAGGTTCAAACGCTGGCAAGGCGGCCCATTGCGGGCAAACTACGTTGGGTGTCGCTGGAAGCCCGTGTATCGGTTCAGCCTACCGAAAGCATGTAAATTAAAAAACACAAACTTAAAACAAGTTCGTGTATAGAGTTGTCCCTTATCCTTTCCGTCAGACCCAATCCTTGGACGCGTTTCGCCGTTTACGGCTCCTTAGCAAGGCTCCGGGTCTGACGGAAAGGTAAGGGACCTTACCTTTGTGTTTTTTTAGTTTACATGCTTTCGGTAGGCTGAACCGATACACTGGCTTCCAGCGACACCCAACGTAGTTTGCCCGCAATGGGCCGCCTTGCCAGCGTTTGAACCTATATGGATTTTCGCTGTCCTGGTTGGGTTGATACGTGTGGTTGCCACGAGATGAAGCCACGTGCTGCAACTCTCATTCGTAAGTTTGCATTTCTGTGTTAAAGCACTTTAAGGTCCCTTACCTTTCCGTCAGACCCGGAGCCTTGCTGAGGAGCCGTGAACGGCGAAACGCGTCCAAGGATTGGGTCCGACGGAAAGGATAAGGGACAACTCTATACACGAACTTATTTTAAGTTTGTGTTTTTTAATTTACTGAGCTGTTGTTGCAGTAAGCAAGATAGATATTTTATCCATACAAAATGCTGCTTAGCAGACAAAATGTCGAAGTCTATTTTATCATTATGCATATCATAATATATATTCTCTACCAATAAAAGATTTACATGCTTTTCGTGCCTATTTTTTGTTAAGTAAGCCGGGATAATAATATTTTTTTTTTACATTTTTCTAGTCGACAAACATTTACTGATAAATAATTCTGGTGCTCAAATCTAGGTACTTGCCTCAAGGTCATAGGAAATTGTATACCCTTCAAATTCAGTACTTCCCTAGGGTCTGGATATGAAGATCGTAAATTATAATGGTACTTATTAGGATACAAGGCTGATGTCACAGCCCAAGCAAAACACATATCATCTTTATTTTGTACATTGATACAAGCCCGCTTCTTTTGAATGAATGGGGGTAGCTTAATATAACTGCCAGCACGAAGAGGGTTACATTTATTTATAGATACTGTCAAATTTATAATTTTTTTTAAAGCCCATCCGCTATCTCTTTCCTGAAACTCTTCCAATTTAGTTAACAACTGATCTTGCACATTTCTTAGAAACCATTCATTAAAGTTAGTATATTCGTCAATAACAGCATTCTTTGAATTAATATATTTATATTCACTTAGAATTTGAGTGTCCTTAGCAATTTGAAACTCTCCACATAGCACAGCGTTAACCTTAATGGAATTATTAACTTTTAATGTGTTTTGCAATTTTCTTTTAAGTAAGGCTGCACAATCTTCTGAAAACAGTTTAGCATCAGTGTTTTTATATTAGTTATAATTCCAGTTGTGAATCTAGATTTAAATGCAGAGTGTAGATCATCCCATTTAACACGATATGTTGCGGTCTCCCTTCGTTCTTTATACCCAAATCCAGTTAATTTCAATGCTTTGATACTTTTTACCCGGGCTAATAAGGTTAAAAGGTGCTGCTTTTCCGCCTTAGATGTGGAATTTTTAAGAGCTGTTGAAATTAATTTTGATGCTTGATGACATCGCTTAATTCCTATATTTATAGCTGTTTCATTATTCTCCAAGTTAACATCCAAAACAATTTTAGTCAAATCTTCTACAAGGCCATCAGCAAAAGACATCCTGAATTTTGTAAATTAAACTTTAGGCAGGTCTTTACCCTCTAACAGTCAGAGCGATAATAAGATACTATTATTAATTACAACGTTTTATAAGTTGTATGCTGTATGCTGTAGCTAGTAGTCTTCGGCAAAGTTCGTATAACCTGGATTAATCTCGTGTAAAACGAAGTCCCTGAAACAAAAAAGGAGTTATCTACTAATAATTGTGATATTATCTTCATAATACCGCAATCTCCAGTCATCGTGACCGATCAGCGGTCCCATTATACCATACCAGTTAATGATAAAAATGAAATATGCATGATTACCATATTATTGTTCCAATCCTTATAATTTAAACATTAATATTATAGCATTATAACAACGCATCAGACTTCTAAGAAAACATATATTTAAGACTTTAAATATGTTAGGGTGTAATGTATAAACAAGTTTTAATAAGATACCATTATTTAGATATATTTTTCAGTGAGCTGTATAACAGAATAAAAAGGGGATCGTGAGACTGCGTAAAATTGCTTCACAGCTAGGCAGCCTGCTTTGGACACAGGTCTTACAACTTCGCTCCACCGTTTTACTATACTCAAAGCGAGAGAGGACGTCAATAGGTCCTAATATATTCTTCTATACATTTGTAGCCGCATAGTCGTTAAATATAAGGGGAAACAGCATGAAGAGATGAGTTTCCTGTAATCTTGTAACAACAATGCATAAGACTCATAAGAAATTTTTTTAAAGGTTTAAATGTAGTAAAGTCTGATGTTTAATAATATATTGACACTATGCCGTTAGTTAAATATATTTTCCAGTGAGCTATATAAAAGAATAAAAAGAGTTTTCTAAGACTGCCTAAGATTGCTTCACAGCTAGGCAGCCTGCTTTGGACACAGGTGTTACAACTTCGCTCCACTATCTTACTATCCTCAAGGCGAGAGAGGACGTCAATAGGTTCTAATATATTCTTCAATACATTTATTTATAAGTGCATAATCGATAAATATAAGGAAAAACCACACATAGAGATGGATATATCTAACTATTTAAGACTTTTATTACCGTATTGTGTAAAAAGTTTTAATACTTTAACATTTACTAGTTAAATATATTTTTCAACGATCTAGGTAACAAAAGACAAAAGAAGTTACTTTGACAGCGTACAAATGTTAAATACACCAAGTAACTTACAAACAGTTATGAAAAAATAATATCTCAATCTCACATAGCAACTCACATAAACCCATTATATTGTGTTTACATATTATGATACATTAAGAAGTATACATCTTTCCCTACTAAAATAAGCTGGAAGTATTTTACTGTCCAAGATTATTGAAGACATACACTATACAGTAATACAATAATACATATCGGAAAGAACAATTACATCATTAAAAACCCCCAGCATGCTACTCGCATACCGCATATTTTTATATTCAAGTTAGAAATTAATCTTTTTGCGGCTATAATTACAATACATAAGCATATATCTAACGTCTCTTTTATAAATGCCATAATAATTTTTTATTATAAACCCCTAATAACAAAACAAGAAAAAAAGACAAATATCTGGAAAACGGTTCATTCAAGCAAAAAAAAATTAACCTGAAAATCCCCGATCCTCCTACCAAGTTTAACCATATTTAACACTATATAAAAATTTCAACCCCGTGTTACCAAATTTTGTACCCGCCCCCCCCCCCTCAGTCGACCTAGTACCTATTTATTTAAAAGACAACCCAATTATTTCCCAAACGGTACATATTATCAAAAAAAAAATTTTAAATGTAAAAATCTGTCCAACCCTCATGCCGAGTTTTTTACATGATATAAAAATTCCCCCTACCAACAATCGTTGCACCCCTCAGTAGACCACCTATATCATAAACGCTTCGTACCAGGAAATAAAATCGTAAATGTAAAATTTTTACTTACTAATCTTGACGGATCAAGAAGCGATGCACCCCACACAAGTTACCACATACTTAAAATAATATAAACTTCACGTACCCCTTTTATACCCTTAACAGTCAATGTGAATGCGCGCCCATTACCACTTTAAATATTATTTTTTAAAAATGTCAATCTGTAAATATTAACTATAATATGTTTTAAATTGCATCTCCTTCCAACACATACATATCTTTATAAGTATAAGTATTTTAAAAAATACTCTAGACCACCTATATCATAAACGTTTTGTGCCACGAAATAGAATCGTAGAATCGCTTGTACTGCCTGGTTACTGTTTTCTCGGTCCCTCACTACTATCAAGCGATTTCACGCTTTTTTTTGCGTTTCTAACCGTTTTAGAGTCTTCCGTTTAGCTTTTTTGAGCACTTCAGATGATAGTCCTAGTTCCCCATGTGCCTAAACCGCACTTTTCATTTTTTTTAAATGTTACTGCGCATGCGCGACGAGCATGTGCATTGCGTATGTCTTTTTTTATGGTGGTTTCCTCTTCAGTTCGATTCACTGATCACCGTGATGCACTGCATTAGTGTATATCACCATTCTAAGTACTGTTTCGAGCAAGAAAACATTTTTTTATTGTTTAAAATCACTCTAGTCCACTTGTCTATGGTCGTAGTGATCTCCTATGTTCATTTACACACCTTCCTCCAAACATTTCTGCTACGCATGCGTTGACGTCATATGCTTCAATATGACAGCTAACCCCGATGATGGGTATTTGGCTCATGTGTGGTATCCTTTTTTAGATCATCTTTCGCTCTGACGTCTCCTTCACCAACTTCTCGACATTTACTTCTTTATTGTTTGACCTCGGGAAAAAAAATGGAAAAGGTGTATCCCCTCACCCTCTTTACATCACCAAAGTTTCATCGCCCCCGAAGGATCCCGACATTATTTTTCCCCCGTTGACTTTAAATTTTTAACGTCCCCCGATAATTCCTTGTGTCAGGGTATGCATACGTAGGCTATGATGACGTAATATCAGCTCGTTACGTTGTCATGTAACTGAGCTCTAGCCAACAGGAGCAGGGGTGTGGGTGTGGGAGCTGAACGCACGGTTTTCTCATATTTGTGAACTTAGGAATTTTTTTTTGCTAGTATCAATGAATAAATGACTAATTTTTGTATAATCAACGGTAATATACCGATAGAGGAGGCGTCTTATCGGTAATACCGATGTTTTTAACAAGAAATCGATTTTCTGACAAATTTTTACGAAATGTAATTTTTACTTATAATCTGATATGATCCCGAGAGCTTTAGCTCGAGGGTCTTATCTTTGATTATAAGTAAAAATTACATTGAGTGAAAATTTTCTTGGAAAATCGAGTTTCGAGTGAAAAACGAAGGTATGAAGATAAGAAACCGCCTCTAGAGGTGTATTTTATTGGATAATTTACTGAACATAAAAATGAAGGCCGTCTGATAAAGGTAAATATACAAGTTAGAGGTGTTACTAACTTTTTATTTAAGTAAAAAAGCTACAAGCGTCTTTTCGAAAGCGTCTTTTCGAGCTAGCGGTGGTTGCTATGAAAATGAGCGTTTTGATTGGTTCAATAAAAGTGAGGTGAATTATCATGGTAAGTGCTCGTCTCCTCTGAAGGGTAATTTTAAGCGATTGCAGTCCCCTTGCCTAGTTTGACCATTGTTAACACGATATAAAAATTTCAACCCCCTATTGTCAAATTTTTATACCCCCTCAATCGACCTGGTACCTACCTATATAAATAAAAGAAAAACCAAATATCACCCAAACGGTACATTTTATCAAAAAATTAAAGGCAGAAATCTATCCAACCCTCATACCGAGTTTTTAACACGATATAAAAATTTCAACCCTCTATTATCAATTTTGCATGCACTCAGTCGGACAGGCATTAAATATGCCATAAAATTCATTCTTACCCGCTAGAAGTCAACGTCAATTATTATCCTTGATCCTACACTTCACAACACTTTGCAAATTAAAACAGCCCTGTTTAAAACAGACCCTGTTTAAAATAGCCCCTGTTTAAAACAGCCCCTGCATGGGGATTGGGGAGATATTTGGGGGTTATTTTTTTAGAACAAACCCTGTTTTAAATAATGGCTGTTTTAAACAGGATAATGACTGTTTTAAACAGGGGCTGTTTTAAACAGGGCTATCTTAAACAGGGGCTGTTTTAAACAGAGGTTGTTTTAAACAGGGCTGTTTTAATGTGCAAAGTGTTGTGAAGTGTAGAATCAAGGATAATAATAGACGTTGACTTCTAGCGGGTAAGAATGAATTTTATGGCATATTTAATGCCTGTCGGACTGAGTGCATGCAAAATTGATAATAGAGGGTTGAAATTTTTATATCGTGTTAAAAACTCGGTATGAGGGTTGGATAGATTTTTGCCTTTAATTTTTTGATAAAATGTACCGTTTGGGTGATATTTGGTTTTTCTCTTATTTATATAGGTACCAGGTCCATTGAGGGGGTATAAAAATTTGACAATAGGGGGTTTAAATTTTTATATCGTGTTAACAATGGTCAAACTCGGCAAGGGGACTGCAATCGCTTAAAATTATCCTTCAGAGGAGACGAGCACTTACCATGATTATACAAAAATTAGTTATTTATTCAATGATACTAGCAAACAAAATTTCCTAAGTTCACAAATATGAGAAAACCGTGCGTTCAGCTCTCACATTCACACCCCTGCTTCTGTTGGCTAGAGCTCAGTTACATGACAACGTAACGAGCTGATATTACGTCATCATAGCCTACGTATGCATACCCTGACACAAGGAATTATCGGGTACGTTAAAAATTTAAGGTTAACGGGGGAAAAATAATGTCGAGATCCTTCGGGGGCGATGAAACTTTGGTGATGTAAAGAGGGTGAGGGGATACACCTTTTCCATTTTTTTTTTCCCGAGGTCAAACAATAAAGAAGTAAATGTCAAAAAGTTGGTGAAGGAGACGTCAGAGCGAAAGATGATCTAAAAAAGAATACCACACATGAGCCAAATACCCATCATCGGGGTTAGCTGTCATATTGAAGCATATGACGTCAACGCATGCGCAGCAGAAACGTTTGGAGGAAGGTGTGTAAATGAACATAGGAGATCACTACGACCATAGACAAGTGGACTAGAGTGATTTTAAACAATAAAAAAATGTTTTCTTGCTCAAAACAGTACTTAGAATGGTGATATACACTAATGCAGTGCATCACGGTGATCAGTGAATCGAACTGAAAAGGAAACCACCATAAAAGGACATGCGCAATGCACATGCGCGTCGCGCTTTATGAAAAGTGAGGTTTAGGCACATGGGGAACTAGGACTATCATCTGAAGTGCTCAAAAAAGCTAAACGGAAGACTCTAAAACGGTTAAAAACGCAAAAAAAAAGCGTGAAATCGCTTGATAGTAGTGAGGGACCGAGAAAACAGTAATCAGGCAGTACAAGCGATTCTACGATTCTATTTCGTAGCACAAAACGTTTATGATATAGGTGGTCTACTTAGGGGTGCAAAAATTGGTAATAGGAGGTTGAATTTTTTATGTCATTTAAAAAACTCGGCATGAGAGTTAGATAGATTTTTGCATTTAATTTTTTTTTTGATAATATGTACCGTTTGGGAGATAATTGGGTTTTCTCTTAATTATATAGGTACCGGGACCACTGAGGGGGAATACAAAATTTTGATAATAGGGGTTTGAAATTTTTATATCGTGTTAACAATGGTCAAACTCGGCGGGGGACTGGGGAGATTTTTGGGGTCTATTGTTTTGATAGGATGGAACGTTTAGGAGATATTTGGGTTTTTATGTCATTTTCTGCTATTTAGGGACTTAGAGTATTTTTTAAAATACTTATACTAATAAAGACATGTATGTGTTGAAAGGAGATGCAATTTAAAACATATTATAGTTAAAATTTACAGATTGGCATTTTAAAAAAAAATATTTAAAGTTGTAATGGTCGCGCATTCGCATTGACTGTTAAGGGTATAAAAGGGGTACGTGAAGTTTATATTATTTTAAGTATGTGGTAACTTGTGTGGGGTGCATCGTTTCTTGATCCGTCAAGATTAGTAAGTAAAAATTTTACATTTACGATTTTATTTCCTGGTACGAAGCGCTTATGATATAGGTGGTCTACTGAGGGGTGCAAAGATTGGTGGTAGGGGGAATTTTTATATCATGTAAAAAACTCGGCATGAGGGTTGGACAGATTTTTACATTAAAATTTTTTTTTTTTTGATAAGATGTACCGTTTGGGAAATAATTGGGTTTTCTCTTAAATATATAGGTACTAGGTTGACTGAGGGGGTAAAAATTTGGTAATACGGGGTTGAAATTTTTATATAGTGTTAAATATGGTTAAACTTGATAGGAGGATCGGGGATTTTCAGGTTAATTTTTTTTTTGCTTGAATGAACCGTTTTCCAGATATTTGTCTTTTTTTTGTTTTGTTATTAGGGGCTTATAATAAAAATTTATAGTGGCATTTGTAAAAGAGACGTTAGATATATGCTTATGTATTATAATTATAGCCGGAAAAAGATTAATTTCTAACTTGAATATAAAAATATGCGGTATGGAGTAGCATGCTGGGGGTTTTTAATGATGTAATTGTTCTTTCCGATATGTATTATTGTATTACTGTATAGTGTATGTCTTCAATAATCTTGGACAGTAAAATACTTCCAGCTTATTTTAGTCGGGAAAGATGTATACTTCTTAATGTATCATAACATGTAAACACAATATAATGGGTTTATGTGAGTTGCTATGTGAGATATTATTTTTTCATAACTGTTTGTAAGTTACTTGGCGTATTTAACAATTGTACGCTGTCAAAGTAACTTCTTTTGTATTCTGTTACCTAGATCGTTGAAAAATATATTTAGCTAGTAAATGTTAAATTATTAAAACTTTTTACACAATCCGATAATAAAAGTCTTAAATAGTTAGATATTTTCGTATGAGTCTTATGTATTATTGATAAAATATGACAGGAAACTCATCTATATGTGTAGTTTTTCCTTATATTTATCGATTATGCACTTATAAATAAATGTATTGAAGAATATATATATTAGAACCTATTGACGTCCTCTCTCGCCTTGAGGATAGTAAGATAGTGGAGCGAAGTTGTAACACCTGTGTCCAAAGCAGGCTGCCTAGCTGTGAAGCAATCTTACGCAGTCTTAGAAAACTCTTTTTATTCTTTTATATAGCTCACTGGAAAATGTATTTAACTAACGGCATAGTGTCAATATATTATTAAACATCAGACTTTACTACATTTAAACCTTTAAAAAAATTTCTTATGAGTCTTATGCATTGTTGTTACAATATTATAGGAAACTCATCTATTCATGCTGTTTCCTCTTATATTTAACGACTATGCGGTTACAAATGTATAGAAGAATATATTAGGACCTATTGACGTCCTCTCTCGCTTTGAGTATAGTAAAACGGTGGAGCGAAGTTGTAAGACCTGTGTCCAAAGCAGGCTGCCTAGCTGTGAAGCAATTTTACGCAGTCTCACGATCCCCTTTTTATTCTGTTATACAGCTCACTGAAAAATATATCTAAATAATGGTATCTTATCAAAACTTCTTTATACATTACACCCTAATATATTTAAAGTCTTAAATATATGTTCTCTCAGAAGTCTGATGCGTTGTTATAATGCTATAATATTAATGTTAAAATTATAAGTATTAGAACAATAATATGGTAATCATGCATATTTCATTTTTATCATTAACTGGTATGGTATAATGGGACCGCTGATCGGTCACGATGACTGGAGATTGCGGTCTTATGAAGATAATATCACAATTATTAGTAGATAACTCCTTTTCTGTTTCTGGCACTTCGTTTTACACGAGATTAATCCAGGTTATACGAACTTTGCCGAAGACTACTAGCTACAGCATACAGCATACAGTTTATAAAACGTTGTAATAAATAATAGTATTTTATTATCGCTCTGACTGCTAGAGGTTAAAGACCTGTCCAAAGTTTAATTTATAAAATTCAGGATGTCTTTTGCCGATGGCCTTGTAGAAGATTTGACTAAAGTTGTTTTGGATGCCAACTTGGAGAATAATGAAACAGCTATAAATATAGAAATTAAGCGATGTCATCAAGCATCAAAATTAATTTCGACGGCTCTTAAAAATTTCACATTTAAGGCGGAAAAGCAGCACCTTTTAACCTTATTAGCCCGGGTAAAAAGTTTTAAGGCGATTATCAAAGCATTATAGGTAACTGGATTTGGGTATAAAGAACGAAGGGAGACTGCAACACATCGTGTTAAATCGGATGATCTACACTCTGCATTTAAATCTAGAGTCACAACTGAAATTATAACTAATATAAAAAACACCGATACTAAACTGTTTTTAGAAGATTGTGCAGCCTTACTTAAAAGAAAATTGCAAAACACATTAAAAGTTGATAATTCCATTAACGTTAACGCCGTGCTATGTGGAGAGTTTCAAATTCCTAAGGACACTCAAATTCTAAATGAATATAAATATATAAATTCAAAGAATGCTGTTATTGACGAAAATACTAACTTAAATTAATGGTTTCTAAGAAATGTGCAAGATCAGTTGTTAACTAAATTGGAAGAGTTTCAGGAAAAAGATAGCGGATGGGCTTTAAAAAAATTATAAATTTAACAGTATCTATAAATAAATGTAACCCTGTTTGTGCTGGCAGTTATATTAAGCTACCCCCATTTATTCAAAAGAAGCGAGCTTGTATCAATGTGCAAAATAAAGATGATATGTGTTTTGCTTGGGCTGTGACATCAGCCTTGTATCCTAGTAAGTACCATTATAATTTACCATCTTCATACCCAGACCCTAAGGAAGTACTGAATTTGAAGGGTATACAATTTCCTATGACCTTGAGGCAAGTACCTAGATTTGAGCACCAGAATTAATTATCAGTAAATGTTTATCGACTAGAAAAATGTAAAAAAAAATATAATATATTATCCCGGCTTACTTAACAAAAAATAAGCACGAAAAGCATGTAAATCTTTTATTGGTAGAGGATATATATTAAGATACGCATAATGATAAAATAGACTTCGACTTTTTGTCTGCTAGGCAGCATTTTGTATGGATAAAAAAATCTATCTCGCTTACTGCAACAACAGCTCAGTAGTCATGAACATAGAAATTATATTTGTGACCGTTGTCTCCACTTTTTCTATTCTCAGGAGAAATTAAATATGCACGTTCAAGATTGTGAGACGTTAAACAATGGTTCAGTACCTAAAGTTCCAACCGAGGAGAGAAAGTGGGTAGAATTTAAAGATTTTAAATACAAAGAAGAAGCCCCCTTTATAATTTATGCAGACACTGAGTGTCTCTTGGTCCCTGTTGAAGATGCTGGAAGTAAAGCGACTTCAAACTATCAAGAGCACCTTTCGTATAGCGTTGTGTTTTATGTTAAATGTTCATATGATGATAGTCTATTATTTTATAAGTCATACACTGGTTCAGACTGTATGCAGTGGTTTGTTAAGGAACTTGTTAGTTTTGCTGAAGACGTTGAGACAGTCTTTTTGTGTGATTAACCTATGGAAAATCTTTCTGCTGAAGAAAATAGGATCATATTTAGTTCTAAGCTATGCCATATTTGCGAAAAACCGTTATCGTCTAACGAAATAGTAGTTCGAGATCACAGTCATATCACTGGTAAAATGAGGGGGCAGCTCACGAAAAATGCAATCTTAACTTTCAAGATAGCCAATAATATGAGTTCATATGATGGCCATTTGGTACTAAAGGCATTGGTAGAGGTGCCAGGAAAAATCGATATTTTACCAGTGAATAAGGAAAAATATATTTCATTTACTAAGAATATTCCTGAAAATTTGGTGCAGTTAAGATTTATACACAGCTTTTTCGATTTTTGGCTTCTGGGTTAGATAAGTTAGCATCCTACTTATCAGATTATCCAATTCTTAAATCCGAATTCACGAACTTGTCTGAAGATCAGTTTTCATTACTCTGTAAGAAAGGGGTATTTCCTTATGACTTCATGGAGAGTTGGGACAAACTGAGCGAAACCAAATTGCCTTTAAAAATGCAATTCTATAACAGATTGAATGACTCTCTAATAAGCGAAAAGGATTACGCTCATGCGCATGAAGTATGGAACTCTTTAGGGTGCAAAACAATGCAAGAATATTCTGATATCTATCTTAAAACAGATGTCTTGCTTCTGGCAGATATTTTTGAATAATTTCGCAAAACGTCTTTTAAAACTTATAGTATTTCTCCTACGCATGCGTACACGTGGTCGGGGTATGCGTGGCAATGCATGTTATTTCATATGTCTAAAACAAGTCATTCAAAAAACCCATCCATAATTCTCAAAGAGACCTTTATAATTATTGTAAAAGAAACAAAAATCAACGTCTCGGTCTCAGTATTTATTTTTGGTGACGCGTTTCGTGATTGTATTTGTAGGTCTCATGATGCCCCTATAGGTCGAAACGCGTCACCAAAAATAAATACTGAAACCGAGACGTTGATTTTTGTTTCTTTTACAATAAAACAAGTCAAGTAAAACTTGAACTGTTGACAGATTTGGATATGGTTATGTTTGTAGAAAAAGGCATAAGAGGTGGATTAAGTCAGTGTTCTAAGCGATATGCTGAAGCCAATAATAAGTACATGTCTTCATATGATGCTACTAAAGACGAGTCATATCTGGCGTATTTTGACATAAATAACCAATATGGCTGGGCAATGTCCCAATATCTGCCTTATGGATGTTTTAAATGGCTTTCTAATGATGAAATTAATAGTTTTAATGCAGTCAAGCTTTCTGATGAAGCTGACATCGGATATATTCTAGAAGTTGATTTGAATATTCCTCCCCAATTGCATAATAAATTTTCCGATCTTCCACCTTATCCAGAACATCAAAAACCTAATGGAGCTAGCAACATAAAACTTTTGGCCACCTTGCATGACAAAGATAAATATGTTATACATTATAGGAACTTAAAGCAGGCGTTGAAATTAGGGGTCGAATTGAAAAAAATACATAGAGTGCTGTCATTTAGGCAATATCCATGGTTAAAACCATATTGATTTAAATACTAGTCTAAGGCAGGCGGCTAAAAATGAATTTGAAAAAAATTTATTTAAGCTAATGAACAATGCTGTATTTGGGAAAACTATGGAAAATGTTCGAAACTACTCCTCAGTAAAATTAGTTATGAATTGGGACGGACCCTATGGGGCTGAAGCTTTAATATCAAAGCCTGAATTTAAAACGTGTACTGTAATAAATGAAAATTTTGTAATTATCGAACTTGCAAAGTCAAGAACTTATTTTAACAACCCCATATATGTAGGAATGTCTATTCTGGATCTAGCCAAAACTACAATTTACGATTTTCATTATAATTATATGATGCAAAATTTCTCTAACTGCAATGTCCTTTATACTGATACCGATTCGCTAATATATGAAATTAAACATATAGATATTTATCAAGTCATCAGAAGAGATTGCCAGCAATACTTTGACACATCCGATTATTCTGCGGATAACATATATGGAATTCCAAAAGTTAACAGGAAAGTTCTAGGAATGATGAAAGACGAGAGTAATGAACGAATTATGACTCATTTTATAGGACTCAGATCTAAAATGTATGCTACAAAACTACATTTCACCCTTGATGAAATAGAACAATAAAGATTGAAACTAGAAGTGGATGGTAAACAGCAACAAGAAATTGAAAACTATTTTTCTAAAAAGGGGCTAACAAAGAAAATAAAAGGTATTAAGAAGTCTGTTATTGAAACCCAAATAACATTTGAGGATTATGTCAAGTGCCTGGAAACAGTTACGGATAAACATGTTTCGCAGAATTTAATAAGATCCAAAAATCATGATATATATATAGTGTTAGACAAAATAAGATAGGTCTAAGTCCTCATGATGACAAGAGACGAATTTCAACATCATCCGTTGACAGAATTCCTTGGGGACACTTTTCGATAATGGAAGACGAGTAAAAATAGCTATTATACCTGACAAGTATCTTCAATCAGTCAAATATATGGATGTGGATATGTTAATGTAATGTAGCCAGAAAGGGAATATTATATTATATAATTTATATGTATTATGATGTTAGATGTTTAAGGAATGTATTTGTGTAGTTGTATAAATAAACATATATTGAAACTTTGTATGTGTGGGTGTGTGTGTGTGTGTGTAACCTCTAGTATCAATTTCACTAACAATATTACCAAAAGATGTAGACAGCGTAGCGTAGACTTTCAACAAGCTGAAACGCGCTTATAAAGAAAATATATGAATACTCGTGGGTAACATCCACGCCCCCGTGCGACCGCGATGAAAGCGAGTCTGTCTCGTGAGCATATCATCCATCACGAATTTTATTTAGCTCAAGACGACATAGCGTAATGGTTAGAGCGTAACCGGATGAGGTTTTTTTGGCAGATTTTTCCTCAAATGCCAGCCGTACTCCAGTTCGTGATTATTATCAGTGTCATGCAATCCTTCATACCGCAAGGTAAAAAATAAAATTAAACACCCTTAGAGGCCTCTGGCCGGAACGCGAGTTACGTGATCTAGTACTTAAACATTTTCACCATTTTAAGGGTCAGGCCAACGACCCGCCGGGGCTTCGCCCCCGGTATTATAGGCAACTGGGTAGGGTGGAGAACCCGGTGTGGGAGCGCAGCTCCCACACCGGGGGAGACTAGCTCCAGGGGCCTAAGCCAAACAAAATTTAGGTGTGATGTAACTTGTTATTAGAATAATAAAGAGCCTTTAAAATTGAAATTGCATGTGCCGAAGGTTGCTGGTTCGATCCCCCAAACAAAACATCAGCTTTTTTTCTGCATCGATCGTTAACTCTCAAAAGACAGTGGCATATTATGGATAGCTAGTTTGGAAGACGATGGCTATAAGGTAATAAATTTAATAATTTTGGCATCGCGACGCTCTCGCTTAAGAGGCTTCCAATGTTTAGTACGCCCCTGACCCGGCGTCGGTGACCTTGAAATGCAGAACGGACCTTACATTTTCTTATGGAGATTTACATGTAAAAGCTCAATTCTGAAACATTCGGTTCGTAAACCAACGCTGGCTGCCAATCACGAAGTTACGCCAAGTGGTTCTGTACACGTTGACCCAATTCATTGGCCCAACTAGTTTGCTAAACGTGTACTGGGGCCTTAAGATGAAGTGTAAATCGTATAGGAACATAGACTTTAAAAAAATTAGTAACCCTGATTTCTCTCTAGTCCATGATGCATACGTTCTCCCAGACTACTGACTTAAATTTTCTGGATTTTTAGAAAATCGGTCGAGATGGCTCAAGAAAGTGGAGTTTGTTACTCAAATATTACATCCCATATATTTGAATGTAAAAGTTTTGATTTTTAAAAAAGTCTTGCATCACTGAAACAAAAGCTAATCGGGGATCAATTTTATATGCTATAAAGAATACACTTCTTGCGATGATTCTATTTTTTTTATTGGGTTGGTTGCTTGCTCATTTTTAGCATTTTTGCCAATAGATTTTTTCAGTATTTTCCCGGATTGGAAAATGAAACATGCTATCTCTTTCGAAAATTGTTTATGACATGGACAAATCTTATCGAAATAACAGCACCATCGCAAGTTTTACGTCTATTATCATTTTCAGATTATACGAAATCCGTTCTTCGAAAGTATCTGCTGCAAGGTCGACTGTAGGTTCTCAAATTTGCACTGCAAAAATACTGTGGATATGCCAAACGTTTTAAATAATTGATCTAACTTTTATTCGTTTTTCGGAAATCTGAAAGAAAAATAATATTCTGAATAGCATAAGTTACAACTTAATTTCGCTACCTACCTACATCTGATATTAATATTTTATTCAGTGTGTTATAAAAAACAAAAACCACAAACAATTAAGTGTTATAAAAAACCAAATTACGCCTTAAACAATAATCGGGCGCCAGTATTCACCTTAGGATAACCTAAAATAAACTAAGGCAACCTATCCACCCTTACTCTGGCAACCCTACGCCCTGGAGGATGTTCTTTAGACACCCCTTAGCTAGCTCAACTCAGGGTAGGTTTGCTATTTTGTCTCTAGATTGAGAGGTTTAGCACTCTTATATAAATAAGTAAGTTAAAGTCAAATCCTGAAGGCGCCACCTTAGTTTTATTTTACTTAAAAGCCTTTAAAGGTTCTAGTGTTTGGTCTCAGAAAAAAAAACAAACTGGGAAAAAAAACACTTATGTCACCATCGGTATACACTAGCTTCTTATAAGCTCTCATTCACTGAAGCCCTCAAAGTCACTCTATTTAAAATAAAAATCAAATTTTCGCCGAGGCCAATACAGATATTTATTCTTAAAGTGGTGTTAAGCCCTTGGTTACTTGGTTTTATAAATGTAAGCTCCTCTTACTTTGGTGGACAATAGATACTTAAAGTTAAAAGATAAATAAGTGAAATAAAATATTAAAGTGATAGTACTAGGTTTGACAATAAAATTTCTTAAGGTTTAAATTTATAAAGTTATCGATAAAAGAAAGCAAAAAGTCAAACCCTGTTTAACAAGGTCTTGCACAAGACGGCAACCGTCAGGCCTACACTGTAAAAATAACTGTTCAGTCTGATCTGGCAGCCACATAGACCTACATCCAGGACATTGCCTCAGGCTAGGAATTTCCGCAAGGTCTGTGCAGGAACCTCTCACAACTAACTAAATTTAGGCATTTCCAACAAAAGTAAACTAGTACTCCAGTTTGTACTCGGACTTTTAGCCCCTACCAAAAAAAACCCTCAAATAACTAACGAGGGTTTCAATTTACCAAATGGCGTCTATGACCGCTGTTGAAGTTCATTGAAGCATTTTAAATCGGCATTCCGCCCAAAGGAATAGGCAAACTACAAAGCCATACCCTTTTTAAAACATTTGTGGATACTTTATCGGCACCACATTAGCCTGCACGGCCCAAAAAAACTAAACTTGGGGAGCTATTTCCACAAACGTGCGTTAAGTTCCAGTGTCCATGGTCGAAAGGGACGATTCTTATTTTTCTCCAACGTACATAGTTACCAAAACAAAACAATGACAAAAATTAGTCAACCCTAGCTACGAAAACTAACCTCTTTCAACAACACAGAAAACTAACGGCGACCGAAGTCAACCCACGCAAACTAGCAAAAATTAACCAGACGTGGTTGTGAAAATGCCCAGAAACTGTCAGTCTGACACTGACCTATTATCGATTTTCTTAAAAACAGCTGGCAGAAGTTATTTCTATTGCTAACTTGAAAAGTTTATGTTTGAGACACACGTCATATTTCTGTCGTGACCCAGTACAAAGTTAAAGTAAAAGCGTGGAACTCAATTCTATGAAATGTAATGTAACGTAATACTAATCTAAGCGGCAACGCCGCATTTGTGCTTAATTACTATGTTTTTATGTAACTACTAAATGCTTAAACAATGAGGAAAGTACATTATATCTACATGCAATATAATTGGAAATACCGCATCTTACAGTAATGGCAACTTTGTGCATCCATAAAAATATAAGTTAAATCAAAACCTTATGTATTAAAAACACGGTCGGCGATTTTGTATCATTTCCTAGCACGTAAATGTAAAAATGATAAACGCCGCTTGCATAGTAACAGAGGATGTCTTTCTCATTGGTTGGCAACAATATTGTGACGTGAAATAAACCATCTTGGATTGTGACGTGTCAGTACCTGATTGGTCAAGGTGTTGGTAGACGGTACGAAACGGACCATGTTTTGTCAACAGACTAGTGTCACGCTGATTTCTACAGAGAAAGGTTGCGCTCCGTGGACCGGTAAATCCTCTACGTAAAAGTGGTCAAAAGTGATTCAAAGTAAAGTAAAGTGTAGTTGTCACGCTGATTTCTACAGAGAAAGGTTGCGCTCCGTGGACCGGTAAATCCTCTACGTAAAAATGGTCAAAAGTGATTCAAAGTATAGTAAAGTGTAGTGTCACGCTGATTTCTACAGAGAAAGGTTGCGCTCCGTGGAACGGTAAATCCTCTACGTAAAAATGGTCAAAAGTGATTCAAAGTAAAGTAAAGTGTAGTGTCACGCTAATTTCTACAGAGAAAGGTTGCGCTCCGTGGAACGACAGATTCTCTACGTAAAAAGGGTTGGAAAGTATTTGAACTTATTTGAAAGTATTTAAAAGTATTAAAAAGTATTTAAAAATAGTTAAGTGGTTGTTTGACGAGTCTAAGTTAGAAATGTGTTAGTATGTCATACCCATGCTAGGGTATAAAATGATAAAGTGATTGATTTGTTAATAAAAATCTGTGCAATAAAATTCAAGAGAAATTTTATTTTCCAGTTAAAGCAAAGTTTTGAACCAGTCGATTTATGGAAATACAGATTAAAGTATAATGTGTCGTTCATTGTTACAAACGTGTTCGCGCACAGTTTATTAATTACCAATCAATTAGAACAAAGATTTGAAATCAAATCTGTCTGCAAGTAGTATCAAACAAGGAACAGAGAAATCAATCCACTTGGCTATGTCTTGCAAGATACAAAACATTCCTGGAATATAAACATCAACAAAGGTCTGAAACTAAACATAATGAAAATTGTGGCTATTACAGGTAACTTAATTAGTAATTAATCTTTAAGGTGAGAGTCTACATATGTATTTTAACAATTTAAAAGCGAAAACTTAACACAGATAATCAAAGTTATGAAATGCAATTTTCGAACTGTAACAGTCTTTATTGATGTTTGTTTGGCCCCTTGGCCTTTTATTACACCTTTTATATTGTATCACATAGTAGGTAATGAAATTAGTTATCTTGTTTATTGCGGGTATACCTGCAACCGATGAAAACTGTATCTGAATCCAGAAAAAATTCCCATAATAAAAGTTGTAGTGAACGATAAATTGATCTTATTTATGTATTTGTTTTTCTACGGTTAAGTGGTATTTGTTCCCGTGCAATTAATAAATAAATTATTAAAATTATTTGTAAAGAATTTCTCTTGGGAATTTTTATAATGGTAGTTTTTCTTTCAAATCTGTGAGACGTATCGTTTCCGAGATATATGGCCGCTCCGTATCCCCATACGGACACCCTTATGAAATTGTTTGCATTGACAAAACAATCCATAATCTTTGTTATATCTATATTTGATGATTTTGTCGGGATTAATTTTCTTGTTGCTTCCGCAGCATTATTTAAAATCATACCCGAAACACGACATATAAATATTATGAATTTATCTATTTGACAAGTGATAAGCAAACATCAATCATATTTAACTATGGAAACCAATGGCTTAATGGCAATTAAGGTAATATGATTTAATATTGCCAACTAATTTTTGTTTTTATTTTAATAAACATATTTATTTATTATTTTTAAAAGGAATTATAAGGACAGAGAATGAAATAAAATATCATACGATACACGTCCGTTAGGTGTTATTATAGAGTACTCGTTTATATTCCAGACTCGATTCCTGCATCGTAAAATAAGTCGTACCCTAATAAAGTCACATACTGACTGGACTGGTAACGTAAAATGCTATTGCTTGTGTTACGTTATCTTATCAATAAATCGATTTTATTTTTAGGCTGAGCCCACACTACTATTTTCAATCCCGCGATTTTTTTATAGCCCGACTTTAAAATCGCGGTAACCTCTGTTGTTACACACGATATTTGTCCCATCTTAAGGGCAGTCCTATATGTTACATATGCGCCGCATACAACAACTACAACTGCTAACAACAACGTTAAGCGCTGAACATTTCAATGTCATACAAACTCTTTACGCAGATGTTTTATATTTAAAATTCGTTGTAATCTAAATTTTTACAAGGTATTAGTCTATTTAAAATAACAAAATTGATAGTGATTCGGGTTAGGTAACTATCCTGAACTAACCGAAAACTTCAATGCGTTTTTTTATTAGGTATCCCGAACGTGCATCAGATTCAACCATATAAATAACCCCGAAATTTTAAAGGTACTTTTCTTTATGAAAATATGAAAGCATTGCCATTAATTTAAGAGACACACTGTATATTGATTCTATATTAATGTCTCAGAGTTATAAGAAGTATGCCAATGTTTATTATTGTTGTTGCTACCAAATAGTCTTCCTTTTTTTTAGAGTCCTCGTATGCGGAGATGAAACACAGAAACCTTTTCCTTTACTAGTTTGGAACTTAGAATCCAAGAAATTGCTGTACGACCTTCGAATACCACATCATGATTTTATAACGTCCCTTAGTGCAATTACATTTGAAGGTAAAACAAATATATTATACGAAAGGAAAAAATACTAACATTTTTTGAACGCAATTGCAATAGAAAGATTAGATTTATTTGTTTTATTACATTCTTATGTAGTGACACCCTATGTATGAGCACTAATATATTTTAAATTAAAAAAGCAGGAACAGGCTAGGGAGAAAAGTTATATTTTAAAAATTATCAGTACCTAAGATGTTATATGACCAGCAGATTCACCATGAAGTTTAGATTCTAAATTCTAAACCTGCTTTAAGTTGACTGTAGTTAGAGGAAAGGGAGAAAGTACAAAACAAGATATTATTAAAGTACGTATTGATCTTATAATAATTAATAGACTGCGTCCACAAAATGATTCTGGAAGAGGAAATAGATTTTTGTTTGTGGATTTAGAAAAGAAGTTTTGCTTGTCCTAATACCTATGTCAAAAAAAATTCAATTTAATTTTCAAAATATATATAGAAGGAGTATAGAAAAAACTAGCAATCAGGTTCCCTCTGCGACCAAACATGGAGTGCATTCAAAAATTCAAATAAAATAAACAATATTAATTTAATAAATAATTTACTAATATCAGTGTTAATTTGTTTTGGTCACACTCCTGCGGACTATGATTTGGAAACAATCGGGCTTTTAGTCAAGTAAGGATTGTCTTTTTTATGCGTAGCCTATAACTTATTTGAAGTAACTGCGCGAGGCGTAAGGCCACGCACTTTTTACGTTTTCCTTTCGTATTCAAACTTTTAAACAAAAAAGTGCAAGAAAAATGTTTTATATAGTTACAGTTTTTAAAATTAAATACCTTTTCTTAATCGTGCGAGGCCTACGGCCGCGCGCAATATGAATATATAATTATTGAATGTATAGAAATCTACTATTTATTATTTTAAGCATTATACTTAATTAACTATATATTTTTTTAAAATGATTAGATGAAAATTTTTATTTTCGTGTTCAATATTTCATTAATTTCATTTAAAAACACATTTTTTTTATTGATGACAATTTTTTAAATCCTTATCAAGGCAGAAAGTATTAAAAACTTCCAGGGACACCACTTGAAGTTATTGACAACACTTCTTTTTATATAAATTTTGCTAAACTCCAATATAGTTTGGAACAACCGATACATTAGAAACTGGCAAAAACGTTAAAAATATTAACTAACATCGCTCTATACTGTAAGACAACAAAACATGGTGTTATATTTTTACATGACTTTCTTTAAATCCTGTACGAAATCAATACAGCAAGGAGTCAAGAAAATTAAAGCAATCTATAAAAACGTACACCACAAAAAATCTTCATTACACAATTTCTTAAGTAGCAAATCTTATTTTAAGCAATTTTAATAACTATTTAATAAAGCCGAAAGCGCTCTGCAGAAACTATATAGAAGAATATACACTTATTAGAAAGAAATTCACTAGTTTCTCTCTTAATTCAAAAAAGTGTATAGAGCCCTACCCTATCTAAATAATAAACAGAATGACATGAATACTAGGTAGCTATACATAAATTGTTACATTAAAAAAATTCTTTGCTCCAATAAACTAAAAATCCTCAAAACTGTTACAAAATATTAAAGTAACAAATCAAGAAGAAAATGTAAGAAAAATTAACTTTTCAAACCGGAAACCTTCAGCTACAATAATCGCCTATCTGGGACACCATGTTTTATGTAAATTTTCGTATTTTAATAGAATTGGCCTTTCTCTACCAATAAATTTTCATTTTTTTTAATATGTAAAAAAAGGCAGTTCTTCATTTGTTTTCCGATTTAAATGATGAATTATGCAAAACTCTAATGTAATTTGGGACAACTGGTACACCAATGTCACTCGACAACGTTACAAAATATTTTAGATGAAAATCATCCATTATTTTTATCAATAATTACCTGTTTTTAAAAAAATTAAGACAATTGGGAAGTAGCCGCGGAAGTAACTTTTGAGGCACATAAATTAAAAAACGACTTTTTGGGACATCCTGTTTATGTGAACTTTCGTATTTCAACAACATTGACCTTTCTCTACCAATAAATTTGTACGGATAATTCTTGTCATTATAAATATCAAAAAGAAATAGTTTATCATTATATTTTCTGATTTATTACGACTATCGCCTAACTCATAACATACTTTAGGACACCCGGTACACTAAAGGGTCAGTAACGGACAAAATGTTATCATATACGGCTTGGTTAAAAGTTATTCCTTATAAAATCAACACAGACACATTTAAGCCAAAAAAAAGAAAGAAATTTAAGAAGTACAAACTTTTCATATCTGGAAACTTTAAGCTACGAAAACGCCTTTTTGGGACATTTTGTATGTGTATCTAAATTTTTGTATTTTAATAGACTCTTTCAATAGACCCTTTCAATAAACCTTTTCTACTAATACATTTCCACAGATAGTCCTTTCCATTATTAATATGCAAAAAAAGACAGTTTTGTATATATTTTCCCATTTTTAATATGATTTTGTTCAGGTCAAACATAGTTTATTGAGAGACCCTTTACACTAAAACCGGCCAAAAACATCGCCAGAATAGGTTCGTTAAAAGTTTTAAATTTGTATCTAACTTATTTTGAATCCTGTATAAAATAAGCATATAAATTTGCCACAAATACTAAAGACATTCTAATACTATTCGGATATATCATTAAAGTAGCTTTTACGCTATGTATATAAATTAAAAAACTACAATTTAAAGCAACATAAATATTACTTAACAAAAACGGATATCAATTTGACCCATTTTTACACATTTATGAGAAAAAATATACGTCCGCATCCCAAATAAATATTTTAAAACTCATACGAAATTACTGGAAGAAAAACGCAATATGGTCACTATATACGTATTATTACAATGACATTTGCATGGTGTATTTTTTGAAACAAATACTCCTATTTGTAGAAAAATTAGTATTCCCACAGAAAGAATAGTATATTCTATAACAAGGAGTATGGAATGGATAAATTTCGCATGAGCGAAAAGTTTGTAGGCCGAGCCGTAGGCGAGGTCTACGATTTGGCAAGGGCGGAAATGCCATTCCGTACGAGTTATAGACTATACTTTCTCTAACACTATTGAAGAAAAAATAATTTATTATGTTGTTATAAAATCAACATTTTGTAATAAAACTAACCTACCTTGAATAATCAAGCGCTGTCAAAGTCGAATTTATAACCTGACAGCGTAAAATAAGTAATCCAAGGCTATCATGATCTACAAAATAATTTGGTTTCCTCATGCAATTTAGATGGCCGAACTAAAAATCTAGTTAGCTTTAACTAGGTGATACAAAATGATTCCATTCTGTACAGGGTGTCCAGTTTTCGTATGTTTTACGGGTTATCTGCGTTATTAGTAAAGATAGAAGGTTGCGGTTTTCGCGGCACTGTGTTACTTTTTTGAGAAACAAACGATGCCACAAACAGAATTTTCATAGCCCCCTTAGTTTTTTAGATACGGGGTGTTTTTGAAAATTTTGCATTTTCTTCACGTAGTATCCAGTGGCTTGGTCAGATTTCTTCTATGTTTAATTGTTTTCGAGAAAGAAAGCAAACTTGCATTTTTTTAAATGGGACACCCTATATATTTTTGGCTATTATGATTCAGTTTATCACAAGCTTTTTAAAAATATGTAATACTTTATAGCTGTTCTCGATGTGAAGCTAAAAATTTACATTTTTCAACAAATTTATATTTTTTTAAACGGCACACCGTATAAATTTTAAGATTAAACAATTGTCACAAGCTTCTCACAAATATAAAACACTAATTTTAAAAATATATACCTATAACAATAATTTTTATAAATATATAAGTAACAATTAACTCAGTTGTGTTATACGTTCAAAAATTAAAAGCTACAATTATTTGATGATTTAGGAAACTGTCTCATAAATATTGCTCAAACTGTTCTCCATTATGCCTAAGACATGTTTCACACATTGTTCTGATTCGCCTTAGTGCATTTAAAATAATAGAAGCCCGTGCCTGTAACTCCCTAAAGGCTCTTTCAGTGGCTTCTCTTAAATCTGCCATCGTTTGGTACTGGACGGTATAAATTTTATTTTTTAGGTAGCCCCACAAAAAAAAACCAAAACCCTTAAATCGGGTGACCTGGGTGGCCATCTTACAGGTCCATGTGTACCAATCCAGTGGCCAGGAAAATAATTGTTAAGATATGCTCTTAGAATTTGAGAATTGTGAGCGGAAGCTCCGTCCTGTTGCAAATATAAGCTATTAAGATGAGCTAGGGGCACATTCTTTACTATTTCGGGCACAATGTTTTCCAAAATTTCTAAATATTTATTTGCAGTAAGACCGCCTTCAAATATATTATATAAAATTTTACTTCCCAGTATGAAGCATGAAACGCTAAACCCAAATCTGTCTTGCCGTTCCCGTGGAAATATAACATGTTGATTTTTCTGGCACCAAAACCTAGTATTTTGCCGATTAAATATACTGGCACTGGTAAAATGACTCTCATCAGACCATATAATCGTTCTTTCAAAATGATTTGCTCTATTTACATTTTGTAAATACCAATTACAAAACTCTACGCGGCGCTCTGCGTCACCGAGATGTAAGTTTTGTACGACATGAAATTTGTATGGCTTAAACTTGTGTTTTTTTAGAATAGTTTGAACCCTTGATTTTGTAACACCGACAGAACCTTGTTGCACTGTTCTACAAGAACTACTTTAATTTATTTCAATTGAAGCCAAAACGTTTACTTCATCAATGTCCTGGTTTTCCTTATTGTAAATACTAGGTCGGGGTTTGAAAAATGAACCGACTTCAATTAAGTTTGATTTTATTTTTAAAAATGTTCTTTTATTCGGCTTCTTTCTGGGAATCTGCGAGTATTACGTTTTTATAAATTTTAAAATATGATGAAAAATATAAAAAGATGCCCATACTTGTTAAAATAAACTTCTAATGCTTCATCAGAATTTTCGTTACACTGAATATAACAAACGAACATATCGTACTTTTCATAATTCTCGAATTTTGCATTCGCAGCCATAATTAAGAAAAAAATGCTATTTATCGAAACTGAATAGAAATAAAGAACAGAAAATGGATAACCTATTCTGACAGTAAATAAAGATTTTTTTCAGATAACAAGCCTGTCATCTTTTTTTTTCCTAAATACCCGTTATATCATATGAGCTAAAAATATATAGGGTGTCCCATTAAAAAAAATGCAAGTTTGCTCCTTTTCTCGAAAACAATTAAACAAAGAAAAAATCTGACTAAGCCACTGGATTCTACTTGAAAAAAACTAATAAGCTCATTTTTTACCTTTTTGATAAGTTGCAGCATAACCGAGATACGGGGGGGGGGGGGGGGGGGTGTCCCAAAATACAAAATTTTCAAAATCTAAAAAACTAAGGGGGCTATGAAAATTCTGTTAATGGCATCGTTTGTTTCTCAAAAAAGTAACACAGTGCCGCGAAAACCGCAACCTTCTATCTTTACTAATAACGCAGATAACCCGTAAAACATACGAAAACTTGACACCCTGTACTAGTGTGTTATAGAATGGCTTCATTCTATAATACTTTTTTATTTAAGAATATGTAGTTTCTAAAATAGTGTTAGAGAATAGTATATTAAAGACAAATTTTATAAAGCTTATTTTAGCGCACGCGTCTATGTTAGAAGACGAGCCGTCTGCGGCGAGTTTTATAACGGACAAGTGCGCTAATAGCTTTATAAAACGTGTGCTTTATACTATTTTTTCTATTTTAGCATTTTTTCCAATAAATAAATCCATATTTAAAAAGAAAATAAAACATACAAATTTTAAAAATTTTTAGGCCTAAATTTTATGTTGGTAATACAATCAAATTATTTATCATAATAGCCTTGAAATCAACAAATAATTTTATTTCCGTGTCAGCCATTTTGTCACGAAGTTATCTAATTTTTCTAACATACCTACGTAATTGTAAAATATAGAGCAATATGAGTTTAGTTTAACTCCCCCAAAGTTAAGGGAAATTGCGGTAAATTTTATAGTTTCTTCTATGTCTTATAATATAGTAAATTTGTAAGATTATTTGATATTTTTTTAACTCATCTCCATTTCATAGAATTAATACAACCAAACATACCCGACAGCAAAATAAAACATTTGTGAACATCATTACCAACCTTAGACAAATAAAGAAAACTGTTTCATAAAAAGTTCATTACGATACTGAAAACAATATCGAAATAGCTTTTTTATGAAACCAAATTAGATAAACACATATTCAGAGTGTTTTAATAATATACAGAGAAATTAAAACAGGTGATTCCTTGACAAAAAATAATGAAAAAAGTTCCCATTAATGAAGGTCCAGAAACCCCTCGTTTGAAAGATGCATGGTGTTAAACTTTTAATTTTTTTCCGGTTTTTCCTATTTATTTTATGCGTGCTTACAGATTATTTATTCAAGTTCTGTACTTTTGTTACATATTAAACTATATAAAGAATTAACCTTTTTTTCATTTAAAACTATCTACAGGGTGTTATTTTTTTCGGCGTCACGACCACTACGACCCTCCAACTTTTTTTTGATACGACACTGACTATCCTTTCATTTATATTTAACAACTTTTTTGGTTTATCATTTACCTTATTGATTTCTTGCACTATTTTGATATCTTATTATGGTTCGGCTGATATTTGGTATAATATGATGTAAAGAAGGGCTACATTTTTAATCTGCTCAGTCTAATGATGAATCAAAGTTGCGTTGAAAACAAATGTTTGTTTACATTGCCATTATCGATTGTCTTGACAGTTTCTGTAACATAATTTTGGTTCGAGTTCTTTTTCTTGCAAAAACTCTGAATTGTGTTAAAATGGCTACATACCAAGAAATGACTGACATGCTGATAGTTTATGGCACACAAATGAAACGGGAGAAAAGCAGAGCGCATGTATGCGAAAAAATTTCCACATCGACAATGCTGCAATAAAAAGGCGGCTTCCTGGGACAGGTAGATTAAAAGTTAAAGTTAAAGTTTATGATGCGGGTAAACCGCGAACAACACGAACAGTAGAATTTGAAGAAGTTTTAGAAAGAACAGAGGAAGATCCAGGTACAAGCACAAGGAAGATTGCAGAAGTCATGGTAGCGGATTATGTTGCTGTATGGAGAGTTGTTCACGCGCAACAGCTACATCTATTTTATATTCAGAAAGTTCACGCCTTAAATCCAACCAATTATCCTCGAAGACAATCTTTTTGTGAAATGATAAGTGGTTTAATTGAACAAAATGAAATATTTTTAAATTATGTACTTTTTACCGACGAGGCATGTTTTAGCAGAGATGTGATTTTTTTAATACAAAAACATGCATGTATGGGCTGATAGAAACCCACGTGCTGTTATTCCCAGGGCTCACCAACAAAAATTTAGTATATAGTTTGGTGTGCAATTGTTGGTAATTACCTAATCGTCTTAATGGCGAAATTTATAGAGATTTCCTTGAGAATGAACTTTCAGTTTTACTAGGACTTGTCCCAATTTAAACTAGATTAAATATATGGTACATGCACGACGGTGCACCAGCACATTTATCAAGAGTAGCGACAGATTTTCTCACTTATGCATTTCCCAACAGATGGATTGGCAATAATGGTCCTATTCGCTGGCCGGCAAGGTCGCCGGACCTAAACCCGTTGAATTTTTTTCTTTGGGGACATATTATAGAAACTGTTTATATTACTCCCATTTGAAACGGTGCAAAGTTGCTCCAAAAAATAGAGGCCGTTTGTGAGGAGGCAAGGCAAAGGCCTGGAATATTTGAATGTGTACGGCATTCTTTTCTACGTCGACTTGATCTCTGTATACAGCGTGGTGGAAAGAATTTTGAACAATTTTTGTGAAAATGGGTTTACTGTTAATATTTTTATGATGATTAAATTATAATTTATAATGTACAAATTTCTTTTTATTTGACCAGATAAAAAATGTAGCCCTGCTTTAAATCATATTTTACCAAATATCAGCCGAACCGTATAAGACATCAAAATTGTGCAAAAAATAAAAAAGGTAAATGATAAATTAAAAAAGTAGTTTTTATATAAAAGGTCAGTCAGTGTCGTATCACAAAAAAGTTGGGGGTCGCACTTACTGTATTTTTGTAAAGATGTTTCATTTTTACTGTTAGATTAGGTCTGATGATGCCCGAGAAGGCGAAACATGTAACCTACATAAACTTATCGACAGCATATTAAAACTTTTATAAAATTTGAGACCAAGACTTTGGGTTTTTTAACTCCTAATACTTTAATATGTAACAAAAGTACAAAATTTGAATAAATTATCTTTAGGCACGCATAAAATAAATAGGGATAACCGAAAAGAATTAAAAGTTTAAAACCATGCATCTTGCAAACGAGGGGTTTCTGGACCCCCATTAATTGGAACTTTTTTCATTATTTTTTGTCAAGGAATCACCTGTTTCAAAAGCATTTGAAAAGGATTTTTTGTGGTAATATCTGTCTTAAAAACAACAATTTCTTAAGGCATTTATCAAACCATTACCACTTAGTTACATCTCAAAAAATTACGTGTTAAACTTAACATTTTTAAAATTTTTGTATTCACTTCACTCCCTGTACACACATTTTAAATGTTTACGCCTTGTTTTTTACGTATTAGGACAACCAACAGTTTTTGTTTAGAATTACTAATAAATGTACAAACAAAAACGTTTTCCCTTCTCCGGTATTAATCCGTGGATATACTATATAGTTTTTCAACTTAGGATGTTACGATATACATTTACTTTATTAAGTAAGGCAATCATAAATTTAGGTGGTACGACATACGTTTAATTATTCAAGTGGGTAAACCCCTTAAAACATTATTTGGGATTACACCAATCTAAAAGCCCTACTCCGCAAGTTTACAAATACATCTACCTTAGGTTAGTTTCTTCTATTGGGCCAAAAAGTCAAGAATCTTTTGGTTCGTACTGCCGACAAAAAAAGATATTTTACTATTCTGATATGTTTCTAACTAGTTTCTTAAAAAAATGTTAAATCAACGACTTTTGCTTCTAAATAATTCTGGTTTATGTATTTGTGTCATAATTAAAAAAATAGTTGTTCTTTTTTTTAGGAAATTATGTATGTTGTGTTTGTCATGAAATCGACGATGAAAGTCCAAACTTTATCGTTGTATACGATCTGCAAAGTGGTACTCTTTTTAAAAAATGGAAACCATCTTGCAACACTGTGTCGTTGGAAATAAGTTCTCAAGGAGGTTGTGTCATATCAGGATTAGAGGATGCAAGGATCTTAGTTTGGGATCTGATAACTGGTAAGGGTTTTAATAAAATTTAATTTAAAGTATATTTGTTTTGTTTTTTTAAGTGAGAGTAAGATATTTTATCTTGGCCGAGTGAATAATAGATTTTACTAACTACAACAAAAACGTCACTAATTCTCATTAGAGTCCTCCAATATTTTACATTTTCTTAAAAACCTCTACATTATTATAATATTGCCCTTCTCTTCAAGAGGTCGCGTACGAAACGACTTTTGGGGCCTAACTTGAGGTAACAGCAAGTAAGAAAAATTAATAAAATTGTGAAAAATATTTTTTGTTCTTTTAAGGAAGCTAACTTGAATCACTTCAATTTTCTCTTAGCCTTTTATTTATCAGAGAGAATTTACATCATTTAATTTTTTTTTTATTTTAAGTGTCGGTAATATTTTAAACAAATCACGATGCCTAAATTTCATTCTTTGCCGGTAACATATTATACATGCCGGTTGATAATGAAACTACTCTTAAGAGCGCCATTTTATGATGATTTTTGATAGCAAAATGAAATTCCGGATATCGATATGGTTGGATACTTTAGACAAATAAAAGCCTTTAAAAATCGCATTCTATTACGACGAAACCAGTACAAACTTTTAAGTAATATTTTGATTCTTTATTTAGCATTTTATCATTATTTTTATTATTAATGACTGTCATGTTTATCATCTCGTATCTGATTTCCTATGTTTTTAAGTTATTGGACTTGCGAAATCTAGCCCTTTTAAGTTTGATTGGATTTTATGGAAAATCGATGTAACTTAGGTAGAAAGAAATAGAAGTACCCAAGTTTTAGAATTATTTTAGAAAATTGCCATTTTGTATACATACATTTTGAAAGTTAAAAAGTGCATGTGGTTCGTTAAAACGGGAATCCTACATAAATAGGCCTACTATTTTGATTTCACTCTGTGATATTTCATTGAAAACATCATTAAATACCTGATAAATCTTCCATTAAATGTAAATTATTTTAAATATACAAAATGATAGCAAATAAAGAACTTTAATGATTGTTAACAAATTGCTGTTGTCAAGTATGACGCGAAGCGAGATATCCCAATAACTCCTACAATACAGGTTAGTTCAGAGTTTCCTGAATAACCTCATTTTTTCGTGCCGTGTTGACTCGTATTGAATCGTGTTGAATTATCTCCTTGATTTGTTTCGCGCTGGACGAAATATCCCCAATAAGATAAGGACATCTCGGCTTCTCTATATTTGCATTGGTTAAATAGACCAAGCACCATATAGTACTGATACATATTATATGCATAAAGTTTAAAATGTTATTTTCCTTGCCAAGTTGTTGATATACCAGACATGGCCTGCGGGTTGATCAAAGTGATCTAAGGTTCAGTAGACTTTCCAAATAAAATAACTCAAAAACGATTACCATTAGACATACGATATGCGACATGCTATATGAAAGTTATTTAGAACTTTAAAAGGAATCTAAAGAAAATGAAGATATAGGGTGTCTGATGTAAAATTACAAGTTCGTACTGGTTTCGTCGTAACAGAATGCGAAAGTTAAATGTTTTTTTTGTCTAAAATATGTAACATATGCAATCATATCGATATCCCTAATTTTAATCTAAGTCTATCAAAACCCATTTTAAAAGACGCCCTAGATCGTTATCACCAGGTATATAAATAAAAAAACTACCCAGAATGAAAAACTTAAGTTTATTTTGGCATTTTAGGAAATTGTCGATTCTCACTAAGTGGACACACAGCGCCTGTGTCCTGTTTGAAGTTAGATCCATCTGGATCTCTTTGCCTTTCAACTGATTTCGAGGGCAGAGATAGGTCAATTAGGTTATGGAATATAAACAAAGGTATTATGATTATTATAAATAAAAGTAAATACTTCAAAAAATGTTGCAAATTGCATGCAAAATTTGGGATATAACCAAAAGTCTAAATCGAAATTTAGTATTTTTCACATGTATTATCACTGGCTAACAGTCCATTAATTGTCTAGATTATGAAATACCGCGTATAAGAACTTAGATACAGTCGGCACGATGAATCTTTGCCGGTGCGTCATTCGTCATTATTTGCACGTGACTAAAATCATATAAATCTAATCAAAATTACGAGATTCAAAAAGTCAAAACAAAGTATAAGTTCATAAACGTTCATAACTAGGAATCGGACTTGAAAAAATAATAACATACATACTTACCGCCAATATGAAAGTACGGTAAAAATACCTCTAAGAAGAACAGTTTTTGGAATTAAAAAGCATTTACGGTACAAAAACGTTTAAAAACAAATTGAAGTAAAACGATGACTTTGAAATCAACGGACAACTCTGTCTACCACATTACCTTGATTGGCGCAAGCCTGGAGACGCTCTATTGTGTTTTTATTCACTGTTAAGGCTATAATGGATAAAGTTGTGGAGTTGTAAATCACGTTGTCTCTTGATCGTTGATCCAAGATGCACCGGCAAATATCCACCGACTTTATACTTTACTCGAAGAAAAGTATTTGTCAAAGAAGTTTTATTCAGTGGCAGCTTTTAAGGGGCGGCAGGGTCGACAGTGCCAACCCAGTGTCAAACAGACAACAAACTGTTTATATTATTTATATACATCAATTTGCATTTTAATGACCCGCAAACTACCAGTGAATAACCGTTATACTTTTTAAATCGCCCTTGTAGCTTGTAACCCAGAACGTCATAGTAGATAAATCGTAAACACGCCACCATCAAATTAATTGTATTACTTTTCAAGTCGCCTTTGTAACTAGGTCCGGTAAGCCAACTCTACAATAAGAAAAAACTTAAAAATTCCAGGCAACCAAACATACATATATAATATAGTAATATGTTTGATAACTTGAACCTTGGTCAAAAACGGCAAAAATATATTTGCCGGTAAATTTAAGGTTTGTTCAACCCGACCAAAAACCGTATCAGTACAGTCCACTGAACGATGGCACAAATAATTTACCACTGTAACAGTCGATTGCCAAGTTCAAAATTTTATTGACAGGCTGGAAATAATCGTTCGGGCAGAGAATAGCGGGTTTGAACAAACCTTTAAAGGACGTAAGGTTAGTTAGTTAGTTTTTATTACTCGTTTGTTATTATGCTCATTAATTATGGGTTGTTTGTTATCATTGTTAAAGGAAAAGGACTGAATTAGTGTAAAATATGTCAGAGTGAGTGTAGTCTGTTGAAAAACAAAATTTTTGTTTTGTAAAGAATGTTTGATTTACATTTTCTTAAACCTACCTTTTTGTATAGAAATAAGAAAAATGGAAATGAAATTAAATAATTTATCATACATCTCTGTGTAACGTAAATATTAAAATAGTAGACAAAACCAAAGTTTGGGCGTATCCACCAAGCATTTTCGCCTGTGGCTCTTACATTTATGCCTTCGGCGCTCCTTAGCCCTTCTTAACATTTTTTCCCTGGATCCACGCCAATACCGAACTGCCGACCCTGGCTGCCAACCCACTAGCCGCCACTGTTTTTTTAGTGTAAAACTAAACATAAAAAAAATTGCTGATGTCTCTTCTGGATTTAAGGTACTCTATTGGCAGTGTATACTCCAAAAACGAAAATTAGCTCCTGCGAGGTCAGCCTAAACGGCAGTCACGTTCTACTGGCACTTCAAGGACATGGCTACATTATTACCTTACAATTAAGAGGGTCACATGTGGAACAAAGTCAATTGGAAGAAACATACGGCGATGAAGAGAACAAAGGGAAAAGTTGGCAATTGACTGAAGACTAGTATTAAAAGTAAAGTAGGATAGAATTTTGAAATGTACCGACTGGCAAAAAAAAACGTAAAAGTTTGCTGATTTAAAGTCTGTGTGCTTTTTCGAACGACCTCTTTTAGAATACGATTTTACATTGATATACACTATGGGCCAAATTAAAGTAGCCCCTTTCCTAAACTTTCGTTTGGATTTTTTGGGTATACTATATTACACAATATATTTATACGGTGTGCCCCGTACAATTATTCTCATGATAGTTTAGCTATTAGATCTGGTGAAAATATTTTTTTTGGAAAATCATCTGCATGTTTACAGCCTAAGACACAGGTTACTTCGCAGTGTACGAAGTTTAGCCAAAAATTACAACTTACCTTTAAAGTAAAATACTATTGTTTTTTTAAATTCTAGAAAGTTTAGGTTAAACAAGTCTTCTTGAAAAAAAAACGTCAAGCTAAGATGCAAATTTTTAAATAAACTACTCTGAAAAGTTTTGCTTTTGGTATGAAAATTGAACGTTTTATTATTGCTGAAATTATTTGTTGCAAGTGTTATAATAAAATATGATAAACTTATAATGATATACGGTAAAAGTAGAAATAAATCTATCACTCTTAGCTTCTCAGTTTTAACAAATCTTAAAACATTTGCTCAACTTGAATTTTCCAAACAATGGTAGTCTATTCTTAGACTCTGTTTAAATTTAAGATAACATGTTTTTAAATATTTTTAATGATATTTGAGGTCGGAAGCATGAATCAGCAATATATTTATTTACTACTTCTTCGAAACATTTTTAATAAGACTCAAGTTTCAAAAAAAATTTACTAGTTTTAAATGTGTCTAGTCTAAATCAGGAAAAACTAAATTGCTTAAAGTCAAAATAAATATTTTAGACTATACGTTTTTTAAAAAATCCTTTTCTTGGTCTGGCATACACCCGTTAAGGCAAGCTGTGCGGTAATAAATTTTTAGAGATTATATTCGTGGTGAACACGATCTCAAGTAGAAAAAAATTTTGGACGGTGTCATTCGAGGAACACTAACAGACTCAAATCACCAACCTTAAATTTTCAAGGTTCCTTATCAGTTCTTAGTCAACGATTAAGGGATTGGCTGGATCTATCAGTCTCAGAGTATGCTGTGTAGCTAAGGGGGGAAGGAGGCCGTTGTCCCGGGCGCAATGGATTAGGGGCGACAAAACGATTTTAATGCTTAATGGAGATTTCGAAGTATTGTTTAAAATTTTTTGCTCACTAAAATTTTACTCAAAACCAAGATTAAAACAATAAATGTACTCAAATTTTTCATCGCTTTAGATTATTCTCCTTATGACCAAATTTTATAGTGGAGCACCAAATTCGCATATAACACATAATAACAATACTAACAATAACATTCACAAAATCAAATTTTGCAAGGGCGGCGAAATATTCCTTGCCCCAGGCGACAAAGAATGTTTTAGCAAGCCACTGCGTGACAGAATTTTATGTTATGCATTGATATTAAAAAGAATCTTAAAAAAATATATTTTATTTTGAGGTTGTTATAATATACGTAGTACTTAACATTAAATTATGCAGAGGTAGAGAGAAAAGTACTATAATTTATAAACATGAGAAAAATTAGCTAGATAGTGTTTTTTACAGCATATCCAATATTCTAATATAATCAAACAAAATATAAAAAATAAATCGAATTTAAAGAAGGGAGCAACATTGATTCGGCCCACAGTGTGTACGATATGTGTTTGAGTACCATATTAATGAATATTTTATACATAGAACACTAATAATGGTAGTGATTTTTCCACTTAATTTAAAACGGCCTATGGGGTATTTTTATAATAACCGAAACCGGTTTTACCCATAATTAACAATTTTATTAATTCTCCTGCTTTAATATCTTTAAAGGTAATACATATTATAATACATATAGGTAACAATTTACACACGAAATAAATATAAGTTTTTTTATGAGTTGTTTTAAGTAGTTCACAAGGTGCGGCCGACTACAATAGGCTACTAATAAGCAAGCCTTGAAAATATCTTGATGCACGATACTAAACATTTATCAAAGATAATTATCTAAAGAATACAAAAACAACATAACACAATAATATATTATATCATGACAATTAGTTGAAGGCCCGAACATGTCCTGTTTATCCGAATATGACGGAATAGACTTGTTGATGGTAGGAACCGATACGTATGTGTAATAATATTAATGGGAGAAAGAAACAAGTTTTTGTTTGAGTTAGGCGTTATTAATATCAATTAAATGCGTTTAGATAATGATATCATATGAAAGGCATTATAGGTAAATAAACTATAATTATTAGTAAAAGACAGGCAGAGGCACAGATATTATCTTACAATCGACAGTAATTTGGAATTATCTGCAGTAGCTTATTCACATTTCATGGGTAGGTATCTACTGTCGGTCATGAAACGCCGTGTAGTGGTTTAATGATAAACCGCTGATTTTCAACTTGTGGGCCTCAAGTCTCGCAACCCCCTAGGGAGGGCCTTTATGTCTGTTATGTTAAAACACAAAATCTAACGCAAAAAATATATTTCACCTATTTTACTTAAAACTAGTTTATAAAACAATTAAAGAAAAGTGTGTGGCACCAGCAATTCAAATCGGGTTTCAGACAAACTGATTTGCTAGGAAAGCCTTTCCAAGCTCGTCGGCAAGAAATGCCTAATTATTATATAATCTTTATAGTCCAGATATCATGATTAAATTGTAATATAAGATCGTGTTTTTAAAAGTTATGTATTTTATTGCATTTTTAAGGTACGACCAGCAACATTTCCTCCTGACAACCAAGCAGTGCAGAATTTATACGCTTGCATAGTTTGTTGAACAGATGGTTGTTTAGGTTAGTTTAGCTATTCAACAAACTATGCAAGCATATATATTCTGATGACGAGGTTTAATTTTTCGATACTGCTTGGTTGTCAGGAGGAAATGTTGCTGGTCGTACCTTAAAAAATGCAATAAAATACATAACTTTTAAAAACACGATCTTATATTACCTACATATTAATCATGATATCTGGACTATAAAGATGTTTATTTGTCCGGCATCTTTTGCTACCTACGTGTGCTAAATTTGAAACCTGACGGTAGGGAGATGCACATAATAATAATAATAATAATAATAATATTTTATTTTCCTTTTTGACAAAAGTACATTTGTATAGGAATCGTCAATAGAACTTAAAACTAGAGTCTAGATTAAAAAATCATCTACACTATATAGACATTTATCCACCAACATACTCTTCAATTGGATCTTAAAATCTTTTAAAGTCGGAGATTCCGTTATATTTTTTGGTAATTTATTAAAAAGTTGTGGTCCCAAAGAGTTGGGAGACTTACATACTATTTTATATTTATTAAAGGGAACATACAATTTATTTTGCTGACGCGTATTAACCTGATGTTTGTCTCTTATATGGTGAAAATCACTTTTATTTATATAAACATACAAACACATTTCAAAAACAAACAAACTTGGAAGAGTTAATATACCAAATTTCTTGAAGAGACCCTTACAAGAATATGTACTAGATACACGTGCCATACACCTAATCAGTCTTTTTTATGACAAAAATACCTTATTAGCCATAGATGACCAACCCCAGAGTGTGACCCCATACCGCAACCTCGACTCAGCCTTAGCATAATAAAGTGAAATAAGTTGTTTTTCATTTAAAACAGTACGCAAATTTTTTATCATATATTTCAGGCGTTTGTAGTAAAGCTGGGGTCGCAATGTATATCTTAGTAATTTTACTATGTTTTGAACTAGTGGCGGCTTCCCCTTAGGTTTACAGGTTTGCGCAACCCTAGAAAAATTCAAATTGAAATATAATACAAGGTGTCCGGATATATTTGGAGAGCCGATATATAAAAATATTTTATATGAATGTAGTTCTCTAAATGTATATTTTATAATATATTACAGTTTGTTGAAGATAATATGATTTAAGCACAAAGATGCACACCACTGGCGTTTTACTGAGTTCATTGTGATCATCATTTAATACCTGACATGTATCTTATTTATAGCTTATTTTAGGAGGAAATGTTACTTAATTCTTAAAACATGAATCTGCCAATAAATTTATTAGAATAGCATTTTTTACCTAAACCAAGCTCTAAATAAAAAAAGATCTTAAAGTAAAATATTTTTTTTTAAATATGGATAACAATGCGAACACGCACAGCCATATTGAAGGGATTACATTTTTGTTTATGCAAAAACATTCCTTCTGGTAAGCGATGTAACCATTGAAAGTTTATTAAAAGAAAAAGATTCCGCTTCTAAAATAATAAAAAAAAAAACACCCTATATTTTAGAGAATAAGCATGTTTGGACATACTGTATTATTAAGAACTTTTTTCATGTCTTTCATGTATAGAATCTTCCCTTGAAATATACAAATGGAATTTCCGGACACCTTGTACACAGCAATTCTACTATAAAGTACTCAAGAAAAATCATCTTCGCCGGTCTACTCTGTGCTGTTGCGGGGTAAACTAACTTTTTCGTTCTATGAATGCAGGTACCTATATCATAAACTGATAGATGAAACTTGAGAAGCGGAAATACAATAATATAGAAGAACTTTCGAAATATTCCAAGCAGGCGAGTATGAAAGTTAAAAAGAAAGGCAATAAAGGAAGAAAAGAAAAGATCGTGGACACAATTCTAAGAAAAAATAACTAATGCATACAGAGATAATCAATTAAAAAATTTTTAAAAATTCGTATGAATATTGATACCTTTCTTTTGACTTTTGTGGATAAAGTGAACCACGGGCAATCCTCGCAGCCTTCTCTATATCATTTTCTTCGTGGTTTATCATTATTCTAGGGAAATTTGTCAGAATTAAAATTTCACCCAAATGTAGGGACGCTGGAGTGACAACAAACTGTCAAATTAAATGAAAGTATTATATTTTTAACAGGTACAGGTCGTGCATTCTAGCTTAAACTCCGAGATGCGTAGATAACAGAAGAGAAAAGTCAGTGTACCACAGATATATGCGTGAGTGTAGGACAGAGATACCTATTATAAATTCTACTGCGCACCCCAAGGTCATAGCTCATACTATATTGCTCGATCTGTAATATAGCTAAAAATTAAATCAATGAGACTTGTAAATTGTTCTTCCAATAGTCAGTCTTTTATAGCTATTAAAATTAATCAGTAGTAGAAAAAATATGATACAATTTACGCCGCAACAGTTCTTATATACTTGAAAAAGTAGTCCATTCTTTCAGTGGAGTTGATATAATCAAATAAAACGACTTCAGTCTACCTCCACATACTTTTATTATTAAGATCGTTATCCAACATGTTTCTGAAAGTTCTTATATATTCTGGTTAACTTCGGTCATGAAAATCTCTTCGAATAAAAAAGTATACTTTCAGGGCTAGCACTGTAAATATCTATTACAGAACACTCAGAAATATGAAACAAGAGAAACACATAACATTGACAGACATAAAAGAACAGAAGAATCATCACAGAAGAAGAAAAAGTTACATTACAAGGTGGAAAAAATATTTTAAGAAGTTATTAGAAGGGAAAGAAATAGAAAACCAATTAAGTACAAGAAATTGAAAGTCTAACCGGCAATAGCCAAGGACAAGAAATAGCAATAGAAGAAAGAAGATAAGGAGGAATAATACTAAAAAGAAAATTAGGTAAAGTGTCAGGAAATGACAATATAATGAATAATATGATAAAAGCACTGGCAAAATCAGCAGTTAAAACTTAGCGAGAAATTATGAACATCACGATGATATTTGGGAAAACACCGCAAGGTTGGCAAACTGGAATAATAACACCAATGGACTACTATTAAGCAATAACAGTGCCCAGCAATATAGCAAGTTCATTTACCAGAATACTAGAAGAAATATTAGGAATACAACTAGAGAACACACTAAAAAAATAAAATTTGAATTTAGAAAAAACAGAGGGACCCACACTAAGCAATTTTCATACCACGACAAATAGCAGAAAAATGTCTGCAAAACCAAAAGAACCACATCTGTGTTTCCTACTCCTAGAAAAAGCATACGACAAAATAAACCGCCAAGACATCTGGATAATATATATTGGAAAAGCGGGGAATAGAGAAGGATTTAATATGACGCGTCCAAAGTAACTATAGAAGCAGTAAAAACTATGTTAGAATGAAACATGAAACCTCTGAAATACTTGGGGCAATAAAAGGGGTTTGGCAAGGATGTATACTCAGATCAAAAGTATTACACTGGTGATTGTAACTTACGTTGTCAGAAGTGGAAATACTGCATTCATGCTTTCCATGTAACTGTATACATTTTGCAATAAAATGGAACATGTGTGTTAACATATTCATTTAGGTTTTACATTTTTAAATAACAATGAAAAAATCATATTCTTGAAAGTTTTATCCTAGTATTTATTAAGATTTCAAAGACACATAATTAAAACAAATACAAAAGTTCAATAATCACACAAGCAAGCAAACGAAATTATAGCAAAAGCAGGCAAACTTTTCGGCAGTGTAAAATAAACCTTTTTTAGGCAACAGCAATATCTTTAAAAAGACAGAATTATATAAAAATTTAGCAGTATGTACCAATTTTAACATCTAGATCGGACTCTTGGAACCTTGGATAATTCAGAAATACATAAACAGGAAACCACAGCAGCAAAAATTGGATAACTGAGGAAACTCAAAGAAATAACAAAACTCGACAAAATTGTAATGAAACATTTAGAGAAAGACTAGCGAGAAATCCAATAAATGTAGTAATAGAAAAAAACAAATTAAAATGGTACGCACATGTTAAAAAAATTAATGAACCCAGACCATAAACCAAAAACAAAAAGGAAAAGAGGAAGACCAAGAAAAACGTGACAATAAGAAAAAAGACAAGCTGCTGAGAAAAGAGGAAAGGAATACGGAGACCTGGCAAATTTCACACAGAACAGCAGAACGTAGGAATAAATATGAAAAAGAAAGCCACAACCACTCAACTCCGCCCCCGTGCAGACCCGAAAAGGGTAAATATAAATAAGGAATAAGTAAATAAAGTAGGTATTAAACAATTATTAACGAAAACGGCCTAGATTTTGGAAGCCACATATCTGAAGAAAGAAACCTGTTACAATATTTATACAAAAATTGAACTGATATTATGAAAATGAAAATAAAAATATAAGTGATAGAAATCACCTAAGCCATAAACTTTACCTCGACCATCTACGGCCTTTAAAAAAAGTAATAAACTCGCCAATCAATGTTGTAAAATGTTTTTAGTAATAATATAATTAATTTTTGACTTGTCTCTTAAATTTTATAAGTATACTCTTTATTTCAACAGGCAGTAGTTTGAAGATGCAACTTCCTGCGCACATAGATGATTTTTTGTAAAGTTCTAAGTTGTGTCTTACTAAAGAAATATCGTTTTATTTCTGGTAGAATATTCCTTTTTAATATCTATGGTAACTTAAAATAACTAAGATAATTTTTTAATAATGCCAACACTCTTCGTTACTTTTGAAAAGTATCTTGTATTTAGTTAGTATTATTTAGGAGTTACTATACACTTAAAAAAGTAAGATAACTTTAAAGTAACTAAGATACTTTAAGAGGCTTGATGAAACAAAAATGCATACGTGCCGCTTTTTTAGTTCATTATAAGAGTTTCTTATTAATTTAGCTTTGTTAATTTATTTATGTTTATTTAATAGGTTTAGTCTCGGGATTAGTTCAAGACTATTTAAATGAAATAACATTTAAGTTCTTTGTTACCCTTTCTTTTTTGTTTAAAATTACTATTAACATGTTCTTAAAATGTGTTTGTATTGTTTGAACCCTTACTAATATATTATATGTATATGTTCTTTATAAAATAATAATTAATGTCTTTATTTAATACATTTTTACAAGCATGCATAACAACAAAACAACAATAGGGCGAAATTTAACAGAAACAAAGAAATTTTGGTGAAACCCTAATGGGTGGTTGTTTATTGTTACTACATTTTACAATAACAATTAAGAAATCGTGTTTAAAAATTTGAATGTTACGAAAAATATCAATTTCTAATAGTTCATTGTCCATTTTAAATTTTAATAAGATAAAGTTAGGTAAATATACTAAGGTGCTACCCTAACCACCCTTGTTTCTTAACTACATGAATATGTTTTTTTTTAACCTTAGCATAATGTTGTGCTACATGCGGCTACATGCTACCCTCTTCATTTTTATTAGTCAATGTGTATTTTGTAAAAATCCTGAATATTTTTAATCAAATATGTTCTTAAATTACCATATATACTTAAAAACTATAGTTACTTCAAAAGTATCTTAGTTACTTTTAGAGTATCTTAATTGCAAATCACTCTAATTTCTTTAAACAAGTAAGTAAGAACTAAGTTACCTTGTGTTAAAAAGTATTTATTCCTTTTAAGTATCTAGAAACATTTCTGAAAAAGTATCTATAAAGTACTTAACTAGTTACTTTTCTAAAGATCTTTCACAGCTCTATGTACACAGGTGTTTCAAAAAACATGTGCCATCGCACATGTAATGATTCCTTACCAAACAGTCGAGCAAACAGTAAAACAAATCGTTCATATCAACATATGTCTGAGATGCTTTGTTTGAAAGGTTCAAGGTGTAAAGTTTTTTAATTTTTTCGATTTATTCAAAATGTTTTCCAAACAAATCAGTAATTTTAGTGAAATTTGGGTTGTGAAAAGTACATAAAATAGCACATATTTTAGCAATAAAAATGTGCGAACACCAGGGGCGTGCATGCGATCAGGCGCTCTATTAATTTTAAACATAAAATAGGTACACACACTACTGACTTTTTCACATTTTGATAGCACAATTTATTGAAGTCAGCTTCGTTTAAAAGATAAATATAATTTTATCAAACTCTGTTAAACGTCAAACTTAAAATAAATAAGTAAAAAAAATTATTATTCTATAGTCAATTCTAACACAAAACAAATGAATCTGTCATTTGTATTGACCCGTTATAGATTTACATTATTGTTGATTGCGTTTTTCAAATTTCCCTATGAATTGGTGTTAACTGATATTTTTTCAAATTTAAGTAAGTTAAGCAAATAGTTTCATTAAAGAAAGATGTTTGTCCCTTTTAGTTTAGTTTCATGTTCTCGTTTTAATTTTAATCCATCAAAATGCCTTTTGTAAATTTTATATCGGCTGAATTAACCAATATATTATTGATTTATGGTGAAGCGAGACAAAAGGGAAGAGAAGCAGCCAGAATTTATTATGAAAGGAATCCCAACGAACATCTCGATCTAAAAATATTTTCGAACACGTTTGTAGATGTCAACGACAATCCGGCACCTTATAACCTTTTAAATATAATTATGAATGAAGATGCCGACGAACTGTTCAGGTTAAGGAGGCGGTTCTCAATGCAATATATTGGGTTCCTTCCACAAGTACTAACGAAGTAGGAGATATTTCTGCATCGTCTGTACACAGAATTTGGAAAGAGCAACATTTAAAACCTTCACACGAGTGAAAGAATTTATACCTGAAGATTATGGACCTATAGAATAAGAATTTTATTAGTGGTTTCTAAATAGGTTGGGGAACGATCGACATTCCCTCGTCGTATCCTTTTTACAGCGTCCGTTACAAGAATGAAAGGCAATTATATATTTTCATAATTTGCATACATGGGCTAAAAAAAAATCCCAATTTAATTAGGGTAGCAAACTCGCAGTACATGTCTTCAATCAGCATTTGGGCTGGTATAATTGAAAATCATGTCATTATTCTGCCTAGACTAGACCATCAATTATTTAAATTTTCCTAAAAATGATTTACCAGAGGTGTTGCCTGTATTAGCGAGAAATAGAATGTGGTTTCAACACGATGGAGCACAGGCACATCTTGCAGCACCTGTTCGGGAATACCATGTGTGAACACATGTCTATCGTTGGATTGGTCGTAGTGGTCCAGTAGCATGACCACCTCGATCCCCTGAGCCAAATCTACTGAATTTTTATCTGTGGAGCGCATTTAAAAGAGCTTGTCTATAAAACGCCAGTACAAACTAGTAGATGGGTTCCCTCTGCGATCAATCATGGAGTGCATTTAAAAATTGAAATAAAATAAACATTTGAAGAAGTACTCCATACTTGCAGTGTAGTGTAGGTAATGTAAATTAAAACAACACTTCTGTCTTCCTCCACAAATGATATATTTTCTAAACAATATATTTAGCGATTTTCCCTACATGTTTCGACTACATATATATATATATATATATATATATATAAACTAGTGAATATTGGGGAGTGCAGCAAATGAAAGAGTACTCTTTAAAGTTATTCCAAGCTTTCGGAAATCATATATTTCATTTCCATCCTCAGGGAGACTACAATTTATATAAATTAAGATTAGGAAACCTCATTAGAACAATAAATAAATGATTTTACTTACAACTTTTTTGAGATTGTTCATAAGGATGTTCATAGAATTAATATAGGACATGCGAGAATTCAAAAGAGCGTTTCGAGAATTATTTTTAACTTGCCTTAGAACACGTCTTCTCGAGAAATATTTATATATGACAATATACTACATAAAACTCAGTTAGAGCTCCTGGTTTATACAGGGTGTTTCAAAAAACATATGCTATCGCTCGTGTTTTAATTCCTTCCCTAAAAAGAAGACAAATAGTTAACATCAACATTGGTCCGCAGATGTTTTATTTAAAAGATGCAGAGCGTTAAAATCTTTAATTTTTACGGTATTTTAAAAATATTTCCGAAATGGATTAAATAGTGCCGAACTAACCATTTAAATTCGTTCTAAAAATTCTTCTGTTATGTTAGTAATGTTTTGTTTTATTAATTAAATCAACAATGTTTATTTTGTAAATTAAAACAACACTTCTGTCTTCCTCCACAAATGATAAATTTTCTAAACAATATATTTAGCGACTTTCCCTACATGTTTCGACTACATATATAGTCATCCTCAGGGGATATATATATAGATATATATATATATATATATAGAGAGAGGGTAGTCGTTGCTGACTAGTTAAGAGATAAACTAGTGAATATTGGGGAGTGCAGCAAATGAAAGAGTACTCTTTAAAGTTATTCCAAGCTTTCGGAAATCATATATTTCATTTCCATCCTCAGGGAGACTACAATTTATATAAATTAAGATTAGGAAACCTCATTAGAACAATAAATAAATGATTTTACTTACAACTTTTTTGAGATTGTTCATAAGGATGTTCATAGAATTAATATAGGACATGCGAGAAGAAAACGTGTTGAAACCCAAGTCAATTACAATTAAAATCAAAAATTGGAGACAATACTAAAAACATTGTATATGGACGTAGAAACACACAATTTAAAATAAAATCAAAATTTTGATGTTCACATTTTGAAAATTCGTTACTAATTTGAAATTATGGAATTATTTAGCGGGAAATCATGACTTGCGTGCCTCCATTTTAAGTGACTGGTAGGTTAGGAAATACTGTCATTTTAACATGTCATTAAAATTGTCAAAAATATTTTTAATGCGGTTTACAATAAGAATAATATTAAATAGAGAGAATTACGGATTTAAGTGTTATCGTGCAGTAAACCTGAAAAATCGTTAAAATGCATTTATACGAGGTTCGAACTATTATCATTAGTATTGATTGTACGTAAGTTTTTATCTAAGTGGAGCAGATATGAATAAATTACACTTAAATGTTGGATATCTGTTCTTTTGTTCATACTATTGGGTTCTTGAGCAATAAATGTCATTTCCAAAAACAGTCTTTTTTTATAATTATTTTGTGAGGTTAGAATCTCAGCTGAATTAAAATTAATGTTATGGTCCATATTATTTGCATGTTCAGCAAGGGCACATCTCTCTGGATGGTGTCTACAGTCACTCTTGTGGTTAGTGATTCTGCTAGACAAGGGCCTAGTAGTTTGACCTATGTATACTTTATTACAGTCTGCACAAGGGATTTTGTAGACAACATCTGATAGTTGGTTAGACTGTGTTTTGTCTTTAAGTTTGGAGTGAATAGAGTTTATTGTAAGTACAGGCTTGTATGCAATCTTTATATCATTGATTTCTCTGAATAGTCTAGAAAGTTTTGGAGTGATATCTCTTATGTAAGGCAATGAAGTGAACTTATAGTTTATAGTCGCTTCAGTTATATTTCTGTTTGTATTATTGACAATGTTCACGTTGGGTGCTTGTGTTAGAGTGGAGGACGTGCTGAATAGTATCTTTTTTACCAGTGTGGCAGGGTATGAATTATTAATGAACAGATTGAGGAGGATGTTAAGATTCTTATTTAGGAAAGATGGGTGTGAAATTTTCGAAACTCTCGTTTTCATTTGTTTTATTAGGTTCACTTTAATACTATGTTTATGGTAGGAATGGTAGTTTATATATCTACCTGCACTACAAGGTTTTTGGTACCAGTCTATGGCAATTGTGTTGTCTATATTGCGTATAAATCTGGTATCTAGGAACGGAACTGACTGTGATTCATCCTCCGTTTCTATTGTGAACTGAATATATTGATCGTAGTCATTGAGAGTCTCTACTATTTCAGTTAAGCCATCTGCAGGAAGTGCAATGATGATATCATCAACATATTTTTTTAAAAAGAAGGGTTTGAAAGAAAGGACTGGTAAGACAACATCCAACAGGTCGTCCATGACGTAGTTAGCCAAAATAGGTGATATTGATGCACCCATAGGCGTGCCAAAAGTTTGTTTGTAGAAAGAATTGTTAAAAGAAAAGTAAGTATTTTCGAATAGAAAGGATATTATTTCTAAAAAAGTTTCTCTGTTGATATTACAGAAATTACTGATGCGATGCCAATTATTGTGAATCGCTTTCTTTGCAGCGTCAAGATAATCGTTGCTAAAGAGGGAGACCACATCCAAGCTTGCCAGGACATAATTCATAGGCAATTGTAAGTTGTTGTAAGTGCTAGCTATTTCAAAGGAATCTCTAATGTAATATTCATTATTGTAATCATACGCTTTTGTGAGAATGTCTGTAATAAAACCTGCAATAAACTCAGTGGGGGCGCCTATGGACGCTACAATAGGTCTTACTGAAAGGATTGGTTTGTGCATTTTTGGAAGCGAATAAAATTTTGGAGAAATGCCCTTATAATTAGTTAGTTTCTTTTTTGTAGATTCATCTATTTGGTTAGTATTGTGTAATTTTTTAATTAAGTTGTTACATTTAGTTTGAATAGACGATGTAGGGTCATTACGTAATTTAGTGTAAGAAGAATTGTTATTTATAATATCATCTGACAATTCAATATATTGTGCTTTGTTCATCACTACTGCAACATTGCCCTGGTCTGATCTTGTTAAGATGATATTAGGGTTATCTTTAAGAAACTTTTTTGATTTTTTATATAGATTATGGATTAATGAATTATGTTTTATGTTTGAATGTATGTGATTGGTGATGACATTAGTCGCTCGTGCTATTGTGATGTTCTTAAGAGATGTATCTTCAATAGAAGAAGTGATGTAATCTATATCTGCTAAAACATTTTTAATTGATATATCTTTGCCTAGAGTAGGCTCGATGCTAAATTTTGGGCCTAAAGATAGGAAACTTTGTACATCATTTGGGATTTGTGTGTCTGAAATGTTTTTTATCCATTGAGGTTTAGTGTTTAATATTTTATTGAGTTGATTATTATGTAGTTTATTTAATTTATTTATGTTTTTTGTTTTAATTTTATAGAAAAGTCTATTGTAGTTACTATGTTGTCTACCTGAAAAGTTGTTATAAATGGCCTCATTGGTAAGATTGATAATGTCATTTTTTAAGGAAGTTAACGATGTTTCAAGTTTGTTTATGATTTTATGGTTAGTGTTAATTTCAATATTTATTAATTTATTTCCCAACCTACGATTGTATTCCACTGCATTATGTGCGTCTTGTCTCAGTAGTAGATTCTCTCTTAACTAGTCAGCAACGACTACCCTCTCGATAAATCTCAGGTATGGGGTTTTACCAGACCATCTCGGCTACTTATGGAGACAGAGCAGTGAAGGTGTTGAAATTATGGGTCAAGACCAAGATGAAACTGGCCAAAGAATACAATCGCAGATCCTTTCTGTTACAATGCAGACAAAAGGACATCAGACCACAACATATTACGGCTTCTACAGGCCTAGTGGAGAATCTACTACTGAGACAAGACGCACATAATGCAGTGGAATACAATCGTAGGTTGGGAAATAAATTAATAAATATTGAAATTAACACTAACCATAAAATCATAAACAAACTTGAAACATCGTTAACTTCCTTAAAAAATGACATTATCAATCTTACCAATGAGGCCATTTATAACAACTTTTCAGGTAGACAACATAGTAACTACAATAGACTTTTCTATAAAATTAAAACAAAAAACATAAATAAATTAAATAAACTACATAATAATCAACTCAATAAAATATTAAACACTAAACCTCAATGGATAAAAAACATTTCAGACACACAAATCCCAAATGATGTACAAAGTTTCCTATCTTTAGGCCCAAAATTTAGCATCGAGCCTACTCTAGGCAAAGATATATCAATTAAAAATGTTTTAGCAGATATAGATTACATCACTTCTTCTATTGAAGATACATCTCTTAAGAACATCACAATAGCACGAGCGACTAATGTCATCACCAATCACATACATTCAAACATAAAACATAATTCATTAATCCATAATCTATATAAAAAATCAAAAAAGTTTCTTAAAGATAACCCTAATATCATCTTAACAAGATCAGACAAGGGCAATGTTGCAGTAGTGATGAACAAAGCACAATATATTGAATTGTCAGATGATATTATAAATAACAATTCTTCTTACACTAAATTACGTAATGACCCTACATCGTCTATTCAAACTAAATGTAACAACTTAATTAAAAAATTACACAATACTAACCAAATAGATGAATCTACAAAAAAGAAACTAACTAATTATAAGGGCATTTCTCCAAAATTTTATTCGCTTCCAAAAATTCACAAACCAATCCTTTCAGTAAGACCTATTGTAGCGTCCATAGGCGCCCCCACTGAGTTTATTGCAGGTTTTATTACAGACATTCTCACAAAAGCGTATGATTACAATAATGAATATTACATTAGAGATTCCTTTGAAATAGCTAGCACTTACAACAACTTACAATTGCCTATGAATTATGTCCTGGCAAGCTTGGATGTGGTCTCCCTCTTTAGCAACGTTTATCTTGACGCTGCAAAGAAAGCGACTCACAATAATTGGCATCGCATCAGTAATTTCTGTAATATCAACAGAGAAACTTTTTTAGAAATAATATCCTTTCTATTCGAAAATACTTACTTTTCTTTTAACAATTCTTTCTACAAACAAACTTTTGGCACGCCTATGGGTGCATCAATATCACCCATTTTGGCTAACTACGTCATGGACGACCTGTTGGATGTTGTCTTACCAGTCCTTTCTTTCAAACCCTTCTTTTTAAAAAAATATGTTGATGATATCATCATTGCACTTCCTGCAGATGGCTTAACTGAAATAGTAGAGACTCTCAATGACTACGATCAATATATTCAGTTCACAATAGAAACGGAGGATGAATCACAGTCAGTTCCGTTCCTAGATACCAGATTTATACGCAATATAGACAACACAATTGCCATAGACTGGTACCAAAAACCTTGTAGTGCAGGTAGATATCTAAACTACCATTCCTACCATAAACATAGTATTAAAGTGAACCTAATAAAACAAATGAAAACGAGAGTTTCGAAAATTTCACACCCATCTTTCCTAAATAAGAATCTTAACATCCTCCTCAATCTGTTCATTAATAATTCATACCCTGCCACACTGGTAAAAAAGATACTATTCAGCACGTCCTCCACTCTAACACAAGCACCCAACGTGAACATTGTCAATAATACAAACAGAAATATAACTGAAGCGACTATAAACTATAAGTTCACTTCATTGCCTTACATAAGAGATATCACTCCAAAACTTTCTAGACTATTCAGAGAAATCAATGATATAAAGATTGCATACAAGCCTGTACTTACAATAAACTCTATTCACTCCAAACTTAAAGACAAAACACAGTCTAACCAACTATCAGATGTTGTCTACAAAATCCCTTGTGCAGACTGTAATAAAGTATACATAGGTCAAACTACTAGGCCCTTGTCTAGCAGAATCACTAACCACAAGAGTGACTGTAGACACCATCCAGAGAGATGTGCCCTTGCTGAACATGCAAATAATATGGACCATAACATTAATTTTAATTCAGCTGAGATTCTAACCTCACAAAATAATTATAAAAAAAGACTGTTTTTGGAAATGACATTTATTGCTCAAGAACCCAATAGTATGAACAAAAGAACAGATATCCAACATTTAAGTGTAATTTATTCATATCTGCTCCACTTAGATAAAAACTTACGTACAATCAATACTAATGATAATAGTTCGAACCTCGTATAAATGCATTTTAACGATTTTTCAGGTTTACTGCACGATAACACTTAAATCCGTAATTCTCTCTATTTAATATTATTCTTATTGTAAACCGCATTAAAAATATTTTTGACAATTTTAATGACATGTTAAAATGACAGTATTTCCTAACCTACCAGTCACTTAAAATGGAGGCACGCAAGTCATGATTTCCCGCTAAATAATTCCATAATTTCAAATTAGTAACGAATTTTCAAAATGTGAACATCAAAATTTTGATTTTATTTTAAATTGTGTGTTTCTACGTCCATATACAATGTTTTTAGTATTGTCTCCAATTTTTGATTTTAATTGTAATTGACTTGGGTTTCAACACGTTTTCTTCTCGCATGTCCTATATTAATTCTATGAACATCCTTATGAACAATCTCAAAAAAGTTGTAAGTAAAATCATTTATTTATTGTTCTAATGAGGTTTCCTAATCTTAATTTATATAAATTGTAGTCTCCCTGAGGATGGAAATGAAATATATGATTTCCGAAAGCTTGGAATAACTTTAAAGAGTACTCTTTCATTTGCTGCACTCCCCAATATTCACTAGTTTATCTCTTAACTAGTCAGCAACGACTACCCTCTCTCTATATATATATATATATCTATATATATATCCCCTGAGGATGACTATATATGTAGTCGAAACATGTAGGGAAAGTCGCTAAATATATTGTTTAGAAAATTTATCATTTGTGGAGGAAGACAGAAGTGTTGTTTTAATTTACAAAATAAACATTGTTGATTTAATTAATAAAACAAAACATTACTAACATAACAGAAGAATTTTTAGAACGAATTTAAATGGTTAGTTCGGCACTATTTAATCCATTTCGGAAATATTTTTAAAATACCGTAAAAATTAAAGATTTTAACGCTCTGCATCTTTTAAATAAAACATCTGCGGACCAATGTTGATGTTAACTATTTGTCTTCTTTTTAGGGAAGGAATTAAAACACGAGCGATAGCATATGTTTTTTGAAACACCCTGTATAAACCAGGAGCTCTAACTGAGTTTTATGTAGTATATTGTCATATATAAATATTTCTCGAGAAGACGTGTTCTAAGGCAAGTTAAAAATAATTCTCGAAACGCTCTTTTGAATTACAAATACTCTTTCAATATCTAAAGCCTGGCCCCATACAATGATGGTATATTATATTGCGGGATATACAAATAGTTCTATCTACACTGTTCTTCAAACTATTGATTATGTAGAAAGTTTTGTTAGGCCTACCACTGACACCATCAATTCTCCCACGATAGGTCTATAGTGATTCCCGAATAACCCATTGTTTTTCTAACGGTCGTTATATCTCCGTGCTTACTGTTATAGAGTGATTTGTCAATAATATATTTTCTCTGCACGATTTGGACAATTATTCAAGATTTTTAACAATACTGATAAAAATCGTTCAAATTTGTCCCACAAGTCCCATTTAAACGGGAACAGTAGACAAACTTCTATATTCGATTAAAGTCGTAAGACCGCAGTTGAATGCAATCGACGCCGAATACCGAATAATACCTTTCCGTATTGAGGGTTTAGTAGGGCTTATATGGACCACGCTTTCAGTGCACATCCAGCCATAAGCTAAAACAGATCGCGATCAAGAAAAGTTTGGGAACCACTATGCTAACGTAGAAACACAGAAAATGTATGGATATCACCTACATTTTTTTATCCAATATAATTATTTTACAGCTAATGATCTGTATGACGCGTATAGCTACACAAATAAAATTTAAGATAAATGCTTTCGACAGTACCTACCCATGCATATGACAGAAAGAAAAAGTCAATTTTTTATTTGGGGTTTAATCGTCACAATTCGCAACTAAAAGAAAAAATTAAAACAAAAAACACGAATATCTACTTAAAGAATTAGACTATTTTACAAATTATAATTTATAAGTTTCAAGATGTGTAGCAACACCCATTTTTTGCTGGTCAGTGCACACTGCACAATATAACGTTGTTTAAAGATAATGTGTATTTTAAAAACTATGGAATTGCCAGTTTTTGCAATTAAAATATTGTGTTGATTGATAGCATTATTAATTAAGAGTAGCATTTAGAAGTAATTATTAAATTATGTACAGTACGTATAGTAGTAATATTTTTGATATTAGTTTGGTTCAGTTGCAAATTATTTTTTAGATTTTGAGTATATTATTTTGTATTGGCATATTGTCAACATAGGGAGGTAATAATAACAAAATTTAGGATATGCGAATGCTTGATGACAGTTCCTAATATACCTGCATACAGTACGTATGTTTCATCGTTTTAGATACAGGGAAAACCTCTGAGAAACGAATCAAAATGTATAAATAAGTAAAGTCTTAATTTTTTTAAAGCTTTTGTTAAAATTGAATATTTTAGAATCTGGTAGTATTGACCAAAATATATCACAAAGAATTTAAAATCGGACCACAAGATAAATTGAATATAAAAGGGAGAAAATAATTTAGAAAATTAAGGCCGTTCTAAACTGTTTGCACAAATTATTTGTGTCTTTCAAAAAATGCAAGGATATTTTTTTTATTTAATTTTTTTGCCAGCCGAGTTCAAGTTCAAACCAATAACTTCAATTAACTAAAATCCATGGCCCATAATATACAGAAATTAAAAACCGAATATTTTGTAAGTAAAATCCTTAGAATTTTACTTACATATTTTTAATATTATATATTATTACATAATTTTACTACAGTATACTCTCAAAGTTCATTGTTCAAAATATATCTGCGACCTTTGCTGGCAAAACTTCAGGTATATTTTAAATAACTTATGCTATCGCTGAATTGTATTTATAGGTAGTATTTAAGCGTATTTAAGCGTGCATTAAATAAAAGAAGCATTAACTTGTGTTGATTCGTACAATAAAGTTTTGTGCTTTGGGCATTATTGTAACATACTTATCCAAATCTATTTGATATTAAATATAGGTATGTAATAGTTTGGGCACACAAAAATAATGTGTCCGCTCTTTGAATTCGGAGGAATAATTTATTTTATTAAGTTTAAAAGGTATGTGACGATAAGGCCCTTCTGTCTTCTTTATCATCTGCCCATAACACAGTCTCGCCCTTCCTCGGCCCTCCCGATCTGAGTCACCTGTAAGGATAGTTGGTCAATAGCGCCGTATACAATCAATAAGCAGCGTACCACGGTCCAATGAGATGAGATGGCTCCATAGGGTCTAATGTCTATCGAATGATCTGGAGATCATTGGGGAATAAACAGGGCATTATTGACGTGCAGAGAATTTTTTGTATATAAAAACACGGTGACGTTGTCTGTCATCAATTAAAACCAAAGACGTACATACAAAACTAGACAGCGCACGACAATAAAAATTTATTTAACAAGTCCATAAAATTATTGATAATACAAACAATGTGTTATTAATGGTGTTATGTACCATTTAGAATTAATTTCTGTAGTGTAAATAAGTAAATACTTTTTCGCCACTTAATTCAAGCTGTAAGATGCGGAAGGCGCTGCCCATTCTTTTTATGTCTGTATGGTCATACCCGATCAAGGAGTTTTGAAAATCTAGGAAGTGTATGGCCTTTAACTGTTGAAACCTTAATTGAATGGTCCTTTTAATTAAAGGAAGTATCCTCAGTATACTTACTCGGAAACAGCTATTTGTAACCAATTAAAAACAAATTTGACTCTGGTCTTCATTTATGCCTTTTTAAGAACGTTCTACTCCTGTTTGATGGGTCTACCATGTCAATAGACCGTTTCAATGCTAAAGAATGTTCATTTGAAATTCCGGTTTCCGTGTGATTTTTTATTGACATGTTCAACCTTTCAGATTTACGTTACTTGAGGTTACCTTAGTCTTATTTGGCTATAAGGTTTCCAGACCATGAAAATAGTATCCCAAAAGTGTAAAAGTATTAGGCGTCCCGGCCCCTACCGCCGAAAAGACAAGGCCGTGAAACGCTCGATTTTATGGACCGATGAGTCATCACAGGTCGACCCAAAAATCTGTTTTATGCCTAAAATATAAGTTTACGCGGTGCACGGTCCATGTTTTTCATTTGTCTATTTTATGGTATTTACTACCTATAATCTTGTAAACTACAAATATTTTTTGGTGTTTAAGTGTGCTTGTATTTAGGTACTGTGCTTCTATCGTTTACTTTTACTTAGACACAAAAAATTAGTCTAAATATTCGAAAAACATTGAGCCAGTGAACGTCTAGGTTAGGTTATTTTGATTTTTTATAGAACTTTTAATAAAAAATCATGCCGGATCGTTGTCGTGTTTCAAACTGTGGGGGAAACTATGATACCAATGGGAAAAGTGTCAGTTTTTAGATTTCCTCAAGACCCCGGGCCGCAGAAACAATGGTTATGGGCAATTAGAAGGGAAGATTTTTTTCCTACTAAAACAAGTAATGTAGGTTTGTGTCTATGGATATTTTAACAAGTTGTAATTATCGGAAATAAAATTATTTTTAGGTGTGTTAATTGCACTTTTAACCCAACTTCATTGAAAGAGAAACAGCCTTCTAGATTGAGGCAACTTGTGAAATTATGGAGGCAGCACTAAAAGGTAAGAGAGATATTAAAAAATATGATGTAGGTAAAATATTTTATGCTTGTTATTGTTGTTCAAATAATTGGTACTATTTTTAAAAATATTTTTTATTTATTTTAGCTGTTCTTACCCAGATGCTTGGATGTTCATTGTGCTTGTCGAAAGATGATATCCCTATGTTAATCTCTACAGAGTTTAAACGCCTACGAATGAAATTTCGAGAAAACTGTTACAGAAAGTATAAAAGCATTAGCAATTTACAATGAATCGATTACTTTCTTTAACTTGGTGGAGGCTTTTGACAAGTTGGCAGAACCAGGCTGTAGATGAGTGAAGGGAAAAGGCGAACACAATATTTGTTTTTCTATATAAGTGAATCACAAAATGACCTTGCCCCAAAATTTCAGTGTTTTTAAATGGCGAACTTAAAAGTGTTTTAATACTGAGGTGAAGAAAATTCTGCGTAGTGACAAAAGTTTTCTGAAATTTCCCTTAAGAGTGACTGACATTAATTCTTTAGAAACTGCGTTTTTCAGAATTATCGTTATTAGATTATTTGCAGGAGTTATTAGGAGAAATTTGTGATTGAAATAATAACTGGAATATTATTTATTTTCATATTCTCTTGTGTATTTTGTGAAATAATTCATATATTTTTTTTTTTAAATATGTAAAATATAACCGCCAGTTAAACTATTCTTTCTTTCCACGTTTACTTTTCACTTTAATCTCCTATCCAGGCAATTAAAATAATACAAGTGCTTTGATATCCATATAAATTCAAATAAAAATATTTAGGATATATATTTATTTGGAAGTACTAGACTACTTTTTTGGTATGGATTTATACTTTACCTAAGTAAAACTTTTCATAGTAAATCGCAATATTAAAAAAGGAATTTTTATTGCAATTTATTTAATCAGGAGGGCGACCGCCATCGGTCCAACCGTGATGACTCACACTTTCTCGATTCAAGAGCTTGTTTTTCGGTGGTAGTGTTCAGGCACGCGGCGGTCGCGTTATGTAGCGGCAGCAGTCGCTCGCGCACCTTTATGTTACAGAAAATAGAACCGTTTTCCCCTGAAGGGTAAAAAACGATTATTTTGGGTCTTGCTGAAGCTTGACCCATTATGAGATTACCTTATACCTTCCTTACGTATGAAGAGTGCCTCCTTACTATAAATTGTCTAAGCGCGACCAACAAGCGGTTTTGTCCTTCAGTCGCACCACCGGCGCCGGCTAGTGCGAAGCATTCTTCAGTACTTATGTGGCCGGCTAAGTGTTAAACCATGGGTCAAGCTTTAGCAAGACCCAAAATAGTCGTTTTTTACCCTTCGGGGGAAAAACGGTTCTATTTTGTGTCTGTGCTTTCGCTTGACCCATCATGAGAAGTATTTGTGCTCTGCCGGTGCGGGAAGTAAAAAGCGTAGAGTGAAAAAATGTAATTTACTGTACACAAACCATCCATAAATATTTATATATCTTTAATAAACAGCATTACCTAATTGTAAATGACAATTAGAAGTAAAGAAACAGGATAACTCTAAGGAAAACCTTAAACAAACTAAGAAAATATTAAGTACTCCTATAATACGCTGAACAGTGAACAGGTACTGTCAGAAAAATAATTATTAATTCTTGTTAGACGGGCTTAAAACAACCAAGGGGATGTTCAATGGAACTACACTCGCTGTTAAGTAACAGTGTAGTTCTCTCAAGTTCTTTGAAATAATATTTAAAGAAATTATGATGATTTGACAATTCCCGCATAGGTGTGCCACAAGAAAATCTTTTGGACCCTACTGACGAACGAATACTTCCTGGGGAAGCTGAAATGTCCGCCTCTTTCAAATCAGTCCGAATCCAACCCGCGATCACTGATCTTGTTGCGGGACCTACTTCTCCTAGAGAAGAAATAAAAATACATGAAAGTCCATCTATAGCTTTTCTTCTAGTACTAGATAAATCAAAAAGCCTCTTAATCCAGAAAATGGCATCCAAATTTTTATCTGTGTTCTGTAAAATTTTCCATCCAGACTGTCTAGATGAGGGCTTATCGGTTCTTGATCCAAATTTTGGCCACAGAATCATATAATCTGGATATTCTTGCATATCTTCTTTATTAATAGGCAAAAGTGTTAAACGGTAAACCCTCCTTCCTGACGCCAGTAATAAAATCATGGCTAAATGCCTTAAACTTAGAGAAGATTATCCTTTTCGGGCAAATTCGATTTCAGTTAATAATAGACTAATATCCAAATAGTTCTTTTATCACATTTTAGGAGATCTAGGACATACTGTCTTTAACATTTGTTGTGTAATGAAATGAGACGATAGTATATCCCCACGTGCTGGATTGGCAAATGTAGAAATCACAGATTTATTTACCAAAATAGTGATATAAGACAATTTCTTAATTCGGTGTAAATAACTTTAATATAATAGCATGGCTAATTGTTGAGGAAAGGGGTTATTTATCGAAACATGATTAGAATAAGCCCAGTTGACCCAGTTCCTCCAGGAAGCGCTATATTTTTTCAATGCCGACTGACGCCAAGCTGATTCTAATAAGGAAATATCAGCTTAACTCTACCCTGTCGTTTGTTAAGTCCACCCTGAACTCTCCAAGCCTCCAAAACGAGTGAATGAACATTCGGCGGAGGCCGTCCCGACTGAATGTCGATCAGATTCAAGTGGAGATCTGGAATTTGAATAGGTTTCTCCAACGCTCGTACTCTCAAATCTGGGCTCCAGAACACTTTTCCCATTTCGGAGCTATTATTATGTGCCTTTTGCCTTGTTCAAGTGTTTAAGTACCTGCAGAATTAGCGTTGGAGGCGGAAAATCCATGCCAGATGAAAATTCCAGTCTCTGCTGAAGGCATCGACAAACATTACTTCTGAGTCATGTATTGACAAAGTCACATATTGAGGAACCACAGCCGAGAGGTTTGTCGCAAACAGATCTTTCTCTTGGCGTTCCGATAGTCGAAATATGACCTCGGTCACACTTTCGGAAAGATGCCATGCCGGAATCGGTTTTCAACGTGACAGGCAATCTAATAGTACATTGTAAATTCCGAGTATATAATGAACTGTCAACTGTATATTGAAGCGACTCGTTAACTTCAAAAGCTTTTCTGTTTGAAGTAATAAGCTTCGCGATTTTGTTCCCCCTTGATTCGTTATGTAAGACACCACCGTTTGATTGTCCGACTGCACCAAAAACAGACTTCTTCGCTATAATCGTCAGGTTTCTTTATATACTTATGTGCACTGCAAACAACTCTTTTATGTTGATATGCAACTTCATTTGTGTTGCTGACCAAGTACCTGACAACAGAGTGTCCCCGAGGTGTGCCCCCAGCCTATATCCGAACCATCCGTGGCTGTATGAATGTCTATATTCCTCAGAAACTAACCAATCGACCAAATATACGATTGCCCTTATTCCTAAACTTCGCAGATAACTTGCGATCCAGTTTGTGAAGAGGGCAAACGTTGCGGTGGCTGAACTTAGACCGAAAGGCAGACGAGTTACGCAATAAACTGCTTTTTTGCAATAAAGGGTTAGAAATCTCTGATGCGCCTCCTTTATAAGAACATGGAAATATGCCTGAGAGATGTCCAAAATCTGGAACTCTGTAGTGGCTTATTAGGTGAAAATTCACCGGAGACAAATAATCGTTGAGACGATTGAGATTGAAGACAGGACGGCTTGACCCATCTGACTTTGGGACAAAAAACATGTTTGACAAAAATCCTGCCTTCACTGCCGCCTTCCTTAAGACTTCCGAATCTAGTATCGCCTTTACCTCGACATCCCTTGTCCAAACCTTATAGAACGAAAAAATTTCATTGTAGCATCTTCACCTTCATATCCCTAAAGTCTGTGCGTTTTAAGAAGTCCGATATCGGATTAAATCACCAAGGGATGTCATCGCTTTTAAAACAGTAAGTCGGTTAAGTTACAATATCTTCGCACCTTCGCTATACTTGATCACACCGAACATCCCACTGGTTTACTGTAATCTATTATTGGGCGAAATCAGAGGTTTCAAAACAAAATTATCTTAGAATTACGCGTTAAACATAAATAATAATTAAATAGATAATTAAATTATTTTGCTATTATTATAGTTAAATCTATATAATAATCGCTATTTTCCAAGAACCAATTAAAATTTGCTCAAGTGCGGGATGGTTATGTTAAAGATTTTGTCAGGTATATACTTTTCCGATAATGACATTATTTTGGGATTATTATAATTAAATCTTCATAATAATTACTATTTTAAGTACAACAGAAAACTGCTTTGCGAGCTGTCCAATGTTGTTTCGAAAAGATGGCAATTTTTAAGGGATTATTTAAACAACAAAAAATCGGAATTGTCAAGACAAGTTGTTTTTTTTGACGAGACATGGGTATTTGCAAACGGAACTTCAACAAAAACGTCTTGGCAGGATGACTCAAAGCATTGTTATTCAAGTACCCGTGCAAGTAATGGAAAAAGGTATATTATATTACATGCTGGTAATGAAGAAGGTTTTGTTTTAAATGCCAGTTTGATATTTTCATCAACAAAAAAAACTGATGATTATCACGGCAATATGGATGCTGAAATTTTTGAGCATTGGTTCGAGGAAAAACTTTTAAAAAGTTTAGAAAAACCTTCCTTAATTGTTTTAGACAATGCCTCTTACCATACGAGACTCGAAGAGAAATTCCCTACAAGCAGCTGGAAAAAGGAAGAAATAAAAGATTGGTTGTCAAAGAAAAACATAAAGAGCAGTCATTTAAAAAAAAGTATGTTGTTGACGAATTAGCCCTCAAATATGGACATCAAGTTTTGAGATTGCCGCCCTACCATTGTCATTACAACGCAATTGAATTGGTGTGGGGTATTAGCAAGAACAATTTGACCAACATGCCTGTAAAAATATCGGTAAGCCTAGCGTTATGATGATGATGATGACGATGATGTTGATTCTGATGAGTCTGAAAGCATGGGTGAAATTTCAAATGCAGAGGAAGACTACTTTTAGTAGTACCTATCTACAAGTAGGTACGTTCTGTCGCAAGACTACAAAATCGGTTCTTTTTAGAACCAAAACTTTATAAAAAAGAATTCGTAAAACTAATTTGTCTGAATACTACAAAAGCTAAAAAATTATTATTTTTCTTTACCTAAACTAATTTTTTATTTACTTTAAATTATTTTATTTAGAAAATGTAATTCATCAACATCCAAAATTACCTTCAATATAATTTATTGTTTGAGAGCCACCGACATAATGCTCAAGAGGTTTTATGGCTTAGCGGACTTCTTAAAACGCACAGACTTTACCTATGTTTATTGCTTGGGTATAAGCTTTCATCTATCCCGGAATCGTTTGTTCCGCTGCATGAAATAAAACGGGTATTCGAAATTAATTTTAATAAAAGGTTCAAGAAGTAGTCCATTTTCTGTGGCGAGATTATGAAAGAAAACAAGGTCTGTCTATACCACCAAAATATTTTGGTGGTATAGACAGACCTTTAAATGGCTTTTTCATAAGGCTGCATGCCTCTGGATTAAATGATCTAGCTATACCGACCGTTGGTAATGCAAATCTGACCTTATTTAGGATTTGGGAGACGATATTGGGATTCCAATTCTAATTAATAGCAACCTCCCATTCCCACCACCCATCTGGGACATACTCAACTGCCAACTGCTTTAATCTTTTCAAAACACCATCCTGGTCTTCTTCTTCTTCTTGGTCATGTAACTGCCCAATCGTAGAAAAGGCTTGGGATAATGCCATCTGCAAACGAAAGGAAATACAATTGCAGTTAGACGTATTTGATTGATAAAATGATTCTTAAGGTTCTGATTGCAATCCGTACGGCTCTGCTATATCTGGACGCCTCCGATTGGCAGCCGCACTGCCCCAACATTGAGCCTCACGACTCCAAGTTTGAGCCGTAAGGTTAGCACACTCCGGACGTTACAGAAAATAAAAGCGTACTGAAGAATGCTTCGCACTAGCCGGCGCCGGAGCAAGAAGGGGGGTGGTGCGACTGAAGGACAGAACCGCTTGTTGCTCGCGCTGAGACGATTTATAGTAAGAAGGCACACTTCATACAAAGAGTAATTCATACGTAACGAAGGTGTAAAGGGGGCATTCCGATACGGGAGACCGCGACAAGTGACCGAGACCGAGAGACCGCGACGTGCGACCGCGACGTACCGCTTTAACGGATTTGTATGTGGTGCTTTCCGATGCAAGCGACAGCGACGCGAGACGGTAGGCGTGGCCATCGTGCGACCAGCGGTCGCGCGACCACACTGCTCTGGAAGCAGTGATACGCTGCGACCTGCATAGTTTATTTCAATTATTTTATACCTAGAGAGGGTTGAATGGCGACGTTTTCTACTCAGGAATATGAATTGTTCATCGATTTAGTGTCTAATCACCCACCATTATATGACAGCACTCTCCAGGCTTATAAGGATAGTATTTTATTTAATTTTTTGTCTTTTTTCTTGCGGTAAAGCCAACACAATTATATCTTCGTCCTCGTCTTCCAATAAACGTTTTAGTGAATGTTTTCTTACTTTAAGATTGTTAGACATGGTTTTCTGAAACGTACACAATTACTAAATTAAACAAAATGGACCTAGCCAAAGTCGCCACGTCCCGCGTCGCGTCGTCTGTATTTGTATGCTACTGGTCGCCGCAGCGACATGCGACCTTTGGTCGCTTGTCGCTCGGTCTCGGTCGCTTGTCGTGGTCTCCCGTATCGGAATGCCCCCTTAAGGTAATCTCATAATGGGTCAAGCGCTTAAATAAAATATTTTCACAACTTATCTTGAGGTAAATGACTTTTACCTTACTACCTCTAACAAATATACATTCAAATAAACAAGTGCTGCTCAGTTTTGACCCGTCCCTAAAATTAATAATGCATGTAATTTTTTCTAGCATCGTAGGAAGTGTATTAAGTTGAGAAGCAGCGGGTTTGGGACATACATAAAAACTTCATATGTTAAAAGGGCCAACGTTTCGACAATATATTTTGTCTTTATCAAGGCTGAAAAAAAAACAGCATAAGGTAATTTTCTTTCTCATGTATAGGTACGTATAAAGGACCAAATACGTTTATGGGAAAAAGGTGGTCAAAGAGTACTTAGCGCAATCACAATTAACGTCATATACGTACACACTGAAAAAATAAATCCTTTGAACCAAGGAATTATAATATTCAGCCAAGAGCTTTTCGGTTTTGAATAGGTCCAAATGCGAAGTCTGTTAAACCAAATTCCTAACTCTCTTAGAAACAGTCGCGGATTTTTTCTTATGAAGATAGCCCATTCTATTGGTTCAATAGCGAAATTTCTGTTGTTCTAAGGACAACTAAATCAAGTTTAGCTTTAAATGTCTAGGCTTGGCTTAAAAGAATTATTCTTGTTCCAAATACGGGATTAGTTTTAATTTAAAATCTTTCTCTGGGTCCAAAGCATTAAATATCTAGTGCCAAGAGCTTTCGGACTTGGCTTAAAAATAATTGCTCTTGTTCCAAGAGGGTAGTTTACTAAGTTTTGGCCTGTAGTGAAACGATCCTTAGGCAATTTTTTTAAATTTCAAAAAAGATACCATAAAACGAAGAAAAAACTGATATTTAAAAAACGAATTTATTACAAAAATAGAAATTGTTTAGGTATACATGTTTTGTATAAAAAAAAAACGACTTCACAAAACATACCGCCTAACTGATAGATATAGAAAATCCCATGTAAATTGGGCTTTCCTGATAAGTTTTACAGCAGAATTGTATTAGACTTTTTTGAAAGTCCTTTATGTTGGACTCGCATTCCATTATTTATCTTCATTATTTTCCGTATGTAAGCTAATTACATAAAGGTTATTTAGAAATAACTTGGTAAACTCGATAAAAATAATACGTCCATTAAAATTTTACACTCGATTTGACATGACACTATCATAATTACAGGTTGTGTCTGGTACAGTCTGGTTAGGTGGATAGCTCGATTGCTACGATATGTCGCCACGTGTAATATTTCGCATATGTATAATTACTGGTGGTTTCATTGAGCTGTATGTCATTTTTTTTATCGATTTTATGAAGCTTCTAAATAAATTTTACTTGGTTTATATCAGAAAAATATACAATTTGGTGTGCGAGTTCATCATGCCAGGACCTTCAAAAGAGTTCAATCCAATTTTGCTGTAAAATAATTAGGAGACCCAATATTTGAAGGTAGCAATATTTACATAGATAGATAGATAGAAACGTCTTTATTTTTTAGCTCGGCGAAGGGCAGCAATGCTGTTTACTTAACCGAACATGGGATTTTCTGCGGCCAGTCTGGCGGTGCACCACCCGGTATAGTCTACATTTTCAAATAAGCGCTATGTCTATTAAACTTAAAAAAATATAATAAACAACCTTAGCGTTTTAGCAAATGGCCCAGATGGAACTGGTCTAAAAATCCTTTTACCGGCGCTATTGTACCGTACCCTGTGCAAACACGAAACCACACCCACTTCTATTTAAATTACGGGCACAAGCTATGGAATAATTGCCGCCAGGCGGCCAGATGCACCTGTGTCAGTGTCGTGTCGTACCAAATTGTGAGTTGTAGTGGGGATTGTTGTTCTTGGGCCAAAAGCGGCCGACTGGAAATCTGAACTTTTTCCTTTTTCTCTTGCGCTAAATAAAACTTTACTTCTTAAAATCACGCGGTCTTTTCCCAACAGCGCCTAGGATTTCAAAGCAAAAGCTTTAGACATGAATTTAAAACATTTATCTCTTGAATGAAATGCTTAATTTCCGCGATTTTAAGACAAGAGCTTTGTATATTGTCTGGAGTAAAAAACATCCAAGAGAAATTCGTTTTTGTTTCAAGAGAACCATTTCTCTTGTTCCAAAATAAATTCTCTTAATTCAAATAACATTCGCTTAAAGCAAAATATTTTCTCTTGTCTACAAGAAGTGACGCTTAAAAGCAACCCAAGAGCGTTGGGGACTTTGGGCCAAAGCCCTCTATTTTTTCAGTGCATGAACAAAATTATTATAAACGTTTAAAATTACATTTTAAAAAATTAAAGTTTGTAAATGCAATATATGTACGTTACTAAAACCAAAAAGAAATTGTCTGTCGAACATAAAACTATTCAATTCCTTAATGTTTTCTACACATAATCCAGAAAAAATACACACATCATTAATTTACAGTGACTGAATGGGGAACCAACAATGATGTTCACTACCACAGTATACAACAGCAACTGACCGTTAGCAATGATGATAGCTGTACGTGGAATTTCTTTGGTTCAGGTTAGTTCAAGAACACTCAAACGTTGAGTATCGACCTTGTGATTTCACCGTATTGTTCAGGGATATGTGGAAATAATATTTGTTTAGGTACTTATATTATTTTCTATTTCCACAATGCTGACGATAAACGATAAATTCTGTGTTGTTATTTTTTGGTTGGTTGCTTTATGTTTGTATTGATTAATAATCCGATTAATTATAGGGAGGAGATAATTATTCTGAATTAGAGTATTAATAACATAATAACCATGTTTTCGTTTTTTGTGCAAATTCGGGGCTGCTTAGATCCTAGGCTTTATAAAAAGGTTCTTTATTGAACCTATTTTTGTGTGGTTGCGTGTCATAACAGATTGTTTAGTAGGCGGCCAGAAGAAGTTGTTTTTGTGAACCAGACGGATTTTAAAGTACATCCGCACTTGTTATAACCATGGTATCTAAAAACGGAATTATTTTTTCCATCTCTATCTACATAGAGAACTTGAGCACAGGATGATAACTATTAAAAAGGTATATGAATAAAATTTGTTTGTGATACCACTAAAAAGTTCAACCACAACAATACTGGACGATTGGCGGGGTTCCCTATTGCAGAACCATCGAATTGTCGGTACACTTCATCGTTATAGGGAAAATATCTAGAATCAAAAAGGCACTCCATTTCGCAAAACAATTCCCTGTGAATGGTAATGTCAGCACACTAAGAAAATTCTTTATATTACAACCCATATTTTGAGATATTTGTGATTAGAAATCGACATCCAGAGAAACGAGTATATAATTACTGGGACTTTTTACACCTCTAATGAACGACACAAATTCAAAAGAGTTTTTTATATTATATTCATATGTGGACGTTGACTTAGAGTTTCATGAAGTACGCTATGTTCGAGGCTATGTTATATTATGAGGGCGAGTTTATGCAACTGACAATCGGTATTAGGCTTAAGTGTTGTTTATGGGTTTTTCTTAAGCCGTATAATTTAGGACATACATTGTTATACGTTTTTATTTTTTTTTTCTTTGATTTATCTAAACAGTTTGGTGTAACAATATTTTTTATTATATCATTTGCTTTATTTTAGTATTTTGTTGTTCGATTGAATTTTCTTTTAAATATTATTAACGTCACTTAGCATATATCTGTCATACCTGTTACATATTCGCTTCTTTGCATAATTACGGTGAAATTACTTTTATCAGAGCGCATAACTGGTAAATTTTGATGTTGTTTGAGAAAAGATGCACACACCCCAAAATCCCGAAGAACCACACCCAGCTTTTCAAGACACGAACTTTTTGCTCTATTTATATAATTTGTTACTTAATTTATGGAAGTTGCCCTTACGTGTTTTTTTAATTTTCTGTAAACACGTGACTACTTAGAATGCATTCTAAATCCTTAACAATAATGGTTGGAGCAGATTGTACGTTTTTGTTCTCTTCTATATAGGAATAGGAATCAGTAAAAAGATCATGAGTACTATTTTAATTATTACTTATTTCCGACATTTTCTATGCAATACTTCGCATCCCATTGTCTTATAGTAGAAAACAATATACCAGAACTGTTTCTACATAACGTAGGTACTAACATGTGTAAATAAACTGATAGGTAACAGGTCGCGAGTTGTCTTTATAATTAAGATGCGCTCGGATTCATATTTTTTTAATTGAAACACGGTAATTTTTATTTTGATATTTAAAATCGATCTTTGAAGTTTTTAAAAATATTATCCGCTTCTGTTTTATAAGGATATCCATGAGACTTAAGAATCTAAAATTGTTCGTAATGTTGTTCGGGTTTATTTAGATAGTTATAAACAGTTAAGTGTTCACGGAAACCCTATAAAACTCAAAACTTTAGCTCAAGTAGTTATAAGCAGATATTTTACTTTGTAGCGCTAGGGCCACTCTGTAAAATACAAGAGAAGATTAAAATTTTAAACACGCGAGAGAATATTTCCACTTTTCCATTAATTATCTCCATGTATTTTTTATTGTATTCGTGACATTTTGCATTAGTTACAGACATTGATAATTTGCCCCTTAGACTTGTATGTAATAATTTAGGAAAAATTAAAAAACAGGGGCAAGCCAAATAACATTGTAACTGTAGTAAGTTGGTAATTTATAAAAGTTTACAATGAAGTTAACCACCAGAAACAAGAAGTAAAACTTGAAACATCATGTTGTTTGCTTCTAATACTCTTTGGTTTACTGCAGACATTAGTAATCGTAGTTTCAATGTGGCTCTGTATGTCCAAAAATTCCAATTGTTTAAATTATATTATAGGTCAATATAGTTTAAGCAAGAAATTTGAAACATTAATAAGATAAATACGTCTTAGTATTTAAAAAACTAAAAATCTCATAAACAGGATTTTAAACTTCATCCTATAGGTATTTCGCTGAAGTGTATTTAGTTTAATAGAAAAACTATAATATTTCCAGGTTTTTCGGATGATCATTTAAGTACTTATAGCTTTTGTTCCACAAATTTGTTTTACATTCAAGAAATTTTTGAATTTTGCAATTTTATACGTCAGCGGATTCGTGTTTTCAATCATTTTTTTTTATTTCGCCAAAAGTTAACTTTTCTGAACTTCAAAGATTCTTGATTAAGGGTTTCTTAAAAAATTGAGTGAGGTACAAAAATGTTTCAGTACTTACATTTATTATATTACATGGTATTTAACTTTAACACATGGCCGATGACTTTTAGTAGTACTTACTTATAAATGTCCCTAAAGTTAGCAAAGCAAGGTCAGCAGATCACAGGTTTCATAACATCATAATTAAAGGCTAATTAGATGCTAATTAAGTGCACAAACCACGATTTAAATGCTTTTCAACTTTTTCCGGAAATTGGAGATCTGCTAACTTTAGATAAAGTTAGCAGATCATAGCCGAAAATCGTAGTATACTCATCGGAATCATTGAAAAACCTAATTATTAATTAAAGGCTCATTAAATGCTCTAAGAAAAAGTGTAAAACATTTCGAAAAAAAAAATGTTTTTTTTAATTTTTTTTGGACGAAGTCCGAACCCAGAAGATCATAGCCGAAAGCCATAGTATACAGATCAGGATCATTGTAGAACCTGATTATTAATTAAAGGCTCATTAAATGCTTCACGGAAAAGTGCAAAATATTTTGAAAAAAATTTTTTTGTTTTTTTTTTCGGACAAAGTTTGAACTCAGCATATCAAGGCCGAAAATCATATTATACAGATCGAAATCGTTGTAAAACCTGATCTGCTAACTTCATCTGAAGTTATAAGATCCTAAATTTTCAAAAAAAAAAAATAAGTACCTAGGCGTTTCGATTGATATGTGCTTTTTCTTTAAGCATTTATTGAGCCTTCAATTATTAATAAGTTTTTACAACGGTCCCGCTCTGTTTACTACGATTTTCAGCAATGATCTGCTATAGTCAAACTTTATTTTATTACATTTTTTTTTTTCAAAATCTTTTTCAAATAATTTTTGACTTTTTTTCAAAGCATTTAATGAGCCTTTAATTACCAATAAGGTTTTACAACGATCCCGATCTGTATACTACGATTATCACCCATAATCTGCCAAGTTCAAACTTTGTCCAAAAAAAATTGAAAAAAATTTTTTTTTTAAATGTATTGCACCTTTTTTTAGAACATTTAATGAGCCTTCAATTAATAATTAGGTTGGATAACGATGCCGATCTGTATTCTATGATTTCCGACTATGATCTGCTAACTTCATCTAAAGTTAGCAGATCCTAAATTAAAAAAAAATAAAAAGGCGTCTTGATCGATGTGTGCTTTTTCTTTAAGCATTTATTGAGCCTTCAATTATGAATACGTTTTTACAACGGTTCCGCTCTGTTTACTACGATTTTCAGCCATGATTTGCTATGGTCAAACGTATCTGAGAAAAATTTTATTTCAAAATTTTTTTCAAATAATTTTTGACTTTTTTCAGAGCATTTAATGAGCCTTTAATTACCAATCAGGTTTTACAACGATTTCGATCTGTATACTATGATTTTCGGCCTTGATCTGCTGAGTTCAAACTTTGTCCGAATAAAATAAAGAAAAAAAATTTTTTGTTTCAAAATTATAATTAGGTTTTACAATGATTCCGATGAGTATACTACGATTTTCGGCTATGATCTGCTAACTTTATCTAAAGTTAGCAGATCTTTAATTTCCGGAAAAAGTTGAAAAGCATTTAAATCGCTGTTTGCGCACTTAATTAGCATCTAATTAGCCTTTAATTATGATGTTATGAAACCTGTGATCTGCTGACCTTGCTCTGCTAACTTTAGGGTGGTTACTTATAAATCCCGGCGCCGGCGCGCCGGCTTTTCTGAACTAAATGCGGATTTAAGAAGTTAATATAGGGTTAGTTCACTAGTGGGTGCGATCGAAATTGTAAGAAAGATTTTTAGCCTCTAGTCATCAGCGAAACTGATCATCAAGCTTTTGTCAAAATATCGTGTCAATGCACAGAAACTTTTTAAACAAGGTTTGCGACTACGTCATTGCACTATGCCACTAGCACATATAAGCTGTTTAATGTATGCAGAAGAACCTCAGCTCTTTACTATGTTAAATAATAACATAAAACATAAATTTACAAATTATGACTAGGTATATCAAGAAAAATTCTGATTAGTACTTACGTAGCGACGACCGCACCACCGCATATTATTATAAGGTATAAAAAAGCATGTTGCAACAAGTATGACAACCATACAATAGCGAACACTCTTGAGCCAACGTAAGAGATTAAATCTCGGATAAAATAAACCCTATAAATAGAGGTTTTCTTAAAATTTGCTAGTCTACTAATAAAGATTAATTTATTAATCAATAAAATAACCTGCTATTATTTCAGCGTATTTATTAACAATGTGCCAATTAACTATTCCTTAAAGCTGTTGCTTTTAAATCTTGCCAAAAAGGATTTTCTTAGTTATGACTTATAAGGTCATAATGGTTTTCCAGATTCCTTAGGTTTAACATAAGAAATTTTGACACCCATTATTAAGGACACATTTAAAATCAATTGGTAAAGGTTAGCCATTTCTTTTTTGAGTAAATCAAACTTACCTTAAAATCGTCAAACTTCTGTCCTATTAAAGGTTGATGAATGATTAGATAACTGATGAGAAATTGACAAGATATGACGTAACCTCAAACCTGTAGTTTATAAATCATAAGAACTTACTTATTTTTTTAAATTTTGTATCATTTTGAACAGTTCTTTGATAATTTTTCTTGTAAAAGTTACTATTGCAAACTAACCTTATATCCTATAAAAAAAAACTGTGTAAAATAAAATACCTCCTGACGGGTAGGTATAACCCATACATGTATAAGTAGGGGAAAGTGTTGTACCTCTGAACGGCTTACAGATTTATTAGTATACCAGGGTGGCCCACTCTCAACGGGAGGATTCCATATATTATCTACTGAACTTTTCAATATTTTTTAAAAACAGAGGAGAACACCCTGCAAATTATGACATTTTTGTATTTCTTGAACAATTCTAAGAAATTTTTGTATGGTACAAGTAGTATCCTATTTCTAAATTAAATAGTCTCAGAGTTATTATAATAAGTTTTCAAAAATTGGGTGTTTAAAAAGGAGCGGCAGAAATAAATGGAATTTGCGTATGGAACATGATTATTTAGTAGTGACTAGCATTTAAAAAAAAAATATAAATACTTATCGGAGCCTTTTGAATTGGCTTTCTAAATGTAATTATTTTAAGAACTTTTAAGTCTCGCATTTTAAATAGAACTAGCCAAACACGAAACAGAAATATTTTGGTATGGCATAAAACTAACGCACTAAGAGCAATACATATATTTTGGGCAGCTACTAATACATGGTACTACATTTATGGTGTTGTAAGGTACACTATGCTTAAAGATACAATACTTTCCCCTACATTACGTGACGTCTCTGGGACATCCTTATAGGGTTTCGAGTAAAGGACGTCCCTGAGGTGCATAGCAATTAAGATAGTAATTTTGCTCGTAATTTCGTAGGTACGATTGTCATTCTTACGAAAGCCTGTTTGGACATCAACATACTGTTAGGGCGTCACGAATATCCATAGTAGATTATACACAGCCGTTTAAGGGGCGTCCGATATGCTATTCAAAATTATACAAAGTACCTAATACGGAGTCAGTAGCCTTTAAAGATATAAAATTCATTTTTGTAACATAAATATCTGTAGAACATCATAAAACGAGCGGAATATTACATCTTTTTTAAATTTGTTAATAGTCGTACTTACTACATACATTAGTAAATATATATAGTATCTACATAAGTTACAGTAGAATAATTAGAGCGAGATGTTATCATTTATATATTACGTTAAAAAAATCCCATCTGGTATGAGGATCAAAATTATAATAGTTTTAAAAAATGGGTAATCAAACATTTACTATCCATTTCTTGGATTTTTCTGTTGTGAATATTGTGTAAAATACATATTATATAGAAAATAAATAAAAATATTGTAAATTGTAAAAATGGTTTATTTCGAAATCCAACCATTTTATTTAAACTCAAACAGTCCGATTAGATGGTAACGGATTTTGATATCAAATCCATACGATATGAAGACGTGTGTTTACAAGTTGCAAATAATTTCCCTTTATTTATTCAGCTACTGACAGAGGTGGATCCTTGGGCGGATCTATGCATCTATGTATGAGGTTGTTCTGCTGCCACCCAGGGCCCCGTGGAAATAAAATGTCCCCGTCTCCCGTTGCAGATAACGGGATATATATAGTTTTCATTGTCTTACATTTTTTCTTATACACAGTTGTTTGACAAAATGGTAATTAGTTTGGTTAATTAGGTAGACCCTCAAGTTCAGGGTCCGGGCCTGCCAACGGAAGCAAATATGCATAGGTACCTACGAGGGTACCTATCTTACCATATTTTTGCATTTTCTGACTAATAAAATTCTTGTTTTGAAAAAAGAAAAAGAAACGTAGTTATTGGATACATCCTATAGTAAGTGACAGAAATAGTAAACGATTTTCTTATACACTTTGTAATAAAATAAAAAAAAACAGAAAAAAAAATTAATTTTACCTAGATGTATAAAGCCTCTTTCCAAGAATTATTATAAATGCTTAAAAAGAGCCATGTTCCAAACACACCATTATGAGGAAGCCAAAGAATGTACCTCTTCCCAAGCACATTTCTTCTTTATTTCATTCTTAAATTGATGGCCTTAATTTTTCAGTACCTATCTAAATTTTCCATTGTTAAAAGTTATTCTGTAGTACTGGCAATACGGGAAAACAAAACCGCCCAAAACCGTCCAACGTCTGTTTCCGAGGGGTGTCTCACTAGTCACCCCTGGTAGTCAGTGTACATACTGTAAGGAAATCGCTAAAAATCACTGGTAATCATTGGAAATCATCGGTAATCATTGGAAATCAAGGGAAATCATCGGTAATCATCAGTTATCAACTGGTATTCACCCGTAATCAACTGATAATCACCAGTAATCACCAAATAACTGCGTTATTTATGAAATTAAACAAAAATCTTTAGTAATCTGCCGCCAAGGTCACGTGACCGCGATGTTCGGCAACGGTCGACAAGCCAGCCGTCGATTAACGCCAGACACCAGCTGTCGCGAAATCGACGCAACAATAGGAATGGTAACCTAGTGCACGATTACGTCACAGATAACAACATACAACTTTTGACTACTAGTGCGCCCACGCACTATCCAGTCAATAATATGACACCTTCATATATCGATTTAATATTAAATAAAAACATACCAAATCTCCCCGAGTTACGTATCTTGAATGAGTCATCGTCGGATCACTTGCCCTTGTTGCTCGAGTGGAGAACTAGAGCAACTTGTGAAAGTGGTCTAACATCATGGATATTCACAAACGCAAACTGGAGATTATACCGACAAAAAATCAACAACAAAACAAAAATTAACAACCAAATAACTGACATAGAAACTTTAGAAGGGGAAATACAGGACTTTACAAATAATCTCCACAGTGCAAGGAACAGAATCGCTAAGAAGGTTAGCGTTAAACCCGCCGAAGATCGTTTTCCCGGGGAGATAATTAACTTAATTAAACTCAAAAATTCTTTGCGGAACAGATGACAGCGCCTCCACAACAGACTGGACGGTGTGCGTGTGCGGGACTATAAGACAACCAATAAGCGACCATAAAAACAATGCCTGGCAGACAACACTACAAGGACTATCTACCCAAAACAACTCTCTTTGGAAGCTAACCAGGCGGCTCACAAACAAATTTAATAAAATCCCTTCGTTCGACCCAAACCTTGTACTAACCGACAGTGACAAAGCTAATGTTCTAGCAAAGCATTTTGCTGATGTGACTAGAGGTTCACCCAACATCACCCCCGAGCAATATCGAATAACTGATATAGTAAATAAAACAGTACACCAAATGTACCCCATCCCTCCCTCTGTCCTGTCCAAACTAATCACATCCCCTAATGAAATCAAATTCATCATCAAATCCCTTCCTAACAACAAAGCCCCCATAGTGGACGAAATAAGCCACATCATGCTTAAAAATCTACCAAAAAAGGCCATAGTTCAACTAACTTATATAATAAACGCTATTTTTATGCTTCAGTACTTCCTTATGCAATGGAAGAAGGTCATTCTTGTTCCGATTCTGAAACCGGGTAAAGACTCCACTGAAGCAGGGTCTTATAGACCCATTGCACTGCTTAGTGGAGTTTCGAAAATCGCAGAGAAAATAATTCTTGCCAGAATGCACAAGTTTAATTTGTTAAAAAATATTCCAATACAGCAATTTGGCTTTAAAAAGCATCATGACACCACGTTGTTGATAGCTAACGTAGTCCAAAATGTAATTAATAAAATGAACATGAAACAAAATACAGTTCTTCTTGCGTTGGACGTAAAACAAGCATTTGATACAGTATGTCTGAACGGGCTTCTATTTAAGTTATTAACAACCCATGACTTTCCATTATTCTTCATTAAGCTATTTCACTCATACATAACAAATAGAAGTCTATCAGTCAGAGTAGAAAATGCACTATCCAACGAACACAAAGTCCACTCCGGAATCCCACAAGGTACTGTACTTTCCCCTTAGCTCTTTAATCTCTACACCTCAGATATTCCTACCTATCCTTCTACAAACTTGGCCATATTTGCGGACGACGTTCTGGTTTACGCCAGTTCGTTCTACGCAAATGTGGCCAAGACACACATAAACTTTCGCTTAAACACCCTACTTCCGTGGTATAAAAAATGGAAAATGAACATAAACCAATCCAAATGTGAATATTTAATTTTATCCCAAAAACGTACAAATAATGTCATACACCTGCCATTAAAAATAAACGACACGCCCATTAGGCCCACTAAAAAGATGAAATACCTCGTGAAATACCTATTCGTCTTAGACACCAGACTCAAATTTCTACAACATACATCCTATGTAATCCAAAAATCCTTTGCAGCAATGCAAAACCTTTACTCCCTTCTTGCCCCAGATCCTCTCTTTCCCCTCATAATAAATTGACGATATATAACTCATTTATAAAACCTGTGCTCACATATGCTGCTCCGGTATGGTGTAGTATATCTGATACACAAATGTGTCGCCTTCAGCGCATACAAAACAAGATGTTACGGAACATAACGTCACCTGGCAGATACGCTATGGATCGCTGACCTTCATGCTATGGTGAATACTCCATATTTCGGGGATTATGTCCGCGAAATATCGAGCAAATTCTTTAACACCAAACCGGGTCAATCGGTCCTAACGCAAAATATGTGTCAGGTACTCTTCGCGGATCAACCTGTTCACAAACCAATTTACTCGCGGCTCCCAATTTATTACATTAATTCCTTAATTTTTAAGTTCATTTTTCATTTTGTTAATGCCGCAGTTGTGTGGGAGACGCTGCCCAAGAGGCAAATTCCTCCTACACATCTGCGGATACGCCCCCTACACCTATACCTACTCCCAAAACCCAGAAAAATCCAAAACATCCAAACATAGTTTTACCAAATCCCTTCCACTAATTAAATCATTACCCCTTATACTCATCCCTTACGCATATATTTTAAGCAATCTATGTCAATGAATGAATGCAGAATGAAAAGAGAGTGAATGGAGTGTGAATACATTTAAGCCTCGATTTAAGCCTTCAGCGAAAACAAAACTTGGGTATCACCATTAATTACACACCATAAGTTCCTAAAAACAGCGAGTAGGTTTTTTCGGTATTTTTCCTACGCTATCTACGTAGCAAACTATTGAACAGCATATAAAAACGCAGACACTTTTTTTAAACTTAGTAAGAAGAGCCTGCCTACGAAAGCAAATCTACGAGGATACCTATCTTACCATATTTTTGCATTTTCTGACTAATAAAATTGTACGTAGTTATTGGATACATCCTATAGTAAGTGACAGAAAAAGTAAACGATTTTCTTATACACTTTGTAATAAAATAAATAAAAACCCAGAAAAAAAAATTAATTTTACCTAGATGTATAAAGCCTCTTTTCAAGAATTATTATACTTAAATGCTTAAAAAGAGCCATGTTCCAAACACACCATTATGAGGGAGCAAAAGCATGTACCTCTTCCCAAGCACATTTCTTCTTTATTTCATGCTTAAATTGATGGCCTTAATTTTTCAGTAGGTATCTAAATTTTCCATGCTTAAAAGTTATTCTGTAGTACTGGCAATACAGGAAAACAAAACCGCCTAAAACTGTTCAACGTCTGTTTCCGAGTCTGTTTCATACCAACACAAACACATTATGTTTAACGAAGACGAATTTTATTAATGATGCCTAGAGTCATAAAACCGCTTGCACAAAAGTATACTATAATATAATGATATAGTCGGATCTCGAGAATACACCACTAATAAAATCAAACTTTAATAATAAGCTTAAAAGAAAATCAACAAATATTATCACTCGTGTTATCACAAACTAGAAATAATTTCTGAATAATTCCAATTCTGTACAGACTAAAAGCAAGTTTTATATTATGTATTCATAAGCGCTTATTTTAGATAGTGATACTTAAAGTCTCACTTAAAGTTGATTAGAGTAATGGTAAATAAACAAGGAAACAAAAAGTGGTTTAACAAAATGTAAGCTGAATTTACTTGCATAAGTCAAAACTTGCTTCTGCCTTAATTACATATCACAAAAATGAAAACGTATATAAGCTGATTTCCAGTATTCCTAAGTACCCGAGTAAGTACCTATACAGGGTGTTTCAGAATAAGATGCTGATCCTTAACGGTGTGAATCCTTAGGTGATTTTAAGAAGAAAAGTTCAAATTAACATATATATCCTTAAACTATCAACTTTCAAACTACAGGGCGTTAAAGTTTTAAGAAAAAAATCGTTTTTCTATCATAACTTTAACAACTTCCTAGCTATTTTTATAAATTTTTCACGCATGCCCTCTAAGCATCAATAGCCATTTTTTGGTGAAGAAAAATTTTAAATTTTTTTAACCAGTGGCGTCCTGAAAGGGTTTGGACTAGACATTTTGGAAAAATATTATGTACGCCACAGATTTTTCTCAAGATAAAAATTATTTTTAGAATACTCATTCATTTTAGGCCAAATTTGATATCTTGCCTTTTTATCGTCCGACAAACAGTTTCCGACAAAAAAAATAAAAAGCATTACTTAAATGCGCATTCGCTATGTGCCTATGGTTTCTGACAAGTAGGCTATGAACTTTGTTAAGGAAACAATGACAATAACGAAATATTTTATGCCAAATAGTTTTGACAGCTATTTAATTTTACAAATGTCGAGTTTGCGGATATGCATTACCTGTACGGGCTTGCTGACGGCAATGCATTCGAAGCCAGACGATTATACCAAGAGCGTTATCCAAATGGAATAGTTCCGGATGCACGAACGATTTCAGGGACTCACAGAAAGTTATGTGAAACGGGATCTTTTGAAACAAAAAACTACTTAAAAGGGGCACACCAAACTACACGAACACCGGAAACCGAAGAAGCTGTTTTAAATTAAGTGGAACAAAACCCTAATAAAAGTACCAGAAAAATTGGGAATATTTTAAATATTACTCATGTCCTAGTCTGGAGAATTCTTCAAAGTTATTTGTTATATCCGTACCATATTCAACGGGTTCAGGCCCTACTTCCTAGGGATTTTCCATTACGCATCAATTTCTGCCAATGGTTTATTCAAATGGTTACCGAAAATCTCCAATTTGATGCCAGAATAATTTTGTTCACGGACGAAACTAATTTTTCCAGGAACGCCATACAAAATTTTCATAACAATCACCTCTGAGCAGAAAAAACCCACATGCCATTACGGAATCCCACCACCAAGAGCAACTTTCTGTAAATGTTTGGGCTGGAATTATTGGTGATTATTTAATTGGGCCTTATTTTTTACCAGCCAGATTGAACGGAATCAATTATCGCCAATTTCTTGAACACACTTTACCAAATTTACTAGACGACGTCCCTATTTTAACCCGACATCGTATGTGGTTTATGCACGATGGTGCACCTGCTCATTTCAGTCTCTTAGCACTAGAGTTTTTAAATCAACATTATAGTAATCGATGGATAGGGCGCAGAGGAACACAATCGTGGCCACCTAGATTCCCTGATCTAAACAGTCTAGATTTTTTCCTGTGGGGAATCTGAAAACGTTGGTTTACAGCATCCCAATAAATACTGAAGAGGAGTTAAGAAACCGCATAATAGTTTGTTTCGACACTATCAGGAATACTCCAAGAATTTTTCAAAGGGTACGAGACTCAATGAGGAGAAGAGCTGAAGCATGCATTCTTGCAGGTGGTGGCCACTTTCAACAGTTAATCTAAATTATTTTCGTTTTTGTTCAGACGTTATTTAATGTTAGTTGTTTTAATTTAATGTTAAAAAATAAACCATAGCGAATGCGCATTTAATGCTTTTTATTTTTTTTGTCGGAAACTGTTTGTCGGACGATAAAAAGGCAAGATATTAAATTTGGCCTAAAATGAATGACTTAAAAATAATTTTTATCTTGAGAAAAAGCAGTGGCGTACATAATATTTTTCTAAAATGTCTAGTCCAAACCCTTTCAGGACGCCACTGGTTAAAAAATTCTAAAATTTTTCTACACCAAAAAATGGCTATTGATGCTTAGAGAGCATGTGTGAAAAATTCATAAAAATAGCTAGAAAGTTGTTAAAGTTATGATAGAAAAACGATTTTTTTCTTAAAACTTTAACGCCCTGTAGTTCGAAAGTTGATAGGTTAAGGATATATGTTAATTTAAACTTTTCTTCTTAAAATCACCTAAGGATTCACACCGTTAAGGATCAGCATCTTATTCTGAAACACCCTGCATAGGTACTTTTAAATAAAAATAAAACAAACGCGAACAAAACTTAAAAACGAAGAAGATAACATTTTACAAACAGTCTTTAAATATAAAGAACGAGATAAAAGATGAACAATAAAAAAAAACTATGTTTTTATACAAAAGAATAGTGTGTTGTATAAAAACTAAGTTTGAGTCTTGGTTTTAGTGGTCAAAGTGGTCGTGACTCTTCCCCAAAAATAGCACCCTGTAGATAGTTTTAAATGGCAATAGATTAATTCTGTAGGTACTTCAATGTGAAACCCATCTACAAATCCTGAAAAAATACATAGGTATGTTAAGCAAACAAAAAGTAAATACAGAAAGCCAAAAAAATCTGTATCTGTATCTTGGAAAAGAGAAGTTTCCGGACCTATATTATTAAAATCTCTCTTCATTGCTTTTGTACAAAGAATAATTTGTTTAAATTTGCCGACACAATACTTGGACACTTTGTATACCTACACAAAAAATAGGTTACCGTTATTTTACATACTTACATTCCTACAAAAAGGCGATTTCGTTTTATTAGGACACAACAATTAAATTGGGAATATTATCGTGAAATACATAATCTAGCTTTTCTGATATCTGTAAATTCCACGCAACTAAATATTTCTCGAAAGCAATGAGTTCTGCGCAATTATATAACACACATTATTCTTGATTATTAACGGTTATAGATTTAATCTATCCTAAAATTGGAGTATCCTCATTTTCACGCACATGTATGAGGAGAACAAACTCTGAACAGAGATGAAAGATCCCGCCGATCAACCATTGCGCGGATAGCAAGTCCAACTATGTGGTCCATGACGACGTAACGTGCATCAGGTACTAATAAAAGCTTACACACACCGACGCGGCTACGGCCACGGTGGCGGTGGCGGCCGCGGTAGCGGCCAATATGAACACATTGAATTAAATGAGTAAAATCCGAGGTAAAATCATACCAAGCGCGGACAGGTCTAGACCAAGCGGCCTGAGAGCAGACAACTGCAGCGATCTGATCTGCGGTGGCGGCTAACCACAACGTGTCGAGTTTGGACGCGAGAAGTGACTGTTAGTAATTGCGAATAATATGAGAAATATTATTGGATAAAGTCAAATTATATCCCATATATACTTTATGGTTTAGGTCATCCAAATTACAAAAATATAAAGGCTAAAAACAAAATGTATGTTTTAATCTTCTTCATCACTAAATAAAGCCTCTTCTTCAACATCGTCTATCAACTCATCTACCCATGGTACTGTAATGGCTGTGAAAGTCAAAAAAAGGACAAACAGTTAACTAGAAGTAAACAAAAACAACCACCAATAAACTACACTCTGAATGATGTAATGGAAAAGCTAGAGATCATGGAACTTAATTATAACTCAGTATATTCTAAACTTATAGAACAGGAGAAAATCAATAAAAAACTACAATCTGAACTGGAGGACATAAAGAAGCAACTAGACGGGAAGGAACAAAAAGAACTAGAAAATAATCTGATTCTGCAAGGTATCCCATATAAGGATAACGAAACCATACCACAGGTTGTAGAAAAGGTCGGACAGTTCCTAAAAATACCAGCAGGAAAATTTGCTGCATATCGCATGGGTAGAGAAAAAACAAAAAACAGCCCTATTAAAGTGGTTTTTGAGGATAAAACCGTAGAAATGAACTGGCTGAAAAGCAGTAAGAAATTTGAACTAAAAAGTAATGACTTGGGATATAGTGAAGCCAATAAGGTCTACTTGAACAATGACCTAACTAAAAGGAATCAGGAACTATACATGGCGGCAAGAATATTTAAAAAAGAAAAGGGATATAAGTATCTGTGGTATAAGGATGGTAAAATTTTGATCAGGAAAGATGAGAATACTAAAATTATTCTTGTTGAAAATAAAGAAAGTTTAAAAAACTGAGCGAAACCCACTGCAATAATCGGTTGACTGTACTATTTGTAAATATCCAGAGTATAAGAAATAAATTCGATGAAGTGCAATGTATGTTAATGATAAATAAGTATGACATTTTAATTCTAGTTGAGACTTGGCTGTTAGAGAGTGAAACGTGGCTCTTTGAGATAGAGGGATATAAAGCTATGCATATTTGCAGGATGAAGAGAGGCGGAGGAGCATCCATTTATATTAAAAGGGGGATTAAACATAAAGAGGTATGTAGATCACACCCAGAGGATGACCTAAGTTGGATCTGTGTACAAATAGGTACAATGACAATAACCACAATATATAAACCACCATCTTATCCATATAATCAATTTATTGACATCTTTGATGGCATACTTGCTCAGCACCCAAAAAATCATCTCGTTGTAGGTGATTTTAACATAAATTTGTTAAATGTGGTAAATTATAATGTAAATAATTTTAAAAACTTGATTATGTTGAATAATTATATTATTAGGAATATAGTAAGTGAGGATTATGCTACTCGGGTGACTCCTAACACTAAAAGTTTAATTGATTTGGTAATAATTGATCAAGCAGGTAGTAAGCATTGTTCTTCAAAAATTATAGTAGAATGTAATGACCTATCGGACCATATGAAATTGGAAAATTATAAACCAAAAGTAACATACAAAACAAAACATATAAATTATAAAAAATTCAGAACATTGTTTAGTCAAAGAATAAATGATAGTATAAAAACTTTTCAAGAGGTAATTAACTTGATTGGGTTATGTATAGAGAAAGCTGAGTATGAGGATGTAGTACGATGTCATGAAAATAATATGTGGATGAATAAGGAACTTTTAAGGTTAATTAAGGAACGAGATAAGGTATTTAAGAGAAAATGTATGTATCCCCAAAACGATATAATTAACAATGAATATAAAAATTAAAAAAACAGAGTAACAAATAGAATTAAGATATTAAAAAATCAATATTTTAGAAATAAATGGTCTGAATGCGTGACTCTAAAAAACAGTGGCGTTTTATCAACGGTCTAGTAAAGAAAAAAAATCATTCTACAAATATTGAATCTTTAAATGTGAAGAACAGGGAAATAGTAAATCAATTAGATATAACCAATGAACTTAACAAACACTTCTGCACTATAGGTAAAGATATTGTAGAGGAGCTAAATACTGAAATAGATAGTTTAGGATCTGAGGATCGAGAAAATCTTAGAACTTATGAAATTTACTGTGATAAAATATCATTTTTGAGTCTATGTAGCGAACAAGAAATTATTGACATTATACTTGATATGAAAAAATCATCTGCTCCAGGTCATGATCAAATTACTATTCGTGATATACTTAATTTGAAGGATGATCTCATTGTAATTCTAACCAAACTTGTCAATAAGTGTCTTGCAACCGGTGATTTGCCTCAGGAACTGAAGATAAATAAAGTAAGTCCTATATTTAAGTCTGGATGTAAAACTTGCATGAATAATTACCGTCCCATTAGTGTAGTCCCTACCTTTGCGAAGATTTTGGAAACTGTGATAAAGATTAGGATGATGTCTTTCATTAATGAGTATGTGCCGCTCGATCGATTTCAATATGATTTTCAAAAAAAAAATAACAAATATTACAAATAAAAATTAAACCGGGACGTTTAAAAATACATTTTTTATTACTTAAAATACGTATACAACAAATATCTTACAGCTCCACTCACTGCTTTGGTGTGAACACGTCTGACTGCTAATATGATCGCCACCGTGGCTGTGGCCGCGTCGCGTCGGTGTGTGGAAGCCTTAACAAGAAGATGAAGTTACCGCGCCAAATCGGCATGAGCGCGAATTCGGAACTTTCCGTGATCTTTCGATTGGTGATTTACCCTCGACATGGGTTCTAGAGCTCTCTTTATGACTTGTTCCAACTCAAAATAATTTACACATAGTAATGAGTTAAAATAATGCACGTCCGGGCCAAACGGCACAAAATCAATTAGTAAGTTTTCCCAATTCAAAAGCCGAGTTCAGGTAACCCATAAAATTGTTACAAAATGAGGGATTGTGGTCATACCAAATATGTGTTTAAAATGTTAATAAAAAATCTCTTTCTGGGTTGAGGCGAATCAAAAGAAGCTGAGTTATTGTAGCGTTTTTAAACAATTTGTGATAATTCGTATGCTCAGTTTGAACAACATAGAGACGTGCGTTAAAGTAGTAAAAGAGTAGATAGGATAAGGGCTATTCGCCACACCGCCGTTGCTTTAACATTAGGGGCTATCCGCCGCCCGATTTACATGCATTTAACATAGGGAGATTTCCGCCACTGCTTTAACATGGGGGGCTCTCCGCCGCCGCTCTTGCATATCTTTAACATGGTGGGCTATCCGCCGCTGCTTTTACATGCATTTAACATAGGGAGATTTCCGCCAATACTTTTATATGGGGGGCTATCCGCCGCCCGCTTTAATTGCATTTAACATAGGGAGATTTTCACCGCTACTTTAATATGGTGGGCATTTAGCATTTACATAAAGCCACCGCATCGCATTATAATTAGTACTATATACTATAATAATATACTATAAGATTATTCCTTAATAAATTCTTAATCTCCACTCAAGTGAAGTAGGATAAAAAGAATTGAACATCGAGTAGAATGTTAATGCAAGATTGCAATTATGCCTAACATGAAGATATTAATTGGTGAAATGTATGAAGACTTTCTAATATCAGAATCATATTCACGGTTCTATGCTCGAACTGGTAATGACACCGAGGCACAAGATATGGATTTGTATATCACAGAAACAGAGCATGCAGATCTATGTAAAAAAGGAGCCGCTGCGTGTAAGGACTTTTTAGAGACTAAAAATTTGGTAAAATTAATGTTAGAATTTAGAATATTAGACTTAAAAGATAATATTTCAATAATTCGAAATTATATGCATAATAAAGAGTAAGTAGTATGTACACAAATGATTTATTACAATCCATATATTTTACCTAGGGGGAAAAAACAAACAATAAAATAATAGAAAATATTAATTTATTTTAATATTAGTAAATGTTCCAGTCACTCAGTGTCTATTCGTCTCTCTCGGCTTTTTGAAAGGTCTTCCTGGCGGACTGCGACATCTTTAGAGGGATCTTTATAATTATGTTGTTCGCTAGAACGTATGGGTAGTGGATCATAGGTCTTGGCTGGAGGGTTTAGATCCCAGCTGTGGTCGATTGAAACAGGTGCCCATCCCAACTTATTTTAATGACAGCCCATGTTCCAATTTCTCTGTGTCTGTTCCGCCAGGATAAATTGGGACATTCGGTCTCTCTCGGCTTTTCGAAAGGCCTTCCTGGCGGACTTCGACATCTTTGGAGGGACCTGTCTAATTATGTTGTTCGCTAGAACGTATGGCAGCGGATCATAGGTATTGGTTAGAAGGTCTATGTCCCAGCTGTGGTCAATTGGAACGAGTGGACTTTGCTCGTCCCAGCTGCGATCGATTGGAACAGGCGGACTTTGCTCGTCCCAACTGGGGTCGATTGGAGCGGGTGGAATTTGCTCGTCCCAGTTGCGATCGATTGGAACGGGTGGTCTTTGCTCGTCCTAGCTGTGGTCGATTGGAACGGGTGGAGTTGGCTCGTCCCAACTATAGTCGATTGGAACGGGTGGTGCGAGCTCATTTTAGCTCTCGTTAAGCAAGATTGATATATTATTTACTCTAGTAAACATAATTGTTACTGGTATCGATTGCATACGAACGGGCTCTATATATACTGTGTATAAACAGGATTAAAACAGACATTAACATTTACCCTTTCTGTCTTATTTTTAAATCTGCCTTAACAAATCAACTTTCTCTTAACGCGACGACCCAAAGAAACAAAGAAAAACAATTTTGCTATACAGAAAAAGAAAAGATATGATAAATGCTAAATATGGGTCATATCTTTAGAGACAATAAAGAAAACAAATAGGAAGAAGGGTGATTTCCACACTTAGAGACAAACACAAATAGTTACTAAAATAAATGTTACAAAAAAGTGGTAGTACATTAGAAACACTTTGAAACATTATTCATAATTAATAGCAATAAGAATCTAATAAGAAAACATTTTACTTTATATTTAACAAGAATAATTAGTAGATATAATTTCTATTTAACTACATGACATTTACGAAATTTAAAATAATAGCCTCGAGCGATTACAAGTAACCTTTTATTTTTAAACAACAACACCGGATTTATTTCCATGACATTTGCTAAATTTCAAAAAATTAAAACATGTTAATTAATATAATACTGGTCTCGGACAATCGCGCAAGTGACCTTTCAATATTAAACGATGGAACATGATCAGTTATTTATACTATAAATAAGCAATTCGCGTTGTGGTCTTTACTTAGACGTTTGTGTAATGAATACCTCGTCTAGTTACTCTGTGAAACCGCACATTAATATATTACAAAATATTCTAATTCCGACAGAAAAGATGAGTGATGATATTTGTATAAACAAGGAATTTATTTGTTTTTCGCCTCAGTTTAACGCTCAAGAGTGTAACCTTTTTGATCAAGATTTATGTTTTACCTCGGAAATTGATCAAATTATTCAAGGAACACTTTTCCAAGATAACGTATTATCGTCATATTTAGAGGAAAGCTTTGAAAATAATTTTGAACTTTTTAGAGATGACCCGTTAGAATTATCAGATTTATCAAAGGTTGCTTCTAAACCAGAAGCATTTATAGATCAAGGTGGTTTGGATTCAGCAGAAAGCAATATTGTAAATGATTTTGATGTGCTTAATAATGAATTAATTCCTTGTAACATATCACCACAATCTAATATAGGGTCAATAATTAATACTCTCAAACAATTTAATTCAATTTCAACACAAACAAGTAATACGCGTTTGAACGCACAAACGCAAACGGAAGAAAGTAAAAATGAGTTAAGTATTCAAAAATCTGTATTAGATAAACAACAAACGTAAAACTAAAGCGACTTTAATGAGCTTGCAATTCTGTTTAAATGACTTTTACAACATCCATTCAAAAAATTTTACAGGTAGTGAAAGACAAAAATGGGCTAAAGTTATGGAAGTATTTGGAACAAGTGTTAATTTGTTATTGTAGTTTAAATTCCTCCCACAATTTTTTTTTCCTTATTAAAAGTAAATTTGTGTGAAATAATATTCAATTAGAACTGGTTAGTCAAAGGTTGCATGACAAAGTTTAACACAAATTTTAAGACAGAAAAAATGGCATTCGAGTGCACAACTTGCAAGAAATCGTTTACTAGAAAAGGCAGTTTACTACGTCATTTGCGAAAGTCCTGTGATATGAGCCGAAACAAGCAGCAAATATCTGATATGAAAGTAAAAAGATCGAAAACTTTTAAGAAAACAGGTAATACCAATATTTTATATTAATTGTACTAATACATACCACTAACAATCGTAAAAAAAAACAAAATGCGAATGCCACACTTCTTCCATAATATGTTATCTTTAATATGTTATTTATTTTTGTTTTAGAACCACCAACGAAATATTGTGTCGATTGTAAAAAGATGTTTCCTAAAATTTTATTTACAAGTCATCTACGTTCAAATGAACATAAAAATATTGCGGCCGTACTGTCAAATGGAATTGAAAGCATCAAATCGGCATTTAAAGAAAGAATAATATCATACAGAATCAAGCCTGAAGGATTTCATATCAATGTCAAGCAATTTTTTGGAGACATTTTTCAGAAACTAAGAGACTTATTAGAAGTAGAGATTCAAAAACACAACTGCATGAAAACTAATTTGGAATTATTTGGATTATATATAAACCCTGTGAATGGAATTCACAGTGTGAAGTCTTTTAACACACAATTTAAAGTACTCTGTCAGGCTTCTGACCTAACCCTATATATTGATGATATGAGTAAGATAATCGAGGTTAAAGCTGATGATATGGCAGAAAGAGATTCAGGTATAAAAAATAAGTTAATTACTATATCTTGATAATATGACTCTATTGCTTGGGTTAAATTTTCGAAGATAGTTACAAAAGTTTTTTCTTTTTTTTTACAGGATGGAGCTTGGTCAACATTTTGCATTTGGAATTGGAACATTAATAAGTATAATCCACTCAAAGCTTCCTCGCATATTGAACTACCCAGGGATATTCAGATGAAGGGAGCCATCGTCAATATAAGGAACAATGACCAATTTTGTTTTTTCTGATCAATTGTGGCAGCCTTACACCCTCCTACAGGATTGGAGTTTGAGACAAGTTCATATCCACACTTTACGACAGTATTGGATGTCGCAGGTATCGATACACCCGTTAATATTGGGAACATCTCAAAATTTGAATTACAAAATAATATCTCTATCTATTAATGTTTATGGCTTAGAAAAACTAAAAAATGATTGAGGTCTAAGCATGAAGTGATTGGACCTTTACATTATACCAAGATCAAACAAATTAATCATGTTAATTTATTGTTAATAAGCGATGAAGATGGGAATTTCCATTATTGTTTAATTTTAGATTTGTCTAGATTAGTTTCTAGACAAATAACAATACATCACGAGAAAAAACATTTCTGTGGCGGATGTCTAATATATTTTTTAACCATTGTAGAATTAAATAGACATACTATGTATGTACAACAGAAAACAAAATAGATAAATTTGGCAACTCAATACCTGGAAATATTTTGAAATTTACAAATATTAAAAAACAAATGAAACTTCCCTTTGTCATTTACGCAGATTTCGAATGTATCCTTAAGCCTTTAAATAATATGCCCAACGATCTGGAAACTAACCAACCTTACACGTTGAAACAATACGAACATATTCCGTACTCCTTTGCATACTATGTCAAATGTTCTTTTAACAATAAGGCTTCCAATTGAGAACTCTATCGGGGTATGGATTGTTCTAATGTATTTATAAATTTGATCGATATTTATAACAAGTATTTACAACATACGAAACCCATGCACCCTTTAAGCGAATTGGAAAAATTACGTCATAATTATACAAACGAATGCCACATTTATAAAAAAATAATCAAAACGTGTGTAATTTAAATTTTAAGATACCAAGTTTCATTCCTGTCATATTACATAACCTAAAAAATTACGATGCCCACCTATTTATTAAAAATCTCTGCCAAAAAAAGAACGGTTTAAGGTAATTGCACAAAATAAGGAAAAGTATATAACATTTGAGAAATTTATTGAAGTAGACTCTTATTTTTATAAAAAAAGCGGAAAGCAGAAAACAAAAATATTTAAGCATTCGCTTTATAGACTCCTTTCAATTTTTACCATATTCCTTATCAAAACTAGCAAAAACTTTAAAAGACGATCAATGCATAGAAATATCAAAGTATTTTAAGGACAAGGAAAAATTTGATTTTATTCGTCAAAAAGGTGTTTTTCCCTACGCATATCTTGATAGTTATGCACAATTATGCAATGATGCCTTACCCGAAAAAGAAAATTTTTATAGTGACTTGGTAGATAAACATATTAGTGACCAAGACTATGATCGAGCAAAAGATATATGGAATTTGTTTGAGTGTAAATCCCTTGGTGAATATTCCGATGTTTATTTAAAATCTGATGTGTTACTTTCAGCTGATGTCTTTCAAAATTTTAGGAAAACTTGTCTCAATACATACAATCTTGAACCAGTGGCGTATCTAAGTTTTCTTAGTTATAGTTTTGATTGTTTTTTAAAATATACTGAAACGAATTTAGAACTATTGACGGATGTTGACATGTTACATTTTTTTAAATATAGTGTCAGAGGAGGGGTCAGTACCTGTGTTTGTAGAATATCGGAAGCAAATAATAAACCAGATAAGTATATATTGTACGTCAACGCAACAAATTTGTATGGTTTCTCGATGGTTCAACCACTTCCTGAAAGTAACTTTGCTTGGGTATCTCCAAAGAAAATTGAAAATTTTAATGTCCTAGACATTTCCGATACATCTAATAAGGGGTATGTTTTAGAAGTTGATTTAACTTATCCGGTCGATTTACACGATTTTCACAACGAATTTCCTTTTTGTCCTGAAAATTACGAACCACCCAATTCTAAATGTTCAAAATTAATTCCAAATTTAAGAAACAAGGAAAAATATGTAATTCATTACACGTTGCTTAAACAATGTCTTTAAAATGGATCAAAATTAAGTAAAATTCACAGAATCTTAGAGTTTACTCAATCGCCATGGCTAAAAAAATATATAGATTTAAACACAAAATTAAGAACCGAATCTAAAAACGAATTTGAAAGAAATACCTATAAATTGGCAAATAAATGTGGAAAAAAGAATGGACATAAGGTTGGTTACAGAGTGGGTAAAAAATGGGAGAAAAGATGGCGCGGAGAACCTCATTGCAAAACCATATTTTAAAGATTCCTTTGTATATAATGAAAATTTGGCTGCTATTCAAATGCAGAAAATTTTGGTCGAATATGATAAGCCGGTGTATGCAGGATTATCTATTCTGGACATATCTAAAACGGTAATGTATAGTTTCTTTTATGATTTTTTAAAACCATTATATCAAAAAAAGGTGAAATTACTGTACACAGATACTGACTCTTTTATCTTGGAAATAGAAACCAAAAATGTATATGAGGATATCAAATGCCATATCGATGCATTTGACACTTCAAATTGTGAACCTAATAATATGCATAACATGCCAATAACAAAATCCGTAGTAGGTAAATTTAAAGATGAATATGCTGGTGAACTCATAGAAAGTTTTTATGGCTCTGGAGCGAAAGCTTATTGCGTTAAAACTTCAAATACTGTAGTTAAAAAAGCAAAAAGGGGTTAAAAAAAAGTAGCATTAATAAGCAGTTAAATTTAATTCATTATAAGGATTGTTGAAAATAACTCTAAACTTTTTTGTAACATGTATTTGTTCAGATCTAGAGCACATACTATTTTTACGTAGATAGTAAATAAACTAGCTCTAAGTTCAACAGATGACAAACGCTATAAGATTTCAAACTCTTTTGATAGTCTTGCATGGGGTCACCAGGATATCCCACTATATGAGTGGGTTAGGAATCAAGAAGATTAGTAATCCCCTCGTCAATTGTTAGTATATTAAGGTTCACAGCTGTGAAATATTTCAGTCTTAACTAATTTTATTAATAATGTGTTTAGAATCTTTTGATAAACAAATTGATAACATATCTTATAGAACATATGATCAACGACTACGATCGTTTAAAAGATGGAAAGGAAAATTATCGCCTGAAATATTAGCAGTCTGCGGATTTTATTATCTGATGATCGAAGATGTGTGCGTTTGCTATTATTGTGGCATAGAAATATTTGATTGGAGATACGAGGACTGCCCTATTGAGGAACATTATAAGTTTCATAACAACTGTGATCTAATCGAATGTTTGTGGCGATATAAAATGAAAGACAAAATATTACAAGAAAACCAAAATAATTGCAAAATATTAATACCATTGTCTATAATTATTCTTGTATTTTCACTATCCATGTTTATACATATTTGTTTTCCTGTAGAATAAACATATAAAAATATTAAATTGTGTTTTAATTACTTAAAATAACCTTTGAAACTGAAGAACCTTGGTGGGGTAGCAGCTATAATAAGAAGTAATTCTTGTGTTATTATTCAGTCAACAATTTCGCTAACAAGATGTATTCAACATTTAATCAAGGTTGGGGATATTTCACAAACAAAAGTGAGGTTAGCCGCGAAAATAAATTTATTGAAAAAATTTTAAATGCTAAAATTTATTACTTGAACAAATCCTCAACAAAATTTATAAATGTTGGGTTAAATTTGGAGAATTTTTCCCCCAAAGTAGTTATTGGCGGCCATAATGGTTTCAAAATATTTCTGACCGAAGAGGAGTGGAAAAACTTGCTTATTTATCAAGGCGTTCTAACTAGCTATTTTTATTCGTTTAATGATGACACGACTCCAGTAAAATTTGAAAACTTCACAATTTATTTTGAAATGTATCAGCAAAAATAAAAAAAAGTGATGGCTATTATGTGACTCTTGCTTGTGAATCCATGGATAACTTATGGACTCTTAAGGGACTAATTAATAATAGGATTCAAATAATTAAAAGACAGGAGTTTACACAATATTTCAATGTGTTTAAAACTAGTCTAAAACAATCAAACAGGGAAAATGTATGCACCATGTTAGAGTTGCAAAATTTGATGACGAAAAATGGACCAAAAAGAAAATACGAAGAAAACAGTGACTTTCAGTGAGCAAAATGAAGTTCATATGCGCGTCTTTTGCCTATAGGAACGCTCGAAAAAGCAATTTTAGAAGCCAATATCTGGACCAACTACGATTTAAAAGACGAATTTAACAATGTGAAATTAAACTTTCTCATGTTTTAAATGAAAAACATAGAATTATAATATATGATGATATGTTTAAATTTAATTAACAATAAAAATACATTTGATTAACATAATTGCTTTATTTCTCGATTTATATATTACAAAACATCTTTTTTGGGAATCCAGGAATTGTGAGATTTGTCAAGACCTAACCATTTAACAAATACTTGACTTCCTTTTTTTCTTAACATTTTTTCAACGTATATTTACGTCTGGATGTTGAACTTTTTGCAACTCCTCTTGGTAAAATCCACCTTTAATATTTTCATTTTTCTCATCTTTCAGGAGATATGTGGTGGGGTTTGTCAGGTTTACTTTTCGTATTTGAAAAATTTCGGTCCACCAATTGGGCGTTTAATCTTTTGCAAACAACTCTCTTTGCTTCGAAATGCGAACAAAGCCTTCAACTTTAAACTTTCTATGATCCAAATCGACTATTTTTTTAAAAGTGAAAGAATTTTGTAATATCGTTTTTTCATTTCCTGGGTTAACGTCAACAGGTTTATATCCTGTAGTGCTATGAGTGGTATTAATATATTTTTCAATGATACTTGGCAACGCCGTATACCATTTATAACTACCTTGATTACTAAAATATTTCCACATAATATTTTTAAGAGTTCGATTAACGCGCTCAACTATACTTGCTTTCAGGTTGGAAAAAGTGCTATAATGATTGATTTTAAACTCGTTCATAAGCTGTTGAAAATCTTTATTGTAAAACTCCTTGCCTAAATCAGTTGGTGTATTGTTTTTATCTAATATTGTTTACATAGCGCTAGTTACCTCCTTTCCTTGCTTACGCTTAAGGGGTTGAGCCCAGACAAATCCTTTGATAGTTTTTCCTAGCAGGTTTATGTAATTCGTCGACAACTGTTTCCTTAGGGAGAGACATTATGTTTTAAGATAATAACTATCCCAATAGCTTTTATACGTGTTATCTCATTCCTTAAGCTTTTCACTTAAAATTACTTTATCCTCTTCGTTAAAATATTCCGCAATTTTGTCAATTTTTTGATTACATCATTAAGATTATCTTTAATTTTAGTGTTTAGATACTTTAGTGATGTGGGATTAAGTATAGTATCTAATTCACCCATTCCTTGATCGATTTGATCCAGTTCCTGATTTAACTTTTTAATGATACTTTGCAAGACAGAATGAATACTAGTGACAATCCGCCTTTCTAATAAAGGCAGCTCATAAATTTGTCGACCATTAAGAAAACTATCCACTATTTCTGCTTTAGTTGTATTTGAATTTTCAACATTTCTTATCAAGCCTTTAATTTTTTCCTTTGCATTGAAAAATACTACTTCCTTAATTTTTATTCCCATTATCTGATTCATTTTATTCAATATTCGCTTTCAAAGTTATATTTTCACTTGTAACGTTCTTCCAATAATTTAATATCTTGAATAATTTTATTAAGATTTACATTCATATTCAAATCTGTACCCAAGTTCTTTATTTCATCAACTTTTTTTCCAATGTCAGAAATTTTTAATGAGATATTGTTATTCTTTTGTTAAGTTGTTCTAATATTTTCTATTTCTTTCTTAGTTAAATATTCTATGGATTTTAATTCTGAAATTTGTTGTAACATAATTTTGAATTGTTTTTTAACACTACTAATTTTTCATCGTCCTTTTTGTGAACCATTAAGTGTAAATTCAAAGTCCTTTCAATAGTTTTTGTATTCTTATTCATTCCATCATGAACATCTTTGAAATTTCCCACCTCCATAGAAATCCTATCGTAAACAGCACTTGAAAACTTTTCAAACTTTGTTATAAGATCACTTGTTAACTTTTCTTGAATGTCATCGATATTTATGACATCCTTTATATTAGTTTGTAATTTAACTAGTATCTTCTGAGTTTCTTATTGTAAACTATCAAGGACACTTATTTGTTTCTCTACAAGACCTACCTTAACCTCAGAATTTAATATTCTCTTGTTGATATTTTTTATAGTTTCCTTGCTGTAATTTTCTTCCTGTGTATACTTTTGCTCTAATGTTAGTACTCTACACCTCGCTAATATTTTCAACATTTTCAAGTGATCGTTTATTTTGCATCGTTAATTCTTTTTAAAATTTGAAGTTTTCAAGTGATTTTGTTGCAATTCATATTTAAAGTGTTCAACTACCTTGTTTTCAATATAATTTAAATTTTTTGAAATATTATTGGATACTTAATTTTCAACTTTTTTAACGAGATCTTTAATTTCTATACTATTTGTTTTGAACTGTTTTGAAATGTGACCACCAAATTTGTCGATAGTCATTTTGTAAGTATTCTGAAACAGGTGTAACATTCTCTTATATGATAACGTTTGCCTCCTTGAGCTCCTCAATGATTGATATTGCTTCATTATTATGACCGGTATGGCCAGCATTCGTTGAGGCCACCAATAAACGAAGTCTGTCAACAAACTCGTTAACATTATCCCAATATACATAATCAGTATTATTTTTATTAACTTTTAGAGTTAAACTTGATCCTTCTGTATTTAAAGTTGTTCTTTGAACTCTATATGGAGCCTTACGTCTTGTGAATGTTGAGATAAACGTTTCGGCTGCAGGATTAAGAGCTCTTGTTTTTGTTATTACTTTTTTTTGTAAGTATGGTCCAATTATTGTTACATATTTACGCGACCCATTTCCTTGAACTTGCTCCTCAGGACTATTATTCCTACGGTATGCATTAGTTCGTGCTAGAATATCCATATAATTATCCAAGTCTTTAGCGCTATAACCTTTTCGATCTTTTTTAACTATTAATTCATATAAACCGGGGGTGCCTTGATAGGTAATTTCTTTTATTTTAATATCTTTCCCAATAATTTCTACAGGTTGTTGTGTTAGTCCCAAAAAAAAAATTTCAGTTTCCAAATCATGAACTATACCATAATGGTGATCAAACGTATGTTATAAATCCTTGACACCTTCATCAATGTATTTACGAGGTAAGTTGTGAAAGTCGTTTAGCCAATCTTGATACCCAGGTGTACCAACATAAGACTGGATTGTTTGCCTAGTTTGTTCCAATAGATCTGAAAGATTCCCTATCGTTGAATCGGATGATGAAGATAATCGCTCTGTCTCAGCTATAACGCTCCTTTCTTGTATGGTTGGGATATGACTCACTGAAGCGACGCTAGTATCAAAAAAGGAGGGTATTTCTGTTGGCAGAACTGGGGTTTTCCCAGTTTTTCTTATGTTTTTTGTTCTTTGGGGGGTTGATGTTTTATAAAATCTTGTAAATGACGGCTCCTTGTCTTTTATGACAACAGGTTCAATTTTACCAATGGTTGAAATTAATTCTTGCAAAGGTTGTGTTATTGGTTTATAAGTTTCTTCCAGCCTCGAATGAAACTCAAATTCCGCATTTTTTGAAGCTTGATATTTTTTCTTAACTGTCTTCCTTGATTTAACAAGTTGTCTTGCTAATTGTTCATTCATGACTGTATATTTTGAAATAGCTGTTTTTGTCTAGTGGTGTTGTTTTTATAAGTAAATGTATAAATCGAAACCTTTTCGATATCTACCTGAATTTATACCGGAATCTTTATCTATTACCATGAATCCAAATTTCTCTCGCCAACACAATAAACACATTTCTTTAAACTGATTAAATGTCATATCAACGTTTATATTATTATAAACATGTTTTAAATTTGTATTATCTTGTTGAAAAATAACAATTCAATTTGCATTGTCACGAATTAGCTGCTTAGGAATAGAAGAATATGTTTGACACAAGTAGAAACAATTGGTATTTCTATGCCTTCCAAAACAAAAGTAATCCTTTACAATTGTCTGATTACAACAAACTATATCGTCAAAAATTATTATTGCGTTTGGCATTACTTTTTGGGGTGAAATTATATTTTCTTCATCCTCGGATTCGTAATAACCAATTTACTTTATTGGATTAAAAATGTTCTTAAATATTCATACTTGGGCTGATACAAAGATTTTGAATAAATATATTAATTTTCAAATCGTAAACCGTTGGGATCTTCAATTAAGCCGATTACAACATTCGTTTTACCACAACCTGACGGACCGAGAATCAAACATCTTTTGCTACTTCCTTCGAACAGTCTTCAATGTTTTCTTAATATATTTGTTGATGTATCATGATTCTTAATTATTACAGAGTACGGTTGCTTTTCAACTCTCATATTATATAAAAGTACTTAAGTTCACTGTCAAACTGAAACTAATCATTCTATGTTAAGACTTTAACTATATAATGTTTCAATCACACAACAAACGTGTTACTTACAAATCGAACGACAAGCAAAGAGGATCTGGTTTACTAAACACTCTTATCAATAAATTGCCCTTTGAATTACATCTTCCTGGTTACAATTTCTGTGGACCTGGGAGAAAATTAGAAAAAAGATTATCAAGAGGTGACAAGGAAATAAATTTATTAGACGAGGCTTGCAAAGAGCACGACATTGCATATTCGCAATCAAACGAGATAAACAGAAGGAACGTTGCCGATAAATTACTGTCTGAGAAAGCAATAGCCCGATTCAGAGCAAAGGACGCTAGTTTTGGAGAAAAGGTGGCAGCGTTAGGCATTAGTGGCACTATGAATGTTAAAAGAAAGTTGGGTATGGGTCTAAAAAGAAAAAAGACCAAGGGAAAAGGAATAACCTTGCATCAAGCTATTGCACAAGCTAGAAAAGGACTTAAGGGAAAGCAGTTTAAAAGTTTACATGAGGGCATTAAAACAGCTGTGAAATCAGTTAAAAAAGTGGTAAGGTTCGAATATCTAAAAGAAGAGTAATACCTATTCCAAATAGTGGTGGATTTTTACCACTTATACCATTATTTGCGGGCCTGTCAGCTTTAGGCGCCCTAGGAGGAGGCGCCACAGGAGTAGCAAAAGCCATAAATGATACTAGAGCAGCGAAACAAAAATTAGAAGAAGATAAAAGACACAATCAAACGATGGAGGCTATAGCAATAGGACAAAAAGGAAGCGGGCTGTATTTAAAACCATATAAAACAGGATGCGGTTTGTATTTAAAACCCTATTCAAAAAACTGCTAAAACATATACCCCTAAAGACTCTTACTAATTATGATTTACCTAAATACATCAAATTTCTACAAATTCCCAAGTTTAGAGGTATATTTATGAGAAATAAGCTTCCTAAAAAAATTAAGAAGACTGAAAGTGGTATTATTAATCTAGATGATTATAGTGGTGATGGAACTCATTGAACAGCCTACATAAAAAAAGAAAAACAAATAATATATTTTGATAGTTATGGTAATCTGCGACCACCCGCTGAATTTATAACATATTTCTTTAGCGATAAAAATAAAAATGTTATAAATTATAATTATAACAGGTTTCAAGATTTTAACGCTACAAATTATGGACAGTTGTGTCTAATATTTCTTTATAGTAACACATGATACCCAATAAAGATTTATTCATTTGCGAAATATTAAAGGGACATGTCCTATAGTTTGGTTATTTGCGGCAATTCAGCCATCTTAACTACTGAATTTCACCCTCCTATATATCTAGAAGAAAATATTGATTATGTTATTGGACTTGTAAATCTTGAAACATTTAATGTAATTCCCAACATTGATGAGAGTAATAATCGTTTCTTTTACGGTGAAACTGGTGAATTTATAACTATCCCGCCCGAAAGTTAAATGAAATTGATAATATCAACAAATTGCTTCAAGACAAATCAAAAGAAAAACAAATTTTATTTTATCTTCACGCTAATAATAATACGTTGCGTTCAGTAATTAAATGCTCCGAAACTATTATTTTTAGAGACGGCTCTATAGGCACATTGTTGGGATTTCAAAATCAGATACTAGATTCGAGAGAAATTCATATTTCTGAACGACCTGCAGAAATAATTAAAGTAAACTCAATAAATATCGACTGCAGTATCGCTGAAGGTTCATACTTAAATGGTAATCCAGTTCACATAATACATCAATTTTTCCCCAATGTGGCTCCTGGTTTTAAAATAATAGAATCACCCCAAAACGTTATATACTTCCCAGTTACTGCCAAGGTAGTAGATAAAATCATTATTAAAATATTAGACCAAGAGGTAGAACGTGTTAATTTTAGAGAAGAAACCATAACTTTAAGACTACATCTTAAAAAATTAGATGAACGATGGTGATTATTTATAACAGGAAAAATCAATATTTTAGTGGAAAGCTTAATAAGAAAGAAAACAATCGTAATTTTCTCAGTAATAAACAGAACTCGCAAAGACTAACACCGTTAAATCTTCAGTTTCTTATAAGTTTAGGTTTTAAAATTAAATAAAATATGGAGTATCTAAACGTCAAAGAAAATGTTTTTGTTAATGATTTAATATTAATTTGGGAGGTATTTTTCTTCGATCCCTTTAATCCAACAAAATTCGGACCAAATGATAAAATTCGCATTGCCCTGCAACAGACCGGGAAGTATCCCTTGCCCTGCAAAAGTGAAATATATTTGGAATTACAAGTTACCAAAGAGGATGGTGCACCGTTAGCAAACACTGTTTTAGTCCACAACGGCCCAGCCTTCTTGTTTAAAGAAATGCGTTATGTTTTAAAAGGTGTTACTCTGTTAGAGATCTCGGCATCACTTCTACACTTAAGGGTTATGCGTCGTTTAACCAAAACGAAAGCGCAAAATAGGAAAATGCCGGCTGGTATCCAAAAGCGAAAGCAACTGATAAAATTATGACAGATGACAAAGGAAACGTCTCTTTGTGCATTCCATTAAAGATGTATTCAGGGTTCTTGGAAGATTACAATAAAATTATCCTGAATCCCCAACAAGAGCTTATCCTAATTAGAAGTAATGATTCGGTTGATTCGCTACTGCGCACTATCGAGGCTGAGGAAACAGCAAAAATTGTAATCACAAGGTTTTGCTGGAGGGTTCCACATCTTACTCCGGCAATCCCCCAAGAATTGGCATTAACGAAACTTGTCGAGAGAAACAGTGACATACTAATTACTTTTCGAAGTTGGGAGCTAGTTGAATATCCTGAATTACTAGAAACTACAAGACATAATTGGCCTGTAAAAACTTCAACCAAGGTTGAAACCCTTCGCCATGTTTTAATCGCTTTCCAAAAGAATAGGCGTGGCAATATAAAAATGGATACGAGTAAATTTGATCACTGTGAATTAAGAAATATAAATATATTTTTAAACTCTGAACGATATCCCTATAACGACCTTCAACTCGATTTTAAAAACAACAAATTCGCTACATTCTATTAAATGTTTTGTGATTTTCGTCAAGTATATTATAACTCTCCGATGGAACCAGTTTTTAGTCCTACCGAGTTTAAGAGTAATGCGCCTATTTCCTACATAAATTGTTTACACCAAAGAGATTTGTTACAAACTGGTCCCGTAACTATGAGGATTGAATTTGAAACAAAAGAAAAATGCCCGCCAAAACCGCCGCGTATTGTCTCATTATTAATGATAAAATATTACAATATATATATATATATATATATATATTATAGTTACAATCCGCTAACAAAAATAGTAAAGCAACTTTAAATCCCCTACCACCAGTGGCTTGTTTACCATGGAAGCTAGGGAAGCGCAGCTTCCCCTAAACGATTTACTTAAAAAAAGAAATAATCCAATACAATCCTACTAGAACTTACAATTAATTTTTAAAATTGTCCTAAATTTTATTTGTAAATCGGGCGAATCCGACCGCATTTTCATAAGAACTCCATAATATGCTATCTAGTTCTACTTCACGGTGATGCCCGATTGATTTCGAGACATGCCAACGCGCCATTCGCGCCGCGCCGCCGGATTGCAGGAACGGGAAGCGATTAGACAGCAGCGTATTGCCGTATACTGTTTTACTGCATCGAACAAATTAGAGTGGCGCATGTTTAGGCGAAATTTAAAACCGTGCATAAATATTGGGAAAAGTACGCTGTTTTCAAACAGATTATTATTTTAATTATGGATCCTGTTGCTAGTTCAAGTTCGGCTGAAAGTGAAAATAGACTTTTGTGTGAGTGTATTGTGTGTCAGATAGTGGTACAAGGATTTTCCACTTATATAATATTTGAGGAAAAAAAACAAATTGTTTCCAATGATAGGCCCACTCCACCTATTCCTAATTTAACAAAAAAAACTAAACTTTATATTAGACATTTTCAAAAAGAATCATATAAAACTTGTAAATGGCTAACTGGTTGTGAAAATAAGTCTCTTCTGTTTTGCTGGCCATGCCTCTTATTTTCTAGTGAAAAGAATTTGTGGAATAAAAATGGATTTTCGGATTTAAATAATCTACATAAATTAATTAAAAGACACGGGTCTAGTAAGTCGCATTTACAGGCAATTATTAAAGAAGAAACTTTTGGTAATATAAGAATAGAACACGCATTAGACAACCAACTAAAAATTGCTTCGGAAAAACATAACCAGGAAGTAGTAAAAAATTCGAAATATCATCCCCGATGGGGAAAGAATTTCAAATTTTTTGTTATTAAAATATTTAAAAATAAATTTTAAATTGATGCACTTCATATGCGTAATAATTTGTCAAGATTTACTCAAAAAAGGGCGTGGCACCCCAAAAATTTTCGCCTGCGACGCAAAAAACACCGCCTTCGGCGCAAGAAAACGCAACACTTTCGGCAGCCCTGGTTACAGCTTCCCATTGTATTAAAGTCTGGACACGCCACTGCCTACCACACTTACTTACGATTGATATAAAAAATGCATTTAATTATTTAAGAAGCTTAGTAGTTGTTAGCATGCCGTCAAAAGAAGAGTTTTCTGAACGATTATACGCTTTTATTTATAAGTTAAATATACTTAAAAAGGATACTAAAGACCATTTTAAAAAGTTTTCTATGTTAAAAATTTTTTCTGCTTTAAACATTAATTAGGATGTGTTCCAAAATTGTTATGAATGTACAAGGATTTAAGGATGAAGATAATAAATTTATTCCTAAGGAATTAGCAGCCTTTGATGGTGAGAAGATATGCCACTATGTTTTTAAACAACCCTTTGCAATAAAATTACTTGCCCCAAAACTGTACCAGCAAGCTAATTGGTTAATGAATAATCATTTTTGTATAAACTGGAACCTAGGATCTACCCCTCTTCATCATTCTGATGATATTGTTATGAAAATTACTGAAGACGTCCAATTTGTTTTTGTCAAGGAAGCAGAAAAGGCAGAGTTTCTAAGAAAATATTCTTCCAAACCCATAATTGACCTAGATAAAGAGCCAGCTTTGCTTCCAACAACACCGAAGTGTATATATCATTCAAAATCACCATCTGTTTGTGCGTTATCGAGTGTATTTTGTCTGTTTAAAAACTTTTCATGAAGGAATAAAAGAATCTTAATTTTATTTACTTTTTTATTTGTAACTCTAGCATCTACTACCATTAGTACATTAAGTCGACATGTTAATAGGTTCTGCAAGTTCCTCATCGATCATATTGATTGCATCCAATACTGTAGGGTCTGTAACATAGGACTTTAAACCCTCTCTGTTAAATTCATACACCAGATTCATCAAGTTGAAAGTTTTAAAAAAATCTACACAGGCGTCTACACCTCCCCCATAACGCTCTGCTTGGTCTTGATAGAAGTTACTCCATTGTGGGCGACTGTGCATAGCTAAATAATATTGCTCATTAACCCTCTCGCAAAAGCTTTTGTGTAATTTCTTAACATGCTGGTTTAATGCACTCACTATTTGAAGAATCCATTATAGACGATAACTCGAGCGATAACTAAATGTTGTAGTCTGGCAAGTCTCGTTTTAAAGCAAAATCCCCATCCATACTTTAATGTTTGCTCGGAAGGTTAGATAACATTTGAGCGGGGGTAAGTGGTGTAGGTACCATTTAACTTTCATACGCCTTTACTGTCTTGTCATGGCTGAAGGTGGCACCGCTCTTTTTGTGGACATTCAAGGATATCACTGCTCCTTTGGTTACATTCCAAAAGAATTGTCGATTTATGATGGGATTCGTTGTTTAAACTATCTATTTAAATCTCCATTTAAGAAAAATTTGTTAAGTGCTGAAAATTTGAAAAGTGTGACTTGGGCCGAAGAATATCACGGTCTTGAATGGGACCGAGGGTATATTAGTCTCCATGAAATTAATAGTATTTTAAACCATGTAGTAAATTGCTATCGGGCACCCAAGATCTATGTGAAAGGAAATGAAAAGGCAAACTTTCTAAGGAAGTTCTTTGATGAAGAAACTATCTGCAGTATTCCTATTGGTCAAGAACCACAGTTAAGTAAATTTAAGAAAATTCCTGAATGTTATTTCCATAAAAATCTAAATTGTTGGCATTGCGCTGTGGCAAATGTAAAATTAATCTATAATTATAAAAATTGTTACTAATTTTTTTTGTTTTTTTTTTTCGTCAAGTTCCTGGAAAGTTCTGACGGTCAGTCTATCTGTCTGACTATATGTCTGTCTGTCTGTCTGTCTGTCTGTTCTGTCTGTTCTGTTCTGTTCCGTCTGTTCTGTCTGTTCTGTTCTGTTCTGTCTGTTCCTAGGGGTATTCCGCATGGGAATTTTGGTGTACAATCTTTGGGAATTAGTGAGAAATTAGAGGAATTAGTAGGGAATTAGAGGAATTAGTGAGGAAAGAGGAATTAGTGGGGGAATTAGTGGGGAATTAGTAGAGAATTAGTGGGGGATTAGAGGAATTAGTGGGGAATTAGTGGGGGATTAGAGGAAATAGTGGGAAATTAGAAGAATTAGTGGGGAATTAGAGGAAATAGTGGGAAATTAGAGAAATTAGTGGAGAATTAGAGGAATTAGTGGGGAATTAGAGGAATTAGTGGGGAATTAGTAGGGAATTAGTGGGGAATTAGTGGGGAATTAGTTGGGAATTAGTAGGGAATTAGTGGGGGATTAGAGGAATTAGTGGGGAATTAGAGGAATTAGTGGGGAATTAGAGGAATTAGTGGGGAATTAGAGGAACTAGTGGGGAATTAGAGGAATTAGTGGAATTAGTAACAATCCTGGGAATTAGTGTACACATTTTTTTCTGCGGGTTACCCCTCGGTCTGTTCTGTTCTGTCTATTCTGTTTTGTTCTGTCTGTTCTGTTCTGTTCTGTTCTGTCTGTTCTGTTCTGTTCTGTTCTGTTCTGTCTGTTCTAAGCGGGCGGCGGATAGCCCCCCATATAAAAGTATCGGCGGAAATCTCCCTATGTTAAATGCATGTAAAAGCAGCGGCGGATAGCCCACCATGTAAAAGATATGCAAGAGCGGCGGCGGAGAGCCCCCATGTTAAAGCAGCGGCGGAAATCTCCCTATTAGTGCAGTCACTTAAGCAAAAATAAGGGGTCAACCTCGGAATGAGAGATAATAAGCTGGAAACTCGTACAAACCTTCATTTTGGTGTTCTAAAAGTTGTCTCAAAAGTCTCATAAAATCTCGTGTAAGTTATTCAAGGTCAAAGGTCACAAAAATCAGTTTTTCGCGATTATCTCGGTTTCTATAGCTCCAATGATATTAACATTTATTATGAAATTTGTACAGCATGAAATTTGCGACAAATTATGTTTTAAAAAATTCTTCATACGCCCAACTGTTTTTAAGATAGAGGGCAGAGAGCCCGCAACGCTCAGCCATACTCGCTGTAATGCAAGGTCAACCGTGAATCTCAGTAAATAATACCTTGTGTAAAGTAATTAAGTTATTTGTAACGCTCCTGCTGTGGTTCGTAATGCCGAACAGTCTTGTCGGCCTGTACTTTCTTGAGACGGATAATTCTCGAGCGCCACTCTGTTGCTTTAGGGTGTAACAGAGAACCACCAGACCTATAGGTAGCTTTTACACAGTTGGAGAAACGGTACTCCAGGGGTCTATGCGCCCACTATAGCCGTTTTGCCTATCTAATAAATAATAACGCAGAATACGGGTTTGTTCTAAACAATTTATTAACTAATAGAATTTATTATTTTCGGGCTGACATTTACTATACAGAAGCTAGGACTATGCTATTTAAAATATACGGTTTTTAGAGGGGGTGCGGCGGTTCCACATTTTATGTGAACAAGCTACTACGGGAGGGTGTAAATGCAGACAGGTACGATAGAGCAAACTATGCGTGCAAGAAAGCAGGGTGTTTAGCGGGATTAAAGCAACGGGTTAAAAAGGAAAAAAAAGGCTCCAGCGGTCATAAGGGGCTGTCACAGACATACGGACTGCTACCATCGTGGCAAGGAAACGGAATAACTTCGCTCGCCAGAGAACACCACATTCCTCACACATTCGGTCATTCTTAGTTTCGGCGAATCGGTAACCGGGGCAGTAATGGGCGTAAAAACACACCGAGATGCTCCGGTGATCGACACAGGGTAGTTACCCCCGACAGGCTACACTACGCGTGAAAACACTATAGCGCAGTCAGTCGGCGGCTAGTCCCCACAACATTCATCCTGCGGTTCATTCACTTTCGCTCTATTACGGGAGGCGATTACAATGAGCGTAAACACACTTCAAAGTAGCCGGTCTCCCGAAACGGGTTTTGTTAAATATCGAAAGTGTATACAGCGTGAAAACACATATATACCCTTCCGGTAGTCGGCAGCCCTTCGGTCACTCGGTTTCGGTCTTCCCTGTTGGCTTTCCGAAGAATGCTGAACGTTCTTCGGAAAAACTTTTAAGTTGGTACAGGATCAGCGTGAGAACACATTACCATATACGTCCCTTTTTCAACAGAACCTAACACTCTTTTCTCTGGCGAGGAGATAATTACATCCCTCCACGGTGCTAACAGGTATACTTACTTGTTCAGTCAAATCGGTGGCTCGTAGCGGAAAATTTACACGACGGTGGATATTTAGATTATCGAGGCAAGGGCTCAGTGAAACGTCTCTGTTAAGCCGGGTCTCGGTGCGAAGTGTCTTCCACGACGTTCTCAACGTCCGGAGCAAGGTTCGCGTTCTCCCACCAGTACTACGGTACTCTGGGGGATTGCGCCTTTTGATTGGCTGTGCATGGTTGCACTGCGGAATGGTTTGGCTGAGCTATACTGGGTGCTCCGAGGGAGCCGGTAATTAGCTAGTTCGCTAGTCTAATTATTTAATCGATGTCTTTAATATAAATTCTGCGGAATAACTATGAAATATGTTTGATTAAAATGTGACTTCGTCACATATTGAAATATCATTACAAAACAAATAATTTGTATTATTTATTAGTTAATATATTATATTTAATGATATTTTGCATATCGATAGCTTAGGCGCAAAAGGGCGTAAGCCACAAAATTTCTAAATTTAACATTTTTACGCCATTCAATTGTAAACCCTTCCATACGTGTTTTCGAAAAATATCGTAAGCCACAATACATCAGAAATATTTTTATTTTTGGTATTCTAATAGGTCGCGTTTAAACCGTAGTGCAATAAGTCGTAAGCCATAAAATTTTTATTTCGTGCAATAGATCGTAAGCCCAACCGGCGTTGCATTGGTTTCCACAACATAACAAAATTACGGTGTTTTTTGTGTGATTTAATAAATTTGTGTTACTTTAAAATAAAGTAAGTAGTTTTTCTTATAAATGTGTATGACACCTGTTGATATCGAACTCGGTGAAAATAATTTGACGTATGTCATCGACGGTGGATTTCTTCTGCATCGCGTCGTATGGAGTAAAGACGATACCTTTTCCGTTGTTTTAGATAAATACGTTAGGTATTTACAAAGACATTGTGGTTCAAAATCTGTTGTTGTATTTGACGGATACTCAGTCTACACTAAAACACTAAAAACATAAAAGCAAAGGAACAACTAAGAAGAACTGCTGCTCTTTCGAAATTTTATGAAGTTTGTTTCGACGAAACAATGATCGTGCCAATTAGTCAAGATAAGTTTTTGTCAAATCGATGTAATAAAAAGAAATTTATTGATATGCTCATTGAAAAGTTAGAGAGTGTAAATATTACAACAAAACAAGCAAGAAATGATGCTGATGTACTTATCATAGAAACGGCTATCGAAGAATCCAAACATGAGAGGACTCCCATCATCTTTGGAGAAGACATAGATTTGCTTGTTATTTTAATTGGACGCACTCAACTACTTCAAGAAGAAATTTTCTTTAAAAAAGTTGGAAAAGGCAATGTCAAACCACAAATCTATTCGTCAAAAAGTTTTGACAAATATCCCCTTTCTAAAAAACATATATTATTTTTACATGCATTCAGTGGCTGTGACACAACTTCTGCGCTGTTTAAAAAAGGGAAAAAAACTTTCATCAAATCTCTACAAAAACTTGCCCATTTCGAGTGCCCTGTACAGCAATTATTATACGAAAATGGATTACGCATCTTAGTAGCGATATATAATGCTCCTAAATCGGAGGGAAATATCGATCATCTTCGATATACTCAGTTCATAAAGTGTACAAAGCTTTATAAACCTGTCCAATCTTCCACCGACAAGTGCAGCAGCCCATCAGCATATAAATCGTGTTTATTAACAGGTTCAAAAATGGTTAGGGCATGATTTAGAACCCCAGGAATGGGAGTTGGGTGCTGCAAAATAAACTCCTGGAGCCAACAACAACAACATTACCACCAGCTTCTGAGGAATTACTTAATACACTTTTTTGTAATTGTAAGAATGGATGTGATGTACGCTGTGGGTGCAGAAAATCGGGGTTGCAATGCACTTTAGCTTGTGGCCAGTGTAATGGACAAGCTTGCCTGAATGCTGTTCCATCACAAAGCGACTGTGAGGAAGAGAGTGTATTTGACCCGGAAATTCCGGAAGGCCTGGACACACCGATTCAGGACAACGAAGATGATGACAATGAAATATACATTTTCACATGCCCGGAAGATGACGACGATGAACAAGAAGAAAATTAATACTTTTATACTTTATTTAAATAATTTTATTATAGCTTTATATATTTTCACTTCATTAACATTCAAATTGTAAGAAATATATAGCTACTAAATAAATATAAAATTACAATATATTCACTCGTTTTATTTCTACCTAAAATCTACTATTAATAAATTAAAATAAAATTACAATAAGTATTTCATCTAATGAGTTTTTAATTACACAAAGTAGGTAAGTGTTACCTTAAAATTACAATAAGTATTTCATCTAATGAGTTTTTAATTACACAAAGTAGGTAAGTGTTATTAAATGAATATATTAAATATATGCAAAATGTTTTAAATATAATGTATTAACTAATAAATAGTACAAATTCTAGGATGGGTCTTATTTGATGGAATAAAACTTGATTATTTGAAAAGGAGCAAATTTCATCTTTATTTTTCTCCATCGACCGATGACAAGTGACAACTTTTCCCAAACATATTGCCAACCTAACATTTGGCGCGACATTTAAAAACGAACCTAACCTACAACTCGGCCATTCTGACAAACTAGAACGACCTCGTTCTACATTGTCAAATAAACAATATTAACATACAAACTAAGTCACTGTTGTACTAATACTATAACAGTATAACATAATCGTCACAATATTTTCTAAATGCAAACCAACTGTTGGGATACTAATTATCTTCCTAAGGCGAAAACATAATAAATTTCATAAACATAAGTAATCGCTTATAATGAGCAAAATCATAAGACATACATCTCTAAAATTAACATAAGTTATCTAAGTGTAACAACAGATCTCATAAATCATAAGAAACGTAAGTTTTTTCATAAGTCTTAACATAAAAGGTTTTTGATATAAGGGTAAGAATAATTCGTTATCTAATAACAGTATAGGTACTTTACAATATTTGGTTACGTACAATATTAGAAATTTTGACTTTTTGTTCTGATCAAGATTATCATTAGAATTTTCATAATCATAATTAGAGAAACTTGCCCATAATTTCAAGTGATCCGCGTCAAAAATTCCCTCGAATGGTCTTTGGGTAACCTGAAAGCCATCTACATCCGCAATGACATACCGGTCATTAGGTAAGCATTTTCTAATAACATATGGGCCTTTATATTTTGGTAATAATTTTTTGTTAATGCCGGGAGTGACGTCAATATTAGGGATCATAACATAGTCACCAACTTTACACGTTTTTGCCACTTTGTGTCTTTTATCATAATAGTTTTCATTATACTTCGGACTTTTCTCAATACTTCTAGCAGCCTTTTTTCTGTTACTCTATTTTTACGTGCACTAACAATTCGTTCGTAGCCAATAATATCCTGATATAGATCGTCCTCATCATTATGGTGTTTCGACATAATAAAGTTACTTAATTCTCTCGACCAGAGTCCTATAGCAATCTGTTCTTTTCCTTCAGCAACTGATAGACCTAGTTCTTTGCGTAATGCCGCCTTCGAATGAAAGTACACACTTATGTTTTCGCTCGGTGTTTGCATTCTTTCTTGCATACGTTTCCATAAGTCTGTCTTGTTTCTAATAAAAATAAATGTTTTTTCAAAAGCATGCCTAAAACTTATCCAATCATTGAGTTCAGTACTTCTACCTGTAAACCAATACTTTGCTGCTCCAGTGAGGTTACTTTTAGCCGTTTGGAATATAAATGCGTCAGGCTAATTATGGAGTGTTGCTGTTGTTTCCAATTGCTGTAACCAGATTCTTGCTTTGCCTGGTTCTTCACCGCTGAAAATTTCGATTGTTTTCGATAGGTCTGGCATAATATTAAAGTTTTTAACGTTTGTAGCCTCTTCCTGATATACTTGTGCTGGCCTTGGTTGCTGTTGCTGCTGCTGCAACATCTGTAGCATCTGTGCATTTTGTTGTAAAAGCACTGTAACAGTGTTCATAAACTGATCTAAATTGGGGCCTCTATCATTTTGTCTTGGTTGGGCATTTCTTAAATCCTCAAAATCATGCTGTGCATTATCGCGGCCTGGTGTGTCTCGATTTCTTCTTTGTTGTACAAAGTTTTCAAATTCCCGGGCATCAAAGTTTTCAAATTCCCGGGCATCAAAGTTATGTTGCTCTGCCATGCTTGCTGTTGTTTTTCCCTAACCTCACTAACACAAGGAACCCCATAAAATCCAACTGACTTCTTAAATTGACTAAATATCTAATCCATAATACTGTTCTAATTTACCTTGGGCAATACCCCACACCTGAATTGTATGATGGGTCTTATTTGATGGAATAAAACTTGATGATTTGAAAAGAAGCAACTTTCATCTTTATTTTTCTCCATCGACCGATGACAAGTCCATGACAAGTGACAACTTTCCCCAAACATATTGCCAACCTAACATTTGGCGCGACATTTAAAAACGAACCTAACCTACAAAATTATGTATTGTGAATGATATTTCAATGATTTAATAACTTTATACAAGGTATATACTGCGATTCACGGTTGACCTTGCATTACAGTTAGTATGGCTGAGCGCTGCGAGGCTCTCTACCCTCTATCTCGGTTGGGCGTATGAAAAATTTTTTAAAACAAAATCTGTCGCAAATTTTATGCTCTACAAATCTTATAATGAATGCTAATATCATTGGAGCTATAGAAACCGCGATAATCGCGAAAAACTGGTTTTTGTGACCTTTGACCTTGAATAACTTACGACGCAGACACGAGATCTTATGAGACTTTTGAGACAACTTTTAGAACATCAAAATGAAGGTGTATACGAGGTTCCAGCTTATTATCTCTTATTCCGAGGTGAAACCCCTAATATGACTGGAATATATGTTAAATGCATGTAAATCGGGCGGCGGATAGCCCCCATGTTAAAGCAACGGCGGTGTGGTGGATAGCCCTTATACTACCTACTTAAAAGTAGCTCTAATTCTCCAACCCAAGACATCGGTAAGTTCATTTTTGTCAGTGTACATAAACTGTATTTGACGTTGAGATTTGTTTTAACATCTACCAATATGCAAGTTAACTGGACTTGCAGTTGTGTAATCAAAGACAATGTACATAAACATGACAACTTACATTGTTTATCAGCACTTACTGCTTTTATATTGCTTCTTTCTGGCAAGATTAACCTGTTTGGCCAGTCTGGAGCCCGCTAGCCAATCTTGACACATCCTCAAATTACTGATGGCGTACACTACACAACACTGCTGACTTGATCTAGTCAATCCAGAAAAAGCTCAGACGCACTACCGCACTGTGAAAGTCTGGGACCAGTTCAGGTACACTGCTAGACAATTTAGACTCGTCTAGGACTACTGGAACACATCAGGAACACTAAACCAAAGCTAAACATCCGCTGTCGAATGACAAAATGCGAAACACATCAGGAACACTAACCAAAGGTAAACATCCGACTCGAAGGACCAAATGTGCAGGCACACTGGGTTAATTCCCTAGTGGTTACATTAATTTATACTGCGTGGCCAATAGGGCTGCTCACTTGATTAAAAAAACAATTGTTTACTTAACACTGGTGTTTCTATCCCTTAATGCAGGTTATGGTATCATGTTACAAGGATTCATGACAATGACAAATACAGTGGTTGACACCTAATGTTCACATTAATAACTGCTTTTTCACATTGTTTCCCTGACTATCACTTGAAAGTACATCGCAAAACCGCTCCGGTATCGTAAAGAGTTTCGTACGTGCAGATAACGCGGAATCGTTACCTGCTTAGCTTTACTTAAAAAGAAACGATTAACTGCCCAAAAAGGCCTTAAACTCGAGTAGCGTCTGTAAGAGAACCTTGCGTCACGGGACCATCATGGAAGACTACTTAACTGCCCGAAAGGGCATTAAAAGCGTGTAGCGTCCGTAAGAGAACACTTGTGTCACCGAGCCATCTTGAAAGACTCCTCTACTGCCAGGAAGGCTTTAAAACTTGGGCCGCTTGCGTAATAGCACACTTGCTCATCCAGCCATCTTGGCAGACTGCTTCAATTGCCCCAAAAAGGCCTTAAATTCGTAAGCGTACGTAACAGCACTTGATCCCAGAAACCAATTTATAATTTTGTGACTTGATTCACCGAGCAATCTTGGCAGACTACTTAACAATCTGCTTAATAGAGATGTGAAATGTGTAACTCATGAGCGAGCTGACCGGAAGAGTTGACTCAGTATAGTGCAGTGAGTCACTAATATACAGTTCACCACATGGACATATAATGTTCACCCAACCGAATGGATCGCCTCTCGGCTCTTCTGTTTTCTGGATTCGCGCTTACGCCAGTGATGCCAGGTCTATTTTTAAAACTACTAAAATCTGGGCAAAATTAGAAATATCCAATATTCATTAATTATAAATTTCTTATTTATTAAAATCGATAAATATAAATGCAAAGATTAGAAATAATTGATTTTCGCGCTAGTCACCTCAGTCAGTGGTATAAGCTCACAGCCCTACACCTGATTATGGTTGATGGCAACATTGGCAAGAGATAATGGGGCCCGCGGGGTACGGGGAACTACAAGGACAAGTCCCGTGACAAGCACAATGCTTGGGATTCCCCTAGTAACCTGCAGCGTATTTGATCTATCTGAACATTATTGAAGTTACTGCGTTCGTTCCTAAAATTTAATATTACAAAAAACATACAATATGGGCTAATTTGCAGTTACTTTTCTATTTGTGCAAGTATAAAACAAAAATTCGAAACAGGTTGTGTACTGAAACCATTGAAATAATAGAGTATGTATGCACCTATGTTTGGTATTGTTTTTTTTTTATTACTTGAACAATCTGTGCATCTGGGGAATTTTGTCTAAAATCTGTCAACTTTTAAGAACCAGGCAACGCTGGTTCACGCATTGCGGCGCTGTGTGGTGTGCTGACAAAACCCGCATGGCAACGACGGTGAGCCACAACAAGCTTTTCAGCGAAATCGCTCATGCATTGAATTGCGGGTCGTCTACTATCATGCGGTAATTTAAATAAAACTAAGCCCCATCGCTCTTTTGAGTCAGCTCAGTGAGTCGACTCTTTTAGGTGAGCAGAGTTAGAGAGCTGTCTCTTCGAAAAGAGTCATTTATCCCATCTCTACAGTGCTTAACTGCCTACATCTCTTTGCAAAGTATAAGCTTGATAGTATGTACAGGGTCATTCAACCAGGACTGAACAGGGGCCTTTTTTTTAGTTGCTCTGTATTTTTAATAAAACCAATATAGCCATCTAGTTTATGGTTTGCGTTAGAATCTAAAATTGCCATTTAAAAAGCGATCTGACTTAAAACAAAGGAACTGTGGCTTAAAGTTGTTGTTTTTTTAAAGGAACACCCTGTATAATTTTAATTTTTATGAAACGCCTTTCTTTCCTGATTCCATAAATATATAATTTGTCTATATTAGCTTAAACCGTTTTTAAGATATGAGCAATCAAATATTTAAAAAGCTGTATTCATTTGAGCTTAATATGTATGGAATGCCTTGGAAAAGAAAAGCCCCGTAATGGCGTTGCATTAAAACAACGTCAGAGGAGGAAAATAAAGTTTCGATTTGTCTAGAATGCCTTGAAAGACAAGCCATGAAAATGATAATATTAATATGTCAAAGTCTAGAGTATTTATTAGTTAAAATGAAATATTCCCTGGAAGAACGATTTCAGATAATCACACTTTTCTATAAAAGTGGGGAAAATGCAAGGGAAAGTCAGCGGAGATATTTCGCAGAAGTTAATAGAATCGTATCAGTAAACACAATTTTGACTTTAAAACGTTTATTTGAGGAGACAAAGTCATTATACACGACAGCAAACGAAGATATGGAAGAAACGTGATCCGAGAACGTGTAATACTAAATTATTTTAGTATTAACCCAATGAATTCCATAGAGGAAGCGGTAAGAGATATTCTGTATGGTCCAAGAAGAAACAGAGTGAGTTTTAGCACCGTTCAAAGAACTTTAAATAAGCATAAATTAATTCCGTTTCGAATTCACCCTATGCAACACCTGACGGCAAACCAAAAGGAACTTCGGTTTCAATTTGTTGCACAAATGATTATGAGAGAACAAGATAGGGATCCTGACTTATTCAAAAAGGTCCTGTGGACAGACGAAGCAACATTCTCTACATCAGGAATGTAAAATCGACGCAACGTGCACTATTGGTCTCGAGTAAACCCAAGAAAATACCAAATTATTAAATATCAAGGCAGAACGTCTGTTAATGTAGTTAACCATAGAATAATTGGGCCAATTTTTTTTAATGGGTCATTAACTGGTCAACGATATCTCCAATTTCTTCAAAATGAAGTTGAAAATCTCATTGACGAATTACCGCTAATGTGTGTCTGTGTGTGTGCGCGTGTGTGTGTGTGTATCTGAGTTTTTTGGCACTGGTTTAAACCAACTGGCCAGCTTTGTCTTGTTTAGCCTTTGCTAATACACTGTTACAAATACCGGGTGTCAACGAATCTATTAGACAAGTCGCGTGTTCTACAGCGTTAGATGTATCAAATTGAGATTTGGTATAGGTAAATGGTATAGGAAGAGGAGAGTTTTCGCATATTTTTTACTTTTCGATCATTTCCGGTTTCACCGGAAACGGCTCTTGTTTCGAATTTTTAAATGGAACACCCTGTATATTTTTACATTTTTGGATTTTTGAGACAATTCTGGATCACAATATGACAATTTAGAAAAGTTTTACGCCTACTTGAATTTTTTAGAGCCACTTTTAATATTGCATCTAGGTGGCCACGATCGGACGCAAACTAATCTAAGGACCTCCGGTGTTGTCAGAAAATTACAATCGCAGCGTTTTAGTTGTTAGTATGATAGATAGGAATAAGACAAGTTGGCAAAATCACATTTTCGTGCCTAACTATTTTTTTGCAAATAGCGACCCTTTTTTGACAACCACTTTCCGAAAAGAGGATTTTTTGGCGAATCGAACGATACTAATTTATTTGCGATTGGATTAAAAATAAGCTCATAAATTAAATATTACTAAGAAAAATACTGGATATTAATTTATTTACTTTCGTCAAGTGTGCCATGGATAGCCATGATGCATAATATTAATATTTTACAGTTGTTTTTATTAAGTCTTCTTTGGAAAACAAAACACTCACTTAGGTAATAACAGTGACAAGCGCTTTATGATCAGATGTAAAAGTTTCCTATTTTTCATTGAATTTCAGTATAATTTTTCGTCGAAATAATGTATACTCAAAGTGAAAAAGTGGACATGTTATTAATATTTGGAGAATGTCATAGAAATTCAAGGAATGCTGCTGAACTGTATGCTCAGAAATATCCCAACCGGCAACATCCAGCCCATCAGTATTTTCCGTACGTTGAGAATCGTTTTAGGCAAGAAGGAAATCGGGCGCAAGAGGCGATTATCATAAATGAAGAGACTGAGATTAACGTTCTTCTTATGGTGGAGGTTGATAAAACGGTTTCTTTAAGAAAAATTAGTCAAGAACTGCAGATAAGTCACGAATCAGCAAGAAAAATACTGAAAAAGCACGGATATCGAGCATTTAAATATCAGTTACACCAACATTTTTATGCTGACGATGGAGATAGACGGGTAGTGTTTTGTGATTGGCTACTTCAAAATCATAGAGTTAACCCAAATTTTATCAATCACATTTTATTTTCCGATGAATCAAGATTTACAAATAATGGTATGTTTAATAAGCAAAATACTCGGTACTGGGCCCAACAAAATCAACATGAAATGAGAGAGGGCAATTTTCAAGAAAGGTTTGGCGTCAATGTCTGGGCTGGTGTCGTTGGAAACAGAATAATTGGGCCGATATTATTTCAAGGTCACTTAACAGGGGCTAGATATTTGAGATTTCTTCAAAATAAAATCGAGCATCATCTTGATAATCTACCTTTAGAAGTAAACCGGCGAATTTACTTCCAACAAGATGGGGCACCGCCTCACAATACCAGAGAAGTTATTAATTACTTAATGGAACATTTTAATAATAAAGTTATTGCAACCAATGGTCCAGTACGGTGGCCTGCTCGCTCACCGGATCTCACTGTGCTCGATTTCTTTATTTGGGGGTATGTTAAAGAGAGGGTCTATACCACAGCCTCAGCCACTCTTGAAATCTTAGAAGAAAGAATTATACGGGTATTTAGAAGTATAACGCCTGCAATGTTACAAAACGTGTTGAGAGAAACAATTGAACGAGCTGAAATATGTCGTGAACAAGGAGGAATGCACTTTGAACATTTATTACAGTAAAATTTTTAACCTAACAAAAACAACTGTAAAATATTATGCATCATGGCTATCCATGGCACACTTGACGAAAGTAAATAAATTAATATTCAGTATTTTGCTTAGTAATATTTAATTTATGAGCTTATTTTTAATCCAATCGCAAATAAATTAGGATCGTTCGATTCGCCAAAAAATCGTCTTTTCGGAAAGTGGTTGTCAAAAAAGGGTCGCCATTTGAAAAAAAATAGTTAGGCACGAAAATGTGATTTTGCCAACTTGTCTTATTCCTATCTATCATACTAACAACTAAAACGCTGCGATTGTAATTTTCTGACAACACCGGAGGTCCTTAGATTAGTTTGCGTCCAATCGTGGCCACCAAGATGCAATATTAAAAGTGGATCTAAAAAATTCAAGTAGGCGTAAAACTTTTTTAAAATGTTATATTGTGATCCAGAATTGTCTCAAAAATCCAAAAATGTAAAAATATACAGGGTGTTCCATTTAAAAATTCAAAACCAGAGCCGTTTCCGGTGAAACCGGAAGTGATCGAAAAGTAAAAAATATGCGAAAACTCTCCTCTTCCTATACCATTTACCTATACCAAATCTCATTTTGATACACCTAACGCTGTAGAACACGCGACTTGTCTAATAGATTCGTTGACACCCGGTATGTTAAAATCAGTCACGTCAGAGTCAATTACGTACTCTACTTAGGAATTAATTTCTTCTAAGGATAATTTTAACCTATTCACCTATTTTTTACAACTCTATGTGTAACTTCGCTAAATGTAATTTTTATCTTAATATATATATTTTATGAGCATTCTTTTTTGCTTCTTTTTTTTTCGTCTTCTTTTTTTTTTTTCTTTCTTTTTCTTTTCTTTTTTTTTCTCTTTTTTTTTGCTTTTTTCCCCCTTTTTTTTATGATTAATAATTTTTTACTCATTTTTTTTTTTTTTTATCCTAAACAACTAATATAATAACTAAACTAAGTATATACTTGGTTTTTTACCTCTACCAATGGACTAAAGTTGTAAGTTGAGTCTTTTGATGTGACCGTATATTAATCTGTAAATATGCAAATTTTTGATGGCTAGTAAGTATTTTAGATTCACAGGCCATGACACCTGAGTTTTTATATTGGCAAAAAATACATTAATTTCATTTTGTTTTAACGGACATTCTAAGACACAATGTTGTATCTCTCCTATTTTCCCGAATTCACAGTTACTATTGGTTTTAAGTCCTATCCTGTTCATGTGAGCCGGCATAAAAGCATAAAAACTCCTAAGTCTACAAATAGTTTTTATAAAGTCCCTATTTCTCTCTGAGTGAAATCAAGGTTGTTTTTTGTATTTAATGTCTAACGATTTAAAATGTATTCCTGTGGTCGCTTCTTGGTATTGAGCTAACCATGATTATAATTGTTTATTTTTTGCTTCCACAAATAGATCGGAAAATGGTATTTTAAACAACGCAGGCGTATCTCCATCTTCTGTTGGTTGTTTGGCCAATTGATCGACTATTTCATTTGCGGCGATTCCAGCATGTCCTTTAATCCACACCAAGTAAATAACTTTATGATCGTCTAAAATAGTTTTATTTAGTTGCATAATATCATAAACTAGGTAATTTAATGTGCCTGTGGTCGTGCAGTCTGAAAATACAACAAATTTTTCTTTTCCCTGGTAGTTCAGACAATATTCCATTGCTGTTCTTAGTGCCACTAATTCTGCCGTATATATTGAAGTTTTATTTGGCAACTTAATTTTTATTGAAGTTTTTGTATTGGCATGGTATATACACAACCGACTCTGTTCTAAAGTCGGTTGTGGTATATAGCACACCCCGCCTTTCCATTCATTAAAGATCCATCGGTGAAGATGTGCTCGAAACCAATCCATTTTGTACTTAACTGTTGATTGAAATTTTTTCGGTATGCTGATGCTGGATCTAATGAATTTTCCATTGTAAAGTCTATTTTTGGAGGGCTGTTGTAAGCTTCGTATTCTGGTATAAAGTAGGGAATAATGTATGTCTATTGTACATTGTCTTTTATTTGTGTGATCCAGCTATAACTTTCTACTAGGAGTGGTGACTTTTTCTTGTTCCAATATCTGTTTGTATAGACTAGAGTTGTAAGATCATTGACTTTTTTAATTAAGGTGCTGTCTTTTGCTATCTGTTTTAGCAAAAATTTATCGCTAAGTAATCTTCTTCTTAGATTTAGTGGGGGTTCCGACGTTTCCATTTCTGTTACATTAGTTGGAGTACTTTTCAGGTAGCCTACGCTCAGTCTTAGGCATCTATTTTTTATTGAGTCAATTTTTTTTCAAATGTGTGGTGGCTGCTGATCCGTAAAAAGTGCTGCCGTAATTCATGATTGATTTTATTAAAGATCTGTAAAATAATAAACAGATATTCGGGTCCGCTCCCCATTTATGACTGCAGAAGGCTCGAAGGACATTTATTCCATTTTCGGTGCGTTTAATGATATGATTTATGTGTTCTTTCCATAATAATTTTTTGTCTATATGCATTCCTAGGTACTTAATGGATGTCTTGTATGGAATGTTCATATCAGCCAACCTAATTGTATTTTGCGGGGAAAATCTACTTCTAGTAAAAGTACACATAACTGATTTGTCTTGGGAAATTGTTAGTCCATTGTTATCGAACCATTTAAGTGTTTCTTGAAACTTCGTCTCTATTTTGTTGTTACATACTTTAATACTTGTTCCTGTGGTATATATGCATACATCATCTGCAAACTGCAAAATTTTTATATTATCGTTAAACAAAAGCTCTAAGTCATAAGTGTATATTGTGTACAGTATTGGGCTCAAAATGCTGCCCTGAGCTAGTCCCAAGGAGGCTTGTCTAGGCCTTGATATACCATTATGAGCCTTTATATACAGGTGACGGCAGTTGTATATCGCATATAAATTGTTGATGATTTGTGTAGGAATTCCTAGTTTATCCAACTTGGACCATAAAATTTAAAGATCAACATTATCGTATGCTCCTTGTATGTCTAAAAATAACGCCGAAGTTGATTTGTTTGTAGAAAAACCCAGCTGTATGTCTGTTAATAGATGAGCTAAAACCTCTTGAGTGCTGCATTTTCTACGGAAGCCATATTGGGTATTCGGTATTTTTTTGTATTTTTCCAGCCAAAATTCCAGCCGATTTTCAATAATTATTTCATATGTTTTTAATATGCAGGTCGATAAGAGGATTCCAGATTCGGTTGTTTGCCAGGTTTCAAGATGGGGACAATCAGATATTTGGTCCAATCCACTGGAATCGGGTGTATGTTACTATAAATGCTGTTATAAATTTCTAATAATATGCTTTTTATTCTTTGTGGTAAATAAAATAGCATGGAATACTGGACCTGATCGATTCCCGGAGCGGAAGAATTTGTTTGTTTTAATGCCCTTTTCAGTTCGCCCAGACCAAATGGAAATATGAAAATTTGTTACCCATTCCGAATTAAGGTCTGTAACATGTTTGTTTTGCTGTTTTCTATTTTTAAAGCTGTTTAATTTGTGCCACACTTTAGTTATAGCCACATTTTTGCTAAGAGAAGAACAAATGCTGCGCCAATTATCTCGTTTTGTTTGTTTTAATATTTTTTTTGCTTGTGCATCTGCTTTTTTGTATGACAGTAAATTATCCAAATTTGGGTTCCTTTTATATGCACTAAATTTATCCTTGCGCGTGGTAACTGCGTTGGTACAACTTTCGTTCCACCATGATTTTCCTTTATTGTTTTTAGTCCTATTTTCTACATATTTCGGAATAGAATCTGACGCCGATTTATTCAAAGCCAATATAAAATCGTTATAGTTATTTTTAGTAGTCATCTAAGTTGTTTAAACATTCTATATTGTATGCATTCCAGTTGGCTCTTTTTGTATTCCATAATTTGCTATTTTTAGATTCCAATGTTAGTGACTTTATCTGACAATTAATAATTATTGGTATATGGTCAGATCCGTATGTGTCTTCTAAAGTACACCAATCTAGCAAATGATGAAAACATGACGAAGTTAGGGATAAATCAATAGCACTGTTTTGGTTTTCATAATTTCCTATATAGGTGCACCATTATTCAAATAAATTATATTATGTTGTTCTAAGGAATCTATTATATTTTTACCATAGATGTCACTATTTTGACATCCCCAAGCTACATGATGGGCATTCAAATCGCCCCCCACCAAAAAGGGCTTTTGAATATTCGAAAAGAATTGTGTCCAGATATTAGTGCTTATATTTGTTCTTGGTCTAAAGTACAGGGAGATAAGAGAAACGTTCAGTCCATTGGTAAGAGTTATCACTATTCCTAAATACTCAATATTGTTAATGGGTGGATAATTTATTAGTTTATATTTTATACTAGTTTTAATAACAATAACCACGCCTCCGTGTCCGTCATGACGGTCACTGCGTTCAACATTGTAACCGGGAAATGCCACGTATCTGCCAGGCTTAAACCAGGTCTCACTCAACAGTGCTACATCCACCTTGTTCTCTTCTAGTAAATGTTCGAGATTTGCTTTATTTGCTATTGCCGAGCGGCAGTTCCATTGACATATTTTAAAATTCTGATCCATAATAAAAACAAAAAATGAAAAAGTAAATTTCCTTTTTCCTTCCTTACCTTTTTCTTTTCCCTTCCCTTCTCTTTTCTTTTTTTTTTCCTTTCCTTCCCCTTTGGAGTTATTCAAATAAATTATTTGATTGTAATTTTTTTTTATTAAACCTATTAAATCTGCCTTCTGTACCTCAAATGAGTTTTTTTCTTTTAAATTATTTACAATGGATAATATCAGTTCTACTACCAGATTTTCATTGATGTTTATATTTGCTATTTGATTTTTTTTTTGAGTAAATTGACGAGTCCCCTCTATTCCTAATTGGTATACAGGATCGTTCAATAGATTACTATTAGTGTTTTTTAATCGAAATTGACTAAGGATATTATTGTGTTCTGCTGTGACTGTGTTAGGTGATGTGGGCCTAGGTCGTTTTAAGGGATATTTTATGTGTGTAAAGTGTGTAGATGGTCTCTGTGAATGCAAGTTATTTTGAGAACTATGGAACAAGGTATCTAAACTCTCCAGATTGGTGTCCGACTGGGACGCCACGATTGAGGCATATGTGACCTTAGCCACATTTTCTTTAAACGATATATTTTTATGCGCCATCAGTTCTTTAATTTGCTTCTGTCTTTTAAATTCCGGGTATGCTTTAATGTCATTGGTGTAGTGTCCCCCCTTACAATAGAAACAACTTGTTTGGGTATTATTGTTTAAACAGCTGTCGATTTTGTGATTTTCCTTACATTTCAGACATCGCACCTTACCTTTGCATTGCTTAACTAAATGACCGTATCGCCAACAATTGTTACAAATAACTACTTTTTGTATATAAGGGTTAACCTCATAAATAACATGATTAATGGCTATGTATTTAGGGAGATCTTGAGATTTAAATGTGACTAGTATGGATTTTGATTGAACTATTTTAAATGTTTTATCTATATTATTATAAACTTTTTTTGGCAGTCTCCTAACCGAATCTACAGTAAAATTACAATGCATATCATATGGGGCAATTCTACTTTTTATTACTTCATCTTCGAAATCCAGATCTACCCCGTGAATTACTCCCTGTCTATGCAGTGAAAGTTTGGGGATATACGCTTCCAGGTTATGTATTTTTAATATGTCTGACCTGACTAAGCTATTTGCTGAAAATAAATATTTGAAAGTTATTTGGATCCGATTTCGACCAATGGCCTCAATTTGTTTGATTTTGTTATGTGTCTGGATGATTTTTAACAATTATTTCACCAACCTTAATAGCGCTTAATATACCTTTAAAATCCGGTGAGGTATTTTCGACGTATCCCTGTATGGACCAGAGTCTGTTCTTTCATAGAAAAACATTTTTCTTTGTTCAGTTTTTTTAATACTTACGTTTTCTTCAGGCGGATTGACATCCGAGTATAGTGTATTGTTTTTTACTTTACCCATTTGCTCTAAGTCAGCTGACATATTTATATCCTGAAAAGTTGAATTTTCTATTCCTGATGACCTATTCCGTATACCAGCAATCTCCCCCGTGGGACCTATACATGGGGGCAAGCCCCCGCTGTTAACACTCTTTTAAGATTTATCTCGATTTTAAAATCGTTTTAAATACGTATCTACGAATTCGTTTATTAAATTTGTTATCAGTATGCACAAACAACAAACAAAAAAACCAAAAAAAAACACTCCGTACGGTATCGATCTTATTTACACGATAGCCGGGTAAACACTGTGTTACCGCTAATGGTAAACCAAAATATTATTTGGCAACAAGATGGAGCACCACCTCATGCAGTTCGTGATGTTGTGGTTTTGTTGAATCATCGATACAACGAGTGGATTGGTCGTAATGGTACTATGAGGTGGCCACCAAATAGCCCAGATATTACAATAATGGACACATTTGTATGGGAGCATTTAAAAAATGTTGTTTACCGCCATAGAAGCCAAAATATTAAGGAAATAAAAATTAAAATTAACAATGAAATTAATAGACTTAAGGTAGAAAACCATACTTTAACAGCAAGTCTTGGCCGACTGAAAAGGGGCTACAGGGCCTGCTTTTAAAATAATGGGGGCCACATTGAACAATTAAATTATTAACTATTTACTAATTTTATAAACTGCAGTTATAATTTGTAATATTATTTATTATCGTTATTATACACATATTATAAAAACTCTAGACTTTGACATATTATTATTTATCTGATTTTGTTTTTCAAGGCATTCTAGACATATTAAAACTTTATTTTCCAACACCTCCTCTGACGTTATTTTAATGCAACGCCATTACGGGGCTTTTCTTTTCCATACATATTATTAAGCTTAAATGAATACAGCTTTTTAAATATTTGATTGCTCATATTTTAAAAACGGTTTGAGCTAATATAGACAAATTATATATTTATGGAATCAGGAAAGGCGTTTCATAAAAATTAAAAGTATACAGGGTGTTCCATTAAAAAAACAACAACTTTAAGCCACAGTTCCTTTGTTTTAAGTCAGATCGCTTTTTAAATGGCAATTTTAGATTCTAAGGCAAACCATAAACTAGATGGCTATATTGGTTTTATTAAAAATACAGAGCAACTAAAAAAAAAGGCCCCTGTTCAGTCCTGGTTAAATGACCCTGTACAGTTTCAAGAAAATCGCAAAAATAATATTTTAAATTATTTTCTCTTGACCCAAGGTAGTGAAAGAGGACGTCACTGGTTTAAAAAATTGCTTTCATATTTCTACACCTCTTTGCAAAATATGAACTTGATAGTATAACAGTTGTAAAAAGAAAAACAAAAACAATATGTTTAAATTATATTAAAAATATATAAGTGGTAATTGAATTAATTCAATCTACGAAAAGCAATTATAGATAATATAGTTATTATTTTATTTAAATAGAATTAGAATGAGCAGTGTATATGCAATGGGGGATGATACTTTGACGCTCGGGTATTTCCGGAAATTTTGGCTGCTATCTTTGGCTGCCATCTTAATTCCGGTTATCCAAATATAATAACATAAAAATTTCTTTACAATGAATATTTTTCTTCTGAACTTTTTTTTTAACTCTTATAGTTTCCGAGAACGGTCATCTTACGTGGACCACCCTGTACCTTAGAAATAGAAATAGTCCTTTATTCAAATTTAATTTGACCGGACACATACCCTAAACAACCTTTTCGGAATCCTGCAGTAGCGAAACCGTCTTAATCGTTCTTTAAATTTGCACCTTGTGGAGCCTTGCATCAAAGACGAAAACCGCAACTGCAACGATTGAGAAAATTTAAAAAAAAATGTAACTGGACGAAATTTTTAAAAATCGAACCACGCTCGTGGTTACACATTGACTGAAGGTGCGTAAACATGAGGCCGAATCATATGTAAAACAATGCATTGCGCAAAAACCCGAAACTGACGCTTTGCGAGTTGCTACACTTATGCCACCGTATACGAACAAGACAAGTAGAACCACTCAACGTCGGGCCTTTGATGTCTCGGGATCTAAAGCGGTTTGCCGACGCACCGGCTGGTCGGGGTATGCATCGAAATACGGGGTCGGCATGGGGAGTAATGACATTTATTGATATCGTGGCAGGGAGCGCGTCAGCTACCGGGGTTATATCCAAAGTACATTCTTTTTAACATGTTATAAAATATTAATAAAATGGATTGATTGATTAAAATTGAATTGTACTAAAATATATACCGGGTGTTGCATCGTCGAGCGGGACATAGGAAATCCCATGTAATTTTAAATGGGGTCAATTATTGGCTTCCCTAATTATTTTAGAGAAAAATTCTATTTAGGTTTATTAAAGAGCACTAAAACCCACATTCAAAAGAATAACTTTAGATATTTTTGATGAGCCCGTTTACGGGTTATCGCCGATTTCTTTTTAACTATTTCTCCTTTTTATGGCCCCGTATTTGCGGGCACCAGTCAAGGTAAAAGATGACTGTCAAATAAAGTTGTCATTTTGAAATGTGTGCTTTAATTGTTATAAAAACTCGTACATCGAAAATATTAGCCATGAATTACACTTCTGAAGAAAAAATATTGATGATTAAATGGTATTATCAAGGAAATAGTTATCAAAATGTGTCAGACATGTTTGCTGCTCTGTATCCGAATAGACCGATACCTGCAAAATCTACAGTCGAAAGGACTATCAAGAAATTTGAGACAAAAGGCACTGTAATAAATAACTGCAGATGTGAAGAAAGGCAGGAACAAAGAAGAGATGCAAGAAATGATAGGGACTTGCAAGTTTTATTGTGCGTGGAAGAAAATGATGGGAAGATCAGCACAAGGAAACTTGAGGATGACATAGGATTAGATCACACCACAGCGTTACGAGCTTTGAAACGACATAAATATTATTCATACAAATATGAAAAGCACCAAGAGCTAAGAGATACGGACGAAATACGACGACAGGAGTTTTGTTTTGGTATGATGGAAAGAGCAAACATGGATAGGGAATTTTTATATATAGTAATGGTTAGTTTCTTAAGTTGGAATCCTTTTCCTTTACTTCTTTTTAGTTGTAGGGATTTCTTTTCGATTACTTGGTTGGAAGTTTTTTGTTTGAACTCTTTTATTTGTTTGTGTTTATTTTATTGCTGTCTTCAAGATTTTTGAATTTTTATGAATTTTGAAAAGATTTCGATTGAATAAATTCAGAAATTGAGTTGTGTTTAAATCTGTTAAGGAGGGAGCCAATCTCTTGGGTATTTATGTTTATCGTTTTCGTGCGAGTGTATGTGAGATTCTGCAATTAGTCTATTTGGTGAATTGTCTGTTCTGCTATAGTATTTTGTCTGTAAATTGTTTGAGTGTGTCAATTTTTAGGTCTAGATGCAATGCATTGTTCATCATGTACATTGGTGCCCCCACCATTACTTTTAGAATTTTATTTTGTACTCTTTGTACTTTTAACATTTTGGTCTTATTTACGGTACACCACGTCGGTATACCGTAAGTAAGTACCGGGCGTACTAGTGTTTTGTACAACGTTGTTTTTACTTTTAAATTTAATTTACTATTTTTATTTATTAGGGGATATATAGCGTGAAACTGTTTTTGGGCTTTTGCCACTCGCTCATCTGCATTGTCTCCCCATGCCATCTTTTTATCAAAAGTCAATCCAAGATATTTTATCTTGTTTGACCATTCTATTAATTTATTGTTAACCCTTACCCTGGTTTCAGGTAAATTGATTCTTGCTTTCGAAAAAAAGATGGCCTGGGTTTTGTCTGCATTCAAACAAAGCTTCCAGTTGTCCAACCAGCTCTGAAGGAGCATGATATGACGTTGCAGACGTGAAACTACTAACCAGGGCGCCCTTGAAGTTGTAGTTATCGCAGTATCATCAGCGAAGGGATAAAGTTGTGTGTGTGGTAGTTTAGGGATGTCGCTTGTGTATATATTGTACAAAATAGCAGCCAATGGTGAACCCTGTGGGACACCAGCCCTGATCCGAGTCTTTTCAGATATTGTGTTCTCTGATGACACCACGAATGTTCTATCTTCAAGGTAAGAGATAATTACATTGACTAAAACGTTTGGCATACCTAATCTTATTAATTTTAGTATCAAGCCGTTGTGCCAGACTTTATCGAATGCCTTTGAGACATCAAAAAAGACTGCTCCCGTGGACATGCGTCTATTAAAACCTCTCAGCACATTGGTTGCCAACCTTGTTGTTTGGCGCACTGTGCAATGAGCAGCTCTGAAACCGAACTGCTCTAGTGGTAAAACACTATTGTTAAGTACAAAATCGGTTACCCGATTCAGTATTATTTTTTCAATAATCTTGCCTAGGCACGATAAGAGGCTTATCGGCCGATAATTGACAGCCAATGTAAGATCCTTGCCGGTCTTAGGTATTAATACCACCTTGGCGTTCTTCCAAGTATCCGGAAAGCAGCCCTTTTCAAGAATTGCCTGGGCTATGTTTACAATTTCGGTTACTGTGTTTTCTGGCAAGTTTTTGACTGCCTTGTTCCGTATGCCGTCAAAGCCAGGCGCTTTTTTTGATATGATCCGAACTTCCTCAGATGTAACCCTTTGCAGGTCCGCTGGCGGATGTTGCATTGCTTTGTAAATTTCAATTGTTCTGGCGACTCGCAGATCTCTCTCTGGGTCTCCTGTCTCATTTTCATTAAACTGTTCGCGGAGGCTTTCTGTGAACAGTTTAATTTTTTCGCTTGGATCAGAGGCGATTTTATTGTTGTTTTTGGTGTCTTTCAGATAGGAAACAGGTTTTCTTCACCCTTTTAACAGTGCCCTTGTAAACTTGTACACGGAATTATCTTCCGTGTTCAAATTTTCCATCTTGTTTTGCCAAAGGCTCGATTCCTTTTCGCTTAGCAGCCTTTTTACTTCGAGAGACTCTCGATTCGCTTGAGCTTTGATCTGCGGGTCGCCAGTTCTATATGCTTATCTTAAAATTTTGTTTTTACTCTTAATTTTCTGAGAAAGTTCGGGCCCTAAGTCACCCTGCTTTGAAAATCTGGACACCTTTGTTTCCGAAGATCCAGTCATGGCAGAATTTATTTTTGTAGTTAAATTTTCTACTGCTACTGCAATGTCTTCCCTTGTTTGAATTGGGGGCAATGTTTCGTCGTTTTCCAGCTTTCGCCTAAATAAACTCCAGTTTGTCCTGGTCACTGAGGCGAAGCCTTGCCCCTTCTCCTCAGGATTGCCGTATTCTACCATAACTGGTCTATGATCTGATGTTAGCTCTGACAAAACTACTGGCTGAGATATTCTGCCAGTGTTTTTAATTACAAAGATGTACAGGATTTCCGGTAGCGACCCTGTTTGATAATGAGTGTGCTCTTCCGGCGGCAATATATGATAATCATATGTTAATGATTTATTATACAGGGTGAGACCTCTCCGATTCTGCGTGCGGCAGCCCCAAACTCTGTGCTTCGCGTTGAGGTCTCCCCCTATAATTATCGAATCACGGCAGTCAAAAATTTTTGCCAGACAGTTTTCATTGAATTTAACATTGGGGCCAGTGTAAACAGAACCCAGTGTTAGCCATTTATTTTTAGTTTTTATCTTAATGAAAGTACCTTCGATATGGGTACAATTCGATGGACCTGGCACAACTTGGGCAATCACATTCTTCTTTACAAGAATCATGGTTCCCCCGAGCCGTCTGATTTCTCGATCATTCCTAAAAACATTGTAATTAGGGAACGTAAAACGTTCACCCTTCAGCCATGTCTCTTGTATAAGAAGTACGTCAATGCCGTTTCTCTCTACAAAATCAACAATTTCAAGTTTCTTGCCCCTGATACCGTTTATATTGATTGTCGCCAAGCTGAAAAAAGCAACTTCTACCTGTAATGTCATTAACGATTCGCATTTGTTAGAGTCTTCATCATATTTTGGACTTCCATTTGCAACTTAGCTTGAAACTCCGTTAGAAGCGACTGCATTGACTTCTGAAGAATAGCTTGCCATGCCCCTGGTGCCTGACTGTTTTCTCTTACATTGTTGTCATTGTTATTGCTATTTTCCCTAAGATTGGCGTTATTTTGTTGCCCCCAAGTAAAATTTGAATTCGATCTTATTCTGTTTGAATTTTTATTTTCTGTGTTGTTAATATTTCGTTGCTCTTCTTTTTTTGTATCAGCATGTTTTTTACATACCCTGGAGTTAGCCGCATGTTCTCCCCCACAATTCGCGCAGGTTGGGGTGGCAGGATTCGGGCACTCTGTTAGCCTATGATTTTTTGCGCACCTCAGGCATTTAATTTCAAATGTGCATTTATGCTGAGAGTGTCCAAATAACTGACATCTGTGGCACTGCGTGACTTGTGGTCTGGTTCTTTGGGCTTCAACTCTTATTTTAATATGGTCTAAGTACTTAAGAGTGTAAATTCTTTTTTCTGCCTTCGGCAACATAACAAGCACCATTGGCATGGCAGTGCCATCGGCCCCTTTCCACCGTATCACCTTTGAAGGGGTGAGACCTAGATCCTCAAGATCTTCCTTGATTTTCTCTTCACTCCAGGTCTCAAGGACACCCCTGAGAATTACATGTAATTCCTTTTCCTCAGCGAATTTATAGGAAAAATGTTCAATTTTTTGGTCGATCAGGAAATTACGGATTTTACGGTAGTCCACAGGGGTGGGCGGATGTATTTTCACCCCCTCTGCTACCGTGATTCCATTGCCAAAATCAAACTTTTGTGTTTTAAAATATTTGGTTAACTTTGTATAAAGGCTCTTGTTTTTTATTATAATGGGGGGGACGCGAACTCTCTGTTTTAATTCGTCTTCATCTATGTTTGTGGAATTTGGTTTTTGTTCACTTTCTGCTTTCCCTGTAGTTTTGTTAATCGGTGTTTTTTGTGCTGAATTTCCGGCACTTGAGGTACTAGGTTGGCTTGTTGCCTTGAACACTTTCAGTTTATCTGATTCTACTTCCTTCAGTGCCGGAAATTTATCCTGTAAGTTTTGTCGCTTGGCGTCACTGTTAGTCATTTTTGTCGCTTGCCTCTTTCTTTGCCTGTTTATAACTCTGTATGCTTCTTGTCCGTCATTTTCGTCCTCCGTAGTGTTCTCGCTTTGCATGTCTATGTCGGTATTTTGTTCGTTATTGTTCCTTTGAATCCCGGTATTTTGTTCTGTTGTTGGTTTATATGGTTGTGTTTGTGTTTTCTCTGTAATTGTGTTCATGTTTAGAAGTGTATTAGTGTTTGTGTGAGATTGGCTCTCTCATACCTGTCCAGTTTAGATTGAAGATCCTTATTTAGTTTTGACAGTCTCAAAATTTGCTCGTCTTTTTCCCCTTGTATTTTTAAAATTGCCTCCTCCAATTTTCTCTCCCAAGATTTGTGCTGCTCCTGGAGCGCGTTAGCCCATTTCTTCTCCTGAAGTTCGGCTCTTCTTTCCATTTTCTCCCTTAAACTTGAGGGTAGTGGAGGATCTTCCTCCTGTATTCTCTCTTCTTCTGAAGAAAAATCGTCATTGACAATAGGGTCCCCCGGCGGGATAGGCGGCTTCTCTCTTGAGAGATTCATCCCCAACAGCGCTTTTAGTCGAAAAAACTCTTTTTTACTTCTTAGCGCAAAAAATCACGATGTTGTCAATTTGACGTATACGTGACTTTTTTTTAGGGAATTTTTAAAAAACATTTGTTTCACTGACGAATGCACATTTACCTTAAACAATGAACCCAATGTTCAAAATTATCGATATTGGAGCAAAGAAAACTAACACAGGTTTGTGGAAACAAGGACGCAATATCCACAAAAAGTTAATGTATGGGCTGGGATTTTCGGAGAAAATATTATCGGGCCATTATTTCTTACACGAAATTTAAATGCAGAATATTTTTTGGAACTACTTGAAGATCATATTTTACCTACTTTACATGATGCCGCCAGGGAAAATCAGGAAGTTTGGTACCAAATGGATGGCTGCCCGGCACATAGTACCCTGGCTGTCCGGGAATATTTAAACCGTGCTTTTAATGGAAATGTTATTGGCTTAAATCATACAGTAAATTGGCCAGCCAGGTCTCCTGATTTATCGCCAAATGATTTCTTTCTCTGGGGCCATTTAAAAAACAGGATATACAAAGATAAAAAATACCCAAATCTAGACGAGTTAAAAAATGCTATTTCTGCCGAATGCAATAGAATTTCAGTTTACCAACTAGCGAATGTAAGAAGAGAATTTTATGATCGCCTCGGTTATTGTCTAGCAGTCAATGGAGGAATATTTGAACATCTTCTTAAATCCTAAAGTTCTAACAATTTAATAGTACCTACCTATTAATTAGTAAAATATTGAAAAATGTAAAATGTCATAATTAACCTTGTAATTGGATACTTTATTTTAGTTTTATTCAGATTAATTTGTACTCATAAATACACCTTTAATATTTTCGATGTACGAGTTTTTATAACAATAAAGCACACATTTCAAAATGACAACTTTATTTGACAGTCATCTTTTACCTTGACTGGTGCCCGCAAATACGGGGCCATAAAAAGGAGAAATAGTTAAAAAGAAATCGGCGATAACCCGTAAACGGGCTCATCAAAAATATCTAAAGTTATTCTTTTGAATGTGGGTTTTAGTGCTCTTTAATAAACCTAAATAGAATTTTTCTCTAAAATAATTAGGGAAGCCAATAATTGACCCCATTTAAAATTACATGGGATTTCCTATGTCCCGCTCGACGATGCAACACCCGGTAGAAAGCGGAAGTATGTTATTATTACATTAAATCAAATTTTTTATGTAGTTTATTTTTTTCCCCTATTACCTTATATTATTTTTATTAGTTTTTATCTATAAGGTTTAACATTTATTCAGGGCATATTTTATAAGTTGTCTGAAATAAAACTCAGATGCATATTGAGAATAATTATACATAGTTCTAACGACATAATAATATAACAAAATAACGACGTGATAACAAAAGCATACTTTTATATAATATTTAATACGATTTTAAAAAAATAAAAAATCTAAATACCTATAGGTGGGTAGTACAAATACTTTTATAAAATACTTAATTAAAAATCTTAAAAGCTTACCAACTATTTTGTATTTAAGTTAACAGCCTCTCTATTCTAGAATTTAAACATTTTAGAGGATACAGGGTGAATTGTTTTCATGAAAACAATATAAAATGGCATAGTTAAGAAAATAACTAGGTATAGTATTAGCTGCTGAAACATATAAGTATAAATTAGCATGATCATAAACAGTCTTAATATTTGGAATTGTTTCCAATTATGAAAGGAAAGCTTTCAGGACGAGTTTTTTTCCAATAAATTCTTGGATTATTAACTAGGTATATTGTTACGATAGAAAAATTTATAATTTTTTAAATTATATGAGAGTAATTTTAATGGGTTCAAGGTGAAGAAAATTATTTAATTTTTTTATTAAAATTAATTAAATAATGCTGTTCCAACTTTGTGTACCATGTAAAAAACTGCTAGTATTAATTAATGCGAAAATGCCTATGTATCTTATGGGTTTTGCAAAATTTTAAGTTTAGGATTTCGTTTAGACATTTTTTTGATTTTTTTAGTCTTGATATCTCTATTAGCAAATTTAAGGGTAAAATATATTATTATTTATTTGTTGTTATAAGTAACCAACTTTTTTTAAACTGCATGATAATTAGCCCCATAAAACAAAAGTAAGTATATACCTTCACCTTCTGTTGAAACAACATTGTCTATACTTTTCGATTGCGCCACCTATCTTCACCATCATCAACCAAAAATTTATTTGAACCAGAAACAAAAGAGTTACGCTATGGATAAGGTGTTTTTTAAATGGATCATAGCTTTTTTTATACGATTTTTGGAACGAGTGATTTTTTTTTTGTCCGTTCTGATTAAAATATTTAATATTGTGACAGCTATTTTTATTAAATTTTAATGTTTTATCCAGTATAATTTAACTTTAACCTGTTTGAAACATACACTAGGTAATAAAGGTATAATCACCTTTGAATCCTTCAAAGTCAAAAAATTTGACAAATTTACTATAATATTGCCGAAATGAAATATTCATTAGATGAGAGATTGCAGATTGTTATCTTGTTCTACAAATGCCAAGAAAATGCAAGAGAAGCAGGGAGAAGATTTATTGCAAATTTTCACAGAAATATATCCGTCAATACTATTCTAAGGATAAAGAACCTATTTGAGGAATTAAAGCATTACATGACAGAAAAAGAAATCCAGAAAGGAATAGAAATCGAGACCGTGCCATTGTGAATTATTTTCGACTGAATCCAACCAAATCAATTTCGGACGCAGTTCGGGACGTTCAATACGGCGGCGGTGTAAGACGCAGAAGAGTTACCCAAGGAACTGTTCAAAGGACTTTAAGAAATCATAAATTTAAGTCTTATCATATCCTTCCACTTCAACATCTAACACCGGCACAAAAAGAACTTCGCTTCCAATTTATTTCCCAAATTGTGATTCGGAAAGAAAACGAAGACCCTAATTTATTCAGAAATATCTTATGGACTGACGAAGCCACATTCACAACATCGGGGGTTTTCAATAGACATAATAATCATCACTGGGCCGTTGGAAATCCAAGAAAATTTCAGACAATTAAATTTCAAGGAAGGACTTCAATCCATGTTTGGTGTGGCATAAAAAATAATAGAATTTTGGGACAAATATTTTTTAACGGGACTTTAAATGGACAGAGATACTACGAGTTCTTAGAAACCGAAATTGAGAACTTTTTGGAAGATTTACCATTGGAAGAATATCAAAACTTAATTTGGCAACATGATGGGGCCCCTCCGCATGCCGTGCGTGAGGTTACTCAATATTTAAACGGACGCCATGAAGAATGGATTGGTAGAAATGGAACCTATGCTTGGCCACCCAATAGTCCCGATTTGTCAATATTAGACACATTTCTTTGGGGCCATTTAAAGGACGTGGTATACAAGCAGCGAAACCACGATATTGAAGAGATCATGCAGAAAATTGCGAATGAAATAAATCGCCTTAACCAGGAAAATCACAGTATAACAGCAAGTTTGGAAAGGCTACAAAGAGGTTATCGCACATGTTTCGAGAACAACGGAGGTCACATTGAACAATTAAATTATTAATGTGTTTTTTTTAAATTAGTATAGAGTTGGATTTCTTTTTCTGTCATGTAATGTTTTATTTTCCTCAAATAGGTTCTTTATCCTTAGAATAGTATTGACGGATATATTTCTGTGAAAATTTGCAATAAATCTTCTCCTTGCTTCTCTTGCATTTTCTTGGCATTTGTAGAACAAGATAACACTCTGCAATCTCTCATCTAATGAATATTTCATTTCGGCAATATTATAGTAAATTTGTCAAATTTTTTGACTTTGAAGGATTCAAAGGTGATTATACCTTTATTACCTAGTGTATGTTTCAAACAGGTTAAAGTTAAATTAGACTGGATAAAACATTAAAATTTAATAAAAATAGCTGTCACAATATTAAATATTTTAATCAGAACGGACAAAAAAAAAATCACTCGTTCCAAAAATCGTATAAAAAAAGCTATGTTCCATTTAAAAAAACACCTTATCCATAGCGTAACTCTTTTGTTTCTGGATCAAATAAATTTTTGGTTTCATTTTTGAATTCTGCAGGAAAAAGTACATCGATTGGCTATTTTGGATTTTTCTTTAAATACAAGGAAGCTCAAAAATGAGCCCCTGTTCAGTCCTCGTTGGAAGACCCTGTACATATTTTAGTATAACACCCATCAACAGAACAGTATTATATAAGAGGAGGCATTTTAACACGACGACCACAAATAACCAGTTAAGCAACAACAATTAATAATAAATAAATAAAAATCAAATCTACGCTTTAAAAAATTAGTAATTTTTAGACCCACTGTGTATAAAGCGCTGAAAATAATTCGTTTGGGATGACTAGCTCCTACCTGACACGCTCTGTATCGTCAACTAACCAACTACTTACTGGCGTGCGGGCGGGGTGCGGGCCGAACGACGGCGCGCCGGATATCAGGTTCGTTTTAGTTGTAAAATAAGGATTGATTCCAAGTAGTTCGAGAACTCGTTGTGCAATAAAATAAATCCTTGAACTGTTTTAGAATGGTTCGTACTTAAAAGAAACCGGAACAGTTTATTGAAGGGTAAAATTAATCATAAGCTCAAATATTTCAAAAATATCGCTAATCTACCTACGATTGCTCCGAGGACTTTAAAATGTTCTATAAACTGAGTGTCCGAGTACATACATGTTGACAATATTCTCAGCATATAACTCGCTTTTTTGTTGATACTGTACAGGTTCTGGTATTAATAAGTTATTAAATATATGTTCAACTTCTCAAGACGACCTGAAGCTGATTCTACAAATACACTGATAAATAATGTTTCAATACTCTCAAAAACTGTTATTTACTAAATTCCGTGTTTGAATTAATTTTTCTATGGAAATTTATACTTGCCATAACTATTGGGTTACCATCCCATCCTAATTTTTATTGAACAACCCGTTTTTCTGTGCTTTTTAGTTTCAACAAATCCAAATAAAATCAGCTGATGAGCTGAAAATACCGCGCGTGCGTTAACTAAAATCCCGAATCGATTCTATCATAAAGCTGGAACTGCATTGATAGTTCAAGAACGGTTACGAACCGGTTCGAAATATAACCAAAACGTTTAAATTTCAGTTCTGAATCGGTTCTAACTGAACCAAAACAGCAATATCTCGATGCGCATATGCGGACTGTTCTAAGTTCGAACCAAAACAAACCTGCATCTCGAGCGAGAGCGGTTCTACTTGTCTTTGTTCGTATACGGTGCTTATGCGGACGAGAATCAACATAACCGTGCATCGCGCGAACAATTTTTTTTGGTGATCGATTTCTCACGCCGACCGGACTTAGAAGCGCTGTATGGGGGATACGCCAATTTCCGTTTGTTTCGTTTTGTCCCTCAACGTCCCTTAACACTTTGGTACAGACAAAAAATCGCATCAATAGACTTTCTTCCTGAAGCCAAAAAATACACAATATCAAGTTGATATGACACAAAAATAAAATGGGGGAGGTATTAAAATGAAACACAAATTATGGTAATATTTTTAATTATTTTGTAATTGAAAACTATAAATCAAAAACATATGAAATAAACCAATTAAATCTAAGTCATTCAATCGGTGATTGAAATAAATACACGTATGTAAAAACGCAGCTCCTCTTTTTTCCTCGTCTCCTCGAAGCACAAACCCTAAAAAATATAACACAAGTAAGAAAAATAAAAAAAATCTGGCCACAAATGTACTTGGAAGCACAATGACTAACAATTTGAAAATTAATATATTCTCAATCTTTTCTCGCTCTGGGATGTTTTATTTTTTGTAATTATAAGGGATTGAGATGTCAAAAAAAAAAGATTAAACAAAAATCCACCCCATTGGATAATTTCATAGGCGATTTGCACCGGTGCATATCTGTGGCTTTGCCTACTAGTAGGGTATAACCGGCAAAGAAAAGAGCCTGAAGTGCAGACCTCCTATATCAAATTTTTTTTTTCCCAATCGACTAAGTGAGGTCCCAGCTTAATTTCCCCACTCACGTTCAACCGATCCGAGGGGCGGGGGGGGGGGGGGGGGGGGGGGGTAGGGGCCATTGAAAAGTACGGGATATCGATTTTTCGTGGATTGCTCCGTCAGTTTTGATCCTACCGAAAAAATTGTTGTTTTCAAAAAGCAAGAGCTTGGCAGAACACGTAAGCTCGTGCAAATCCAAACTCGATTGGGCAACTTGTTCGCGAAATATAGCGAATTTTCGGTGCGGAAAAAAAATATTTCAATTAGCTTGTTCTTGGCCGGTCGTGCATGTAGGGGGTTCAGTTAAGGTTTTTTAGAAGGGTGTTTTCATGTTTTTTGAGGGCCCGTTGGAGAGGGATGGTGGGACAATTAGGAGGGAAGGGAGAGCGAAAGTTCAAAATTTCTTAAAACCCCGATAACTCGACTCCGAAGAGGCGTAGCGCAAAAAATCAAACTGCGTTTTTTTCGTTTTTTTCGTTTTTTTGCACGGAATACAATAAACCCTTTCCGTAGCAACGTTCGCGAAAAATCCGCCGCTGGCACGCGAAACAAAAATCTGCAATTTTTTCAAAATGTTTTATTGACATGAAGGGAAGGGGTGGGGGAACAATTTTTATTTGAAAAGATGCCCCTATCTTTCAGCTTTAATTTTCGCCCTTCAAAATCTCGCTGCGATAATTTTCAAGGGAGATATGGATGTTCTAACTTTCGACTCTATAACGGGGAAACGGAGAGGAGTGGGGGGTTCTTGAGGGGCTAAAAATGAAGCTGAAACATTTGGCTATTTATTTAAAAAAGAAATTTATTCCATTCGGTCCATATTTCGCCCGTCCGCGCGAGTTAAAAGCATGAAAACGAGCCCAAGCGGGCGTGTTAGTCAGCCGGGGCGGCGGCGAGCGGGAAGGGGCCACTTTTGAAAATTGCACTTTTTTTCGTTTTTTTTTCATTTTCTCAGAAACGGTACACGCTGGAACGATAAACTTTTTAGATTTTTTTTTTGAAGGACAAATGCTATCTAAATATCGACGAATTAAATCTACCGGGTGTTTGGCGAAAATAGGGCGACCGTTTTAAGTGCCTAATTTATGTGGATTGTGATTGGGAGACTCGTTTGACGTTAATGGTGGACTGATTGAAATTATATTTTTGGATTTATGTAGAGGACGATGGTCTTTCGAACAATCTGGAGAGTTTTTTTTGAAAAAGGATTTAGAAATATTTTTTTTTACACTTTTAGGTCGAAAAAATGCACTCGCGCGGGTTTTAAAATCACTAAAAATGGGAGAATTTTAGAAAAATCGAAAATGGTTGTTTTTGACCCTATTTTTACGCAATTGTTAATCGCTTTTGGGGTGAAAATTGGAAATTTTATCTCATGTCCCGAATTAGCTCGTGAAATTACATAAATTGGCTATTTGCAAATTTTTTCAATATTTATACAGAGTGAGCCTCGGAGTGAGCTACAGGAGTTTGAATTATTTTTTTCTTCGATGTTTTGTTTAAACATCAATCAACATATAAGTTTGTACAAAATTCAGTTTCTAACTTTTTAAAACTCTTTAGGTCTTATATGATGAAGGGATAATAGAGCTTGAAAAAAACGCTAAATGGTGCTTCCCAACCGATATTTAAGTATTTAAAATAATTAATTTACGATTTTTTTTTCAAAAATTTTATTCAACAAGTTTTAAAAAATATCAAAATAAAATTTAGGGGGTAGTTTATGGCTTATTTTCTTGCCCCATGTTTTCCGTACACGAATAACCCAATAAAGTTGGCAGTTTTATCATTCAAGTTGGAGATAAATGGTAATTTATGTCGGAAAGCATGCCAAAAATTTAACCGAAAAACACCAGCAAATGTTGAATAGACGGCTTTGAAATTGAACCAGAATTAATTATATTTTCGATCTGTCAAAATGTCCCATTTTCACTACTTTTTGTAACGAGATTATGAAGTGAATTTAGCGATTTGAGATTTGAAATTGGGTGGAATAGGTTGTGTGACCCTTCTAGATTATATTCAGATACAGAGTGTTTGGAAATTCGGTCGATTTTGGTAATTTTTTTGGAATTTCGAAAGACGTGTTTTTACATAATAGCATGGCATTTTATCATGGTGAAGATAAGGATTTCAAATAAAATTTGTTTTGAAGACGATATTGTGAGACTAATAGATATTTTTTTCTTAAAGTTGGCCGAAAAAGATAGCTTGAAATATATATAAGAGATAGCCACTTGGAGTATAGAGTAAATAGATAGTTTCTTAGGTGTATTTTTCTTAGCCCTTTCAGCGTGTACGCCAATAAATTTGTACGGTATTTCGTACGGTGCTTTTATACCCATTAGTGATGACACACTCACGCGCCGCTTGAGCTCGTTTTCATGCTTTTAACTCGCGCGGACGGGCGAAATATGGACCGAATGGAATAAATTTCTTTTTTAAATAAATAGCCAAATGTTTCAGCTTCATTTTTAGCCCCTCAAGAACCCCCCACTCCTCTGCGTTTCCCCGTTACAAAGTCGAAAGCTAGAACACCCATATCTCCCTTGAAAATTATCACAGCGGGATTTTGAAGGGCGAAAATTAAAGCTGAAAGATAGGGGCATCTTTTCAAATAAAAATTGTTCCCCCACCCCTTCCCGCCAATAAAACATTTTGAAAAAATTTCAGATTTTTGTTTCGCGTGTCAGCGGCGGATTTTTCGCGAACGTTGCTACGGAAAGAGTTCATTGTATTCCGGGTAAAAAGACGAAAAAAACGCAGTTTAATTTTTTGCGCTACGCCTCTTCGGAGTCGAGTTATCGGGGTTTTAAGAAATTTTGAACTTTCGCTCTCCCTCCCGCCTAATTGTCCCACCATCCCTCCCCAACGGGCCCTTAAAAAACATGAAAACACCCTTCTAAAAAACCTTAACTGAACCCCCTACATGCACGACCGGCCAAGAACAAGCTAATTTAATTTTTTTTTTCCGCACCGAAAATTCGCTATATTTTGCGAACAAGTTGCCCAATCGACTTCGGATTTGCGCGAGCTTACGTGTTCTGCCAAGCTCTTGCTTTTTGGAAAGAACAATTTTTTCGGTAGGATCAAAACTGACGGAGCAATCCACGAAAAACCGATATCCCGTACTTTTCAATGGCCCCTACCCCCCTCCCCCCCCTCGGCTCGGTTGAACGTGAGTGGGGAAATCAAGCTGGGACCTCACTTAGTCGATTGGGAAAAAAAATTTTGATATAGGGGGTCTGCACTTCGAAATACCCGATATACCCTGCTATACTTCTTTTATTATTCAAAAATTATATTAATAGCATCACCTTTCTTTCAATCTTTATCGCAATAACCATAATTTGTAGACAAAGAGTGACACACTTTTAGATAAACGAGAGTATTTATTTTTCTACTAAGACAAACTTAATTCCATTAAGAAATAAATTATGTATCATGGCAACACTACTATCATGGACAATAGGTTGTCATGAGACACAAAATAGCGCCCAGTAACGTGGGACGTTGTTGCTTTTTTAAACCTTCCTTCGTCTTGGTCCATATTATTTTTGATTATTTTAATGTTGGGAAATAACGCAATAAATTAAATGGTTATGCAATTTTAAATTTTTTATTTATGGTAGGTTAACCTTTTATAACCTTAAACCTTAATTCACTTATCTTTATCTCTATCCTGGTTCTAAGTTAATTTTTTTTTATTGATATTTAGGGAGATTGTTAACCTATTTTCTATTTTACTTAAAGCTAATAGAACTAATTTGGTATAGCACAGAAAGACATTTTGCTTTGGTTAATAATTGTATTTTTGTTATATTTTTATGGTTTTGCACTTTTTAGTGTGTTTTGAACTATTGCTGTCGTTTCTGTTTTTGGTAACTTCTATTAGTGGCTTTTCATCACATTTTTGGTTTTATAATGTAAATTTACATCAACCATAAGGTTCGGTACATGTTTAGTGCATTTTTGTTATATTGGTCCATTGATTGAACATTGAGTGTTTTTATTTTTGATATTTATATACGTTAGGTACATCGAGATTTGTACAGTTACCTTTTACTTGATCACCAATTTAATTAGCAATTACTATACAGTGCCCAAAACTATTTAAACTTGACTTAATAATTTGAAATATTATTCTATTTCTATTTACTTTCATTAACTCCAAGTAACTTTATTACAGGAAAATAAGATTTTTTTATTTTGTTTGGAAAATTAACTGTATAGGGTGTCCCAATAATAATGATATGTTTTTAATTTGAGATGTTATTTTTTAAATTTAATTTGAGAATCGCAGATGATACTGGAGAGGAAATACAACATTTTATAAACCCTGCTATAATGTTTTAGTGTACAGAGTAGCACGATAATAATTTAAATTTAAAAAAATCTGAATCCCAATTTACTTTTTGAGATTTCTTTTATCTTATAAATACTTGGATATTTTTCTGAAATTTGCTTAATAGCGCACAGGTCTTGAATAATGTTTGGGCTAATGAAAAATTTGATTTTATTCAGGCACTTATAATACTTACTTGATTAAATTTTTTTTGAGTTTCTACAGAGGTACAGAGTGGGCAAAAAAAACACTTTCCATTAAAATTTTTAGGTGCACAAATAGCTTGAAAGACAAAAAAATATCAAAAAATACCTGGTGGTTGATGGTTTCTTTTTTTACCACCGAAAGCGAATTGGTAAAAAATATGCTTTCTTTTAGTCCTACTAACAGAAAGTAGTTGTTGTTTTTAACACGCATTGCATTGTACGCTATCCGCAGCGTGACTCAAACTAGCAAAACATAAGCAGGGTCATTTGACCTCAAATTTCGTTTTGATAATTTATGTAGGAAAAAAATTATAAGGATGAGCCACTGATTTAAAAAGCGCCTGTCTGCAGGTCTCCACTCCGCTGTTGCAGGCGCTTTTCTGATTTGTGGCACACAGTAGTGGCCGCTCGACCACACCCTACTTACCTGATATTTCTAACTATATAAATCATCTTCGGGATCATCGAAATTAGCCTGATCGCCGGGTGCGACCGGAGGAGGCACTTGTCCGCCCTGCGCAGGGGCGGCTCCGCTTGAAGGGAATCGGAAATTGGTACCGAAACCGCGCGATTGCTGTAAAGTCTGCGCGAACATTTCGTATTTGCGAATATCGTTGTCCGAAACTGAACGCCGGGCGAAACGCATCGCTTCTTCAAAGTGAGCTCGAGTGATTTCCGGTACTGGATCCTCTTCATCGAGCTTTAAAAAGGAAATTAATAATTTAGTATCAAAATTATTTTTATTATGATTTAATGATAAAATAAAACCAGATAAATAGTATTTAACATATAATTTGTACTTTAAGCCTAGCGGCTTCGACCTTATGCTAGGTCATCACCAGGAATAACGCTCTGCAAGAGAATAATCCAACTACAGAGATAGGAAGACATATAAAAGATCACGAGTCAAAAATTAAAAAAGCATAAAAGTAAAAATGTCAAGCTATATAGTTCTTAATACTTATTCTCTTAAAGAGCCTTAGCCCTGATGATGACCTAACATAAAGTCGAAAGTGCTAGGCTGAAAGTACAAATTATACGCTAATATTAACGAGACTCGGGGTAGACCAAAAATCACTTCCACATACTAAATATGCAATTAGACGAAAAATACATGCCGATTTTTTTTTTAAATGAAATCCTAACGTAAGAAAAATTATGCAGGCAATAGGGATAGCTTGCCTAAAATTTCTGTGCGTGTTTTGTTGTGCACGTTGCGAAGAATGAACAAAGAAAAAAAAATTGTGTTGTGGCAAAGAAAATTGTTTGGAAATAAAATTTATTATACCGACGAAACTTGGCTTAGTGTAGGGCATACCAAATCAAAAGTTTGGTATGATTTAAATATTACAAATTCAACGCAGGCATTTCTTGACGGATTTTCTACAGGTTTAAAAGCAACATCTGGAAAAAAGGCGTCACTTAATAATTACTCATATCGGTAATGAATTCCGGAAAATGTATTTAAATCACGAAAACATAAACGCGGAGGCGTTTGAAATATAGTTTTCTTATTGCTTATTCAGCCTGGGTATGTTACAGTTATGTATGGACAATGCATCCTACCATCATAGGCATCGAGTGGAAAAAAAACCCATATGCTAAAGGTACAATTATTAGACATTGCAAGAGTTCAAAAAGCCAAATTTACCAAATATGCTGTTGATGAGAGAGCGCGCGAGCTGGGTGCTACAGCGTTGCGTTTACTGTCATGTCACTGTTAACTTAACCACATATTTACTTGTAAAACCTGCTAACCTCAAAACATATACGCCACTATACCACCTCTATCTGCCAGGGATTACGTCACTGAATATATTTTTAATATTATGGTATACGCCAAATACTTATAAACCTAAAATTATCAATTTCAATTTTTTATTAAAGTCGTGCAATTTCATACCTTCATATCATACTTACGCCAATAAAATGAAGAATAATGAGAGTTACAATTAAGAATTAGAACATAAAAACTTAAAATCTATACATCACAAATTAAAATGTCTAAGAAGTAAAAGAGAACCCAAAATTATTAAAATATGTCGGTATCCACAGATTCAGATATGCTGTAGTAAGCCCTCTCAGTTAGGTGTTCTTTTTAAATTTTAATTTTCTACAAACTCTGTATAAATTTATTTAATATTTGAAATATACATTTCTTCGAAGGAACGCTTTCCGATGACGTATTCAAAATTTTGATGGAAAATTTTTTTAACCTAAAAAAAAATTAAAACTCGTTTTCTAAAATTGCAATTTTTAATTTTTCTCGAAAATCTACAATTTCAAAAAATTTGAGCTATAGGAAGATGGATTTCAAAAACAGAGTATTTGAAATGATCTTTTAAAGGGTTCAAAACGCATTTTGATCAGAATTTTAGTTTTAGAGTTATTAGATATCAAAAATGGCCATTCTTGAATTTTTAAACAATAAAAAAAATACTTGTCATTTTCGGATCCTGCTGAATTTCTATAGGGTTCGGAGGATGACAGTTTTCTACACAACACGAAAAACTTCAAACCCATTCAATCGACTTTTGCGTCCCCTATACTGGCTCATACGAAATTTTTTAACCTTGCCGTTTCATTCCTTCGAAACAAAACACCCTGTATATTCGAATTATATCTCACCAGATACCTTAAACAATTGGCGAATTAATAGGAAAACTAGAACAGCTTTTTAGTTTTAAAAATTCAAAAATTGTGGATTTGATATCCGACGTCAGAGGCACAAGTTGTAAAAATACGCGTCAATGTACCAATTCAGTTGTCTTTTAATATACACTTGAAGTGATCGCTATACGTAACCGTTAACGCAGACGCAAATAAATGAATTTACACGTTCACGGAGTCTTTATGCAGCTGTATACTTCATAGTTGAAGGCCTGCTGCTAGAACCCGAACTAACGAAAATTTAGTAACTTCTTCATTTCATTCACTTCTATTTTGTTAATTTAATTTTAAGTTAGGTTACCTAATCCAGGTTAGAAAATACAGGTTATAATAAAAAAACAACAAAACCGAAATTGGCGTTCACTTGGTTTTTAGGTAAAAATTAAGATTACGTTCAAACGGGAATAAATTTGAATAAAATATTTTTAATAAACATAACGCCACACCTAAGATTTCGTTGACGTGTATAACGAAAGAAAATTATCGGCCCCCTCAGTTACCTAATAGAGGGGAGAACTATCGATAAAATTTACTTACATCCATGGCAGCAGCTGCTGCGGGATTTGCAGCCCTCTCTCTTTCTCTCCTAATTTCAGCTTCGATGGACTGCCTAATAGCCAACTTGCACGCCCTCTGACATATTTCCGTTAAGTCGGCGCCTGAAAATCCATGTGTCACTTTAGCGATATATATAAGGTCGACGTCTTTGGATATCGGCGACTTTCTCAAGTTGGCTTTGAAAATTGCCTCGCGCGACTTTTCGTCGGGCAACGGGATGTAGATCAGCTGGTCGAGACGGCCGGGACGAAGGATAGCGGGATCAATGATATCTGAAATTGTAAGCAATTATTAAGGCGCATGTGCTATGTGCATACAGAACAGAGTTAGCAGAAAGAACCGACCAAAGATTGCCCTAACAAATTCTGATATAAAAAAAATGGATATGTTAAATTTCACTTGCTGCTATAGATTTTTTACCTGGTCTATTCGTAGCACCAATGATGAACACGTTTTTCTTTGCCCCCATGCCGTCCATTTCTGTCAAAATTTGATTGATAACACGATCGGCAGCACCACCTGCGTCTCCTACATTGCCGCCTCTCGATTTTGCGATAGAGTCCAATTCGTCAAAAAATAATACGCAAGGCGCCGCTGATCTGGCCTAAAATCATACGTTTAATTAAAAAATATATGTTTCTTAAGCGGTGAATAGACCAGGAAACATCGTCGGCAATTTTACAACACTTCAACAAGTGATGTTTCCCGGCGACTTTTGAAACACAGCCAATTGTATCGACCAACAAGTTATCAATGATGTTGCGTGTCTTAACCGGGTGTCAACGATATTTCGATACCAATGTCAATTTGTGAAGTGCACATCAACAATAATTTAACGAAAGGTGAATGTATTAGTACCGCTTTTATTTGTAACCAGTGCATCTCAAAGTCTAAAACAAAAAAGCAAATAGCGGAAAAATTTATTTAAATTCAACCTTGTTTGATCTTTTGTCGCCGGATACTCGAGCGATGCTGGAATGTTTGGCAACAATTTAAAAAGTATCCGGGAAACATCAGTTGTTGATGTGGCGACGATTATCTTTAGGTCTGAACACCGGTTAAGAGCCGACGGTATCGAAGTCATATTATGTCACCGCGATTTGGTAACAAAATCTCCCAAATTGCAATTTGGGCATGAGATCAGTTTTACGGCATGTTTACCAATCCAATCAACGTGGTACCCCACTTTGCCACTGCCGACTGGTCGAGTGAGGTATCAAATTAAAGGTCGTGAATTCCTTATTACGAATATCTTACTTTACCGACTCAAATCAAGGTGCAAATAGCAGAGTGGGTTTAATTTTGAAGTACGCGCTTCAATTAAATATCAATAATTGTGCCACCTTTTAGTCTGGCTGGCAACCATTTTATTAGTACCTTTACTAATTCTACCAGGTATCTAAAATAAAATTGGTAGGTACTAATTGTTGGCAGTCGGACCAAAAGGTGGCATTAATATTGATATTTAATTGGCAAATGCGTACTACAAAATTAAAATTACCTTGCCGCCTATTTACACGTTGATCAAAGTCGGCAAAGTTAGATATTCGTTATTAGGTATTGAAGACCCATAAGTTGATACCTCACTTATAGCTATGAGTTGCTCGTTATTAAAAAATACCACTCCTTTGAACGTGGCAATGTCCAAATTTCAATTTGAAAGATTTTTAGTCAAATCACGATGACATGACTTTCATGCCGTCAGCTCTCCTACTATATTCTGTTTGCGATACAGTCCTAATAAACCGAAAAATCGGAAATTGTAAAAAAGTCACTCCAAAAGTTTAGTCATCTAGAAGCATAAAATCGGGCATAGTTAAGGATTAAAGATTAGAGGAGAAAAGTGTTTTCATCATTCTTCAATACTTTTATGCACTATAAAATATCGATTAGGTTCTTATTTTATAACAGTTACTTAGACCAAAATTTTGAAATCTGCTACGGGTTAAAAGGGCTCATCTTAGTTTCCTCAAAATTGTGGTTACAAAAGTTGGATTCAAGTGTCAAGTATATTATTTAGAGGTGTTAAGTACATTGTAGGATTTTAAGACACCATAACTATTTAACGACTTTAACAAATTTTGTTAGTGGTAAAAACTTATTTATGCTGTCTGAAGTGCTTTTATTTGTAGAACTGCTTGTTACTTTTCACCTCGGTTAGGCAAGTTAACTATAGGCAGTACCATAAAAACGTTTGAACAAGTTCGATTTTCATGTATCATATTATCTATTGACGGCAAGCGGAGGCGTAGTTAAAAAAATACATGTCACTGTTATATGTATAGCCAGATAAAGTTCAGTACAAAGTAGTGGTTATTTATGCATTAGGCTAAACGCATAATGAAGCGGTGAGCAAAGCAACGATGAAAGCGTCAGTGCACGTAATAGAAAGTGTCAGAAGGTGATCCTCAATTTTTTTATTACATGCTCTATGCGTGTAGTGCTGCTTGACTTTCCACTGTGTCTTAGGGTGCGATTATGTTGAGCTGCGATAAACGATAAGACTGGCGATACTAGCGTCAAAAGTAAAGGTGCAGTTTCCTCGGAGCGGCCAAGCTAAGCGATTGTCATCAGCGCTCGTCGCTAAGTGTCCATTTCCCTCCGAGAGGCTTCGCTATTTTGCCCTTACGATGGAGGCATTCGCGTGAATATTTTTAGAAAAAATAGAAGACGATGAAATACTAAGACGTATTAACTCGCAAAACACGGAATGATAATCACCCTATATGCAAAGAGTCATACATTGGTTTTTGTATGCCGGCGAGTTTAAAGGAAATAAGGGTGTTTGGCCACCATTTCTATTTTAGCTTTTCATTTTATTCACCTTCAAAAGTAATTTTTCTGTTAAGATCAACCTAAACTTGGGAATATACACGAATAAAACAGTATCGTCAAACCAGCGATCGCGATTGAACTGCTCCCAGAGCAGTCGACCCGCAACCATCGCCAAAGACGCATGCAGTTGCTCAACATAGCCGCGTGGATTGAGACGGATACATTGATTTGCCATTGAGCAGTGGTTCACGATCATCGCCGAGCAACTATTGTCCCAAAACTGGTAAACTATTTAGCTTCGGTTAAAAGGATATTGAAAGGCAATCCTACTTGCAAGTTTTAACATTTTGCAGATTTTTTATTAATGTTCTGAAACGGTGTATATTAATTAAAAGAGAAGTTTATCTGGCAACCTTGCCTTCATACGGCACCGGTACCCTTCGCAAAAGATGCTTCGTACGGGTCGTGCGGCGAGGGGGGCAGAAGCCAAGGGTTTGTTTCTCAGTATAGTCACGTCGCTCTCTCGCCCAATTTTCACTAAAACGCAATATTGAAATATTTAAGTGTAAATATTTGGTCTCCGCTCATCGCAAGTCTATAATAATTTACACCGTATTTATAAATACGCCGTATTTATAAATAATAACAGTGAAGTGCAAGTTAAAAGTACCTAAGGTGTATAGATGCATCAAGTGAAATAGACAGGTATAATTGTAGAAATATTAGGCATATAAGATCCAATATTTTCCCCGTTCATTTGCAACTGAATAAAGCGTTGTTTTTTGTTGTTGTTAAACTGTAGAAATTATTTCTCTTTTGAACCTTACCTATGGAGTTTTGGAATCTGCACAAAGACAGCAGTGCCCAACTATGTACTCAGAATTGCTAACGTCAATTCCGCTACATTGTTTGGTCCCTCGAGCCGGATATGTAAAAATATGAGCTCAGAAAATAAAAACTATACAAAACATTACGTAATTGTGGTATAAAAAACAATTTAGTGAACTTTTCTTCCGACGGTGAAAAGTCGGTGGTCCTTCCTGAAATAGACTATAACAAACATTTACCAAAACAATCAGTGCTTTATTTAGTTTAAGATATTTTGCCAGTATATTCTTTGTATATTTTTCTGTATTTTTTATAGTTTATAGCGATTTATTTTAGAATAGGTACCTACTATGTACCTATATGTGATGATAATTAATGGATATTATCATCAGATTATAAGGTTTATTTTATAAATAGTTCTCCAAGCGCTTACACACGTATTTCTCTAGTATCTAGTTATTTAATATTCAGAAAACATTACCCTCAGGTAGTTAATATTATGCAAATATAGTTTTTGGTCATTTCTCTTGCTACCTTGCACACTAATCCTTTTATGTTTTAAATGAATTTGTTTGTGCTTACTTGTTATTTTGGGATATTGTACAGTTCTTGACATACTATAATATATAACAGTAAGGGTTGCATGGCATTTTTAAAAAAGAGATAGGTAGTAGGTATATTTTGTGCTGCTATAAGTTTTCGCATTGTTACTTTTTTTTTTTCCAAGATTTTTCGCACGCTCGCACATAATACTATTTCACACTTGTTGACCTTTATTGAACTGTTCAAATTTTATTTTTAGTTTCTATCTATTTTACTGTTAATTAGACATATAGAAAAAATGACGGATTTAGAAGCTTTGGTTAAGCAGCGCGGTTGCTTTAAGGGTAAAATTTCTAGAATTATTACTTGGTACAATAAAAATGCAGATAGCGAAAAGGATTATATGGAGTACCAAGTAAGAATTGATAGTTTAACCCAAGCTTTTGACTGTTTTGAAAACACGCAGATGCAAATTGATGTTATAGGTCCCTCTAAAAAAGACGGCGATGAAGTTGAGGGCAAATATTTTTCGTGTCTAGCTAGATTAAAACGTAAAGTTCTTGCATTATCTCCTAGCCAGAATGTACAGAGTCAAGTAACCCCCGTAGTAATACGTTCTGGTGCGCCCAATGTAAATTTGCCTCAACTAAATATTCCCCAATTTAATGGTGACATCACAAAATGAAATGCTTTCTATCAACTTTTTGAGACGCTCATTATGGACAATCAGTCACTAACAGCTATTCAGAAATTAATATATTTAAAATCATATTTAAAATAAAAGATGAACCTTTACATTTAATTGAAACATCGCAATTGACAACTGACAATTTCCAGATTGCGGTTGATACCCTGAAACAAAGGTATAATAATCAACTTTCGATTATTTTTGCTCATATAAAAAATCTAGTGGAAATCCCCGCTTTAGCCAAGGTCACTGCTTACACTCTTCGAGAATTCATCGTATGTATAAAACAAAACGTGGACTCTTTAAAAAATCAACAAATTCCTGTTGATCAATGGGATTTAATGTTAATATATCTATTCTCACAAAAGTTAGATTTCGGAACTAAAAAGGCATACATTGCGGAAAGAGGTTCCCAAATGTTATCCACATCTCAGGCAGCGTTGCCAAAATTGGAAGATTTTTTAAATTTTCTAGAAAAACGATGCTCAGTTTTAGAAGACCTCACAGAAAGTCCCTCAAATAAAAATTTTTCGCAAGGTCATTCCTCTGTAACACAAAGAGGTGCTTCAAGCAGTAGATTTCAAAAGTTTTCCCATTATGCACATGGTAATCAGCAGCAAGAGAGATCTAACCTTCAGCGTAGTAACATGGAATATCACTCATCTTTCCCAACTTTCAATTTTCTAAGGTGTCATTGCTGTAAGGTCCCTGATCATAAAATATATACGTGTCCAAAGTTTAAGAATTTATCCTTGAGACTAAAAACAGAAGTCGTCACACAAAATGGCCTTTGTTTTAACTGCTTAGGCTCAAAACATCAAGTAAAAAATTGCACTTCTCAGTTATGTTCAATATGTGGTAAAAAGCATCACTCACTTTTGCATCCAAGTTCTAATGAATTACCTCCAGCTAGAAGGAATCAGAATGTATACAACAGAAATTCCAATCAAGATCAAAGTAATTTCCATAATTATCATAATAAGGGAAATGCAAGTACATCTGATTCGCATTCTCCTGATGGTTGTCTGCCAACTAATCGCTCGCAAACGAATAACTCAGATAGACCGCCCATCAATCAGAATTCTCAAGTAGGTTCCTCAAATGGCAATAGCCATAGAACACTCTCAGTTTTTGCTTCTGATGACAACGAAGTTTTGTTAAGTACGTCCTTAGTAAACATACCCGATCTTCATGGAAATATTGTGACTGCACGTGCTATGATCGATCCTGGCAGTACAATTTCAATAATAACTGAAGATCTCTTAAGAAAATTAAAATACACCCCTGAAAGACAGCAAGTTAGAATCTCAGGCATTGGAGGCAATGTTGAACACTCCAATAAAGCGATATGTCTTCAAGTCATGTCTATCCTAGAACCAAATTTCTCTCTCAAAAGTAAACTGTTGTGTGTTGAATAAAATCACTGAAAAAAGCCCCACATTTCCGTATTAACAAAAGCAATTTAAACCTTCCTCAAAACGTGAGTCTTGCTGATCCGCAATTTGATAAACCTGCAGTCATAGATGTTTTACTCGGTGCTGATGTTTATTATAAAATTCTCTCGGGAGATATGGTGAAAATTGATAAGAACAACGCTCTCACATTGGTTGGTACCCATCTTGGGTACATTATCTCTGGGTTAATTCCCACTCATGCTCTCGTTAAAGGTGATCTTCACTCCGTAAAATCTAACAGCTGTTTTTTCGTGCAAAGTGATAAAACAGATTTCCCACTAGACTCCCTATTAGAAAAGTTTTGGTCCTTGGAAGACATTCCCCACTCTAAAGAAAGAATTTTGTCTGCTGAAGATGAACTAGCCAAAAAGAATTTTTGTGACACCACTCTTTTATTAGCGAATGGGTCTTTTCAAGTAGATCTACCCCTCAAATCACCAAAAGAAAATCTTGTGTTAGGAGAGTCATTTTTTCTTGCAAAAAAAAGATTCTATCACTTAGAAAAGCGTTTCGAAAGAAACCCTGACCTTTTTAGGGAGTATAAGAAATTTATTGATGAATATATATCTCTTAATCACGCACAATTCGTCCCCTTATCTCTAAAAACTAAAAGTAATGAATATAAGTATTTTTTACCCCACCACTGTGTCATTCGCGAAGAAAATAAATCCACTAAGTTGCGTGTAGTATTTGATGGTTCGATGAAAACTTCTTCAGGACTCTCTCTCAACGATATAATGCACAAAGGTTTCATCGTAAAGCCCGAGCTTTTTGATATCCTGATAAGATTTAGAAGTTTTAAATTTGTTATCACTTCTGATATAGAAAAGATGTACCGACAGATAATAATAAATCCCCAGCACAATCACCTCCAAAACATTATTTGGCGTGAAAACCCATCTGAAGCACTTCAGTGCATCGAATTATTAACAGTCACTTATGGTACCAATTGCGCTCCATATTTAGCCACTCGCACTTTGACGGAACTAGCCCTAATATATAAAAATGAATATCCGCTAGCGGCAGAAGTAATCACCTCCCAATGTTATGTCGATGATATATTATGTGGTACAGATTCTTACAAGGAGTTGTTTGAACTATTTCATCACTTAGTCAAACTATGCATTTTAGGAAATTTTAGGCTACATAAATGGTCTTCTAGCTCTAACTTATTTCTAAGACAAATAGATAACATTGACACTTCTCGTAACTACCAGGAAAGTTACAATATTAAAATAGATGGAGTATCCAATAAAGTCCTTGGTATATTCTGGAACCCAGACTCAGACATTTTCTCAATATCGCTACCTGAAGTTCCGATACAAGAGTCGGTTACCAAACGTGAAGTTCTGTCCAAAGTTGCTCAAATGTATGACCCTCTAGGCTTAATTGGACCAATTATTGTAGTCGCAAAACTAATAATGCAGGAAATTTGGAAAGAAAAAATGGATTGGGATGATCCTCTAGAACATCCTATTCTAGCAACATGGGACAGATTACGCAAAAAAAATTGCCCAACTAAAGTCGTTACAAGTACCTCGTTTTTTCTTATCTGACAGTAATAGTAGCTCTCTAGAAATTCATGGCTTTTCCGATGCTAGTCGCAAAGCTTACGGTGCTTGTGTATATATCAGAGCATTGTACCCCAAGGGTACAGTATCTTGCCAACTTATTACATCAAAGAGCAGAGTTGCACCGATTAAAGAAATCACTATTCCCCGCTTGGAGCTCTGTGGGGCACTGTTGCTCTCTAATTTGGTCACTCGAGTTTGTTCCATATTAAAAGAAACGTTCTCTCTTCAATCCGTTAATCTCTGGACTGATTCTGAGATTGTATTAGCATGGTTAAATGCTCATCCCTCTCGTTTTAATATTTTTGTCGCCAATCGTATATCACAGATTAACACTCTCACCCAAAATTTCAAATGGCGTCATATCCCAACCAAGGAAAATCCAGCTGACCACCTTTCTCGTGGATTAACACCGGATCAGCTAATACATTCAAATCTTTGGTGGAATGGGCCAGCACTCCTACAGGACTTTTACACAAATTTAGACTCCTCAAATCGAGATCTTGGTTCCACTAACGAAGAAACGAGGAAGACTAGAACAGTTTTAATCGCTATTTCTGATAATTTCTGGAAAACGTTTTTTGACAAATTCTCAAATTATTCTCGGCTGCAACGGACAGTAGCTTTTATTTTTCGATTTGTTAATAACTGTAAACCCCACTGTAAAAACTTAATTGGTCCCATCTCTGTAGATGAACTAAAAGGTTCTGAACTGTTCATTTCAAAACATCTTCAAATGCAATACTTCTCCAAGGAATTCAAGGAATTAAATTCAGATGCTGGAAAAATATCCAATAAGCAAATTTTAAAGTTAAACCCGCAGACAATATCATCAGAGTGGGAGGAAGACTATCGCAAGCTCTAATACCCTTTGAACAAAAATATCCTCTCTTATTGCCATCAAAAAATCAAGAAGTTAAACTTTTATTAAAAAAGGAACATTGCAGGTTAGGACATGCAGGTCCGCAAACGATTTTATCCAATGTTCGTCTAAGATATTGGCCCCTAAATGGGCTAAAAGAAATTAAAAAGATCTCTATAAATTGCCCTAACTGTTCTAAATTTAAAATAAAAACGTTTAACCAAATTATGGCTGATCTCCCCAAAGCCAGAGTAGTCCCTTCTCGGCCTTTTTCAAAAACAGGAATTGATTTCGGTGGCCCTTTCTTTGTAAAGTCATCAACTTTGAGGAGTCCTAAAGTTGAAAAGGCATATATAGCTGTGTTTGTGTGTATGGCCACTAAGGCTGTACACATAGAGTTATTTTCAAGTCTTTCTTCACAAGCTTTTCTCGCCAGCTTGAAGCGTTTTATCTCCAGAAGAGGTAGCCCATCAATAATATATAGTGATAATGGGACAAATTTCCTGGGTGCTAGTAATCAAATTAAAGATATTTATGATATGGTAAAATCTGAAAGAACACAGGAAGAATTAAATAATTTTCTTTCTGGAAATGAAATACAGTGGCAGTTCATTCCTCCTTACTCTCCACATTGGGGTGGATTATGGGAAGCTGCAATCAAAAGCACAAAATACCATTTAAAGCGTTTAGTTGGAGATCAAAGATTCACCTTTGAGGAGTTCACAACAATTCTTACACAGATTGAGGCAATTTTAAATTCAAGACCCCTACAACCATTGTCATCTGACCCCCTTGACCTAGAGTGTTTGACCCCAGGACATTTCCTTGTAGAAACCTCATTAACCTCGTTTCCTGAGAAAGATATCTCCCATGTCAGCAATAATAGATTAGATCGTTGGCATGGAGTAATTCAGGTTCAACAACAGTTTTGGTCCAGATGGACAAAAGAATATCTTAATCAATTGCAAAATAGACCCAAGTGGATGTCTCCGGTTCAAAATCTAACTGTTAACGATGTCGTCCTGTTAAAGGAAGACAATACAAAACCTTTTAGTTGGCCTTTGGCTAGAGTGTTGGAAGTCATTCCAAGCAAAGACGGAAATGTCAGACTTGTAAAGGTAAAAACCAAACATGGAACCTTTAACAGAAACATAACCAAACCGAGTCCATTACCAAAATATGACGATTAGTTTTTAAGTAGTTTAGGAATTTCCTTTTATTCTTTTATGATTAGTTATTTGTAAGTTAATTTAAATTTTTCATTTTGAAGGTAGAACCTTCAACCGGGGGGAGTATGTTCTAAAACGGTGTATATTAATTAAAAGAGAAGTTTATCTTGCAACCTTGCCTTCATACGGCACCGGTACCCTTCGCAAAAGATGCTTCGTACGGGTCGTGCGGCGAGGGGGGCAGAAGCCAAGGGTTTGTTTCTCAGTATAGTCACGTCGCTCTCTCGCCCAATTTTCACTAAAACGCAATATTGAAATATTTAAGTGTAAATATTTGGTCTCCGCTCATCGCAAGTCTATAATAATTTACACTGTATTTATAAATACGCCGTATTTATAAATAATAACAGTGAAGTGCAAGTTAAAAGTGCCTAAGGTGTATAGATGCATCAAGTGAAATAGACAGGTATAATTGTAGAAATATTAGGCATATAAGATCCAATATTTTCCCCATTCATTTGCAACTGAATAAAGCGTTGTTTTTGTTGTTGTTAAACTGTAGAAATTATTTATCTTTTGAACCTTACCTATGGAGTTTTGGAATCTGCACAAAGACGGCAGTGCCCAACTATGTACTCAGAATTGCTAACGTCAATTCCGCTACAATTAAGGACTTACATGCGGAGAAAATCATGCATAAAGTTGCAATTCTAACAGCGATAAATATATTACTGCGTACATTTCGAAAACGAAAGCCGAATAGAAAAATCTGCAACATGTTAAAACTCGCATATAGAGTTGCCTTTCAATATCTTTTTAACCAAAGCTAAATAATTTACCAGTTTTCTCGAAATTCGTTCACAGCTCAGCGCAAGAAACCCCATTTAATTTACATTGCTGTATGGTCGGTTGCGTGCCGGTCAGTGCTTACGGTGATGGACTCTTAAGACTCGTCCCACGTCCTTTTTATTACATGCATTGACGCTAGTATCGCCGCTCTTATCGTTTATCGCAGCTCCATCACCATCACAGATCCTTACATCGTAAATTCCATAAATAATTCAGCTTTTAAGCTTTGCCGCGAGGGGAAAATCACCGAGGTATTTTAGTGTAGAAGGTAAGGAGTTGTAGTTGTATGAGATTTCGAGATATTTTGGAGAATTTTAAGGTATTTAAAAAGTTTATTTTTCAAGATTAGAATATTAAAAGTTAAATACAAAAGTGGCAGGATTTTTCCTTAAAACCTTCAATAATATGTTAACCAGAAAAACAAAAGAAATGGCAAAATTTAAAAAATGGTAACTCTACACCCTATACATTATATATGCATATTTTTGCATCATTGAAATCATCCTAATTTCCACATTCCAAAAATATTAATGCGCCTATGTTTGGATCAGCCGTTGTTGAGTTCACTTTCAATAATTATTACGTCTAGTTAGCCGTGCTTGGTGACACGATGAGATCAGCAATGTCAGAAATTACTGTCTACTTCATTTTTCGTGTCGTCTTTGTAATTTTTCAACATTTCAAAGCTCTTTCATGTCTGCAATAAAGTGTTGTGTACCTGGATGTGCTGATTCTTCCAAATTTAAGAAGCATCCTTCCTAAATCAGAGCGATACGTTGAGTAGTTAACTTTGTCAAGCTAGACTTCGCCTCTTAGGAATTAATAATTGTATTAGTAACTTAGGTTTAATCTATTACATTGCATTTTGTATCGATTTAGGTTTCTAATATATTGTTGTTATTCCTAATACAGACATTATTTATTTTAGCTCTTTTTAATAAATGGTTGTTGCATATACAAATAAACCAAATATTTGCATTTATGTATTTTTATTTGTTTTATTTTGGTCCAGGTACACATATCAGTGTCAAATTAACGTCTGTAATCAGTTTTTGCAGAATGAGAAAAAATTATACTTTCAATACTCTAATAATAATTGTTTTTATTTCTTTATTTTTCTTTATGCTTCCAATTATAATGTCCTTTGTGACAAATTGAAATCAGAATTTTTTATATATTGATGACAATAGCCGTAACGCCCATATTGTAACAGAAGTTTTGGGAACCAAATAACATTAATCGGATTGGCCCGCAAAATCTTCTGACCTTAACATATTAGAGCACGTTTGGCACCGTTTAAATTATTGGTGAGATCTCCTGATAACACTCCACAAATGTTTGATGAGTTAACTCAAGCCATTATTGAGAAATAGAAAAACATTTCTCAAGAGTTTATTAGTAATTTCATAGATAGTATGCTCCGCCAGTACGCAGAAGTACGTAATACGCGTTAGTGGTGACCAAAATATTTAATCAATTTTGTTAACTTTTATATAGCGTTGTTTATTTTTTGCTTACTTAATTTAATTTGTTTTATAAAAATGTCATCTTTGAATTAAACATGTTTTTTTTTGCAAATAAGCAACTCAATAAAAAAAATTTTTGGTATTGGTATTTTAATCCATAGTTGTAAAAACTTGCATTGAACCTTGAGAGCTTTGAAGCTGATACTATGAAAATAAAAAACATAATTATTATTAGAGTATTCAAAGTAAACATAATGTTTTCTTGCCCTGTATAAAATCTTTTTAAAACACGAAAAAAGCCAAGAATTTGGAACTAACAATAAATTAAAAACACTTTTTTGCAAATAATTACGAGACAGATACAGGGTGATGAAATACGAAAGTGTCATTTTTTGTTTAAACTCTAATTGCTGTAAAACTACGACTGTTACTCATTGCCGCCAAATACGGTCAACTGTACCGCCAAATACGGTATAATCGAAGGCCCAGGAATAAGTTCAATTTACTCCAAAAAAATATCGAAATTATGAAGTCGCTTGCCAACCAAACTAAAGTTTCCACCTACCTTGTGGCTTTTTTGTGGCATCTACTGCTTTGGATCCAAATAATACCAAATCTATCACGAACTTCAGGATCGGTTTTAAATACTACAATTCGAACTCGCCGGATATCTATTTCTCTGTCTCCGGAAGTCGTTCTTCTTTTTTCTTAGCCACCTATTATGTGGAATAGCAAGGTTGACAATTCCGCGGCAAATTTAAATGATAACGCGGGAGATTTGAAATGAAACAACGACGTTCATTCAAAAACCCCGAAAGTTACATTTTACAATTCAGACAGTGACTCTTCTAAAACCCAGAAATAAAGAAAAATTATTTTTGGAAAGAAATGGCGTCGTAGCAATTCTGTTAAATTTGCACTGTTTCATTTAGCACCCTGGATTATGGAATTTAAATTTATACAAACCAAACTTAATTAGGTAATCAGCCCTAATATGCTTCAAACCGCGTTTAAATATCTTTAATATCAAATAGACTAAAAATTTTCCTTATGCGTTTCAAAGTTCTAACGTATTATATATTTATGGAGTGTGGAAATTGGGCTGATTTCAAAGATGTGACAATACAGGGGGTCCTATTAAAAAAAAAACATAAGGTACATATTAAACATTTTCAGGAAAAATCCTGCAACTTTTGTATTTATCTTTTCTTCTATCTCAAGAAATGGACTTTTTAAAGGGGTGGCAAGTTATAAGGAAAAACCTCATTCTTCTCTTAAAGTTAGATACAAACGTTTATAAATCGTCTGAGTTAGCATAGGAGTAAAGTAAAGTTTACATGAAATTACTCTCTCGAACTATACAGTATCGAACAAAATTTAACAAAAATATATATTGCTTTACTTCATTTGTTGTTGTTACTTTAGTATTGCATGTTAATATATTTTCTGAACTTACTTTATCAAAAATATCTCTAACATTCGCTTCTGATTCTCCAAACCACATAGTCAACAGTTCAGGTCCTTTGACTGAGATAAAATTGGCTTGACATTCATTTGCAATAGCTTTAGCTAACAAAGTTTTACCGCAACCTGGTGGTCCATAGAACAAAACACCTCGTGATGGTTGCATACCTAGTAAACAAAAACTTATATAGCATGTCGTATCACATAAAATTATTTAGATATCAGTGAATTATTACAAGTCTTCAATTATTAAAAATTATTTTTTTCTCTTCTGTCGACGTCAACTCCGCTACCCAGCAACGGAGAAAGGGCGATGTGAAAATGTAAATGGCCACCTGATTCTAAGTCGTAAACAGCAAGTAACCACGGCAGCGAGCACGAACCGACTTGCTATAGGAGATAGTGACGTCACACAGCACGCGTGTCGATGTGCGTAAATTATTTTAAAGGCTTTAGAGGCGTCAGAAAATTAAAATCGTTTACAGTACGCACTAAAATTACTAAATCTTTCAGAAAATGTAATAAAAAAAAAAACATGGTGGAGAGTTTTGAATCAAAATGAAAAAAGGTTAATTCACAAAATAATGGAAAATACAACTACAGTAAGAAACTATATACTACGTAATTTTCTTATTTTTGAGTTTGTAGCTCATTTACAAGAGTTTGGTTTAGCTTTACGTTTCGATTTATTTTACTACATAATTTCGTTTCTCAAGTCAGATATCTTATATTTTACTATTATTTGTTGAACTATCCTCACGATTACTTTACTAAATGGTTTGTTTGATATGTTTTGAATTTGGATTTGTGCATATTTGTTTAGGATTTTTCCCAAAACATTTCCTTTTTCAGCTTTTTAATGCATATTCTGCATTAACGGCTAGGAGGGAGTCGTTCTTTTGGATATGTGTGAGTCATTTTTTTGAATACTTGTGTTTTAAGTCATGTGGTGAGCGTATGTGTAAATTCAGTATGAGTGGGTTTGTGGATGTACTTGTTCTTGCGTAATATTTGTTATAATTTTATCGTAAAAAGAGTTAAGTTTGTCCATGTTCGTGTCTGTGTATGTCGTTAGGCGCGTGTCTTTGTGAGTCTGTTCTTATGCGTAAAACTCTTGTTTTGTACTGTCTGTAGTTTTTTTTCAGTCTTGTTTTGTTTATGATGCACCACGTCGGTATCCCGTATGTCAGTACTGGTCGGATTATCGCTTTGTAAATGCTTGTCTTTGTCTTGTAGTTTATTTTACTGTTTAAGAGTTTAGGAGCGAAAAAACCGCTCCAAGTTAGCGTTGCCCCTTTGCTAATCTCTCGTTAACATTATTATCCCATAGCATCTTTCTATTGAACGTAAGACCTAAGTATTTTATTTTATTATGCCAATCAATTAGGACGTTTCCAACTTTCACTTTGTTTTGAGGCAGAATAGTCTTGGCCCTTGAAAAATATACGGTTTGTGTCTTGTCTTCATTCAGACGGAGCTTCCAAGTGCCTAACCATCTCTGAAGGAGGATATGGCGTCGCAGACGAAGGACTACAACCCAGGGTAACCTCGAGGTGGCAGTAATCGCAGTGTCATCAGCAAACGAGTATAATTCAGTTAGCGGATCCCGCGGAATATCACTAGTGTAAATATTGTATAGAATTGAAGCGAGGGGTGACCCATTTCTTTAAAAACCAAACATAAACCTAAACTAAAATTTAATTTGTAAATGGCCTACAAACCTAAAAAACTCAAAAATAAGAAAATTTCAATCAACGGCCAGGAAGAAAACTTCACTATTATATATTTAATAGTTCATGTTTCATATCGTTGGGTAAGAGTGTTAACCTGCTAAGTCCAGTTTTCCAAATTTTACAGGAGGCGTAAAAAACGCATCAAAATGTTGGAAAGAATATTATGCAACAACAATATTACTTTTGATGTATTAGTTAATGTTATATTCATATTTTAAGTGAAAAAAATATCATAACTATTGTATTTTATTATTTTTAACGCATTTAAAGGATATAGCAGGTTTTCTAAAAATCAAAAGTTAGCTATATTAACCTAATTTGGACATAGCAGGATTTCAATACACAGAAATAGTTCAAATTAATATTAAACAGACATTTTTTATTTATTTACAAAAAACAACAACACGAAACAATAAAAGAGAACAATTTAACCTAAGTTTTACTCATGTGGGAGATTATCATAAAAATCGTGAAAATCGGCGGGAATAGTTTTCTTGAGATATTGTAGGTCAGAAAACTTTCTCGCTTTTATTTTCCGTCTTTCTTCGTAGAGAGAATTTAAATTACCAAAAGGGCAGGATACAGCATTAGGGCACTTTCTTTGTGGTAATAACTGCCAATCATCTGTAAAACTAAGTTTATAAAAGATATTCCCGTCCGATGAGTATTTTAGAGCCCGAATGTCAGTTACTTTAGCGTCACCTTTATTTCGCCCTGGTCGGATACTTCTGAAGAATTCAATTTTGTTAAAACTTTTAAAGAAAGGATAATTGAGATAGGTAACATCATAGGGTTTCGGTTTTTTACGAGCTGTTTTACAGATATGGATATATTCGGCTGGAACGTTTATATCTGTATTTTTCAAACGCCTCTCTATTGTTGAATGCATTGCATCAGCTTCCATTTGGGTATGGCCTACCTCTAGATACTTCTGAATTATAATGATTCCAAACTGCATAACAAAGTTTAAAAGAGCATTACTCAGTACGGTGTTCCTATTCTGGTAAGTGCACCCGTCTGTGTAAATTATTATAACTGTTTCAGAATTCTCGTTCTTATTCTTTATATTAGTTAGTTGAGGTAATACTTTATTTTCAAGAAAATTAACCCAGATACTTGCGAATTCTTCAGAACTAAGTCCCCCTTCTGCCTCATTCCACAAATAGCAATATCCAGCTTTACTACTAAGGTCAAAGAAGCAGAGGTTATGGACTTGAAGCTTGGTTCTGTAGTATAAACTGCCAACGTTTGACTTTGGAGCCATTAGTACCCCCTGTAAGTCCACAGTGAATACGAATGATTCTTCTTGCTTATCACGTTCTTTTTCAATCCGTGCTTCTGTTTTCCGCTTCATGTGTAAATTATAGTCATCGTCAGATAGCTGACCAAGTTTATAAATAGTGCACTTTTCGCACTGATCTTTTTTAGGTGAAAATAGTGCTATGTTTCTTTCACTTAGAGCTTCGTTGAAAACCGTTATCGATAAAGGAGTTATTGAATTTTGCGAACTACACCAGTCACTAACATAAAAGTCATACAGATTTTTTTTCGAACGCCATTCTGGAAGAATATACTTCTTTTCTGTATGCGCTCTACAATAATGAGATTCGAGGACAGGAAGCGAATCTAAAAATTCGAACAATTTTATTTTGTCGTCTTTGAAAGGCTGAATTCTATCTTCTGTTGTCACTCTGACTTCACTAGTGCCGCGAGTATCATAGGAGTTTTTCCAATACCGTACACTCCATCTCCCGATACCAATGGTATTTAAGAACATTAGTCTGCATACACGAATCTGCTCATTTTTAACTTTTAAGTTATATTCTAAGGACTGTTTTCTTCTTGATTCAGTAGGGTTCTTTCTTTGCCGGTGTCTTTTAGTGGGAACAGTCTTAACTAAATTATCAATATAAACCTTTTTTTCTCCCCAAGTTAATTTCCAGAACTGATAAAATATAGTTTTTCTGTCATCTTCAGGTATAGAGCTACATTTAAGTTTTCCATTTGGTACTGTCTTACACTTGCATGTATTTTTCATTTTGCGCGGCTGTTTCGGCTCGTTATATTGCCATTTGTTTGATTTTTTTTTTCTCCCATAATACTGCATACCTTTTTCTCTCAATATCTTATTCTTTTCTGCAAACCATGTAGATTTATCTACTTGACATCTTTTTTTACGTTTGAGACTTTTCTCTGGGTAGTCTAAGGACATGTCCGAGTCTGAATGCTCTGAATACGGAACTAAACCTTTTGTGCTTTCATCCGATATCAGATCATTAGAATCTGAACTACTCTCACTGTTTGAGCTTTTGTTTACTCCGTCACTTATGGTGCTAGCCTCGTCTGGTTCTTGGATTTGTTCTGTAAACTGGTTAACATTTAAATTTTCGGGATTTCCAGAATTGAAGATAGGAATAAACGTTGTTCCATTTTTTGGGCTCTCTGGCAAAGTATACGATAAATTGTGGTCCTGGTGAATAGAAGATGACCATGCACCATCTTCGGAGACAGAATATAACGGAAATGAATACTCCAAATCTACACTAGTGGACGCAACATCTAAACTGAAAGGGACGTCTAAAACTTCCATTTGCACATTTTCAACTAGTTCCATTGGAACGTTTCCCAATATTTCCATTTGTACATCTTCAACTTCAACTTTATTGTCTTCTAAACGTCTGGTTTCTATTCGTGCCAATTCAACCAGTCGTTTAGAACGCGACATCATTCTATAAAAATAAAAAACAGTTACTTTTGTTACCTATTCCTAGAGGTTGAAGACTATCGATAGCGAATATCGATAGTTCACCAACCCTAGTTATTTCTCAAGACAGGTACGTTTTTATTTTATTTTACTTTGTTTAAAAATATATAATACCAATAAGAGGACAAACGCTTTCAATTTATTTTTAGGAAAACACTATTAAACTAACATACTAGAATAGCAGCTATATCCTTGAAAAATTGCAGTATGGTTTAAAATTACTGAATAAATCTAATTGGAATAACTGCTATCTCCTTAGCCACTTCTTAGGCATACAAATTATGAAATAAATAAAGTTTATACGTGTCTATGTGATCTAAATATTAGTTAAATTAGTATATTGTACTTACCTGTAGGCAATAATAACTTGAAACTTGAGAAAAACCTTAATGTATACTAATTTTTCACGTCAAACATTCGAACACATGCTCCCGTTACGACGTTCCCATAAAGACTAACGACTTTTTTGCGACATAGCTGGTTTTCGAAGTAGTAAATATTGTATTTGTAAATAGCAGTTATTCGTGCGGTTGAAATAAGCCGGTTTTGGCTTGAAATGGACCTAGCTTTATTTCGGAGACGACGCAGAAGTAGATAATCAAACAAACTAAACAAAAATCTCATTTTAGCCTAAAAGTGGAGATAGCAGGTTAACACTCTTAGCCAACGATATGTAAATAAACCTGATCTAATTAAAATGTTTAAAAAACCGTCGAAAATGTAAATAAAACAGAGGTAGTAAGCTCACACCCTCAAGAGCTAACCTAAGTTTAAAAAAAAACATCCTCACAGTATGCCGTGGAATCAATCACGCACCTACCCTATTTGGCGTAAAATCAAAAAATTATTTGTCAGAATTATGTAAAATCCTACGTTAACTTTGAAGCAAATAAAAATAATAATAAAAATAACTTTAAAACTATATTTTCATAGAAAAAAAGTATAATTAAATAACATTAAAGATCTAATTCCGGGAATTCCTGAGTTGGCCCACACAAATCCTCGCATAAATTTTTTTTAAATTAACTTCGTCTGCACCTTCCCCAATATTACCTCTTTTAAAAAAAAGTTTTTGAAGTAACGGAGTTTAGCATTTTCCTCCAAGTCCAATTCATAATTCATAATGCTTTTCTAAGAGATTTGCGCCACTTGACAAACAGGAATTTGGTAAACCATTACAGTTGTATTTAGTTTGATATTGCTTTTTTGAGCGTGTATGACATGCATTGTTTGGGTGAATTTTAGTATTCGAGCGCCCTGCTTAAGCTTATCATGACTCGAATAAAACTTCTCATAAAATTTTTCATATTGAGAGTTCTAGTTTTACATTCAATATTGATATTCGTAGTTGTATATTCGGGTGTCGACAAAATACGGTTTCAATATTGGTGACTTAAACACCGAATCGAGGTTTGTGGGTGTTCATTAGCAATTTACCTCAATTCTTCCACTTTTGTGCAGTGCGAACTTTGCCACTGCCTTCCTCTCTATTCGCACTTCCTGTTCCTCTCAACAAAGCCACAGATCTAGTCAAAATTTGGCAAAACTAGTCAAACCCCATGACGTCTCGCGTTTAATAAGCCCACTGCCCATCAACCCTTCTACCATTTCTAAAGTAAAATTCGATCATAAACATTTTTGTTCTGCAGTGATTATCATGTATGATTTTCTTAAAAATATAACTTCAGAACTTGACAGTTCTATTTTTCATTCATCTTTACCTTTTACATAGATTGCCTTTTTAGAGTAATAATTCAAAACATGCAGGATTGATTCCACGGCAAACTTGAGGACGTTTTTTTAATATTACTATATAATTTACTGATATATTTCTTCTACATAGGCCATGTATAAGATGTTAATTTACGGGCGAATCACTATTTATTTGCATGGTTCAGATTACAGATATTCTACAATGTTAAACATGTTTAAATATAAATGAGCTAATGTCAAGCATATTTAAATTTTATATACTTAAACCTACTACCCAAATCCGACATTTTTAAAAATTGGGGCCGCAAAACGATGTGGAAATATTTTTTAACAAACTTTGATATTGATAGCTCCCTTATGCACAGAAAAAAACATTATTCGCGAAGTTTTTTAACCAAGGGACTAAAAATAATGAAAACAATCCAGGTGTGCGAACATCTACGTAAAAAGTCAATATTCCTCCCATGAAATGGTTGACGATCTTACCAAATTTAAGAAACTTGTCTGGATGCTCAACAGGATACTGAACCAACTCCTGTAATTCATTCTTAACATTTGCAAGACCTCCAATATCATCCCATGTAACATTGGGTACTTCAACAATCTAAGAACAAAAATAGAAACTGAAATTTGGTAGGGGCCAAAATCATAGTTAGGCATATTTTACGACAGCTTTTCTACATTTCTAATTCACCTGAGTAAATAAATTATTTTACAATGATTTTAAGAGAATTTTTAACGACACTTGTTAAATATCAGTGTGATGTAGTGTAGTGTAGTTCAAATAGTGTTCTTTTTATCAGAGCTTTTACTGATGTCGTGGTAACATAAAATCGTCAATAAGTTAGTGTTTTGAAAATTTGGTATGAGAACATTTTTTCATAGTTACCTTTATTTGCTTATTTTATGTAGAAAGCCAACCTTAACATTTTTGTGATTCCTAGTATAAACTATAACAAGACGTTTCATTATTATTACTATTAACCACTTACAGTTTCTCTAAGAGCGCTTGGACTACTCTTTGTCATAGCATAACGGAAGTTTTCCATGGTAACTGCCAAACTGTTAAGTACTTCAGCGTCGATTTGATCGTCCTCCAGATCGATAAGATCCATCTTTTCACGGATTTGTTGAAGGGCGGCCTCGGAACAGAGTGAGGCAAGATCCGCTCCAACATGGCCTGTAATGGTAAACAGTGAATGCAAGGAACTATAGAGAAGATAAGAGTAAAAATACTTGACTACCATCTATTATTTTGAAAGTTCTATACCCTAACAATAATCGGAAATAACAAAAAAAAAAAACCTTGAAACCCCATGTGATGTGTTTTATTATTATTTATGCCATGCTATTATAGGGATCATACTGGGGATGTCAATCCCGAGATCTCGGAGTCCCGGAAGGAAAACCTGTCTCGAAAATACCGGGATTAGACCTGTTAATCCCGGGATAAATACCGATTTTTCATGCATATATTAATTTGCTTCATTTCGCTATTTCAAAACTAAAGTCATTAACGCGAAAGCCGACAAGGTTTCTGCAATGCAATCCGAAAACATAACGCACAGTTGAACGGATCAGCCGTCCCCGGCATTCGAGGAATCACCGCGACATCGGGAACTCACCGCGGCACAATTGTCGTATATACTAATATTATTAATCAAATAAATCCCGACTATATAAACTCTAAACCAGATGATTGCTTCAAAAAACATCAAATATTTCTCTAATTAAATCTGAATTAGAAAAAGTTTTAATCGGGCTAGACTATAAAGATGCATCTGGAAGAAAAACCAGCGACGAGGATCTGATCCCATTGCGGAAATTTTGAGAGCAGAAAATGAACCCTTAAAGGTTAAACTGCAGAATATATTACAACATTGTTTAGAGTCAATATAAAAGCAGACAAAAAAAAAGTAATAGGACGCGACTGCCAGACATCATTACTCAAGAAATTGATTTATACGCAAATGGTGGTAGTCGGGGACATAATCTTCAAACAGCCTTTGAATTTCTAACCATTCAGCCCAAAAATGTGGAATCTGAGAGATGTCTCTCTTCTGCAGGGATGTTATGTAATAAAATACGTTCGAGGCTGGGAGATGAAACTTTAGACGCGCTAATATTTTTGCGGTATTTTTTTAAAAATCTATAAACCTAAAACTTACTTGTTGGTATCTGCAACACAGTTCTTTAAGTTAATACAATTAAAGATTTTAAATGTTATCTGATTATTTTCTGTATATCTAATCCTGGGGTAAGATCCCGGGATTTGTTCTACAAATCTCGAAAATCTCGGAATTAAGAAAACCTTTCGGGATTGACATCCCTAGTTCATACCAATGCAGGTTTAGGATTAGGTAGAACAGCAGTACTAAATGGTTCGTCGTTTCGCCCGCATTTTTGGAATTATTATCTAAAAAAATTTGCTGATAAACATTAGATAAATGTAAGTGCAATTTAACCCACTTTAAAAGTTTAACAAAAAGTTCGTTAATACGCAATAATGGTTATTGATGGACTTCAGTAAATAGGTTTGAGCGATTTTAAAATCATAATATTCTGACAGACCATGTTTTTAAACTAACCTGAAATAATTGGAGTGTAAAATTTTCCCAGACGATCTACCTCCCCATATATTTTTTTTCTTTTCTTGCAAAAGATAGATGGCGCGCTCGAAAAACCTGATACTTAACTCGTCTTTTAGCTTAATCGAATACACCCAATTTTAAAGTACCTAGACTAGGTATACTTTCACCTGTTACATGTACTCATACTTTTTTAATAAGAATGTGTAAGAATATTTAAAAATTAAAAGAATTAGAAAAATCGCGCCCTAACAATAACAAAATATAAAATATTAATAGTCCTCCTTAATTATTATAATTGAGTCTTTAGAATCAAAGACAGATAAGTAAACAAATACAGCTAAATTTAATAAAAATAGGTCAAACTAAGGTTTCTTCAACTTATCTGATTTTGAAACTAACGCAAATATTGGTATAAGTATAATGAATGAAAACTATCTGGATTTGAAACGTAGGAAAAACTTTGCAAAAATGGACATAATCTAACCTAAACCTTCAAAAACAGGCGATGTATCTGCCGACGAGGTTAATGGACTCGTCGGTCAGACAATTTACAATTTTAAAAATATGATCAGTTGTGTCTATAATTTTCTCTTTAAGACTCAGAAATAACTCTAAAAACTAAGCTCAGTGTCTAAAATAAACATAAAAAGTCTTTATAATCAATTCGAATGTAAACTAATATTAAATTGTTTTTAAAATTCATATTATATCAAGAATATACTCCTGATTGTAAATAATATTGAGAATGATTTAAATGAGGTTCATTAAAACTTCGCGAGATTCGTTTCCCAGGACACAACAGTGCTAAATGTCCTTTTTTACTGCAAATTTAACATGAGTCATCTTCATAAGCGCACTTTTCAGTAGCACGGATGATTTAGGTGCATTTGGACCTTTTGCATTAGAACCTGAAGAATTTTGAGATAAGGCCTTACCTCCCCGATTTTGAGTGAGGTGTTGTTCAGCAGATTCCTGCTTAATTATATCTGAACTCATGGCAACATTTAGACCAGTACTCACATACGGTATACCGACCGTAAACGAGACAAAGTACAAAAAGTTGCAAATTTTTCAAAACAGAATTTTACGAATAACAGACGCACCAAGATATACACCTACAATAGTACTGCACAATGACACGGACACATTAAACCAGTTTTACGACAAAATAGTCACAAAATATTACGCACGGACAGACGTATCGGACAATCAATATACTCTACTTCCACCCTGAAAATGATAACCAAAATTGAAATTGAAAACCACTCTACAAGCTAAAAGATACCATAAAATTAGCAAAGCGGAATAACCTAATATTAGTGTTACATTTAAATTATTAATTTACAGTTTTAATTCCCACTTGTCTAGAAAAATAAATATTAAAATAAGCGAAATGAGTCCATGGTCAGATTAAGTAAAGAATATTTTATGTGCTTGTGGTATTTTCAAGGGGATTCAATAACTTTATTCAGGTTTGTTTATACGACCATACAGGGTGTTTCAATATTATACCGACAAATTGAAACAGGTGATTCCTTGACAAGAAATAATAAAAATAGTTCCCATTAATGGAGGTCCAGAAACCCCTCGTTTGTAAGATACAGGGTGTTAAACTTATAATTTTTTTTTGGTTTTTCCTATTTATTTTATGCGTGTTTAAAGATTATTTATTCAAATTCTGTACTTTTATTACATGTTAAAGTATCTAAAGAATTAACCTATTGTCATTTAAAACTATCTACAAAATGGAAATGGGTTTATTGTTAATATTTTTGTCATGACTAAATTATAATTTATAATATACAAATTTATTTTTATTTCACCAGATTAAAAATGTAGCCCTGCTTTAAATCATAGATAAAAGATATCAAAATAGTGCAAGAAATAAAAAAGGCAAATGATAAACCAAAACAGTTGTTTTTATATTAAAGGATAGTCAGTGTCGTATCAAAAAAAAGTTGGGAGGTCGCAGTGGTCGTGACGCTCAAAAAAATAACACCCTGTAGATAGTTTTAAATGACAATAGGTTAATTCTTTAGATACTTTAATATGTAATAAAAGTATAGAATTTGAATAAATAATCTTTAAGCACGCATAAAATAAACAGGAAAAACCGAAGAAAAATTAAAAGTTTAACACCCTGTATCTTACAAACCTGGACCTTCATTAATGGGAACCTTTTTCATTATTTTTGCAAAGGAATCACCTGTTTTAATTTGTCGGTATAATATTGAAACACCCTATACAATGTGAAAATAAAAGTATCGGGTAAGCTTTGAAACACAAAAACTGTAATTTTGGCTCTCCTCTTATACTAACCATGAGTTTCTGCAGCAATTTGTTCCAAATCGACGTCGTCTGCCAATTTCATGTTCTTAGTGTGAATTCTCAATATTTCCAATCTCCCAGTAGCATCAGGAATACCGATATCGATTTCTCTGTCAAATCTGCCGAAGCGGCGCAGGGCCGGGTCAATCGAATTAGGTCTATTCGTGGCGGCCATTACTATGACGTGAGACGATTTCTTCATGCCATCCATGAGCGTTAATAATTGGGAAACGATACGTCGCTCGACTTCGCCATGTGTTTTCTCTCGCTTCGGCGCAATGGCGTCCAATTCATCGATGAAAATTATAGCTGGAGAGTTTTTGTCTGCTTCTTCAAAAGCCTGAATGAAAATCAAATAATTTAATATTTCTTTGTCTAAAATAAGTATGTTCAATACTGTTTTGATTTTTAAATGGAAACACCTATATGCCAACTTCGGTACGATCCGGCAACCAAACTATTTTATAAACGGAAAAACCATCTCTTATAGCACAAATTTTAGAATAAAATCTCATTAAGTTCTAGAGATACTTCTAATAAGTTACTTTACTGGAAGTGCCCTCTATATTTTCGAAGATTCAAATATAGGACAAATTAAATTATATTAATGGATTTATTTGTCAATATGGCTATCTACAGGGTGTTTCAGAAGTACGGTACGTAATTAAGCGGGTGATTCCTTATGATATTCTAAGAGAAAAAGTTCATATGAACATGTGTCCGGAGTTGCCCCGTTTTTGATATACAGTTTATTTAAAAAAACCGTTATTCATAATGATAAGGGGTTTAATTAGCCCTAACTAGATTAAATTAACTAAGTTCAGTGGCGTTCCGGGGAACACCTTAACGAATATTATTGACAAAAAAAATGTACGCCACTGACTTTTTTCTAATTTTGATATTCTTTTCGGATTTATCAACTAATAATACAACTTTTTTGTTCCCTGAATTGTTTTCGTATGTTGCTTGGTTTTCGAGAGAAAAAAAAAACACTTTATTGCATGTACAGGGTGTTTTTTTTTCGTTGATATTATAGGGTACCTATAGGCTAAACGGTAAGAGATACAAAAAAAACTAAGATATGTGTCCCGTTCTCTTTTTTACTGTTTAGTTTAATGGCGCAATCAGATCTACGCTAACTAGATTGGTTTAGAAGATACAGGGTGATTCTCAAAATCTGCGGTTTTTGTTATCTCTTATGACTCGGTTATTTATGGAGATAAAAAGAAACTTCGAATACGAAAGTTTTGTGACTTTTTCGTAGAATCCAGTGGCGTATTAAAAAAAATTAGATGTGTTAATTTTTGAGGTATTATCGAAACTAGCATTTTCTTAAATAGGACACCCTGTATCTGGGCCTCTCAAAAAATTGAATTTTTTCTTGCGATTGCAACAATATGGATGTTGGTAGATGTTGGCTCACCCGACATCGCCCGGTGAAATACCATCGCATCGGCTTAGGTGGCGTGAAGTTGCTCTTTGAGCTAACGTTTCGTCACTGTGCCGATGTCTCCGGTTTCCAGGGTGGGAAATATACAAAAAATGCTGTGATGATGGTTCCAAGATCAATAAATTCCGGAGTTAAAAACGCCCCCCGATCGGATCTCCGGGTGGGGGCGGGTCCTGGCGCCTTATCAAGCGAGATTATGCAATCATCCACCATGTCCAGTAGCCATGCGGGTCCTTCGAACAATATTCTAAATGGAAATGGTGTGAAAACTGGAGTTGTTAAAAGACCCGAGATTAGCAACTTCCAAATTGACTTCTGCAATATAAGAGGACTGAACTCCAACATCAATGCAGTCCATCAACATCTACAATCTACCAAACCTCATGTACTTGCACTAACCGAAACCAAAGTCAGATCATCGATTAGTACGGTCAGCTATTTATATCCTGGGTACGACTTTCATCACCGATTTAGGCGGAATTCTGGCCTTTGTCTCTTTGTCCGGAGTGATATTTCTTGTCAACGAGAGGAGACACTCGAGCCTAACGACTTTGATGTAATGTGGTTTAAAATATCAACGCAGAGAATTACTAAATTCATCTGCTGCCTTTACCGGCCGCCAAGCGATACCCATTATAGAGACTTGTTCTCCTCTCTTGCTAATACTATCGACTTTTTGCAAACCCACCATCCCAATTCCGAAGTTGTCATCCTTGGCGACTTCAACATTCATAATGTCAACTGGCTCAAATACTCAAACATGACTGACGAACAAGGTCGTGAAGCCGAATCCTTTGCCATCAGCTCTGGCCTCACCCAGCTGGTGGGTGAACCAACTCGGATTCCTGACCGAGATGGTGATTTTGCTAGTTTGTTGGATCTTTTCTTAACTTCAAACCCCGACTTGTACACTGTCACCGTGAAGCCGCCGTTAGGAACGTCTGACCACAACCTTATTTCGGCACTGAACAAACTACCAATTAGTGCTGAAGAGCCTCCTAAACCACGCAAGATATGGCATTATACATCAGCTAAGTGGGAGGACCTAAGGGACCATTTTCGAACCTTTCCTTGGCGGGACGTTTGTTTTACCTCTGATGATCCATCCATCTGTGCAACAGATATAGCGGAGGTTATCCTTACTGGTATGGAAGCGTTCATCCCTTTCTCAAAAAAGTGCCCTTCTAACGGTAAGCCTTGGTTTACCAAAAATTGCGAACGAGCTGTTAAATCAAAAAATTATTTCTACCGACAATGGCGTAAAAATCCTACCGCCGAAAATCGTACCATCTTTGTTAACGCTCGAAACCAATGCAAGCAAACGATAAACCAAAGCAAAGAAGCACACAACCAGAGGATCAGAGACAAACTTCTTGAATGTCCTAGCGGCTCAAAATCATTTTGGTCGGTAGCTAAGGCCGTCAGTCAGAACTTTACCAAGTCAACCATTCCACCTCTAACACGTTCTGATGGCACCATTGCGACCAAAGCACAGGAAAAAGCAAACCTACTGGCGGAACTATTCTCTTCACATTCAACGGTAAATTTTCAGGGAAGTACTCCACCGAACATTACCCCTGTAGAATCGAGAATGCCCGAGATTGTCTTTCGCCACCGCCATGTTAAGCGAATCTTGAGGAGTCTCGACACTAAAAAGGCTTCTGGTCCTGACGATATTCCAGTCATTGTAATTAAGAAATGCGCTGACGAACTGACACCGGTATTTTGTAGGCTTTTTAACTTATCCTACAAAAAAGGAATATTTCCTTCTTGCTGGAAAACTGCGAGAGTCCAGCCCATACCCAAAAAAGGCAAGAAGACCTTGCCAAACAACTATCGTCCAGTCGCATTGCTCTCGGTTATATCAAAAGTTATGGAGAAGGCTATCAACGAAAAATTACTAAAATACCTGGAAGGCTTCAACATTATTAGTGACCGCCAGTATGGATTCCGTAAGTCTAGATCAACAGGAGACCTTCTCGCTTATGTTACTCATGTTTGGAACAACGCAATAGAACACCATGGGGAGTCCCGGGCGGTAGCACTGGATATTTCCAAGGCTTTTGACCGAGTATGGCATGAGGGGCTCCTAACTAAAGTGAGAGCATACGGAATGCCGGTTCAATTTTGTTCATGGCTGTCGAGCTTTCTTAAAGACCGTTCTCTGCGAGTGGCGATGGACGGATTTCTTTCAGACACATTTAACATCAACGCCGGAGTCCCTCAAGGTTCTATATTGTCGCCCACCCTTTTCTTACTATACATTAACGATCTTTTGGAAAAAACTAAAAATCCTATATATAGCTTCGCTGATGACAGCACACTTGTTTCAACTTTTACTTTGGATGCTCGGACATCGGCTGCTAATGCACATCTCTATAGGCAGCAAGAGGTCTCACATCTCAACAAAGACCTGGAAGAAATTTTGTCTTGGGGTGACAGTAACCAAGTAGAATTTAACGCTAAAAAGACCCAGGCGGCAGTTTTTTCTAAAAAAGTTAATGTTGAAGAACCGGATATAGTTATGGCGGGACACTCAATTCCCTTGGCTTCATCAATTCATTTATTGGGCGTTAATCTGGATAGTCATATGTCTTGGCATGGCCACGTTGCGGCCATTGCTAGGGCAGCCTCGCAAAAGCTTGGAGTACTTTTCCGAACAAAGAACCTCTATACACCCCAACAACTTTTGATGCTCTATAAAGCCCAAATTCGACCATCACTGGAGTACTGTTCGCATATTTGGGGCTCTGCTCCTAAACATACCCTGAGATTGCTAGATTCCATTCAAAGAAGAGCCATTCGCTTGATCGGTGACCATAGTCTGACAAACAACCTGGAAAGCCTTGAACATCGAAGGCAGGTTGGCGACTTGAGCCTATTTTACAAATATTTTCATGGCAAGTGTTCAACTGAGGTTGCCCGCTTAATACCACCCAGAGCGGTGCATGGTAGAAATACACGACGAGCCACTGCAGCCCACCAGTACGTGGTTCAGCTTAGTGTCCCTCGAACGACACTGTTTCAAAATTCTTTCATCTGGAGAACGTCATCACTCTGGAACGACCTCCCTGAGATCGTCTTCCCCAACGAGTATAGTCTCCAAAGATTCAAGACCAACGTGAATCGTTTCCTGCGCACACGCACCGCTCCTAGAGCGCCATAAAGGATTTATCCTGTAGTGCTGTGCCTTATCATAAAAAAAAAAAAAAAAAAAAAAAAAAAATATATAACAATTAATATTTTGCTTCGTTCCAAATAGCTAAAATACCAAAAAAAAAAAAATTTAAGTTGGCCATGGATTAAATTTTTTTAGCGTGTGTTTTTGTTTGTTTACATGTCATAAAATTCATTCAAAATTAAGTATTGTTTTTAACATTCGTTGTTAACGAAATATTTTCGATTATATTTTTCTAAAAAAGGAGTCAAAAATGAATATTTCTCAAAACTATGAAACATTAAACATGTTTGAGTGCTATATGAGAGTAATAAAAATAAAGACGTAGCTTTAGACCTATATTTTGAGCGTCATCCAAAACGGCGACAGCCAGAAAAACAAATATTTCAAAATTCAAGAAGTAGTCCATTTTCTGTGGCGAGATTATTAAAGAAAACAAGGTCTGTCTTAGTTTGATGGTATAGACAGACCTTGTTTTCTTTAAATATTTCAAAGATTATATCACAATTTAAGTGAGTATGGATCATTTGGAAAACCAAGAGGTAAGATTTACAATAAGGAAAATAGAGAAAGAGATGAAATAAATACACTAGCTTGTGTTGCTGCCGATCCGACGGTATCTAACCGTAATATTGAGAAAGATATTGGCACATGTAAATTTAAAGTTTTAAAAACGTTAAGAAAGCATAAGTATAAACCGTATAAAATAAGAAAGGTTCATAACTTACATCCTGGAGATAAAGAGCGGCGTTTAGAATTTTGTCATTGGTATTTGCAACAGATTAATCGGAATCCCAATTTTTTTCAAAATATAATATGGACTGACGAGGCTTTTATATCTAGCGAAGGAATTTTATTTTGACATAACAATCGATATTGGTCAAACATAAATCCTCATCAGACGGTCGCCAGGGTAAAACAAGGACCGTTTGGGTTCCATGTATGGGTGGCGCTATATCAAAACAGGGTCCTTAACTACAGGATTTTTAATGAAAATTTGAATGCTGAAGGATACATCCAAATTTTGGAAGAATGTGTAGTAATCGAGTTGGATAACATGCCATTAGCTGCAAGAAATAATGTTTATTTACAACAAGATGGTGCTCCAGCACATAATAGCCATATGGTAAGGTCCCCAGTAGCACAACACATTGGCCCAATATTGATTCTAGATTGGTAAAATATTGTATATTGGCCCAATATTGGCAATTTCTAGCCAATATTGGTAACATATAGAAGATGTACCTTTTTCCCATATTTTTATATAATGTTTGTCCAATATTAATCCAATATTGATAAAACAGATTTGGCAATAAACTTTTATTTATATTTATATATAATTTGTGCCAACAGTACAATTGGTAACATATAGGAAGTGTAACTTTTTCCCATATTTTTATATAATGGTTGTTCAATATTCATCCAATATTGGTAACATATAGGAGGTGTAACTTTTTCCCGTATTTTTATATAATGTTATGTCCAATATTGATCCAATATTGATAAAACATATTTGTCAGTAAACTTTTATTTATATTTACATGTGATATTTAACCAATATTGGTTATACCGGGTGACAATGGAACTACTACCCAGGCTGGCGTTTCAAAACGACTTTAGATAAAAATTTGAAATTTTGGTCGACTTCTGGGTTAAGTAATGTGCATATTTTAAGCAAAAAAACAAATGACAATCACTTCCGGTTTCACCGGAAACGATTAAAATTTTCATATTTTAAATTGCAACCCCCGTATATTTTTGCATATTTGAATGCTGCAAAAAATTCTAAACATTTTTTATGTAGCATGTCCTATACCTAAACTTAACAGATTTTGACTTATGGGGCTTTAAAGTTTGAACTATTTTAACATTTAATTCATTTTTCCAAAAAAACGAAGAGCGCTGCGACCAAAACAAACGGTGCAATTCGTACTTCATTAAAGGCACTCTAGGATAGTAGAATAAAAAAACTGCTGCTAGCAATTTTAAAAAATCGATATTTTCGACAAGACGTTTTTCAGTTTTTGATCCATTTTTGTATGAAAACGGTTTAACTTACAACCATAGGACTTTCACTACCCGATCTTACTTTTTTATCTTCTATCCATTTATATTCTCAGTTTTCATTTTAAAACAACGGATATTATTTTTGAACCAGCTGGACGTTTTATGCTCTTTTTACTAAAAAAAAATAGCCATGACACAGGTTACCATGGTTTTAGAAACAATTATATTACCTATGTCAGTTATTTTTTTATCACCTAGTGTGTTTTGCAGATTGTTGAAAATTCTTGTAAATTATCGTTTTTTATTTCGTGATTTTTTTTTGGCATAGTTCTTTGTAATCTGTTTCAAATGGTAATTTTTACAAGAGCCGAACAAATAGATATGCTTCTCGTTTATGACGAGTGCTTGCAAAATAAAAGGCAGGCTCAAACACTTCACCCAGAACGATACCCCGACAGAAACCAACCCTGCTATGCTTATTTTCCGTGGCTGGTACAACATTTGAAAACAGTTCCCCAAAAGAAAATTTTATTATTAGCGAAGAAGCAGAAATAAACGTTCTGGCATGTATGAATGCTGATCCAAATATTTCTACTCGCCAAATTGAAAATGAAGTTGGAGTTAACAGAGAAAGTGCAAGAAAAATTTTGAAGAAACATAAGTACAAGCCTTACAAATACCAAATCCACCAACACTTGTGTGTTAACGACTTTGCTCGGCGAGTTCAATATTGCCGATGGTTTATGGAAAAACATAACCATAATAATAACTTTCATAGATTGATATTATTTTCTGATGAATCTCGCTTCACGAATCTGGGAATGCTCAACAGGAACAATGTAAGATATTGGGCAAATGAAAATCACCATCTATTTAGAGAAGGATCATTTCAAGAACGCTGTGTTAATGTGTGGCTAGGTGTTTTAGGAACGACAGTTGTGGGTCCAATATTTTTTAATGAGCACCTTAGAGCGTAAACTTATTTGAACTTTTTGGAAACAACAGTCAACGATTTTCTGGACAATTTACCTCTTGCACAAATTCCCAACATTTACTTTCAACAAGATGGTGCGCCGGCTCATAATGCTAGGATTTGTGTAAATTATTTAAATGACAGGTTTGGGGACCGATAAATAGGGACAAATGGCCCTGTAAGGTGGCCAGCACGTTCGCCAGATTTGACGCCCCTAGATTTTTTCTTCTCGGGTCATATCAAAGAAAAAGTCTATTTAACTCCACCTGAAAATTTGGACATTTTAAGAACTCGAATTATTAGGGCTATTAATGATATTAGTATACCTCAAAAAGAAAATATATTACGGAAAATTGTTGAAAAGTCTGAGACCTGTTTTAAACAAGAAGGTCGGGTTTTTGAAAATCTTTATTATGATTAGGTTCGTTTTTTTTATTTCTTTTATTATTAGCTAATTAATATTAAATCATGTGTACACCTGTGTATAATAAAGTATTTGTTTGTAGTTTTGAAACGTTTGAATTTGCGAGTTATTAAATAATATCCGTTGTTTGAAAATGAAAACTGAGCATATAAATGGATAGAAGATAAAAAAGTAAGATAGGGTAGTGAAAGTCCTATGGTTGTAAGGTAAACCGTTTTCATACAAAAATGGATCAAAAACTGAAAAACGTCTTGTCGAAAATATCGATTTTTTAAAATTGCTAGCATCAGTTTTTTTATTCTACTATCCTAGAGTGCCTTTAATGAAGTACGAATTGCACCGTTTGTTTTGGTCGTAGCGCTCTTCGTTTTTTTGGAAAAATGAATTAAATGTTAAAATAGTTCAACCTTTAAAGCCCCATAAGTCAAAATCTGTTAAGTTTAGGTATAGGACATGCTACATAAAAAATATTTAGAATTTTATGCAGCATTCAAATATGCAAAAATATACGGGGGTTGCAATTTAAAATATCAAAATTTTAATCGTTTCCGGTGAAACCGGAAGTGATTGTCATTTGTTTTTTTGCTTAAAATATGCACATTACTTAACCCAGACGTCGACCAAAATTTCAATTTTTTATCTAAAGTCGTTTTGAAACGCCAGCCTGGGTAGTAGTTCCATTGTCACCCGGTATATAAGAAATGCACCTTTTTTCTATATCTATATAATGATATTTATCCAATATTTATAAAAAATACTCCGTCATCCGAAAAGCAGATTTGAAATCAAATTAAAAATTGGTGCTTAATGCATTATTTATTATTGAAATTGTATCCTTAAATGCTATATATAGCTGGAATTTGCATTTGGCGCCACAGTGTCATATTAATTACTTATATTGCCGCAAGGCGGCAGCGCGCCGTCAGCTTGGCAGAAAGTTTGAATCGCTCGAGCCGCTCGGTCTCATAACGACAAGCGTCTCGCGCTTTTTTTAAATTAGTTTTTGTTGCCTATGAATATTAGTGAAAATAAGTGCAGGTCGAATTGCAAGTGTGTATACAGAAAAGCAAAAAGAAGTGGTAAGTAACTGTAGTATTTCAGTTGTTTTAATAATTATTGTGTGATCTTCATATATTCATATTCATGCAGCAGTTTGTTGACGTTAACCTCTAATACATTACCAAATCATTTCTTGGTGTTTTCAACCATTTTAATATCTAATTCTAAAGTGAAGGGTAAAGGTTGATCCACCTACACTTATAATGGGTACATTTAAATAAATATTTCCAAAATTAATCTTAACTTTTTAAACATAAACATATAGTATTTGTTGATAGGTCTTGAATTTCGGAATAGACGGATTGGACCAATATTGGTCAAATATGTTTTGCCGATGTTTGATTATAGCTTCGCCGTGGCGTCATCGCAAGTTTATACATTACTCTTTTGTATTTCTGAATTAACATATTTTAGCCCAAAGAATTTGGTAGATGATCAGTCTCATTTTTCGTGACACCCTGTATAATTACCGTATAAATTTGACTACAAACGTGTGCGCGATTTTTAGGAGCTATCCGGAAATATTGTTGCAATCGCAAGAAAAAATTCAATTTTGAGACACCCAGATACAGGGTGTCCCATTTAAAAAAATGCTAGTTTCGATAATACCTCAAAAATTAACACATCTAACTTTTTTTAATACACCACTGGATTGTACGTAAAAAGTCACAAAACTTTCGTATTGAAAGGTTCTTTTTATCTCCATAAATAACCGAGTCATAAGAGATAACAAAAACCGGAGATATTGAGAATCACCCTGTATCTTCTAAGCCAATCTAGTTAGCGTAGATCTGATTGCGCCATTAAACTAAATGGTAAAAAAGAGAACAGGACACATATCTTAGTTTTTTTGTATTTCTTACCGTTTAGCCTATACCCTATAATATCGAATAACGAAAAAAAACACCCTGTACAAAAAAAAATACCTATGTAGGTATTTCAAAGTTAACTAAAACATTTAAATTAAAAATAAAATTATTTCTTTAAATAATAATACAAAAAAAATGCAACAGTTAATGAAAGCAAATGTTGAAAATGGCCACCTTCTGATAAAACACACGATTGCAACCGATTTAAAAAAAAAACCTCAACATCCTGTATATTACAAACGGGGCAACTCCGGACACATGTTCATATGAACTTCTCTTAGAATATAATAAGGAATCACCCCCTTCAGGTACGTACCGTACTTCTGAAACACCCTGTATAAGATACACAAATTTTAAATAAATGAGCAAAGACATGATGAAAATAAAAAATAACTAGAAATTGAACTAAAATTCCTTTATGTTTTAATTGTCCAATATAGTTAGCTAGGCAAACAATAGTCAATTTCCGTAAGGTGTTTTCTCACCATTACATTTATTATTATTCTATTTTTATATCTTAAGTTAGAGTTTTAAAAACATTGGTATTTTTTGCGGGAACATTTTTTTTAGTTGTTTTAAAAACATCGGTATTTTTTGCGGTAACATTTTTTTTAGTTTTTTTTATGTACCGGGTGTCCCATTAAGAATGGCTTGCGAAAAAAAATATATATTAGGTAAAGTGGCCATGAGAAATTGCTGGAAATTATTTTCAAGTTTCTCAGACTGGCGCCAGAGGGCGCAACAGTAACGGTAAATATGAATCACGAAGTTTCCTCAAAAGTCGCTTAGTTAAGGTATTCCGAAAATAACATTTTTGTATATTTCGAAGATTTATTAATAAAATTCACCTATAGAACGTGTTCGTCACTTTTCAAATAAAGTGGTGGGGGAAGGTTGAACATTATTTGTAATAAATGCTGATAACTCCGGTCTGGCTTAACGTAATTTAGTAAACTTAGTTTTGTTAAAAAGGGATTTTCCCACTCTATATATAATCTTATGAACTACGGCCAGGGGCGTGCGGTCCATGGAAGCGATGGAAGCACTGCTTCCCCTACCGCTTTCATAAGACAAAACAAATTTTATATTAATCTATACCTATCCATACAATTAAAATACCCAAGTATTTATTTGTATCTAATTTCCAAACCAAATCCGGCCCTGTATGCATCCCTGACCAACGCAATATTAAAGATCTCAATACGTGTATACTACACTGTATACGCGTATACGAGTAATAATAATATGGACTGCCGTGCCAAGTAAAGGGTAAATCGTTAGATCTCGGGATTTCCTTCGATGCGACGCCGGGACAGAGAAACCGGCAAAATATGTCGTTTCCACGTGTTTGTAGCGGCGTTTTACGATTATCTGTCGCGATTTTTCGCCAGAAAAACGCGGTATACGGTAGAGCATCCGTCTGATATTTGAGTGTAGTTAAACTAACCTTTATTGTTCTGTGGTGTAGTTCTTCAGCGGTTGTAAATTGTGAGAGTATTAATTGTATTATTAATTGTGTATCGACTTTGTTTATCGTACTTCTTGATTTATTTTGTCATGGAGCAACCAATTGCCGGCCCATCGAATTCGGGAAATGTAAAGTGTATCTGTTCTGTATGCAAGTTATTGGAAAAAGGATTTTCAACGCTTTCCTTTGATGAAAAAAGGAATATTATTGCAACAGGTAGGCCTACACCAGATTGTAATTTAAAGACAGAAGTAAAGGCGGCTAAAAAATTTACAAGGCATTTTAATAAAGAATATTACGATAAATATAATAGTTATACGAAGATGTAATAGACAAGTTTGCCAGCGTGGATACAAGGATACTATTACATTACAAATAAAAAGGTAGGTACGTACCTACGTGGTTTTCTTTTTTATTTTTGTTTCACCTCAAATTTAAAAAAAATCTGGCGGTGCCTACATCCCTTTTTTTACCTGAAACACGAAAGACCACGTCGTGATATCCAAACTCCAAACTATAAGTTGAAAAAATAGTCCATACTTTCAGTGGAGTCAATGTAATATGAAATAAAACAATGCAGTCTTCCTCCATAGTTTAATTTTTAACATAAAAATTATTACATTCTAGAATCTAATAATTTTTATGTTAAAAATTAAACTGTGGGGGAAGACTGCATTGTTTTATTTCATATCCAAACTATAAGCTCTAAAATGATACCTACCAACTATCAGGTGCCGTGATATATAACTATATATATATATATATATATATACAGAAAATCCTAATCTTGGGGGATCGATCTGGGTTTGGACGGTTTCAAGAAAAAAACTCTTTTCTACTACGCCGAGCTTTCGGAATTATTTTATTCCTTTTTCAAGGCTGCAATACAGAACAAGATCTTATTTTTTAAATTTATTTTAGACAATTTAAAGACTTACGTGTAAAGTGAGATATTTTTAAAGAAAACTGGCATTTTTAATTCGTCGCAGGTGTCATCGAAGGAAACTTTGAGATCTGTTTTGTTTCATTTGTTACATATTTTTAATTTTAATCACTATGGGATAACACTATGTGGCAGCGAACATGTCTGCTTGATTTTCACTTTAGAAAATGGCGGGATACCTGCCTTCGCGTTGCATGAATCTAAGGGAGACAACTAAAGGAGAGAGAGGGAATAATGTTGGCAGTGCGCTGCCTCCATCAGGTACCACCTGACTCACGCAATGCGTGCGCATATTCCAGTGGTGGCGTTGTTTATTCATGGAATTATTTGGAGTGCGGAAATACCAATAAATATTTTATTTAATTTGATCTTGATTATTTGATTGTACTTTGACGTGCCTCTGTCTGTCACCCAGAGTCACTCGAAAGTTTTTTATTTATTTTAGTTGTTAAGCTGATTTTATTTATTACCAGTCTTTTTTGTTGGAAAGTTAAGAGATAGTGAAAAATTGTCAATGTAACCTATGGAGAAGCCAGAGAAAGATTTTGTATGTAAGTTGAGATAATTTGAGTGAGCGTAAGACTTGGGAGGGCAGAGAAACTCCTGTGAGGGCGTTAGTGGCTAACCCATATAGCACAAGACACCAACTGTCACCTGGTGTCAAGAGCCATGATGGGTGCATCGCTATAGTGTGGAATATTTTCTTTTGCTTTAATTTTAATTTTCATTTCTAATTTCTAAGTGTGGTCTGGCCGTCATCCCTAACCTGTCACGTAAGGGCGACAACAAGACTTTTTTGAGCTAATCATAAACATCACAGTGCCGACATAAGCGCCTTCGTCTGTCACTCAAAGGCATACCTAGCGGAAAAGGGAGTGCCATGGTAGCCGTATGTTTATATGTTGTTTTTTTGAAATACAAGAGAAACTCTGAAACATCCCCACTGGCACACGGACGTCTCATCTGTCACTTCTAGCCACTAACGCCCTCACAGGAGTTTCTCTGCCCTCCCAAGTATTACGCTCACTCACATTATCTCAACTTACATACAAAATCTTTCTCTGGCTTCTCCATAGGTCACATTGACAATTTTTCACTATCTCTTAACTTTCCAACAAAAAAGACTGGTAATAAATAAAATCAGCTTAACAACTAAAATAAATAAAAAACTTTCGAGTGACTCTGGGTGACAGACAGAGGCACGTCAAAGTACAATCAAATAATTAAGATCAAATTAAATAAAATATTTATTGGTATTTCCGCACTCCAAATAATTCCATGAATAAACAACGCCACCACTGGAATATGCGCACGCATTGCGTGAGTCAGGTGGTACCTGATGGAGGCAGCGCACTGCCAACATTATTCCCTCTCTCTCCTTCAGTTGTCTCCCTCAGATTCATGCAACGCGAAGGCAGGTATCCCGTCATTTTCTAAAGTGAAAATCAAGCAGACATGTTCGCTGCCACATGGTGTTATCCCATAGTGATTAAAATTAAAAATATGTAACAAATAAAACAAAACAGATCTCAAAGTTTCCTTCCATGACACCTGCGACGAATTAAAAATGCCAGTTTTGTTTAAAAATATCTCACTTTACACGTAAGTCTTTAAATTGTATAAAATAAATTTAAAAAATAAGATCTTGTTCTGTATTGCAGCCTTGAAAAAGGAATAAAATAATTCCGAAAGCTCGGCGTAGTAGAAAAGAGTTTTTTTCTTCAAACCGTCCAAACCCAGATCGATCCCCCAAGATTAGGATTTTCTGTTTAACTAGTCGATCAAGACTACCTTCCCACTTTTTATATATATATATATATATATATATTCTAAATTCAGTTTCTTTGTTCATAAACAATGTAAATTTACCACATAATAATTACACACCCAGTACCCAGTACTTGTTTAAAATTAAATCAAACTGTAAATTGAAAGTAAAAATGTATAGATAGTTTTCTGTATTAGTTTCTGTTATAAAATTTTGTTAACTTATTTTTAACGACTCTTAGGCAGGGTTAGGTCACTAAAGAATTGGTTTTCGACGGGCAAATTACGTAAAAATTAATAAAAAAACATAGGCAGCCATTTAGAAAATAGAAGAAATATTAAAAAATCATAGGTACATAATCACACATTTTCGACAGTACCTACATGACAGTATTCTACCTGTATTTAAACGTCGAAAAATTGCCAATATTTGGGCGTGCTCCTCAAAAAATTTTTCGCCTTCGGCGACTCGCCTCCGGCGGGCCTATCGGCGGTGCTTCCCCTTTTTCATAACTCACCGCACGCCCCTGACTACGGCAATATGTTTTACACTACGCGCTGTCTTACAGCTTCACAAACATTGCGCGTTTTTTCCATAATTGTAAATATAATTAGGGATCTTCCTTGTCTTCTAAGTCAGGCTTAATGCCTTTAACTTCTATTCAATGATCTGTAGCGTTATGGGCCGAACTTCACATAAAAATTTGGTTTGGGCAATGCCCTAAGTATTGTTGTTTGAGAGTGCGTTAATTTTGCTTAATGTTATCACACTATTTCTTCTCGAAATTGGTTTCCTTGTTTAAAATATAGTATAGTTGGGGTCAAGCAAATATTTGACGCGTGACACTTCCATATTGTCATGGGTGTCAAATACGGCAGGCCGCTCATAATATAAAAGTTACTAATGGCTAAATTTATATTATAATAATTACCACCCACTCGAAGTATTTGTATCTTTATCCTTTTATATGACTAAAAAGAGATATACATAAACCGAGTTACCTTCTCGTCGATTTGGTCAAATCATATGGGCTGCAGATCCGCATTTTATTTATTAATTTAATCGTTATACACTACTAATCGTTATACACTACTAAGATTGCTTTTGTTAAGACCTGTGATATTAATGGTCAATCCTGAATCCCACCATTACAATGCACAGAATTTATCAAAACAAATTTATTTATATTATAATTCATATTCTTAGACCAATTTCCCAGCAATCATTTTCTGCAAAGGTTTATAAATAACAATATTCGTCAGTCCGGCCCTGACTAAGTATCAGCTGTAATAAAGTTGGTGAAATCTAAATAACCTAGTATTGGACAAATATGACAAGATGGAAGTGTCACGCGTCAAATATTTGCTTGACTCCAACTATATATTCAATTTTACCTGATTACAAGAATGATTAAAAGTCTAAGAAGTCAGCGAAAACCGCAAGTTAATATCTATTTTCAATCCGGAGATATCAACAACAATAATCATAATTACGGAACATTATGAATTTATTTTCAAGTTGCCATTGTAAAGGGTTTTTTAAGAGTCAAATAGGCCTTGGAAAAACAAAATATGAAGGTACGTATGTTTCAAGCAAATATATCGTTACGACAATAATTCTCAGTGGCGCCCTAAATGTTCAAATTGTCGCCAATCGTTCTGTATACACGACTCCAATCTCTCCCTGGTTGATAATACTGCAGTTTCCACCTCTGCCATAGGGATACGGCGGCTGCTGTCCATTATCCTTTCTATCATGTTTTCCCTCGTGGTGGGGCTGGTAACGAAAACAATACCCTTCAATCTCCCCCATAGATAAAAATCTAAGCATGTTAAGTCAGGTGATCTAAAATAGAAATTACCACTTTCGTTAACAGTATCACAATATATCCAATAATATTACCTAGCAGGCCACGGAAATATACTTCCTCTTCCTATCCACCTTGCAGGAAATGTATCGTCAAGAAATTGACGAACGTTTGCCGCAAAATGTGCAGGACATCCATCGTGTTGGAAAACCATAGTTCTGCGAATATCCAAGGGCACATCTTCGAGAAGAATTGGGAATTCGTAATTTAAAAAATGTAAATATTTTTGCCCAGTAAGCGACTCATTAAATACAAAGGGTCCAATTATTCTGCCACCCAAAATGCCGCACCAGACATTGACACTCCATCTTTCTTAATGCTGCACCTCCCGCATCCAATTGGGATTATCCCGCGACCAATAATGCATATTATGGCGGTTTACTCCTCCATTACTATGGAAAGTAGCTTCATCAGTCCACAAAATTCTGAAGAGGAGATTTCTATCTTCCAATATCATATTGAGCAACCAATAGCAATGATCCAATCTTCTATCATAATCTTGCGGGGTGGTGGAGCACAATATGGTAGGTATGTAGCCTAAAGAAAAACAAAATACTTATTACATTGACTTGAAAACTATTAAGAGAAATATTGGCATTATTCTAAACTATTTAAGAGTTAACATATAAATATAATTACTTACCTTTCTTCTAATAATGCACAGTAGAGCGAGTAACGCCCAAGTCTCTAACAATTAATCTAATACTAATTTGTGGATTAAGTTCCACATATGCCAAAACATTTACAATGTTTTCCTCGGTTCGACCTCGGCGGCGTCTGCGATATACAGGGCGACGAACACTTCCAGTAGTACGAAAACGGCTAGCTAAACGAATAAACATTCTACTGTCGTATCGGCGCCTTTGAGGGTATCGTACTGCGTAAACCCATTCAGCAATTGTTGCATTTCCCAAACATTCAAAATACACCGCAATGATGTCAAGGTAAGGTTAGGTTAGGTTAGAGTGGCAGACTTCTGGTCTATCCACAGTCTCACGTAGTCCTATAAGGACCGTTGTGTTACCACACATGTTTTGCGGAACCTATCAGCATCAGCTTCCTGATGGCTAGTGCGAAGTACAGCGTAGAAGAATCCTGGCAGCTCACTCAAACCAGCCACTACTGTTGATAAACCTAGTAAGTCGACCCAGTTGTAAGCTGCTTACTTCCTCCAGATTATTAAAGAATGGTTCGCCCAAGGCATTAAACCTTCTTCTTGCAAGGCCAGGGCATTCACACAAAAAATGTTGAATGCTTTCCTCCTCTTCTTCGTCTCTGCAACTTCTGCAGAAGTCGTTAGCTGGTATTTGCATACGTTCTGCATGTCTACCAAAAAGACAGTGTCCGGTGACCACGGCAGGGTCATTTCACATCAAACCAACCAAAATAAAAGGAGGTTTGGCAGATCACCTCACCGATTTTGATAATTTTTAGTACAGGTATTCTACCCATCTAGTAGATGAAAAATCCAAAATTTCAAATTTTTCTGATAAGTAGTTTTTTTTTTTAATTGATTTTTAAAAATCAGAAAAAGTGACCATTTTCCCTAAACATATATTAAAAGAAATCAAGATATCTTAAGAACTACTTACACTAGAGTAGTGAGTTATATCTTATTTGAAAGGTATTAAAAATACCTTTCAAATGAGGTACCACTCAATGTAGGTGTTGAGAAAAAAATATTGAAAATTTTCAAAAAAAATAATAAAAATATGAAATTTTTCAAAAAGTATTTTTTTATTTTTTTCAAAAAAATATATTATTTTTGTCAATATTTAAGCAAGATATTCACGAAATAGTTATTTTTGTATTAAGTGCGTGAAGTGAGTGTTTTTTTAATGGCATATGAGAGTGTCAATTTTTTGCCGAGACCGCAGGTCGAGGCGAGAAATTCTCTCGAATGTGCCATTAAAACACGAATTTCACAAACGAAATACAAACAAAATTTTTTGTACAACTGAAAGTTTGAATTAATCGGTAAAATTGTATATTATAATAAAAATTTTACCATATAATTTCACATAATCAAGTTAACAGCCCTGTCGTTACTATAGAAATGGTTTGTTGGCACGTTGCTTGTTTTGTTGTCATACGTTGATAGCTGTTCATATTTATTGCAATTTTTTAAATAAATAGTATAAGTACTTAAAATGGATGTAGATTACGATAGTGATAGCGAGATTCCTTCAGATATAGCCGATATAGCAAATTCGGCTATAGCTAACATGTTACCGGCGAAATCAAAATTTATATACGAGAAAAATTATAACCAATTCCGTGAATGGTGCGGCAAGAAAAATATACAAAAAGTGTCTGAAAAGGTACTTATATGCTATTTTGAGGAGAAATCAAAAACTGTAAAACCTTCTACTTTATGGAGTGTCTACTCAATGTTGAAGAGTACATTGAATGTTAAAGAAAATATTGATATAAAGAAGTTTTCAAAATTGGTGCCTTTTATTAAGATCAAAAACGTCGGATACCGAGGGAAGAAATCTAAAGTTTTATCGAGAGACGATATTAATAAATTCATTCAAGAAGCTGATGATGAAACAAATTTACTTTATAAGGTACAGATGATCAAAATTTTGTATTATTTCAGTAATTTCAATATTTTTTTAATTGTAGGTTGCGTTAATTTTGGGAATCAGCGGTGCTTGTCGCCGTGAAGAATTATTGAAGGTAACTATTGATGACATTGAAGATACCGGGTCTATATTGATTGTTAAAATACCGGATACAAAGACCTATTGCCCAAGAATGTTTACCGTTTCAAATTCTGATTATATTGAGATATATCGCAAGTATAGAGTACTAAGGCCGTCCCATACACACAAAAAGAGATTATTTTTAAAATATTCAAGAGGAAAATGTGTTGACCAACATGTGGGAATAAATAAAATAGGGGAAATTCCTAGCTTGATTGCAAAATGGCTGGGAAAAGAATTGCATAAGAGCTACACAGGTCACTGTTTTAGGAGGAGTTCTGCAACTCTCTTAGCCAATGCAGGGGGTAACATGACATCTATAAAACGCCACGGTGGTTGGAAATCTGCCGCCATAGCAGAAGGATATATAGAAGATAGTTTGAGTAATAAAATTGATATTTCTAATAAATTAAATTGTTCCTCTACTTCCAAACAAATCAATATAACTGATACAATTGTGGACTCAACTTTTCAAGGAATATCTAGCGTTTCTGATCAGCAGCAAGGTGGACTAGCTTCGGGAATTAATATTGGAAGCAATTGTTCGAACTTCACCATCAATTATTATTGTAAAAAATGAGATTTTTTGGTAGTTGGTAATTAATTAGTAAATTTGTACAAAAAAATTCAATACATTTTTTAAAAAGTAATGTTTTATCGTTTTTTTTGTAAATCATTTTTCCAGTTAAAAAAAGTCTTTTTTTCACTGTTAAAAAAACAAAAGGTTTACGTATCGATAGCGATGAAAAAATGTCAACTTTTTTTGACAGTTGTACAAAATAACTATTTTCGACAAAGATTAAAAAATACTTTTTTTTTTAATTTGAAAAAAAAAATCTTTTCAATTTTTTTTTTTTATTTTTTTTGAAGCACCTATATCTAGTGATACCTCAGTCGAAAGGTATTGTCAAGACCTTTCAAATGAGATATAACTCACTGCTCTAGTGTAAGTAGTTCTTAAGATATCTCGATTTCTCTTGGTATATGTTTAGGGCAAATGGTAATTTTTTTGATTTTCAAAATTCAATTAAAAAAAACTACTTGTCAGAAAAATTTGAAATTTTGGATTTTTCACCTACTAAATGGGTAGAATGACTGTACCAAAAATTATTAAAATCGAAGAGGTCACCTGCCAAACCTCTGGTTGATTTGATATGAAATGACCCGGCAGTCATATTTCTTAAGACCTTCCGACTGTGTTGTAATAACGCTGCGGTTTTCTTGTTATCAAGTAGGGGCCACAATTGCTTGGAGATGCTACAGGTTGTTAGCTCTGTCCATCTCCTTATTGCAAGTTGTTTGGCTGTACGATCTATCTCCTCTTTGACCAATCCCAGCGGCCTAGCCACGGCATTCTCTGCTAGATCGGCGGACATGCCCGCGCCCTCCTTGGCGAGCGCATCAGCAGACTCATTGCCATCTATGCTGTGATGACCAGGAACCCAACACAGAGTGACTCGATGCCGGGCACCAAGTATGGCGAAGATTGTTGCGACATCGCCTCACTAGTTTTGATTTAATGTTGTTGGAACGAATTGCCTTTATCGCTGCCTGACTATCTATATAGATAGCTATTGACGCAGCTGCTCTCAGGTCTTGACGTTCCTGCAGGATTTTTACTGCTTTATCTACTGCCATCACTTCTGCTTGAAAAATGCTGCAGTAGTCCGGAAGTCTATATGACCTCTGTATTTTCATACTCTCAGAGAAGATACCAGCACCCACTCCGACGTCCATTTTTGAACCGTCTGTGAAAATTGAGTGGGCTGTCTCCATTATTAACTGATTGCCCTCCCACTCTTCCCTAGTCGGAATGAGCACAGAAAATCCCTCTCCGAAATCTGTTAGTGGGACGATGTAATCAGTCGGCTCTTGCAAATTTTGGACTGGATATGTCCTTAGTATACTGCTGTGCCCGTAGTTGATGTCGCTCCAGCATTTCGACTCTTTAAGTCGTAAAGCACTTTTGCAGCCATACTTTTTCCATAAATGTCCACGGGCAGCAGATGTAACATCACTTCTAAAGCCGCCGTCGGTGTGGAGTGAAGGGCACTAGTTACTCCTAAACAACCTGCCCGTTGTATCTTTGTTAGTTTCTTTGTGTGTACTGCTTTTTCCAAAGCAGTCCACCAGACCAGGACCCCGTAGGTTAGTATAGGTCTTACAATGGCCGTATAAATCCAGTGTACTATATGGGGTTTCAATCCCCACTTTTTACCGATGGCTTTTTTGCAGGCATAGAACGCAACTGACGCCTTATTGACTCGTTCCTGCAAGTTCATGCCCCAGTTTAGCTTGGAATCGAGTATCAGTCCCAGGTACTTTGCTCTTGCTTTCAGCACCAAGGTACTGTTGTCCAGGACTGGGAGCCTGAAGTTCTCAATCACCCTTCTGCGAGTGAATAGAACTAGCTCCGTTTTTTCTTGGTTAATTTGCAGGCCACATCTCGAGGCCCAGCGTTGAAGATTTTGTAGCGCTGTTCCTGTTAGATCGCTGATGGTATTTAGAAATTTGCCTGACACTAGTATAACTAAATCGTCAGCATATGCAACCACTTTAATTACAGCTCTTTCTAAAGTTATAAGAGCTTTGTTTAAAAATATTAGCCAGAGTGTTGGTGACAGCACCCCGCCTTGCGGAGTTCCTCTTCCGACAAATCTGATCATCTCACTGCTACCCAAACTGGAGTAGATTTGGCAGCCTTTTAACATCTTATAAATCCAACGGCAGATGTAGTTCTCAACCCCTGATTCTGTTAGAGCGTCGCACACTGCCTCGGTCGTGACATTGTTAAAGGCTCCTTCGATGTCCAGGAAAGTTCCTAGAGTGTACTCTTTATTTCTAAGTGATTTTTCAATAACGCCTACCACCTCGTGTAGCGCTGTTTCCACTGATTTTCCTTTAGTATAGGCGTGTTGAGACGAGCTCAGCTCTCCTTCTGGTATCGAGTTTTTAATATATAGATCTAGTAGCCGCTCTAGCGTTTTGATAAGAAACGAAGATAGGCTGATCGGTCTGAAGTCCTTGGCGGTTGTATGACTGCGTTTACTAGCCTTTGGTATGAAGACTATTTTTATCATATTCCAGTCTGCAGGCATGTTTGCCCAGTACACGCTGCTTCTGTATATCACCAAGAGCCAGGGAATTAGGACCTTTTTCCCCTTTTGTAGCATGGCGGGCATTATCCCGTCTAATCCGGGTGATTTGTAGGGTTCAAATGAGTCTATCGCCCATTCAAGCTTATTGCTAGTTACCACCGATTTGATATTATTCAAATCCGGGGTACCTCCTTGATCAATGGGAGTCACTGCTGCCAGTGTGTTCGCAGGAAAATGAGAATCTATCAGCAATTCAAGGGCGTCCTTGCTAGTTTCTGTAAAGGCCCCATCGCTTTTTCTTAGGTAGGAAGGAACATTAGGCTCCTTCGATAAAACTTTTCTTAGTCTAGCAGCTTCGCTTGTGTGCTCTATCCGCTCGCTATAGTTTTGCCAGGAGCTCCTTTGGGATTTCCTAATGGCTTTCTTGTACGCCTTTAGAGCCTCCTTGTAGGCGCTCTCGTCTTCCGTACGTTTGCTCTTTGCTTTATTGAAGAGCTTTCGCATGTCTCTTCTTAGCAGACCCAAGTCCGCGTTCCACCATGGGGGATATGACTTTTTGGCCGGTTATCGGGCAGCTCCTAACGAAAGCTGACTCAAGACTTTCTGTCAGCTTGTTGATCGAGCTATCAATTGAAGCAGTATCTGGCAACAGATTATTAGGTGGTTTTGCCAGCTTATGCGAGATAAATCTGCAAAATTTTTCCCAGTCTGTTTTGGCAGGATTGCGGAATGTTTTAGGAGCGTTCAAAGACGCGCTGACATCGAACAGAATCCAACGATGGTCCAAATACGAATTTTCGCTGGACACTTTCCAATTCTCCACTCTTACATCGCCAGACTCACTCGCGAACGTAACGTCCAGAACCTCCTCTTTATTCGCAGTGACAAATGTGGGTGTGTTACCGTTATTACAGATATTTAAATCAGTGGTGATAATAAAGTTAAAAAGACACTCACCTCGATCATTGATGTCCTTGCTTCCCCATAATGTATGATGGGCGTTGGCATCACATCCCAAGATCAGACTTAGTCCTGCAATGATGTCAACCGCTTCTTCAAGTAACAGAGGCATTTTGAAAATCAAATACGACACAACACTGTTGGCACGACAAAAATGTTGACGTAATAATGAAAGGTGACACGCGTGCACAGTTTCAATTCATATTTTGTTTTTCCAAGGCCTATTTGACTCTTAAAAAAACCTTTACAGTGGCAACTTGAAAATAAATTCATAATGTTCCGTAATTGTTGTTGATATCTCCGGATTGAAAATAGATATTAACTTGCGGTTTTCGCTGACTTCTTAGACTTTTAATCATCCTTGTAATCAGGTAAATTTGAATATACTATTATATTTACAATTATGGAAAAAACGCGCAATGTTTGTGTAGTTGTAAGACTGCGCCCCCTAACGCCTAGTGTAAAACACATATTGCCGTAGTTCATAAAATGATATATAGGGTGAGAAAAGCCCTTTTTAACAAAACTAAGTTTACTAAATTATGTTAAGCCAGACCGGAGTTATCAGCATTTATTACAAATAATGTTCAACCTTCCCCCACCACTTTATTTGAAAAGTGACGAACACGTTCTATAGGTGAATTTTATTAATAAATCTTCGGAATATACAAAAATGTTATTTTCGGGATACCTTAACTAGGCGACTTTTGAGGAAACTTCGTGATTCATATTTACCGTTGCTGTTGCGCCCTCTAGCGCCAGTCTGAGAAAATTGAAAACAATTTCCAACAATTTCTCATGACCACTTTACCTAATATATTTTTTTTCGGCAAGCCATACGACTAACACTTTCTGAGATACGACCGACAGCCATTCTAAGTGGGACACCCGGTACCTATGTCAGAGATTAGCTACAAGAGATTTATGTCCTATTTTTGAGCGGAAACAATAAGATTTCCACTGATTTAACGATACTGAATCCCCTAAATAAACATTTTTTCAAATATCGAATATTCCACTTACTTTACGGAGATTACTTTCAGATTCACCAGCCAACTTGCTCATAATTTCAGGGCCATTGATAAGAAAAAAAAAGGCCCCTGTCTCATTGGCCACAGCTCTAGCTATCAATGTTTTACCTGTGCCCGGCGGTCCGTATAACAATATTCCTAAAAAATAAAAGAATATATTATAAAACAATGGTATAGCCAATAAATATTTATCTATTATAGACAAGCTTTAAAAATTGGTAAAATTTCAGTACAGTAGGGTTTTCGCGTTATACATTAGGTAAAATGATATATAAAATATAAATACGAAAACAGTAAACTGCTATATCAAATATAAATAGGCAATGTATTTATTTACAAAAAACGTGTAAAGTTATATCGCTTTCCAACAAAAAGTTAACGTCGTTTGCAGGCCTTAAACTAATTCTCTGTTTAGAAGCGGTATAACTGAAACTTTTTTTTGTGGATATAAACAAGCATCAATGGAAAATGCAAGAGGTTTACTAACTCAGGCCAGTGGGACCTTACCAGTAGCGTAAGTGCGTTTTTGTGGACGCACTTGCCCCTTGTAGATTTTTTTTCAAAAATAGAAAACAATTATATTGTAAATATTCTGTACAGATTTATACTTTAAAATATGGTACATAACTATAATAGTGTTTTTGATTGGTAAAACTAGTTTTGCACTGGGTCCAACCTCCTGCAAACCCAGATACTGTAAAAAGTTGCACTATACGGTCCCAATAGAACACCTTTTTTGGGTTATGTTTAAGAAAGCGCGGTAAATTTGAAACTTGGCTGTTGGGCTGTGACAGTTGATTGGCTCGTTGCAAGGTTAAGTTCACAAAATATCCCTACGTAATTTTCTCTACTTCGATGGTATAAAACCTCTTTTTTTGAAATCTTATTTATAACATCTCTTATAAAGTTTTTAGTTTTAGGAATGTCTTCCATATGATTGCTTAACGTCACTATTTCCTCATCGTCATCACTGCTGGACGAAGACGATAAAAAATAGAGAATTTATCGAAAACACTATAACAGAAAACCCGATCGGGACAATACAATAAGTAAACAAAAGACTCTTCAGCAAGCTGTGGGCGATATACAAGCATCAATACTAACTTCCAACAGGACCAGTGAATTATAATATAATATTCCACTAAGTGCCCTCAAGGACGATGCCAAATGAAGATGTGCAGAAATCAAAACTTTAGTCGGAAAACTGACTCCCCTAGGGCAAGAGGAGAATTTAGCACAAGCCATTTGTACCATGGAAAAGTACGGTATGGGTTTGGCTCGAAAAAAAAGTTGTAGACCATGTGCAAGGATTTATTACAGTTAAAAATCTAAAAACTTTTAGAACCCATTACTCAAAAATACTTTCGTCTGCTTAAGGCAAACCTAAATAATAATATTAATAAGTTTATTTCGAGTATTTAAAATTATAAATATTCAACAATATTTTTATAAGAAGGTGCAAGTATTCAATAAAGGCTACTTTCTTGATGTTAGATACTATTAAAATTCTTTATATAATTTATTCACAATAATGTTACATAACAAAAAAACATTATTAAATGATTTGGGTAAAGTGATAAACATCTACAAATATGGAACCTGGATGACTTCTATTTCAAGGGATCCCTCTAAAATCAAAGTCGTTGCAAAAATAGAAGCTCCAACTACCAGAAAATACACTACCGTGTTGATGGCCTGTAACGCTTCAGGAAATAAAATACCACTAAAAGAAAGAAGTTCGTCTCTTTTCTTTCCGTCAGACCCAATCCTTGGACGCGTTTCGCCGTATTACGGCTCTTCGGCAAGGCTATAGAGTCTGAAGAAAATCAAAGGGACCTTACAGTGACCTTCATCACATAGTGTATACATACTAACGAAATTATGTCACTATGAAAAAAATTAGGGTGTTCAGCTTAGAAGGTCTATTTATTAAAGGGGTGAGACACTTAAAAGACAAAATCGATGGAGGCAAATTAGGAACCCCCGTATTCCCGAAACGGCTGAAAATAAATATCAACAACTATATAGTTTTAGAATCGGATCGCCAAATGCAATTCAATCGTATGGTTATTTATTAGATTTGCCATTTAAAAAAATTCAAAATGGCGTCGTATCTGTCACTTTTTGACATCTGTCGGATTTGACTATAGCGTAGATCGCTTGCTTACGCGAAATTATGTCACTGTGAAAAAAACTAGGGTGTTCAGCTTAGTAGGTCTATTTATTAAAGGGGTGAGACACTTAAAAGACAAAATCGATGGAGGCAAATTATGAACCCCCGTATTTCCGAAACGGCTGAAAATAAGTGTCAACAACTATATAGTTTTATAATCGGATCGCCAAATGCAATCCAATCGTGTGGTTATTTATGGAGGTTGCCATTTAAAAAAATTCAAAATGGCGTCGTATCTGTCACTTTTTGACGTCTGTCGGATTTGACTATAGCGTAGATCGCTTGCTCACGGGAAATTATGTCACTATTAAAAAAAATAGGGTGTTTAGCTTAGAAGGTCTATTTATTAAAGGGGTGAGACACTTAAAAGACAAAATCGATGGAGGCAAATTAGGAACCCCCGTATTTCCGAAACGGCTGAAAATAAGTATCAACAACTATATACTTTTAGAATCAGATCGCCAAACGCAATTGAATCGTCTAGTTATTTATAAGGGTTGCAATTTAAAAAAATTCAAAATGGCGTCGTATCTGTCACTTTTTGACATCTGTCGGATTTGACTATAGCGTAGATCGCTTGCTCACGCGAAATTATGTCACTGTGAAAAAAATTAAGGTGTTCAGCTTAGAAGGTCTATTTATTAAAGGGGTGAGACACTTAAAAGACAAAATCAATGGAGGCAAATTATGAACGCCCGTATTTCCGAAACGGCTGAAAATAAGTGTCAACAACTATATAGTTTTAGAATCGGATCGCCAAATGCAATCCAATCGTGTGGTTATTTATGGGGGTTGCCATTTAAGAAAATTCAAAATAGCGTCTCATCTGTCAAATTTGTAAATCTATGTATTTTTTGACATTAAATTCGGCTTCCTTATCGAAAATAATTCAGAAATATGTAATTTATTTTTTATGATAGTCAGCAGGAAAATCGCCAATCGGGTGAGACACTTAAAAAAATGTCCCTGTAAATAGTCTTAATTAAACCATTAATCAGTTAAAACAAAAACAAAGAATGGATACCAACCTGCCAAATTAGAACTTCACTGAACCAAATATAGTATATAATATTTATATCTACATTTTACTTTTGCGAAATATTTTATGAAAACGATTTATTTTGCGAAGGCAATATTTTGCTGATGCCAGATTAAAGAAAAAATAATAATAGATTTCTTCAAAAACTAAAGAAAACAATCGTAATATCAGTGCTTAAAGAATTATTATAAAAAGGCATAAAAAACCTGAAATTACCCGCCAAATACCTTAATTGATGTTGCAAGTACCTCTAGAAACATTGTATTTTATTTGACATATTGATATGCATTGATAATGCATCGACACCAATAAATAAATACAAGATAATAATAGTAAATGGTAATAATGGTGATATTTTGTGTTATGTGCGGGAATTTACACACTAGGGTTGCAAGTAAATATTGCAAGATTTCCTAGTTTTCTCGCATGTGAAAACACGGAGTATCGACCGATACCAATAATCGGCATTGTAAAATATTGATATCGACCAAAAATCATATTTGTTACAGCCTAATATCTAGAGGCATGCAGTTCACGTAAATAAGGAAAGCATTGCTTTTCTTAAAATATAAACTGCAAAATATTAAAAAATTTTAAATTTAAGAAGCTCTTTTGTAAAACTTTTATTAAATTCCAAGGGGTAAACCGCAGCGGAATTTTAGTGTACAATCTTGACAAATTCGTGAGAAATTAAGAGAAAATAGCAGGGTTGAGATGATTAAAATCATGACTTTTTAAAAAAATCTTGATTAATTTAAAAAAAGAGTTTTAAAATTTTAACACTTAAAATATATTTTTTCATACAAAAAATAAAAGCCAGACGCATTTTTATGTGGTGTTATTTATTATTTTATTATAATAATCGAAGAGAACAGCTGGTTATTACAAAAATAAAAGTTTAAAAAAATTAAAAAAGTAAAACTAAAAAAACCTTTTTAATACAAAAAAATACTTAATTTAAACAAAAAAAAATATAAAAAAACCTAAGTGTTATAATGCTTAAATAGAAATACTAGTTTAGCTGCTTTGTCACTACCAAGTCTGTTTATTATATCTGAATGTACGAATCCATAAGTAGAAAACATCGTTTCGATATCAGCAGACGATGCACAGGCACACAAAACAGAAATTACTATAGGGAGCACTTGCCTAATTTCTGAAACATCTTCTTGAGATCTCCACCACTGTACTGCTGTTACATTTTTGATTATTTCTTCTGAAAACAGTGTTTTGTGGAAAAGGGTCCGACTTAGCTTCCAACTTAATTAGTAATGGTAATAATCCTGTGTCTGCAAAATATTTGGAAACAATGTGTAGAGCATCTCTCTTTTCTTCAGCTAGTAATGGATATTCTTCTTTGTTTATTGTAGGATCGAAATATACGCCAAAAAGTGAAAGGTTAGAGCTTGAACATATCTGTTCTTAAATAATTGATATTGACGCAAGCTTCTTTCTTTTTCAAATTCAAAACTGTCAAAAATAGCCAGTAACTTTTTCCATATGTAAACTGCTTGAGATAAAAATACACCCTTTTGTTGCATTGCATCCAGTGCTATAGAAATTGGTTTTAGCAACTGTAGAAAATCTTCAGCCATCCTTTTAATACAGATATCTGAAACTTTTTTAAAAATCACTGGATTAATTTGATCTTTATGCTCTTCACATATTAATAACAATTTTGGCCACTCATTTACATAGATCTGAAGACAATATGAAAGTGTATTCCATCGAACATCCTAAGGTAAGACAAATTTCTTCTTTATATCAAGCATTTGGCAAATAGGTATTTCTGAAGTATTTCACAATATGTACTATATGTTCGTTTATCTGCGATGCTTCTAAATCTTTGGAGAGCAAACTAAGTAACTGTGCCGAACAACCATATGTAATTATACTTCTTTGAGGTTAATAATTTGTTGAATAACAGTCAGTTTGGATTTCGCCGGGGATGCTCTACGATCATGGCGGTGACTGAGGTTGTGGGTGGCATAGTTGAGTGTCTTGAGAAGGGGAAACAGTCAGCTGTAACGCTTTGTGACCTAACCAAGGCATTTGATTGTGTCAGTCATTCTCTCTTGTTGCAGAAGTTGGAGCGTTACGGCGTCAGGGGTGTACCCTTGTCCCTTTTGGCTTCATATTTGGATGGTCGAGAGCAGTGTGTTGAGCTTTGTTCGGGACGTTCTCACTATCGACCAGTGAGGCATGGTGTCCCACAAGGGTCTGTTTTGGGACCGTTATTATTTATAATATACGTTAATGACTTCTTCAGCTTCATGCAGCCCCTCAGATGTTCACTTTATGCAGACGATTCCACCATTTGTGTATCTTGTTCCAAGGAATCCAGCTTGGAAGTGGAACTAAATCGGGCTATGTCAAGGGCTGATACATGGTTTTCTTCAAATTTCTTGAAGTGTAATTCGGATAAATCTCAAACCCTCGAATTTTCCGTTTTTGCTAACGCCAATGCTCGACCGGTCAGGATGCTCGGCATCATGCTGGATAGTTCTTTGGCATGGGCTTGTCATGTTGACTTCTTGTGTGGAGGACTCTCCAGCGTGGTGTTTCTTCTGAGGCGGCTCCGGCGTTGTTTTTCTGGGAATATCCTTAGGAATGCCTACTTTGCACTGTTTCACTCTCGCCTTGTGTATGGAGTGACCTTGTGGAGATATTCTTCTAGTGCAGGGAGAGTATTTAAACTCCAAAAGCGAGCAGTTAGGGTTCTTTGTGGTGCTGGTATAATTGACCACTGTAGACCACTTTTCAGGACAGCAGAGATTTTGACACTCCCTTCCATCTATATATTCTATCAGCTATTGGAAGTGCATAGAGGGAGGCCTCAGTTTCGGACTCATGCGGAGAACCACATTTATCGCACTCGCTCTGCTAATCTCTTAATTGAACCAAATTTCAGACTATCTAAATCTAAAAAAAATTCAATACAGATTCACCTATACAATATCCTACCCTTGGACTTGAAGAATTTGGGAAATGATCGTTTTAAAAATAAGCTAAAGGAAATTTTAATTGAGAAGGCTTATTACTCCATTGAGGAGTTTGTTCAGGAAGCCCGTACCTTGACCATCTGACTCAAGACTCTATATTGCTCTTTTAATTTAATTTTTTTGTTAGTAACATTGCTTTTTGTTTTGTTTCTTGTGTTATTTTCTTATTCTCTATTTGTTAACTGTACTTACTGTTGTTCTGAATTTTTAATTTTGTTTTATTTTGTAAGTCTTGCTACAAACTATATTATATTAGTAACGTAGTCAGAATAAATATAGGGTAATTGGACGACTCGGTAATTTCTTTCTTCATACTGAACCATGTTGCTCGCATTATCTGTAACAATACTGGTAACTTTACAGTTATATTCATTTTTGCACTTATTTATTGAGTGAATAGCCAATTCGGCAAGATAGTCAGCTGTATGGGGATGACCAGATGTATCTATGCTTTCTCAAAGAACACTGTTTCCATCCTCTGCAGTAAAAACGACACAGATTATCGGCTCATTATGTATATTCGCCCATCCATCTAAAGACATGCAAACAGATTGTCCAGATAACTTGTTAAAACAATTAGATTTTTCTTCTTCAAATATTTCATTCAAGAGCGTTGATGATAACTGAAATCTAGATGGTGGAAGGTAACCAGGTCTTAGCATTTCGAACCTCTTTATTTTCTATAGCTCTAAAACTGCAATTTGTTGCGTAAACGGCTTTGGCTATTTGTCTGTCCAATTCTTTTTTCTTATCTTGTCCAGTTCGCATAACAAAAGAATTCAAATGACCGCTACTTCCACTATTTTCACGTCCACTTACACTTCCCTTTTCACCGTTATCGCTTTTCTGTCTCTTTGCCAACTGGATAATTTCACTCTGGCTAGTTCCAGACTGTGACTGGCAATCACCATGCAGAGCTTCAAGACCACTGCTGATATCACTAGTTTCACTTTTGCAGGTTTCCCAATGCCTTTTTAGTCTGTCCACTAGACCTTGCAAATCTTTACCACACTTTTTACATACTGCTCTACAACCTAGTTTGCCCACCACTTTCTTTTTTATAAAATGCTGCCAAACACTAAATTCCTTTCTGCCCCGGCTTGTCATGAGTTCAAATGTTTTGATAGATTAACCCCTAAAGCAAAAATATTACTGATAACTAAAAGAAGTGCGTATCGTTTATATAGCCGGGCGTTTTCTGCCAGTTATTACAAGTTTCGACAAAACGGCAAACTTGCAATACTCAGCGGACGAAATTGTCACGTTAATACAAGTTTCGACAAAGGCGCAAACTTGCAAAAACTACGCAAACGATATTTGCATGTTAAAACTTCTCCAGTTTTGCTTTGTATCTGTACTATTCCTGCCTAAAAATATTTGGTTACTTAACAAAACAAAATATAAGCAGTTAGAAATATTTAAAACGAATAATATTTGTAAAAGCTGGTAATTTTTTTAAAAAAATCAAAAAAATCATGATTTTTATCAACCCTGGAAAATAGTGGAAATTTCTTGCGAAATTCAGGGAAATTGCAAAGAGTAGTGAAATAAGTAGGGAATTAGACAGAATCAGAACACAGCAGGGAGATGGGAATGAAGACGACACTGAAGTTAAAGAGGACCCTGAAGAAAATGAAACCAAGATATTCCAAAAAGAAATAATATTAGTAATGAGGACGACAGTTATGGACTTAAGTTTGAACGAGATTTGAAATGAAGATAGCGAATGTGATAATTTGGAAACAGACAGTTGTAATTAGACTTTTCCGAAATAGTGTATCGAAAAAATTACCGTATATAAAACTCATTGTCGGTAGAAAATTTTCGATTATTAAAAAGTCATCGTACTGCTCGCTTATAGATAAGTTCAACGGCAGAGTAAGTACTGACCGATTAAAAAGATTTAAAGGCGGTACAAGGAAAATACCCTCCAAAAGTTCCCAGCCGGCCTCGACTATAAAAAGGACTAAACAGAAGCGACCCAGAGATCAAGCTAGTGGCAGCAGCACATACTTCGAGACTTACCTGGACGAGGTTGTAATGGAACTCGACGACTCCGATAATTTGGAGGAGTTTCCAGAGAACATGTTGCCATCAAAATTAGGAAATTTATTAGAATCAGAAAGACTTTTAGTACACTTGGAAAACGAGTCATAGTTTAGGTTAGTTCAGGTTAATTGGTCGGATAATTTTAAAATAACGAAAATAACGACAAGATATTGATGCGGTGCATAAAGATTTATCTTCTATGGTTCTAATAATTTAATTGGTAGCGACTCATGTCACTTAAAACGCTCAGACTTAGTTAGTATTAAAACAGATAGAAGGTTTTATTATTTACTAACCTAAACTAAAATAAATATCATAAACTTTTTAATAAAAAAGAAAAAGTTGAATTGCCTAATTTTTTTATTTTAGTGCCTATTGCAAAACTCTAAAAACCCTAAATTATTTTACACCTCGTTTTACACCATTTTGTTGTCTCCTAACAGATTTGGTGAAATAGTAGAAAAATTAGGGAATTAGTAGGAAATTAGAAGAATTTGTAACAACCTTGGTAATTAGTGTACAAAAATGTTGCTGCAGTTTACTCCTTGTTAAATTCCAAAATATTATTAAAATTTTGACATGGATTGGCAAATTTTTTACAACGTTACGTTATAAAATTTACAAGTAAATGGTAGTGGTTGTGATTATACAACTTTACAATTCAAAGAACTTGCTATTATTAAATAAAATAAGCTACAACCTAGCTTGGAAAATATAACAACAAAAACCAAAAGATACGAAGTCGACATTTGAATGCAGATAAAATTTATAACCATTAACAGACAAGTTATGAAAATAGAAAAAAGAACTATTTTATTTACCCTGTATTGTATGTATAATGACCATTATAGAGTAAAAGTTGATTTTCCTGTTTAGTTACTCAACAACAAACAGCAAAAAGATATTCTGTCTAAAGCGCATTCAATATACTACAAATATGTACGTTTTTACAAATGCTTCCTTTATTTGAAATGTCACCGCATGCCCCTTATGATCACAATACCTCTGGGTGGCTTAACACCAATAGCTTTAAACAAGGATGGATGTCTTAGAGGTAGCTCCACCATCTCCTTAATTTGTGCAAGTTGTTTCCTACAACCTCCAATATCGTCATACCCCACGGCGTTTAGGGCTTCCTCCTCTTCTTCACGTTTAATCGGTTCTCCGTCACAATGAATAACGGTATCTGGAGCCACGATACAATACGGAGCAGGATCTGTTTCCACAACTTTGAATTCGACGGCTCGCATGCTCCCCCTTACTATAAACACATCATCTTTGTGTATGGGTCTGTAGGCCTCTAGGAAGTAGGGTTTTAAGTACACTTCAAAAAGGTTTCTGAAAAAAAGAATTTTTTATTTACATAGGTTCTTAATCTGCTGTCTACTTTATACTATTATAAAAATAAATCATAGTCTGTCATGTAAGCTTTGACTTTAGTTGAGCAATCCTTTTAAAGGCATTTTCTCTACCTTACAATAATTGCTGTTTGAGTTCTATTAAAACAAACCTTAACAATAATTTAATCTAATTCATTTTATAAAACTATTTAATATCGATCAATTTATTTCTATTATCATATCAGGCCCAGCCTGCTGCAATACCAATTTTTTGGCTTTCATTAGGAAAATAATAAAGGTTTCCAAGTGTAACTTAAAAAAAATAACAAAATAAATTAGGTAATTTAATTTTGAGCAATTCTAATGAAATTTACAATTTTAAATGGTTAATCTACGAATAAATATGTTATTTTGTATAACAAATATCTTACCCTGACAGGCCCTCAACAGTGTCATCGATAGGAAGTACATGTATTCTTTTACCATATTTGACATCGGGACAAGGCTGGATAGACACAACGTCTGACAAACGAACTCTTAAGTTGTTTCTTACATTCCTGTTCATTCTGATCTTTTCGTCGCTGCAACTGTTGTCTGAAAGCACTATACAGACTGTCTCTTTCCGTCTTTTGCCCTTAAGGAGAACTGTATCTCCTCGGAAAAGCTGCAACTCGTCCATTTTTGCTTGAGACAAAGCGACCACTGAATTATCGTCATTGACGGCTTCTTCCACAATCAATCTATTTGGCCTATCCTTCTTGCGAAGTATTGCGGTTGCCAAATCATCGGGACTAAAAAATTAATATTCAATTTTAAAAATATATATAAAATACATATACAGGGTGGCGCACCCTATACGACGAGGTAATTTAATGGAAAACGGCCGAATTTTAAAATTTTCTTTTCATTTGAGTAAATGCAGGATATTTGTGGGAACAATTTAAAGTTATTTTAAAATATACCGGATGTACCTACCATATTTTCGGCTTTTGAGTTACATCCGGTTTAACCGGAAATTCAAATTTTGGGTGGGAAGATAATAAAAAAGTAAGATAGGGATATGTAAGCCGTTTTGCTCTAAGACGTACCGTTAGAAAGCTAGAAGCTGTCAAAGTCAAAAATATCATTTTTTAAAACTCGATATCTCAGAAACTATTAAGTTTAGACTTATAATGCACTTACTAATAAATAATTGTTACTTTATGTAGAATCCAAAAATATTGTAAGATATAGGGTGTTCCATTTAAAAAAATATAACTTAAATATGGATCTTTTTTTTGGACATACGGTATGATAGACAGGAACACAGAGGTGGTGGAGTAGCAATTGCATTTGTGACCCAAAATGTGACTTAGCAAGTAACTGTATGGATTTGTTTTCGTTTAGGCAGTACAATGACATTCCCAATGTTGACGGACGGTACTTAGATTTATTATTTTCAAACTTTAACTGCATAGTAAGTAGGGATGATTGTCCTATGGTGAATGAGGATGCCCATCATCCGGCATTATCAGTAGATCTTAAGCTCGAGGCAGATCGATCCCGTGGCTTTACCATAAATATGCAAGACCAGTTTAGATGCTACAATTTCAAAAAGGCGAATTTTAATGCTCTTTATGGTGAACTGCTTTATGTCGACTGGCGAGAGCTGGATCACTATATAGATACAGACATGTGCTGGTTTTACGAGATATTATATAATATATTTGATCGGTCAGTGCCACTGTTTAAAAACAACGGTCGATCTTTTCCGATCTGGTACAATGGTGATATTATAGCCAACTTAAAGTTAAAGTATAAGCATAACATCTTTATAAAATTTTAAAAAAACTAATAATGCCTTGTACTACAACCGATTTAAAGAAATAAGCACTGCAGTCTTGTAGAGGAATCTTTAAATCCAAGGCCATATTGACAATTTATGGTTTATATATTTATGACATACTTTTATTTGTTTTTAAAAACAAGGATAAGTTTGAAAATATTTTTCATAATAATTGCACAACTCGAAGAAGCAATTTAATATATCCAAGACATAAACTAACCTTATACGAAAAAAGCCCCTATTACATTGGCCTTAAATGCTACAATAAATTAGATAATAGTTTAAAATGTATATCAGTGGAGAAAATATTTAAACGGAAACTGAAAGAATATTTGATAAATTTGGAGCCCTACAATGTGAATGATTTTTTGGGTGGATGAATGGATGTACCAGCATATATTGTATACTTGTAGAAATATGGGCTACATTAGCCATTTTGACGTAATTTCATTTTATGTTTTTTGTATAAACTATGTAATTTGAAATATAAATAAAATAAATAAAATAAAATAAATAAAGGGTAAGGACCAATCAAATGATCAAAGATTCTTATCGCTTGTATATTCTAAACACCAAAAGAAATATTGGGGATGATCCCAGGAATTTCTGGAGGTACATTGAGCAAAAAAAGAACACTTGTGCTATCCCTGGGGAAATGTTATACAACGGGGTACAGTTTAATAACCAGAAGGATATTGTTTCTGCTTTTGCAAACTACTTCGAGAGTGTTTATAGTCCAATTAGTAATCCCCATAACCCTTCAACTCTAAATCTAAACCACATGGAAATATCCTCACCCACTGTTACTGAAGCCGATATCATTGAGATAACGAAAGGCCTTAAGCCAAAAATGTCAAGTGGTCCTGACTATGTTCCAAGTGTTTTCATCAAGGATACTATAAATGTCTTGGCAGCTCCATTATGCAAAATATTTAACCTTTCATTAAGTCGGCAACGATATCCCAAACGATGGAAAGTATCTAAGATATGTTCAGCATTTAAGAATGGGAACAGAGGACAAGTCGAAAATTATAGACCCGTTTCTCTTATTTTGTGGATTTTCAAAGATTTATGAAATGACTTTATACGGACATATAATGCATAAGAGTGAACCGCTATTCAGACCTATGATCAAACTCACAAGTTAACGCGAGCCGTTAATTTCAAAATTAAAGTAAGTGGGTTAAAATCCAATGCTATTTTCCATTTTGGTATGATGCAACTACAGTTAACGGTCGTGTTAATTCTCGATCTCGTCATCCTAAACAGGAGTGACGCAATCCTTAAAGTGAGTACTTTAGCATATTTGAGCCAATCAGGGACGAGTTCGGTTATCAATCGCGGAAATTTTGAAGATTGTTTGGAAATGTCAAGTTGTCAAGCGGTCAATGAACTTTTGCGAGCGGTTGACGGCCACAGCTGGGTTTTATTCACATATTTGTTGATTTCGGGCGATTTTTGCTTCAAAAATTAGTAATCGGAGAGTTTTTGGTGAAAAATGCAACGTTTGTTAGATGCATTAGCTCGTTTTTTATCAAGAAATGGAAATATATTTATACGGTAAGTCAAAAACCCCATTTTAAGTACATTGTTGGTATAGATTTTTACAAAGGATTTTACTTTCAGATTATTTTGCTTTAAAAATCTTGAAATTACTGAACAAAGTTGATTTGATTTGATTTACAACTCCCTTATAGTGACTTTTATACCTTTTAGATCATAACAAAACATGAGAGCAGAGAATTTCGAGGAGATTTCCTTCTATTTACCTAAATCCGTACCAGCTACTGAATTACACGTAGAAGTGAATAAAATATTATACCATTTTCTAATATTTATTGAAGCCTTCAAATAGTTTCCTATAATTTACAAGCTGAAAAATACATGATGTTACAGTTTAATTCAGCTTTGGCAACAATTTATACCTAATAGAGGTAAGTTTTTAAACTAGGTAGCTAGATACTAGATAATTATTAAAACCTGGATCAACCAAATATTGTTTCGTACAAATTACACAACTTGTGTTGTATTTATAGATCTTTTAGTAGGTACCTAATGTTTATAAAAAATTGAACCACTAGGGTCACAATTCATAAGCCCAGGTAGGAATACAAAAGTGAGAGTAAGGGCTTTGTCCCTTGGTATTCGTTGGGCTTTGATCCATTTTTCTAAAATATTTACAACAGTTTTAAAGTTAGAAATAGAATAGAGAGTAGATATTTTTGTTGTTTACTTACCTAAGTGCTTGTAAAAATATCTCATAAGGTAAGGATTCAGGTTAGTTATCCTATCTATCCTATGCAGAGCATTCCTTTGTTTATTTTTAATAAATATATCAACATTCTATCTTATTAAACCTTTTTTTTACCATTTTATTAATAATTTGATTAGATCGAGATGATGTCTACTAGTATTAAAAAAACATTCAGTCCTATTTTTATACCTACCAGTATCCTAACAAAGAACATATGCACCTGTAAAATTCAGAAACTAAAATATTACTATCGAGGAATGGTAGCCTAGAGCAAAGTTTATACTAAAAATATTTAAATAAGTTCGAATGTTATTTTACTATTTTTTGTACGTAGGCAAATGAAGCAAAAGCAGGTGGATGCAATACGAAGAACTAGTATAGAATGGGCAAGATTAGAAATTGAGATGTAGAAGGAAAGAATGCCAATGAAGTTGTATTTAAAAATACCTGAAATATTCTGAGGTGCAAAAATTATTAAAGCAATTAGTGTCAGAAACATGGACAATGGATAAACTTTAGACTGCAGTAAAGTCGCGACAGGAACAGGGTACAGCCATATTTATAATAAAAATATTAAATTATAGAAATTACTTTTAGATAACTTTAGGTATACTAAAATTCTAAAAGAATCGCTTAACATAACAGCATTGTTTAAAAACATGACTCTTTTTATATTTCCTGTATGAAGGTATCTCTAAGACTTCCTTAAAATTTTATCGCAAAAACAGTAGGTCTAGTATCTTTCGGTTTAGAAAGAAGTTAGTTGAGGTTACATTTTTATGGCATGTATCACATTCTAGTTACTTTTATTTTAGGTAGAGATATAATATGTTGATTTAGGACCGGACCTATATTTTTTTTATATTAATTAAAATGCGACGACGTCAGTAACGAACAAGGTCAACTCTAAATTATTAAAGACATGTTAAGGGGTTTTAAAATATTAATTGGTTAAATCACCACGTTTTTCCGGAGGTACAGGGAACAGTATACTTATGATTTCCTGATCGAAAATTTTCTAGTTTTCACACTAATTTTAATATTACATAAAGAAGCTGTCTCAAAACATCACCAAAAGGATTAAACAATCAAGGTTACAGTTTTATAATAATTATCAAATAATAAATAAAATACTCTCGAATACGATTTTGTTTTGAACAAGTTTCTTTTGAGTTTTGGTTTACTTTTTTTAGTAAGCAGAAAGTGACACATATAAAATTCTAACGGTAACTAACTTCTTTTTAAACTGAAAAATATTATAGCTCTGTCGTGAAACCAAAATACAAAAAAAATTTGAAAGTTCTTGATACGATATTATTTTAGTCTTGACAATCGTGTTGAATATTATTAGCAGTACCTACCTACCAGATTTTGTAAAAATTGTAAATGTGATTTTGCTCGCTAATAAATAAATAAGTAACAACGAAAATAGTTTATATAATGGTTTTACTAAATTAATATCTAAAATTACAGGAGTAACTTAATTGTTAAACCAAATTTACATTTTATAACGTAAAATTACAACTGGAAGCAGCAAACTAGTGTCATGTCTCATGGCTTTGTGTTTCATGTGGTGGGGTTTTCTCTATCTACTGCAACTAGATATTCCAAAAACCTAAAATTGATAACAGCTTTTTACAAATTAATTTTTTACCTAGCTACAGGGCATCCTGGAATGTCACTCCTGAAGTTTCCCATTTGACAAACCTACTTTTATGATTGCTCAAAAAAGGTTTGTTGAATGAGAATTTTTAGCTGTATGAATGCCAATCTGCAGTTTTTTCTCCAGCCTAGTCCTAGAGTTATTCAAACTACTATCCTCTGCAGACCAAAAACTTGCCCCGACTGGCTTGCACAGCCTCATGTCAGGACTGCATAGGACATCACTGAGTGGAAGATGGCAAATATATACCATCCTCATTGTAACCTCTGACACACAATTTTTGGCCATGGTTTTTATATATAAGTTATTAAATGGTCTTCTCCCATCTTACGTTGGTGGATTTATTGCCCATAACAGTGATGTACATAATTACCCTACTCGAAATAAAAATGATTTTTATATCAAGAGGACTAATTCCAGGAGAGCTATGAATTCTTTATTTTTCAAAGGTCTTAAAGAGTACAATGATCTACCGAGATATGTCAAGGAGTGTTCATCAATTATTAATAGTTTTAAAAGAGAGCTTTGGACATTTTTTAGAAGTTAAGATAGGCTTTTCCGATATGATGATGTTTTGTAGCCTGAAATATAGATTTTATTTGAGTTTCTAGTGTTATATCTGAAGTATATTAAAACTTGTAGGAGTGTTTTTTAACAAACATCAATGCACTAAGAATCAGAATACCTAGAAGTGTGAGAATCTAATGCTGCCGAAAGGTTTCTTTGCATGACTCAAGTGGGCTTAAGGAGTAGATTTTACGAATAATTTTTTTTTGAAGAATAAATAATCTTTGAAGTTCTGAGTAGTTTGTCCTCAGTAAAGCACAAGAAGAGTTAAGTGGCTGTGGGCCAAAGAATAATATATATTTAACAATTGTTTGGGGTTCATAAAGGTTTTTAAGTTGACAAAGGCATAATAAGCAGTTTAGTTTTGCAGCAACATTGTCTACATGGGCTGTTTACTTTAATTGTGAGTCTAGGTGAAGACCCAGAAACTTGCATTGTTCTACTCTTGTAATAAAATTATTATTCAATTTTAAGTATAAATCAGGAACCTGCTGCTTTTTATAGAATGCCATGTAATGGGTTTTATTTGTGTTAACAACTAGATGATTTGTTTGGCACCAAACAGAAAATCTAAGCAGAATTGTATAAGTTATTTTAAGTAGTTGATTAAGTGTAGAAGCAGGTATGACTACTGTTGCATCATTTTTTCAAATCGTTTATAAATAATGCAAAAAGCAAGGGAGAGATTACGCCTCTTTAGGGAACGCCCTATCTGATATTTAGTTTCTCCGAATAGGAGCCCTAAAGTTTTACTCTTATTTGGCGATTAGAGAAAAATGATTCCAGCCAGTCAGAAATATTACCACGTATTCCCATAGCATGCAACTTTCTGAGCAAGATGGCAGTGTCGACGCAGTCAAACGCTGGGCTAAGATATAGAGTGATATTTTGGGGTAGTTCAACGGAAATACACAGAATTATAGTCATGCAAAAAAGGTGCATCCGAAATATTTTTAGGATGAAGCAGCAGGAAAGTTGTAGGTCTGTTTTTGTAGAAAAAAATATTCTGACGGTAATAGGAATGTACATTTTGGACTGTAATATTTGTATGTGATAATAGGGATCTTTTTCTCGATTTTAATGTGAAACATGATTATGATACTCGCCATAAAAGTAATTTAGTACCAGAAAATTATAACTATACTTACATACCTCCAAAAAAATGTAAAATACTGCTTCATAAAAATTTTTAATTGTTTCTCAGACGAAATTAGAAACCTGCCAAAGAATAAACTAAAATATACCTTAACAAAATATCTAGTCAGTAAGGCCTTCTACAACCTTAATAAATTCTTTGATGATCCTGATAAAGGAATAATTCAGTGTTAAATTTTAAATGTTTGTTACAATTTTAAGCATGTGTAATTTTATCAAAATTGTCATTGTCTAAATGTAATGTAATTACAAATTTAAAATGGTTATTTACAAAAATCTCTCCAGACATTGTTCAACAGCCCCTATTGGTTTTTTTTTTATTATGTTTATAGTAAATGTAAGCATCTTATTATTGAACAAATAAATACTATTGTATTGTATTGTATTAAATCGAAAAATAGAGCTATAGTATAGTAATTAGAATCTAATGTTTTATAAATATATTCCAAGAGATCGTAAGCAGCTGTGCTAGTAGAGAAGTTTGAGCAAAACTAATAAAAAATTAGGTAGGTACTATATTTTAAGACAGGACCTACCTTCACATTATTAGATAATGATCCTTTTATTAGTGAATAAAATTGAATCGAGTTTAATCACATTGGAATCTTCTTGAGTCCTGATATGTGCTGGTAATTTTAGGTTGGTCATATCCTATAACATCACATTATATCACTGAGAAAAAGGCTAAAATAAAAAAAAAACTAAAATTATACAATACATACTTTGCTTTCACTGCGAATAATCTCTCGAGTTATCTGTCTAGTTGAAAAGCATCTCATACCATAATCTCTTTTTTTCTATGTGAGTTTTCTGACACAAGTTGTTCTCAATTTCTGTTAAGCAGATAAATTATTGAGTACCTACTTTAATTTTCATGCAGCAACCACATTCTACTGATGTTAATACATAAGTGTAAGCCGGACTACAAATACAAATACTAATACTCTTTATTCCCACTAGGAGCCCTAAAGTAATTAAAAGTATATTTAATATGAAGTACTTACCTAGTAGGTAAATACATATAATTGTTTAGTAACTAACCTCTTTATGTATCAAATATTTTCTTTTACCATTTTCTTGGTGAAAACTTGTCACAGTTACCAATTGAAATAAACTTTGTCTCGTGTCTGTGTTCTTTACTGGTTAATACTTTGATTCCAATCCATATTCTAAAAAAAAACGGCTGTAGGTAATAATGTAAATATGTAAACAAGCATTCAATTGAAATATATAAATAGGTACTTACGACATAAAATAATGTATCTCGAACGCACACTATAAAACTTTCTCTCTAAAATCTAAAATCTATACTATTTTTAGGTTAAGAATTCTGACACTTAAATCTGACAATCACATCCGATAACTTTAACGGCTCAGCTGTTTCTCCACCACAGTGAAAAATCAACAAGTAGGCTGTTTTCGGTTGTTGTCATGGAAACACTCACGTTAAAAGTTAAAGTGAGCATTTGATCATAGGGCTGATTATCAGTTTATCAACACGGCTTCTTGGCGGGTCGGACAACGACCACCAACCTGGCTTGCTTTTCCAATTTTGCATCTAAAGTAGTTGATTCTGGAGGCCAGGTTGATGTGGTCTTTACCGACTTCACAAAGGCCTTTGACAGGATATGCCACAAAAGACTATTACTTAAGTTACAAGAGTTTGGCCTGACAAAAATTTTTATAAATTGTATGTTCAATACAATGGGTTCAGATCGCAGCTGTTTGGAGCTACTTCAGGGGTTCCTCAGGGATCAAACCTGGGGCCACTCTTATTTCTTATATTCATAAACGATATTCAAAATGTAATTGATATGGAGTACCAAATATTTGCTGATGATCTGAAATTGTATGTTTCGGTTTGGTCTTACTCTGACTGCGAAAAATTGCAGAATAATGTCGATGCAATTAATAACTGGTGTGTTGGTAATGGACTCTTACTCAATGCTAAAAAATGCGCCATATTGACGATTAGTCGGGGAACATCACCACTGAATTTTGACTACGTCATTGATGACGAGAGATTGAAAAGAGTGGAGAATGTCAAAGACTTGGGCGTCATTGTGGATTCAAAACTGAATTTCAATGATCACATCACTAAGACAGTTTCAGAAGCTATGCAAATGCTTGGTTTTATCATTCGAAATTATAACTCTTTTAGAGATATAGAAACAATTAAGGTTCTATATCTAACGTTGGTAAGAAGCAGGCTTGAGTATGGGTCACTTTTATATGGGCACCTGTTTACAATAAATATGTGATAGCTGTTGAACAGGTTCAGAGAAAGTTTATGAAATATTTGGCCTTAAAAACGGATGGGGTATACCCACAAATCGTTAAAGATAATAATGTCCTTTTGGCTAGGTTTGGAAAAACGTAGAGATATTCAAAAGGTATTGTTCTTGCATAAACTTGTTAATGGTAAAGTCTTATGTCCTTACTTGTTGGGTGAATTAAACTTTAACGTACCTAGAATTGCTAATAGGCATAGCAATTATTTCTACTTATCAGCAGCAAACACTAATGTGATGTATGTATCACCCGTGCATAAGATGTGTTCGACCTATAATAAAATATCGCACACATGCGACTTGAGCATGAATTACCAGTTCCTTCGCTTGTCTTTAAATTCTCTGTAATATGTAGTATATTTAAAAACTGTGATAGTCATGTCATGATAATACCTATTCTTCTAAAAGTATATTCGTAAAATGTATGTTATATTGTAAACTATCGACCCTGTAAATTACATTGTTGGGCTTTGTAGAAATAAATAAATAAAAATTTTAAGATAATTTTAAATTGTGCCCACAAACATCCTGCATTTACCCAAATAAAAAGAAAATTTTAAAATTCAACAGTTTTCCAATAAATTACCGCGTCGTAGAGGGTGCGCCACCCTGTATATAGTCATCGTCTATTTAATTCAAATCGGTCTTTGTAATATTTAAGACCTTTAAATATAAATAATGCACAGTACTCTTTAAATAGTGCTTTAATTCTAAAAATATTTGAAGGATTGAAATTTCAATTTTGCAGTCATTGCGAAGACCTGCCACTGAAACATACATACATAATAATATTGTATTGTGTATTAGTATGGAGATAGATAGCATATCTGCTCGATCCTAGATATAAAGGAGAAAATTTAACTCCGGATGACCTGGAACGTGCTACTACTTGCTACTTTAATAGTACAGGGTGGCCAACTAAGAATGCGAGGTACTGTATCTGAGAAACTATCCATCGTAGAGGCTTGCGGCAAAAAAAATTATTACTAAAACGGCCAAGAGAAAAACCTGGAAAATATTTTCAAGTTTCTGAAATGGCCGCTAGGGGGCATAACTGCAATCTTGAATCTAAAAAAGTGATGTTTCTGTAAATTCCGCTATATTAACCTAATAAAAAAATCCTGATCTTTAAAGTCGAGGATAATCTTAACCATGAGAGGCTTCAGCAATGCATAGAACGTGATGATCAGCATTTTGAGCATTTGCGGGGGCATTAAAAATCTTCCTTTTATAAATCGGTCCTTTTTAGGGCCACAACTTACATAATAGAATTAGAATTCCAGAAAAATATAGTTACAATAAAATGAAAATTAAAGGGATTTTCGTATAACATTTTCTATTGCCGATATTTTGAGTTAGGAACAAGATATCGAGATGCGGTTTTCGCGAGCTAGTTTAGGCATTATTTAGCTACTTTTTCATGAAAAGAAAATCATACCAATGCATTTTCTTTGTTGAGAAAATTAACCATTTCTGTTGGAATGTCGAAAAAATCCCTCTAGCGGCGATATGCGAAACTTACAAAACTTCAAATATAATGATGTTTGTAGCCCAAGAATAGCTCCTATTAACGAGCCCAAGTTTGTTCAAATCGGCTTAGCCGTTTCGAAGATACAGGATGTTATTCACAGAAACGTTTGAATACCCCCCACCACTTTATTTTTAGAGATACTGCAAAAAGTGTCAAACAAAAAAGGTTCAGATTATCCTCGACTTTAAAGATTAGGATTTTTTTTATTAGGTTAATATAGCGGAATTTACAGAAACATCACTTTTTTTAGATTCAAGATTGCAGTTACGCCCCCTAGCGGCCATTTCAGAAACTTGAAAATATTTTCCAGGTTTTTCTCTTGGCCGTTTTAGTAATGTGTAATTAATGTATGTAATAATGTATGTTTTACGGGTTATCTGCGTTATTAGTAAAGATAGAAGGTTGCGGTTTTCGCGGCACTGTGTTACTTTTTTGAGAAACAAACGATGCCTTCTACAGAATTTTCATAGCCCCCTTAGTTTTTTAGATACGGGGTGATTTTGAAAATTTAGCATTTTGGGACTCCCCGTATCTCGCTTACGCTGCAACTTATCAAAAGGTAAAAAATGAACTTATTAGTTTTCTTCACGTAGATTCCAGTGGGTTAGTCAGATTTTTTCTGTTCAATTGTTTTCGAGAAAAAGAGCAAACTTGCATTTTTTTAAATGGGACACCCTATATATTTTTAGCTATTATGATTCAGTTTATCACACGCTTTTCAAAAATATATAATACTTTATAGCTGTTTTCAATGTAAAGCTCAAAATTTACATTTTTCAACAAAATAAAATTTTTTTTTAGTAGGCCATGACGGGTATTTAGGAAAACAAAAGATGACAGGCTTGTTATCTGAAAAAAATCTTTATTTACTGTCAGAATGGGTTATCCATTTTCTGTTCTTTATTTCTATTCAGTTTCGATAAATAGCAGTTTTTTCTTAATTATGGCTGCGAATGCAAAATTCGAGAATTATGAAAAGTACGATATGTTCGTTTGTTATATTCAGTGTACCGAAAATTCGGATGAAGCATTAGAAGTTTATTTAAACAGGTATGGGCATCTTTTTATGTTTTTCATCATATTTTAAAATTTATAAAAACGTAATATTCGCAGATTCCCAGAAAGAAGACAGCCGGATAAAAGAATATTTTTAAAAATAAAATCAAACTTATTTGAAGTCTAAGGAAAACCAGGACATTGATGAAGTGAAGGTTTTGGCTTCAATTGAAACCAATCAAAGTAGTTCTTGTAGAACAGTGGAGGGTTCTGTCGGTGTTACAAAATCAAGGGTTCAAACTATTCTAAAAAAACACAAGTTTAAGCCATACAAATTTCATGTCGTACAAAACTTACATCTCGGTGACGCAGAGCGCCGCCCAGAGTTTTGTAATTGGTATTTACAAAATGTAAATAGAGAAAATCATTTTGAAAGAACGATTTATGGTCTGATGAGTCATTTTACCAGTGCCGGTATATTTAATCGGCAAAATACTAGATTTTGGTGCCAGAAAAAATCAACATGTTATATTTCCACGGGAACAGCAAGGCAGATTTGGGTTTAGCGTTTCATGCTTCATACTGGGAAGTAAAATTTTATATAATATATTTGAAGGCGGTCTTACTGCAAATAAATATTTAGAAATTTTGGAAAACATTGTGCCCGAAATAGTAGAGAATGTGCCCCTAGCTCATCTTAATAGCTTATATTTGCAACAGGACGGAGCAGCTCCCGCTCACAATGCTCAAATTTTAAGAGCATATCTTAACAATAATTTTCCTGGCCGCTGGATTGGAACACATGGACCTGTAAGAGGGCCACCCAGGTCACCCGATTTAACGGTTTTGGATTTTCATTTTGTGGGACTACCTAAAAAATAAAATTTATACCGTCCAGTACCAAGCGATGGCAGATTTAAGAGAAGCCACTGAAAGAGCCGTTAGGGAGTTACAGTCACGGCCTTTTAATATTTTAAATGCACTGAGGCGAATCAGAACAATGTGTGAAACATGTCTTAGGCATAATGGAGAACAGTTTGAGCAATATTTATGAGACAGTTTCCTAAATCATCAAATAATTGTAGCTTTTAATTTTTGAACGTATAACACAACTGAGTTAATTGTTATTTATATTTATAAAAGTTATTGTTGTAGGTATATATTTTTAAAATTAGTGTTTTATATTTGTGAGAAGCTTGTGACAATTGTTTAATCTTAAAATTTATACGGTGTGCCGTTTAAAATAATGTAAATTTGTTGAAAAATGTAAATTTTGAGCTTCACATTGAAAACAGCTATAAAGTATTATATATTTTTAAATGCAAAATGCAAAATTTTCAAAATCACCCCGCATCTAAAAAACTAAGGGGCTATGAAAATTCTGTTGATGGCATCGTTTGTTTCTCAAAAAAGTAACACAGTGCCACGAAAACCGCACCTTCTATCTTTACTAATGACACAGATAACCCGTAAAACATACGAAAACTGGACACCCTGTACAACTTAGCCTTAACAAATCTGATGTTGACGTTATTGGAGAAATTTAAAAATTTAGATCAGCTACAAATAACTTTAATCATCAAATAATTTGGACAACGGTAAAAAGTATCAAATCAGTTTGTAAAACATCATCGGATATTACACCATCAACCTGGTGGGAGAAATGGCAAAATAAATCGGTACTTCACGATGTAGCTATAAAGTTACTAAGGATGCCCGCCTCTTTAGCTTCTTGTAAAAGGAACTGGTCAACATGTGGCATTGTCCATAATAAATTGAGAAACAGATTGACGACCGCAACTAGTTATGTAGAATAAAATTTTATTATAATCGATAAACATAGCCAGTAAAACTGATTTCAATCTACCTTCATCCTCAGAAGCAGATTCTGATGCCGAACACCCATAATCAGATTCCGAAGATGAATTTGATTCTGATAATTAACCATTACCTAATTAACCAAGTGTTTTCTTTTATCTTTGCTTTAAATACAACTATCAACTTTAAGCCTGAAAATCAATTAAAACGTGCAAAATTGCTAGAAATTAGTCTATATCTATTTAAACCATATTTTGCCGACTCCCATAGTAACATACAACTACTAATTTCAATATTGAATATATAAAGGGACATCTTATTTCCTGGACAAAATAAGCAAAACACTTTAAATAAAACTTTTCTCACACTAGATTTCGTTCAAACACATAGGCTGACAACACTCATCGCCATTTTTAGGGGTATCCCTTTCGGTGCGATCACGCACTTTTCACCGTGCTGTGTCAGAAATGCAGAATTCAATAGTGTTCTGCGTGACCACCAGTGTCAGTTACGTCACTGAATATAATATCGGGTTTAGTATAGTAACAAAATCGGCTATTTCTTGAAGAAAAAAATCATTTTTAACGTACTTAAGTCCTGTATGAAATGTATTTTCTAACTTTGAGTAAAAAAAAACTTTTTTAAGAAGGTTGTAAAATTATTTTTTGTCGTATGTGTTACAAATGGCCGACAAGATGAGTACTTAAGTTATTTTTGATATTATTTATTTTTCCCATTTAATACATACGTTAATACCAGCTTCTACTCTCAACAAAAAAAAAACCATTTTATTTTTATCTCTTTCCGCCGTGTAAGACAGTAGGTTGTCGAAATAAAACTATTAATAAAAAGTACGATCGGCATGGTATTAATGTGCTTTTGGTCCAGGAAACATGGCTCAAGGGTCAAAGATTCACATTTCCAAATTACAATGTGCACAGAAATGACAGGTCGAATAGACCTGGCGGTGGAACTATGATCCTGGCAAAAAAACACATTTTTGCCCAAACAGTGCCAGATCCCGATTGTGTCCACATTGAAGGGACCTATGTAGTAATAAACATGAAAAATGGTAAGCGCGTGTACTTGGGTTCGGTTTACTGTAGCCCTTAGTTTTAATGGCAACTGTTTGCAGAAAATATTTGATAACAAGATAACTTTAATAGGGGGGGGGGGGGATCTTATAGCCAAAAATAGAGTCTGGGGTTATAGAGTAACAGAGGCAAGAGGCCTTACCCTGTTTAATCATTCTGATATTTTTAATTTCCACATTATTCCACCGGAGACTCACACCCACCTCTTTGCGCGTGGTCTGCCGGAGATTCTGGACATCTTTGTGATGAAGAATACAGAGCAAATATCTCAGCCAGTAGTGCTGAACGAACTCACCTTGTCACCTCCCGGTCGAAATTGAGCTTGGAGAGCTTTCCACACTAAAACAAGCACCAACTGGTTGTGTTACAAAACTTTAATGTAATAAATGGAACCGCTCCCCCCTTGCGAGAGCCGCAGTAAATAGACCAAGCAGTTGAAAAACTGACTGACAACATTAACGCGGCTCTGACTAGCGCTTCCATCACGAGGGTGTCTCAATTTTCGAGGTTCGGGTCCATTCCTGAGGATTTGAAGGCTGATCAGGAAAAAAATAGAGTTAAAAACAGAGCGTACCGGACGGAGATCCACGAAAAAAAGCTGAAGCCAACAGACTAAATGAAATCATTAAACAGCGACTAGGTGAACGTGAATCCCCTCTATGGGAAAGCAGGATAAGGGATCTCAATATAGAAGACGGTAGCATTTACAAAATGACGAGGGTTCTGACGAGGGGCTCTAAAAACCGGTGTATTTCGTCAGAACCCAAGACAACGACATAATAGCGGATTGCAAGCAAAATAATGAACTGTTCGCGGAAAGGCTCTGCGAACAGTTCAGTGAAAACCCATCCGTCGACCCAGAAAGAGATGGAAGGGTCTCCAGGACGGTACAGATATATCATGGTATGAATCATCCTGCTCAAAACGTTTCAAATGTTACGGCAGATGAGGTAAAAGGCATTATTGCAAACTTAAATGTCAAGAAGGCCCCGGGTTTCGATGGTATTAAAAATGCTGCATTGCGCAATCTGCCAAACAACATAATCAGGGATATAGTAAACCTTTTACAGGTAATAATCAAAAAAGGCTACTATCCGTGTGTGTGGAAAAAAGCAAAAGTTATAATGATCCTAAAACAAAACGAAGACCCGATACAGGTGGTGAGTTATAGGCCAATAAGTCTGTTGCCAATTGTAGCGCAAATTATTGAAAAAATAATACTCAGTCGTCTGGTTGACTTTGTCATCGAGCGTAATGTTCTCCCCAATGAGCAATTTGGCTTTAGAAGAGAACACTGTACAGTAGGGTGGAACGAAAAAACCAAGTGTCGATTTTTAATTTGCAATAGCGCGGAAAAGTTGCCTTTTGGTGTAGATAAGATAAAAAAAAAATATGAAAAATATTGAAGCACGTTTTGAGGTGCCGCAAGGACGATAAAGTTTCATAATATTACAATTTTCACTACATTTTCAAGTTTTTTAAGAGGTTTTCAAATATTTTTTTTGTTATTTGAAATAGTGCGAAAGAAGCAGTTTTTATATCAAAAAAGGCATACATTTTTTTTTTACTTTTTGCATTATAAAATAAAATAAAATAAAAAATCTTTATTGTAGCACAAAAAAAAAAGAATTTTTTTGATTACAAAGGTGGAGAGTACCGCATAGCGTATTTTAATATCCACCAGACAAAAAATATGTCGAAAAGACAACAACTCTTAAAACTAGAGAAACAATAAATTATCACAAACAAATTTTTTGATTTTAAATTTAAACGTAGGCATACTTAACAATTTGAAGTTACGTGGCAACGAATTGAATACAACTGCTGACAAATATAAAAAGCATGATTTAAAAAATTCCGTTCTATGACGGGGTATAGAGACTGCGTCCCTGAACCGTGTGTTCACCTGATGGATGTCTCTTCTTACTACCATCAGTTCAGTTAAATAAAGAGGCTCATTAGTTTTTATAACTTTATAAATAAGACTACTCAGGTGAACATACCGCCTCTGTGCCATATTACATTGGTAAGTGCTAACAACATGTTGACTGACATGATCCCTCCTGGACAAGCCCTGTACATACCTAACGCAGGAGTTCTGTACCTTTTGTATTCTATACTTATTGTAATTTGTAAGAAAAGGCCCATAAACAATATCAAGGTAGTTTGGTATGGAAAGAATCAAGCTTTCAGTTAATATTTTTTTCGTCTTACAAGGAAGGGTGTTCCGATATTCATAAATGGATTTAAGTTTGAAATAAGATTTTTGACAGATGTTATTTATATGAGTGTTGAAGGACAATTTTGAATCCATATATAAGCCAAGGTTTTTTACCTCACTGGTCCATTCCACGATTTCTCCTCCGATTCTAACGTGTAAGTGAGAGAGATCAATGTCAGACCGAGAATACAAAATGGCCTGTGATTTAACTGGATTTATGAATAGTGAGTTACTCGAAGCCCAACGTGAGATCCTAGTGAGATCCTCATTAATTAAGTAAATTGTATCATTGAGGCAAATGACCGGTGAGGGCAAAAAAATTTGTAGATCATCAGCGTACATATGGTATTTAGTATTTTTAATATGTTTTACAAGATCAGCCGCAAAGATATTAAAGAGAAGTGGCCCAAGGATAGATCCCTGCGGAACTCCACTACCGGCAACCCCCCATTGCGATATCAACACCTCACCATTTTCCGTGAGCCTGACAGCCTGTTGTCTATTGTGAAGATACTCAGCGAACCAACCATCTGCATCAATTCTATAATGTCGCAACTTGGCCAACAACAGTTCTATGTTTAGACTATCAAACGCCTTTGTCATATCTATCAAAACGGCGGGGCAAGAGTGACCCTCATCAAATGCTTGAGTAATATCGCTAGTAATTTTTAGAAGTGCTGTAGCGCAACTATGGTTTGGCCTGAAACCTGATTGAAACTTAGGTATAACATTTTTATCCATTAAGAAATCCAGAATTTGGCCTTTTACTATTTTTTCAAGGATTTTTGATGCAGCAGGAAGAATACTTATAGGTCTGAGTTCACTTAGACTCGCTGGGTTACTCACTTTAGGCAAGGGCGTTATAAGAGCCATCTTCCATAGGTCGGGTACAGAGCTTGTCTCTAAAGAACTATTTACAATATTTATTAATGGTTTTAAACAGTATGGAAGACAAGCTTTTATCATATTAATAGTTATACCGTCATTTCCCACTGCGCCACTTCTAATACTAAGAATACAGTTTAACAGATCTTCCTCGGTTACCAACCTGAACTTAAATGGTTCCCAAACAGCAGCTGTATTGAGAAAATCATCGATTATCCCTGGTTCAATGTCTATTGTTGGGATATTATTCAAAAAATAGTTATTTATTAGGTTGGGGTCTTTTAAATTATTTGGAATTTCTTTTGTAGGTTTATTAACTACTTTCCAGCTAGACATTTTATCCCAGAGAGTCTTGCTTTGATTTTGTCTAGCACAATTATTAATTTCCATTGTAAAATAAGCCCTCTTCTCTGCTTTTACTGCTGATGATACATAGTTCTTTAATTGAATATAATAGCCTCTGCTTTCTGGTGATTTTTTTGATTTAAATTTATAAAATGCTTTATTTTTAAGTTCTATCATCTTTTTTAAATTATAAGTTAACCAGGGGGGGCTTTGATTTTCTCAATTTTATTTTTTTTTGCAGGACAGTGACAATCGAAAAGTGACAAAAGTGTGTCATTGAAAAATTTTACTTTAGTATTGACATTATTACTAATAAAAAGGCCATGCCAGTCAGTACCCTGCAAATCATCTTGAAACTGTGCAGAATGTGCCATTTTTAGGCTTCTACTAATTACTATAGTTTCCTGCAACGAAGGGCTTTCACATTTTAATTTACAGTAAACTACTTCATGATCAGTCTTTATAATATCACAGGGCAAGACACCACTATCTAAAACTAAGTCGTTCCTGTTTACCAAAATTAGATCGATAAGAGATTCACCATTGGGCGTGATTCTAGTAGGGCTGTTGATAACCTGATACAAATTAAACGTGTTGACAACATCACGGAAAAATCTATATTCAGCAGTACATTGATTTAAGAAATTAATATTAAAATCCCCGGTACAAACAAAAATATCACAGTTGCACATAAGTTCAGGAATCACATCATACAAGAGCAATAAATTAGAATAAGGAACTGCAGGCGGACGATATACAACCCCAACCACAATAGAGAGCTTGTTGCACTTTATGGTAAGCCACAATTGATCAATTCCATTATTAGCTTCTGGCACATTAGCTTCACGGGCATTAAGTTTGTCAGCAACGTAAATCGCAACTCCGCCCCCTCTATCAACACGATCCTTTCGATACATTTTAAAACCCTGAACTGCAAAGTCTTCAGAGGACATTGAACAAGTCAACCAAGTTTCTGAGATTGTAATTATGTGAAAGTCTGATGTTTCGATATAGTTTCTTATATCTGAGAATTTATTACAAATTGACCATGGATTCAGATGCCCAATTTTAAGCGCGTTTGCAACACTTGGCACATATTCACAATCTACTTCCTGTAACGCCGAAACGGTGGCTTTGGAAAATTTTTGTTTTTATTATAATTTGTTGATTCAGTATCACTCCTGCTTTTGGGCTTGTACAAATCCACATAACAGCCATCAGGCCAAAAGCTGTTTGATAGATATTTGTCTTTTATATCCTCCGGAACCCCCAGTCTGAAAGCAGCACTATGCGGATTCTCAAACTTAGAGGGTAGCCTCTGACATTGATAAACACCAGCGAACTTTGGATCGAGCACAGCTATGATGTCATCAGGCTTGGTGTTGACATCCAGGTTGGACAGGTATATCCAACACAGTTTCGTTATTCTACCTCCTATATTTTTATTGGCAACTCTCAGGCCAGGGTGTTCCGGACCAGTGCAAATTTTGCCTGAAGCGAATAAATTGTTACCTGAGACTTCAGCTGATCCCTTTAGCTTACCCGAATATTGATTGTTGGTTCCCAGGTTTCTTCCTTGATTAACATCAGGGATACTTTCCACAATATTCTGCTCGACGTGCTTCCTCCGATCGCGCTGGTTATCCATCAACAAACCCACAAGTTCTTTGTTTGTGTCCTTAATAGCACCAACCACTGAGTCTAATTTATTAACAATTTGTTTTGTTTGTTCCTCCAAGTGTTGCTGAATGATTGTAATTACACCATTGCTGCCCATAGACTGTGCAGGTTCAGTTTCTTTATTTTCTTTGGAGCTTTTCCTAGCCGATTTAAGCTCTCCCACTTCTTTTTCAATGACATTTATTTTCTTGCATATCTCCTCTTGCCTAGATTTAGAATGTGCCGTGGATTCAAACTTGGAGAACCTGTTTTTTAGAGAGGTGACCTCATCTCTCAAAACTTCCAGTTGTTTCAAGATGTCCGGTAGAGACTTGAAATCTGTTAAACAATCTGGGCACAGGTGAACCATTGTTCTTGATGAGCTGGGAATGACTCTAATCTCCTGAGCTTGAGTTTTATTGCATTCCTGACAGATAACTCGCTTACACAGGTCACACGGGTAACCAAATAGGTTTGACTTATCCTCTTTAGTCACACAAATTGAATTGCATTTATAGCATTTAATTGTCATGGTGTCACAGCGGTAAACTCGTCCAGGACCAAAAGTGAATTAAATGCTCCTATCAATTTCCTGCTAGATCCCAGAACTGTTGTATTGTCCTAGATATAATGGAAGCACTATACTCTTGAAATTTCGACTTCAAGAAAAACGTCGAGTTGGATGTGGCAACACTGTACCAGGCCTGGAGTGTTATGGCGGCGACAGAACAAGATTTGATGGATTATCTAACTACTATAGTACTTTCCAGGCCAATTCACAGTTTACCACACTTTCCCGGTTAGCAGAACTTTATGATGGCAAATATTTGACTAATTTTTACGCCAAGAAAACATCCAAAAACATCACCAAACAACCGAAAGTAAACAAACATCCACGCGCCGTTGCCACTATTATTATGTCTTGAGGTGCCGCAAGAGTGGTAAAGTTTTGTAAAACACACATTTAAAACTTTTTCAAAGATTTTTACGTGTCTCCATTATGCAATACAATTAGGCATTTTAATATGAATAGAAATATAAAAACAGTTTAACTAGGTATTGTACTGGCTGGCATCCAACAGCATAAGTCATTGCCGTAGCGGTTTGGTGGGGTGTCCCCCACACCCCACCAAACCGCTACGGCGCAGATTTGTTTGCCTGTGGTGACAAGCTAAAGATCACGTGTAACGTGTCAGTCGCTTTGCCGAGTTTAGTTGAGTTGGCGTCTATTGTATAACAGACTAAAGTAATATTTTGTTAGTTTGTGTGCTTGTACTACTTTATTGTTGTGAGTTAAAATGGCTCTGTCTTGACAAGTGAAGACAAGACAAATGACCGTATGTCCTATTTTTGGAACCTTTAGTGATTTGTGTGAAGTTGTACTGCCTACTTACGAAGATGTAATGAAGTGCTATTGTTTTATTGGACATAACCTCAAAGTTACGTCATTGAAGGCGAAGGATCCTACTCTAAGTGAAATATCTGATACCTTAATCCCAAAAATAGAACAAATATGGTTTAAAGCTTCCATCCCCGTGGTTTCAAACCTTAGAATTTCACAAATGATAAAACTTTATCGTGCTAAATATAGGAATTTATTAAGGTCTAAAAGTAGAAAAGGGTCAGTTAAGTTTGACTCGAACCTCGCAAAATTTAGAGAAAAAGCTAAACGTTTATTTGATATTGCTGCCTGCAAGTGCCAAAACTATGATACTTGTAGTTGTATAAAAGAAAAAAAAGTACCAGTTTAAGAACAAGAGTTTCTAAAAGATCAACGCTCTACCAGGAAAATGGTTATAGGTAATGTTGATATAGCTACCACAAGCGCTTTAAAAAAGAAAGAAACAATAGAAAGTAAAGACCTACAGAGGGCAGTTAAGTTTAATCTAGAACGGGCAAAAAATACTAGTGTATCAGAAACGGTTACTGATGACAATGATAGCGCTGAAGAACAAAAATACTTGATTTTTGAAGAACAGATAAATCTACCAGGCCCTTCAAAACTGAAAAAGGAGAACAATATAAGCACACAATTATGCGTATTAAATTGCCATCTGTAGCTTCAATTTGTGACCGTACCGGAATATCAGATAGAGCTGCTGCAGCTATAGCTAGTGCTACTTTACAAGACTTGGGTGTAATCACAGGTGAAGATAAAACCAAAGTAATAGACAGGATGAAAATTAGACGAGCAAGATCAAAAAATCGAATAGATCTAATTAATGACAGTCTTTATGATAATGATCACATAACCAAAAACAGAGGACTGTTTTTTGATGGAAGAAAAGACAAAACAATTGCTCAAGAAAAGAAAGGAACTAAGTTGTACAAAAAAGTTATTTCAGAAGAGCACGTTTCACTAATAGAGGAACCAAGCACAAAGTTTTTAGGTCACGTAACACCTAAATCTGGGACTGGAAAAGACATTGCAGACATTATATTAAAGTTTGTTAAAGATAGAGAACACAACGAACAACTTTTCAACTTTACTGCTATTGGGTGTGATGGAACCGTTGTAAATACTGGACATAAAAATGGTGTAATTTCTTTGATGGAAAATAAAATAGGAAGACCTTTACAATGGTTAGTTTGTTTGTTCCATGGAAATGAGCTACCTTTGCGACATCTTTTTTGTCATCTAGATGGTAAAACGAAAGGACCCAATGAGTTTAAAGGCGAAATAGGTCAGCAGCTGGAAAACTGTGCTAATCTTCCTGTGGTTGCTTTCTTGCCAATTGAAAATAACCTTCCTCTTTTGGATAACATCAACGATTTAAGTACAGATCAGAAATATTTATTGGATATTTGTATGGCTGTATCAAGTGGAAATTGCTCACTAGATTTATCTTTAAGAAACCCTGGAAAAATCGCTTACTCCAGATGGCTTACATTAGCAAACCGTATACTAAGATTGTATGTGGCAACTGAAAATCCAACTGAAAACCTCAAGACTCTAGCTGAGTACATTGTATAAGTGTATGCACCTGTGTGGTTTAACATTAAGTTAAAACCTTCATGTACTTATGGTGCCAAACATTTGTTCAACCTTATCTCATATTCACGCTATCTCTCTGATGATTTGAAGAACGTTCTTGACCCAGTTATTCAAAGAAATGGGTACTTTGCTGCTGCAGAAAACCTCCTTTTGTCCATGCTATGTGATGAGAGTAAAATTGTAAGAGAACTTGGTTTACGACGTGTTTTAAAAGCTAGGACAGAAAGTAGAGGCGGAGTCAGGAAGTTCACAGTTCCAAAGATAAACTTTGATGCAAAGGATTACATCGACATGATATCATGGGCTGAAAATGACGTAACTGAACCCCCCTTGGTAAAACATTTTTCCAGTGACTCTCTCAAAGAATTTATACAGAAAACATCTGAAGCTCAACCAAATAGTAAAGTGGGCCCGCTTATCGACTTTCCCCGGCTTCCTTGTCACACGCAAACAGTGGAAAGAGCTGTAAAACTGGTGACCGAATCGGCTCAAAATGTCTGTGGTTCAATCGCAAGAGAGGGGTATATAAGGGCAAAAATTGGCTCACGCGAGAGCATGCCTAAATTTAATACAAAAAAAACAGTTTAATGTGTCAATTACGTCAGAATAATGTGTCAAAATATAAATTTTTCAATTGATTTGACGAGTTTTATTTCAACCTTATTTACTACTTTTTTGACAATAAAAAGATTTTATTATTATTATTATATTTTGTAATTAATAATTTTTTTTTCAATTCTAATGATTATAATTGTATTTACAACTATCTTTCATAACATTATTCGTCCGAGAAATCCATAAAAAAAAATTTATCAAACTTTATAATTTTTAAATTTTTTAAATTTGTTTACAAACTATAAGCTCTTTGCGGCACCTCAAGATATTGTAGTATAGCAACCAAATTTTTTCTTATTTTTTTTAAACCTAAAAGGCAACTGTTCCCCACTATTACAAAACTTGAAAAAAAAAAATGAAAAAAGGCCACTTTTGTTCTACCCTACTGTACAATGAGGCAGACGACTAGAATTTTGGAAGTCAAGTCAAAGTCAAAAGTCAAAATATGCTTTATTGTAAAAAGAACATTATTCTCATATAGAAAGCAAATAAAAATATAAGCAAAAATATATAAACACATTAAACTAACTACAAGAATATAAATACATTGAAAACAATAACAAAATCTAATAGTACCTATCAGAACAATATAATAATACTAATTTATTAGGTTCATTTTAAGTACACAATATCCCTTGCAAATCACAGTGAAAAATTTACAAACCTACAGTTTTCCATTAAAATTAAAAATTTGTTTTAATAGTCAAAATATTATAGCATTTCCAAATATTATACAGTATATGAAGGCATCATGCAAAAATATAAGGAAGGATTTAATAGAAGAGCACACATGGGAGCGGTTTTTTTCGACGTCTCAAAAGCTTTTGATAAGGTCTGGCACAGCGGCCTGGCCTTAAAATTGATAAGACTGGGGGCTCCCAATTATCTTGTTAAGATTGTTGCTTCCTTTTTAGAAAGAAGGAGTTTTGCAGTCTCGTTAGAAGGCGTGCTTTCTGAGACCAAACACATCAGGGCGGGAAACCCACAAGAGTCTCCTCTCGCTCCGATGCTGTACAATGTATACATTCATGATATCCCGAGAGACAGATTTAACGAGCTGTTCTTATTTGCTGACGACACTACAATTACTTCAGTTTCAGATCAACCGCGACGGGTAGTGGCTAGATTGAAGAGGCACATACAAGTTTTAGAAAAGTGACTTTCGAGGTGGAGGATTCGCCTGAATCCTGCCAAAACGAAGGCCATCTTCTTTTCGAAGAGCGGAGTTAGAAGACCCGAGACTACGCTCTTGATTAACGGTATTAGGATAAACTGGGTCCAAGAAGTCAAGTACTTGAGACTTGTTTTTGATGAGAGACTAAACTGGGGAAAGAACTCCGAAATGAGATTTTAAAAAGCTGCCAATCAGCTTCGTTCTACATACTGTTTGTCAAATAAAAACAGCAAGATAGAGTTATAGATAGGTTATAGAACTAAAGTTAATTTATAAGACTCTCGTCAGGCCGGTCCTGACTTATGGAGTGCCAACATGGTGCACCATCAGCAGGACAGCGCATAACAAGTTCCAGGTGCTACTAAATAGAGCGTTAAAAATAATTGCGGACGCTCCGAGATATACTGTCAATAGAGTACTACACAGAGACTTTGAAATACCGACATGACGGAATTTTATGACAAAGTATTAGCGAATTACTACAAACGCACGGACGTATCCACTAATTACAAGTTCACAAATACAATCACCGCCGAATTCCACCTACAAGGATCCTAAGAATTGGCTGCCTCCAGCAGTAGTGGAGAGGCACTAACGATGGAAGCCTCGACAAATCAAGCGTTTATTTAAGCTGGAAGAAGAATAAGTCCAAAAAGACGCTCATACCCCCTTTTTAAACGATCTAGGGCTTCGCTCAACTCCATTTCCTTATTTGAAGTTTGGCCAACAAAGGTCCCAATGACTAATACAAGGTAAGCCGCAAACACACTTAGCTCACGTCATGTGAGGTCACGTGCTATCATGTTGTCATGATTTAACCGTGAGAGCATACTACAAACACACTACCATCACGTTTTATGATGTGGTATACAAATTGATATATGAATTTGGGCAGTCTTTCTTTGATTTCACTGTGTTTGTGTTGTTTGTTTATTTTCCGTAAATTACGGAAAGCGCCAGCTCAATCAGTTCTTCGGACTGGGAAGAGGAAATAGAAACTGTGGCTGCCTCTGTCGTTCTCAAGGAGGAAAATAAAAAAACGAGGAAACCATGGGTCCATGACATAAACATGAAAAGAAAAGAATTAAGCGAATTTCATCGTTTGGTTCAGGAATTAAAATTCACCAACAACACACCAGCTCGCTACAGAACCGCCCAAACGAGTGCTCACGTGAGACGAAAAGTGTGGATTTGCAGAAAATAAGCACATGCTAGCACGCGTGCCGTTGGGGATGTAACGTAATACGCACGAGATGACTTCAGTGTGGTTCTGATGTATTAACATACTATGTAAAACAGCGCTTCACACTTTTTGTCTGTAACGTAATAGCACGTGAGCTTACGTAATGTGACGTGACGTGAGCTCAGTGTGTTTGCGGCTTTAAAGGCAATGCCTGACTTGAAAGAGAGAGATCCAGAATGGTTCGTTGGTTGTCGCGTTGTCAGCCTCCAGTTATATGAAATCTTTATTTGACGCGTTTACAAATGCAAACAAATAATTTGAAAACACTTGTAATTACCGACTCAATGCTTTTTTTTCTAGCAAGATTTTTGCTAATTTTATCATTGCTCTAATTTTCTACGTGTCACTCATGTGCTCCGTTCTAAAGAAATAAAATTACATTTGGCAATGCCCTTACAGAGCATGCGCAGAAGTCGCAATGACCCTGGATGTCCTATCTCTGTTGCTGCTTCAACTTATTCAGGTTAATAATCATATAGTACTTATACATATATAAGTCCCCCCAAATCCCAAAACCGCCAAAATTCGAATGACATCTCCTCTGCAAACTGAAAAGACGGTCGGCGCTAGAATTACTCCAGACAAGGGTGGCATACGAGATATGGGAGTGGAATATGCCGAAATAAGCTGTTTTCAGCACCCCTAGAGAAACATTGCCAGCCAGGCCACTGAGGAAATACAGGCTTCCCGCCAGTTTCTATTCGAGCAAGCACATATCGTTGCCCTAAGATGCAAATTGCGTAAGTCCATTTTTGGTCAAAAAGTAGATAATGGTGCCGGTGCCATCTGGTGGAAGACGACAAAATATTACAATAACATTAAAATCGATTATACACTGTGTTCAAAAAGTCCCGGACCGGTCAATTATTTAGAAAATGGCGCACAATATAAACAAACTTTCGGTATTAAAGTTGTAGGCCTTAAAAAAATCTATAAAACTAGGACACCTGTAATTATACAGGGTGCCTCAAACAGTCATGGTAAACAAAACTTTCATTTTTTTAAATGGAATATAGGACATAAAATATCAATTATTTTTTAATAAGCACACTATAAGTCTAAACTTAATAGTTTCTGAGATATCGACTTTCGAAAAATTACATTTTTGAACTTTGAGCTTCTAGCTCTCTAACGGTATATCTTAGAGCAAAACGGCTTACATGTCCCTATCTTACTTCGTAATTATCTTCCTAAAAATATCAATTTTGGGTTAAACCGGAAGTACTATATTTCCGGTTCTCGAGTTACATCCGGTTTCACAGGAAGTTTACACTTCTGGGAAGATAATAAAAAAGTAAGATAGGGACATGTAAGCCGTTTTGCTCTAAGATATACCGTTAGAGAGCTAGAAGCTGTCAAAGTTCAAGAATGTAATTTTTCGAAAGTCGATATCTTAGAAACTATTAAGTTTAGACTTATAGTGTGCTTATTAAAAAATAATTGATATTTTATGTAGAATCCAAAAGTATTATAAGATATTAGGGCATCCAAAATGAAAGTTTTGCTTACCATGACTGTTTGAGGCACCCTGTATAATTACAGGTGTCCTAGTTTTATAGATTTTTTTAAGGCCTACAACTTTTATACCGAAAGTTTTTTTATATTGTGCGCCATTTTCTAAATAATTGACATTTGTCATTTTTTTAAGGTTTTGTGTTAAAGGTCCAGCCACTTCCAAATCAATATCTGGATTTTCTATGTGTTTTTCTTTGTTATTGTTATTTGTTTTTTGTTCGTTCTTTTTGATTTCTTTTAATTTTAAGTTATGACTTATAAATGTCAACTTTGCTGTTCTAGCGATAGTAAGGCGATTTCGTTTGGAGGTATGTATTATTGAGTTTTCTTTAAATGACCTTTCTGTTGCCGCTGATAATGCTGGTAAACTTAAGTTAGCTATTGCAATATCTTTCAAACATGTTTCAGCACACATTCCTTGCCACCTTACTGAATTTACTGTGTTTGATGAGATCCAAATACATTTTTTCGTCTAAATATCGGTTTTTGCTATGTGTTACAGTGTTAACTCTGAAAGAATTTCTGCTTTATTGACTTCAAAAATAGGGAGCCTGGGGTAATAAGAACTTGAGGTAATATGAACGGTCAAACATTTTAGCTGAAAAAAAACTCCTATAAATGGTTTTAAAAATATATAAAATAATTTATAAACGAAAGGTATCGTCAAAATAATTCATACGGATTTATTGTATCATTTTGTATTTTTTTTTTGAAAATGTATTTCAGGTTGGTGTTTTCGGCTCCTGAGATTTCCGTAGCGGCTAATATAAAAATTTGTATTTTTAAGTTGTAACGGTTTGTGCCTTTTATTATGAACCTATTTCGAAGTTAAAGGTCTCAACTAAAGGGTTTTTGGTAACAAACTATTACAGCTTGTTTTATTTTATTTTTTTTTAGGTGAGTTTTTATTACCCGAAAAAAAACGTTTTGGGGTAATAAGAACGTGGGTACATGGGTAATAAGAACTCAATAATAAAATGACGGAAAGGATAAGGGACAACTCTATACACGAACTTATTTTAAGTTTGTGTTTTTTAATAAAAATAGCTTGTGTTCTAATTGAATGCAATGCAAAGAAAATTTCCACAACTGATTACAAAGTCGCAAGTGCACATGCTTAAAGGCCAGGCAATTTTTTATTGCATTGCAGGTGAAGTACCTGATGTAAACAAGCTTTAAAAAGTCACCAACGCGCATGCTTTCAGGCAACTTATTTTAGTGTACTTCTAAAAGCCGTATTACAGTCACGCAACTCGATGCAAGTCCATGCAAGACGCAATAAGAATTGCCCAAAGGCATGCGCAGTCGAAGCTCAGCTGATCCCTTGGTGCAACTAAGTTGCACGAAAATTTTATCGGTCTGGCGCGATAGAAAAAGTAGTTACTTTCGTATTACCAACAGTATTAATGGTGTATAATGATGCAGTGAGTACTTTTCTCGGCTTTAATTTATTTATTTTGTTTATTTATTTCATTTCAAACTAAAAATATTTCACAAACACCAGAAAATCACAAAATAAAACAATAACAATAACAAGTTTGAGGTTAGAAGGTTTGTTGCAATTAAAAAAAGTTGCATGGACTTGCACGTTGTTTTACATTGTGCAACTTTCTTTCATGCAATACTTTGACCTTGCCATTTATTGCTGCAATTAGTTGCGTGACTGTAATACGGCTTTAAAAGCCTGTTTACATTAGGTGCAAAAAATGTCATGCAAAGTATTGCTTCTGCAAAGAATTCCATTGCGTAACCGTTTACATATCATGCAAGTAAAGGATGCAAGCATCTTAATAACCAGTTGTACCAATATAATTAAATAATTTTGTATTGATTTATTTCTTCCCTGTTTATATTCTACTTAAATTGTATTTTTAAACTGAAAAGCAACTACTGCTAATTACTGAGCATGTTTGCAAACAACGAAATATTTTAGTTTACCTTGGCTTGGCTTAGCTTGGATCAATGGATGAATTGATTTGTTTATGTTGGTACCTGTTATCTCACCCAAAAATTGCATGTCATGTGACATAAAAATAGCGCGTGTTCTAATTTGACGCAATGCAAAGAAAATTGCAACAGCTGATTGCAAAGTCGCAAGTGCGCATGCTTACAGGCAATTTTTTATTGCATTGCACATGCAATTTCCTAATGTAAACAGGCTTTAAGGTACCTAATGTAAATAAAAAGATGCATTTAAAATGTCAACTTTAAACTGCCGCGATAATAATAATAGATAAACATCATTTTAAGCAAAAACCTATTATCGTTCAATTCGCTATAATATCATACATCATACCTGTACCTAGAGATGTTAAATTCCCGGGAATTCAAGATTGTTTGCGAATATACGGGAATATTCGCGAACGTTTGTTTTTTAATATAAATTATGTTACAACTTTTAAAGATCTTTTATATGAACCTTTACAAGCTATAGTTTAGTGAAAAGCACTTTTTAATATTCTTTTCTTTAACTTAAACAAACAAGAAACAAATATTAACTATTACTATAAACTCTAATTTTCTTCAGAAGCTGTTGTAGCCAATGACTCTTCTGACATGACAGTGTCACTGCCACTAATGCTTATTTCATCTCCATTGGAGTTGCTGCTGCTGCTGCATAAGTCAACATTTACATTTGTCATTTTTTTAAGGTTTTGTGTTAAAGGTCCAGCCACTTCCAAATCAATATCCGGATTTTCTATGTGTTTTTCTTTGTTATTGTTATTTGTTTTTTGTTCGTTCTTTTTGATTTCTTTTAATTTTAAGTTATGACTTATAAATGTCAACTTTGCTGTTCTAGCGATAGTAAGGCGATTTCGTTTGGAGGTATGTATTATTGAGTTTACTTTGAATGTCCTTTCTGTTGCCGCTGAGGATGCTGGTAAACTTAAGATAGCTATTGCAATATCTTTCAAACATGTTTCAGCACACATTCCTTGCCACCTTACTGAATTTACTGTGTTTGATGAGATCCAAATACATTTTTTCGTCTAAATATCGGTTTTTGCTATGTGTTACAGTGTTAACTCTGAAAGAATTTCTGCTTTATTGACTTCAAAAATAGGGAGCCTAGGGTAATAAGAACTTGAGGTAATAGGAACGGTCAAACATTTCAGCTGAAAAAAACTCCTATAAATGGTTTTAAAAATATATAAAACAATTTATACAACGAAAGGTATCGTCAAAATAATTCATACGGCTTTATTGTATCATTTTGTATTTTTTTTTTGAAAATGTATTTCAGGTTGGTGTTTTTGGCTCTTGAGATTTCCGTACCGGCTAATATAAAAATTTGTATTTTTAAGTTGTAACGGTTTGTGCCTTTTATTATGAACCTATCTCGAAGTTAAAGGTCTCAACTAAAGGGTTTTTGGTAACAAACTATTACAGCTTGTTTTATTTTATTTTTTTTTAGGCGAGTTCTTATTACCCGAAAAAAAAACGTTTTGGGGTTATAAGAACGTGGGTACATGGGTAATAAGAACTCAATAATATAATATTTGTTCCTTGTTGCAGATACTAATTTGATATTTTTAGGAAGATAATAAAAAAGTAAGATAGGGACATGTAAGCCGTTTTGCTCTAAGATATACCGTTAGGGAGCTAGAAGCTGTCAAAGTTCAAAAATGTAATTTTTCGAAAGTCGATATCTCAGAAACTGTTAAGTTTAGACTTAGTGTGCTTATTAAAAAATAATTGATATTTTATGTAAAATCCAAAAGTATTGTAAGATATAGGGCGTTTCATTTAAAAAAACGAAAGTTTTGTTTACCGTGACTGTTTGAGGCACCCTGTATAATTACAGGTGTCCTAGTTTTATAGATTTTTTTAAGGCCTACAACTTCTATACCGGAAGTTTTTTATATTGTGCGCCATTTTGTAAATAATTGACCGGTCCGGGACTTTGTACACACACAGTGTAGGTAGGTACTATATAACTAATGTAAAAAGTGAAATTCTTTAAAAATATTTATCTTAACATATGAAGATTTAAATAGTCACAACTTTTTTTCTTATAAACATATTTTAAAATTATCAATATCTTTAAAAATTAAAACACTACCTGTATTGTCTCTAACACCAGTTGCGGTCTATTGTTGCTACTTTTTGTTCAACAAATTGGTAAATTATTACTAACGAATACTACCGCATATTTTTTAAAAACTGCCGCGTTTTAAGTTGGTTTGTTCCACAGCAGTTATTTTTTCAGGGTAAAACGAACAAACATGGATAAGCTCTTATTACCCTACGCACCTTCAAATAAGAGCCATTACACTCCATACGCTACCAAGTTCTTATTACCCCAAACTGGGTAATAAGAACTTGGTAGTGGGGTAATAAGAACTCATTTTTTTTTCGTACAGAAAATAGGATTTAATATTCGTCAATTTTTCTTCTTAGCCACAAAAGGTCCACCACTAGGAATATTTAAAAAAAAAAGCGATATCATAGACGATTTTTTTATAATTTAGTTTCAAAGTCAAACCATTGATTTTTTTAACCTTATTACCCCAGGCTCCCCTACTGCGAATATTCGCTCGAAGATTCGACCGAATTTTCGCGAAAATTCGCATTCTTCCATTGGAAATATTCGCGGCTCACATCTCAACCTGTACCCAGCAACTTGAGTAAATAATATCACCGAAACTACAAAATCAAACACGTGACAGTGCCAACAGACCTTGTAATAGGTAATAGGTACACGGTATAGGCAAGTGATACCGGTTCCAAAAGAATAGGTCCAGTGTCCAGTTCGACTGTAACAGCTCTACTTACATCGACTTGCACTTAATGTAAACAGGCTTTTAGGCAGGTCATACTATTTATCAACTTTACTCACAACTTTAATATTAGTTAAGCTATAAATCATGACTTTAAAAGCTATGATTTGGGTATGTCCTGTAAAAAACTAAATTATTATAAACTGTATGTGTACTATTGTGTACTGATGATATGTACCTATGCCGTTTTGAAATTTTGCGTATGCCGACTTCTTCAGTGCTTCGATCGTTTCCAAGAAGGGTTTTACTCTTCAAGAAGAAATTCATTAAGTACCTATTTCAATGGAGTTTGGGTTAATGTACATTATTTAAAGACATTAACAATATAAACACAAAAGGAAATTTAATGGGATTTTTTAAGACAGCCGGTGGAGTAATTGAATCGGAACAAAATAAATAACGTTATATTATGGTGGTCATTCTATGTTAATTTTATATTGAGCAATGTAAAATGGCTGATGCAAGGTAAAACAGTTTTGTGAGCTCAGCGTTAGATTTAGAACTTAAACCGTGTGAAAAACAAATCCCAAATGATTTATTAATAGCCAGGGTTTAAAACGACCCATCCACCATGATGAAAAATTAAGGATTATTAAATGCAAAATTAAAAAATTTTAACCGGCGAAGGAAACAAAGGAAATATATACTTACTTTTGTTGATCTGCCATTTCGGACGATGTATAGGTTCACTAAACTTGACTAAACTATTGCAAAATAATTTGTGGTCTTGAAAACAGCTACACACTTACAAAAACTGTATTTTTCACTAGAACAGTGGAGAATTTTGGTGACGATCGTCAGTTTTGCCCGTTCTTGAATGACGTAGCTTTTTCGGAATGGTCCAAGTTTGTTTTTTGACAGATGACGATTTGGAAAAGTGATTCGGCAAAAATCTCATTGACAAAGAAGAAACCGTTTTTATCGGTATTTAAACATAAAACAGAAATTCCACTACGTTGAAATTAAAATTTTGGCAATGAGCAATGCTCAAGGCCAAAAGAATAAGAAAAAAAAAAAAAAGAAATTAAAATTTGTTAATATTCGGATGTTGAAAAGTTTTGTTAGATGTGGTGCCATCTGTCTATGAATGGCCGAAGGACTATGAAAACACACTACTTCTTGCCTCTTGCCACTACCACTACGGTGGTAGTGCTCTTGCGGCTTTAGGAGAGCTTTCTTGCGCCTACCCACACTAACCTTTATTGTTCTGTGCTACCCACTACCACCGAAAAACATACCTCAATGCTCTTGCGTGTCTTCTAGTCCTCCATCTCCTTTCAATCCTTCATTTTGACATTTGGAATTTTTAAATGAAGGAAAAGTTTTTGACAACGAGAAAAGAATGTTTATCTATTTCGTTTCATGGTGGGATATTTTTGAGAAATACAAATAATGATATCTCTGCCTATTTAGAAGCAAAAGTCTAAACATTGTAAATTGCAGAACAATTTTAACTGTTAAAATCTCATTATAATGGCTGGAATTAAAGGTAAATAAAAACATTTGGTAAAATGATTTCTTTTTAGAAGGGTGATTCATATATATAAATTATTAGTAGTAATTTTTGATTTTTCTTATGATTTAATATTCTGGTCTACGTTGGCGCAGTTAGACGAAAAACTCTAAACTAGGGGATGATTTATAATCCACCCTTACTTGAATAACGTTCTTATAACAGTTTAATGCAATACTTAATATTATTATTACTCTGTCTATCAGTATGGGCAAAAACATGACACTGGCAATCAGTGCCCTTAACTAAAAATATTTCTCAATTTATACTTTTCAGAACTGTTCAAATTTGTTTTCTGACCTACGTCTTTTTTCTTGGACCTAATATGTTGCCATTTTAGGCAGGGGGCCCAGCCTACCTCCCCCTGCTAGATCTATTATTATTGCGCCCCCGAGGCGTGCCAGGCGCTAGACGTAGTGCTACTGGTAAAGCCGAGAACACACTTTTGACATGGTACGTAACAGTTTGAGCTAGTGCGAGCTCTAGTAAAAGTGTGGTCTTCAATTTTACACGTCTTTCTTTTTTATGTCTCTCTACCGTAGACGCTACGAACTTAAATTGAATATTTAAGATCTTCTTTTTGCATTCTGAAACACATTTATTATGGTATCTGTATGGATCAGATTCTAATTCTTGAACAAGATGATGAAACTAACCTCTGGCTCTGGCTCTGGCTCTGACTCTGACGTTGGCGTGCTTTTGGTATTTGGGATCCGTGATTTAAATTTAAATTTAATTTTGGATCAATAATTTTTTTTTGTTGTAGTTTTTGTAATATTTTGTTGTTTTGTTTTGTTTTTATATTTATATTTTATGTTTTAATTGTTTTAGTTTTAACTTGTTTTGTGTGGGTATCGTTCCGTTTCTAATGATTAATGATTACTATCGCACTATTACCATTTTTTTTTACCTTATAGTAAGTTAGGAATGCTTTGTCAATAAAAATTATATTTTTTTTTTGACCAATAAAGTACTTTTTGAATTGAATTGAATTGAATAACAATTCTCTTTATTCATTCATTTCATGTACCCATATTGCCCCCCCTATGACTTGCTTTATTTTCTAAAATTTATAGACATATTGCTAGTTCTTCCTAATCAGAAGAATCGGTACTGCTGGCATTCCATTTTTTAAAACTAAACTTGAAATTATAATTTCTAGAGCTGAAATAAAATTGATGGAAAAAACTTGCTTAATTGAAGTACGGGGTATAAAGCGTGTCAAGTATGTTATGTGTGTGTTTCTAAACTCAAATTTGTATGCCATGTGTCTAAAGTGTGTTCCTGGCTTAATTGTTTAAGGAAACAGGCATTGAACATCAGTTTTAAAAGAAAATAGTCATAATATATCCAAAGCTCCTACTAAAAACAAACAAGCTTTATTGACAAAAGAAGTCTCATTGACAAAGCAAAATTTAAATACAAATAATAGAATTTATCTATAATCCAATCTAATAAATATTTAACCTAAAAGGGATTACTGTACAGAATGTTTCTAAAAGGTCTGTACAAAATGTTAGCACAAATTCCTAATGTTAATATGATGATCTAACCCAACTTACCTTAGTCCAGAGTTCATAATTTCTGCAATTATTGTTTATTTCTTTAACTTTTTTTGGCAAAAAACTTTTCAGCAAAACAGTTATCTCCTCGACGCAGGCACCCATTTCGAAGGGTTTTTTTTCTTCGAATTCACAAACAAAAATTAGGCAACTTGTACCCATTCTAAATCTGGATAAAGTGTGAAGAAAGGCAACAATTTTCAGTACGCAATAGAACATTTAATATTTTACATTACATTTATGTAGGTGCCTTTTTTGAACAAAAAATGCATTGGAATCGGAATTTAATAAGTTTTAGAAATTTAATATACAGAGGCACAAAAAGGTTATGAAGCGTTAGATGTATGCAAAGTGCTGCTGGCTGTGCCCTTTGCAATTTCGAAATTATTAACTCTTCCTACAATATTTCGTGCAAATTATGTTATTATTAATATTAATATTTGGAAAAAAGTTTAAAAAGATAATATCTTTAATTTTATTATTTCGGACGTTTTATATACCTTTTTTACTCGGTATAATTAAAAAAAAAAAAAACAATTGAGAATATCCTTATGTCAGACTAACCAAAAAATTGTACTTAACAGTATATGGAGCTAGTTTGCATTAAGTCGGTAGAGAGGTAAGTCTTGTAAGCTAGTGTGGTTTGGTATGTTATTTAAAAGGCATCTGCTTAGCAATCACTTGACTTGCTTATCCATCCAACTTACTTTTAAGAGCTCTCATGGTAAATCAAAGAATTTTTTAATGTGTTTATCAAACATAACCCTGTTACCAAGAAAATTTAGGAACAAAAGTTCACTAAGTACCTCTACATACAATGAGACCATATCCAAATGACATCTAATGTACACAATACTTTTTTTTTGAAATAATATATTACAGTTTATTTTATTTTATATAGCAAACTGAACTATAGGATCTTTATCATTTCAAAGAATAACAATTATTGTTCTAGTAAGTTAAAAAAGCTTGAAGCCCAGAATATTAACTTTTTCCAAAGCCTCTTTGCCTTTTACAAACGAGATTCCCTTTAGAAATTGACTATAATTGCTTCATTCGCTTTTTATTTATTTTTTTATTAAATCTTTTCTCCATTTGATAGAAAATGTAGGTATATATTGGATTATTTAAAATAACAATAGACTTAATTTTATCTAGAGCCCTATACAAAAAAAAAATCAATAAAATCATTTTTTGAAATATTTAGTTTAAAATAATAATGTTTCTTTAAAATACCCGTTACAATGAAACTACTCAGGGTGCTAGTTTGAATCGGTTTTTGATAGAAAAGGAAATCTGGAATATAGATATTTGATTGGCAGTCGCATTCTGTTACGACGAAACCAGCACAAACTTTAATTTTAAATGAGACTTTTAAATTCTTTTTAAGATTCCAAACAACTTCTTCGTAAATACGATCATTATTTTCCTATGTCTAATGTCAATAGAATTTGAGATATTTCACTTGGAAAGTCTACCAAACCCTAGATCATCTTGATCAATAATGATCCCACATGCCAAGTCTGGTAGTCCGTTAGCTAGACTTCGCCTTTTGGGAATTGTAATTTTCTTTTCTTGCTTTTGTTTTTACGTTCTCAATAAAGACAATATATTATTATTATTATTATATTATATCATTAAGTTGGCAGGAAAAACCACACTTTAAAATTTATACCCTTAATCAATTATAAATGTATTAGTACTATATATAGCGCCTTGCCCATTTGATCAATATAAATATAGTGTAGCCGAGATGTCCTGGTCAGGGTCATTCCGGCCATTGCGCATGTGCGAAAAAATCAAGAAGACCATTCAGCACCATTTAACAGGACAGGAAAGAAAAGAGGTTATTCGCTAATTATTTCGATTGACAAAACTAAAAGAATCAATAGCTAATGGAACATTTATTAGATATTTAACAATTTTATTAATGAAATTCAACAGATTGAAGTCAAAATAAAGGTATTATGTGGGATTTCCGTTCCAACAAAACACATGCACTTTTTGTAATGCTATTTAATTTCCCAACAGGGTAGGTAATGTTATATTTGTTTTTTTTTTTCATAAAACTACACTTACATGGTTTTTGTTAATCAAACCAAAATTGTTTGCTTATTTATAGTGGAAGCACCAAAAACATAAGTACATACACTCATAAAAAATCTTCAAACTTATGGAGCATGCGCAGAACTCGAAATGGCCCTGATGTTCTATTCCCGTTGCTGCTTCAATTTGTTCAAGGTTATAGCCATATTAATATAGTACTTTACATAATATACTTGCTTTGAATATGATTATATCATAAATAATTATTCATGACCAAGTTGATATTATTAATTTATTGAAATATTTTTATATCGATTTTTTCTGATGCTCGTTTGTACGAGTAATTCTGATTTGGCAATTTCGAATATAGTGGTGTCAACGAAGGCCAGTTTTATCATAGTTGATTAGAGGACCAAAAAGTAAGATCGGATAGTAAAAGTTTCGTCACTATAAATTTAACCGTTTGCACAGCAGTTAATTAAATCTGTAAGATTTACGTAGAATAACAAATGGCAATTTTTTAAAATATTTTTCAAACAGAAGTACAGATATTGCAAATATTTCTCCCTTTCACTTACATCAGTTTTCCGTCAAATACAATCAAAATTATCTATTTGTAGATTTTCCAAGTCAAATAAAACATAAAAATAAACATACAATGTTATGCTACATTAAAGTTGTTTAGAATTGTATAAAGAGTCTAAAAAATTAAAATACAGGGTATTAATGAATGTCTCGTAGATATTTAAGGGAGTGATAGTGTTCGTCAATATTATGGTCTTGCTGAAGCTAAACGACTCTATCGGCAGCATTATCCAAATCGAAGACAACCTGTTCACGAACTTTTGCACAGATACGCATCCGACTGTGCGAAAATTGAACTTTCAAGAAACCCACTCATTTGGCAGAAGTACATCGCACCGTAAAAACTGTCGAAATTTAGAAGGCAGTCCTGACTAAGTACAAGTACAAAAAAAATTGCGGCAACTTTTAACATTTCATCTGTGCTACTTTGGCAAATCTTTATGAATAATTTGCAATACTCCTGGGATACTCGAGAGAGTTCACTAGTCTATGAGTTGAAGAGTTGATTCCTGCATATTAGCAAGAGGAGGTCATTTTCAGCAGTTCTTATAATTTTTTTAGTTTGTCGGGTAACGTCAGAATTGAGGCGGCGTATATTTCCCTATTTTTAGGGAAATTATGCTGTGACTACGTCGAGAAATCTGTCCTTTTAAAAGTTGTGTTAAAAAAAAACTACACGTTTATTAAATAAAAACAAATGGGCGCACCCATTTTTGTTTATTTCTAAACTAACAAAAAAAAAACTAGAAAACGATGACAGATAAGATAAAAATGTAGGGGATCAAAAAGAATGAGGAACGAACGGGAAATATGATACCAGTATTTATACAGGGTACCCCAAAAAAGTTACAGTAGAAGAGTAAAAGTGTTGGTACGCAAAAAATTTAACACTGTGTATGATACTGCCTCTGACAATTTAGACATTTTGTCGTAGAGATTCCAAAAACTAATAAGTGTACCAAATTTGAAATAATTGCCTTAGAAATCATGGGAGAAAAACTAAAAAAAAATAGTTTTGACAGCCTGTATATCAAAAATTAAGCCTTTTTGACCGCATGTTAATGAGTATTTTTTCTTTGTTGACGAGCACTATCATTCCCTTAAATATCTATGTAACATTCATTAACGCCCAGATACGGGCTAGTCTCGTTTAAAATTAACAAGTTTGTACTGGTTTCGTCGCAACGTCGTTATAATTTTGATTACAAATTTGCATCTGAAATACTAATAATTGACAAGAAACCTAAGTTTTGTTTAATTTTATGTGTCAATCTATCTATAAAGGCTCTATGTGTGCTCTACGAAATCCCCTGTAGGTACCAAGTACCTACTTTTGTTTAATAGCTTATTTATTAGTTGATTATGACATTAAACACATTGTTTTATAACCTCTTATTTTTAAATTCTACCTGAATTTTTAACAGTTTACCTTTAACTATTTGCCAATGTTGTATATCGTAAGATTTAATAAAAGAAACGTTATCAAAGTATGCCGTGGAATGAATCGCGCGTGTCTTGAATTTTTACTCTTGAAAAGTATGGACGAATGAAAAGTAAAACTGTCAAGTTCTGAAGTTTTTATTTTTACGAAAATTAAATAAATGGCAATCACAGCAGAACAAAGAACTTTTAGGATCGAAAGTTACTTTAGAAATTTAAGGGTAGAAGGGTTAATGGGTGTATTCATCGCGGAACGCCATTCAGAATTTTCAAACAAAATTTCCACACATAGTCATGGATTTCGAGAAATTTCGCCAGGGCTTACCCAGATCTGTGGCTTTGTTTAGAGAAGCAGGAAGTGTGAGACCCAAAGTTCGCACTGCACACAAAGCAGGAGAATTGAGGAAAATTGTTAATGAACACCCACAAACCCCTATTCGGCCTTTAAGCGAGCAAGTAAATGTATCCTACGGATCTATACAATCCTGAAATGTTACTTGCATAATATGCACGCTTATCGTCTGAGCTCAGTCCAAGAATTGTTACCAAATGGTAATTTTGAGAGTGACATAATAAAGAAAAAGTCTTTACCTCTCTGGTTATTTAAATTAATGTCGAGTTCTCAATGTCCACATTCAGAAGGCTCTGCGTTCTCAGAAAGCTGGCGTGTGGGCGGCCATATCGAAAAGAAGGCTAATTGGACCGATTTTTTTAAAGGGATTCTCAAATGGGCCTAATAGTGCATTTACAGATCCGATTTCGAAATCAGCCGAAGGCGAAATTTACATACCCTATCCCGATACAGCACTCCGGCGCTGCAACGGGTTAGGGTGCGTACCTATCGTATAAGCCGTAAACATAACCTATAAAAAAAAAGAATTAAAGTAAACATTGTTATTTTTGTGGCAGTGCAATTTGTAATATTTTTATATCACGCACGATGGAGAATAATATAGCAAAATTATTTTATTTCGATGGGTTAGCAACTTTAGTTGAAAGTTCTGTTGATAGTAGTAGTGTAGTAGATAGTAGTCTGTTGAAAGACAGTGAACATTTTAAAGTTACAATCGGAACAAAATTTTTAGAAGATTTAACCTACTCAAAATTCATAAAAAATTGGATGCAAAACTTTGCGGAGATAACGGTAACCAACTGGATTGTGTACAAAATATTTCCCAATTTAAAGAAGGTAGTATATAAGAAAATATTTAAATGCCAGCCTAATGAAAAAAATAAAAGCAAAAAGCAAGAGAAGGAGATATCACATAAAAGTCGATACAACTTTTTTTATTTAAGTTTGTTGGTTCCTTTCGACAAAAAAAATTAAATTCGAACTTTTGCAATAATTCTGTTGAGGCAACAAATAAAATGCTTCCAATTAAAAAAAAATTGACGGAATGTTTTTTATTATGTTCACAAAAAAAAAGTTCTAATACGCTTTTTTCTAAAATCCGTAGTTTTAGATTTTCAGGGACAATCAATCTATGATTTTTGGCGGAAAAATAACTCAAAAAGAAAGTTGCAATTTTAGTTGCTTTATTCAAAAAGATTAGAAAATTGCCAAAAATCTACTGAGTGGTATTTTTTGTACAAAAAACAGACTTAAGCCATACCTACACTGCGTCCATAAAGTCTTGCACAAATTCATTTAAAATTCAGGGGCTTACTTTTTTTAAAAACGCTCGGACACGTCAATTAGTACTTTTGTTTGAACATTTTTTAACGTAAAATGTTTTTATACAGGGTGTTGCACGTATGAGGTATGAGGTCATCAAGGATTTTTTTTAATGGAACACCCTGTATATTATATCAATTTTGAATTCTATGATGAACACTTAACACCTCTGGAAATCACGGTTTCCGAAATATTGACGTTTGAAAATTTATTTTAAACACATTTATTGATGACCTCATACCTCATACGTGCGACACCCTGTATAAAAACATTTTACGTTAAAAAATGCGCAAACAAAAGTACTAATTGACGTGTCCGAGCGTTTTTAAAAAGTAAATACCTGAATTTTAAATGAATTTGTGCAAGACTTTATGGACGCACTGTATATATAATATTACAAATTGCACTGGCCACAAAAATTACAATGGAGTGATGTATTATTGGGCTAGGGTATGTAAATTTGGCGTTCGGTTGATTTCAGAATCGGAGAACGCTGCAGAGGGTTTGGATCTGTAAATACGCGGACCGATACCACAATGAAATTTTGTACACGTATTAGATGAAGGAGAGCTGCGACTAGGCTACTTCCAGTAGGATGGCGCACCAATTCACGTAACTCTTGATAATTTTAATTTTGTGGAAGAATTTTTCAAAATTTTCTTAAATCTTTCATAATTGGGAGGTATGCAAAAATCCCGCTTAATTTTCTGAAAAATATATTCTAAAACTTGACAGTTCTATTTCTCATTCACCTTTACCCTTTACCTACGTTAATTTCTAAGAGTAATCATAATTCAAAATATGCGTGATTGATTCCACGGCATACTTTTGACGACGATTTTTTTTTTATCTAAAGCAATGTTACATTTGAAAATTGATATTTTATTAATTTTAGACAGCTAGTGTGTACCTTCTGGAGTTCTTTATACTAGTTCTGAATTTTTTACTTAAAATAATGCATTTTATTTTATTTTCCTTTTCATCATAAATTTATTAGGGGTACTGTCAATTATCATCAATAGAAAGCTAATCCACACCAAAACTCGGTGGAAATGTTATATATAAAAAAGTACAATCCCAGTATGAACTTCTCTATCGTTTAACTGTAGGACTGACAAAATTAGCATACCCATAAATAATATTATATTTTCAATTGGCTCTTTATGTGAATGATAGTTTGTCTAAGATCCAGCATGGCAAAGTTAAAATTGCAACGCTAGCACAAATTCCTACGGCGAAAATATGGCGATCTAGCTCAACTTATCTTGGTCCAATACGGACATTTTTCCAAATAGTTATCTTAATAATAGCAGAATTTGCATGAAATTTGGTAATAACGGTTTTTTGGGATGCGAAAATCCAGATCTGATAACAGTTTTGATGTACCGTACAGATGACACCACCAGCAACACTTCGCCTACATCTAAAGCGTAATAACTTTGTTGTGCATTGGTTTAATAAATTCCGAATAATACATTTTTATTCCAATGCATGTTTTGTTAGGTTTCGCTCCGATCAACCATTTCTGGGATAATTGAATTTAACTTACGTACTGATACTTGTCCTTGCCTTCCTTCATACTTTATCCCGGCACCCTAAATTTTCTTCATGAATTCAAAGAAAAACCCTCGGAATTGTTGGAAAAAGTTATACAGTGAGGACAAAGTCTGGAAAACTACCTTTTGCAAGTAAACGAAGCACCTGAATAAAAAACGCTCGGACACGTCGATTTTATTTAGTTGTCTTCTATCTTCTAAGATTTCTGAGATATATACAGGGTGCTTCAAGAAAGCTGGGCAGCTGTTAACTTCTTTTTTTTTAATGGAACACCCTGTATATTATTGCATTTTTGGATTCTACGGACAATTCTAAGTATATTTCATATAGGATGTCCTATACCTAAATTCAATTGTTTTTAAAATATTGCCAGTTGAAATTATACATTTTTTCATTAAGAGAAAAACCATGATACAACGTAAAATCTAGGAGAAATGTAGTAACTTGATGTCACTTTGACTCGTTGTCACTATGACAACTGTGCCAATTTTTAACATACTGTAGGACAGTTCTGTTACTGTCAAGTTATTAAAAATGCTCTCAGAGCGAGAAAGAATGGAAATTCTGATGATGTTTGGCTGGGGAGATCGTCAAAGACATTTGGGCGAAGTTTGTGAACTTTTTAATAACACATATCCAGAGCGCGGACAAGAAATTACGATATCTACAGTCAGCAAAATTGTCAATAAATTCCTTGAACATGGTTGTGTAAAAGATCTTCCCAGGACAGGTAGGCCGAAACTAGATGATAATAAGAAATTAGATGTTTTACTCAGTTATAACGAAAATCCACATTTATCTACAAGTCAAGCAGCATCAGATTTGTCCATTGGTCAAACATCGGTAAAAAATATTTTAAAAAAGGCAAAGTATCATCCATACAAAATAAGATTAATACATGAATTAAATGAAGACGACTATGACCGCCGAATTCAGTTTTGCGAAAATATGCAAGAGCGGTGCAATATAGATCCATTTTTTTGTAGAAATATTTTATTTTCCGATGAAGCTACCTTTTTTCTTAATGGTACTGTCAACCGACAAAACTGTAGATACTGGTCCACAGAGAATACTCATTGGGCTCAAGTGGCTCATACGCAACATCCCGAAAAAATCAATGTTTGGGCTGGAATATATTAAGACAGGATTATAGGTCCGTATTTTTTCGACGTTAACTTAAACGGCGAAATTTATCTTGACTTTCTGCAACTAGAGTTGATTCCTGCCTTAGTTCAACTCAATTCAACTGTATCCAGGTAATAAGCCTGATATACCAACTCCAACTATGTGGTTTCAACAAGATGGAGCACCACTTCACTACGCGCTTACTGTTCGGCAGTATCTCAATGAGATATTTCCTAACAGGTGGATAGGATGTCGTGGCCCCGTAGAATGGCCGGCCAGGTCTCCGGATTTGACTCCCCTAGATTATTTTCTGTGGGGATATTTAAAAACCAAAGTTTATTTCAACAGACCTCCTATTATCGATGCTCTGAAAAATCGTATAAGAGATGAAATTCGACAAATCCCACCTTTTTTTCATTCGAAACGTGCAACAAGAGTTCATCGATCGGTTAGGATTTTGCCAGGAAGTTAACGGACAACAGTTTCAGCATTTGTTACGTTAAAATGTGTCATTTAAGTTATTGTCATTAAAAATTCAGTAAACTAGTAAGGTGTGTTTTATTTTAAAAACAATTGAATTTAGGTATAGGATATCCTATATGAAATATACTTAGAATTGTCCGTAGAATCCAAAAATGCAATAATATACAGGGTGTTCCATTAAAAAAAAAAAGAAGTTAACAGCTGCCCAGCTTTCTTGAAGCACCCTGTATATATCTCGGAAATCTTAGAAAATAGAAGACAATTAAATAAAATCGACGTGTCCGAGCGTTTTTTATTCAGGTGCTTCGTTTACTTGCAAAAGGTAGTTTTCCAGACTTTATGTCCTCACTGTATAGCGAAATAAAGGTACCGAACATTTTTTTGTAATAATAACTTTGGCGCTTTTTATTTAGGAAATTATCGACTTTCAAACTAATGTACCTGAGTTGGACTAGATCGTTATGAACTGACGCTAGCATTTTGTACTTAAATGAGATTAGTCACTAGAAAGTCAATATTGCAATAATATAATAATAATAAAGTAAAATAAAACATATGTGTCATTTCTGTCAAATTCTTTATTTATTCTTTAATTAATTAACACGTGTCATATTACTTATTTCTATAAAATATATGAGTTTCTAAACTGATACATATTTTACTTCATGTTGCTATACATGCCTAACAATTTATTTTTTTGTTTCATGTTTCCTCTTTACCTCCCGCGGCACATTTACAGCGTAAGTATACTTCATTTTGTTTGTTTTGTTATTATACTCGTAATTTTAGACAAAATTTAAAAAAAAGAATAAAAAAAAAATCATCACTTAAGGGCAAACAACCACACACACTATTACACGTTCGTAGATATTTGTGGCGACTAGCAACATATGCAGGTATTGTTGCACTTTGTAATACATTTTTTATATTTCTGGCGTCTATGTCGTACCTGAAAATTTCTAATGTAGGAATTAATTAATAATTAATAACGGAAAACCAAGCGCCACAAATATTGGGCAGGTGTTAGTCAGTTGCCATAATTATAGTTTCTTAGTTTAGTAAGTAATAGTCGTAATTTTGTTTAGAAAAAATAAAGTGAATCGTGAGGATGTGTGTAAGTTTCATCAGTTATATTATACAATGTTGGCAAATCAAACCATATAACTTGATTTTTTATATATTTTACAGCCGCATGTAAAAAATGAAAACTCACATTGTTTACTAAAAACTGTGATTGATGGTTGAATATTATTCACATTCCTATAATTCATAATTATTAGGTAAAGCTGCGGTTTCCTCGAGAGCAGCACCGCCAACAGCAGCCGTCAAAATCCGGGAATTACGTCACAACTTTGTCACAAGCTGTTACATTCATTCCCTCTTGGGACGTCACATGTCCTACTAACATTTGCTTCAAGTACCATACCCGATATCGGATGTATACAGGGTGTCTCTGATTAAGTCGGCACTGTTACTAACTCCGATATTGTTAGAGCTGCGATGTTAAATTAGCAAACTAGTAGCATATTTCCCGCAGACAAAAATGGCGATTTTTTTACCACAATTGCTCCGTAATAATTACGAAAAGCGCTTTTTACAAATAGAATGCACAGGTTTAAACCCGGGATCTTAAAATAATGTATTTTTTTACGGGATCCCGGGATATCGAAAACCCGAGATTGGATCCCCTAGTCCCTTCTATCTCTATATCACAGTATTACGCTCAGCACGTATAGTTCCAAAAAAGTTTCTGTACACTATGGGTCTTAACTTAAAAATACCAAAGTTATGGCCATAAACCAAAACAAGTTTGTTTCAATCCCTTGGGAAAAAGAAGCAGGCTGTGAATGTAATGTTTCTCATTTTGTTCAGACAAAGTGGCTGTGGACATCCAAAATGCATTTATTTTGTTTTAATTTTTATAATGGTGCTTACTACGGCGTCGAAACTCACTCACTCAAAGGCTGCGTGAATACGGAGTTTCTCTCCCTAAAGATATTCAGTAATTTGTAACTGATTGCTCGGGCAGAGTACAAATATCACCGAGTAAAGTCATTCACCCAAAATCCAATCCAGTCCAAAATGTTTTCACATCAAAAGCAGAAAACCGACCAGACAACTGCAGTGTGTGCAGTCTCGTCAGCTGCTGCACGGGGGAGTTCGATAGGTATTCAGTAAAAATTCATCACTCAATAGAATTTTGAACAGCAAGTGAGCGTAGCGCTCTAAATAATTATGTTCATCAGGACCACTCAAACAGAATAGTTTTCTAACTGCACCTTGTTAATCGAAAAGGCCCAGGTTAGTGCTCGCGCTAACTACTATCCAGTTAGAACTGGTTTCACTTCTAATTCGAGCGTTCCGGCAAAATTGAAAATATGGGGCTAGTGGATCTACCGTTTATTTATTCTACCGTGACTCGGGTACCATGATCAAAATAGGTAAACTTGTTAGCCCCAAACAACAGCTCTGGTTATGGAATACAGTTAGCAGTAATCTACTAGAAAACTAGTATTAAAAAGTCTAGTCAAAAATCGCATGGGGACGGGACAGATGATGATTCCAATGACAAGGAAGAAGCTGAAAAAGACGACGATAAAAATACCGATGTGGACGATGCTCAAATAATACAATTTCTTGACTTAAATGTAAATCCAGAATTAACCAAAAAGTACGATCTAGGGAATATTATCCACAAAGTCTGAAAAAAAGTACGATGTTTCCGAAAATCTCCTACAAAAAAAACTGCTGTAAAAATATGTGAAAGAGGAATGTGAATATGTGGAAACTGCAGTTGGATTGTAAGACACGATGGAGTAGCTTATTTTTAACGGTTCTACGATGTCTTCTAAAAAATTGTATTAAGAAGGCTTTAATATATCTCAATTTAAAGTTTTTGGAATAATACCACATAATAAAACATTTAACAGAAATATGAGAACATGTAAAGTTCACGGTTGAAGCTTTATGTCGAGAATATATAAACTTTAAGGCAGATATCGCATTAAAACTTCAATCATGGCACGCCTGCAACAACGCTTAACAGTATTCAAGTTGTGATACTTGCACGATCTAAGTCAAACGGAAAGTGAATTATTATTTCCTATTTTGAAAACAAATTTTGTTAAGCAAGAAGTGGTAGCACTACTGGAGCGCCTTCAAGGCGATAAGCCTTTGGTTGGTGTATTGTCTGATAGTTCCGATGACGAAGAAAATAAACCGATTTCTAATCTTAAAGAAGTAATAGCGAAAAGTGAAAACAGGCAACTATCGTTATCAGAAAAAGTGACTCAAGCTCTAAAAACATACTACCAGTAATTAGAGCTCAAAGTTTGAATTTTAAGATATCTCAAGAAATGGAAGTCAACGTGGCCATTTCCTACAGGTAGCATAATTATATGACATTTTATGTACCATAACTCCCACTAGCGTAGAGGCGGAGAGATGTTTCTCGGCTGACGGTTTAATTTTAGCAAAATATTGTTCTTCTATGTTAGATGAAACATTGGATAATCTCATCTTTTTAGGTTATTTTCTTAATGAAAAAAATTTATATTTAAGAAAACAGGCCCTTGTACTTTATTAATATGTTTCTTCTTTAAGTTTACTATTAGGGATCTTCCTTGTCTTCCAAGTCAGGCTTTATACTTTTAACTTCTATTTGATCATTTGTGGCTTTATGGGCCGAACTTTACATACGAAATTGGTTTGGGCAATGCCCTAATTAGAGTGCGTTTCTTTTTGAAACTGGTTTTCTTGTTTAAAATATTAGATTTAATTCGTCGAGCCCTGCAGCGCACTATTCTATAGTTCTTATTCAGAGTTTGATTAGAATGCATTCGATTTCCTTTTAATCTTATACTAGTTTAAAAAAATAGTTAGTTAGGAATTATTGTATCCCGAAATTGCAATATGAACCCGGATTGGATCCCCTAGAAGGGACCTATACAGATAACGCCGGTTCCGAGTGGCCAAATTAAATAGGTTTTACTAAACAGATTACTCTCTGTGGTTTGCCATTGCTTTCCGAGAGGTAACACCGCTTCATTTTTTTGAAAAAGTGTTCCTGTCGATGTTTTGGTCGAGGACCGAACCCGCGACCATCGGCACAGCAGTTTGCGCTCCAAACCACGCGGTCTACCCATATAGGTATTATAGGGTATACCTTGGAAATTTGACAGACTGACCCTCGTATAATATTGACATAATATGTTAGATGAGGTTAGATTTTTATGGCATGTGTCACTTTCTAGTTACTTTTGTTTTAGGTGTACGTTTATGTTGATTCAGGACCGGATTTAATATTTTTTTTTATATTAATTATAATGCGGCGAAGTCTGTCAACCAACATAATCAACTTTAAATAATGGAAAATAAGTTAAGGTGTTTTAGAATTGTGCATGACTAAAATATTTTTTGTTTTATCCTTTTTATAAATAATACACAAACATCCATGCCCTTGCCCGGATTCGAACCAGGGACGTATCGGTTGCCAGGCAAGCTCTCTACCCAGCGAGCTACCGAACATTTTAGTTACGAGGGTGAGTCAGTCAAATTTCCAAGGATGATAAATGTGAATACAATATACGTTTACTACATTATTTAATTTTAAAGTAAAACTTTGGTACTTTAAAATGTTGTTTAATATTACGAAAACATGTTTAGTTTAAAAACAACTGCTCTAAAATGTAAAAAATTGAAACAAAAGAAAATAAATCAAACCAACAAACAAATTAATTATATTTTTATTAATTTTGGCCGTCAACATAGTAATTAAATAATTTATTTCTTTATGTCATAAAAATAGTACGACTTTACAGAGTTTACATATTTCCAGAATTTTCACAAAATCTTTGTTTATGATTAATATTTTCTATACTTTGCAGTTCTACGTATATTAAAAACCAAAGATTATTTAAACATTACCAATTAAATATAACAAAGATGCAACGATTTATGTGGGTGCGTGTCGGGATTATAGAATTTTTTTAAACCACCGATTAAGTGCGTAATGACTCCGCTAGGACTTCTACAGTCAGCACGAAGTGCTGCATTTTAGTAACAGCTTGTGTAAAAGTAATAAATATAACATTTTAAAAGCAATAATAAATCCAATCGTGCAGAAGGATTTCCTGGCACACCTTATCGACCGGCCGGAAATATATTTAAATTGTCACTTTGTAAGGGGTTAGTATAAATTCAAGAACTAGAGCATGTAAATAGAACCAAATTCCAAGAAAAATCTGAAAGTTAAAGAAACAGAGGACCTTTCTCTAGTTTTAGTTTGTTTTATTTAGTAAACAGGGCATTGATGGCAAAGATGGTAGATGTTGGCTCACCCGACATCGCCCGGTGAAATACCATCGCATCGGCTTAGGTGGCGTGAAGTTGCTCATTGAGCTAACGTTTCGTCACTGTGCCGATGTCTCCGGTTTCCAGGGTGAGAAATATATGAAAAATGCTATGATGATGGTTCCAAAATCAAAATATTCCGGAGTTAAAATCGCCCCCCGATCGGATCTCCGGGTGGGGGCGGGTCCTGGCGCCTTATCAAGCGAGATTATCCAATTATCCACCATGTCCAGTAGCCATGCGGGTCCTTCGAACAATATTCTAAATGGAAATGGTGTGAAAACTTTGTTGTTAAAAGACCCGAGATTAGCAACTTCTAAATTGACTTCTGCAATATAAGAGGACTGAACTCGAACATCAATGCAGTCCATCAACATCTACAATCTACCAAACCTCATGTACTTGCACTAACCGAAACCAAAGTCAGATCATCGATTAGTACGGTCAGCTATTTATATCCTGGGTACGACTTTCACCACCGATTTAAGCGGAATTTTGGCCTTTGTCTCTTTGTCCGGAGTGATATTTTTTGTCAACGAGAGGAGACACTCGAGCCTAACGACTTTGATGTAATGTGGTTTAAAATATCAACGCAGAGAATTTCTAAATTCATCTGCTGCCTTTACCGGCCGCCAAGTGATACCCATTATAGAGACTTGTTCTCCTCTCTTGCTAATACTACCGACTTTTTGCAAACCCACCATCCCAATTCCGAAGTTGTCATCCTTGGCGACTTCAACGTTCATAATGTCAACTGGCTCAAATACTCAAACATGACTGACGAACAAGGTCGTGAAGCCACATCCCTTGCCATCAGCTCTGGCCTCACCCAGCTGGTGGGTGAACCAACTCGGATTCTAGACCGAGATGGTGATTTTGCTAGTTTGTTGGATCTTTTCCCCGACTTGTACACTGTCACCGTGAAGCCGCCGTTAGGAACGTCTGACCACAACCTTATTTCGGCACTGAACAAACTGCCAATTAGTGCTGAAGAGCCTCCTAAACCACGCACGATATGGCATTATACATCACCTAAGTGGGAGGACCTAAGGGACCATTTTCGAACCTTTCCTTGGCGGGACGTTTGTTTTATCTCTGATGATCCATCCATCTGTGCAACAGAAATATCGGAGGTTATACTTACTGGCATGGAAGCCTTCATCCCTTTCTTAAAAAAGTGCCCTTCTAACGGCAAGCCTTGGTTTACCAAAAATTGCGAACGAGCTGTTAAATCAAAAAATTATTTCTGCCGACAATGGCGTAAAAATCCTACCGCCGAAAATCGTACCTTTGTTAACGCTCGAAACCAATGCAAGCAAACGATAAACCAAAGCAAAGAAGCACACAACCAGAGGATCAGAGACAAACTTCTTAAATGTCCTAGCGGCTCAAGACCATTTTGGTCGGTAGCTAAGGCCGTCAGTCAGAACTTTACCAAGTCAACCATTCCACCTCTAACACGTTCTGATGGCACCATTGCGACCAAAGCACAGAAAAAAGCAAACTTACTGGCGGAACTATTCTCTTCACATTCAACGGTAAATTTTCAGGGAGTTACTCCACCGAATATTACCCCTGTAGAATCGAGAATGCCCGAGATTGTTTTTCGCCACCGCCATGTTAAACGAATCTTGAGGAGTCTCGACACTAAAAAGGCTTCTGGTCCTGACGATATTCCAGTCATTGTAATTAAGACATGTGCTGACGAACTGACACCGGTATTTTGTAGGCTTTTTAACTTATCCTACAAAAAAGGAATATTTCCTTCTTACTGGAAAACTGCGAGAGTCCAGTCCATACCCAAAAAAGGCAAGTAGACTTTGCCAAACAACTATCGTCCAGTCGCATTGCTCTCGGTTATATCAAAAGTTATGGAGAAGGCTATCAACGAAAAATTACTAAAATACCTGGAAGGCTTCAACATTATTAGTGACCGCCAGTATGGATTCCGTAAGTCTAGATCAACAGGAGACCTTCTCGTTTATGTTACTCGCGTTTGGAACAACGCAATAGAACATCATAGTGAGTCCCGGGCGGTAGCACTGGACATTTCCAAGGCATACGGAATGCCGGTTCAATTTTGTTCATGGCTGTCGAGCTTTCTTAAAGACCGTTCTCTGCGAGTGGCGATGGACGGATTTCTTTCAGACACATTTAACATCAACGCCGGAGTCCCTCAAGGTTCTATATTGTCGCCCACCCTTTTCTTACTATACATTAACGATCTTTTGGAAAAGACTAAAAATCCTATATATAGCTTCGCTGATGACAGCACACTTGTTTCATCTTTTACTTTGGATGCTCGGACATCGGCTGCTAATGCACATCTCTATAGGCAGCAAGAGGTCTCACATCTCAACAAAGACCTGGAAGAAATTCTGTCTTGGGGTGACAGTAACCAAGTAGAATTTAACGCTAAAAAGACCCAGGCGGCAGTTTTTTCTAAAAAAGTTAATGTTGAAGAACCGGATATAGTTATGGCGGGACACTCAATTCCCTTGGCTTCATCAATTCATTTATTGGGCGCTAATTTGGATAGTCATATGTCTTGGCATAGTCACGTTGCGGCCATTGCTAAGGCAGCCTCACAGAAGCTTGGAGTACTTTTCCGAACAAAGAACCTCTATACACCCCAACAACTTTTGATGCTCTATAAAGCCCAAATTCGACCATCACTGGAGTACTGTTCGCATATTTGGGGCTCTGCTTCAAAACATACCCTGAGATTGCTAGATTCCATTCAAAGAAGAGCCATTCGCTTGATCGGTGACCATAGTCTGACAAACAACCTGGAAAGCCTTGAACATCGAAGGCAGGTTGGCGACTTGAGTCTATTTTACAAATATTTTCATGGCAAGTGTTCAACTGAGGTTGCCCGCTTGATGCCACCCAGAGCGGTGCATGGTAGAAATACACGACGAGCTACTGCAGCCCACCAGTACGTGGTTCAGCTTAGTGTCCCTCGAACGACACTGTTTCAAAATTCTTTCATCTGGAGAACGTTATCACTCTTGAACGACCTCCCTGAGATCGTGTTCCCCAACTAGTATAATCTCCAATAATTCAAGACCAACGTGAATTGTTTCCTGCGCACACGCACCGCTCCTAGAGCGCCATAAAGGATTTATCCTGTAGTGCTGTGCCTTATCATAAAAAAAAAATAAAAAATTGTACGGACATGTTAAAATTTGACATTACGATATATTTGCTACAAAGTACTTTGGAAATTAACAAGAAAATACAAAGGATTCCAGCGAAAACACGGAAGTTTTGCTTTGTGATCGGCAGACATATCAAAATCAGACATAAACAAAATCATTGGAATTAGTGATAAAGATTCGAAATTCAAGCAGGTAAAGAAGTTAGGTGGTAAATCAATGAAGATAAGAAGCTTCGATAACAAAACAGATTTACCGGGAAGCATCGACAACTTCTAGCTGAATAGTAAGGAGGATAGAATGTCGAAATCGAGTGAATGCAATTTATTCGCTGATCCTGACGACGTTTTTAAATCAAAAAAGTCTGTTGCACGCACATCACCACCTAAAAAAATAAGAAACCCTAATAAGGAAATTGAAATGTCCAATAAAAGACCTAGATCGGAAAATACTCCAGATATGGAAAAAAATTTAAAACGGCAGTGTGAGGGAAACCTGTCCTTAAGTAGTCATCTAAATGATATAAACATGGATAATCTATATAAATCTAAAATACTTCTACATAATGTAGAAGCAGTGAGACACTTACCGAAAATGTAATTATTCAGATCTTTTCTGCTTTGGAAACAATTCTGCGAATTGTCAATCGAAAAAAGAATTTGTAAACAAAGCGGAAGATCGAAATTTAATCCCAACATCAATCAGTACTATATTCAAGAATTTTTCTTTAATGGTTTTTAAGCTTAGAAAAGTAGAAAATGAAAAAATGGACATTGATTTAAAGCATAATTAAACTAAGATTTATGGAAATAGCCTTGCGGAAACCAGTCGAAACGTCGAAAGAATCGAACGAAGCTTTTTTTAAGAAAACATATGCAACGATAACAGGACGCCAAATTAGAACCAGAGAAGAAACTGAAAAATCCGCCGAAGAATGGAAAACTCCTAAAACAAAAAAAAAAACTAGAAACTGTGATTCACATTGATCAAGTGACCGATTCAAAAGAAACAATGCGGTTACTTAAAAATGAAATAATAACACGTAACAATCTGGGCACGGGCTTTAAGAATATTAAACATTTGAAAAATGGTGCAGTAGTTGTAGAGAGCTACAACGAAGCACAACAGGAAAAGTTAAAAATAACGTTTCAAAGTAGACCAGAAATTAAAATAAAAGAATGCCAAAATATAGACCCGATTTTTATGGTCACCAGAATTGTTTATTTTATTTTATTTTAGGATACTCTTACAAACACAGTACATAGTATTTATAATATTTATAAGTAAGAGATGTAAAAGGCTTTTCAGATCAAGTTTTCATCAGTGAACTTATGATTAAACAATGAAGTCGAGACAGAACTACAATATAGTGTTGGAGATAAGATGAAAGTTATCGCCGAGAAACCTTGCAGAAATCGAACAAAGGAAAATTTCATTTTGCAAGCCCCTGCTGATGTAAGTAAATGGTTCTTAAAAAAAGCGAACGATTATATTTCATCTTGTTAAAGTATATGTGCAAGAACACATAAATTTGGCTATGTGTTTCCAGTGTGCAGGGTTTGGGCATGTTACCAAATACTGTAAGGAAGCTCAATGTTGTCACAAGTGTGGAGGTCAACACCAAGGTAAAGATTGTCAAAGTAATCAAATAAGATGTCCAAATTGCACGAAAATAAAATATGAAGCTGAAGAAAGTCAACATACTACAAGAGACACAAGCTACCCTGTCTAAAAGAGAAGACTACAACAATTCCGTTAACAAATAAATCACCCCGGTTCTTTTTTATAAAAGAAAAAAGCAGCAATAGTAACAATAATTCAGAAGCTAACAGTAGTATAAAATAAACATATGGAAAAACTTTATCTAGTATCTATCGAAAACTCCATTGACAAAATAATTGAAATGCTTAAGGACCATTCAGAGTGCAAAGTTTTTGTCTGTCAGAGCACTGGAAGACGCACGATCAACTAAAAAACCCCAACCAAACTGTAAGTTAGTGTCAGCATTTTGTCGTGAACAGGGACAACATGGTGGGGCTGCACTTTTTGTGGAAAAAAATGTCAAGTGTAAAGCAAAATCAAAACTTAATAAATTATCTGTTTGTGGTGTATTTGAATGTGCTGCTATTGACTGCCAGATAGGTAACACGTGTAAATATTATATCTCTTTATAGGCCACCCAATGCGGACACAAAAATGTTTCTAAATAGATTAGAATTAGTTTTAAGTCTTATCTTTAAAGAGAACAAAGAAATTTTTTAACTGGTGACTTTAATACTGATATGTTGAATGAAAATAAAACTAAATCTGAACTATTTTCACTTATGAACTTCTTTAACCTAGTGCCTACCATAATGGAGAACACTCGGATAACACCTACTTCCGCTAGCTGTATAGATAATATTTTCACAAATTCACCTTTTGTTTGAGCATTTACCTTTGAGAACTTTGTGTCAGACCATACAGCTCAGAAAATTGTTTTTGAAGTAACAATAACCAAGAGGTAGATGAATATACACGCTGCTTTACAGAATTAAACAAAAACAGTTTTTTGTGTAGCTTAAAAAGTGAAAGATGGGCTTAAGTTTATGAAATAGAGAAGCATAACATACATAAACAATGGGAATATTTTATATCTATATTTAAGAATAAGTTCAATCACCATATACCTCCAAAAAAAGTTTCTACCTTTTCCAGAAATTTTAAATTCAAAAAAAGTCCAAAACTTACAAATTGTAAACAAAGATTGGATATTTTATTGACTCTGTATAAAAGCAACACAGGAACAAAAAAAGAATATGACAATATTACAAATAGGGCAAACAAATCTGATAATAAGATGAAGTGTATGTGGATAATTTGCAGAGAAATAACCGGCCAAACAAAACTAAAAGATGAAACTCAGGTAGAGGGAAATGGGGAAGATACTGCTAATAAACTCAATGATTTTTTAATAAACGTGGCGCCAAAGTTATTCAAATCTGTAAATAAGCTTTCTCATGAGTGTCACATAATAAAGAACGATAAATCAATGTTGGTAAAACCGATAACACCAAAAGAATTATGTGAAATAGCAACTAATATCAAAAATAAACATAGTAGTGGCATAGACGAAATCCCTACAAATATAATGAAATTTGCGGTCAATGAACTTCAAAACATCTTGTGCTATCTCATAAATAATTGTTTTAAAGTTAGCATCTTTCCCAATAACTTGAAAATAGCGATAATAAAACCTTTGTATAAAAAGGCAGCCCTGAACTATTAGACAGTTATAGGCCTATAAGTTTATTGCCTGCATTTTTGAAAATGATTGAATTGGCAATGTGGTGTAGAATAACAAATTTTATGAATATGTTCAACGAAAATCAGCACGGCTATCTAATAGGCAGATCAACACAAACAGCAGTTTTTCAATTTATTGAATCAATCTTAAAATTCTTTGACGATGGAAGTATAGCGGTTGGCATTTTTATGGACTTATCAACACTGTCTAAACAGGGAAATACTGGTAAAGAAGTTGTCTTCTTATCTAGATAATCGTTTGCAGTTAGTAAGTGTAAAAAAAAGCAGTAAAATACATAAATCCAATATACTTTTAAATTCTACAGGAATTGCGCAAGGTAGCATAATTGGCCCAATATTATTTATTATATTTACAAATGACTTGTACTCACAAGTAAATAATCCCAACCAAAGAATAATTAGTTTTGCCGATGACACCAACTTAATAATTGGAAGTAAATCAATTGGTCAGCTACAGTTATAATAGATTCAGACAGAAAATAAAGATCTTCTCTATCAAGTGGCTGACTGGTTTATCAGAAATAAACTAATTTTAAATGCAGAAAAAACAAACATCGTAATGTTTAGAACAAAGCAGTCTAGATCAGAGACTCTCGAGTATTTGGATACCATTAACCAAGGCAGGGTGATGGTGACTGAAACCTCAAAGTTTCTGGGTATATACATAAATGAGTTTCTGGATTGGTCTGATCATATTATTGCGTTGGTAAAAAAAAACTAAACTCAGTATGTTATGGGATTAGAATAACGGGACAATACATGAATGAGAAGACAATAAAAATTATGTATTTTGCTAATTTCGAATCTATTCTAAGGTATGGGATTATTTTCTGGGCTCGAGATGGGTTGCTTCAAAGTACGTTGTACGCAAAAAAGAGTAATACGTGTTATCAAGAAAATGAGTTACAATGAATCTTGCAGATCAGTTTTTAAGGAATTTGGCATAATGACGGTTCATGCATTGTACACATACGAATGTATTATGTTCTTGTTTAGAAATGAACATTTTTTTGATTTGCATTGAATAATAATTACACTACCAGAACAAACAATTTAGACTACCCGTTACAGCGTCTTGAAATAACCGAAAAACCACCACAGTTATTTAACGCATTGCCAGCACGACTGAAAAAAAAGAAAGGGTCTGTTTATGCGAGAAATCAAAAAAATGTTAATTTAGCTGAAACCCTATAAACTGAAGGATTATCTCAACATGTAAATTCATAGTAGCAATTACGTTTATGTCTTAAGATTTTTCTGTTTCATGTGACGTTATTTCGCTATATGTCATGTAACAATTTTGAAATAAAGAGAGTTATTGTTATTATTATTATTATTAATTTTTTAAATAACTAAAACTATAGAAAGGTGAAGTAATAATTTAAGTTTTCGATTGTATTTACCAAATGGTCCTATTATCAAAATATTAATTTGTACTTTTAAATTTAAATCAAATTTAAATGCTTTATTATTAATTATTATATATCGCTGTAAATGGAAACTGCAACACCAAGAAAACAGCCATCGTGTACGATAGTGTCTAGTGTCGCTGCCATAAGCAGTAATCACGGCAGATATCCGACGAGGTATTGAATTGTCGAGATCAGACTTTACTGTATGAATAGCATGATCCATGATCTATCGTGTTCTTGGATTTTGTGACGAGTCGCGTATTTTATGGACGATCCGTTTTTCAAAGATATAGAACACACTTTTAAAAATCCAAGAAAGCTTAACACGTTTATGCATTTTGTAAATTTGGTTAATATCAAAAACATTAGACATTAAGAATTCACAGCGCCCACGAAGCCGCGATTTTGACCATATGTCAATTAAGAAAAAAATATGAAAATATCCAATTAGATAAATTTAATAATACTGCACTAGTTTTTTTTTATATTTAATTTCTGTTTTAGCCTGGTTTCACTTGCCTTTGCCGGATCAATTGGTATGACGTTCATTATTTTGGCATGTGCCCTTCCTCAATTTGCGTAAGTTGACCCCAGCATTTTTTAGCATCTCATTTGAATAATTTTAGTAACAATTAAACTCGTAAGCTGTAAACATCACAGAAAAACTTAATATACAAAGATTTTTCGATTGTAAAAAATGAATATAATAACTTAAGGTTAGTTCAGGTTAGGATAGGTTAAAAAATGACATACAGTTGTTGGTGGTAAAATTTTATAACATTTGTATGGCATCTTTTATTTTTTATGGATTTTTATTGTAAGAAAAACAAAATAGTATACAGTACATGTTTTTATAAAGCTATTAGCGCACTTGTCCCGTTAAAAAACTCTCCGTAAGTGGCTCGTTTTCTAACATAAACGCGTGAGAAAATATATAATATTCTTCATCATCTGCAAAGCAATGAGCGAGTTGCGAATCAATTAAAAATACAATACTCAATTAGTAGCTGAATTGTCAAAAAATTGAACGATACTATCTAACATATAAAACAACAAATATAATTTAAAGTCAAGAATACTGCAGCTAAGCGCTTTTATTAGAGATGGCGCAACACATCAAGATATTCTTTTTGCAAAGGATTTATATAATAAATTTATTATTCTGTATAATTATGTTTTGCACATTGCCACTTATTGAAAATTAAGGGCTACGGTTGTGGACGGTACATAGCAGAAAATGAATTGTGAGTTTATTTATAGTCCAATTGGATTTGGAATGGTATACAGGATGTTAATTAAGTAAGTACGGAAACTTTAAGGAATTAATCCTTGATTGATTTTAAGACCGAATGTTCATATAATTATAGGTTCGCAAAAGCTCCGTTTTCGAGATACAGAGTGTTCAAATTTTAAAAAAAATTCACATTTTTCCATTATAATATTGAATGTTATCAGTTACTTCATTGAAACATGGTACACACTAATAGATATTTAGAGGCTACATTTTGCAAGTATTAAGATATTTTTAATTCAACCACGAGCGTAGATATGGGTAACCTTCTTAGGATTTTCAAGCAAAAAATGGCACGCCACTGACTGTTTTAAACTTTTAAAGCCTTATCTAGTAAGCCAGGCAAGAGGTACACAAAAAGTGTCTCTTGATAGTTTTTGATATGATGAACCCTTTTCGAGAAAATTTCCTTATTCGGTTTTCATGCACGCCTATGGACAAATTTAAGTATGAATCAAAATTGCTCAGAACCAAAAAAAAAATACGAGACAGATCTTATGAAAATAAATTCAAAAAACTATGAAATCGTTTCGGGAACCGTTTGATTTTCACAATAAAAGGACATTGAAATAATTACCAAGTCATTTTTAATTTTTTTAATTAAAAAAAATAATAATTTCAACAAATAAAAACTAAAATATTTCTTAAACCTAAAGAGTAACATTTTCTTAGATTAAGTGCTGGAAATGACCACCTTCGGCCGCAATGCATCCGTCTATTCGTCTCATCATTGAATTACGGACTCTCTCGAAAATACCTGGTGTATTTTTAATTATTATACATGAATTGACTATTCGATTTCGCAGGTCTTCTTCATTTTGAACCGGAGTTTTGTACACCAATGATTTAAGGTGTCCCCATAAATAGTAATCCTATGGATTCATATCAGGCGACCGAGGAGGCCATGGTTGTGGGCCTGCTCTCCCGATCCAACGATTAGGATAAGTCTCATCCAAAAATTGACGAGCAACTAGACTGAAATGTGGTGGAGCGCCGTCGTGCATGTACCACATGCGATATCTTTCTCTAAGTGGAACTTCCTCTAATAGTTGAGGTAGATCGTGCTGTAAAAACCTTTGGTATTCTTCTCCAGTAAGCCTAGGTGGAAGAACATGAGGTCCAATGAGGTGGTCATTGACAATTCCAACCCACGTATTGACAGAAAACTTTTCTTGGAAATTATTTTCTATCATGGCATGTGGATTATCTTCGGCCCATACGTGGTTATTATGAAAATTCATAATAGAATCACGAGAAAAACAAGCTTCGTCCGTAAACAACACTTGACTTAAAAAAATTGGATTTCTTACCACTTTACTTCGTAACCAATAACAAAAGTCTACTCTCAGAGGCAAATCCCTTGGCAATAGAGCTTGCACACGTTGCAAGTGATATGGATATAGCTGCTGATCTCTTAAAATTTGCCATACTGTTACATGGGTAATGTTCAATTCGTGCGCTATTTTTCGCGTACTGGTATCAGGGTTTCTCTCAATTTCGTTTAGAACAGCTTCTTCAATATGAATTGTTCTAACCGTTACGGGTCTCCCTATAACGACCGTAGACCTTTTAAAAGTTCCTGTCTCAGAAAGCCGTGCGTGGAGTCTTATAAATGTTCTTGCGTTAGGTACCGCCCGTTGAGGAAATCTTTCATGATAGATACGTCTTGCAGCTTCAGCATTACCATGAGCCATTCCATAACAAAAATGCATGTCTAACATTTCGCTATTAGTAAATTGAACCATTTTGAACGGAAAATAATCACCGAAACTAAGTTCTAAGAACGACAAATTAATAATTTAATTACCTTATAAGTAATTGTCAAGTTGTTTGCCATACTGCAATAATTGTTTTTCAAAGCACACTTTGTTTAATAGAATAGTTTTCTAAAAACGGTTTTAAGTCTTAAACGCGTATGTAGTCTATTATAATTTTTCAATTTTCTTATACTAGCAAATTTTAAGAAATATTTTAGTTTTTATTTGTTGAAATTATTATTTTTTTTTAATAAAAAAAATTAAAAATGTCCTTGTAATTATTTCAATGTCCTTTTATTGTGGAAATCAAGCGGTTCCCGAAACGATTGAATAGTTTTTTGAATTTATTTTCATAAGATGTGTCTCGTATTTTTTTTTGGTGAGTTCTGAGCAATTTTGATTCACACTTAAATTTGTCCATAGGCGTGCATGAAAACCGAATAAGGAAATTTTCTCGAAAAGGGTTCATCCTATCAAAAATTATCAAGAGACACTTTTTGTGTACCTCTTGCCTGGCTTACTAGATAAGGCTTTAAAAGTTTAAAACAGTCAGTGACGTGCCCTTTTTTGCTTGAAAATCCTAAGAAGGTTACCCATATCTACGCTCGTGGTTGAATTAAAAATATCTTAATACTTGCAAAATGTAGCCTCTAAATATCTATTAGTGTGTACCATGTTTCAATGAAGTAACTGATACCATTCAATATTATAATAGAAAAATGTGAATTTTTTTTAAAATTTGAACACTCTGTATCTCGAAAACGGAGCTCTTGCGGACCTATAATTATATGAACTTTCGGTCTTAAAAGCAATCAAGGATTAATTCCTTATAGTTTCCGTACTTACTTAATTAACACCCTGTATAGGTAAACATTAATATACGCCCAGGGTTGAGATGATTAAAATCAATTGATTAAAATCACGATTAAAATCATGATTTTAATCAATATGATTTTTTTTTTAAATCATGAATAATTTAAAAACAGTTTTAATATAATGTATTTGTTCATACAAAAAATAAAACCCAGACGCATTTTTATGTGGCGTTATTTATTATTTTATTATAATAATCGAAGAGAACTGCTGGTTATTACAAAAATAAAACTTAAAAAAAATTAAAAAATTAAAACTAAAAAAACCTTTTTAATACAAAAAAATACTTAATTTAAACAAAAAAAAATATATAAAAAAACCTAAGTGTTATAATGCTTAAATAGAAATACTAGTTTAGCTGCTTTGTCTCTACCAAGTCTGTTTCTTATATATCTGAATGTACGAATCCATAAGTAGAAAACATCCTTTCGATATCAGCAGACGATGCACAGACACACAAAACAGAAATTATTATAGGGAGCACTTGCTTAATTTCTGAAACATCTTCTTGAGATCTCCACCACTGTACTGCTGTTACATTTTTGATTATTTCCTCTGAAAACAGAGTTTTGTGAAAAGGGTCTGACTTAGCTTCCAACTTAATTAGTAATGTTAATAATCCTGTGTCTGCAAAATATTTGGAAATAATCTCTCTCTTTTCTTCAGCTAGTAATGGATATTCTTCTTTGTTTATTGTAGGATCCAAAATATACGCCAAAAAGTTAAAGGGGGTTAGAGCTTGAACATATCTGTTCTTAAATAATTGATATTGGCGCAAGCTTCTTTCTTCTTTAAATCCAAAACTGTCAAAAATAGCCAGTAACTTTTTCCATATGTAAACTGATTGAGATAAAAATGCACCTTCTTGTTGCATTGCATCCAGTGCTATAGAAATTGGTTTTAGCAACTGTAGAAAATCTTCAGCCATCCTTTTAATACAGATATCTGAAACTTTTTTTTTAAAAATCACTGGATCAATTTGATCTTTATGCTCTTCACATATTAATAACAATTTTGGCCACTCATCTGAAAGTGTTGTATTCCATCGAACATCCTGAGGTAAGACCAATTTCTTGCACCCTTTTTCTTTATACCAAGCATTTGGCAAATGGGTATTTCTGAAGTATTTCACAATATGTACTACAACGCTGGTTGCATGGCCGTAATGGTTGTTTGGAAGCCGTCTTACAAATATAATCGGAATTAAGGTCTTTAGTAGTGTTTTAATATTTCGCGATTTGCGGATATAAAATAAAAAGTGTTCTTTTTTTTGTAATTGTGGTTATAAACTGTGTTTTTTCCGCCAAAGATAGCATTATTCTGAATGATTTGCCTGCCGGTTGAACTTTGGACCGTTCAACGTTATCTGAAAATCAGTGATAGTTTACGTGTTGAGCTGGCTAACGTGGGTGTTGAACGGGTGGCGGAGTTGCCGCTGCTTGTTGGTTTTTCGTCTTGCCTCTGAAATACTGGTTACCCAAAAGAATTGTGATCAAGATGCCCAAGAATAAAAATGAGATCTGTGATATCTGTAATAAGACTGTTCTTGATGATCAACAGGCATTATTATGTGACAAGTGTAACATATGGAAACATAGGGAATGCTTGTCCATGTCCCAAAAAAACCTATATTAAGTTAAGTAAATCCTCAGAGTATTGGGTGTGTAGTACGTGCAATAATGCTAGGAATACTCCCAATAATTCTCAAACAGCTTCGCAGGTAAAAAGGAGCTACACTCTGGCCGATGTCATGGCAAAACTCGAAGAAATGGATGAGAAATATAAATCCTTATTTTTAAAATATAACGAACAAGTAAGGCTAAACGAAAGGCTGCAGGAAGAGCTAAGCAAAATAAAACAACAGTTAAATAGAAATGAGCAAAAAGATTTGAAAAAAAATTTGCTTGTGCATGGAGTACCATATAAAGAAAATGAAAATACGCCAACAATAATAAACAAAATTAGCACCTACCTTGATGTTCCAATAAACAGCAAATTTACGGCCTTTCGTCTAGGGAAGGAGAATGACAAAAATAATGTTATTAAAGTTATCTTTGAGGATGAATCAACAAAGACAAAAATTTTGATCTCCAAAAAAAAATTGAGATGAAGAGCACATATTTGGGATACACGATTATCAAGCGAGATTATCCAATCATCCACCATGTCCAGTAGCCATGCGGGTCCTTCGAACAATATTCTAAATGGAAATGGTGTGAAAACTGGAGTTGTTAAAAGACCCGAGATTAGCAACTTTCAAATTGACTTCTGCAATATAAGAGGACTGAACTCCAACATCAATGCAGTCCATCAACATCTACAATCTACCAAACCTCATGTACTTGCACTAACCGAAACCAAAGTCAGATCATCGATTAGTACGGTCAGCTATTTATATCCTGGGTACGACTTTCAACACCGATTTAGGCGAAATTCTGGCCTTTGTCTCTTTGTCCGGAGTGATATTTCTTGTCAACGAGAGGAGACACTCGAGCCTAACGACTTTGATGTAATGTGGTTTAAAATATCAACGCAGAGAATTACTAAATTCATCTGCTGCCTTTACCGGCCGCCAAGCGATACCCATTATAGAGACTTGTTCTCCTCTCTTGCTAATACTATCGACTTTTTGCAAACCCACCATCCCAATTCCGAAGTTATCATCTTTGGCGACTTCAACATTCATAATGTCAACTGGCTCAAATACTCAAACATGACTGACGAACAAGGTCGTGAAGCCGAATCCTTTGCCATCAGCTCTGGCCTCACCCAGCTGGTGGGTGAACCAACTCGGATTCCAGACCGAGATGGTGATTTTGCTAGTTTGTTGGATCTTTTCTTAACCTCAAACCCCGACTTGTACACTGTCACCGTGAAGCCGCCGTTAGGAACGTCTGACCACAACCTTATTTCGGCACTGAACAAACTACCAATTAGTGCTGAAGAGCCTCCTAAACCACGCAAGATATGGCATTATACATCAGCTAAGTGGGAGGACCTACGGGACCATTTTCGAACCTTTCCTTGGCGGGACGTTTGTTTTACCTCTGATGATCCATCCATCTGTGCAACAGAAATATCGGAGGTTATCCTTACTGGTATGGAAGCCTTCATCCCTTTCTCAAAAAAGTGCCCTTCTAACGGCAAGCCTTGGTTTACCAAAAATTGCGAACGAGCTGTTAAATCAAAAAATTATTTCTACCGACAATGGCGTAAAAATCCTGCCGCCGAAAATCGTACCATCTTTGTTAACGCTCGAAACCAATGCAAGCAAACGATAAACCAAAGCAAGGAAGCACACAACCAGAGGATCAGAGACAAACTTCTTGAATGTCCTAGCGGCTCAAAATCATTTTGGTCGGTAGCTAAGGCCGTCAGTCAGAACTTTACCAAGTCAACCATTCCACCTCTAACACGTTCTGATGGCACCATTGCGACCAAAGCACAGGAAAAAGCAAACTTACTGGCGGAACTATTCTCTTCACATTCAACGGTAAATTTTCAGGGAAGTACTCCACCGAACATTACCCCTGTAGAATCGAGAATGCCCGAGATTGTCTTTCGCCACCGCCATGTTAAGCGAATCTTGGGGAGTCTCGACACTAAAAAGGCTTCTGGTCCTGACGATATTCCAGTCATTGTAATTAAGAGATGCGCTGACGAACTGACACCGGTATTTTGTAGGCTTTTTAACTTATCCTACAAAAAAGGAATATTTCCTTCTTGCTGGAAAACTGCGAGAGTCCAGCCCATACCCAAAAAAGGCAAGAAGACCTTGCCAAACAACTATCGTCCAGTCGCATTGCTCTCGGTTATATCAAAAGTTATGGAAAAGGCTATCAACGAAAAATTACTAAAATACCTGGAAGGCTTCAACATTATTAGTGACCGCCAGTATGGATTCCGTAAGTCTAGATCAACAGGAGACCTTCTCGCTTATGTTACTCATGTTTGGAACAACGCAATAGAACACCATGGGGAGTCCCGGGCGGTAGCACTGGACATTTCCAAGGCTTTTGACCGAGTATGGCACGAGGGGCTCCTAACTAAAGTGAGAGCATACGGAATGCCGGTTCAATTTTGTTCATGGCTGTCGAGCTTTCTTAAAGACCGTTCTCTGCGAGTGGCAATGGACGGATTTCTTTCAGACACATTTAACATCAACGCCGGAGTCCCTCAAGGTTCTATATTGTCGCCCACCCTTTTCTTACTATACATTAACGATCTTTTGGAAAAAACTAAAAATCCTATATATAGCTTCGCTGATGACAGCACACTTGTTTCAACTTTTACTTTGGATGCTCGGACATCGGCTGCTAATGCACATCTCTATAGGCAGCAAGAGGTCTCACATCTTAACAAAGACCTGGAAGAAATTTTGTCTTGGGGTGACAGTAACCAAGTAGAATTTAACGCTAAAAAGACCCAGGCGGCAGTTTTTTCTAAAAAAGTTAATGTTGAAGAACCGGATATAGTTATGGCGGGACACTCAATTCCCTTGGCTTCATCAATTCATTTATTGGGCGTTAATCTGGATAGTCATATGTCTTGGCATGGCCACGTTGCGGCCATTGCTAAGGCAGCCTCGCAGAAGCTTGGAGTACTTTTCCGAACAAAGAACCTCTATACACCCCAACAACTTTTGATGCTCTATAAAGCCCAAATTCGACCATCACTGGAGTACTGTTCGCATATTTGGGGCTCTGCTCCTAAACATACCCTGAGATTGCTAGATTCCATTCAAAGAAGAGCCATTCGCTTGATCGGTGACCATAGTCTGACAAACAACCTGGAAAGCCTTGAACATCGAAGGCAGGTTGGCGACTTGAGTCTATTTTACAAATATTTTCATGGCAAGTGTTCAACTGAGGTTGCCCGCTTAATACCACCCAGAGCGGTGCATGGTAGAAGTACACGACGAGCCACTGCAGCCCACCAGTACGTGGTTCAGCTTAGTGTCCCTCGAACGACACTGTTTCAAAATTCTTTCATCTGGAGAACGTCATCACTCTGGAACGACCTCCCTGAGATCGTCTTCCCCAACGAGTATAGTCTCCAAAGATTCAAGACCAACGTGAATCGTTTCCTGCGCACACGCACCGCTCCTAGAGCGCCATAAAGGATTTATCCTGTAGTGCTGTGCCTTATCATAAAAAAAAAAAAAAAAAAAAACACGAAGGATAAAAAAATATTTTTGAACCACGAACTAACAAAGACTAATTTGGATATATTCTTGGCAGCAAGAGCATTTAAAAAGGATAGAAACTATAAATTTCTTTGGATTGGGGACGGAAATATTTTCTTAAGGAAGGATGGATGAGCACTTAAAAGTCCTTCTTATAAAAGAGAAGGGTCAGTTGGAAAACTAGATAGGCCTCGTGAACAACTAAAAATTGCATATATGAATTTGCAGAGCATTAGAAATAAACTGGATCTTGTACAATGTTTTGTGGTGAGGGAAGATTGTGATATATTTATGGCTACTGAAACGTAGTTAGAGGAGAACGAAGCATTTCTTTTTCAATTAATTGACTACTCTGCTGTCCATTCATGCAGGGCTGGTCAAACAAAGCAGGCCTCAAACAAAGGTGAGCCAATTGATTGGATATGTATTAGCCTAGGTGCACAAAACGTAAAAATAAGTGTCGTTTATAGACCTCCCTCCCTTAACATTCACTATTTTCTTCGGTATTTGGAATCTATAATGATTAAGCATCCTAAGACACACATATTGGTGGGAGATATGAATGTTAATTTATTGAATGATTCTTAAGTTACCACGGATTACCAAAACCTTGTAGCGATAAACAACTTTAAAATAAATAATATGATGGGTGAAGAGTACGCTACCAGAGTGACCAAAGTGCCTAGGTCTCTGATAGATCATGTTCTTAGTGACTATAGACTATAGTAGTAGGTTAGATCTTAAAATTAATGTTAGGGATAACGCTATTTCAGATCACAAATTGATATTGCTAGATATTCGAACTTCTGGACAAATCTATAAGCAAAAGGTAGATTATAATGTTAAATCTGTGGATTATATAAAATTTATAAATTTGTTTACGCAAAACGTCTCAGTTGTAAATGTCGCAACATTTCAACAGTTAATCGATTTAATTAGAGCATGTAAAATGAAGTCTGAGTTGGATAAATAGTGAAATTCTTGAGTTAATGGAAAAAAGGGATAAAATCTATAAGAAAAAGGTCAACCAACCTAAAAACCTGTATGTAGCCTCTAAATTAAAAAAAATCAAATAAATAATAAAATAAAAGCGTTAAAAAAATCGTTAGTTTCAAACAAAATGGAATTTGGCGGGAAATAATGTAAAAAAACAATAGGCGTTTATTAATAGTTTTATAAAGAATAAAGGCAAGGGCCTAGCGACACTTGAAGCACCGGTTCCCGTCAGATCACCGAAGTTAAGCAGTGTCGAGCGCGGTTAGTACTTGGATGGGTGACCGCTTGGGAAACACCGCGTGCTCTTGCCTTAGGGAAGAGTGTAAAATGAATCGACATCAAAACCATCCTATTCACGCCGGACAGGCCGGATGAGATGGGATATCTCGTAGGATGAAGGTGCCGTTTCACACTCCCCAGTCGGTAGACCGCACGATTAAAAACCGTACGGTCGATGACCGGTTCAAGATGGCCTCTGATACGCCGACGACCGTAAAAAATAGTAAATAAAAAAAAATAAATAAATAAAGAATAAAAAAAAAAGAAGTACATATTGATAATCTATTGATTGACAACAATATAGTAAACAATCAACTAGAAATAGTTAATAATTTAAATAAGTATTTCTCTCAGGTTGGTGGATCGATTGTTGAAGATTTAGAAACTGAAATCAATCATCTAAATGTAAATTTTTCTGTGCGTAAAGTGTTTAATGTTACCTCGATCTCCTTACTTCCAGCAAATGAACGGGACTTATTAGAAATCATAAATGAACTAAAACAAAACTCAGCTCCCGGACATGATGGGATTACACTTAGGGATATAAAAAATCTGAGAGAACATATTCTGCCAATTTTGCTACAATTAATTAATAATATACTTCAAAGTGGAATCTTTCCACAAGAATTAAAGATAAGTAAAATTACTCCACTTTTTAAATCCGGTGATAAAAAGAGCATGAATAATTACAGACCAATTTCAGTGGTGAGTGTGTTCTCAAAGATTGTAGAAAAAATTATAAGAAAACGAATGTTAGCGTTCATTGGTGAACACCAATTGACTGATAAGTTTCAGTATGGTTTTGTAAAAAACAGTAGCATAATTAGTGCGGCGGCTGATTTCATAGATTATATCGCAAGAGCTCTAGATAATAAACAAGTAGTGATAGCGGTATTCATTGACTTAAGAAAGGCTTTTGATGTAGTGAGCATTCATGTTCTGTTGGATAAATTATTTAGAATGGGATTTAGGGGTCTTATGTATAATTTAATACAAACATATTTACTCGATAGAAAACAGTATCTCAAACTGAAAGATACAAGTAGTGAATGGCTTTCCAACACTTACGGTGTGCCACAGGGGTCAGTTCTGGGCCCACTGTTGTACTCCCTTTATGTGCTAAATCTTAAGTGCGCCAATCTGGAAGCACGATATTTCACTTTTGCAGATGACACTGTTCTACTATACAATGGAACAGAGGAAGTTGCCCTTAATAATCAAATTAATAATGACCTTAATAACTTATCTCAAATGGCTCTTTTCGAATAAATTAAAAATAAATACTGACAAAACCAAATATATTGTATTTAAGCAGAAAAATAAAATAATAAATGAACTGCGGATTGATTGACATTAACGGTATAATTTTGGATAAAGTATCATCTATAAAATATTTGGGATTAATAATTGTAGATGAGAATTTAAACTGGTCACCACACATGACCAAAATCTCGGAGAAAATTGTTTCAATGCTATCGGCATTATATAAGAGCAGAAATTATTTATCCAAAAAAAGTAAGTTTAATATTTACAATGCATTATTCTTAACACATTTTAGATATCTTCTTCCGATTTGGGGTATGTGTGGGGAGACTAATTTTAATAAAGCACAAATACTGCAAAACAAAATTCTTAAAATATTATTTAACTATGATTGGCGCACTAGCACTAACATAATTTATTCAGAACTAAATTTAAATAGGTTACAAGAAATTTTAGAAATAGAACAATGTAAAATGGTTTATAAAATTCTTCATGGTCAACAAAAATGTAACTTTGATATTATATTTAACCACAATGTGCACAATTACCAAACGAGATCCCAAAATAATATTTATCAGATTAACACTAGGACTAATATAGGTTTAAGTAATCCAATCATTGATACAATTAAAGCCTTTAACAATTTACCTACCTCTGTAAGACATGTAAATAATTATATCACTTTTGTTAGGAAATTAAAAGCATTCAAGTGTGTATATTGACTTATAGCTTTGCAACTACTTAATTAATTTAGATTTTGTTATTCTCGGGGCCAGTGTTTAAAAACACTGATTTGAGAATTTATGGACAGTTGTTGAATTTATTGCATTAAAAAAAAAAACGTTTGAATAAAGGCATTTCAAAAAAAAAATCTTTGGAAAGCAAACTAAGTAAGTGTGCCGAACAACCATATGTAATTATAGGGTAAATGGACGACCCGGTAATTTTTTTCTTCATAGTGACCATGTTGCTCGCATTATCTGTAACAATACTGGTAACTTTACAGTTATATTCATTTTTGCACTTATTTATTGAGTTAATAGCCAATTCGGCAAGATAGTCAGCTGTATGGGGATGACCAGATGTATCTATGCTTTCTAAAAGAGCACTGTTTCCATTCTCTGCAGTCAAAACGACACAGATTATCGGCTCATTATGTATATTGGACCATCCATCTAAGGACATGCAAACAGATTGTCCAGATAACTTGTTAAAACAATTAGATTTTTTTTCTTCAAATATTTCATTCAAGAGCGTTGATGATAACTGAAATCTAGATGGTGGAAGGTAACCAGGTCTTAGCATTTCTATGGCCTTTCGAACCTCTTTATTTTCTATAGCTCTAAAACTGCAATTTGCTGCGTAAACGGCTTTGGCTATTTGTCTGTCCAATTCTTTTTTCTTATCTTGTCCAGTTCGCACAACAAAAGAATCCAAATGACCGCTACTTCCACTATTTTCACGTCCACCTACACTTCCCTTTTCACAGTTATCGCTTTTCTGTTTCTTTGCCAACTGGATAATTTCACTCTACATGGCTAGTTCCAGGCTGTGACTGACAATCACCATGCAGAGTTTCAAGACCACTGCTGATATCACTAGTTTCACTTTTGCAGGTTTCCCAATGACTTTTTTAGTCTGTCCACTAGACCTTGCAATTCTTTACCACACTTTTAACATACTGCTCTACAACCTAGTTTGCCCACCACTTTCTTTTTTATATAATGCTGCCAAACACTAAATTCCTTTCTGCCCCGGCTTGTCATGAGTTCAAATGTTTTGATAGGTTAACCCCTAAAGCAAAAATATTACTGATAACTAAAATAAGTGCGTATCGTTTATATAGCCGGGCGTTTTCTGCCAGTTATTACAAGTTTCGACTAGGCGGCAAACTTGCAATACTGCGTGGACCAAATTTTCACGTTAATACAAGTTTCGACAAAGGCGCAAACTTGCAAAAACTACGCGAACGAAATTTGCATGTTAAAACTTCTCCAGTTTTGCTTCGTATCTGTACTATTCCTGCCTAAAAATATTTGTTTACTTAACAAAACAAAATATAAGCAGTTAGAAATATTTAAAAATAATAATATTTGTAAAAGCTGGTAATTTTTTTTAAAAACTCATTGATAAAAATCATGATTTTTATCAACCCTGTTTTTAACACGCATGGCATTGTACGCTATCCGCAGCGTAACTCAAACTAACAAAAAGTAGTAAAAAAATTATAAGGATGAGCCACTGATTTAAAAAGCGCCTGTCTGCAGGTCTCCACTCCGCTGTTGCAGGCGCTTTTTTGATTTGTGGCACACAGTAGTGGCCGCTCGACCACACCCTACTTACCTGATATTTCTAACTATGAGTCATCTTCGGGATCATCGAAATTAGCCTGATCGCCGGGTGCGACCGGAGGAGGCACTTGTCCGCCCTGCGCAGGGGCGGCTCCGCTTGACGGGAATCGGAAATTGGTACCGAAACCGCGCGATTGCTGTAAAGTCTGCGCGAACATTTCGTATTTGCGAATATCGTTGTCGGAAACTGAACGCCGGGCGAAACGCATCGCTTCTTCAAAGTGAGCTCGAGTGATTTCAGATATTGGATCCTCTTCATCGAGCTTTAAAAAGGAAATTATTAATTTAGTATCAAAATTATTTTTATTACCTTTATGGTCGGCTGTACGCCGTAAATGATAAAATAAAACCAGATAAACACTATTTAACATATATTTGTATTTTAAGCCTAGCGGCTTTGACCTTATGTTAGGTCATCAGCAGGAATACGAATAAGGCTCTGCAAGAGAATAATCCAACTACAGAGATAGGAAGACATATAAAAGATCACAAGTCAAAAATTAAAAAAAGCATAAAAGTAAAAATGTCAAGCTATATAGTTCTTAATACTTATTCTCCTGAAGAGCCTTAGCCCTGATGATAACCTAACATAAAGTCGAAAGTGCTAGGCTGAAAGTATAAATTATTCGCTAATTAGGAACGAGACTCGGGGTAGACCAAATATCACTACCACATACTAAATATGCAATTAGACGAAAAATACATGCTGATTTTTTTCTAAAATAAGATCCTAACGTAAGAAAAATTATGCAGGCAATTAGGGAAGACGATAGCTTGCCTAAAATTTCTGTGCGTGTTTTGTTGTTCACGTTGCAAAAATGAACATAAAATATTTATGAACAAATCGGAAAAGTGCCCTGAAAAAGGAAATTGTGTTGTGGCAAAGAAAATTGTTTGGAAGTAAAATTTATTAGACCGACGAAACTTGGCTTAGTGAAGGGCATACCAAATCAAAAGTTTGGTATGATTTAAATATTACAAATTCAAGGCAGGTATTTATTACTAACGAGGAAAAGCAGGAGACCGATTGTAATAGTGACAAGGCAATATTAAAAACTAATATAAAAAAAACTTAGATATAGCACACTTACCTGAACTAACCAAAACCTAAGTATTTCTTGCATTAACTTTTACTTTAGTTATATTTATGAGATGAGTTCCCTTCTAATTTTACTAATATTTTTGTATAATATTGTGAGAATCGCGTTTGTTAAATAAGTTGGATTTGAAACTATTTTTTGCTGTTTCAAATAAATATAAATAAAAAGAAAAACTAATTATGTGACAACGACCAACAACTGTCGACATGCAGGCCAATAACTAAAATAACTATGTCTGCTATGCCAACAACGTGCTTTTTACCTACCTTAATTATTATCTTAATTTTAGTACCTTTATTGAAATCTAGTCGATTTTTATTAATATTTATCGTGACAGACTCGTGTATCGGCTTACCTTTAAGGGGAAAATTAAAATAAAATTCGCACAAGAAATGAACACGAAGTTTTGTTTACAACTCCAAAAATATACTTTGGGGCGAGAAGTAATTCACTAACCAAAAGAGCAATATCTAAAATTATTGCAAATGATGTAAAAGTTAGAATAATAATTAAAACTAGTACTTTAATTTTTTAAATTTAAGATAAAATTTCTTAATCTCCGTAAAATATACGATTTTCTACACCACTTTTAGGATTTGGTGGCCCTTTTTCGTAGTGCTCTTCTACATGCTGGCCCCCATTCCGACGCTGATGGCCCGTAGGTATTCCGATCATTCAGGTTCAAGCAACTCGTGCCTCGAAGCGGCCATTTTCATCACCATGGGAGTCCTGATATGTTCGTTCGCCCTACCGATAGTCTTGGCCCGGGGAGGTATAATCCTCTGGGGAGCGTGCTGGTTGACGCTTGCTGGTAACGTTATTGTGTACGGAACCTTGCTTGGATTTTTCCTGGCCTTCGAAGCAGATGACTCAGATTATAATATGTGGTAAAATGATGAATGTTGAATAATTAGATATATTTTGTGCCACTATCGTCATTTGATTTAAATTGTTATGTTACATATCTATTCGTATCTCTTAAGGTATTAAGGCGAATACGGATGCGTATTTATCATCATCATTTTACCGTACAAAAACTAAAAACACTTTATTTAGTTAGACGTCTTGATCTAAAATCAAATTAATAAGGTAGAGAGATATTCCGAATGTATCTATTATTCAGTGTGGTTCAATGTTTGGGTTAAAGTGGTATACTTAACATCTAAAATATTAATAAACAGTCCAATTGTTTAGTTAGTTTAGGAAAAAAACTATAAAAACTATGCTTCATTGTGAAATAAATACAAAAACATGGATAAAGTGTTTTTCATAAATATTTTACATTGTTCGAGGGTCTCCCGAGTATTTTGCCAAATCGCGCGGTTTATAAAGCTAAAACCGTCATCTCTGAACAAAGTTAACTGTTAAATAATATCTCACAAACCATTAACGATAACAACCTTTTTGTGAAGCATTAAATTCCTTTAATTCTTAACAGGATTTTATTCGTCCTAGAACTAGAGTTACAGCGCATCAAAATTTACTAAAACTAATTAGCTAATTATAATTTAATACTTCTTAAAACAAACTGTTCAAAATCAAATAGCAGCATTTTCACATAAAAGGCGGCTTTAGCATTATCTTTCAATTGGCGGAATACTCAAAAGGCACCCCAAACAATTTAATAATAATGCGACTTACGCTATTCATGCCTTTAAACAGTTTTGTTCTATTGAAATAATAGTCATACAGATTAGGCAATTCTGAATCTCAAGGTTGATGTTGATTTGTTTTATTTAAGTTGTGTCACTTAACACGTCGAAGGACAGTGGCTGAGTTCATAAGGAACCGTGTTGTGACGGTAAGATTTTGTTGAAGAGGTTTTGAGCAGCTGGGAGGGGGACTCTTAGTGGCAAGAATTACTCCTGCTTGTGAGGGCGGTGACAAGCATATGTTTGAACCAGTACCCAGTGGTGACGGTATTGATTACATTACTTTTATTCTATATGGTAAATCCGCCGCCGTGAAGCGTAGCCATAGTGGTAGATACAATTGAGGATGTTGGATAGCGTCCTCCCTATGTTGACAGTGAATTATATTACGCTGATCAGCATTACCATCCTTCAACGTGTTAATAAAAAGATTCGTCTAGCAAGCAAATTTAGGGTTTTAAAATATTTACTCATTTCCTTAAATTATATTTCATTTTGTGTTAATCTTGTGATTTATTTATAATTTTTTTATAAGCATTTTCCTAATTACTCAACTTTTTTACTTAGCTTGCGGCAAATTTTCCATATGATGCAATATGACTATTGCTTACACTATAGATAGATACTAAAAAAAATCAAATTCGTGCTGCTACATTTTTACTTTTAAAGAAAAATTTCTCAAAATGATTTTTTACCTTTCATTTACTTACCTTACTTTTAATCATTTTTATAGGAGATCTTTATGTATTCTGTTGTTGGATAGACAAGTAAAATTTCCTAACATTGAAGCATTTTTTTCTATTAAACTTATATAAAAAGTAAATAACATTTTGTACAGTTCTAAACATTAAAAAAAAAAAAAACACCTCCTAACACCTTTTTTGACACCTTGTTATTGGAACTAACGGGTGGTAAAACGTAAGCCGCCGTTAAATCAATTTGGTAATACAAAACATGAGGGACGGTGTGTAAAACTCGCTTTAAATGTATGTATGTATTTGTATTAACAGTTTAGCACTCTTATCAAAGCTCTAAAAATCTTCTAATTTATGGCTTTTACCATGGTGATTTTTGTGAGTTTATTGATAAGAATTTTTTGTATGTACACTGTGGAATGGTAATATTAAAATAGTTTAAGAAATAAGAGATAACTAATTTTGTTAGATGATAGGCTGTAGGTATAAAATGTTTAAATAAATGTATTTTTATGATTGACCATAATATGTTTTTATATTGAAAACTATTTACGTACATATGTCATAATATCGGGATTTTTATAGTTATCATTTGTAGATATATTTACTAGAAAATTTCATACATTTATATTCAACTAATTAGAAGTCTCTTTCTTGTTTACGTTACCTATAGCAACGGGACAATTATCGAAATTTTTTCATATTCCTATCAACTTGGAATTAATAAGTGGAAATTTTTTGATATTTCAAATGTCAAAATAATGACATGAAAGTTAAAATTAGTATACCTACAGTCTGTACGGTGGTTCTTTGCCGGTGCGTGACTAAAACCATATGAATCTAATCAAAACTACGAGGTTTAAAAAGTCAGAACAAAGTCTAAGTACATTAACGTCAATATTTTCGTGGCTAGCGTTCAGATTCAATAATAATAACAAATATCCATAATTACTTACCGCCAACCGTACGATTAAAATTGCCCTGAATAGAACAGTTTATAGGATTCAATTGAATTTTAAGGCACAAAAAGGTTTAAAAACAAATTAAAGTTGACAGATCAAAACGATGACTTTGAAATCAATTGACAACTCTGCTAAAAACTTTTCTCTCTGTCTAGCACGTCACTTTGAATTCGAGTCGTATTGTGCAAGCCCGGAGACGCTCTATTATGTTTTTATTCGCACGTCACTTTGAATTCGAGTCGTATTGTGCAAGCCCGGAGACGCTCTATTATGTTTTTATTCACTTTTAAGGCTATAAAATAAATAAAGATGGGAGCTGGAAGTCACATTATCTCTTGATCGTTGATCCATGACGCACCGGCATACATCCACCGTGCAGACTTTATCTTCTTCAATTATCACTTACTAAGCTCAAATGATCTTTATATCCTTCATCTCTCCTAAAAAAGCTTCCGTGGTTGAGTATCATCAGACACAGCACTGCAGGAAAAGCCCTTTATGGCGCTCTGGGAGCAGTGTGTGTGCGGAGAAGCGACTCACGTTGGTCTTGAATCTTTGGTTCAGGTTAGTTAATTGACATTCTCGAGATGAGAGAATTCTTGAACAGTGTCGAACCACGTACGGGCGGGCTGCAGTGGTTCGCCGTATATTTTTACCATGTACCGTTCCGGGTGGAATCAAGCAGGCAACATTAATTGAACACTTGCCATCAAAACATCTATAAAAGAAGCTCAAGTCACCAACCTGTCTTCGATGTTCTAAGCTTTCAAGGCTGTGTGTCAGATCATTATCGCCCATCAAGCGAATGGCTCTTTTTTTTAATGGCATCCAGTAGTCTCGGAGTATGTTTAGTAGCAGAAATATGTGAGCAGTATTCCAACAATGGTCAAATTTGGGCTTTATAGAGCGTTCAAATAAGCTGTTGGGGTGTATAGAGGTTCTTAGTACAAAAGTACCCCCCCCCCAACTTCTGCCAGGCTGCCTTGGCTTATGACCGCGTTAAGTTTAACAACCGATTTCATACGATATGTATCAAAATCGTGACCTGTAATTTTCTCTCTTGTTGATCAAACTGAGTGAGTCTGGTATTTTCTATATTTGATAGTTAGACTTTCGTTAATTAAGTTGTCTATCATGGAAATGCGATCGCCGAGCTGGCTGGCATGCATTTTATGTATGGACTTATTTCTGCTGATTTTCTTCGACGTATTGGATTTTGTAAATTGCTTCTGCAAACATTGGTTAAAATGCCTGAAGTACTGTCGCTTATTCTTTTTAGCGATGAAGTAAATTATCAAGAAATACAAAAAGGAATTTTTACAATAACCATGCGTGTATGGGCTTGAGAAGACTTACATGAGGTAGGTAATTAGAGAACGTTTTCAATATCAATTTTCAATGAACGTCTGGGGTAAAATTGTGGATGGCCGGTATATTTCTACCATTCTACCAGGAAGACTTACCGGTGAGGTGTATCGAAAGGTTTTTCAACAATCGCTACGTACCTGACTGACTTTCTAGAGTCATCTAGAGGATATATAATTGCCAACGAGAAATATTTAATGTATGAACGATGGGGCACCAGCGAATTTTAGTGTAGTTGCTCGTGACTTTTTAAATGCGACATGATATCAAGATCGCTAGATTGGTCAAGATGGACCTCAGTTTATGACCTGCTCGATCTTCGGACTTAAATCCCTTGGCTTTTTTTCCTATGTCTTAAATCATTACTTACACTACTCCAGTGGAAAATGAAAAAAATAGTTGACGGGTGTAATAATGCAATATATGCAATAAGAAACAACCGCAGTGTTTTTGAAAGAGTTCGACAGTATAAGGAGAAGATGGGATGCAAACATCCTAGCTAGTGGTAGTCATTTTCAGCAATTCTTGTAGTTTAGGAAGCTTAAAAGGCCGATTCTCATATACGCTACAACGCGCTTCACTACGCTTGACTTCATGGGGCTACAAAATGAATCTTTCAATCATTCACATGCTTACTTATGTACTCGTTCCTAGTTACGCCGCGCTGCGCTTGGCGTGAATGCGCTTGACGCCTCCAATTGACGGTGGGCTTTTCCAGGCTTCAATGTCGCGTGGTGAAGCGCAGTATCGCTCGATCAAGTACAAGTGGGAATACTGGGAATCACCAAAGCAGCAATGTGCACGCGGCCGCCGCAAAAGTCTAGATTTTAAAATTAGTTTAGCAAGGTTTATTTACATGCTTGTTGCGTTGGAATTTTATTGTGGGTAAAAATGGCCCGTATAGATGATCAAAAAATTGAACAGTTAATTTTAGCAGTGCAAGAATATAAAGAACTGTATGTAATGAGCAATAAAAATTACAGCAATCAATTATAAAGAGATAATATATGGAACGAAATCGGCAAACAAATCGGCGAAAGTGGTAAGTTTTATTACAATTTTTAATACACAAAAAAAATATTAATATTAGGTTTTAAATTATTATTAAATCTACATTATGACTGGATAATATATAAATGTCTAAACTAAATCTTTCATGGTAAACCAGCATTTATTTCATTTTCCTGCCATGGAACTGCACCTTCAACTGATGAAAAGTAATTTTTAAATTTTTCACGAATCTGTACAGCATTCATGGACGATTTTTCTCCAATGTTAGGGAGATTAGCAAAAATAGAGATTGCGTTGTCTTGCTTTTCGTCGTCCAGTGTTTGTAGTAACCTATCGTCATCTTTCAGAAAATTGTGTAAACAAACTGGCTAAAACTATTTTATCTGTATTATCCGGATGCACTTGCAGTTTATTTAAAAATATTCTAAACTTCTGACACAAAATTCCAAAAGCATTCTCAGAAACTCTTCGAGCTCGTGAAAGTCTGTAGTTAAAATATCTTTTCTCGGGCGACAGGCCACGCCCTGGAAAGGTCTTAATAAATAGCTCTTTAGAGGAAAAGCCTTATCACCAACAATAATGTACGGATGAGGTTCACCGCCTTCAGTTATTGGTACATCTTCTGGCATGCCAAACGTACCATTTCTAAGCGATATTCCCATTGCCGATTCGTTAAATATTCCACCGTCGCTGTTTTTCCCATAGGCACCTACATCGACAGCAATAAATTTATATACTGCGTCGACCATTGCTAATAAAACAATCGAAAACGTCTTCTTATAATTAAAAAACAATGATCCGCTGTTTTGAGGCGCTTGGATGGTAATGTGTTTCCCATCAATTGCTGCAACGCAATTTGGGAAATTCCAGTATTTTTCAAACTTCTTTATAAATATTTATAAAATTTTTTTTTATCATTCATCAGTCGCTTGAAAAGCATATGAAACTCTCCCTCTTCCAATCTAGCTCGAAAAATGCTATGTACCCAGTACTCTCGACGCTTTCGCTTTTTTCGTTTTTCATAGTCGTCGCATACAAGCGCTAAAATAAATATCTCCTCATCTGATGATGTGCTATCGCTTTCGAAAGACATAATTTTATACCCTACAAATCTACTTTAACCACTGTTTTCGTTGAACTAACGCGCCTTACCGCCTGGCCTCTCAATTTTGAAGCGCTAATGTGAATAGTCTTCGTCAGTTTGATGCTTTGTCGCGACGCGAGGTCAAGCGTAGTAAAGCGAGGTGTAGCGTATATGAGAACCGGCCTTTTATAGTAATAATTATGTAATAAGATATTTTTTTAAGTACTATTATGGGCACCGCCACAAAAGTAGTTGGCTATTATTGATTGTCCCATTTTGGTTTCTTAAAGAACTGTTTTGATGCCGTTTTCAGTATCGTAATAAACTTTTCTATTTTAGTTTCATAAAGGTAGCATTCTGATCCGAAAGACGGCGACCAGCGACTGAGATCGAGCGGCCTTGTGACCCTCGCGCATGTCGCGCGCATAGAATAGGAGGGGACAGTAGAATACGCCGAATACGCTTCGACGACTGCGCATCCAAATTTGTTGGAACGCCAAGGGGGCCGCCATTTAAAGACGAAATGTCAGATGATATGTCACTTCCCCTACAAATTTGTTTTGTTTACAAGTAAAATAACCTCATTTTCTGTATTCACGTGTTTCGCATTTTTTGCTGTAGGTTTTAAGGGTGCTGTTTTACTATTGAATTGACGATTGTGTATTATTGTTTTTGGTTTATTAAAAATCATGACTTGTTCTGTAAGTGGGTGTAAGCCACAATCATCGGGAATTTCGTTTTTTCAGTAAGTTGGTATTCATATATTTATGATACTTAAGATAAATAATCAAGCAATTACATTACCCATATTTTTCAGGTTTCCACAGGACACAAACGTATTAAATAAATGGCTTAATGCCCTAGGTATACTCGGGAAATGGACTTGAGCCAAACACAAAAAGGTGTGCTCACAACACTTCGACACCAATGATTTCATTTATGCGGAAGAAAAGAAATTTTTAAAGCCAGGAGTAGTTCCTTTATTAAAAAAATGTGACATACCATCAGATATTGCAGCTATACAAGAAACTAGTTCAGATATAAGCAATATAGAAGCAACTACACATCCTTTGTGTCAGTAGATTCAAATTCATCTTCAACGTCTAAGTGCAAGTGCCATAGGGAATAAATCAAAAAGACCCCCAATCGTAAAGAGAAAAAGAAGGTATGTACTTTATAATTTAACATGTTTATTTAAATTGAAAATTACTGAGAATGATTCACTTAAGGATAAGAAAATTCTATTGAGCAGGGGCCCTGAAAAAATATGGCTGTAAAATTTCATTTAAATGTCATGATATGGGCTGCAAATAAACGCTGCCCTTAAAGTTAGGTACCACTATTTCCAAACACACTGTATAAAATGATCATATTGCGTACTGCAGTAGTTTCTGACATTTTCAGGTGGGTAGGTACCTATTTGCCACTAAGCATTTAGATTTTTTCAAATTGTGTGGGTTTGAGCCTTTCCACATAACAGTTTATTTTATGTAGGTACTGAGGTTGGTTGTCAAGTTAGTTTATATTCAAAAAGTTTCACAATATTTTAGTACTCCAAAAAGTGCAACTTGTACAAGCTCGGAAGGCTTCTCTAAATGTAGAACACTCATTCCTTTATTCTCGATACTAGCACTGATAGCAGTACAAGATGAAGAAGAGTTAGAGTGATTAGAGGAATTCACAATTATAGGTATAAAAATCACAAAGTGTTTTAAATAAAATTTTGGTGCCTAGCTTGTTTATTAACAACTTTTGTTTATTTATTATGCCATTTCTTGTCATAACAATATACAATATTATGACTACACTGTTATGTCAAAGGGCTATTATTGACAAAGATCCTACTGCCCACAAATATTAACATGCTGCCATAATGGATCATTGCAGACTTAACAAAACACCTAATTATTAGACATTTACATTTTTATTTAATAATGTGTTTTATACTTTTGGACTTCTTTACTTATAATTGTAGTATTGTAAGGGTTTATATTATTTTTAATTACTGTCACATTGTATGTCTTTAATTTAAAAAAAAATTTCTGTATTGACCTACTATGTAAACAAGCTTTGGTAGTACCATTAGTAAATGTATATGCTGTACTATAAAAATTGGTAATATTTTGTAAAATTTGCTATTACTTTTACCAATATTCACTTTTAATTCATCCTCTAAGCGTAAGTAACATTTAATACTTGACTAAAAACTAAATTACCTAACTAATATAAAATAATAAAAGGTCCTTATAGGGTAAAACTCGTAGAAGGCAATATGTACAAAAATCTATATACATATTTATTTTTATTTTCAGTGCCTCGCCCTCCATTTTCAGAAAGAGCACAGAAATTCTCAGAAGGAAACAAGCTGTTTATCGCAAGAAACTGTACACAGCTAGGTACAAGAAATTGAAAGAAAAAGTGGCAAATGTGCAAAGTGTCTTTTATTCATTAAAAAAACAGCAGCTAGCTGCCTTCAGAAAATGCCTTGGAACATTTACAAAAAAGTTTTGACAGTGTGCCTGCATTGCTAATGGTTCGACATTTAAAAAATGTACAGAATATATCCACCACTCATGAAACATACCCAGCACCATTACGAGCCTTTGCACCTACACTTCATTTTTATTCTAATAGATGATTTATATAACTGATATAGGAAAAAAATATTTATATACGACTTAATGTTTATTATTGCATTGTAGGTTTGTACTTTCATCAATTATTGTCTGTAAATAAATCGCTGTAATATATCTGAAGAGAGACAATTTTGTTAAAAATTATTTACCCTTGTCCTATTATCTGTGTCCCTATCAAAATAAAAATATTACAGCTTTAGTCCTGAAGGCACGAACATATAGTTCCTAAGTTCGTGCCTCGAGGACTATTGCGAACACTTCAAAGTAATAGTAATCTCAGATAGTACATCGAAAGAATTTGAGAGTGTATGTTCTTAATCTTCGGTTTTGTGGTGTATTCTTTTTAAAGAAATTAACCAGGTAAAGACATTCTCATTGTAAAAAGAGCAAAACGCTGTTTACAGTCTGACCTGTACCAAGTGCATTTTTTCATAAAATCAAAGCCAGCGAATGTCTTTTACACTAAAATATTTGGTTTTGATTACGATTTCTGATTATCCCTAGAAATTAGCAAAGTCAACTATATATGACATTCCAAGGATACTAGAATGTTATTATGGAAGTTATATAGAGCTGTTATCACTAATAGTTCATTGATAATTTGAGCCTATGTGAAGTAAAAAAAATGACTTCTATTAGTAGCTCTATATAATATACTTGCCTATCTAAAAATTTGTCATAAAACAAAAAATATATGAGGTTAGGTTACCACCTTTAAAACAGAATTTTAAATTTGGCGCTGTCCAATTGACATTTCGTCTTTAAATGGCCGACCAACAAATCTCACCCATAGAAATAAGAGGGGCCCTCCTATTCTATGATCTCACCAGCCGCGCAGAGGGGAAGCGAGTTCTATTGCCCCTCTTATTTCTATGGTCGCGCGACGTGGTGACCCAGAACCAGTGTTGCATTAATTTGGTGGTTGTGCACTTTTCATGAGAAATCATTTCCGACAATTTAACAAAAACGTTTATTGGAAAACGAGGCAGAAGATGAGATATTTGAGTTGACGTTACCGCTAGAAAAGACATAAAATTGACTCAATGTAGGGGAGAACCGGGCAGCCCCGCCCACCTAAGCTTATTTGGGTTTTAAAAATAATCTGTGATACTTATCTTTATTAGTGGGTATGGGGTAGAAGACATAATACCCTTGTTATATGTTAATTAATACTTTTATATTTCCTTTTATCAAAGAACGCACTCGGAAGGTATCTTATTTAAAAGTGAAGTTCCTAATATTTCTATCGAGCAAAAGCTTATAATCTTAACTGTCTTTGTGTTATATCAAATAAACAAATCTAGATATTGAGAATTTAGTCGCTCATTTAGTTAGAGTATCAAATTCATAACATAACAGTAATAAAACTTGATTTATTTTTGTTCGCTTTTATACAGTCAGCCAACACGCCCCCTCAAAAATTAATCAAAAACTTTATCCTACGCATTATAAGTAACATTATTACAAAATTACTTAAATAACAATTTTCACTTAATCTAATACCTTCCTTGTACACCCTGGGAGAAAATAGACAATATGGTCCAACATTTGTTGCTAGGATTAGGAAAACCTAATCAGACCATTAACCTTACTCTAAACCTAGTTTTAAACGTAGTTCCAAAAATTTCGAAGACGCCAATGGCTTCGTCAGCATATCAGCTATTTGGTTACCTGTAGGAACATAAATTATTTTAATTACATTTTTCTCAACTTGTTCTCTAGAAAAATGATATTTGATATCTATGTGTTTTGACCTTTTATGACTAGTTGGATTATTTGCAATACTTATACAACCACTATTATCCTCATAAATAATAATTGGCTTTAAAACTTGAATATTAATACTGGTTGCTAAAGATTTTAACCACAAAGCCTCCTTTACAGCTTCGAATAAAGCCATATATTCTGCTTCCGTCGAAGAAACTGCAACTGAGACTTGTCGTTTTGTATTCCAACATATAGTACAATTTTCAAATAGTTGAAATATATATCCTGTTGTACTTTTTCTATCACTTCCTTCACAACTTCCCCAATCAGAATCAACGAAACCTATAAGAAGCTCATCATAATTTTGCCGTTTGTAGATTAATTTAATTTCTGTTGACCCTTTTAAATAACGTAATACCCTTTTAATACATTTCCATAGCTCTTGGTTACTCTTATTCATGAACCTACTTAGAATATTTACAGCTATACCTACTTAAATCAGGTCGCGTACATAAAGTCTGTGCGTTTTAAGAAGTCCGATATCGGATTAAATCACCAAGGGATGTTATCGCTTTTAAAACAGTAAGTCGGTTAAGTTACAATATCTTCGCACCTTCGCTATACTTGATCACACCGAACATCCCACTGGTTTACTGTATTCTATTACTGGGCGAAATCAGAGGTTTCAAAACAAAATTATCTTAGAATTACGCGTTGAGCATAAATAATAATTAAATAGATAATTAAATTATTTTGCTATTATTATAGTTAAATCTATATAATAATCGCTATTTTCCAAAAACCAATTAAAATTTGCTGTTGTTGACGAATTAGCCCTCAAATATGAACATCAAGTTTTGAGATTGCCGCCCTACCATTGTCATTACAACGCAATTGAATTGGTATGGGGTATTAGCAAGAACTATTATGACAAACATGCCTGTAAAAATATCGGTAAGCCTAGCGTTATAAAGTTATGGGAGGAGGCGCTTAGCCAAGCGGGCAAAGAAGAATGGCGGAAATGCATTGAACACACAGAAAAAAATATTTTTGAATCTTATGAGACAGAACAGGTTATAGACGAAGTAAGACCGTTAATTATTACGAATGATGATGATGATGACGATGATGTTGATTCTGATGAGTCTGAAAGCATGTGTGAAATTTCAAATGCAGAGGAAGACTACTTTTAGTAGTACCTATCTACAAGTCGCAGTATGGCAAGACTACAAAATCGGTTCTTTTTAGAACCAAAACTTTATAAAAAAGAATTTGTAAAACTAATTTGTCTGAATACTACAAAAGCTAAAAAATTATTATTTTTCTTTACCTAAACTAATTTTTTATTTACTTTAAATTATTTTATTTAGAAAATGTAATTCATCAACATCCAAAATTACCTTCAATATAATTTATTGTTTGAGATCCACCGACATAATGCTCAAGAGGTTTTATGGCTTAGCGGACTTCTTAAAACGCACAGACTTATACATTAGACAACCGATAGCATTTCGGCACGGAGAATTAAAATTTTCTTCTGAATTTAAAGCTTTATAGTCTAATTTACTTTCAAGAGGATTTTTGACAGGTTTACTATCGGACATTTTAAATTTATTTAAAATTGTTTTTATGTATGCACTTTGATCTAAACTGATTTGGGTATTTTCACGTATTATTTTAATTCCTAGAAATAATTTTATTTCTTTTAAGTCTACCATTAAAAATTTCTCCATTACGTAATTTTTGACACTATTCATTGTTTCAATATTAGCTGTTATTATTACAAGGTCATCTACATAAAGAACTACATAAATATTTTTGGTTATATCGCCTCTATCTAAAATATAAATACATCTGTCTACAGGTGAGTTTTTAAAACCCTTCTCTGTAAGAGCTTTCTCAAATTCTTCAAACCAACACCTTGCTGCCTGTTTTAAACCGTACAGGCTTTATTTAACTTACATACCTGATTTTCATTACTTTTAACTCCTTCAGGAACTTTCATATAAATTTCCTCTTTCAATTTACCGTTAAGAAAAGCAGTTTTTACATCCATATGATGAATTAATAAATTGTATTGATTTGCAAAAGCAATAATAAATCGAAAACTAGATATTCTAGCTACTGGGGCGAACGTTTCGTTATAATCAATCATATATTTTTGACTAAAACCTTTTGCTACTAGTCTAGCCTTGTATGTTATTGGGTTTCCATATTCATCATTTTTTAGAGCAAAAACCCATTTACAACCAACTATGTTTTTATTATTTGGTCTTTCTACTAATGTCCAAGTATTATTCATTAACAAAGAGTTTAATTCGTCATTTACAGCACGCTCCCATTCTACCCTATCATCCCTAGTTTGAATTTCTTGATAAGAATTTGGGACACTACAAATTATAGATTGAGCACATAATAAATAGTCAGGAATACTATCCTCATTATAAGAAATAGGCGATAAATTTTTAATTATCTCGCTAGATCAGGGGCGGCGCGCTTAATACTTTGTCTATCTTGAAATGAAACCTTATTTGAATGAGTTGCATTTTTACTTTCAGAGTTTGAAGACTGAATCACTGATTTTGACAAGTCAGAAAGATCAGTTTCATATTGAGGTTTTTGAAAATTAACCCCTTCAGGCTTAGCTACAGGCCTGGATTTTAAATAATCAGTCTCGTCTATATTTACATCATTACATCTCTCACTGCAACGAACTTTCGCGATTCCACGTCCCATACTTTATAACCGTTTGGCAGATAACCTACTAGTATACCTTTCCATGATTTTTCATCAAATTTTGCTTTACTAGTTTTATCAAGCACATACACCGTTGCGCCAAAAACTTTAAGATATTTTATTTGCGGCCTTTTACTATGCCACATTTCATATGGTGTTTTATTCTGATTTAGAGCCTTAGTTGGAGTTAAATTTATTAAATAAGTAGCAGTTAACACTGCCTCCCCCAAAATTCTTTATTGAGATTAGCACCGTTTATCATCGTACGAGCTTTTTCAGTTATGGTCCTAACCATACGTTCTGACACACCATTTAACTGTGGGGTTCGTGGAACTGTCAAATGATAACTTATGCCCTTCTCTGTACAATAAAGTTTCATCTCATTAGACAAATATTCTCCACCATTATCGCAATATAAGTGTACCAGTTTTAAGTTAAAATGAGACTCACTCTTGGCAACAAAATCCCTAAAAACTGAAAAGACATCTGATTTATTTTTAATTAAATATGTTGCACAGTAATGAGTATACTGGTCTACAAATAAAACAAAATAATTTTTATCATTAACTGTTAATGGAGTTATGGGTCCACAAACATCGGAATATACTATAAATAGCGGCCTTTTTACATAAGCTTTATATTTTTGTTTATTAAAGGGTAACCGTGTTTGTTTACCATTAATGCAAGCCTCACATAAACTCTCACTAGGCGTAATATGATCTATAAGATTGACATCAACAATCATTTGCTTATTTTTCAAGTCTATAAACTTATTTTTACTGATATGCCCTAATCGCTGATGCCATATCTCATAATTTGTTTTAACTAAATTTAAAGAATTCGAATTATAGTTTAATGTTTTATTATTTACATTGAAATTAATTGAAAATAAAGTGTTTGATGGCTTACCTTTCATTACCATCTTACCACTTTTATAGATTTCAACGCCTGACTCGTTGAAAATCACTGTCATTCCGGCAGCTTGCATCTTTGAAACTGAGAGTAAGTTGTAGGGGACATCGGGGCAGTAGAGAACATCTTCCAAAGTTCCTTGGATCCCCACATTGGTGGTAACTTCCAGTGAACCCTTCTTTGATACAATTATGAACTGACCATTCTTCGCCACAGAGATTTGTATTGGAGTTTGAAGTGCAGAAAAATGTGTGCTTAAATCACTTCTGTTGATTATGTGGTCGGAGGCTCCGGAATCCAAAATGAATGTGATTTTATTATTACATTCTTGCTTTCGATATTGATTTCCAAGCATAAACGCAAAGCTTGAATTGTTATTACTTTCACCATCTATCTGAACAGTTTGGACTGTTCTTTTTCTTTGGGTAAATTTATTTTCTTTTGTCTTTTTATAGTAATAACAATCGCGTTTAAAATGACCTTTTCTTCCACAGTGGTGACATTTAGGTTCTCTCTTATTTATTTTGAAGTTATTATTTTTGTGGAATTTTATAAATTTTTGATGTTTTGTCTTGGTAATTGATTGAGTTTTGTTATTATTTTCGCCATTTGGTTTTTTCTCATTAAAAAGTACTTTGCCACTTGTGTCACGACCTTCACTTAAAAGTTTAACCTCATGATCCAATAATCGCGTTTTTACAAATGCCACACTTAAATTATCTTCCGATAGTGTTTCTATTGCTGTTATCACACCATCATAATATGAATTTGGAAGTGTCAACAACAAATGTGAAACTTTGTCTGTTTCTTCTAGTTTAGCTCCTGCAGCCAATAGCTCACTTATTATGTCGTCAAATACAGTAAAGTGTTGTGTTAAGGGGGTATCCCCCTGTAGTTTTAAACTTAATAGTCTTTTTCTTAAAGCTAATTGTGAAGCTAAACTTTTTCTTTCATAAATGGCATCCAAACTTTGCAATACTTCTTTTGCGGTGGTTTCGGCTTTCGCAAAACCCAAATACGCGTCCGAGAGATTTGCAACGATTACGCTTTTCGCGACCCGTTCCGCTTTTTGCCACTCGTCTGTTAAAGGTTCAGGCACTTCTCTGTCTATTACAGTTAGCACGTCTAGTTCAGATAATAGCGCTCTTAGTCTAAATTTCCACACACTATATTTTTCACCATCAAATGGTTTAATGTTTCGTTTGCCACTGATATTATCCATTTTTGCGTCTTTAAAGTCACTTTTGATTTTTCACTTATTTTTAACAACAAATATTTTATAACACTACAAACAAAGGTTTTTAATTAAGTCACTTATTTTATAAAGTTAAAATTGCGTAACGTGGGCCCATAACCTATTAGTGGGTATGGGGTAGAAGAAATAATACCCTTGTTATATGTTAATTAATACTTTTATATTTCCTTTTATCAAAGAACGCACTCGGAAGGTATCTTCTTTAAAAGTGAAGTTCCTAATATTTCTATCGAGCAAAAGCTTATAATCTTAACTGTCTTTGTGTTATATGAAATAAACAAATGTAGATATTGAGAATTTAGTCGCTCATTTAGTTAGAGTATCATATTCATAACATAACAGTAATAAAACTTGATTTATTTTTGTCGGCTTTTATACAGTCAGCCAACAATCTTTTAATTTAATAGCCTATGTAATTCTTTGGTATATTGTTTCTCGGAGCATGTGCTAAATTTGACCGAAAATTTTTTTTTTACTGAAAACAGGCAATTTTAAAAAAAGTCTGAATCGAGCGGGGGTACCCGAGAGAGTTGGCAGCCCCGCCCAACATATCGGGTAACGCCGCTCAAGGGCATTAATATTAATTTAAGAATATAAATAAACAAAATGAAACAAACTCTGTAGTTAATAAAACAACTATGTTTATTATTAAGGCATCCTACACACAAAAATCGCAAATAAAGCGCTTTGAACCTTCATGGCCCGTACAGCTTTTGTGGGGCCACTTTTTACATAAACCACATTTTTCTTCCTTCTTCAGCTGTTTTTCCTCTAGGTATTCTTTTTCTGGTGTGGCTGTTAAAACTTTAGATGTCATGGAACGTCGAGTTTTTTTTGCAACTCCTGTGCCTTTTTCTTGGTATTAACTATATTGGTGATAGTTCTTTAAATTGAACATATCTTTTAGGTTTCTGGGCAGAAGCTTTGGAGGAACTTGCTCCAAAATTAATAGCATCGCTCTTGCTGACATTTTTAGGCTGACCTACATCAGTAGATGCTTTGGAGGTGCTTGCTTCAAAATTAATGGCATCCCTCTCTCCAACATTCTGAGGCTGAGCTATGTCAGTAGATGCATTAACATATTTGAATATTGGATGCTAACTTCCTCATTATCATCAGTTACTAGACTGGTTGAGGGAACCACGGCTGGAAGGAAATCATCCTGGCTAAATATGGAAGGGTTATAAGGCCAAACTCCACTAACTTAAAATCCTTTTTGGGCTTTTTCTATTGATGCGATCTTTACAAATGCCTTATTAAATATTTCTGCAACATCATAGGGAGTGATTTTTTGATGGGGATTTTGTCTCATAAAAGTGGAACACTCGTTGGAATATGTTTTTTTTTTAAGGGACCGAATACAGTGAGATCCAAGGGTGGGAGAGCTTGTGGCTCGTGTGAGGCGAGAAAGATACCACAGTAATACCATTTGCACGGCAGAAGTTGTAAGCTGGTAGAGAGCAATGGCTAGTATGATTATCGACGATGAGTAGAACAGGATTATCAATGGAACAAACAGTATGAAGTTTAGAATGATGGAGCCACTCAACAAATAACTCCTCTGTTATCCACCCTTTCAAAGAACAGGTGTATTTTGCACTTACTGGGCCATTTCTTTTTAGCTTATCAGACATCCTTGCCCTTGGGTATATAAACATCGGCGGAATAAAAGAACCTGATGCACTAATACAGCCACACACAGTAATATTCCGCCCCTGTTCGTAGCTAACCGCTTTCCCAAGTTGTTTGGCACCTTTTGGACCAATATGACTTTCGTCGGGACTTGTACGGTGGTAATACCTGGCTCGTCTATATTAAAGATGCGATGAGGTCCAATTTGAAGCTTTTCCAGTGTACTGCCAAGATTCTTGTAGAATAATGCAACACTTTCTTGATTAAACCCAGAAATTCTACCTAAGCTCGTTGCCTCTGGTTTCCTGAGACTAATGTGTGGGTTTATTTTCATAAAGGCACCAAACCAGTCTTTTCCTGCCATTCTTTTAGTTGCATTAAAACGATGGGTGATAGAGTTTGACTCAGCGTATTCAAATATAAGTTTCCTCAAGTCGATTGGGGTCAGCCCATAGAACATTTTTGCCAAATATATGCAATGTTGCACTATTTCACATTCCTGGTCATTAGTAAAAATTGGTTTGTGGCGACCCAGCTGAGGTTTAGATAAATTATTGGATTTTAAACGGTCCTTTAGCGTTGAGAATGGAATCCCTGGAACCATAATAATCATGATAATATAAAGCCCTCAGGCCCTTCTAAAATATTTATTACCAAAATTTCTAGCGCTTTGTCTTATTCCCATCCCTTCTCTAACAGCACGTAAAGCCCGTTTTAAATCTTCAACGCTCCATGAGCCCCTATTTGTTTGTCTTGGTCTAGAATGGGACATCTATAACCAAACACTTTATTAAGAACAAGATACAAACCGGCCGGATAGCCCCGCTCAGTCTGGGCGGACATACCCGATTTGTTAATTTTTCATAAAGTATTTTTTATCCAAAGATGATAGCAAGAATATCAAAAAATTAATGTCTGACAATAAAATATGATTAATGATCTTCAATTTGATATATAAAAATAGTTATTTAATATAGATTTTGTTCACTTACAGTGTTTTAAAAATTACATATAACCTATACCGACCTACCACTTGGAACGTTTATGGTCGACTGCACGCGACAAGCCGAAATAATGGCGCAATTCCTCCGTAAATCTTCCTTCTGCCTTGATACACGCGCTTGGCGATAGATGCCGCCAGCAATACATGATTCGTTTGAATAAAAACACGATGAGCGGGGCTACCCGGTTCTCCCCTACACATCAAAATCAAATTAGCGATGCTTTCAACTGCTTATAAAAATGCATTGCAAGGATGAAAAGTTTAGGACGTATTGTAAACTAAATCGGACACAGTTTAATGTTGTCCTCAGTTTAATAAATGAAGACTTTGATAACCGAAAAAAAAAACAGTCATCATAAAAATAACAGGTGAATAAAAGCTCTTTCTTACATTAAGGTAAGAATCCGTAAGCAAAGCCATTTTTTTAAGTACTTGTTTTTTATACGTGATGGTTCCTTTACCTGCCGGCATGACCCAGAATGCAGGATTCTATTTTATTTTATCTCTGAAGATTTTATTTTGCCTCGCTTCTTAAGCGGGTGAATCAAATAGGCTGGTGAAGAAACTGCATATTCTATAAGATTGTGATTAATTTGTCATGAACAGGACAGTAAGTCCCTCATAATAAATTATTGTTAATTTTTGTTATCTTTTTTAGATTTTTCACTCTCGTGCCCGAACAAGCACTAATAAAAACGTTTTTCCACTACTAACCTATAACATCGCCATTATTGACCGATTATTAACGTTAGAAATCGTTTTTCTCTACCTTATAAGTTATTATTGACCATGGTCAATAATAAGGCATTGAAATCCATTATTGACCGATCTTCAAGAATCTCTTTGAACGCAGGTAACTTCATTTTTTGATTCTACAACATGAATTCATAAACATGAATAACCTGAAAGGTGATTTCTTGTGATTAGGCAACCAGATAATTATCAATACATATTAGATTATTAGAGATGCTTGATATTGTAAAATATCGATACAATCAACATTTTTTCTGCTTCCATCCTTAATTCTGGAGGTGTACACATAATAATATCGCTAACATTTTTTTCGCCCATTTTTTAAAAAAACGGAAAACTCGTGAAATCTGATGACATAAATGAACAAAAATTGACATTAACAAAGCCACCTAACAAAACAACAAAATATTTTGCCAATTCCAAAGCGCAGGTAACTTGATTAAAAAATATACTTATATACCTACCTATAATTTTTTATAATTATTAATACTATAAAGATAAATGTCTTATAAAAGTTTGTAGTAGTGGAAAAAATATTATATTAACCACGGTTTAGACAGCTTATAGCCCTCGCGTCTTAAATCCCTCGTCGCTCCGCTCGCTCGGGCAATAATGATGGCTGTCTAAACCTTGGTTAATAATATACTATTGTTTTCAAGTGTTTCCTGTCATTTGCGTTTAATTTCTCTAAAAACATTTCTGCCAAACAACCCCCACCCTGACGACTGTCGACCACACCAGCAGAACAGGGAGGTTTCGGTACAAGATATAGATATTATTTTATTTGCTTAAATGGTTTTAATACCTATACTACCCTGAGTTACCAAATTTTTCGATTTGTGCGTTTATTGTTAATAATTACCATCAACAATTATATTATTTTGAAAAGCTTAAAAATGCCCTAATTAAATAAGAGAAACATATATGTAGGGTGCCTTCATCTACAAAATTATATGTTTGCTTTAAATCTCGAAAAGTAAGACTCCCAGTAAAAAAGAAAAAGTAAAGACGCCACTGAAGTATGCTCAAAAAACCTCTCAGAAACAGTTTGCATTTTTTCGATAAATTAAAGGATATCCGAAATATAGAGGTTATTATACAGAAAGCTAATATTTTCAAAACCACCTGTACTGATATATTATAAGAAACGGGTATTTCTAATTTACTGTCAGTTGTCTGGTCTTTGGTTGTGAAAAATAAAGTGCTGCCGTCCAGGGCTCGTCGGTGCCCTAAATAGTACCTGCCTACGCCTTTGCCGAGCGAGAGAAAAAATGGCCGTGTTTTTTTGTCGTGGTGATAGATTTGCCCAACACTCTGAGATGTACTATACGGTTAATTCCTCGACGTTCTGGAGCTCGCTGTTTAAAGTTAAAACAAATTCGTTGCTGATAACCTTGTGGGTAATATTTCTGGGTGTTTTTTGCTTTTACAACTGGTATTAGGTAGGTGGTAGAGTTTCTTTTATTATATGTTGAAAATTTTATAATTTAGCAACCAAGGCCAACTTGTCCCGTCGAAGCTTAAGGGCTGGGGGGCGAATATAGATTTTTGACTAATCTTTATTGTCTTGGTATTAGCCCGAATATTCAATTAAAGATCTCGACCCCACGGCGCTGTTTTATTTCTCGAAGAAAACCAACGACTCACGAAAATCCCGTTACAGCTTACAGTAGCTTAAAAACTAAGAAAGCTAAGACAATTCTATTTCTGGTATCTTTTATTTGTCGAAAAAGTAGCGGAGTAATGTAAAATCCGCAAGTCTATCTTTACTATAGTTACCGAGATAACTTGCAATTACATCGAAAAATAGACTCCTTGGACATACTATCAGGTTCATACTTTTGAAAAAGGTTTACGAACATAAAAGCAACTTTTTTTAACCAGTGACGTGCACTTGCACTACCTTAAGAGAAAATAATTTCTAATATATTATTTTTTCGAGTTTTTGATAACAGTACATACTATAAGTATGAGGTTCATATGTTGCCAAGAGGTTTAGGACCATAAAACCATTTTTTTTTAACCAGTAATTTACACTTTCACACTACCCTAATTCGAGAGAAAATATCATTAAATACCTATGGAATTTGTCTTTTGAAAAATGTTTATATCTATATACCATCGGAAGAAAAAAAAGTTTATGCTCATAATATAATATTTAAATGCCTTTATACACAATTCACGTAGTCTTCAAAAGAAATTGTCGATGAGAAGTTAAATATTTAATATATTATATAATAATAGAATATACATGATTAAACATATATATAATTGAGAATGGTACTGTACCATAACGAAGAGAAGTAAGAACAAATTATACCAAGAATACCCGAACCAAGAAATACTTTTAAATATGTATTTTATGTCCACGGATGGGGGTTACAAGAGGACAAATGGACTAAAAATTGAAAGATACGAAAAAAAGTCAGTAGTTAAGCTATGTGACTCCCAACCCAAAACTCCATAAGAAATAACATTGCCCTGAAATCTGCAGTTTTATCACCATTTTAGGGCGTGGCACTTTTCCTGGAAGCCACCATCCTCTATTAACCTAAGTGGAACCCAGCTACTATCGCCACCTAGTGAGCGACGTCATAACTGTTCGATGCCGGTAATATAGGGCCCTATTGACCTGTGTGGAAACCTCCACTGCAGTCACCTAACCCCCCACACATTATTCTAACCTAACTTTTGTCCCAACGGAACCCAGATCACGTGTTACCCCGATTATATAGTAACATCATTGTAGGGGTGCCACCTAACGGGGAGAGATGTACGTACCTGTAATCTTGAGACCTGTAGCGCCACCTGCTTTTCATATCTTGTTTACCGCGATGGTAGGTATGACGTTGTAAATCACTTAAAATATTTTAAAATATAATAATACCATAAAAAAGTTTTTGTCCTCGGTGGGATTTGAACCAGGAACCTCTGGAGCCGAACCTCAAAGCCTTGCAAAATACACTACGAGAGCATATACATTAAAAGAGTTGATCAATGTTGACAAGCTAAAAATATGGGGAACCCGTCAATTATAACGTATAGGTGGAACAAAGGACCCAAGTGTGGAGACGATGGGCAAATGGCGGCAACATGTTTTTGTCTACATAATATTGCTACATCTGTTGCAGTATGCATGCGCCCTAACATGTCATCAATGAACATTGTTAGAGGTCGCGTGGCACGTAATTAGACAACTGGGGATCTAGTTTGTCCTTTTGGCAAACAGTATTTTCAGACGCCATCTATAATTACGTTCGCGCATACCCCCGCCATCTGAGTACTACCTGAACTTATGCAACCAGAAGCCCCTATCAGCAAATATTGCCTTCACCAATTTATTAACAAACCTAAGTGCGGCGATGATGACAAAATGGTGGTAAACCTAGCTTTTATAATGCCTTCACCATTTTATCGACAAACCAGTACTAATGGCGTTGCCAAACCAATATTTCCCCTTATTCAACATAAAAATTGTCGAAACGGCAACACCGCCGTTCCAATACTGAAAATTTAAGAAAATACGCTTAGGCCATCTTGCAATAGCCGTCCGCAACAGTACCAGTCATGAGTGTATAATTAAATAAAAATCAATCAATTTTAAAACTTTTTTATTTACAACATAACAATATCACTTACTATCACCCTGGTATATTACATTAAAGGAATAAAAAAATTTGCGTAAAATAAAAATTTTAAAACTTTTTACATTTACAACATAACAATATCACTTACTACCGCCCTGGTATATTACATTAAAGGAATAAAAAAATCAGCGTAAAATAAAAAGACATCTGTAATCATTTAACAACGTTTTATGCCAGAAATATATGCAGTTTTCAAGTCAAATGCACTATTACAGCACTAGTTAACAAAAATATTTAAATAAGACAAGTATCTTGCATCAAAAATAATACCTGAACGAAATAAAAATTTGGCACAAGACACTTATCGCCAATCTTGTATATAGGTACAATATATTATAAGTTCAAAATTTAGTGAAAAATATTTACAGTTAAAACTAAGGATTAGAAACATTTACCGTGCAAGAATAGGTATATCTACATACAATTAAAAAACTAGGACTAGCAACATTTATATTAGGAACATTTACCGTGCAAGAAGGCATATCTACATACAAACTTAAAAACTAACAAAAAAAAAAAAATGAATGGAAAAAGAATGGAAAAAGACATTGGACATAATGTGCAATATTCGCTTATAGATAGAATATTATCCTTAACTTATACATACAACTTGAAACGAGGGCAAGAGCAAAAATACCTGAACAACACTACACTTACCAGAGGGCACTCAGTTTAAACAGGGACACGACGTGAACGTGGCCCATATTGTCCCCATTCGATTTTTATGGAAAAACGAATTTTCAAAGCAAAACCAAATTATACCACAAATGGTTCTATATATAACATAATATACGGCTCTTTTTAAAGTTATACAGGGGGAATTTTGGCCTTCTTTTTACTGTATAACCAATATGGGCTCTTTTTAAAGTTATACAGGTTAGGATATAATATGTGTGCGTTAGTATTTTGGCCTTCTTTTACTGTACAACCAATATGGGCTCTTTTGAAAGTTATACAGGTTAGGATATAATATGTGTGCGTTAGTATTTTGGCCTTCTTTTACTGTACAACCAATATGGGCTCTTTTGAAAGTTATACAGGTTAGGATATAATATGTGTGCGTTAGTATTTTCGCCTTCTTTTACTGTACAACCAATATGGGCTCTTTTGAAAGTTATACAGGTTAGGATATAATATGTTGAACTGAACAGACCCTGATCAACAGACCCTGTTGAACTGCCCTGTTGGCCTGTTGACCTGTTGAACAGGCCCTGTTGGCCTGTTGAACAGACCCTGATCAACTTAGTCATCCACATGCATAAGTGAGCAATGCCCCCATGGTAATGTGCCGGGTGAAGATTTCGATATTTGCCGCTTATCATCATAAGGGCTGAGACCGATTTTAGTTTGTTTTATAGTATGTAGCTCATGTTTTTGGGACCTAATTAGACGCTGTGAAATAGGCTTTTCCAACCAAGTTTCAAGGCAGGTGACGTAATCTTCAAACGTAATTTTATTTTTAATAACAGACCTTTTAATGCCCTTTATCTTTTTGGTAACGCCCAAGTTAGATAAAACCTTATCAATTTCCGCCCGCTCTTTGTTTCAATTCTCTAGTTTTACCCGTTCTTGCTCAATCTCGTCTGGAGTATAAAGCAGTTTAATAGCATACATTTTAGACCTAAGACCAACAAAATGGGTCATAATGCGGCCATTGTTCTCATCTTTCATCATTCCCAGCACCTTTTTGTTCACTTGTGGAATCGTATAAACGTTATCACGGGCATAATCTGAGGTATCAAAATAATCGTTACAGTCTCGTTTCATTATCTGATACACATCGTGGTTTTTAATTTCGTAAATAAGACTATCAGTGTCTGTATACAATACACTACAGGTGTCAAAACGTGGAACCATGTACTCGTAGTGAAAGCCATAAATCGTAGTCTTTGCCAAATCAAGAATACACATGCCGACATAAATCGGCTTATTAAAATAAATTTGTGTTTTTGCAAGCTCGACAATTACTAAATTTTCGGAAACAATTGTGCTGCTTTTAAATTCTGGCCGGGATATTAAGGCTTCTGCACCATAGCGGCCATCCCATTTCGTTATAAGTTTGACGTCCGAGTGGTTCCGGATATTCTCCATTGTCTTTCTAAATACGGCATTGTTCATAAGTTTAAAAAAATTCTTTTCAAACTCATTCTTGGCATTTTGGCGCAGCCCCGTGTTGAGGTCGATATATGATTTTAGCCATGGAGATTGTTTAAATGCTAATATTCGGTGTATTTTGCCCAATTTTGCACCCAAAGTTAGAGCTTGCTTTAAGTTTCTATAGTGTATTACGTATTCTGTTTTATTGTGTAGCGTAGCCAAAAGTTTCTCATTCTTTGCCCCGGGCGGTTTTTCATGGTCAGGGCATAATGGAAAATCGGAAAACTTATCATGCAAATTCTCAGGTATTTCCAGGTCCACTTCCAAAATAAACCCTTCGGCAGATTTATCTGAAATTTCACTAATGTTTAAGTGAGATATCTCGTTTTCTGAAAGCCATCTAAAGCCGCCATAAGGTAGATATTGCGACATTGCCCAGCCGTATTGATTATTGACATCAAAGTACATGAGATAGGAGTCTTCTTTAGTTGGGTCATAATTTGGCATGTACTTGTTGTTGGCTTCTGCATACCTCTTCGAACACTGACTTAGCCCCCCGCGAACTCCCTTTTCTATGAATGTTAGCATCTCCAAATCAGTAAGCAGCTCAAGTTTCATCATATCTTCTCGATGAATTAAGAGGGATAAACATTGCCAAGCATAACCAGGTAGGGTATACGACCATGCAGGATCAAGGCCATATGTCCTATGCGATATATCCCTAAATGCTTCAAATACATCCGTTAAAAGCATTACATCCGTTTTAAGATATAAGTCAGAGTAATCTTGCATGGTACGGCAATTAAAAGTTTGCCAAACTTTCTGCGCATTTAAATATTGCGCGTCACTTATAGCTACATCTTCTAGGCTGTTATAAAACGCCTCTTTAGGAGGGAGTTCAGTCTCATTCAATCTTTCCCAAGCGTTCATATAATCATAAGGGAAAACACCCTTTCGGGTAAGTAAGTTCAGTTCTTCCCCCAGGTGTTCAAACTCTGCTTTTAGGTTAGGATATTCACATAAGTATGATGCAAGCTTATCCAGACCGCTAGCAAGAAAGCGAAAACTATCTATAAATCGAAAATGAACAGTACTATCCATTATATGCTTCGTAAATGAGATATAATTTTCTTTATTTACAGGTAATATATCAATCTTTCCCTCTATTTCAGATAGCGCCCGTATTATCATGTGCCCATCATAGCAACTTACTTTATGGAATAGGACAGGTATTGTGTGCGAATCCTGGTACTGTAGATTGCAGTGCTCATGTGCAGCGTTTCGATACTTTCCGGTAAAGTGTGAGTGATCTCTAACACGCTTATCGTCTTCCGTAAATGGCTTCTCACATATATGGCAGTGAGTAGCGGCCAAAAAACTTTGTTGCTGGGCAGGCGTAAGCGGTTCCATGGGTAAATCACATAAAAAGACCGTCTCGACGTCTTCAGCAAATTGTTGAAGCTCGCGCATGAACCACTGCATACAGTCTTGGCCTGTGTAACTTTTATAAAATGATAGAGAATCGTCATAATTACATTTTACATAATAACCGACGCTATAAGGGACATGCTCTTGTTCCTTTTGAGTGTTTTTTTCTATATCATCGACTACAGGTATTAGCAAGCTTTCCGAGTCTGCGAATATAACAAACGGAACTTTTTCCTTATGTTTAAAATTATTAAATTCCAAAATATTATTGCCTTCTACAGGCATCCGAGGTATTGCTAAGGTCCTGTTTTTAGAGCATTCGGACGTGTGCTTATCTAGTGTTATCTGCGTGTGGAAATAATGAAGGCAGCGATCACAAAAAAATTTTCGCTGTCTATTAAGACTCAATTGCCTTGATAGTAAGCGTGAAAGGTCTTTAATCCAAACAAAATGGTATTTTATAGGGCTTAAATCAATATCATCATCTGAGGAAAAGTAGCTGTCTTGTAAAAGTAGCAAGTTTATATGGTTAGGATGCTTATTTTCAGGTATATAATATGGCACAACCAGATAATTTTTTCCAATTTTTTGTAGTCGATATACGTTAACGGAAATTAGGTTTTGCTTTTCAAACTTTGAAATTTGATTAATTCTCATGGGAAACTTAATACCTTCCAAGTTTAGAACTGACTGAGGGTTTGGATAGGACGATGTTCGTTCAGAATGCTTGAAAGCGGGATATAAAGCGGAAACGATGGACCACGCAAAGCACATTTCATCACTGTTTTTTACATTGATGCATGCATTTCTTTTAGCTATTTGTTTTGGAAGTTCGATGTAAGTTCCGACCCGAAGAGGATTATAATGATTAATAGATACCATTAAATGCGTAATTTTGCGTAGTGCCCACCCAGAATTTCTTTCCTGGAACGTGTCTAATTCAACTAAAATAGGGTTCTTAACATGATCGGCAAACCACTCATTTAAGTTTGTGTTACCTAAAATAGGGGCATTCGGAGTAGTAATGTACTTTGTATCCTTTAAAATTTCATCTGCTTTACTAATTTCAAAATCCCCACAAAGAGTGGTGTTAACTTTGAGTGCGGTAGTTTTTTTTAGTGCGTTTTGAATTCGCCGCTTAAAAATTGCCAAACAGTCCTCTAAAAATGATCGTACATCAGTATGACGTTTGTTAATAATAACACCCGTCCTGATTCTCGATTGGAATGCCGAATGTAAATCTTCCCACTTTACTCTACAAGAAGCTGTTTCTGCACGACGTGTCCCACTACCCCCGCCCACTTTACGGTCCTTTAGTAATGACTGAAACCCCTTAATTTGGGCTAAACACGCTATTATATGAGACTTTTCAGCCACAGACTCAGCGCGTTTCAGGACATTATGAATAATGCGAGTACAGTCCCGCAATATCTTACCACAGGTAATCGTTGTTAAGTTAGGGGTATCCATCTGGGCCCTAATTAACTCGACGTACTCACTTGGGAACGGCATTTTTTTACTCTGTAACAAAATAAATATGGCTCAAAATACGTCTGCTCTCTCTAACGTACAAAGACAGAATGGGCTCTGGAGCTCCTGCGTTCTGCTTATAATGCACCCCTATTTATAACCTCGGTTGGGGTGCGTTTAGAAAAGTAGCATGCCTTTGAAAAAATAAGGTGCGTTCAGAATTAATATTCAAGGTTTAGTATGCAGCAGATGTACATACAACAAGCAGTTTTACACGTTTTTGAATATATTACTTGCCGAAAACATTAATATTTTACTGGCTGAAAGTGAAACCTGCGATAAGTTTAATCGCCGTAAAAATGTTTACCAAAAACAGACTCTAAAAATTTTATTCCCTCCACGTCACAACCCTCCCAAACTACTATATTATTATATTATTATTATTATTATTATTATTATTTACTGCTAAAGGTTTTGCTGCACCCAACGAGTCCGTTAAAAGGCTGCAGCTAGGATAATGGATTCATTGCATAGTCGACAGCGTGGTGTTAAACATGGTAGAAACATTAAACATTATTCTCGACAATGTTGAAAGAGTATTTATACAGAACAAATATTACGCATCCTGTCTACCGGCTACCTTAATAGTTTGGGAGCTTGCTAAAAAATATAATATCAATGTTGAACCGAAATGTGGACAACTCTTGTATGATGAAATGGGAAGCAACATTCATTTTTGGAACGTGTTTAAAGAAAAACCTTATGATCCTACCCTTAAAGTGATGAAACATATGATGCCTTCTATCGACGTTAGCAAGTTCCAATATAAAGAATATAAATTGGGTGCAGACCTGGATTCAATAGAAATGTTAAATATTTTCAATCGGTTCCTAGAAACAAAATCAACTCACTTTTATTTTTCAAAAGCTCCAGATAAACTTAAAACGATTAGGAACATTATTCATAGAAGTGTATCTAGATGAATTTAATAAAGATTATGCGTATTTACAATCGTATTAATATTATTACATACGTATTATTTTTTACCTAAAAGAAACAGTGTTTTACTAGAAAATATATTAGGGCTTCTCAGAACTACACCCTGTTTATGGGTATACAGCGTCATCATTATGATTGACGTATCAGTGTTATATTAGTGTTTTTGTTTGTGTTCAGATGATCTGAAACAATATTATAGGTATATAAGACCTGTTTTGTTTTTTCAGTGTTGACGTTGTGATTGATATATAAGCGTTATATGTTTGTTTTGTTTCCGTTAAGACACTGTTTTGTTTCAGTTAAGATATTGTTATGTTAGTGTTGTGTTTTAGGTAGTGTTTTAAACACCCGTTCCGTTGATGAGTACATCATTCGAATGTCAGAGTTCTGCGAGATAAGATGGCGAACCGAAAAATTAAATTAGCGCTTTTGTCTTTACCGAACGGCCTAGATTTTGGTTTTAAAATGGTTGAAAATGGTTGCTTTATTGGGAATAAGCCCGTAGAATTTGAAAATAACACCCTAGTGATTGATAATGAGAAATATACTTTAACTGTAGGACTTCTGAATTTATTGACAAAAGAACGCCCTATGGGCTATTCCAATACAGAGCTGGATAAATATAAAGAAATCCTTCTTTTATCAAGCGCACACCGAAGGGGGTTTAATAGTAAAAATCACATAAATTCTAGCAGAAGCTGGAAGTATACAAACATTATTTCTAAGCTTTTTCCACCAAAAAGGACTTATTTAAAGAAAAGCAGAGTGAGCATGATAAAGAAAAACCTTAAATTGAACAGTACTATTCCTCCTACTTTGAATGATTTAGAACTTGATTACGATAATGATGTTAACAAACTAGTGGAAATGTTTAAACAGTTAGAGAGCGACAATTTTAATCATAAAAACGACGATAAAATATGGTCTATATTACTAGAACTGGAAAAACTTGGTATAATCGAATTTTAAAAATAAATACACTACCCCTTATTTATGATCTCAGTATATATCTACCCCTCGAGCAGAATGGGTGTGTTAATTTACCTCATTTTATTTCTCACTGTTACTTCTACAGCTGTACAGGCAACAGACGAAACAGCTGCACGCCAATATTTAACAGACTATGGTTACTTGGAAGAAAATGCTACAGATAATGCCTTAGTGTCGATATTAGATGGGTTACGGGCATTCCAAGAAACTTATGGTCTCCCTGAAGATGGAACCTTAAATAACGAAACTATTGCTCTAATGCAAAGACCTCGCTGTGGCGTCAAAGATATTGCAGATTGGAGAAGAGGCTCTAACTACTTATGGAAAGATTTAAAGCTATCCTGGTCTATCTACCCTCCAAATTATTCAGTATATCCATATAGAACAGTTGCTGAAAGAGCTTTTCAAGCATGGGAGGATGTTTCTAATTTCCGCTTTAAATATGATAGAAACATCCATAATATTACAATTTCGTTTGCCGACCAACGGCATAAAATGAAAAATGACCTCACCTGGTGTCCCTACAAATTAGATAAACCTACTTTAGCGCACGCATTTTTTCCAGATGGAAGTTCCAATGTAGAGATTCACATGCATTCAAAAGAGCCATGGAGTCTTTCCTCCAAAAATGGTGGGACAAATTTACTAAGCGTTTTAATACATGAGATTGGGCATACTCTAGGTTTAGCCCACACAGCTGACGAGAGCGCGATCATGTACCCGTATTACAAAGCGGAAAATGTGAAAATAACTCAGGACGATATTTATGGCATCGAGTACCTTTATGGCAAAAAATCTTTGGCCACAACAAAAATACCCACGTCACCGAATACAACCCCACAGACAAAAACCACGACAATACCTACAAAAGTTACAACCACTCCACAGATAAAAACCACAACTATGCCAATAAAAGTTATAACCGCCCCACAGACAAGAACCACAACTATACAGACAAAAGCTGTAACAACAATCCCCAGCGTACCCCCGACCCCTGACGTACCCTCGGTACCCGATGTGGCACAGTTTCCGACTCTATGTGACTTGGACTCGAAAACAAATAAAGCTTATTTAATCGTTAAAAACAAATTATTTATTTTTTATGAGACATTTGTTTGGATGTTGAATTTAGAGACGAAGCAAATTTCTAATACCCCGTTTCTATTAACAGATTATTTTAAATTTTTGCCAAAAAATTTTAAGAAAATAACTGCTATATATGAACGTCCTAATGGAGACATTGTATTGTTTGTCGGTGATCTGATTTACTTTGTAGAATACGGTACGTTCGCGTTAATAAAAACGGAATCAATAGATAGTCTCGCTGCCACAAATGTAAAAACCAGAGTTCAAGCTGTCGTGAACACAAACAAGGGAAAAACCTATTTATTTTTCAATGATATTCTAGTATGGGGCATAAATGAGTGCATGTTTAGGCCAGACAATTATCATATAACGTCAGAATTATTTAACGGAATTCCCGCAAAGATAGACAGTGTATTTCGTTACACCGACGGCCGCCTTTATTTTATTCAAAACGACATGTTTTTTGAATATAATGAATTTACCATGAGCTTAATTCGCATCGGTAAAATGGATCTTTCATTTTTTGGTATATCTTGCCCTAATGTAGGCGTTTTGGTGCAGCTTAAAGATTTATTACATAAGATTGTATCTCGTAATATAAAATTTTAGTTATGTAAAAATAAATAAAATGTATATTATTATAAACCCAATAAAAATATATTATTATTATTAGAGTCCTCGTTTTCTTTAATCAACCTATACCAAACCCGTTTTCTTTAATTAGCCTATGTTCCAAGTCCTATACAAGTTGTAAAATAAATTACTTTCCCTATATCTTTTTCGATGCAAACGGAGTGTTATGGTCATTGTAATTTACTAGCTTGCTATCACTTGTTAAATTAACTTTTACGACACAGTGGCGTAGAACAGCTGTTTTAAAATTAATTATATTTGCAGGATTATTTGGTCTATGACCCTATTAAATAATGCCTTATTTAACTGCTAGTTTGATTGCACAGATATTGTGACGTACATACTCAAGTTACAAGAATTGAGTTATAATATTTAAAAAAGATATAAAAAACAATATAATATTAAATGTGTCTGATATTATATTGATAAAAACCCACTTGTGGATAAAATGTTAAAACAAACTATTATACGGGTATGAAAAAAAATTAAAAACAATTTTCATTTCTTTTAGGGCTGTTTTGAAAAACTAATAAAATGCCTATATAAAGTAGTTGTATTCTACATAATAACGAAGAAGGGTTCGTGAATTCGTAATAAAAACAATAGCTTATGTGGGTGCGTGTCCATATGAGACGCATTTTAAAAAATTGCCTAGGTATACTGATATCGTTTTAGGGAAATAAATACCATAAATGTGAATGGTCAATATTATAAAAATTTTTATTCAAAATAAAAAAGATTACCTTAACTTTCGAGCGTTTTAATACAGATTTTACATATAGGCACACAATTTTGAGCATCACGCTTTAAACGTATGCACTTTTCAAAGCAGATGTTTAAATTTCTTATAAACGAAATATTTAAGAAAAAGTTATCTGTAGAAAACCCTTGCGATAATTTGTTTAGGCCCTCTGGTATAGAATCATTATAAATAAATGAAATTTCAAAAAGCTCTATATAATTTTCAAAATCAATCTCGGGTACTGATAATAATGTCTCATTTTTAAGGTTATATGTAAAAATTTTTTCGCATAAATGACAATTAAACATTTTAAAATTGTTCATATAAATTCAATTTTCATAAAACTATAAAAGGACCTATTGTTGTCTTGTTAATACGCTCTATCATAGGGATACAAACACTTTGAATAAAAATACCAAGTCGGTTTAAAAACCCCCCGACACCATAATAAAATTCAAAAACTTACCTGTTGCAAACTTATAACAGAAACAATTAAGTGCTCTCACCATTTCTGCACTATTTATAAGCCCTTCTAGGGTGACGCTAAATCCTTGAACGTTTTGTTGGAGTGGGGACTACTTGAATTTTTACTTTTCGATCGTTCTAGAATATTATCTGTTATGGTGAGGTATAGCTATAAATACCAGAAACCACTGCAGGAAAGCTAGTTCACCGATTTCATCTTTTCTCGAATTAAGGGCCTGAAAAACTAAAAATGGCTGCTAAAATTGCTGTTGTAAACGGTCTAGACCTGGAAGAGGGTAAACTTTACCGTATTCTTGACATCGAGAACAAGGACGGACCCTTTGGCATTTCCACAATCGTCTATCTAGAAGACGATAAAATGGTATATCTCCCTAAAAGGATGACCAAAACCGAGGCAGAAGTGGCTACCATACGTTGCAGTCAATTGGGCCTTGTCCGTACTGGCAAACATTTTGTAGAGAAATACAGATGCACTACCCCTATTTTAGAGATTTTGAAGTTCTGGTGAGTTTTTTTATATTATATCAATTCACTATTCATTAGCCCATTCTTTTTTCAGATGCAAACTGCCTTTTATTATAATCGCTATTTTATCGACCCCATATCTTTAGTTTTTATTATAAATTGATATAACGTTTTAAATTGTAAACTTATTTTTGCTAATATACCTTGGGATTTCAAAATGTTTTTTTAATTTTCCCACAGCCCCATTTGAAATGAAACATAAAAATTAATTTTGAACATTTAATTAAAAATATAGACATAAATAATTTTTTCATCCGGGTCCGCCCAGACGATCACCCCCCTCCCATGGAGGGGGCCATGCCACAGTTCTATATGGTTCTCTGGCATGGCATACTCCGGGTGAAAATTATGGAAAACATATATCATCTGAAAATGCCGTAATTAGGCATATAAAAATAATTGTATTTTTTAAAATCATACCGCCTCGCCGGGAAACATCTCCCCCACCATAAATTCAAGGAAATTGATGATTTGTACTGCTATAAAAGAAAACCCCGAATTAAAAAATTAAAAAATTTATAATAAAAAGAACTTACCAGACATAATTTAACGTTTACAAGCAAACGGGTGTTCAAGCTATATTTATATAAGTTTTTCCTACTATTCAAGAATTAATTTTTATGATGCATAAATATATGTCGATTTGAGTACGTACTAATTTTTCCTACTAGTAAAGAATTAATTTTTATGATGCATAAATATATGTCGATTGGAGTACGTACTAATTAATTCAAACACTAATATAATATCATCATATACGAGGCATTTTGAAAATGTAGATAATGGGCTTGTTTATTCTTTACACTGATTTTAAATACATATACGAGGCTGGTAATAACTACTCTGTTGGGATATTTTAAACGGGGTTAATGGCGGATTAGACAGCTTAACGGGAGATTGATCCGCCTAGCCGGGGCTTGAGGGAAACGAAAGATAATTATTATATGTTCTCTTCCAAGATTAATTTTAAATATATCCCCCAAATACGTACAATCAGTTAAAATGTAGTTGGTCTTCAGCTACGTCATTGTACTAAAATATACCATTTAGGTCGAATGTTATGGCAGTTTTATAGATATAGTTTGTAATTTAAAGGCGTAATTTAACGGTTAAAAGTGTTTCATACCCCCTGTATACAGATCCCATTAGTAGTAATATATGCTTGCTTTTATTCGCCCACATTATGCATTAATTATTTATTAAAAGGATAATTACTTTCAATGCAAAATTGCATATGTAATAGGCCAACAATGTTGATAAAATTTGCATATAAAACCAATTCTACCTCGCGTTGTGACTCGATTTTATATGATCATTTTATTGAAAGATAATTAATTATGTATTCTGTTTTTATTGCGCGATTCGGTAAACATATCCTTAAAGTTGCATAAACATAATAAAATTCGAAAAAGATCTTATTTTCTCCGATAAGACCTTTATATATTACCATGATAGTGCATTTGACTTGAAAACTGCATATATTTCTGGCATAAAACGTTGTTAAATGATTACAGATGTCTTTTTATTTTACGCTGATTTTTTTTATTCCTTTAATGTAATATACCAGGGCGGTAGTAAGTGATATTGTTATGTGGTAAATGTAAAAAGTTTTAAAATTTTTATTTTACGCAAATTTTTTTATTCCTTTAATGTAATATACCAGGGTGATAGTAAGTGATATTGTTATGTTGTAAATAAAAAAGTTTTAAAATTGATTGATTTTTATTTAATTATACACTCATGACTGGTACTGTTGCGGACGGCTATTGCAAGATGGCCTAAGCGTATTTTCTTAAATTTTCAGTATTGGAACGGCGGTGTTGCCGTTTCGACAATTTTTATGTTGAATAAGGGGAAATATTGGTTTGGCAACGCCATTAGTACTGGTTTGTCGATAAAATGGTGAAGGCATTATAAAAGCTAGGTTTACCACCATTTTGTCATCATCGCCGCACTTAGGTTTGTTAATAAATTGGTGAAGGCAATATTTGCTGATAGGGGCTTCTGGTTGCATAAGTTCAGGTAGTACTCAGATGGCGGGGGTATGCGCGAACGTAATTATAGATGGCGTCTGAAAATACTGTTTGCCAAAAGGACATACTAGATCCCCAGTTGTCTAATTACGTGCCACGCGGCCTCTAACAATGTTCATTGATGACATGTTAGGGCGCATGCATACTGCAACAGATGTAGCAATATTATGTAGACAAAAACATGTTGCCGCCATTTGCCCATCGTCTCCACACTTGGGTCCTTTGTTCCACCTATACGTTATAATTGACGGGTTCCCCATATTTTTAGCTTGTCAACATTGATCAACTCTTTTAATGTATATGCTCTCGTAGTGTATTTTGCAAGGCTTTGAGGTTCGGCTCCAGAGGTTCCTGGTTCAAATCCCACCGAGGACAAAAACTTTTTTATGGTATTATTATATTTTAAAATATTTTAAGTGATTTACAACGTCATACCTACCATCGCGGTAAACAAGATATGAAAAGCAGGTGGCGCTACAGGTCTCAAGATTACAGGTACGTACATCTCTCCCCGTTAGGTGGCACCCCTACAATGATGTTACTATATAATCGGGGTAACACGTGATCTGGGTTCCGTTGGGACAAAAGTTAGGTTAGAATAATGTGTGGGGGGTTAGGTGACTGCAGTGGAGGTTTCCACACAGGTCAATAGGGCCCTATATTACCGGCATCGAACAGTTATGACGTCGCTCACTAGGTGGCGATAGTAGCTGGGTTCCACTTAGGTTAATAGAGGATGGTGGCTTCCAGGAAAAGTGCCACGCCCTAAAATGGTGATAAAACTGCAGATTTCAGGGCAATGTTATTTCTTATGGAGTTTTGGGTTGGGAGTCACATAGCTTAACTACTAAAGTCACTCTTAATAAACGTTTTTGCTTGTCTAGAAAATACGATTCATCATAAGAAACTTCAATTTTTTTATACGGGGTGGGTAAAAACTGCAAAAATGTTATTTTGCTTAAGAGTAAACATACTTTATTTTGAAAGATACGAAAAAAAGTCACTCTTAATAAACGTTTTTACTTGAATAATGAATAGGTGATACTTGTTGTCAATGTCTTTATTTAATGAAGTAATTATAATAATAATAATAATAATACGAACATTTTTATTAACATGAAAAGAATACGATAACGATTCCATAATTCAAAAGCTCCACCCCCATACTCGACACATTTTTCTAATTGCTTTCTCAAATAAGTGAAAGAATTTCTGATTTCTTCCTGAGATATTGATTGGACAGCCTGGATAATTCTGCCCTTCAGCACTTCAATATCATTTGGTACTGCGGTAGCAAAAACAATTTGTTTTAAACGGCCCCATAAAAACATATCAGCCAAGGTTAAGTCGGGGCTTCAAAAAGCAAAAATCAAGTCGTTTCGCGTCATCTCCCTCTTCCAATCTTTGATTAAAGTGCGGTTTATACGGATACAATTTATTTGCTTTAAGGATCTTCTGAATTTGACTTTTTTTCACAACTTCCAACTGAGTAACACGATTTCTAAGGGACGTCATAGGATTTTCTTCAACAGATGATTGAAGAACTAAGACTGTAGCAGCATCATCATGGTCGTATTCCTTCTTTTTTTTTGAGATCCAAAACCGAACCAGTTCTCTGGAACTTTTTTATTAACTTGCAGATTGTCATCCTAGTTATTGGGATTCCTACAAATTTCTCGGTAAATTGTTCCATGACGTAGCGGTATGAAACTTGACCATCCCCATAACATTGTATTATAAAAACTCTTTGTTCAGTAGATAGCATTTCTACTTAAATAATAACTTCATTAAATAAAGACATTGACAATAAGTAGGTACCTATCACCTTAAGTGTCATTATTATTTTAACTAGGTTCACCAGTCAGAGGTGTGCCAGCGAATACTTTTTAGGAAATAATTTTTACATAGGTAAACCTTTTAATGAATTGTTCTACTTCGGTGTGTTGTGTAGAAAACACATTTATTAAGAGTGGATTTTTTTCGTATCTTTCAAAATAAAGTATGTTTACTCTTAAGCAAAATAACATTTTTGCAGTTTTTACCCACCCCGTATAAAAAAATTGAAGTTTCTTATGGTGAATCGTATTTTCTAGACAAGCAAAAACGTTTATTAAGAGTGACTTTAGTAGTTAAGCTATGTGACTCCCAACCCAAAACTCCATAAGAAATAACATTGCCCTGAAATCTGCAGTTTTATCACCATTTTAGGGCGTGGCACTTTTCCTGGAAGCCACCATCCTCTATTAACCTAAGTGGAACCCAGCTACTATCGCCACCTAGTGAGCGACGTCATAACTGTTCGATGCCGGTAATATAGGGCCCTATTGACCTGTGTGGAAACCTCCACTGCAGTCACCTAACCCCCCACACATTATTCTAACCTAACTTTTGTCCCAACGGAACCCAGATCACGTGTTACCCCGATTATATAGTAACATCATTGTAGGGGTGCCACCTAACGGGGAGAGATGTACGTACCTGTAATCTTGAGACCTGTAGCGCCACCTGCTTTTCATATCTTGTTTACCGCGATGGTAGGTATGACGTTGTAAATCACTTAAAATATTTTAAAATATAATAATACCATAAAAAAGTTTTTGTCCTCGGTGGGATTTGAACCAGGAACCTCTGGAGCCGAACCTCAAAGCCTTGCAAAATACACTACGAGAGCATACTAGATCCCCAGTTGTCTAATTACGTGCCACGCGGCCTCTAACAATGTTCATTGATGACATGTTAGGGCGCATGCATACTGCAACAGATGTAGCAATATTATGTAGACAAAAACATGTTGCCGCCATTTGCCCATCGTCTCCACACTTGGGTCCTTTGTTCCACCTATACGTTATAATTGACGGGTTCCCCATATTTTTAGCTTGTCAACATTGATCAACTCTTTTAATGTATATGCTCTCGTAGTGTATTTTGCAAGGCTTTGAGGTTCGGCTCCAGAGGTTCCTGGTTCAAATCCCACCGAGGACAAAAACTTTTTTATGGTATTATTATATTTTAAAATATTTTAAGTGATTTACAACGTCATACCTACCATCGCGGTAAACAAGATATGAAAAGCAGGTGGCGCTACAGGTCTCAAGATTACAGGTACGTACATCTCTCCCCGTTAGGTGGCACCCCTACAATGATGTTACTATATAATCGGGGTAACACGTGATCTGGGTTCCGTTGGGACAAAAGTTAGGTTAGAATAATGTGTGGGGGGTTAGGCACAGAACAATAAAGGTTAGAGAAATGTTACAACAATGTTAAAGTTTCGAAACATGGGCCATCTATGAACCAACTGCATGGCTAACCCACCGGCAAAATAGAATTATATTTTACCGATAATGTCATGATGGCATTATAGAAATCTGACATACCGACTGAAGTAATGCCCGGGAATATTTGAAAATATATTATAATTTTTAAATAAATTTTAGTTTTGATTCGATTTGACTGTAACATTACAGTTGGATTTCAAAAGATATATGTTTCGCAGGAATACACAAGCTGCTCGCCTTATAAGTAAATGTGAGCAGCTTGTGATAATTTCTAACCAATTTAAAAATATATCTTCTGGAATACAATTATATAGTAATGTTACAACCAAATTGAATCAAAACCTTAAAATTTATTACACATTAATAATTGTTTTTATTACTGTTTTTTTAATTATAAAACAATGTCTAGTGAATTTTCATAATAAAAGAAAATATCATCAAAATATATTTATTTAGAATACTATTTAAATTAAAAAGATACCTACATATGATTTAAGAATACAATATACAACACTAAAGTCATGATATTTTTAAGAAATTAGATTTTCTCACTGATAATTATTACAGCTAAGGAACCCTAGGAGTGTGATTAGACTGAAACAGAAAAAAAAAATTCTTTGCAATTAGGATATAAGGTACAATAGGTACGAAAACTTTTATATTTTGCCCAATTAGAGTGAGGAGAGAAACATTGGCCAGTTAAATTGCATAGCAGGTGCAATGTAGTAATGCTGGAATCAGCTGTACCCTCCCCGAGACACATGTAAAAGCTTACACTCTCAAGGACTACATTCGAGGACACTGTATATTCTACTGTATAACCCCATACTGTACGAAAACAAGTAAAACCCAATTAAAGGAACATATTCCAGTAAATACTCTTCATACCTATCACTAAATTTGCAAAGAAATCCATGGAAAAAATATAATACCTATGTTATTCTTCCTATATTGGATTTTAATTTTTTAAATGTCAATTTTTTATTAACTCATTAATGCCCAGGTTTATAGGTTATAGTTAACTTCATTCTCCAGTTCATCTCAGGCTAAACTGTATTTTTGAAAATAAACCGAACTAACCTAAACATAAGTAGACTTAAGAATATCAATAACGGTATACATATATCCAATGTTTAACTACAAACAAAATGTTTGTCCTGTACCTAGACACAGACTAATTAAATAGTATTTAAACCAAAAACATTTTCTAAACTTGTATTTTATAGAAGGTAATGCAGTAAGTACTTAAGTGAGTATTTATTTATTTCAGTTAGTGGCCGACTATATTATGCAAGTGATATCAGTATTTTGATACATTCACAGACAGTTATTAGAAATTACAAGCTACAGAAAAATAAAGATTACTACAAGCTGTTAAACATAAGAGAAAGTGTAGGTGTATGTAAAAAGGTTAACAGAAGTGACTCACCAGTTTTGAAAAATAAGGAAGGAACTAATTAATAACATTTTTACCCAGACACACTTCAAAAGATCATTATTAGAAAGTTGTGAATCTAAAACTATACTTATCAACTTACTTTAGTATAATACTTACAATAAATAATATACTTCCAAAAATCATCAATCCCAAAGCATGGTCGACAGCGAAGTTTCAGCTAAAAAATATCCCAAGAAAGAACTTACTTGCTCATGAAAAAATAAACTAAGGACTTAGATATCACTATAAACTTACCAAAAAGCCCCACTAATTCATTCCAAGATCACATTAAACCCATTTTATAAAGAAAAAAGTCGTGGAAAAAATCACAAACGCGTCAGAAGTTCAGACGAGAAGTAAACTACTGTCATTGTCATAAAATTTAAATCAGGTGTTGTCAGTCTGTCAAACCCTCCCGCCCCCCTGACATGAACTGCCCATAAATTGCTTGTTGCCCTACTCTCGTATTTTAGTGACTGCCCCTGGTTAGGTGACTGCAGTGGAGGTTTCCACACAGGTCAATAGGGCCCTATATTACCGGCATCGAACAGTTATGACGTCGCTCACTAGGTGGCGATAGTAGCTGGGTTCCACAGGGACTTTAGGTTCCACTTAGGTTAATAGAGGATGGTGGCTTCCAGGAAAAGTGCCACGCCCTAAAATGGTGATAAAACTGCAGATTTCAGGGCAATGTTATTTCTTATGGAGTTTTGGGTTGGGAGTCACATAGCTTAACTACTAAAGTTACTCTTAATAAACGTTTTTGCTTGTCTAGAAAATACGATTCATCATAAGAAACTTCAATTTTTTTATACGGGGTGGGTAAAAACTGCAAAAATGTTATTTTGCTTAAGAGTAAACATACTTTATTTTGAAAGATACGAAAAAAAGTCACTCTTAATAAACGTTTTTACTTGAATAATGAATAGGTGATACTTGTTGTCAATGTCTTTATTTAATGAAGTAATTATAATAATAATAATAATAATAATACGAACATTTTTATTAACATGAAAAGAATACGATAACGATTCCATAATTCAAAAGCTCCACCCCCATACTCGACACATTTTTCTAATTGCTTTCTCAAATAAGTGAAAGAATTTCTGATTTCTTCCTGAGATATTGATTGGACAGCCTGGATAATTCTGCCCTTCAGCACTTCAATATCATTTGGTACTGCGGTAGCAAAAACAATTTGTTTTAAACGGCCCCATAAAAACATATCAGCCAAGGTTAAGTCGGGGCTTCAAAAAGCAAAAATCAAGTCGTTTCGCGTCATCTCCCTCTTCCAATCTTTGATTAAAGTGCGGTTTATACGGATACAATTTATTTGCTTTAAGGATCTTCTGAATTTGACTTTTTTTCACAACTTCCAACTGAGTAACACGATTTCTAAGGGACGTCATAGGATTTTCTTCAACAGATGATTGAAGAACTAAGACTGTAGCAGCATCATCATGGTCGTATTCCTTCTTTTTTTTTGAGATCCAAAACCGAACCAGTTCTCTGGAACTTTTTTATTAACTTGCAGATTGTCATCCTAGTTATTGGGATTCCTACAAATTTCTCGGTAAATTGTTCCATGACGTAGCGGTATGAAACTTGACCATCCCCATAACATTGTATTATAAAAACTCTTTGTTCAGTAGATAGCATTTCTACTTAAATAATAACTTCATTAAATAAAGACATTGACAACAAGTAGGTACCTATCACCTTAAGTGTCATTATTATTTTAACTAGGTTCACCAGTCAGAGGTGTGCCAGCGAATACTTTTTAGGAAATAATTTTTACATAGGTAAACCTTTTAATGAATTGTTCTACTTCGGTGTGTTGTGTAGAAAACACATTTATTAAGAGTGGATTTTTTTCGTATCTTTCAAAATAAAGTATGTTTACTCTTAAGCAAAATAACATTTTTGCAGTTTTTACCCACCCCGTATAAAAAAATTGAAGTTTCTTATGGTGAATCGTATTTTCTAGACAAGCAAAAACGTTTATTAAGAGTGACTTTTTTTCGTATCTTTCAATTTTTAGTCAATAAAATTTGTCCTCTTGTAAACCCCATCTGTGGACATACTGTATATAAATACTGCTATCATTGTTGCGTCTTTACAGAATGCAACCTTATTGCATGCCCTTAAATACGTAGAGTTACTGTTAGTATTGGCGCGAATATTGGTTTCAAATATTTTTAAGGTTAGATCCACGGTTTCTTATTTAAATTCGTTGGATTTTTTATATATATGAATTTTTCAGGCACCTTTGGCACGCGATTGCACTTTTTAATAAAGCAACTATCAACTCATTTTTTGCGTATAATATATATTGTTTCATCCATGCAGTGATGCCAAACTGTGCGGACATAATAAATGTACAAATTTGCAGAGGTATACAATATAAGAACTCGAATCTTTTAAATTTGGTGAGGTATACCTTGTTCTTGTTTTCTAATTGCATTGCAAAAGCAATGGCTTCGATGTATTGATTAAATTTAGTGTTTAAAATTTGACCCAGTTCCTCTTATCCAATCTGATATTTTGGACAGTGCACACAACTTTCGTTCTTATAACAATACAACATATAGGTAGTTTAAATTAAAAAACCGGGGACCTAGGATGGCGGATTGCCTTTTCCATTGCAGTCCCCTTGATATATGGGTATTAAATGAAAGGGCTTGGTGAATAGAATTGAATGGCTCAGAAATACCTGATAAACCCCTAACTTTATCAATTAATTTATTGCGAGACGATTCGGATGTATTGGTGTAGTCACATTGCGGTCATAAGGCAGCATTGCAGAAGCTTGGGGTTCTTTTCCGAAATAGGAACCCCTGTTTATACTCCTCACCATCTTTTGATGTTCTGTAAAGCAGAAATTCGACCATCGCTGGAATACTGCTCACATTTTGAGCTGTACTCCTCAACAGGCTCTGAAATTGCTGAATTTCATTAATCGAAGAGCCAATCGCTGGTTTGATGACAATGATCTGAAAAATATCCTTGATTGGTTAGAACATCGAGTTATACTTGATTCCATCCAGAGCAGCGCATGGTAGAAATACACTACGAACCACTGCAGTCGATCCGTACGTGGTTCAGCTTAGTGTTACTTAAACGACACTTTTAAAGAATTCCTTCATTTGGAGAACGTATAAACTTTCTGGAACAACCTTCCTGAAGTCCTGTTCCCCAAAGAGTAGAATCTCCAAAGATTCAAGACCAACCTTGCTTAATATAAACTGAAGTAAAATAGAAGATATTCAAACTAATAATCACTGTGGTTAGGTATACCAATTTGGAAGCGTTATTAAGAAATACTAATAATTTTGTATTTATTGTTTAAGTTTATTTCTTTTATGATCAAGCACAGCACTGCAGGATAAATCCTTTTATGGCGCTGTGCGAAAAGTGCGTGTGAGCACGTTAGTCTTGAATCCTTGGAGATTATTCTCGTTGGGGAACACGGCTTCAGGGAGATCGTTCCAGAGTGATGACGTTCTCCAGATCAAAGAATTTTTAAACAGTGTCGTTCGAGGGACACTAAGCTCAACCACGTATGGGTGGGCTGCAGTGGCTCGTCGTATATTTCTACCATGCACCGCTTTAGGTGGAATCAAGCGGGGAACCTCAGTTGAGCACTTGCCATGCAAATATTTGAAAAATAGACTCAAGTCGCCAACCTGCCTTCGATGTTTAAGGCTTTTCAGGTTGTTGGTGAGATCATGGTCACCGATCAAGCAAATACTAACTTTGTAAGATACTAAAAACTGATATTCTTTAGGCGCTTTAATGCAGTGGCAAATTGGTCGAGTCAAAATAAGACACAAATTTTTTATAAAGCGTAATGGTCAATCCAGATTATAACCAGTTGGGTGCGAACTAGAAACGTTGGGGGGGGGGAGGCATGTTCACATTTTATTGACAATTAGAATGCATATGCGAGCCCATGTTTCTATTAACTTTTTGTCGACCAATCTGCCTTTAAAGTTATAAGTAGGAACCACTATTCCTGAACACCCTGTAATTAGACGTTTATATATTTTTCTGCCAATTTCTCAATGTCCTGTTAGTGATACCAGCCACATAACTTTCATGACAACAATTACTTCAACAATAATATCTTTAATATACAGGATGTTTATTAAACATAGGTACTACAAAAATTGAAGGGATTATTCCCTGGATTATTCTAAGAATATTTTGTACTTTGATAATTTTGGAAATGCCACATTGTTTCGATGATATAGGACGAGAAAAAATTTCGACAATAATAACTTTTTATTACCAAAAATTACATGTACAGTTTCTTAATCAACAAGAACTGTTGAAAATGACTACCTCCAGCTAGGATGCAAGATTCCAATCTTCTCCTCATTGACTGCCGAACTCTTTCAAAAACGCCAGAGTCGTTTTTATTGAATTACATCCAGCAATTATCCGATTTCTTAAATCCTTCACATTCTCCACTGGAGTAGTATAACCTAATGATTTTAGTTGGCCCTATAGAAAATAACCCATGGGATTTAAGTCCGAAGATCGAGTAGGCCATAAGTGAGGTCCACCTCGACCAACCAGCGATCTCTGTATGTTACTGTTAAAAACTCACGAGCAACCACACTAAAATGCGCTGCATAAACCACATTGCATTTCCTGTTGCCAATGATACATCCGCATCCTACAGAAACTGAGGAAGCGTTTGTTCTAAAAAGTTGCGATACACCTCGTCGGTAAGTCTTCCTGGTAGAAATATCGGTCCAATTAGTCAGTCACTTACAATTCCAACCCAAACATTCAACGAGAAACGTTGAAAACGATCTTTAAGAACTTCATGTGGATTTTCTTCGGCCCACACCTGGTAGTTGTAAAAATCTCTTATTGCATTTTTGGAAAAATTCAATTAATCGGTAAAAATAATTAGCGTTAGTAGTTGAGGTATTTGTACCAATGTGTGTAAAAGCCATTAACACAATACAATCCGTGGAGGAAAATCAGCAGGAAGAAGTGCCTGACCGCGTTGTATGTGGTATAAGTACAACAAATAGTCATATAGCACTCACCCCTTCTTGAGCCTAATGACTTACTTATTACTTACTTAGTAACATCCCTTTTATTGGTTGGCATTGCTCCTGAAGTGGCGGCTATAAAACTCTCTTCGTTGCTGGGTTCGGGGAGAATCTGTGTTCGAAGCTAATCTATAGTGCCCAAAGTACTGCTTATGAGAGCCATTTGTTATTTTTATTTAAAAGTGGGAGTTGTACTGAAACTGGAGGAGATTTCATTATTTTTGTTTTGATTGAAAACACTTTGAAAATAATTTGGGTTGTAATTTGTGCTTCTATAATAAAAGGAAAAGCAAACCTTCTTTAAACACTCTTAATTTATTTGAAATAACATTTTTAGGGAGCCACCCAACACTTTTATAATATTTTTTTCAATTAAAAACATTATTTGGTAATACAAGATATTTATGGCTCACAAACACTTAACTTCTGCGAGGACGTTGACCCTATCGATCTTGGGTAGACGGACGTTAACCCCGGGAGATCGATTCGGGTAAGAGGTTAGCGACTGGACTTATACCGGACTTTCCGCGAGTATCGTTCAAAGTTTTCGCGCCGAGATTTAATTTCAACAACCCCGTCGGAGCGGTATCTTAGCGAATTTATACCCTTCTTCGCGCAGCTCTTGACTGATGTCAGATTTACCCCGAGATGGTCATAACCTTATAAGGAAATATGACAATTTCTCCTTTGAATAGCCTAACAAAAATATTGAATTTATATTTTTGTTTCGAAAAATAATATTTTACCAATTTTCAATCATTTACTGGTACATTATATATTTGTTTTTATTTCTGTCTTTTATTAAAAGGAAAACATTACCAATTAAGCAAGTCCCTGACCACTACACCACTCTCCCCTATTTCAGTCGAAAGACTTTTTTAATAAAAGTATTTCGATAATTTCAAAGGTATGCCGTTCAATCAGCATAGTATTAAACACTTAGTCAAATAAACAAAGACACATACTTTAAAACTAGGTCATTATGTCGCTCAAACATGAACCCAAAAAGAATGCCAGAATCCTAGGTCAGGTACCTATGTTTATTGCTTGGGTATAAGCTTTCATCTATCCCGGAATCGTTTGTTCCGCTGCATGAAATAAAACGGGTATTCGAAATTAATTTTAATAAAAGGTTCAAGAAGTAGTCCATTTTCTGTGGCGAGATTATGAAAGAAAACAAGGTCTGTCTATACCACCAAAATATTTCGATGGTATAGACAGACCTTGTTTTCTTTAATAAAAGGGTTTTTTTTTTTTTTAAGAAAATTTTTGGTAATAAATGTAAAGAAAAATTTTGTTGATGTCGGTAAAATAAGTGATTGTGGCCTTTCCTTACGTACTAAATAATTAAGACATACTTAATAACAATATTTCAACCTTAAATTGAAATTATTAGAACAAATTTTCAAACATTCATAGATAAAATGTATCTGCCCTAAACTACTGACTAGATTCACTCATTAGCCCACGATTTTGCAAATCGTGTGGCAACATTAAAATTTGGAACCTTGCTTAAATATTAAAAAGAACATTTAACTGATAAACATTATAGAAAATTGTCCTATAATTAAGAAATTTTCATAGTTATTTTTTTTTGTTACCATTTTCCATATTTATTATATGTATGTAAGAAATGATGCACAGGACTTAAAACACACAGTATTTTATTAATTATAGAAAATACAATTCGAATTACAGCGTGGCTTCATCGACCAAAGCCGTAAAAAGTCTGTCTATTCAAAATCCGCAATCCCTGTTCCCAAGCCCCTTTCTTCCCGTACCAAACCATTAAGTACCCATCGGCGCCGATGCCTCCATAAATCTGTCTCGGCGTCCACTTGAAATACGGTCAACACGGCCGCCAAGTCGACCGCCCAAGAGATCCAGGGCTTGGTATCCCACATGTATATTAATATTTATGTTATCTTTATTTCCTAATTTTTAAACATTAAATTTAAACAAAACCCATGTTTAACCCTGCGGGTTACATAGGCAGGCAATCCTACCTTTTAACTAAACTTAGTACCTACGTCTTAAGACAAAATTTTTTTTTTATCGAAATGCATAAAAATGTTATAGGAATCTTTTAAAGAACATTTAAAATTAGGTACTGTTGTCTTCTCCTTCTTTAGTTAGCCACCTTGCTTAGGAAAACCGATGAGGGCGAATTTAGAACGCAGTTTAGTATTTCTTGTTTACACTTTTATTTACACAAAAAACTTTACATATACATACATCAAATGTTCGACCACCCTTTTTAACACTAGGACTACCGCAAACTATATAGGACTACCGCAAGATCAACCCCTGAGAAGCGAAAGATCCTCCCCCAACTTCCCTCGCCTTGTTCTCTCCTCAACCGCCTCTACCTATCTCACTCTCTCACACTCCCTCTCTCTCTCTATTTCCGGCGATCACACGCGGGAAATTTAAAATGAAATAAGTACAACATTCGGTCATTCCTGACTTTTGTTTGTCCTCAAACAACTGAACAAATACTAACTTAGAGCAAATTTTAACTATTATTAATCATCAAACATTTGTTATAAACTAAACAGAACTCTTCTTATAAACGACATAAATTTTTATCATTTCACAACTTCATTTCATAGTCCTCTAGTCTCTTTGGAATTTTTCTTGTTCTTTTATTCTGAATTCGTTCCTTGGTCATAGTCGGTTCCTCTTCATCTGGATGCCATACATCTTCAGGATCTGAGTCGTTCTCTTCCTCGGAACTCTCCTTGTTGCTTGGAGTTGTATCAACATTGTCGAATCTAGTATTTTCTTCGGGGTAATTATCAAGGTTGTCGTCGTAGCTATCATCGGTTGCATTCTGATAAATCTTCAGCTGGGAAACATGTGCGGTGGTATTGTACTTTGGATTTGTTTTACTCAATTTTTCTATTTTATATACATCACTGTTCATAGCTTCAGTAATAATTAGTGGCCCTCTAAACTTTGCTTGTGTTTTTGTTGGTTGACCTGTGGAAACTGGTAAGGTCTTGAGTGCTACTATGTCTCCAACATTGAATTTGACTCCCACATATCTTCTTTTATTGTAGAAGTCTCTAGTTTTTCTTTGTTTCTCACTCACTTTCTCTCTGACTTGTTCCAAATCAATGTTTCGTGGATCTTCATCTGTTCTTTCCGTGTAGTTTACCAATGCAGCATCTTCGAAATTAGGTAAGTAGCCATACAACATCTCAAAAGGTGTATAGCCAGTGGTTTTGTTATAAGTATTGTTTAGATCCCTCTGGACAATATGTAGGTTTTTGTCCCATTTTTGATCGTCGTTCTAAGTTAACAACTATTGCTGACACTACATTTTTCATTTGGCGTTCAGCCATTCCGTTGGCTTGAGGATAATGAGTAGCTATCAATCGGTGTTCGATACTGTATTTCTGACAAAAAGCTCTAAATTATTCTGCAGTAAAACTTGTACCACGGTCTGATACTATAATTCTTGGAGTTCCATATTGAAAGATAAAAACCTCCATTTTCACATTTGTTTCGGCTGTTGAAGTGGTTTTTACTGGGAAAATCTGAACCCATCTGGTGAAAGCATCTACAATTACAAATAAATGCATGTTACCTCGATCCGATTTGACAAATGGACCAACATGGTCAATGTGAACTTTAAACATAGGTCGTTCTGGCAGTTTGGATGTGTGTAACATACCTGGTTTCTTGCCACCTGGCGTTTTTGTTAAGAGACATTGAAAACAACCCCAAATATGTCGCTGAACATACTTTCTGAGTCCTACAAACCAAAATTTTTGCAAGATTAGGGCTATGGTCCGATCTAATGACCAGTGTCCTCGGAGATCATGGTATGTTACCACTATGGATTTACGCATGCTGTCTAGGATCACATACAATTTTCTTTTTTCTCCATTTACTTCTATGAGTTTGTATAATTTTCCTTCATATAATTCATAACTTTCAATTTCCTTTTTCTCTGCTCTGGTTCTATCATATACTTCTTTCTCAAAAATCTTAATCGTCCTCCTCAAAGTTTCGTCTGATCTTTGCATCATCAGAATTCTGTCTTCTTCAGGCATTATTACAAAAACTCTTCTGTTTAAAATTTCTTCCATCATTCCTTCTTCGCTCGGTTCCTCTACAGGTGCTCGACTCAGAGAGTCTACATGTGACATCTTTACTCCTGGCCTGTACTTTATTTCCATGTCATACTCTGACAACAGGGAATACCATCTGGCAATTTGTGGATTTATAGTTTTCTTGGCGTTCAGGTAGACTAAAGCTTGACAGTCTGTAACCACAGTGAACTTGATACCTAATAATAACTGGCGCAATCTTTCACAAGAATAGACTATACATAGCAATTCTAGTCTTGACGAGTGATATTTACTTTCGGCTTCATTAGTTTTCTTAGATACACACTGTATCATGTGCATTTTATTGTCTTAGCCTCTTTGCAATAAGATTGCTGCAACTCCTATTGATGAAGCATCACAGTGTAACTCGGTGTATGCCTGTGGATCATATTGCTGCAATACTGGGGCGTTGACTAGCATCATTTTGAGCTTCTGGAAGGCCTCTTCTTGTGGTTGACTCCATTGAAAATCTGTATCCTTCTTTGTCTGATCTGTAAGTGGTTTGGCAATCATCGCATACTGGTGTAAGAATCTACGAAAGAAACCTGTGAGTCCGAGGTAACGTCTAATTTCTCGCTTACTCTGTGGTCTAGGGAAATCAATTACGGCTTGTAATTTTCTACTTCCGGGCTTCAAACCATTTGAACTAAGTTCGTATCCTAGGAAGACTAAACTTTCTTGCGCGAACTTACACTTTTTTACATTTAAAGTCAAATTGGCGTCACACAAAGCATTAAAAATTTGTTCTAAAAGGTCAATCATGTGCTCAAAATTTCGGGCAGGGACAAGAACATCGTCTAGATAGTTAATAACTAATTGACTTTTCAGATCACGGAGTGCTAACGACTTGAGTTTAGAAAATTCATAGAATGCATTTACAAGCCCAAAACATAGTCTATTAAACTCTGCTGTTTCGTCTGGGGTAATAAAAGCAGTTTTGTGCTTAGAGTTTTCGCTTAAAGGCACTTGTAAATACCCATTCATCAGATCTAACACACAGAAAATTTTACAGCCTGACAGTCTTTCAAAACAGTCTTCTAAATTACAAATAGGAAAGTTTTTCTTTACTGTTTGACTATTTAATCTACGAAAATCAATTACTAATCTTTTCTCACCATTTACTTTCGGCACTAATAAGACCGGCGATGCATAAGGCGAATTAGTGTCCCTTACAATATCATTATCGCGCCACGATTTAACAATATTTTTAATTATCTGTCTATCATCCCTAGTTACTCGATAAGGGGTACTACGCACAGGATTATTATTGTCTTGTATTTCAACTTCCATCAACTTCGTACACCCTAACTCATTTATCTCTATAGCGAAACATTGTCTATATTTATTTATCAAATTGACAAGTGTTTGTTGTTGATCAGTCTGTAAACCCGTACCTATATCTAATATGTTGCTACTGATTGGAACGGACTCACCTTTTATCACCTTATCATTTTTCTTATCTCGTAGCTCACCAAGTTGCTCTCCTCTTCGTAGCACCGTCGACTTTCCTTCACAGTATATTGGCAACTGAATTATTTCATTAAAATTGTCAACGTTCACGTTCACAAAGTTTATTTTATTCTGAAAAACTTCAGTATCTTCACACACTATGACTGGCACCTTACTTGTCACAGGAATGTCCAAGTCTTTAAACGGATTGTCACTTTCATTTGCGAAATAAAGACTTTCTTTTACTTTTATGAAGGCTACACCTGGTTGTTCTGTAAATGACCTTCCCAACAGTACCTCTACTGGCTGCGCGGAACTTGGTACAACATACATTTTCACATGCTTTTCTACATCATCCACTTTCACTTTAACTTCTGCACACCATCTGACCTCCAAACCATCTTCTTTCTTGTCACCGAACCCATATAACTTTTTCTCATCTGGCTGGCAAACAAATTTTTCTCTGAATATCGCATTCTCTGTGATAGTACATACTGCACTCCCCGGATCAATTAATGACATCAATATTCTGCCATTTACTGTCACTTCTTTCAGGTATTTTTCCACACTGCTGACATGGCTTGACTTGCCAGTCTCTAGCACCATTTGGGTTTTCTCTATTTTGATATCATTTTTAACAACATTGCCAGGACAATTTTTAGATATATGACCCTCCTTTTGACATTGGTAACACCTGACAACTTTCCTGGGCTTCTTACAATATTTTGTAACGTGGCCATACTCACTACAGTTGAAACAGAGTGGCTTATCTTCAGCATTTCGCAATGGTAACTTGGGCTTCTTTTCACTCTCACTCCTTGACATTATTTTATTTTGCCACGAACTATTTTGCCCTGTGTTTGTAGGCCTTCGGCTTATATCGTACTGGTCTAGTCTGGCTTGGTTTATCTCTTCATATACTTGCAGGTCGTGTAGCAAAACATCACTATCAGTGTGATTTTTCATCATCATAGCACTACACATATTCCTATCAAACAATCCAATTAAAATCTGTTTCTTTGTCTCTTCAAAGTCTAACTTTAAAGTAGTACATAGTGCAACTTTCTCATGGTAGTAGTTACTTAAATCTTCTCCTTTTCTTTGCTTCTTTTCTTGCATCTTTTTCCACTTTGTCGGTAAATCTTCATCTTTAACGAACGTTTTCTTAAAAGCCTCTGCAAACAATTCAAAGTTCACAAGAACATCTTTCTTACCCAAGTACCAAAAAGATGCACCCGCAATCAAATTAGACTTTGCTGTCTCTAGGGCCAAGGCATCAGGCCAATTATGCAATACAGCCATACTTCTGATCTTATTTAGCCATTTTCCGCCATTCTTGGTGCCATCAAATTTTTCTATATTTCGGGATAGATCAGGCATAACTTGAAAAGTAGGTGCTTCTTCCCGGTCTACTCTCATAGTCATGATCATTCTTTCTAACATTTGATCTCTTCTTCGGTTCTCTTCCATCATTATTCGTATTAATCTTTCTGTTGTCTGTTGTGGATCATTTGGCGATAATTCACCTGCAAAACTATCCTGATATAGCTCTGAATTTTCTAGTTCATCACGGCGATCCCCCGTTTCCTCACTTCGCGACATTTTTGCACCAAATTGTCCTTAGAAAACTTTATTTTCCCGTTTTAAAAACTCAACCGGCGTTTTCTTTGACGTCGACAGTCATCAGCTGTTCAGTTCTTCTTTTTCCTTTTATAGTTTGTATCCAGTTATATTTTTATGACCGAGGAGAGCTCACTACCACGTCGGCTGTGTCCATATATGTATTAGTACTTACATATATGGCTGTGTCACCACTCTTTAGGCCGCAAAATTAAAAAGAAGAAACTGGACATAATTGTTGGGTTGCTGTTGCTATGTGTTGGGATTCAAAAGGTCCTTTGTCCTTGAACCGAACTTGAACGTGTATGTACGTCGCTCGCGATGAATATGAAGCGCGACTTTTCCACTGTTTTTCACGATTTTTCCGGCACTTTTCAGCACTAATCAACCGGTAAACAATCCCACTTCTGAAATATGTTGTCTTCTCCTTCTTTAGTTAGCCACCTTGCTTAGGAAAACCGATGAGGGCGAATTTAGAACGCAGTTTAGTATTTCTTGTTTACACTTTTATTTACACAAAAAACTTTACATATACATACATCAAATGTTCGACCACCCTTTTTAACACTAGGACTACCGCAAACTATATAGGACTACCGCAAGATCAACCCCTGAGAAGCGAAAGATCCTCCCCCAACTTCCCTCGCCTTGTTCTCTCCTCAACCGCCTCTACCTATCTCCCTCTCTCACACTCCCTCTCTCTCTCTCTATTTCCACACGCGGGAAATTTAAAATGAAAGTACAACAGTACTAAAAACAAACGAATTATTATTATAATATTGTCCAAAGGAAAAAACATGAAACAACCTTACTTCTTGGGCTTCGGTTGTCGCTTGAAGGTCAGACGTAGTCTGCCTGGGGACCGCGTCACATTGTAGGCAGCCTTCCCGGCGCCTACGGTTGGCTCCTCTTGGCGTAATATGGGCCTCCCTTGGCCCACGGGTCGTATGGAAGCTTGGTGGGGATGAAGGTTGATAGTGGGTCGCCCATGTCCCCTGGGGATCAGCTGCCGTAGGGGCCGTCTCGGTAAATTCAGTATGGTGCGTAGGTGGGACGGCTCTTCTGATCGGGTTCCTTCCACAGGTTCATTTCTTATTTCGGGGTGATTAGGGGCATCTGAAGTGATCGGAGTACTCGGTTCGGCGGTACTTGGTCCCGCAGTACTTGGACAGGAACTCGCTTCATCATGTTGGGTCGTCCTAGGGATTGGTGTTGAGGTGGTATTGGGTTGACAGCTAGGCTGGGGGCGGGCTCTGCACACTGGGCACGGGCAGAATGGTATTCCAGCCATGGCCATCAGGTTCCAATATTGTCCCAGTTGGAACAGGTCTTGGGGCACAGGCTTGCAAATCGCACAGTCGCAAGTTCTAATGTCGTAGGTGCGGCCTGCTTCGGTGGCCCAATAAATAGTTCGGAAAGTTTGATACTCCAGATGAAGTAGCGAGCCCCACATACAAACAATTGCCCTGATGGGGAGCATTGCTTGATGGCACGGGTTGTTCTCTCCCATCTGCCGATATAGATCTCGACAGTGGTAGAGAGCCATCCTTATCAACAGATTCTTAAGTTGCCGGTCCTCCACCAACCGCAGATAAGTTAGGAATAATACCATCCACATCATTTTTAAAAGGGTTTTCGCAATAAACGCACTATTTTTTTAAAGTTTAATTAATACGGACCCGCGACACGAAAAGTCTATAAAATGTTTATTTAGTTCAAAATTAAATTAGTTCATTTTAAAATGTCTAAATTTACCCAAATTTGCTTAATAATGTTTTTTTTTTTTTAAGAATAAAAACTAATTACACACTGGTAGGCTTAGTACAGAATTTTTAAAAGAAATGAGGCTCCAGAGCCGTCATTTCCACCTTTTTACTAGTTGGCGGGGGAAATTTTTAAATTTCAGTCTATCTTTGTCTCCTTCTGAAGAAACAAGAAACATTCCTATCTTTATTTATTTTTAAACTAGACCCAAAGCTGTATCCTTTATTAAGGCCCAATTTTCATTTTTGCAAACTCAGCGTTTTTTTTGAAAATTGTTGTGTGGACCCGACTTAACTTTTTGTTCGAGAAACTCATTAAATTTTTTGTTTTGTTTATTTTATTCTTCTAATAGTCATTTGCCTCAGCCCAATATTCCATTCATTTCTCCAGGAAGTTTATAAACAATTTATCTTAAACCTACAACGATGCGACATTATTTTGCTTCGCCACTCATTGTTCAGAGCGGGTTGTCACTTAATTCTTTATTTACACAGTAGGTATTTGGCGTGTTTATTGTAAGATTTTTTAGCGTTATTTTCAGTGATTTTTAGTTATTTCTTGTACTTTGTAGAAGTATTACTAGATTAGACTTTTATAAATACTTTAGGTTTATTTAGATTACGAGTATAGAGCAGTACCTTTTAGTGTAAGTTTGTGGTGAAAAACAAGTGTATGGTGTTGCTTTGCAAGCCACCGACCCAAATTTAATTATTCAGGTAAGTAATTAGGCTACTTAAAATAATATTAAAATTGTATCCCCGCATAGCATTTACCTTGCTTTCAACACAATCATGTATTTATTTAGGTAAGTGTTCTTTTTTGGAATATGTAAGTTGTTCGTAGGTATACCTACCATAACGTTCAAGTACCTACTTTACAAAAATATATCCAATTTGAAACTGGACACAGTTATAACTAAGGACAATAATATGTTATTTGTGTTCAACTTGTTTACTGATTTCTGGCAAATTAAAAGAAGCAAATCTGTTACATTGCTTTTAGTGGTAAACTAACCTGGACTAACAGTTCAGATTATGTTGTAAGAGATTTGATTTACTCGAGAGGATCAAAGGATCTAAAGTCTTGCGTGGGATATCCTTTTATAGTAAAAAACGCTTTCCTAAATAACATATAAGTATACCGGGTGTTGCATCGTCGAGCGGGACATAGGAAATCCCATGTAATTTTAAATGGGGTCAATTATTGGCTTCCCTAATTATTTTAGAGAAAAATTCTATTTAGGTTCATTAAAGAGCACTAAAACCCACATTCAAAAGAATAACTTTAGATATTTTTCATGAGCCCGTTTACGGGTTATCGCCGATTTCTTTTTAACTATTTCTCCTTTTTATGGCCCCGTATTTGCGGGCACCAGTCAAGGTAAAAGATGACTGTCAAATAAAGTTGTCATTTTGAAATGTGTGCTTTATTGTTATAAAAACTCGTACATCGAAAATATTAAAGGTGTATTTATGAGTACAAATTAATCTGAATAAAACTAAAATAAAGAATCCAATTACAAGGTTAATTATGACATTTTACATGTTTCAATATTTTACTAATTAATAGGTAGGTACTATTAAATTGTTAGAACTTTAGGATTTAAGAAGATGTTCAATTATTCCTTAAAATGACAACTTTATTTGACAGTCATCTTTTACCTTGACTGGTGCCCGCAAATACGGGGCCATAAAAAGGAGAAATAGTTAAAAAGAAATCGGCGAGAACCCGTAAACGGGCTCATCAAAAATATCTAAAGTTATTCTATTGAATGTCGGTTTTAGTGCTCTTTAATAAACCTAAATAGAATTTTTCTCTAAAATAATTAGGGAAGCCAATAATTGACCCCATTTAAAATTACATGGGATTTCCAATGTCCCGCCGACGATGCAACACCCGGTATACGAGTATATAATATAGATATTATGACATAATCATTAGTTTCGTGTTGTAATGTTTAGTACCAATAGATGTTTCTTACTGATATATTTATGCTAACTTCTGTGTACTTTCAATTAAGTTTAGTTGGATTAACGTTTTTTTTTAATTAATTTTTTCCATACTTATTAATATATTTGTTTTTTGTAATACTACAGTCATGGTTGCCTATTTACTTTTCAGTGTCAATGTATAGATACCATCCCAATCCACGGCGCACATTAGTTATTGAATGTCTAGTAGTAAAATATTTTCAAAATGCTTTTCTCTATTTGCCACCCTAACAAGATAATTCACAGTATATCTAATTATGCATTAATATTATGTGTTCGTCAATACGGCTGCTATTTTACTGTTTCCTCCATATTTCATTAACGTAAATATTTTTTAATGATTTAAAGATTATACATATAATGCATCCAAATACTACTTTTATTACCCCTCTTTTGTTCTTTTTTAGTGTGCTGAACATTAAGATTTTTTCTATTAAAACCTTAACTGTAGTTTTATAATATAAATAAATGTATTAATAGCATCATTGTTTGTTTCACTGTTTTATACTTTTTATAATGCGCTGCATTAGGGCTTTTTACAATTATGTGATAACATATTTATTTTCTCTCCTACTGAGTGCCAAGGCAAGACAAATGCACATGTTTATCAAGTCTACTATAAACATTTAAAACCTCCGTTCTGACTTACTTTTAATCTTAAAAAAAAGTAATTTTCTTGCAACTTTCGTCGTATGTTGTATAGAAAATGATAAAAGGAGACCAGGCGACATAGGGTACCTGTTATGGTGTTAAGAACAACCACTATTACTTACGAGACTATGCCCAGGGACTAAATTGAAATTCAAAATATCAATTTCTGTATTTACGCCCCAAAATACGTCCTGAAATTTTTATAATTTTTTGCAGTGTATTGCTTCTTCGAGAAAATTGAAGCCTTACATCTTCTTATATTTCATATTGTACCAAGATTTATTTGTTAGTTGCTTTTTTTTTATAAATCAATACATATTCTGACACATTAAGTTAAATAATTTTAAAGCCGGACCTGACGTACACACGAACTGCGCAGGCCCAGAAGTTCCGGAAAACGCCGTATGCTGAGGACATTTCTGTAACACGGTATTAGCCATGATACTATTACTAAAAGATAAACCCACTTGGCGAACCAATTTCGGTCGGCGTTGCGCATGACGTCACCGGGTGACAAAAATTCAAAAACCCTGCTTGTCAGTATGGAAGAGGAGTGTGTTTAAGGCGGTTATAATTCATTTTTAATATATTTTAATAAAATTTTGGTTCATTAGTAGTAAGTATATAAAGATATTTCCTTTGTGATCCATACTATACAATTGTTAGCCTTTAAATATTGTATAGGTATTATTATTTACTATTATTATTACCTATACCTACCCATGTATATAGTTTTACTTTGTAAAAAGCGAAAGGAAGTTTGTTTATTTCAATAAATTATGGTAAAGAATACCAGCATCGGTAGGTAGGTACCTACTCGAAAAAATATCAGATAAATATTATTTTACACACTTTGGGGGCTAAAATGCATTAAAGTGGCATTTTTTCAGAGATTACTAACTAGTTCAAATACTTTTTCCTTGAGAATTTTTTCCAAAGTGCACAAAATAGCAATACCTACCTATTATACTTAAGTGTCTTTTTATTTTTAAAATAAAAATTGACAAATACAACAATTATTTACATTACATTTTTATCATAAAATTGGCATACCTGGTTGAATATTTAATTTACTTCTTAATCTTCTTAAAGTGGAAACAAAGCCCTCCATAGTGGAAACCAAAGGCAAAGGATAGCCTCTTTTCCTTAATAAACGGTATGACCGTGCACCTCCTGCATATAAGGAAATAGCGGAAGCAACATCTTCAACAGACCACTGAACTTGTTTGGCTGTTTTTAATTTACGAAGTTGCCCTTCTGTAAATATTTGTTCAATAGTTTTCTTTTCTTCCCTCTCTTTGTGCAGTAATGTTTTTAAATATAAATTTTCACTTTGCAAAATCTTAACTTGTTCCACACAATCAATTTCACTACAAAAAAAATTGATTTGAAATAGGTAAATAAATTTAATTTTTTAAATTATATTTTCTACCTTGTAAGTAGTCTGTGTAAAAACATTTTTATTTTTCTCAGGCAAGATTTCTTTCTCTTCTTCCTTTTTACCAATGTTGAGAATTGGATAGTTCAGCTTGTGCCTCGATATTAGATATCCCAGGTTCTTGTTGGCTACAATAAATAACAATTTATTGATAACAAGGTCCGTATCTACGTATTCAGACTATAAAACAGCAACAAAAATCACTATTTCCCATATAAATTGTGGTGGAAAGATTGGGTTTAGTAGCAAAACTCACATTATCCACAGGAACACAAACTACTAAACTCACATTTTTCACAAGTTAGTTAAAAATCTCATATTCTCCAGCATAAATATCAAATTAAGAGAAAAAAAGCATACATACTATCACAAAATAATTTAACTCGTTATATCATCTACATGCCTATCTAAAAATGCAAACCAAAAAAACAAAAATAATTTACATAGAATTCGATCATAAACGTTGTTTGCGTTTTACCACAAACTATAAAACTGGGAGAATGTGAGTTTTGATTCTAGACCCCTCAATTAGTGAGTGTGTCATGCGAAAAAGTGTTGCTGTTTTTAAAGAATATAAAAAAAAATAATGTACAAACAAATATACTTACAAATCTTTTATTAACTTCTTATTAAGCCTTTTTGTCATTCTTACAGTACGTTTTAGCTGAACAGATGTCTGGATACTTGAGAATTTTATTAATAGTAGAGTAGAGAAGGTATCGCATCACTTTTTAATTTCCATTTATTTTGAGGCTCTTTTAACCTATAATCACTTTCTGCGAAATGCTTTAAACAGATTCTAGATGTTTTCACATTAAATTTGTGTTGCTGATAGCACTTAAGAATCCATTGTTCGCAAACTTGTTTGTTCCTTGGAAATCTAAAAAAACGACAATCCGAGAAATCCTTGCTTTTTTTGTTGTTGTTGTTGTTGGAACAACCCACCACTGCACAGTACACCATAGTAATAAATGTTTAGAATGTTTTTAGCTACAACCTTTGGCTACAACTTATTAAACTTTGACGCGTATTATTTATTTGTAACAAACCAAATAACATAATAAAACACACCAAAACAGGCAAACGTCATATAAAAGTGGGAAAATTTGTCACCCGATGACGTTAGACGTGCGAGAGAGATAGGCTTATCGCATGCGCGTGGGTTTATCTTCTTTAGTAAAGCGGGCCTCACCACTACCACCGAAAAACAAGGCCTTGAAACGAGAAAGTAAGAGTCATCACGAGTAGACCAGTGGCGGCCGATCTCCTGATGAAATATATTGCAATAAAGATTTATTTTTTAATATTTGGATTTACTATGATAAATTTTACTTATGTAAAGTATAAAACCATACCAAAAAAGTATTTTAGTACTAAAATGTGTAATCCAAATATTTTTATCTAAATAGGTATTATTTTTATATGGATATCAAAGCGCTAGGCTTGTATTGGGTTATTTTATTTTGCTTGGATAGGAGATTGAATAATGAATTCAAAGGGGAGCATGGAAAGAAAGAATACTTTAACTGCATTATGGTTTTATTTTATATATTTTTATAAAAAAACGAATTATTTCACAAAATACACAAGGGAAGAATATGAAAATAAATCAATCGCAATAATTATTTCAATCACATTTCACATTGTTTGAAAAAAAATATTTACACATAGTAAATAAATAAATAAACTCTTTATTTCAAATCATCATACAAAAATCACAATATTTCTATAAATCTGGACTAACATCACGTAAGCAATATGATCCTAAATTTATTAATAATTTCCTAATCTGTACCTACTTTCATTTTTCTTTTCGGACACAATACATTTTATTTCTTTTGGTAGGTATATTGTTAAACAGCTGAACACACATATTATGTGGTGACTTTTCAGTCAGCCAGCCTATTGGGTAAGTATTTAAAGTTCGGAGTTCTAAGCCTACTAGGTATCACTTTTATAACTATTTTATGCAACTCGTTACCAATCATTTTACTTACTGGACTACATCTTGATATGGCGACAATAAGCTGCTAATCATAAAGGTGTGAGCCCTGGTGGCACGTTCAGCTGCGCTATTGTAGGCACTACCCACAATGTTACCCCCCTTGTAATCTATGTTAGCTCTAAGGTGAATCTCGTCCATCATCAAAACAATTGTTTTCTCAGAATCCTCCAAGGAATCCTCCAACAACTTAAACTTATTGGAAGCATATTTCAAAAAGTTTTCATCTGTTTGCTCCAAACGGGGATCTGTGTTGAAGCTTGCACAGATTGTCTTAAGGGTACGTGGAGATGGAAGTATAAGTATATTTGCACTTCTTAAAAATTTATACGCGTGAGGAGAGATGGAGTGTAATAAGCAAGCAAACAGTGACAACTCGCAAGAGTATCTCAGGCAGGTATTATTACCCACTGTTACTAACTTAAGCTGTTCTTGAATACACTGTAAAACTCCTTTTTTTTCTTCCAAAAACCCATCAGACATGGACTGTAAAAGTTCCAAAATGAAGTTAAATTTTTGTGTTTCTTTATCTGTACTTTTCTCCTGTAAATCATCTAATAAAGGCACTTTTAATTCCGATAACACAGTTTTTAAAGTATTAATGTCAGTCTTAGGGGAAATTTAAGAACACTGACAATTTTGGGGCAAGGTCATTCTGTGATTCATTTAGCCTGGTTCTGTCAATTTGTCACAAGCTTCCACCAAGTTAGAGAAAGTTATTAACTCATTATAAATTGCTGATGCTTTTATACTTTCTGTAACAGCTTTTTCTACATCTCGACATTCCATTCGAAGGCGTTTAGACTCCGGAGAGATTCGCACAGGGATATCATATTTCGACAAATATGATGGACATCGAGGCATCTGGGTTGGGACAGTTCCTAAAACAAATAAGAATTATTTAAAAAAAAATCAGTACCAATTATTTGACCAACAACAAGCATAAAATATTTACCCACATCATATTTTCTAATATCCCTCTTACCTTTAACTAATCGTGGATATTTTAGTGCTGCCTCGATAACTTCACCAGTTGCCACAATCTGGAAGGTTGTTTTTCTTTCAATGGAGCTGGGTTGAAAGTGTAATTCACACACCTAAAAATAATTTTATTTTTGGTAATTACAAGCTATTAAAATATCCATTGACACAAACCTACCTTGCTTGCTTTTGTAGGAACAAAATCTTTCCTTTTAATTGCCCATATCCTCTGTTTCCGCAGTTCGGGGTCTTGAGGAAATCCAAAAGCTGCCACTTTTGGCCCATTGATATCATAATTTCCCCTACACAACAACGATACGGCATGACTTTTTATTAAAAGTTAAAAGTTTTATCAAAATAACATAACCTAGACGTTCACTGCCTGGATGTTTTGCGAAATTCTACGTGTACTGAGTAAGTAAACGATAGAAGCACCGTACCTAAATACAAGAACACGTATAAACACCAAAAAATATCTGTAGTTTACAAGATTATAGCCGAGAAATTATAGGTAGTAAATTCACAAACGAAAAGCGTGCACTCTACCTAGCCTAAAATCTGGTCTACATGCGATGACTCATCGGTTCATAAAATCGAGCGTTCCACGGCCTTGTCTTTAGGGTGGTAGTGGCCTCACACGGTCAATATTATGGTCAATATTATTTGCGGTATTGACGACGATATTGACAATAATATTGACCATTCCAGGAGACACATTTTAATATTGTCAATATATTGAAGTATTTTCACGATCCCGAAAATATTCTGGGCGTCACCAAATATATTGACAATATTTTGATCTTTCGAGGGCCATATTGACAATATTTGTGTCAGTCGCTCTGTGGTCATAAACGAAGAAACGTCTCCGGTTTCACCGGCAGAGTCTATAGACAATACGAAAACAGACGAATATGATGAGCGCGAAGTATTAAAAACGTTTATCAGTGTATATATAGACAAAATCCAATACTTTGGAATACGTCATTGAAGGAGTATTCCGACAGAGATAAAAAAAATAAGTGCTATAAACATTGAGTAGAAGTATATCAGAAAATTAAAAAACGGGCTTCAATTGAGGATGTGAAAAAGAAAATTAATTCGTTGAGAACGAAAGGAACTTAAAAAAATCAAGGATGCTCAGAGAACAGGAAGTTCCACTGATGACATTTATGAGCCCACTTCATGGATATTGTGGGAACTTCAATTTTTGAAAGATGTGGAAAAGTTGGATAACAGCAGATCTACTGTGCCTGAAAAAATTACGGTAAGCACATTTTATTTATATGAAACAACAAACATCACTTTTCAACAAAAATTGTTTGCCTTAGTTTTAATCACAAAACAGATAAGAGGTTGTTTTAATATTATTTTATTTTTTGTTGTTACACATTATTCTTAACCCTATTCTATTTTCTAAACAACATTATTCTAAAATTCAAAAAACACAAACTTATAATAAGTTCGTGCATATAATTGTCCCTTATCCTTTCCGTCAGTTACGGCTCTTCAGCAAGGCTCCGGGTCTGACGAAAAGGTAAGGGACCTCAAAGTGTTTTCACACAGAAATGCAAATAACCAAATGAGAGTTGCAGCACGTGGCTACATCTCGTGGCAACCACACGTATCAACCCAACCAGGACAGCGAGAATCCATATAGGTTCAAACGCTGGCAAGGCGGCCCATCGCGGGCAAACTACGTTGGGTGTCGCTGGAAGCCAATGTATCGGTTCAGCCTACCGAAAGCCGAAAATTCAAAAAACACAAACTTATAATAAGTTCGTGCATAGAATTGTCCCTTATCCTTTCCGTCAGACCCAATCCTTGGACGCGTTTCGCCGTTTACGGCTCTTCAGCAAGGCTCCGGGTCTGACGAAAAGGTAAGGGACCTCAAAGTGTTTTCACACAGAAATGCAAATAACCAAATGAGAGTTGCAGCACGTGGCTACATCACTATTACTACTACTTCTTCTTCGTCGGCCTTATCCGTTCCGGATGTTGGCTATCATCATGGCTATGCGCGCTTTGTTGGCTGCAGCGCGGAACAGTTCAATGGAAGTCACGCCAAACAGCTTCCGTAAGTTGGCGAGCCAGGAGATTCTTCTTCTACCTGGTCCCCTTCTTCCTTCCACTTTACCTTGCAGGAACAGTTGTAGTAGACGATATTTGACGGGGTTCCTCATGATATGGCCCAAATACTCAAGTTTGCGTTGTTTTATGGTATTCATGAGAGTGAGTTGGCAGTTCATTCTTCTGAGGACTTCTTCGTTGGTGACTCGGTCAATCCAGGAAATTCTTAGGAGTCTTCGATAAATCCACAATTCAAAACTGTTGATTATTTTTTCTGTTGCTTCAGACAACGTCCAAGCCTCGACACCATACAGCAGTACTGAAAAAACATAGCATTTTATCATTCTCTTCTTGAGCGTTATGCTGAGATCTCGACAGCAGAGAAAGTGCTTCATTTGTGTAAACATTGTTCTGGCCTGTTCTATTCTGCACTTTATTTCTTTGGAGTGGTCCCACGATTCATTAATATTACAACCAAGGTAAGTAAAACTGTCCACTCTCTCGATTGCTTCATTTTTGCAATACAGCACACCGCGTTTATTAGGGGACTTACTTATAACCATGTATTTAGTCTTCTTAATATTTAGATCCAGTCCGTATTGTTCGCTTGTGTGTGTAATTCTGTTGGCAAGTTCTTGTAGTCCCTCCAAGCTGTCAGCTAGTAAAACCGTGTCATCGGCATATCTGATATTGTTAATTAACTCACCATTCACCTTAATGCCGTTTGTGGTGTCTTCTAGTGCCCTCCTAAATATTTTCTCCGAGTAGAGGTTGAACAACAAGGGTGATAAAATGCAACCCTGTCGGACTCCACGTTTGATTTCCAAGGCGTCCGACTCGTTATTTTCAAGATTTATGGTTGCTTTCTGATTCCAATACAGATTGGCTATGATCCTTATATCCTTTCCATCTAAGCCCGTTTCGTGTAGAACTTTTACCATTGTTTCGTGTTGACAACGATCGAAAGCTTTAGCATAGTCTATAAAGCACAAGTGAGCGTCGCAATTCATATCCCTACAGCGCTGTATAAGCACTTGTATGGCAAATAATGCCTCTCGAGTACCGGTGCCGTTGCGAAATTCGAACTGCGACTCACCCATATGTTCCTCACATTTGTTATATAGGCGGGCATGAATTACCTTAAGAAATATCTTTAACACGTGTGACATAAGACTGATGGTGCGGTAGTCACTACAAGATTTGGGGCTGGTTTTCTGGGGTATGGTGATAAATGATGAAAGAAGCCAATCAGCTGGAATCGTGCCACTATCATAAATATTATTAAATAGTGACGTTAACGTGGAAATACAATGCGGATCCATGATCTTAAGCACTTCCGCTGATATATGGTCGGGACCAGAAGATTTTCTAGTTTTAGCGATTTCAATGGCATGTTTAACTTCGTCAATTGATATAACTGGCCCTTCCATATTGTTTGTTTGATCAGGATTTTCTGGACGCTGATCATCCCTAAAGAGTTCAAGTATGTATTTCTGCCATGTTTTTAGTTTTTCGTTCACCTCATAGACCAGTTTGCACTGATCATCCATAATGACTTCGGTTGTTCTTTTTTTGTGTCTGCCTGTGGCTTCTTTGATCTTTTTGTACATGTTAAACGCGTCATGCTTACGATCAAGTTCTTCGATCTCTTGACATTTCTCACTCATCCATCTTTCTTTAGCTTCTCTGATTTTTTGTTTAATGACACTATGAATTTGCCGATAAGCTATGGGGTCGGCAGTTTTTACTTTCCGTCTGTCATCCATCATCTCCAAGATTTCGTCGGTCATCCACTGCTTCTTCTTTTGCTGATTTTTAGCAGTAGTCAGAAATTGCTCACAAGCTTGGGTATTTGTTATTATCACGCGTTCTTCTCTGCAGAACTGTACTAGTCTATCTCCTCGTTCGTTTCTCTGTCCCAGACCAAAGTCACCCACTATATCATCCTCCTTTCCGTGTCCAACTTTAGCATTGAAGTCCCCCATTATTATGTTCACCTCTCGTGCTTTAACACTTTTAGGTACTTCTTTTATTTGAGCATAGAAGCCTTCCACTACTTCTTCGCTTTTGTCCGATGTGGGAGCATATATTTGAATAAGATTTATGTTAAAAGGTTCTCCCTTGAGCTTTAGTAGAATAACCCTGTCAGAGTATGGCAGACAGCTAATAATGGAGGGTTTCAACGCCTTATTTATGATAAAACCAACTCCTTGTAGGTGGCGTCTCTCTTCGTTTCCAGCATAATACACTATATGATCTCCTATTTGGCACTCTCCATTTCCTTGCCATCTCATTTCACTGATACCCATCACGTCAATATCCAATCTGTCCATTTCCTTTCTTGTGTTATGAATTTTTCCTGCTTCAAACATACTTCTGATATTCCAGGTGCAAATTTTCAGTGCTGGCCGGGAGATTATTCGCACCCTCTGACCATTGAAGGTCTGCCCGGGACTGAGGGCCATTCTTGTAGTTTTTCCAGCCATGATAATTTTCCTGGGAAGAGTTAGTGTAGTGGTTTTCCGTTGCCTTCTACACCGCTGTACAAACGCCGTTTCAGTGGGTGCCACTTCGCCGTTTGCTTTCCGAAACACAGCCAATAGTGTTTTTAAAACTTCTGCCTGTGGACAGTTTTGAGACAGCCAGCTGCCGCTGCTCAGTGCTAGTTTTGGTCCGCCCCGAGTATTTCATTTCCTCGGTACCACCCATATCTGGGAGGCATTCCCCTATCCGCCACCTGGGGAGGCGCCCGATGGAGGACTAGCAACCCCACTACTACTACGCTACAAACATTATTCTGCCAAGGTATTTGGCGCTCCTTGTTGAAGTAATCTCGATAGGTATCTCTGACTTCTTTTGCATTTTTGGAATCAGTTTTCCAAACGTGCCTTTTTGAAGGGGTGTCAGCTCCGTTTTTGATCTTTCATTTCCAACTTCACATATCCCTGTTGCCAAGTCTTCTGTTATTAAAATATTATTTGTGCAATAATTCTTAGAGGTTTTACGCATTTAAAAATTATGTAGATAGCAACATGCCAACGTAACAGTAGAGACTTTTTCCGGAGATAAATGTATGGGTTTCTCAAAGATTCTAAATCTTGTAACAAGGATTCCAAAGGCGTTTTCCACTACTCTTCGAGCTCTGGAGAGTCGGTAGTTAAAAATGCGTTCAGATCTCGTGGCGTGTTCTCGATTATATGGTTTCATTAAATTGGTACCCAACGCAAAAGCATCATCTCCAACAAATACATAAGGGTAACATCTGTATCTGGTAATTTTGAGGGTTTGGGAATATTTAATTTATTATTTTGTAGCAACTCCCAAAATTTTGTATTGTAAACTACGCCACCATCTGAAATTCTACCATTTGTTCCAACGTCAGCCATGAGGAATTCGTAATTGGCATTGACAATGGCCATCAACACCACACTGTGATAACCTTTATAGTTGAAGTACCTGGACCCAGCATTCCGTGGTTTAATAATAATATTATGTTTGCCGTCTAAAGCTCCCAGGCAATTCCAAAAATTCCATTTTTTGCCAAATTCTGAAGCAACTTGTTTCCACTCCTTTTCTTTTAATGGAATCTGCAAAGAAAATAAAAAGCTGTTTTATTTTCAGATTGAATCAGAAGATCAGAACCTCCCGTCTGCACCACCAACAAAAAGGACAAAACAAATTAAAAAAAAAAAAAACACAAGAAAGCGACTTATTATCTCTTGCATGCAACTATCTATCAAAAGATGAAGAGAGTTCCGAAAAGGATGAAAAATATTACATCGCCCAAGTTTGGGCAAACAAATTAAAGGCATTGGAACCTAAACAAAAATTGTTTGCTGAAAAAGCCATAAACGATATATTGTTCGAAGCACGATTGGGTACCCTTTACAGAGACTCCGTAAAAATGAATTCTTTACATTATATGTCTTCAACACGTCCCACATCGCCTCAAAGCTGGACACCGTCCACCAGCCACAGCATGGGTTATTCAGCTGTTTCGACACCTCTACAGTCACCCTCCTATCAATATCTTGAAGGTTCAGAAACGCAACCACGACAAACTTCTGAATCCACACCGAAAGAGTCATTACAAAATTTTTATAACGCCTTTCAACTTTAGGTTTATAAAACTAATGATTCTTTTTATAATACGCTAACACTAAACATAATAAGTAGGAAATAAGATTTATTTGTAATCCATATTTTGCTTACCTTAATAAAATCCTTTAAAACACAAATTATCGCTTCACAAGTTTCCATTATTATTTCGCTAATTGTTGTCGGGGAAATCAATGTTGAAAATTTCAGATCTTCAAAAGATCTTCCTGTTGCCAAAAATCTTAGACATACAGACAGCCTTTCATGAGCTGATATTGCTTCTCGCATATTCGTATTTTTTTTTTCAATATATGGAGTAACCATATCCAGCAGTTCTTGGTATGTTTCGGAGTCCATCCTAAAGTAGTTTTTAAAATCATTAGGTTCCGCTTCCTTGATATAATCTAGAAGATTCACGTGAGTAAATTTTTGCCTCTGTAAAATCCAATCTTTCACCCAACGTCGGTTTTTAGATTTTTTTTTATTAATTTTTCTTGAAATGTGCGCCAAAATAACAGCAATACACGCTTTTCGTTTCATGTTTTCTTTCCAAAATTTGTTCAGAAACTAAGTATTGATACAAATATTGATCGTATGAGGCCTTTGTTAAGATATTGCCCATATATTGTCAATATAAAATATTGACAATATTATTGACCGTGTGAGGCCCGCTTAATAGTATCATGGATATTAGCAATATATTGGTTCATTCAGTTTATTGGTTGCATATATGTGAGCAGCACTTTCCAGCGGACTACGGTCAGGTACTCGGTTCCAGATGTGCATTTCTATTCTATTAGTTAACGTATATTCGTATATTTAGGTTTATAACGCCAGATGTCATTGGTGGCTCCACTTTTGAAATTATATTGGTGCATAAACTGAATCTTTCAATTTTACAGCGTTTTCTTATTTATTGGGCTTGTAGGTCATTTATAAATAAAAGTATGCTAACGGTTCCATTTATTTTAAATTAAAAACCATCTTCGGAATTTCATGTATTGTATGCATCTTAGCAGTGCTTCTTACAGCTTAATTTTTGATCAGGACTCTTGAAAATATCAATGATTAGATTACTCAACTTGATTAGCATTATTTTCACTTACTTTCCGTACCATATTCTTATTTATGCTTCCACTGGATTCAACTAGTTCGGTTTCATAAGCTTTCGCTATCACCATTTTCCGTTTTAAAATTATGTTACCCCCTGTTACGTGTGTCACTCTTAGAGGTACGATTTTGCTTGTTCTACACACCACTCTAGCGACGAGTAGTCCTTTCGGTGCTTCGTCACTTGGTTCTAAAACCATAAATGGTGTAGAAATGCCAGCCAGTCCTCGCAAATTTGCTCCACAGATTGCTTGTGTCATAGGAGGAATATCCAAATCTTCCAGCAAGGAAATTGCTGCAAAATCTTCAGGATTTCTTGACTCTACATCCTCGAGATTGGTTGATAATAAGGTTCCCCGGTCCTTATGGCTTAAACACTTGACAACTGGTTCCACTGTTTCAGTACCGACTTCTTTGGTTACATTGGAAGCTGCAGCCTTCCTATATGATGCACAGGCCTCTTCTTTTTCTTGCTTTAGATATAAGTCAGCATCAGTATCCAGACGACCGCCAAGCGCTGGAAAACTGTACCCCTGCGTTATTGGCGGTAACTCGGAATAATTTCTAGAAGTTGCTTGTGACATTATCAGTTGTTCTTGTTTAGTACTAATTGTGATCAAGTGCTTTTCACGAATCTCCTTAATTTCGGCTTCCAATTGGGCAAGCCTTTCCTCCATTTCACTTTTTGGTTTTTCCTCTATTAAAGGTATGACCATTTCAAATGCATACATGCAATTATTGCTCCAATCGATTTTGACACCATGTTGACGCAAAAAGTCCATTCCAGAAGCTAGTGGTTTTCTGCTTCACTTGCTTTTTCCACCGTAGTTTAGCATCAAGAGTTATGCAAAGATATTTAGCATTTAATCTCATGGGGCACAATCGTACCGTTAACATCTAGATTAAGTGTGCTAGCTTCTTGTTGGTAAATATCACATGGATTAAGCTCGTTTGACTTAATTTACCATTATCTTGCTCAGTCAGCTACCGTGTTGCTTGCTATTTAAAATTTACTAATATAGCTCTCATGATCTTGATCAACTGCGAGAATAGCAGTGTCATTAGCGAATGTGGCTATAATAGTTTCTTCCGATACTGTCACTGATATACAGGGTGTTATTTAATAAGTGTCCGATATTTTACAGGACGATTCCTCAGTTATGTATAAGGTAAAAAGTTCATATAAGCATGGGTCCGCAAGCCCTTCATTTTTGAGATACAGGGTGTTAAAAATTTATTTTTATTTTTGTTTTTCGTAAGCAATTTTTAAAATAGTGTCTATATTTGGACGAAAATTGATATTTGGTGATTTTTTTAATATTAGAAATTCAAATTTCATCTTAGTTTGGCCCTTTGTAGGGGTGCCACCTACAGGCCTTTCTCTATTTTGGGGTTTTGGGGAGTCACAACTTGTTCGTGCATGTATGTATCACATTTTCTAGAAGAAAAATCGATTTCTCTGGCATTTATACCTGAAAATGGTATGCTTGTCAAAAGTCACTACAAGCAGCCGTTTTTGAGATATTTTGATTTAAATTAATCGATACATGTGTTTGTCAAAAAGTAAAACAATTTTAAAAACTTTTCTTTTAATCAACATAGAAACATTTCAAACTTTTAAACAACAATAAACAACGAAACACTAGATATTAAACTAAATGAAAATCACAATAAATGTTGGAAATATCCACGTCCTTGCTGATGCACGCATCCAAACTTCTTTTCATTGATTCGCGCACTCTTTAGAAAATTCCTGCAGTATTTTGAATCGTTCTACAAGAGTTAATTATTCGATTTCTTAATTCTTCTTCATTTTGTATGGGTGTAACCTAAGGATTTTAAATGTCACCAAAGAATATAATCCAAACTGTTATAAGGTCTGGTGACCTAGGGGGCCATGGTTGACATCTCCCAGTATAATAGGCAAATCTTCTTAAAAAAAATGACGATATCTCTCTTCGTTTAATCTTCCTGGAATAAAGAATTGGCCTATTAAATAATCTCTACGGATTCCTGCCCACACGTTAAGAGAGAACTGTTCTTGGAAATGTGATTTCTGTATCGCATGGGGGGTTTCCTCTGACCACAAATGATTGTTGTGAAAATTGCGTATAGCGTTGCGTGACAAATTTATTTCGTCGGCAAAGAGGATTTGATTTTTAATTAAAGGATTTTAAATAAGGCATTGGAGAAACCAACGACAGAAGTTGATACTTAATGGAAAATCAAGAGGGAGGAGTGCCTGAACTCTTAGATTGTGGTAGGGATATCAATTAAAATTGTCTATACTACAAAATGAGAAATGTTTAACCTCGGCGCTATTTTTCTGGTGCTTGTTTCCGGGTGTCCTCCTATCAGATTAAGAACTGCTTCCTCGGTTTCTTGGGTTCTTACCGCACGATGTGCACTCGACAGATGAGTAGCTTGCTCGTACCCTCTTATTGTTTCCCTCAACCTAGCGTGAATTTTTGAAAACGTTTTTGAAGTAGGAGTTGTGCGGTTCGGATAACGCTCCTGATACAAACATTTAGTCTCATATGCATTTCCGCTAGCAGCAAGTCCGTATGTAAAATGTATCTCAGCATACTCAGTTGGTAAAGTAAAATAGACATTATTTCAAAAATTATCCTTCCTGATTCTAAAAAGTCGATCAGAGATATAAAAAGTTAAGATATCCACATACTGCTTAGGAAGCATTTTATTTAATTTGTATATTAAACCTTCAAGCCACACCTTATTGATACTTGTGCAACCAATACTGCAGAACACACTTGTTTTTCCTCAAGCGCACTTTGAATTATGTCATTGATTCGATTCACTTGATCAATCGTTGAATGTTTCTGCCTAAATCCGAATTGAAAGACCGGAATTAGGTTATTATTTATCAGTGGTCGTATCGTATCATATGGGTATCTCGTCTGTTGCCATCTTCTTCTAGCTTTTCTCTTTTCGTTGACTACTTGCCTGAATTGAACTGGATAATTTACTCCTTTGGTTAAATGGACGACTTCACTGGGTTCTTGAACGCAGCTTTCTGTACAAGTCTGATAAAGCTTTCGGCTTCTTTTTTCAATTGCTCGGTTGTTCGAAAATTAATATTCATTTTCAAATTTATAGTATTTTGGTCGTGGATTCTAAAACTTTCCAATCAATGGTTTTGTTTAAAAGAGTAGGTCGCTCAATGTTAAAATGATAGCTGAAAAGTCCGAATCCAGCTCACAGTTTTCTTCGACGTCAGTGAAGTTGAGTGTTATTTTTCATAATATAAAAAAGTCTAGTAAATCAGGTATACTATTAGTATCAATGGGCCAGTAGGTAGGCTAACTTGTTGAGTGGTAATTACCACCAGTTTCAAGACAAATATATATATGCTGAGTATTAAGAAAGACTTCTAAGTCATGTTTTTTGTTCAGAATACCATGTCTTTTCATAGGTCACATTATTCCATAACATTTATCTCTATTTGGGTAGAACTTCGGTGTTTCTGGCCCCTAATGTGTCGAGCCTCTCATTTACTCATTCAAATGGCTTCATTATATTCTGTATCATCTGCATTATGAATTGTTGCTCGTTTTTAACTGGTGCCTCTAAAATTTTATCACCAATTTAGGCCGCTTGTGCATACCTAGGTTACCTTATTAGTTGTATTTTTGGATACAAATTTTCTTGGTTAGGTATATTTTTGTCTTGCTTCTTCTTTTCTGCAACTCCTTTGCTATTACACATTTACGGTAGTTTGCAGGATCAGCCTCTGGAGAGTTTAAACATTTCGGTGGAGTACCTACCGTTTGACTTCCTACATTCTGCTGCCAAATGATTTCCATCACATTTACCATAAATAGCCGCGTGTTGGCAGAATTTTTGAGTATGCTCATATCGCTGACACTTTTCACATTGAGGAATTAGGATACTATTCCTCAGTGCTTCAATTTTCACGTGATGCATATGGCATATATACTGAATTCCAATTTTTTTTATCGTCCGTATTTTCAAAGGTAAGCATAAATAACGGTAGAGGGAATATTTTTCCTTGACCATTAACTTTAGTCCTTTCGATTTTATTAACCACTTCAAGAACCTTAAAGCCTCTGTTTAAGAGGTCTCCTTGAAATTCATTCGAGTCGCATGATGGGTGCAGGTTTCTAACCATACCTTTAATTGGTCTAGATTGTTTATTTTCGTAGGTATACCATTCCATTTTAGTGGTATTCATAAACGCAAGTTTGATATCTACATTAATTTTGAGCAGGTTATTATTCATTAAAATTCTCTTAAATTGGGGCTTTTTTGATTATAGTGACTGATTAGTTCGTTGTTTTTCTTAACATTGTTTAATAACTAATTTTAAAAACAACATACAGCCCAATTAGCATATCTTAAATAACAACAGCTTACCACAATTTACGCAATATTAGGTTTATGATTTTCTCGACCCCGTATAACATAAAAATTACCATCTGCCAGTGAAGCTATTACATATTTACACTGTTGGCACAGCCTTTACCATTTATCCTTCAATCTGTAATACTATTGTGATTAATCCAGTAAGCGAGGAGGAGCTTATTGGAGTTATAATATAAATATATATACAGGGTTGGGCAAATGTTCCGGAACGGCTTAATTACAAGCGAACGAAAAGTGATATCGAATCGGGGTTTTGGGCAATCTATAGGACAAAAATTTTACTATTTGACTTGTATACCATATGTCAGTAATGTCACCAACTGTCAAGTGTTGACGATATTTTTTTATTTTTTTAAATGGAACACCCTGTATATTATCAGATATTCTAGATCTTCAATAAATTACAAATATTTTTCATATAGCATACCATATGATTAAATTCAACTGTTTCGGAAATACGGGCAAATGAATGTAGTACATTTTATTTAAACAAAACCAAGGTAATAACTTTAAAACACAATAATATAAAATAATGGTTATTTAATTAAATGTTCAAAATGTCGTCCTTCAGCCACCTGACAGTGTCCAATCCTGTCGGAAAATTCAGAACGCACGTTTTGCAAATGTTCACGAGAAATAACATGCACAGCATCTAAAATTCTGTTTTGAAGATCCTCCAAAGTCTTAGGTTGTGTACGATATACGACAGTCTTTAAATGACCCCAGAGGTAGAAATCTAGAGGTGTTAAATCTGGAGATCTAGGAGGCCATTCAATGGACCCTCTCCTACCTATCCACCTTCCAGGAAAAGTTTGATCTAAATAATTTCTGACATGTATACCAAAATGAGCTGGCGCCCCATCTTGCTGAAACCAAATGTCATTCGCTAGTATTTGATCGTTAACCTGATCATGATATAAATTAATCAAATTTGGTATAATTCTATTTCGAAGCAGATCTAAGTAATAAATAGATGTCAAGTTTCCATCAAGGAAGAAAGGCCCAATAATATGGTTTCCAATTATACCTAGTTTTATTGATGTTGATGAAATGAATTATTCTTCTTGGATATGGTTAGTGGACTGTATTTTAATTTTATTACTGATTAATAAATAACAATTTTACAATATTAACAACATGACAACACATTTTTTATGACAGTGACACTTTTTCTTTTTTACAACAACATATATCTGGTATTCGACTGTTCATATAACGGGTGACAAAGATATACCACGACAGAGTCGTAACATTCCGCCCGACCTTGAAATGTCTCATTTCAATACAATACTCAAACAACACGGAACATTAATATTATTTAAGTATTTTTAGTCCTGTATAGGTAAAACGCATAGTTTAGTTATTGCCCGTTTTATTAGTCCGGAATTTGTACGCACATTTGCAACGCGCACTCGGTTGTCGGTTCCAGTGAAAGTCTCTACCACTCGTCCTAATACCCATTGATTGGAAGGTAAACCTTCCTCTCGAATCAAAACTAAAGTTCCAGGCTTCAATGCGGGTGAATCTGAAGAACTAGTTTTCCATTTATTACGAGCTTGTAGCGAACTCAAATAATCTTGCGACCATTTCTTCCAAAATTGTTGAGCTAACTGAGTTAACAACTCATATCGTCTAAGACGGTTTGGATTTTCCATAATTGTGTTTTGAGGTAGTGCAGCAAGTGAAGACCCAATTAGAAAGTGAGCAGGGGTTAATGCTTGGATATCACTGGGATCTTCGGTTAACGGGAGTAAAGGACGGGAGTTTAAACAGGACTCTACCTGGGTGAAAACGGTATATAATTCTTCGTATGTCAAAACGGTATTTCCTACTACTCGCTCAACATGATATTTAGCACTCTTAACAGCACTTTCCCACAGACCACCAAAGTGTGGGGACCTAGGGGGAATAAATTTCCAGGAAATATTTAAGTTAGTTAAATATTCCATAAGGCGAGTTTTTGTATTCTGATTGTTAAACATTTCATATATATTTTGTAAATCATTATTAGCTCCCACATAGTTAGTACCATTATCTGAATAAATTTTGGAACATAGTCCGCGCCGTGAAATAAATCTCTTAAAACAGTTTAAAAACGAGTCGGTACTAAGGTCACTCACCAGTTCTATATGAACGGCCTTTGTCACAAAACATACAAAAATACACATGTATGCTTTAAGAATCTTAGAATTCCGAAGGCTAGAAGCCTTAATTTTAAAAGGCCCAGCAAAATCGGTGCCGCAAATGCTAAACGGTCTGCATGGGGTAATTCGATCTGCTGGTAATTCACCCATTATTTCATTTAAAGATTTAGGTTTATTTCTGAAACAGACAATACATTTTATAAGAACCTTTCGAATAGTATTTCTCCCAGAAATAGGCCAGTAACGTAAACGTATGATAGCTAAAAGAGCCTGTGGCCCTGAGTGTAAGTATTGATAGTGATAGTGAAGAATGATAAGTTTAGTTAAAACATGATCTTTCGGTAGTATAATTGGATGTTTTTGATCATAACTTAGATTAGAGTTTTCCAAACGACCGCCTACGCGCAATACACCTTTAGAATCGAGACCGGGATTTAAAGCCAACAGTTTACTCGAATGAGGTAGACATTTTGAATTTTTAATACATTTTATTTCATTTGCAAATTCAGAAAGCTGACACATTTTAATCAATAAACTCAAAGAATCATTCAATTCAATTATTGTCAAACAATCTTTATTTTTATTAAGTAAATTTCCCTTACAGTTACTTACAAATCTTAGTATATATGCTAACACTCTTTGAAGTTTTTGTAGCGATGAATATCTTGTAAATAAATCTGTAAATAAATTATTTTGAATAACAATAGGATGTGCCTTGAGGTTATCCGAAACGTTTCTTTTTTCTGGTACATTCAAATTATTATGTTCTAGCGATTTACCAGATGGCCATTGACAATCTGGATTTGTCATCCATTCTGGCCCATTCCACCAAAGTCTACAGGCACTCAATTGCTCCGGATTTAAGCCTCTACTGATTACGTCCGCGGGGTTGTTTTCACCAAGAATATGGCTCCATCTATATTCTGATGTAAGTCGTTGAACTTCTGACACTCGGTTTCCAACAAAAGTTTTCCATTGATATGGTTCCGCTGCTATCCAGGAAAGGACAATAGTGGAGTCCGTCCAAAATCTAACTGCATCAAAATTTAATTGAAGTGATTTAATAACTCTTGCTGCCAATTGACTAACAAGTACCGCACCACAAAGTTCCAGTCTGGGTAAAGACCTTTGTTCAATCGGAGCCACTCGGGATTTGGCACAAAGCAATTGAACTGTTATTTTATTTGCTGTATTACTTGCTCTTATATATATGCAACCACCATATGCTTGCTCTGAAGCGTCACAAAAACAATGTAGTTCCAATTTGACCATATTAGTTGGATCAAATACTAGCCTTGGAATTTGAATTTCATTTAGTGTAGGTAGTTGCTGATTAATTTGTATCCATGAAGTGTGAATATCCATCGGTAATGACTCATCCCAACTTATTTTAAGTTTAAATAACTGTTGTAACAGAATCTTAGCCTTGATTATTGTCGGTCCAACTAATCCAAGTGGATCAAATATCTGGGATATTGCTGAGAGTATTACTCTTTTGGTAGGTTTATTTGTTTGTAATGGCTTAACTGAATAGTTGAATGTATCCTGTTTAGAATCCCAAGTTAAGCCTAGTGTTTTTGTAGTTGTATCCTCTTGAATAAAGTATGTAGAATCTTGAGACTGTATATTAGCTAAGATGTCCGGGCAATTAGATATCCATTTGCGTAAATTCAAACCGTAATCCTTTAAAATAGTTATAAGGTCGACTTGTAATTTCTTAGCCCTTTCAACAGAATTTTCTCCTGTTAGTACGTCATCCATATAGAAATCAGTCATTAGAACCTTACTACATTCTGGATAAATTGATTTAGCTTCCATTCCAATTTGTTTTAAACATCGTACTGCCAAAAATGGAGCCGAAGCTGTTCCATAAGTGATAGTGTTTAACTGAAATATTTCAACAGGTTCGTCTACATTGCTTCTCCAAAGTATTCGTTGTAAAGCTCTTTGTTCGGGGTTTACATTGATTTGCCGATACATTTTTTCAACGTCGGCAACCATGGCATATTTATTCTTTCTAAACCCTAACAATATCTCAAATAAATCTTTTTGAATTTTGGGTCCAACCATTAGCTTATTATTCAGTGATACGCCGTTTGCTGTAGATGCGCTGGCGTCAAAGACGACTCTTAAGCGTGTTGTGGTCGACTCCTTAAAGATGCCATGATGTGGAATGTAATAGTTTTCTTGCTCAATATCTTCTGTCTCCAAATCTATCTTTGTCATATGTCCGAGTGTTTCATATTCTTCCATGAAATCTACATATAATTTCTTAAAGTCTGAGTTTTTTGCAAATTTCCTTTCTAAACCTTCAAATCTTAGTTTAGCTGTATTGAATGAATCTCCCAGTCTTGGTAGGTTCTTTTTTATGGGTAGGTTGACACAAAATCTTCCTTTGTTATTTCTAGTTGTAGTGTCCTGAAATATGTCTTCGCAGCCTTTTTCTTCGTTAGACAACAGCTCGTCGTCGTTTATGGTTTCTTCGATCTTCCAGAACCGTTCCATTTGCTGATGCACATCGTAAACTGATAAATGACATCGACTTGCTTGGTTTAAACACTGAGGAGACACTGGACCAACTATAACCCAACCTAACTTTGTTTTTTGTAGACATGGTTCGCCCTTGTTAAGTTTTATTTGACCGACCGAGAGCAATTCCCAAAAAAGAATAGCTCCAATTAATACATCGATTTTATTCGGAATGTAATATGTAGGATCAGCTAACATCAGTTCTTGTGGAATACTTAAGCGTCCCGTGTTTATTTTGCAAGATGGTAAATCTCCGGTTATGTTTTTAACAACCACGAACTTAGTTTTCGCAACATATGCGGATATTCGTGATGAAATAGTTGTTTCCGACATACTCGATGTACTTGTAATTGATTGACCTATACCTACTACTGGTATACTGATTTTTGTTTGATTTAGTTTTAACCGAGCGCATAATTCTTGAGTCATAAAATTTGACTGGGACCCTGAGTCCAAAAGTGCTCTACATTCCACTGGTTTTCCAAATTTATCCATAATATAAATAATAGCCGTAGAAAGTAATACTTCTGAACTATTCTCTGTATTTAAACTTTGCGAGGACATTGTTTGTTGACTAGGAAATATTGGTGATTGATTCATAGTTGGATCTGGTATTTGATCTGATATATTAATATCACCATGTAAATGTTGAAACCTTGAATATCTTGCATTCTCAGATATTTCTGGATTTTGCATAACATTTGGCAACATTGGCGCACTGCCTTGTATATTATTTCTATTGAATTGTTGAATTGTATTCATGTTTGGGGAAATACTCGTATTTTGACTAGCATGTTGTGTAGTATATTGCCTAGCATTTGTGTTTGATTCATTTGCAATAAAGTTTGTGTTTAAGATTTCTGTGTTTTGATTTTGCATAGTATTTATATTTTGCGCAAATAAATTGTGTTGTCTGTTTGGATTAACGTGTAGATTTCTGTTTGTATTTATTTGCGATGAATTCTGTCTTAATTGTGATTGACCATGTGCTTGATTGATTTGTGCTTGCCTTTGATTGTATGTTTGCCTCGCATGTATGTTTGACTGATCTGTGTTTGAGTTTCTTGTTACATTTTCAAACTCTAAATGTAACAGTGAATTGTGTTTCTTATCGCATTTTTTACAATTAGTGCCATAAGATTCTTGAGTTGTATGATTGGATCTTAGACAATTTAAACAAAGATTACATTTTTTTGCTTCGTTGATTCTTGCCTGTATGGATAAATTTAGAAATTTGTTACAATAAAATGGCAAATGTGTTTCTCCGCAAAAAGGACATGCAAAACCTGGTTTTGTGACTACAGGAAATGAATGTTTTTGATATGATTTTACGCCTGATTTTTGAACCGAACTCGGTCCTGTATTTACCTTATTTTGGTCTAACGTTTCTAATAACGAACATCTTTTTTGTAGAATGTCAAAGAAATTATCTAACGTTGCTTGGTTATTGTTATTCTGTAAAAACAACTCCCATTCACGCCTAGTACCAGCTTCTAATTTATTGGATAATAAAAATAGCAAAATTGTGTCCCACGATTTGATTGGGTGTTGTAAAATCTCCAAAATTCTTAAAATCTTTTTTGATTTATCTAACAATTGCCTAAGCTGTGAATGAGATTCGCTGGTTACCGCAGGTAGATCAAAAAGTTCTTTTAAATATGTATCTGTTATTAGCTTTTTATTTTCAAACCGATCTTTTAACAACTGCCATGCAACTATATAATTTTGATCACTAATAGGCAACGAATGAATTACCAAGGCGGCCTCGTTAGTTAAAGAAGCTTTTAAATAATGGAATTTCTGTATGTTTGATAGCGATTGATTGCTGTGAATAAGTGAATTGAACGTGTCATAAAATGTTACCCACTGCTCGTACGATCCATTGAATTTTGGAACCTCAATTAAAGGAAGCCTTGCTTGTACTGACTGTACTGCAGAACCGACACTCTGTGACATGTTACTGATATTATTTGTTACTAATGTAGACTGGGTTATGTGGTTCGCTACTAATGATTTACCAAGCGTTATAACTTCAAAAAACTCATCCTCAAATGTCGCTCTTTCCCCTTTTTCGACCTCTAATTCCGATTCATCGTCAAGTAACGCCTCTATTTTATTTTGAATTTCCTCAAAATTATCCCATAACTCGCTACACTTTTTAACCCGGTCTGGTAACTGCTGTTTTTTATTTATATCAAAATTTTCAAAAAATATCTTAAAACGCCCCAACTGACTTATCAAAGCGTTTCTCTTACGGATATTATCCGTCAAATCTATACCTCTACGTTTTGGATTAACCATTTTTCTATAAATTCTTTAATATGTCACCGTTTTAACTACTTAACAAAAGCAACAAATATTCGACCGTTTCACACAGGCAAGCCTGCAAATCGTATAGGAAAAGGAAAGGGATAGGATTACTCACTGATTTGACTTTTTGGGTTTTCTGCTTGGGTTTTCGGCAATTTTTTGTTGATCAATATCCTTCTCGATGGACCAATAGTTTTATTGATGTTGATGAAATGAATTATTCTTCTTGGATATGGTTAGTGGACTGTATTTTAATTTTATTACTGATTAATAAATAACAATTTTACAATATTAACAACATGACAACACATTTTTTATGACAGTGACACTTTTTCTTTTTTACAACAACATATATCTGGTATTCGACTGTTCATATAACGGGTGACAAAGATATACCACGACAGAGTCGTAACAATACCTGCCCACACATTTAATTTTTGGGGGTGTTGCGTACGGTGCTCAATCATCCAATGGGGATTATGGTCTGACCAGTATCGACAGTTGTGCCTATTGACGAAACCATTAAGACAGAATGTAGCCTCGTCAGAAAATAAAATACGACTTACAAAGTTAGGTTGTAGGTCTATGTAGTCCATTATTTCTTGACAAAATTGCATACGCCTATCAGGATCGTCCTCTGATAGTTCTTGAAGCAAGCTGACTTTATAAGGAAACATTTTATTTTTTTTGAGGATTCTTCTAATTGATTTTTCGCTGTTTTCATGTGCAAGAGTAAGCTTTGGAACTGACGTCTGTGGTTCTTCTTGCAGGGCAAGCAAAACATCCAGGGATTTCTCGTCATTTGTAGCAGTTTTCGGACGACCTGTTTTTGGCAAGTTTTTTACCGTACCCGTATGCTCAAAGTTATGGAATATTCTATTAGCAGTTGATTTAGAAATGGGATCTCGAACAGGAAAACTTTGATTGAAAAGGTCGGTTGCTTCTTGAAAAGATCTCCGTCTATCCCCATATCCTATCATCATAAGCAGAGTAATCCGTTCTTGTTCAGTTAGCTGAACCATAGTTTTATCAGTTATATCAGAGGTTTAGTCGATAAATAAAAAACTCGCACAACTCACTTAATACAAATAAATAAAAATTAAATAGGAAATATGTCAGAGTGACACTTGGGAGTCATGGAAACTAAGACTTTTATTTGGAATGTCATAATAAAAGAAATATGTTGCTTGATTTTTAACCAAAATGTAATATGGGCTTTCTAGATTCATTTGCCCGTATTTCCGAAACAGTTGAATTTAATCATATGGTATGCTATATGAAAAATATTTGTAATTTATTGAAGATCTAGAATATCTGATAATATACAGGGTGTTCCATTTAAAAAAATAAAAAAATATCGTCGACACTTGACAGTTGGTGACATTACTGACATATGGTATACCAGTCAAATAGTAAAATTTTTGTCCTATAGATTGCCCAAAACCCCGATTCGATATCACTTTTCGTTCGCTTGTAATTAAGCCGTTCCGGAACATTTGCCCAACCCTGTATAATAAAAATTCCTCGGGATTTGACGACATAAATGTAAAAATAGTAAAAAAGATTTTATAAAACAACCTCTTACTGCATTGATAAACTTTAGTCTTGATGAAGGAGTTTTTCCAATGATTCTAAAAACTGCTAACATTACTCCGGTGTACAAGAAAAACGACTGCCATAGTACTGAAAACTACAGACAAATTTCGATCCTAAGCATCTTTTCAAAAATCTTTGAATGAATTGTCCACGAGAGGTTAATGAATTTTATTAACTTATCTCAACATGGTTTCCTCCCAAAAAAATCGATTGAATCCGCTTCATGTCGTTTTTTGAATCACGTTTATCGAAACATTGTTGAAGGAAAGTATGTCGCGACCTTGTTCTTTAATCTTTCCATAACGTTTGACACTATAAGTAAAGAATTCCTAGTTGAGAAACTACACAATTTGGGCATCCGTGGAACAATGCTGAGATGGATTGAATCATATGTAACTGATAGGAGAATGATTGTTAAATATAATGGCGTGCAGTCAGGCGCAACAGGTGGAACTTGGTGTCCCACAAGGCTCTGTACTGGATCCACTTTTATTTATTTTGTATGTAAATGATTTGCCGATGAATGTGGTGTCTGGTCATGTGACAATGTATGCGGACGATACAACTGTTGTGGTTACTGCCGATAGCCTGGATGATCTATATGCAAATACGTCATCTGTTTGCAATGAAATGGAATTGTTGTGTAGAAAGAATGGTCTGATTTTGAACGTTTTTTTTTCTTATGATAAGGCACAGCATTGCAGGATAAATCCTTTATGGCGCTCTGGAAGCGGTGCGTGTGCGCAGGAAACGATTCACGTTGGCCTTGAATTATACTCGTTGGGGAACACGATCTCAGGAAGGTCGTTGCAGAGGGATGACGTTTTCCAGATGAAAGAATTTCGAAACAGTGTCGTTCGGGGGACACTAAGCTGAACCACGTACTGGTGGGCTGCGTTGGCTCGTCGTGTATTTCTACCATGAACCGCTCTGGGTGGTATAAAGCGGGCAACCTCAGTTGAGCACTTGCCATGAAAATATTTGTAAAATAGACTTAAGTCGCCAGCCCGCCTTCGATGTTCAAGGCTTTCCAGGTTGTTTGTCAGACTATGATCACCGATCAAGCAAATCGCTCTTCTTTGAATGGAATCTAGCAATCTCAGGGTAGGTTTAGGAGCAGAGCCCCAAATATGCGAACAGTACTCCAGCGATGGTCGAATTTGGGCTTTATAGAGCATCAAAAGTTGGTTAGGGTGTATAGAGGTTCTTAGTTCGGAAAAGTACTCCAAGCTTCTGCGAGGCTGCCTTAACAATGGCCGCAACGTGACTATGCCAAGACATATGACTATCCAAATTTACGCCCAATAAATGAATTGATGAAGCCAAGGGAATCGAGTATCCCGCCGTAACTATATCCGGTTCTTTAACATTAACTTTTTTGGAAAAAACTGCCACCTGGGTCTTTTTAGCGTTAAATTCTACTTGGTTACTGTCACCCCAAGACAGAATTTCTTCCAGGTCTTTGTTGCCTATAGAGATGTGCATTGGCAGCCGATGTCCGAACATCCAAAGTAAAAGATGAAACAAGTGTGCTGTCATAAGCGAAGCTATATATAGGATTTTTAGTTTTTTCCAAAAGATATAAAGCCCAAATTCGACCAACGCTGGAGTACTGCCAGAGAATCAACGTTTGGACAGGCATTCTTGGAGACGAAATCATTGAGACAATATTTCTAGAAGAAAATTTAATCAGTTAATTGTATTTGAATCTTTTGAGAATGCGATACATCCGCTTATTGTCCAATCTTTGGAAAATCAAGCGGATGAATATGGCACCCTGGAACTAAATGAAGAAAATAGAAATAAAGGTCTGTCTTTACCACCAAATAACTTTATTTGTCCCTCTAGGGTAGAAAACAAGGGTTACAGAAAATACATAAATGACGAAGAATTAAAATAAATTTCTTAACGTTGTAGTAGTTTCGAGTTTAGTGAAAGTCATCTTCAGCAACTAACCATTTAAGAAATTTTGCTATGAAAAGTAGTTAAAACAGTTGGGAGAGCAAGGGGTGATTCAACAATAAAATATAATGAAATGCAGATTATGCAACCATTGGAATAGACAGCAGCTTATTATAAGAACGATGTATCTCTATGTAATGGTAGGAGATGAAAGGGGCAAATAAAGTTATTTGGTGGTAAAGACAGACCTTTATTTCTATTTACAATCTCGCCACAGAATATGGACTACTTCTTAAATGAAGAAAGTTTGCATTTTCTGCAAGCCGAAGCAGGCCACTATGCATTATTAGTGGCTTAACCAACGGTTACCTGCGGCAGAGGAGATTCAATAGGGTCTTAATTTTTTCCTTTGGGGCCACTTGAAACCTCAAGTTCATAGAACACCGCCTAAAAGTATTGAAGACCTTATTATCGTGCCAACAACGGTGCACATTTTGCAGACTTAATATAATAATTTGTTGAAACTAAATAAGTTAGTTGCATTACTAATACATTTCTCCACCTAAAGGTGGATTTTCATGCATACGAAATACGACGGTCCGATGATCCGAAAGTGTTTCTATTGGTTGAATTGTTTTCGCGCCAATATTTGTCCAAATAATTTCAACTTTCATCCGACCATCGGATGAGTTAAAATATTTTTAACTTTGTCCGACAATCGTATCAATTTTAACCTCACTATTTGACGTTTTTTTGTGCGTTTTGTTGTTTCTATTTTAATATTTTAACATAAAATTAATATTAACGAAATAAATCAGTGTTATTAATTATAATATTATAATTTCCTATCTGCTTATATTAGGAATAAAAAATAAACAAAAAAGAAAAGGATGGGGGAAAAATTCAGGCGCTTATCATAACCTGGATCAAAAAATGAAATTAATAGATTCTGAAAAGTATTTCAATTGTAGGTCCAAGATTAATAAAAACATAAAACACCCGTGGGCCAATACCAGAAAGTGAAGTGTGAAAGACTTGCAGTTACACTCAGGTCACTAAACATAACTCTTTGTTTTGTGCAGTAAGGTAAAGTTAGGAGTGAATCGGATGACATTAAGCTCGTCGTTGTCGAACATATATTGCTTAAAAACGTAATGAAATCAAATGGGTAATTAAACGCTATAATTGAGAATACAAAAAGGACCAAAACAAAATTATAACCTATAACTGAAGCGTCAAGTGTATGTCAAGTAGTGATGGGAGTACTCGAGTACAGGAATCGAGTAATACTCGATTCTTAAAGGAATCGGTAGTATTCGAATACTGACCACAAGCGCCGGGATCGATTCCGATTCTTAATATTAGTATTAGGCTGAGACGGAATCGGGCCGGGTTCGAGCGAGGTTCGAAGTTCGAGACCGAGACGCTGGAATCGCTAGAAATATTGGATCGGTGCATGATACTATTACTAAAGAAGATAAACCCACGCGCATGCGATAAGCCTATCTCTCTCGCACGGCTAACGTCATCGGGAGACAAATTTTCCCACTTTTATATGACGTTTGCCTGTTTTGGTGTGTTTTATTATGTTATTTGATTTGTTACAAGTAAATAATACGCGTTAAAGTTTAATAAGTTGTAGCTAAAAACATTCTAAACATTTATTACTATGGTGTACTGTGCAGTGGTGGGTTGTTCCAACAACAACAACAAAAAAAGCAAAGAGTTCTCGGATTGTCGTTTTTTTAGATTTCCAAGGAACAAACAAGTTTGCGAAGAATGGATTCTTAAGTGCTATCAGCAACACAAATTTAATGTGAAAACATCTAGAATCTGTTCAAAGCATTTCGCAGAAAGTGATTATAGGTTAAAAGAGAAACTTTTAGAATTGCCTCAAAATAAATGGAAATTAAAAAGTGATGCAGTACCTTCTCTACTATTAATAAAATCCTCAAGTATCCAGACATCTGTTCAGCTAAAACGTACTGTAAGAATGACAAAAAGACTTAATAAGAAGTTAATAAAAGATTTATATAATATAATATTACCTCATATTTTTTCGAGTAGGTACCTATCTACCGATGCTGGAATTCTTTACCATAATTTATTGAAATAAACAAACTTCCTTTCGCTTTTTACAAAGTAAAACTATATACATAGGTAGGTATAGGTAATAATAATAAAGTTTCAAACTTAATTCCTTGACATTTGTAGGTACCTAGGTATCTACCTATACAGTATTTAAAGGCTAACAATTGTATAGTATGGATCATAAAGGAAATATCTTTATATACTTACTACTAATAAACCAAAACTTCATTAAAATATATTAAAAATGAATTAAAACCGCCTTAAACCCACTCTTCTTCCATACTGACAAGCAGGGTTTTTGAATTTTTGTCGCCCGGTGACGTCATGCGCAACGCCGACCGAAATTGGTTCGCCAAGTGGGTTTATCTTTCTTTATAGTATCATGGGATCGGTGTTCGGTGTCGGTGCTCGTCGTTTTACTCGGGTGATGCGCTTTAAGGAATACGTGTTTTGTTAGGTTAGGCTTTGTCATGATACATGTAGTTGTATCATGAGGCTTTGTTTGTTTGTTGCTAAACGTTTCGACGCGGCAAATTCTATGCTTATTTTAAAAGTTATTTCCCTTTTAGTTACGAATTTAAAGTAAGTGTTATGTTGCGTGCTATTATTCTTTATTATTGATGTATGTTTTCCGAAGCATTAAATAAAAATAAGGTGGGTTTAAGACATTTAACCGGAGTTCTCTTCAGAACAAGTGTTTTCTAAAGGAGGACCATTAATAAATATACGTCGAAATCGCTTATTGCCAAAGAGCCTTAACCAAATAATTTTTTTAAATAGTTTTCATAGTTTATATTAACAATTTGTTTAAAATGTTTTAGTTTGTAAGGTTTTTATTTTATTTTTCCAAAATAATAATATGTTAAAAGAGAAAAACTTTTATTTATTTTTGTTATTTATTTATTTTAGAATGTCTTATTTTATTTAAAGAAATATAGTTAAACCTGGGGTTTCACCGTTTAAAAACCCGTAATTTAAACATGTACTTGTTATAAATAAATTCAAAAAATAATCTTTTGCTGTATTTTTTTATTTACAGCGATTTTTTGCGGGAAAAATAAATGTAATTCTAAAATATCCTCGTAAAAATCTCACTCGCTTAAACCATGAAAACAAATCGCTAAGTACTCAGTACTAGGTATTCAATAAAATATCCGATTCCGCGAAGTACTCGATTCTTGAAAATACCCGATTCTTCCCATCACTAATGTCAAGTGACAAAATTCGGCACGACAGAAACGGAGCCATGAAAATTGGCAAGAATTTCGGACGAAATTAAACGTAATTTCGGATATCGGACCGTCGTGTTTCGTATGCATGAAAATCCACCTTAACTCGCAAACCCATTATCCGATTTCACTTTTTTTTGGCATGGTCCGATAGGCAATTTATTGATTGCCCTCTGCAATGGTGTATCACTCGATAGAAAGTGCCCTTTGACATTTCAAAGTGAGGTTGGCTGGAGGTCAATAGTAATATTATATCAAATGTATAATTAAATAATTAAACTCCCCCCCTCGATATTAAAATTAACGTGTTTCTTGTCAAATTTTATTATTAAAATCAAGAGATATTTAGAGTGTTTTTTTTTTAAATGAAAGCACTGTAATGGGGGTGACAGAACAAAATATTACGTAAACTGATCTTACTTAGATTTAATCTATTTTATCCTTAGTTATTGACTATACATTTTAGGGCACCCTCCATTTAGAAGCAGGATTTTCTGTGTTTTTACGAACCTGAACAAAACATACACTTTAAACATAAACCTGATATTATATCCATAGGTAAATATGAAAATAATAGTTATAACTAGTGCTTCTGGTGATCAACGGTAGCTACATGATTTAAATACTTCACAAAATAATTTAAATATCTCCTAAAATACAAAATGCTTTACACTTAATCTTTTAAAGCATGAAATCGTTTCTTTATGTAGAACCTTCTAAACGTACTCTTTTCGTAGCCGAAATTTATCCTATTTCAAGTACCCACATATAAGTATTTGTAGCATAAACAATATAGGGCACCGAGCACCGTCATCAATGCATGAAAGTATACGGTCTGGAAAAACGACACACAGGGTAATTGGTAGTAAGTAACACTTCCAAAGTACCTGCAATAATTAACTATTTTAATTCTGGTACAGATCGAAAAATTTTTTTAAATCCTCGGTCAATGGATTTTTCTAAAAAACACGAAGGGTAAAGGTTTGGATCGGCCGTTCTTAATCCCTGGTCAATATTTTTTTGTGAAACCATATCAAGGATAACGTACCCTTATTTAAGGGTTAGGCGAGTTGAAATTTTGTTAGATGATACAGCTTAGTAACTGCAATAACTGTTTCGAATTTTTTTCAGATCGGCCGTTTTTAAACCCTTAATTAATTAAAGTTAATGTTTTCTTTTTTGTGAAAATATTAAGGATAAAGTACTATTATTTAAAGGGTTAGTGGGTTGAAACTTGAGGTGGGGTTGGCGAGCTGAAACTATAGCAAACGATAAAGCTTACTGTCTATAATAAGTGAACCAAGTTTGGTTTGGATCGGCCCTTTTTAAACCCTCTGTCAATGACTTGTTGTGGAAAATATCAAGGGTAAAATGCCCTTATTTAAGGGGTTGGCGAGCTGAAACTTTAGCAAACGATAAAGCTTACTGCCTGCAATAAATGTGCCAAGTATGGTTCGGATTGGCCCTTTTTAAACCCTCGATTAATGGTGATCAATACATTTCTAGTCGATAAATAATTAGGAATTCCCACATTCGCATCTAATATTCGATCATCACTTTTGAGAAAAATGTTAAAAATACAGGTAGAACATTGTTGCCGGTTTTAGAGGGAACTTAATCGACTATTCAAATTGTAACCTTTTATATAATTTTGGAGGGAACTTAGAACGAAAGCTCTAATCTACAAAAACGATTGGAGCGCCACCGGTATTACGCCGAACAGCTCATTGTCAAGATAAATACATACGAAGTTACCTCCAGGCAACTTTTCGTCAATAGCTAAGAGAGAGGTTGGACAATGGTTTAAAATGAAATTCAATGCATAACGTTGTTCCCTCCAAAAACGGAGGGAACTTGGTCGTATCAAAGAGTAACCCAACTAATACCTTTAGTTACAACCCTTAATTAGTTGGGTTACTCTTTGATTAAACTGTGTTCAATCAACGCCTAAAGCGAGTTTTCTGAGGAGCGAGGGTGGATGAGGGCGTTTTGCCGAACGGCAGTTGCACTCTTGGGGGGTTTAGAAGGAACCAGGAGAGGGGCGTTTTGCCTCGTCTGGCATTTCTGCGTCTGCAATATCAACTAGTGTGTCTGTTGTGTATTGTTTTGTATGATTTTGTGATATGTACAGAATTGTCTCTAACCTGTTTAGTTTTACTGCAAGAAGTTCATTTTCTACTAACTTATTATTTCTGCATCATTTGCGCTCTTTCGGTCACAACCCCAAGTGTAGACTGTAGAGACGTAATGCTGGACACTGGAGAGAATCAAAACTTACATGCAAAACTCAACGGGCAATGAGGTGTTGATCCGAATGAGGTTGATTATGGCAGCAGAGAAATCTAGACAATTAAAATTTTGAATCTTTTTCTTTGAACAACGGTCGCTGCTAATATCTCCCTGATCTTTTCATTCTATATAATGTCCCTTTTCTCGTCGTAATCCAAAACTCTCCTTTTTTCCTCTTGGAGTTTCAACTGCCTTTCCATCTCTTTGCGGTAATATCTGGTATTGGAGCTGAGATTTCTGTCTCTACCTTGTTATCGGACGAGGGGACGGGATCTGGTATAACATGAACTTTTGTCTTAAACTAACTAATAACACCCTTGGATTTGGCCGCATACTTAATTAACACCCTGTACAGGGTGAGTCAACCATAGAGTACAGTTTCGGGAATTACCAAAAAACGTTAAATACAAAAGTTTTTGCCAATGTTAAGCTACACAGTTTAAAATTATTTTTGAGTACACAGAGTGGTTCCAAAAAGCGTGGCGAATATAACATAAGCTTTTTAAATGGAACACCCTGTTTTTAAATTTATTTTTAGATTCTGCATGAAATTCTATAACTTTTTTGTTAATACTGTTATATAGGTCCTTAAACCTAGTACTTGTTTTAATATTTATATTTTTCTAGAAAAATGTTAGTTTTTACTCTTATAAAAAACTAACAGTTCCGCCATTATTTCTGAAGGTGGAATATTCATATTTGGTACAAACGTTCGATTGGGGTGACAAAAAAAAAACATGTAACGAAATTTGAGTTAGACGCTACATAAATTTATACATTTCGACTAATTTAAATTGAAAAATATCAACTTCTTTAAATGGCACACCCTGTATATTATTATTTTTTCTAATAGGTTTTATAAAACTCTTCAACTTTCATTAAGTTTGTCATATACCTATTATTAACAGTTTGCGAGTTATTTTGATTTTTCTCATTTTTACACTTGTTTTTATTACACTAACGGGACTAACGCTATAAAATAAGTTGACCATGACAAAACAAAAATTTAGGCATTGTTAAATTTTGAAATGCCAATTAAGCAAGTAAAAATAGTTTAATTTATTGTCGTAAGTGACGTACCTATAAAAATAAAAAATAGTTATGGATTTTCCTAAAAATGAATTAATTGACATGATTTATATACTGGGCGAAGCGGAAAAAAATTGTCTTTCGGCAGTGAGGATTTACGGTGCGAAGTACCCTAATAGACGCACACCAACTAGATAATCTTTTCAATGCTTAATGGAACGGAAAATGAATTACCACAGCTCCTTGAAGAGGTTGATGACATTGAAAGGGAACAAATGTGGATTCAACAACACGGAGCTCCTGCTCATTACCATCGGGAAGTTCGGGAACTTTTAAGCAATCATTACCCACAAAAATACATCGGTAGGCACTAATATTCTTCTAAAAAAATTAAAATATTAGAACAACTACTAGGTTTAGGTATATAATAGTATTAACAAACAAGTTCGGAATATAAAAATAATTAAAAAATTGGGTGTTTCATTTAAAAAAACTTATGTTATATTCGCCATGCTTTTTTGGACCACCCTGTATACTCAGAAACAATTTTAAACTGTGTACCTTTGCATTCTCTAAAACTTTTGTATTTAACGTTTTTTGGTACTTCCCGAAACAAATGGGATAATGAACTTTTTCCACTACTAACCTATAACATCGCCATTACTGACCGATTATTAACGTCAGAAATCGTTTTTCTCTACCTTATAAGTTATTATTGACCATGGTCAATAATAAGGCATTAAAATCCATTATTGACCGATCTTCAAGAATCTATTTGAAGGCAGGTAACTTGATTTTTTGATTCTACAACATGAATTCATAAACATGAATGTGGTTAGGCAACCAGATAATTTATCAATACATATTAGATTACTTGATATTGTAAAATATCGATACAACCAACATTTTTTCTGCTTCCATAATAATATCACTAACATTTTCTTCGCTCATTTTTTAAAAAACGGAAACGTGAAATCTGATGACATAAATGAACAAAAATTGACATTAACAAAGCCACCTGACAAAACAACAAAATATTTTGCCAATTCCAAAGCGCAGGTAACTTGATTAAAAAATATACTTATACCTACCTATCATTTTTTATAATAATTAATACTATAAAGATAAATGTCTTATAAAAGTTTGTAGTAGTGGAAAAAATATTATATTAACCACGGTTTAGATAGCTTATAGCCCTCGCGTCTTAAATCCCTCGTCGCTCCGCTCCTCGTGATTTAAACTTGCCGCTCGGGAAATAATGATGGCTGTCTAAACCTTGGTTAATAATATACTATTACTCTACGGTTGACTCACCCTGTATAGGCGACTGGGTTTTTTTGGCAGCTTTTTCCCCAAATGCCAGCCGTATTCCAGTTTATGACTAAAATTATCTTCGTCAACCCACTTTTGAATCCCCCTGGGATAATGAATTCAGACATAGCACGCTTAAAGGCCCTGCCGGTAAGAGTGTGTAGTGCGGTAAAATAAAAAAGTGTGTAGCCTTAACCAACGGGCCAACGTCACCGGCCCCGGCGAAGCTCTAGCCTGGCGGTTCTTGGCTTGGACCTGGACTAATTAGGCTAGGGTAGAGTACCCATGTCGGGTCAATAGTTAAGGTGCCATTATAATTATCAACAAAGGAATAATAAAGAAATTTTAAAATGAAATGGATGTATAGGCGACTAACATTACAATTGCGTATGAGAAATAAAACTAGGGGTCATCAAAATAATATAATTTTAAGGTGTATTTTTCTTTAATATAATGAAATTAACATATTTTAAAAACATAATAAGTAAAATATCAATTTACAAATTGGAATATTTTGCAGTTGCCTTTATATGTGAGTATTAATGTTAAAAACTTTTTTTTAGCTGTACCGTATAGAGTATGAAAAAATTTACTTTTTAATTAATTTATCTAACCCAAAAAAAAGCCGGCTGCCATAAAATAGTGACTTATCCGTAAAACTTTTTTCTTCCTAAATATAAAACTATTCTTAAAATAAGATGTAAACGAAAAGAGACAATTAAAAAAGTAGAGACGTATTTTTCCCAAGCTTTATAATGAAGAAGTCAACATTTCTTTCTGGAGGCTTGAAAATAAAAAAATGTTTTATTTCGGAAAGTAAAAAATGGGCCATGGTATATTTAGATTGTTAAGCTAAATCTAAATAATGAGAAATGTACAGGGTTACCCACGTAAACGTCAAAAGTTGGTAGCTGAAACTTTAAAACTGAATAGGTTTTAGTGAAACCGCCATAAAAGACCCAAAAACATTTTTGACAATAGTAATTTTTACTTGAAATGAATTAATAAATGACACGGGGAGAAATTTCAAAGCTTACTGCCAAGTATTTTTTGTTTTAATCTTACATAATGATTATGATTTATTTTATTATTATGGCACACGGTAAGTATATGCTTTATAAAGCAATATAAATAAAGGGTCATTCACGGGAAATGGCCCAAAGATCTCGGGAACTATAAAATATATATTAATTTGTCAAATTCTTAAACATGATATTCAAGGCGAGCATATGCAACACTTGCAAGCTCCGTATTTACTTTTTAGCATTGATGTCACTGAAATGTCAAAACCCCCTCAAAAAGATATGAAGATTTCTATATACAGTCAAACTCACTTATAGCGAACATGGCTAACTATCTTTTTCCTGTAGTATATGTACATCCGTTACTATACATATTATGTATGGAGAGGGTAGTCATTGTTGACTAATTAGGAAATAAACTAGCTAATATTAGGGTGTGAAGCAAATGAAAGGATACTCTTTAAAGTTTATCCCAAGCTAGTATGTTACTAAACAATTGTACTTCACAAATAAGTTGTAAGTTATCCTTTGCATATAATTTAAGTAAGCTTCTGTCTGCTAACTCAATTATTTGTAGTGTCTGTGATAATGGATATGATAATATATATTTCCAAACAATTGGAAAAAACTTTAAAGAGCATCCATTCATTTGCTGCCCACGTGCCCACCCATTATTAGCTAGTTTATTTCCTATATGTATATATGTGCATACATAAAATATGTAGTTCCTTTTTGGTTTGTTATCTTTTAAATACACGTTTTAAGCAAATTTTTCTTCGCTTGTCGTTGATATGCTTCTAATTGAATATTTAATCCCATAGCTTCTAATGAGAAAAGACATCTAGCATTGAATGTTACATTGCAAGATTGTTTAGATTTCGTTTTTTCTTTTATGTTAGGAATATAATATAACCACAAAGAAAATTCACGATATTTTCTCAAGAAAATCGTCTTGTTCTCTAAACAGCTACACTGTATCAAGGCCAAGCGAAGGAAAATTTAAAGATTAATCGACTTACCTGTAAGGAAGAATAATCCCAATTTTCCGAGCTTGTCCGAAGATAAAACTACTCAACCCACCCTAAGCCCACAGAGGAACGATATTCTTGGCACTTCAACGGAGTGAATAAGCAAGATGCCGGTAATAGATGATTTAGATTATTCTTTGCTTCGAACCATCGTGTTGATTGAGTCGATTTCACGGAAACTACACTGTAGTTATATTTTCGGACCAGCTCGGAAAATTAGGATTGATCTTCCTTACATGTAAGTCGATTAATCTTAACAATATATTATGTATGTATGTTAATGTATAAAAAAAACGAAACAATACTCATGTTACGTCTATATCGGCCACTCGGCTTTAACGTACCCTTTCTGGTTACCTTTGAGAGCTCGATATATCCGAGTTTTACTGTAAGTTGATAAATAAAAGAACTCGTATTGATACCAAGAATGAACATTGCAATAATTTAAATTGGGTTAAAAAAGTATTTCTCTAACTACAGGGTGATTCATCATAATGTCTCACCCCCCCTTTACTTTTTTATTTTTCATGCTAGGTAAAAATAAAAATAAAATATTAGTAAGGTATTTGAAATACATTTGGAGGGGTGTTCTTTCCCTTAGTCACTTCACATACAGGATATCGCATAAACTTATATTTTCTTAAATGGGACACCCTTACACTATACATTATCAAATATTGGATTCTACCTATAACACTATTAGCTTATTTCATGTAAGATACCTTATACCTTGACCGAATGAATTTCAACATATTCACATTTAAAAAGGAAAATATTTCAATTAATTTGATATACAGGGTGTTATGGAAATGACTTATTATTTTTTAACCCGTAAATATATAGGTCGAGACGAATTGGGGAAAAATTGCTATAAATGGCGCTCGAAGCTAGAAATTCGAGAAAAATGCCTTCAAAAATTTAGGTCCAAAACACCTACGCGCCAATGACCCAAACAGCTGATTTGGGTAATTGTTTACTTTAGTGCAAATGTTGAATTTTTCGCTAAAATTTCGTATATAGGCTAATTAAGGGTAGCTGATCACAATTTTCCTTTTGCGTTTAGGCGGCAAATGCACTGGTTTTGAGAAAAAAAATGTTAAAGTTTTTCTAACTCACCGGTATGTTATTTTGCATGTAATCCTAAAATGTTGCTATTTTCAATAAAATATTACTTGTCGGAGTCATAGTATACACTTCTGAGTTGAAATAAACGAAATATGCCACAAGGAAACTCTGAAAAACGGGATAACTTGCAAGCGAACAGAAAACTCTACGTTATCTGGAAAAAGACGGGAGACAGCTCACTGACAGCTGGCCAAAAAAGCAGAAGCAAACTGCACCCATGTTGTCAGATTGTTAGTGTATTATAAATTGCCTATACTTTTCAATTCATTTTTATTAATTGAATGAATCCTATTGGCTCGAGCTAGCATATCATTCTCCTGGATGGAAGCCATTAATAATTACAAGAAAAAGAAGAACAATCTGGCAACGTGAGTGCAATGAATCTGAAAAGAGACGGTTCTACTTTGTCGGCGTATTAACAACGAATTTAATTAAATTTGTGCCTTTTCCATTGTTTTTTTGCTAAAATGTTGTTCTTATTTTATGAACAGATAGTTTGGTGAAAGTTTTATCACATATTTTGAAGGGAAAACCATAAAATCTAGGAAATTGAAAGGAAAGTGAAACGCGACACCCAAAGAATACCCTAACCTGTAAGTGAAAAACTTTAACATTTTTTTTTCTCAAAACCAGTGCATTTGCCGTAAAAACGCAAAAGGAAAATTGTGATCAGCTACCCTCAATTAGTCTATATACGAAATTTTAGCACAAAATTCAACATTAATTGCACTAAACTAAACAATTACCATTCCAGCAGTTTGTCTTGTCAAAAACACATGTGTTCAGGGGCATTGAACTATCATGGAAGGCGCACATAGTCCGGTTTTAAGGTATTTTACAAAATTCAAAATACTTCCGATTTTAGAAAAAAAAAACTATCAAGTGTAACTCTAGACCACCTCAGGAGTGGCCCCTTAAAATATAATAAGTCATTTCCATAACACCCTGTATATAGCTAGTAAAATTTGCCTGCGCTTTACCGGCTTTAATTGTGATGTGTTATATTAAATGACAAAAATTCACTCCCTTTAGTTAACATGCCATATTTGAATATACGAATAATTACAGTTAGCAGCACAATGAGATCTTAGAAGGGAGAACCGCGTATGCACGTTCCTTTTAGAAAATCCCCAAAATTAAGTTATAGACAAAAAGAAGGACGATTGAGTTTAGTCACTTTATGTTAGTATGAATAAATGACAAAATGTTTTAGACGAATTACCCCTGAATATATGTACTCAGAAACATAGTATTTCAACAGGATGAGCCGCCCCACATAATGTGCGTGTAGTAACTAATCAACTTAACGAACAACTCGCAGAATGGATTGAAAGAAACGGAGTAATCAAATAGCCAGCTAATAACCCAGACCATAATCCAGTGGATGCGATTCTTTAGGGATATTTAAAAGATAAAACGTCTAAAAATAACATAGAAAATGCTAATCACATTAGGGAACTTAAGTGTTCGAATTTGACCTATTTGTTGTGAAATATGAACCAGCAGCACAAGGATGCCTTTGTATTATTCAGTACCATAGTTAATTAGCTCAGGTAAATTTGTGTTTCATGTGGCAATAAATGTCAGAGAAAAAAAGTGACAATCAGAATTAAGTCTAGCCAAAAATTTTGCTGGCATTTTATAAAATAAAACGATTTTACACGTATTATAAACCACAAGTTATTGAAGAAAGAGAACTCGTTTAAAACGAGATTATGGATTTAAACGAACTCAATTTACATTTTGTCACAAATGCTGTAGAAAAACTAAGAAAAACGCTAACTATACCGTGGGCAAAGCAATTTTGGGAATAATTCGATTGTGCAATAAAAATACAGGTTGCCGTTTAAAAATAAAAAATTGGCGTACCTTTGAAACTGGAAGTAACGTTAAATAAAATTAATTAATTAATTAAAATTAATAGTGAGTATCTTTTACCATATGTAACGCTGTGGTGCCCTGTACAATAATTTCATTTACACCCGGTATAGAGTACCAAATTTTCAATATATTTTATAGTTCCCGAGATCTTTATTATGCCAGTTACTGTGAATGGCCCTGTAATTACAATGACACAATAAGTTAAAAATATTCTGGCAGCTACCATGCGAGCAAAAATTAATATCATCAAAGTGTACTTTGCATCCAAGGCCGTACTGCTTAGCGGTAGAGCTTAATACCTGTTGGTTGTCCTATAACACTATTAGCTTATTTCATGTAAGATACCTTATACCTTGACCGAATGAATTTCAACATATTCACATTTAAAAAGGAAAATATTTCAATTAATTTGATATACAGGGTGTTATGGAAATGACTTATTATTTTTTAACCCGTAAATATATAGGTCGAGACGAATTGGGGAAAAATTGCTATAAATGGCGCTCGAAGCTAGAAATTCGAGAAAAATGCCTTCAAAAATTTAGGTCCAAAACACCTACGCGCCAATGACCCAAACAGCTGATTTGGGTAATTGTTTACTTTAGTGCAAATGTTGAATTTTTCGCTAAAATTTCGTATATAGGCTAATTAAGGGTAGCTGATCACAATTTTCCTTTTGCGTTTAGGCGGCAAATGCACTGGTTTTGAGAAAAAAAATGTTAAAGTTTTTCTAACTCACCGGTATGTTATTTTGCATGTAATCCTAAAATGTTGCTATTTTCAATAAAATATTACTTGTCGGAGTCATAGTATACACTTCTGAGTTGAAATAAACGAAATATGCCACAAGGAAACTCTGAAAAACGGGATAACTTGCAAGCGAACAGAAAACTCTACGTTATCTGGAAAAAGACGGGAGACAGCTCACTGACAGCTGGCCAAAAAAGCAGAAGCAAACTGCACCCATGTTGTCAGATTGTTAGTGTATTATAAATTGCCTATACTTTTCAATTCATTTTTATTAATTGAATGAATCCTATTGGCTCGAGCTAGCATATCATTCTCCTGGATGGAAGCCATTAATAATTACAAGAAAAAGAAGAACAATCTGGCAACGTGAGTGCAATGAATCTGAAAAGAGACGGTTCTACTTTGTCGGCGTATTAACAACGAATTTAATTAAATTTGTGCCTTTTCCATTGTTTTTTTGCTAAAATGTTGTTCTTATTTTATGAACAGATAGTTTGGTGAAAGTTTTATCACATATTTTGAAGGGAAAACCATAAAATCTAGGAAATTGAAAGGAAAGTGAAACGCGACACCCAAAGAATACCCTAACCTGTAAGTGAAAAACTTTAACATTTTTTTTTCTCAAAACCAGTGCATTTGCCGTAAAAACGCAAAAGGAAAATTGTGATCAGCTACCCTCAATTAGTCTATATACGAAATTTTAGCACAAAATTCAACATTAATTGCACTAAACTAAACAATTACCATTCCAGCAGTTTGTCTTGTCAAAAACACATGTGTTCAGGGGCATTGAACTATCATGGAAGGCGCACATAGTCCGGTTTTAAGGTATTTTACAAAATTCAAAATACTTCCGATTTTAGAAAAAAAAAACTATCAAGTGTAACTCTAGACCACCTCAGGAGTGGCCCCTTAAAATATAATAAGTCATTTCCATAACACCCTGTATATAGCTAGTAAAATTTGCCTGCGCTTTACCGGCTTTAATTGTGATGTGTTATATTAAATGACAAAAATTCACTCCCTTTAGTTAACATGCCATATTTGAATATACGAATAATTACAGTTAGCAGCACAATGAGATCTTAGAAGGGAGAACCGCGTATGCACGTTCCTTTTAGAAAATCCCCAAAATTAAGTTATAGACAAAAAGAAGGACGATTGAGTTTAGTCACTTTATGTTAGTATGAATAAATGACAAAATGTTTTAGACGAATTACCCCTGAATATATGTACTCAGAAACATAGTATTTCAACAGGATGAGCCGCCCCACATAATGTGCGTGTAGTAACTAATCAACTTAACGAACAACTCGCAGAATGGATTGAAAGAAACGGAGTAATCAAATAGCCAGCTAATAACCCAGACCATAATCCAGTGGATGCGATTCTTTAGGGATATTTAAAAGATAAAACGTCTAAAAATAACATAGAAAATGCTAATCACATTAGGGAACTTAAGTGTTCGAATTTGACCTATTTGTTGTGAAATATGAACCAGCAGCACAAGGATGCCTTTGTATTATTCAGTACCATAGTTAATTAGCTCAGGTAAATTTGTGTTTCATGTGGCAATAAATGTCAGAGAAAAAAAGTGACAATCAGAATTAAGTCTAGCCAAAAATTTTGCTGGCATTTTATAAAATAAAACGATTTTACACGTATTATAAACCACAAGTTATTGAAGAAAGAGAACTCGTTTAAAACGAGATTATGGATTTAAACGAACTCAATTTACATTTTGTCACAAATGCTGTAGAAAAACTAAGAAAAACGCTAACTATACCGTGGGCAAAGCAATTTTGGGAATAATTCGATTGTGCAATAAAAATACAGGTTGCCGTTTAAAAATAAAAAATTGGCGTACCTTTGAAACTGGAAGTAACGTTAAATAAAATTAATTAATTAATTAAAATTAATAGTGAGTATCTTTTACCATATGTAACGCTGTGGTGCCCTGTACAATAATTTCATTTACACCCGGTATAGAGTACCAAATTTTCAATATATTTTATAGTTCCCGAGATCTTTATTATGCCAGTTACTGTGAATGGCCCTGTAATTACAATGACACAATAAGTTAAAAATATTCTGGCAGCTACCATGCGAGCAAAAATTAATATCATCAAAGTGTACTTTGCATCCAAGGCCGTACTGCTTAGCGGTAGAGCTTAATACCTGTTGGTTGTCAGTAAATACCAGCATTATCAGTTATTCCGTTATCTTTAACAGTCGTTACAAGTAATTTGATTCATAGCTAACACTGGGGAACAAATTTCAACTTTTTTTTTGTTTCCTGAACAAAACCTAGTTTTTTTTATAGAACTACACCCAAGTAACTAAAACATACCTATTAAAGATTTTAGTTAGCTCGCAAAAAAAATCTGAGTTATTTCTTACAAAATTTTAATTTATAGGCACATACAATGAACATTTTAATTTATAGGCATTTACAATGACCATACAAACAATATATTGTTGGTCCAACAATAGCAATTAAATAGCACATTTTTATCAGTGAGTCTAAAGTTTAGACACTCATTTTACGCTTCTTTTGAAAGCCGCCTCGGGGGCATCTCTCGTAATAATCCAACAGTATTCGGCTAACATCTCACAGTTCCATTTTCCCTGATACCTTCTTTTCATGTTTGAAATATCCTGGTGGAACCTCTTACCGTGCTCGCCACTTACAGCACCACAATTTTCCGGAAAGTAATCCAGATGAGAATCCAGGAAATGAATTTTCAACGACTATTACACCCTAGGTTGTGGTAACATAAAAGAAGTTGGGTAACCAGGTCTTTATAGTTTTCTGCTTTTATGTTTCCCAAAAAAATTGCTGTAACCATTTTAAAGGCATTCTAAGCGTCCTTTTTCTTGTTCAAGTATGGAATCGAACTGCGCATCTCCGAAAAGTTTCCTAATCTGGGGACCCACAAATATTCCCTCTTTAATTTAGTGTCACTGATTCTAGGAAACTTTTCTTTTAAATAACTAAAAGCACGGCCTTCCTTGTCCATGACCTTCACACTGAAGGTAACTTGTTTCCATTATGGAGTAACACAGCTTTAAGACTTACTTTTGAGGAATCAATAAAAAGTCTCCAGTCTTTTGGATCGTCCTACAGGCTACCAAATTGTTTTCCATGTTAAAAAATGGTGTTAGGTTTTTCTGACGGCTTCGGTACACAGAAACTTTTACTTCATCTTGAAGTAAGTTCCATTGTCGCAATCAAAAGTTCGGATTTTTTCTTAGACAATTCCAAATCCCTTAAAAGGTCACTTAATTCAGTTAAGTATTCACTTTGACTTATTGTATGAGGCTTTTTACTGGGAAGTTCACAGACAAAATCGGAGTCTTGCGAGGTTGATGGGCCGGCGACATTTTCCAGTACACTACCGTTTGAATCCATTGAATCATCATCAGAATCAAGGATATATTCCTAAGGTGGATTAGGTACAGGCAACTCGTCACTATGAGGCACCGGGCGTATGGCGGATTGTAAATTTAGATACTGTATCGCAGACCTTCTTTTCTCCGAAAGGCTTTTTTTGATGGGAGGTGTCAAACAAAAGTAACAGTCAGTAACGTGGTCTTTCGGTTCTCGCCAGATCATAGGAACAGCAAAGGGCATCTTACGCTTTTTTCTACTTAGCCAGCCGCGAATATTGAACGCACATATTTGTAGCAGCAGATATGGGGAACCCAATTTTTATCCTGGTCTCCAATTGTACAGCCAAAATATAAGTGGTAAGCCTTTTGTATTATAGGGCTAAGTGTACCTACGTTTTTGTTTCACAAAAGTCACTTCACCACATATATAATAAAAATGATCCGGCTTATTTAAACAAACTCGCGACATGTTGCTTAAAACTCTCTAATTTCTTGAATACGAACAGCTCTCAATCAACTGGTGGTTAAAATACAACTAACTAACAATTTAGGATTTATGTTATATGTATTTAAACCCCTTATAAAGTACACCTGGTATAATAAATCCAAGTACTTCTCATTTAATAGTCGAATTTTCCCATACATTACGGGCAGGTAGATAATTATCATAATTAGCATGGATCTTTAAAACCGGAGCCAACTAAGACTTTTGAAAGACAGATTGTTAGTTAGTATAATAAAATAAGTAAGACTTTGCTATTTTGGTCTCGGAAACATTTTTGCTGTTCCCCAGTGTAATTTATCCAATTTCTGGAATAATTCACGCAATGGTTTTTACAGAACAGTACAAAAAATTCATGGTTGAAGCGTATTTTCGAAATGGGGTTAGAGTAAATGGTGAGTGGCGTTTGTGCATGGACAATTTTCGCGAAAATTTTTTTAACGTCGCTTTTAATGCTGGGAATTTTTATTATTGGCTGAGAAGAACCGTGGCTCTGTTTAGGAAAGCAGGTTCTACACAACATATAAAGGAGCTGGAGGACCATTTGTAAGAACAGAAGAACTTGTTGCAGACGTTCGTGAAATAATGCAAAATACGCAAACAAAATGTGTCAGACGCCTGTCTCATGAAGTGGGAAGATCTAATGGCACATGCAGGACTATTCTTAAAAAACTGTTAACTTTGTGCAACTATTCCAAGAATTTCGAAAGACGCAGGAATTACTATTAGTGGTTCACCCAAAATTGACTGGAAAATAAATGATTTATTAGACCTGACATTTTTTCTGATGAAGCCTGGTTCCACCTCTCCGGTTATGCGAATTCTCAGAATACACGCATGTGGAGTAGTGAAAGTCCACATTGCACCCTCACAAAATTGATGTCTGGTTGGCTGTTTCCCGAACAAGAATTGTTGGTCCTATTTTTTTCCATGACACAGTTACAGCACAGCAGTATGGGGACAATATTTTGAATCCATTTGTAGAGCAATTACTTGACGATGAATTCAATGAATGAATGAATTCAACAGGACGCGGACGGTGCAACCGCCCATACATCCGCCAAAACTATTAACTACTTACGCAATTGTTTCGACGAGAGATTGATCAGTTTTCAGGCACTGAATTCCCAACCTTGTTTGACGGTTATGGATTACCTCATTTTTCCGCATTTGAAAAACAATATTTTTAAAACACCAGTTGAAAATTTAAAACAGCTACAAGAAATTACAAGAAAGGATTATCCAAGAATGTGGTAACATTTCTCCAGAGATGCTGGTTAACGCTTTCGAAAATATGAAGAGACGTGTGAATTTATGCTTGGAGCATGGCGGTGGCCAATTTCAGCAATTTCTATATGTTTTATTTTTCTTTCTCTGTATTCTTACTTTGTAAATTTTGTAAAAAACAAAAATAAATTTGTATTTGTTTACTTATTTTAATATTATCAGCAAGTGGCTAGAGAACAACGTTTCTCACATATATACATATTTATATTTCATATTATTATGATTGCCACTTGTCAAGTAGTATTCATTTGCTATTGTGTTTATAGTACCATACGGTGTTTTTCACCTTAAATTGCTAGAAACTGCTGGAAGATGACGCTACCTATATTGTACTGCCTAGGCAGAAAAATATTGTGGCTATAGGATGCTTCGATTTTCCAATGGTCAGTCGGTATGCTCACTTGTCATGCTTGCCCTATACTAACGAGAACCAAAGAGTTCGAAACTGGTCTGCAGGTAGCAGCAGTGTAGCATCCTATCATTGGAAACAGAGAATAATACCTTTCTTTCCGGTAGTTTCTGCAATCTGAGTTTCCGTTTGTATTTAAGTACTAACAGTGTTAGTCAAAATACGCCAAATTTTGCTTTATAATTCAGCTCTTGTTGGGGCATATAGCCCAAAGAATAGACGTTTTAGCATAATTTGATTAATACTTATTGATAAGGCTCAGCAAGTGGCTAGAGAACAAAGTTTCTCGCATATATACATATTTATGTCATATTATGATTACCACTTGTCAAGTAGTATTCATTTGCTATTGTAATATTCATCAGTTTAGCATGTCATATCATAATATGAATGTGACACAATTTTAACCTAGATTTGGTTAGTCTCCTTATAATTGTGATCTAAAGCAAGCCCTACTTTTTCAGTCCAAGCCCTATGGATAGGATGAAAATAATTTTTGCTCGCACGGTATATACATTGTTTTAACTGAAACAGTCAAAAGTAAGAGGTGAAGTATTCTAAGTGTAATAATAATTTCTAAATGGAAACAAAAACAAATAATATAAATGCATTTTTATACTGCTCACCAGTTTATCTAATGTAAATAATTTTTAATTATGGTTCCTTATTAATATGGAAATTTATCTTTTAAGTCCTGTGGTATTTTCAAAATAAGGTTTTGATGATCCACGTTCTTTGTGGTAGCAAAAACACCCTGGGCATCTGAATACGAGACATTTCTACAAAATAAAGCATAATCAGACATAAAAGTGATTTTAAGACGACGGGTATTCAATATTAAGTAAGTATTAATCTGATTGGTTTCTTTGTAATTACATTATCCAAATACCTAAATCTAGCAAATTTGGTTCCTGTGTATTTTTTTTGTCAGTTGCCTTGAAGCACTTGAAAGATTTTAACATGTTATCAATTATTCAATTTCATGATTAATTACAAAAAAAAAGGCAAGTATTCAATAACATTTAATGTATGATTACCGCAAAAAAAAACAGGTATTGCTTTATAACAAACAAGGTTGGAGGATATCTAAAATTCTTGTTTTCTGAATATGGTTGTTTTGAGTAGTTAATTATAGCAAACTGTGGGACATACACTATCGGACAAAAGTAGACCAACACTTTCGAGAAATAAAAGAAATCTCGATTTTTTAATATTAAATGCATGATATCGTATTTAAATACATCGTGTCTTAAATATCAAAGTAGGCTGCTGTTATCGGCAGCAACAGCTTTTCCAACAATCAAAACAAATGAACTGATATTGACGTAGACTTTCAAATACAGTATTGTAATGCGTCAAAAGTAAAGCAACATTTTAATATTTTCCTAAAAAAGAAAGGTTTTCGAATGAGAATTGCAGCACGTGACCACATCTCGTGGCAACCACACGCATCAACCCAACCAGGACAGCGAGAATCCATATAGGTTCAAACGCTGGCAAGGCGGCCCATTGCGGGCAAACTACGTTGGGTGTCGCTGGAAGCCAGTGTATCGGTTCAGCCTACCGAAAGCATGTAAATTAAAAAACACAAACTTAAAATAAGTTCGTGTATAAACAAAACGCGTAAAAACAACGCGTAAAAACAAAACGCGTCCAAGGATTGGGTCTGACGGAAGGGACAACTCTATACACGAACTTATTTTAAGTTTGTGTTTTTTAAGAAAGGTTTTGGTGAAAGTAAAGGTTAAAATATTTTTGCAGAGTTTATTTTATGTTTAATTAATATTTCTGTGCTGGATTAATCATGCCAAGAGGTATTCCAATTTCAAAAGAATTAAAACAGAGAGTAGTGAGTGCACACTTGGAAGGTACAATACAAGCCACAATTTCAAGACGGTTTATTTTACCAAGATACAGCGTATGCAAAATAATTTCAAGTTACATTCAAAGGGGACAATTAAAGAATCTACCGAAATCGGGAAGGCCGAGAAAAACAACAATTTGGACAGACAGACGCATTAAAAGAATTTCTCAAAACGATCCTTGGGTGTCTGCACCTAGAATTATTGCTGAAATTCCCGAAATTATGGTTAATCCACGGACAGTTCAAAGAAGGTTTGTAGACGCAAAGTTATTTAGTAGACGCCCGGCTAAAAAGCCCCTTATTTCGGCAAGAAATAGAGTGGCTAGGCTTGAATTTGCACGTCGACATTTAAATTGGTTAGTAGACGAGTGGAAAAAAGTTTTATTTAGCGATGAAACGCGTTATAAAATTTTTAATTCTGATGGAATGAAGCGTGTAAGACAGCCAATCAACACAAGGTTTAATCCCAAATAAGTAACACCCACAGTTAAACATGGCAAAGGCAGTGTTTTTCTTTGGGGTTGTTTCTCATGGAATGGGGTGGGTCCTTTAAACTTCATTAATGACACCATGGATCGATTTGTCTATAGAGATATAATGCAAAATGTAATGTTGCCTTATGCAGAGTAGGAAATGCCGTTGCGTTTTATTTTCCAACAGGATAACGATCCAAAACACTCTTCACCAATTGTTCAAGAGTGGTTTCAAGAAAATAACGTTCGGGTTTTGCAGTGGCCGGCACAATCCCCAGACCTTAACCCCATTGAAAATCTATAGGAAGAAGTTGAAGGTAGAATTCGCACACAATTATTTCCAAATACACAATAATTGCTAAATAAAATCAATGAAGTTTGGGCAAACCTTCCCGAAAATACTGTTCAAAAATTGATTGCCTCAATGCCGCGACGTTGTCGGCAAGTAATAAAAAATAATGGATATTCTATTAACTATTAACATAATATCTCTAGCTATTGTAATTATTAAATGTGTTTAATAATTTTTATCGTAATATGTAAAATAAAATACTGTTGACACAATTTGTTGCTTTACTTTTGTCGCACTTCATTTCGTCGATTTTTATAATTATAAATATTTCTCTACCTTCATTTCGTTTAAAGTGTACCAAAATATTGTGAAATATTGCTAATATTGTGGGGATAATATTTCATTAAAATTAGCTGGGGATCACAATCATATAATTAATTTTTTAAATTCAAAGAAATAAAAGCACTTTGTTGCTCTACTTTCGTCCGTGTTGTAGTGTATGTATTTAAAAATGTGGGACATATATATTTGAAATTGTGTAAAGAAGTGTAATGATACCTAATAATTGATACAAAAATCAGGTCATATATTTTTCATTGGTTGTCGCACCGAGTTTCCGAATCTGCCACCAGAAGTCGTCTTCCGTAGAGTAAATTGACAATATATGTGAGTAGAGACCCATATCCGCATAAAAAAAGTACAATACCCACAAGACCTTTAGTAGTTTTGAAAACGCTGCTCTTCGAAGTTTGCTACGACCGTAACGTCACTTCAAATATCGTCTCTTTATCGCGTTTATTTGTATTGTATGAATTATTGTAGATTCTCAGCTTTTTTGTGACTACAAAACAATCAAACTAAAAACCCTTAAATGATAAAACAATATCATTCGTGTTTGTTACGTAGTTGTTGCCAACGACAACATTGACAACCCATAAAAACAAATAAGCTGAACTGTACCACAATTTATGGGCTGATTTTTGAAGCCAATTCGGTGGGTTATCTTGTTTTTTTTTAATGAGAACTTGTAGACACTCAGTCAGTTTTCAAACATACTTTTTGAAGTTACACTTGTTTAAAGTTAAAATACAAATCTGTAAAACTTAAAAAAACAACGGGACCCAAGAATTGCTTAATACTTACTTTGAATATTCATATTTCTTTCCATGTATGTCGGTCAAAACACCTCCTAGGGCTCTCAAAACACCTTCGGGGGCACAGGTGTCCCATTTCTTACACCCCGGGCTTGCAAATACATAGGCGTGAGCTTTCCCTTCCAGCAGCATTAGTACCTGTAAAATTAGACAAGATAACATGTAAATAAACAGCCTCAGAGCAGACAAAATATACATAGCATTTAAATTATTACCGACGAGGATTTCCAGAACAGTCGAAATCTAGAAAATAATTAATTACGGAGTTGAGGACATCAGGCAGGTCACGCTTGAGAAAGTCAAATTCGTGTTAAAAGTTTTAAATGCAAAAAAGGCACAAAAAACACAGCATTAAAGAATTTGCCAGAAAAAAACAGTGGTGGTAAATATAAGGCAGGCAGTCATAGAAAGGGGCCGCTTCGCGAACTCTTGGAAAAAATTATGGTAGCATTGATACCAAATGCCACACAGAACTAACGCTGGCGGCTAGTTATACACCCATAAGTCTATTGTCCAGTTTAGGCAAAATTGTTGAAAAGTTAATACTCTATCGGATTAACGATTTTGTATTGAACATTTTACCACCGGAGTAGTTCGGTTTTCGGTCTGCTCATTGCACGGTGCGCCAAACTACAAGGCTAGCAGCAAATGTCCTAAAGGGTTTCAATGGCCGCATTTCAACGGGAGGGATGTTTCGACAGCTTTCGATAAGGTCTGGCACGATGGATAGTAACATTAATAAGATTAGGTATGCCAAATTACTTGGTTAAAATCGTAGTTTCATTTCTCGAGGATAGGTCGTTCGCGGTGTCGTCAGAAAACGCAAACGCAATTTTATCTGTTTGCTGACGACACGGCAAAGACACATAAATCTTCTGCAAAAATGGCTTGATACTTGGAAAATCCGTCTGAATGACTCCAAAACTCAGGCCATCTTTTTCTCAAAATCACGAGTCAGATTACCAGAGAGCAGAGTCAAAGTAAACAAGGCAATACCATGGAACAGCAAAGTCAAATACCTGGAACTCGTGTTTGACAAAAAGATGGCCTGAAACGACAACGTTGACTACCGGTTAGCTTGCGCACAAGCTCAATTATGTGCAATGTACCCTTTGATAAATAAAAATAGTAGAATAGATAACAGGACCAAGACAAACATTTACAAGATAATAATTAGACTAGTACTGACATACGGTATACCGACCTGGTGTACCGTAAACAAGACAAAATTTAAAAAGTTGCAAATTTTTCAAAACAGAATTATATGAATAATAACAGACGCACCAAGATACACACCTACAAGAGTACTGCACATGGACACAATACACCAGTTTTTCGATAAAACAATCACAAAATATTACGCACGGACAGACGTATCGGATAATATACTAATAACATACTCACACGCGCCCCACCAGGCAACATACAGACTCCCTCGTGACTGGCTCCCACCCTGAAGATAATAACCAAGACACCCAGAAACTTTTAAAAATTCAAAATTCAAAACCACTTTACAAGCGAAAGCATACCATGAATTAGCAAAGTCGAATAACAACTGTATGTCAAGATATTCCAAAAAAAGAAGAACGACAAAGAAGAGGAGTAAAGTACATCGTTCAACTTGAAGAGTAAATATGTCATCATCAAAAGCTGTATGCATTTTTAATTTTGTCATCAAGTTAATGTCTATTTGAATCGGATATCTGGAAAAGGGAACATGTCCAATTTTTGGTTATTTTAAGATTTTGCCACCAAAGTAATTCTTTAAGATTTAATAAAATTTACGCGAGAAGGGAACTTATTCGGTCATTACTGTATTGGTAGTGATGACATTTGTCCTACGTTTAGTTCGAAAAGGCCACGTGTTAAATTAGTTTGTTGTTTCTCCTGTAAAATTACCATTATTGGGCATGTTCCCTTTTACAAAGATCCTATTCATTTATAGAAGATTAAATGAGTCCTTTTGGAATTCCTCGGATGATATGTTTCCTTATTTAAAAAATTAAAATGAATATTAAGAAGCCTATGCTTTCATGAAACGCCGGCATATAGTGTAAAGACATATTGTTACGTCATCTACTGCGGCTTTTCATGAAGCGTCTGATACTTGTGGCCATACAGTGAACTAATTCTCCACGCTGTCGGCATTTCGCGAAAAGACGGTAATATTTTGCCAATAATGACACTGACTTTTATGACAGTTACTGTTGTTACTTGCTGTCCTTTACTTTTTTGATTTACGTGTGTGTCGTGGGATGGCCTAAGTGCTTTTTCTTAAATGGTGAAACATGTTTTTTAACCAAAGAACCGTAACTTTTTGGTAAATTTATAATGATAACTATTTCATAAGTATATTTCACCCGGGTTCTTTTGCTGTGAATACGATGAGAACCATATTTTTCTAAAATAAAGGGACCCATACTTAGTGTTATTGTGTATTGTGTATTTGAATCCAATGCAGGTATCGCTTTAATTAAAGTCAATATGTTTGTACCATATTTTGTTTTATTATGATAATTAACTAGACATTGCTCAACAATTAGAAGTAATCAGAATTAAAAACAAAATAATGTGCCAAAAAAGGTGCCTATAAAATATTTTTAATTGATTAATTAATTGAGACCCAGAATGTGTTTGTCTTTTGTTTGAAGTAAAAATAATGTGTGATACATTTTAAGGTTTCGATACGAATTGGTTGTAATATTACAATTATTAATTGTATTTCAGGAGATATATCTTTAAAAAGCCAGAAAAAATCACAAACCGGCCAAAAAAGTCAACAGATTGTTTATTTTAGCCAAAACAATGCAATGTGACAATCAAATTGAATAAAAATATTGAAATATATTTTATGTTGTAATCTCAAATATTCCCGCGCAAATTTGTCAGTCAATGTCAAACTTCTATAATACCGATCATACCACGATGGCATTGATAACGTAAAAGTCCCGGGCGAATAAGTCAGACAGGCGGCTCATAAATGGCCTCTGTTTTTAAAATGTTTACTGTTGTAACATTTCTCTTAGCTTTATTGTTCTGTGGCTACATACAGGGTGGCCGTTAAGTTGGCAAAGTAGAATAGCTCCGTTTGTATTTATAATACACAAAAAATGTTAACATAAAAGTTGAAGGACAGCGAGTTATAACGTAAAATTATTTTTGACTCTATAGGGTGGTTCAACAAAGAGGAACAGGATTTTTTTTTAAATAGAACACCCTGTGTATTTTTGCATTTTTAAATTCCCCTCGATATTCCGCGTATCGTGGCGAACATAGTTTTTAATTATTTTGCAATGGTGCCAAGTTATTCAAAAATATTCTTTTTTGGAAAAAAACTTGGCACCTTATAATATGAAATATAATTGAATTAACTCGAGACATTCAAAACATTCTCGAGGGTATCAAAAATAAAGACTAATTCAAGACTCAAGACCCTTAGAACATTCCATATATTGTACAGGGTGTGCTCTACAAACGTGTCAGCTTTTCACATTTTAAAATTAATTTACTCTTTTTTTTCAAATGGAATTTTAATAATAGTGGCACAACTCAAAATTTTGATAATTTGAGTTTTAATAATAAAACAACCCAAAATGATGTCATCCATTGACCAAAAGTCGACCTACGTCAAAATAGCAGTTGCAGATTTTTACTTGCGCCAGTTTAGTACGAACAGATTTCGTGACGAGTTTTAGTATTAAACCGACTCATTTTAATTATGTGACACCAGTGAGAAGAGTATGCGTTGTCAATGCTTCCTAATTTATTACTAAAGCAACATTTTTTGGTATGTTACTTTATAATATTAATATTATACAAAATAATTCAACGTTTAGTCGTTGATTGACACATTATGTCTTAATAATGCGTATGCTTTGTAATGTTTTTAATACTAAAACGACCTAACTATGAACACCAACATGGTCTTTTTTAAATTAATTAATAAAGCTACATTTTAAAAAGTTTTTCATAAATACAAAGTAAACTATATTATTTTTCAAACAACAATTTACAGTATAATATCTCGTAAGCTTCGTAGATTCGCTAGAAATTCGGAAAAATATATTGCAATTATAAAAGAGTTTTCTAAAGAATTGTGTTTTTTTAGTTATGCCACTTTATGATTAAAGGTGCGATATGTATACCTTGTGCCCAGCTCCACCGACTCTAATTATTTCATCGGGTTCCAATGCTTCTAAGGCCTTAATCACAAGAGCATCTGAATGTGACCTTGTGGTACAAATAATGAACTTATCTGATGGAGGGCTAGTCGGGCTAAAACCTCCCACTCCTAAGCCTATTAGTCCCCATAGAGTTCTACCTATTCAAAAAAAAAAAAAATATTAGAATAGTATACAAACTTATTAACGGAAAGAAAAAACCACGTACTGTGCCAGTTATAAGTTAAATAGATAGAGGGGAAATGTCTTCACATCTTACGCGCACTCTGTATCCCATCTACCAAAAATCTCGGCCCGTTCCGACTTTGACTGCCGACCTACAAGCTTTGCATTCGTTCGCATAGCCATACCTAATCGGTCAGATTCGGGTCTAACTGACCGACGCGTCGGAGAGAAAGGAGAAAGCGGCGCGCGTTAAAATGCGACAAGGCATTTTCTTTCTCTTTATTTAACCTATATTTAGTCTAGGTTGGTCTATGATTTGGTGAATTACGATCTATTTTCTTTCCGAGAAGCTGCTAATTGTTATAACTATGTATATGCAAAATCTGTATATCAGTCTAGTATCATTAATTGGTACAGTAAGATAAAAAAAAAAGTCGTCAAAGTATGCCGTGGAATTACACGCATGTCTTGAATTATTAAGGCCGATTCATATTATCAGTCAAGGCACGGTCAGATCACGGTCAGGTCACAGCCCAGCAATTTATGTTAGCATTCACATTCTGCGGTCCAGGGTCCAGTCCAGAGGCGATCCAGAACGGTGGTATATTTAAAAAAAAATTTCAATTCATGATTTAGCCATGATTAATGGCATACATTATAGATGAAGAAGACAAAGTGAATTGAAGAAAAAAAAATCGTAAAAGAATTCGGATGCATCCAATACTCATTAATACAGAGGGGGACTTCTTTACTTTGTATAAAAACCTTGTGGAACATGACACTTTTTGTTTTATTATAATGTTTTGATATTGAATGGATATTTTTAAGATACCAACGTTTTTAAAATTAGGGGAAAAATTAAATCTTTATGACAAGTATCTATTTTCTGCTTATGAAACTTATTCTAATTTTTAGAAAGTAATAATAATACTTTAACTGTACTTAAAAATCAATCCTTGCTCTTATGTTAAATTTGTATGTAAACAGAATAACTTTTGTTGAGCCTATGAAGATGCTTTAAAATAAAAGCGAAACGTCGGCATATGATATGGGAAAAAGTTTCTTCCTTCGTTTTTCTGACCCAAATCCCAACAAAACTTCTTGGAAACATATAGTACTGCGGGTCGCTAACCTCACTAAGAAACTAATTATTTGTGATGAAAAATGATCCCTCTTGAGATCGCAATGTTATCTTTTAACGCATACTTGTTATCTTAATTATATACTTAATATAATACGTTGAAAATTATTTAAATGGTAACATAAAAGAATTTGAGAAATTTGGGACTTCAGGAAAGAGGAGCACCGGTATCCCTGTATACATTTGGATGAACCGACGGGAACGGATGGGCAATCAATAGTAGAAGTCTTTAAGTTACATTTTTAGAATGTATATCAAATGTTGATTATAACATTTTGACAGGATACACTAATAACAGTGAATTGCATTTAAATACCGTTTCAGTCACGTTGGGAGAGGTCTTTGAAAATGTTTTAAACCTAAATCAAAATAAAGGACCCCGGCTCTGATGACATAACTCCAAAATTTTTGGTCAACTGTGTGTATTCTTTGTCGACGCCTTTATATTAGTTTTTTAAGCTTTCACTTGAAAGTGGTGTCTTTCCTGAGCACTGGAAGTACGCTTCTTTACTCCTATATTTAAGTCTTGTAACCAATCAGATGCAAAGAGTTACAGACCGATTTCGGTTTTGAGTACAATTCCTAAACTTTTTGAGAAAATAGTGTGTATGTTAAGAGTTCAGTGATGATTTCTATTGCTCGGGAACAGCACGGGTTCTGTAGAAGTAAATCAACGGCTACAAATATGATGATTTTTGCTCAAACGGTGTTGGATGCCTTGGAAAGTGGATACTAAGTTGACGTAGTCTATACAGATTTTAGCAAGGCATTTGACACTGTAAATAATCATATTATGACACATAAACTGGAGTGCTTTGGTTTTTCTGGAGCCTTACTTAAGTGGCTAATATCTCATATAAGTAATCGAAACCAGATTTCTACGGTAAAGGAATTGGTTTCACAGGCGATACCCGTTACATCTGATGTGCGTTAGGGAAGCCATTTGGGTCCCTACCTGTTTATAATATATATTAACGATTTAAAGTTGAAAATCTTGTTTTCGGAGCCTTTGTTTCGGCTGACGACTTAAAATTGTTTCAATAGTTCAGTCAGTTAATGATACTTTGAGAATCAAAGAGGACTTAAATAGAGTCTATGAGTGGCGTGTAAGAAATAAAATGAATTTAAACACTAAAAAATGCAAAATATAGCTATTTTCCTAACAAGTGCAGAAAATCGATTTTTCCGCACGCAAATGCCGTTGACAGCACGACGCGTAGCGGAGTGGTGTCAAGCATTTAAGTGCGGAAAAATAGGTTTCTGCACGTGTTAGGAACAATAGTTTTTCTACTAGCGTGAGGAAACAAATTGAAAATAATTTAAAAAACGGAGTTTTTTTTTAAATTTTTATTACAATGAACAAAATTTTACAATATTAATTTACTTATTTATATTGTAATTAATTGTAAACGTACAATTACTAGCACTATTTAAATTAATAGCAGAAGCCAGTTGGTTGCGGTTCTCCAGTAAAGATTATGGTGCAGGAATAATTGATATTTCAGTAGGTTGCAGCTCGTTTTCTGAGTCCTGAAGCCCATCAGTTTGTTTATGTTGTGTACTTGTTGCTGGATGGGAGTAAGAAAGGGCTACACAGCTGCTGGTGGAAGCACTGGCTGGGGTTGATTTCAATATTTTACTTGCTATTAGTTTTTTATTTTCCAAGGATTCGTTTAGATAACCTTCGGCGACTTTTGTGGATTGCCACCCCCCATGACGCTTCAGGTTGGTTATGCCCACTCCGGCATTTGCAAGGGCAGTGGCAGAAGACCTTCTATAACAGTGGCCAGTGTACTCTTCTGGATTCGGCAATCGTAAATAGGCTGCTACCTCAGATGGCATTTTTCCAAATTTATTTATGCCAACGCATTGGATGGTACATTCCCCTTTGCGATATTGTACGAAAAAACGTTGGTGTGAAGTATTTTTTGGTCTAAGTGATACATATTTTCTTATCAACGCCAAGTTTTTCTCCCCAGTGACCACAAAACTTCGGCTTGTGTGCGTTTTATTGTCGGCTATTTTCACTAAAACGAAACATTTTTCCAGCTGTACGTTTTCAAACAACAAATTTGTCAATTCTTCCCGTCTGCACGCCCCTGCTAGGCCAAAAATTGTTGCCACTTTAATTAGGAGGTATGTGTCATCAGGAGCGCTGTCTATAAATTTTTCCATGTCACTTGTGGTTAAAATTTTCGACTTTTTTGGTCTGAAGCCAACCATTTTTTTCTTGAGAAAAGAAATTAACTTAAAATGCATACCAATATCCACATTTTTTTTCAGCTTGAGCATAGTTTTCAACATTGAGTATCTTGACCAGAGTGTGGACGGCTGGTACGATTTCGATAATTCGTAAAAGTAGGCCAAAAAAACTTCTTCTCTTTCAAAATTCACATTTTTCTTCTCCTTACTCCATTTGCAAAAAAGGGTGTATTCTTTTTCATACCGTTTTCTTGATTTTTCTGGCAATAAATCTTCTTTGAGATTTTCAGCCGCCAAAAGAATCTCCTCCGGTACTTCTTCTATAAAATTTTCGTTCATCTCTTCATCGGAAATCATTTTGCGTGCCGAAGAATTCAGCAAAACTCCAGTAGAAAAACTGATAAACTAGTTTAAATTTATAATATTCTGTTGACAGTGACATACAAATCAACAACTGGTTATATACACCATAGCAACTAAGATATTTCAAAGGTAATATGATGAACAGTGACTTCAAATCGTACAGCATTTAATTTAATTAAATTTAATTTCAAAATATAACAGTGCGGAAAAATCTTTACCGCACGGTGCGGAAAAGTGGATTTTCCGCACTAAAACATGTGCGGAAAATGCGTTTTTCCGCACACTAGTAGAAAAATTACTTTTCATCGCACAATACCACTCGACTATGATTAAAATTCGAATGATTGTCCTTTGGAAAGAGTGTGTGTGACTTAGGTGTTAACCTAGTTGTTAAATTGGCTTTCCATATTCACTATGAATACACTGTTAACAAATTATTAAAGTTATTAGGATTTATGGCTAGAAATACTAGAGATTTCCAGAATATTAACAGTTTGAATACGATTTACAAAACTCTTGTTAGATCATGTTTGGAATACCTTTCTTGTGTGGTCATCATATTTAATACATATTCAAAACATTGAAAAGGTACAAAAAAAAATTGTTACATTTACTTTATGCAAATTTAGGTTGTCTGTTGACTTCTATGACAGTCTGAGGCAAACGTTAATATTGGCCTCACTTTCTAAACGTATAATCAAATCTGAAATATATATATTTCCTATTTAAATTAGTGAATGGAATAATTGAATGCCCAGATCTTTTACATCAGGTTAACTTTCGCGTTCCACCTAGGGACACAAGAAATAATCTTGTTTTTGCACTTGACCATCATAGATGCAACTATGGTAAATCCTCTCCCATACCTAGAATTGCTAATAATAGTAACGGAATTAGCTATAACTTTTTTACCGCTTCCCTCGTTTCTTTTAAGAGACTGTGACTGGACTGTAATTATAATATTATATTAGTATACGAGAGCTATCTTAATTTATGTATTTGTTTGTTTTTTTTGGTTTTTATGCGAGATTAATTCCACGCATACTTTGAGGACGCTTTTTACGTAATAAATAACCTTGATCATATGGAGAAAAAATTACCGAACATCTATTATTCACTCTTTTTTAAAACAAAAAAATTCTTTTAATAACCATGAAACGGCGTTTAGTTATAATATAAAATTGAACTTAATCACAATTGAAAAAAACATAAATAAAATTTGGGATTCGATTCAATAAATAGGTATCAATTCTACCTGTTAATTATTTCCTAGATTTTTTTGTTTGGTCGTTAACAGAATGTATTTATTTCCATTCTCAAGGCTTAATACTTTATTATTAAAATTAAATTATTCTAACCTTTACTGTTCTTTTCAAGCTTATAATTGTAATACGGCTGATGTATCACCCCTCCAACAGCTTTACCATTTACTGCCAAACCAATAAGTACTGTAACATGATCAAGTAGCCCCTAAAAGAGAATTTAGAAATCTAAAAAATTGTACTACACACAGTGGTGGCTTATCAGGTGCGTGTCAAACAGGCAATAGACAGTATACAGTATGTCCGGCGATGTGGTAGACAAGAGGACAAACGGACCAAAAATTTAATTTTTCGAGGAAAAGTCATTCTTTATAAAAATGTTTGCTTACTGAGAAAATACGATTTTCGATGAAAACAAAAGTATATGGTATACAGCGTGTCCAAAAATTTAAAAATTCAAAATTTTTACAAGCGTAAAGTACCCTTATTCTAAAGTTTTTAGCAAAATGCTATTTAAGAGAATTGTTTCAAATCATCACATTTTCTAAGATATTGGTTTTTATAAAGTCTGGATAATAATAATATTTTTGCTTTAAATTTGCATTTCACTGAAAAGTTTGGTAGGTGTACCTTTTATTTTGCATATCTTTAAGTATCACCTTTGATTAGGTACCCTAGAAATCAATTATTAAATTGTCAAGCAAAACGTCATTGTCAGTAACTTTTAAAGATTTTATTAGTTTTTCTCCTCCCTATATTGCAAACAACGCATTTTGACACTGCTTTGAAGGACGTAAGTAACAATTACCAAAAAGGTATCGATTGCCCTTGACGACGGGTTGTAAGTCAACTTACCACCCTTGGGTGGTAATAATTTTTGATAATAAACTGTCAGCTTGACGTTGTTGATAAAATAACAATGCTTATGATGCTATAGAAACCGGTCAAAGCTGTCCATAATTTCATGCGAAAAGTATCGAATTAAATTAATAAAAATCCAAGAATAAATTCTGCTGGGAGGAGAAAAAATGTAATATACTTCATGGGATGTAAGTACATTTACTTACATCCCTTGTAGTATAAATAACTATTACAAGCGTGATTTGTGGTTTACAATGTTAACAACGGAGCAAAGAATGCATAATTATTTATTTCAAATTACTGCGAAATATAAAATAAACATTTAACAAAAAACGATAAACATAAACCAATACATTATTATAATTAAAGGCATAATTCATAAAAATAGACCAAGATCAGATAGCATAACAATAATTATTCAAACACCGCTCCACCATGAAGGACGCATTTTTCCAGTTGGGCTATAAGATAGTCATAACTCCTCCGCGCTTCCCCTACGGATATTGATTCTACAGCTTGTATAATTCTTTATATAAAATGTTCTCATCATTTGGCTGTGGAACATAGGATTAACATATATCACTCCAATAGCGAACATGTTGCGATGCCACAGGTCCATTCGTCAAAAACGTTGACTCATCCGGAAACATTATAAGTTTATGGAATCCCCTATTACCACCTTCTTACTCCCTACCCACAAACAAAAATCCAACCTTTTGCCATCATCACCCTCTTCTAATGTGTGGTTATAATGGGGTTTGTAGGGACGTATCTTATTTTGGTTTAAAGTTCCTTGAATAGTACTTTCTTGGACCACCTGTAGTTGCGTAGCTCATTTCCTCAAGGACAGTGTGGGGTTTTCTCTAACAGGCTGCAGTACGAGTAGAGTCGCTGTATCATCTTCATTGAAGTATTTTTTTAAGTCTAATACGGATTCCGTTTCACGAAATTTCTTGGCCAGCTTGCAGACCGCCCATTTGGTTATGGGTACATTGGGGAACCTTTCTTGAAATTTTTCAATAACGTATCTGTATCAAAAATCTCCGTTACAATAACATTGGATTAAATGTATTCTTTGCTCCGTTAACGTTGCAGCGTTGTCAACTAATAAAATCTTTAAAAGCTACTGGCAGCAACGTTTTGCTTGACACCGTAATAATTTATTTCTGAGGTACCTAATCAAAGGTGTTACTTAAGGTATACAAAATCAAAGGTACACCTACCAAACTTTTCAGTGAAATGCAAATTTAAAGCAAAAATATTATTGCTATCTAAACTTAATGAAAACCAATATCTTGGAAGATGTGATGATTTTAAACCATTCTCTTAAACAGCATTTTGCTAAAAACTTTAGAATAAGGGTACTTTAGTGTTGTAAAAAATTGAAATTTTTAACTTTTTGGACACCCTGCATAGAATACTTTTTTTTGCATTTTTAATGACTCGCAAACTGCCAGCGAATAACCGTTCCACTTTTTAAATCGCCCTTGTAACCCAAGATGTCATAGTGGATTACTCGTAATCACGCTACCATCAGATTAATTGTTTAACTATCCAAGTTGCCTTTGTAACCCGAACTAGGTCCGGCAAGCCCACCCTACCATTAAAATAACTTCAAAATTCCAGGCTTTAAGATAGGCAACCAAACATACACTACTATGTATTTGAAGACTTCACACACCCTCAGAAACGGCAAAAATGGATTTGTCGGTAAACTTAAGGTTTGTTCCAACCCAACCAAAAACCGTACCAGTACAGCCCCCCAAACAGTCGATGATTGTCAAGTTCAAAGTTTAATTGTTTGTTATTATTCTTGAAAGGACTGAATTAGTGTAAAATAAGTCGGAGTGAGTGTGGTTTGTTGAAAAACAAGACTTTCGGTTTAGTTCATAGGTTTGTTTAGAATTAGGACAACAGGTAAGGGTTTCAAAAATCAAATAAAATATCTTGTTTGGACGCAATAACATGAAAAATCAAGTTGAAATAGGTAAAAAGGCATCTTATTCATTGTATTTTAAGTTGAAAATGTGTATTTTCGTCTTCTCAAAGTAAAATTAAAAAAAACAATGGTCGTGTCCGACGACCACTGAAATATGTAATAGGTAATTTTGAGTTAATTGATATCCGTCGTGCGGCTGTACGACAATTTAAAAGAACTTGATTTATTTGGTAAACAAAACATTTTTATATGGTCAGTAGGTATTTGTTGAAAAATCTGTTGTCAATAGTAATTACATATTATTTAGTAATCATGTTTTAACATAGAGAACCAGAAACGCAAGGCTGATCCGCTAATTTCTATAAATTGGGAGAAATGTGTGGAAATGTATCTATTATTTTATTTAGAATTTTAGGATCTAAAGCGCGTTAAAATATCACATAACTCTGCATTTATTTTATTAGTAGTTATTTAAAGAAATAAAAATAATATGCAGACTCTGGCGCGGATCCAGGAGGGGAGTGGGGGAGGGGCAGTTAGAGGGATCATGACCCCCCCCCCCCCAAATAAAATAATACATAATATTATCATGAATAAAGAATGTGTGATTTACATTTTCTCAAACCTACCCTTTCGCATAAAAAAAATGGAACTTAAACTAAATAATGTATCATACATCTGTTCAATGCAAATATTAGAATAGTAGATTTGTATAAAGTGTCTTATCTGAATGATAATGTTCCTATCAGCCACAGTAAAAATATACATAACAGAACATTATATTTTTTTTTATATAGCAATATTTATTTTATTTATTTATATAATTGTAAATATATTTTAACAATATTTTCATATTTCTTAAAATTACACTTTAAATTTAATTTCATGTAGTTTGAAATTTAATGAAAACAATCTAACATCGACTGCTCGAGAAGCTCTAATATTTGAATGAAATGAAAAGCGCGTTGCTCGTAATGTTGAAGAGAGCTAAAAAATTGGAAACGTAAATAATTGACAATTATGATGCCACGGCAACCCCTATTTGCAACTTATTGAAACTCAGTCAGATGAGACGGATACTACAAACTTTTAGAGACATTTCAAAGTGTAATATTTTATATATTAATAGAGACAGACGCGTACGGTTCTTAAGAAGTTCTTTCAAATTTCATCGACAAGAGTTTCTAACGATAGTTAGATCTAAATAAAATAAGAACTGTCATAAGGGTGTTTATTAAACCCATTACAATTTTGCAAACTTCATTGCTTCCGGACACTTGCACACATTTTTTTAGGGATTGGTTCACCACACATATATGAACACTATAGACAAATTGCAAAAACCAATTTAAGTAGTTCTGTCGTATCTCTGATATAAGGAAAAATTAATTACTTTTTTTTTAAAGACCATTTGTTTTTCATTTTGTCCTCTATTAGCTTGACAACTTGACAACTGCATAAAACTTTTCTTGCTCAGAATTGGCTTATTAGATCCGTTTTTAACTTGAGATACCTGCAGTGCGGATGCAACATACATTGGCAGTCAATGTTCGAGCATCCAAAGCAAAAGACGAAATAAGCGTGTTGTCGTCAGCGAAGCTATATATCGGATTTTTAGTTTTTTCCAAAAGAAAAGTAGGAAGAAGGTAGGAGACAATACAGAACCTTAAGGGACTCCGGCATTGATGTTAAATGTGTTTAAAAAAAATCCGTCCCTCGCTATTCGCAGAAAACAGACTTGACAAACAAAACTTGACAGCATGGACAGCTAAAAACAAAATTGCACTGGCATACCATATGCGCTGACTTTAGTTACAAGCCCCTAACGCCATACTCGATCCCAGACCCTGGAAATAATATTAATAATAATAAGTTTATTTCAAATAGTTATAATATAATAACCACGTTAATGTTATTGTTCAATAAACTTATTCATAAATTCTCCGAAGACGTGATTGTTATATATCCAATGCTAGCGCTCAAGACTCTCCATGATGCTATATTGCGTCGTTTCAAACATGGGTAAACTAAGCGAGAAGGTCTCTTGTTGATCTAGACTTACGAAATCTATACTGGCCATCACTGAATATTTACGCCTTCCAGGAACTTTACTAATTTTTGATTAATAGCCTTCTCCATTACTTTTTATATAACCGAAAGTAATGTGACTGATCGATAGTTGCTTGGCAACGTCTTCTTGCCCTTTTTGAGTATGGGCTTGACTCACGAGAAATATTTCTTTTTTCTAGGATAAGTTAATAAAAAGCCTACAGAATTCCGTTATCAATAATTCATCGGCGCATGTCTTAATCACGGTGACTGGGATTTCGTCAGGACCAGAAGCTTTTTTAGTGTCGAGACCTTTCAAGATTCGTTTAACAGGGAGCTGCCGGAAAACAATCTCGATTCTACAACGGGAATATTCGATGGAGTTTTTCCCTGGAGATAAACCGTTAGATGTGAAAATGGTTCGGCCAGTAAGTTTGCTTTTCTTGGGCTTCGGTCGTTATAGGTAGAATGGTTAACTTGGTAAAGTTTTGACTGACGGCCTTAGCCACCGACCAAAATGATCTTGTTGCGTTAGGACTTCTTTGTTTTCAAGTTAGAAAAAGAGCGTTATAATATTACAAGCATGCTTATGGGTTAGGTCTTCTCTTCAATTTTGAATTTTGTAAATTTTTTTAAAATATATGTTTGCTAATTATTTGTGTAAAGTCACTTCTAAAACGTAAAGTTAGTCTTAAAAGCAGATGTACGGGGCCCACAAGCATGTTTTATGCCGAGGCCTACCCCGCTTCTGCCCAGATCCGCTACCGAATAGAACTGGAACTAAAGGAACTTCCAAATTTAGGAAAGAAGTAAAAGATCTACCTGCTAGCAAAACATATTATTCTACTTGAGGATTTTTTTAATGACAATTAGTTTATATGCTTAGACAATAAAGTACTTATATTTGCTTTCTTTCTTCCATAAACTAAGTGGTCCCCTTTTGGCCTCTTTTAATCTCCTCCATAAAGCCTAACGTGGCCCGTCCCTCGGTACGTAACGTAGATATTTACACTAAAACTACGGAAATAAATATCCATAATGCCTTAGAGTATTCTTTATTGTGTATAACTATGCCAAATAAAATAAATGAAAAACTACGTAGCCCAGGCTCCGCCCTCCCCTTATGTAGTTCAGCCTAGTTTTTTACCGAATTTCCTCCCCTGACCGGGCCACGTAATTTATGGACATCTGAAAATATTTGGTTAATCGGGAAGTTATGACGGACGCAGTACTGCCAACTGTACGCCACTAATATGCTTCGTTGCGCGTAATTTAAAATATTTGGTTGTTTTCTGAACAGGCCTCGTATACAACATACCTCTGTGTATTCTGATGTTCCATCCAATGGGTCCACCCACACTACAATATCAGCTGGATTAACTTTGGAATATTCAGAAGGACACGTGCTGGCTAAAACAGATTCGTCTAAGTCTGTCACTACCCATTCTGCTGGAACCTTTAAATAGAAATTATCAACACAACTTACTATTTTTCTCAAAAAAAAGCCTACATAACATAATGAGGATAAAAATTAAGAAACGAAAATCAAGTTTTTATCATTATTATTTTTAATGCTTATATTATTATCATAGTTACCAAAAGCTGCCTTTTGGGTCGTATGTCATCATGCGAAAACTAAAAATTATATTTTGTCTTTTTTTTAGAAAATCCTCGCGACATAGTTTCCAAAATGTACCTTTCATGCAAAAATTCAAAGTGACATTTTAAAATCTTCCGCTTTCTTAAGGGGTTCAAATTTAGTGCTAAAAACAACCATCTTATTAAAATCAAACTTATTTATGGAATTTGTATAAAAATAACATTTTACACTTTAGGTTAAGAAATCAAAACTTAACGAAATATGTCAAAAAACATTTTTAAAAAATATATAATATAAAAACTGCTAAAACTAAACAGGTACCTTAAAACAAAATTTTAATTAGGTAATTTTATATTTTAATTATAGTCGATGTTGAAAATAATCTGACTTTTTTTGAAATGATGATAATGTGTGTCTGGATTTTATGCGGGTCTGAATAAATCCTTTACGGTTTTGATGACCACAGACAGCTAGGGATGCTTCCGTAAGAAGCCGAAGGCATCGTTCAACTGCTTGAGTGTTGCACGGAAAAGATGGAAAATGAAGAAAACCTATATCTGAGGCCTTAATAAACTGATTTCCATGTTTTCAGTCATTGGCGGCTCAGTTAAATTTATGTCGTTCCAAAAAATAATTTCGGAATATTGTGGTTTTAAAAATTATAGCAGGTACTGAAAATTCACGAAATTATTAAAATTGTACTTGGGTGACCGTGTAGACCTTGCAGATATCCAATGAGGCTTTATTAAGATAGATCGCAGGAAGCCAAAAGTCAAGACGACATACTTTAAGATTTACTTTACTCAAGTTGTTATAATAGTTCTAGCTTTAAGTATACCAACTTTCTTGTATTTCTGTTCATCGTCGGTAAGGAAAGATAACAATATATTTTCAGAATGTGCAAAAAAAACCAGTGCGTTGTATTACAAGATAAATTATTGTTAAAACGCTATCCGGTAAAAATCTGCCAGATTCTATAAAGTGGAATAAATGTCTTGCTCCTTCAACACATGAAGATTTCATTTAAGCGCGAAACCAAAATCGGGCATATACTTTCATTATGAAATTAACTAAAATATCAAGGGAGTTAGTTTGAGTTGCGACGTAAAGTCTTACAATTCTATTGGCTGTGGTAAGCCATCCTGCATCGGAAAGTTTTCCAGGGTTTCTTAATGCAAGAAAAGCATTATCATATAATTCGATATGATATTGATATTAGATAATATCTAATAACCCAATGGTTTGTAGAAAATTCGACAACCTTATTGGAATAAACATAGACATGGATGTATTATAATATAAAAACAAGTAAGTATGTAAATAATATTAGTACTAATTTTATGTAATAAAATATGCTACTAAAATGTCATAAATTTTCCGAAAAAGGTATAAAAATTAATAGAAATTGATATACCTACTTCAAAATTTTTTGACAGAACGTAGATGGCGACATTTTACGGCTAAAATCTCACGTACTTTTTATCACTATTATCATATTAAAACGAGACAGTTTGATTGGACGAAACGGCGAAATTGACGGGTGTAGGAAATAATCATTGTTAAAAATTCTTTACCTCATCTGTAGCATTACTTGGCCCTTCTTCTCCTATAATTGTAACTTCAGGATATAATAACGTCAATGAAGCGATAATACACCTTTGAGCCGATCTATCAGCTTCGGTCTGTAAGTCGTTTTTGTCAGAACCCTAAAATAATATTCTTAAATCAAGAACAATATAATAATATGTGTACATATTCATATACATGGTAATAAAATCGTAATGACTCTCCAGAAGGCACATGGCTATGAACCGATATTGTCCTTCAGCCTCCTTTATTTATTATGCCAGTGCGTTTCGGTCATCAATTGCCCACGGTCCCTACGGTCATCTGTATGTTGGTGTAATATTAAGTTTCAATTGTATTTTTTTTTAATGTTATTTTAGTACGTCGACGAAAATGTTGTAAATGTTGACTGTGGTATTGCTGTGTGATGTCTCAACTGTCCAGTTGAATAAATTTGAAGCTATCAGTAGTTTTAACCTAATTAATTAATAATTTTATATAATTTCATTACTGCAGGCTAGCCTTGATAATGGTCAATTAAGGACTAAAACGCGGTACAATAAATACAGAAGGTTGACGAACATTAATACCGGGTTAGGTATATTCTTAGTTAATATACAATAATTATTTATTAAATATGTGGTTAAACTTGAGGCTATTTTCCTCACTCAATTTTAAGACAGGAGTTCATGAATATAAAAAGGTTATGACGGGCCTGGATTTAAAAATACAGGGTGCTGAAATATTTCCCTAAATAACTAGAAGACGAAAATGAGTACCAAGTTGACTCTAGATGACAACTCGTAGTGCATAAAGTTGAGCAGGAAGGGTTTTCTCCAAGATTTAATTTAAAAAAAATATAGAACGCCGCCACCGTTTTTTCTCACTCTGATAGCAATTGTGATTAAGCAATTAAAACTACACAAAAATATCTAATCCCTTGAATTTTTCCGCTCAGACATTATTTATTACTGTAATTTAATGAATTAAAAACGAACTTAATTATAAACAAATTAAATTAAATTTATTTTAAAATCATTTGATAACAACGTCTTGTACGAAAAAAAAAATATAAATTAAGAAACAAACTGTTTTTGGATAGTCAAAATATATAGGGCATTATTGCACGCCAACTCGTAATGATCCATGTAATTTTACCATTCTTCCCATAATAAATCTGTGGATTTTAATGAGATCTTTCCCTTTTACTTCTTGCAGACCCAACTATATAATAATTGCGAAACACATTTTTCGGAAAAACCACGGGTGTGACTCGGTGTTGGCTCGATGCGGATATATGTATGTCAACATTTAGCCGTTTAATAGACTGTGTAATTAAAGAAAAAATGGAGTTTGTTTTTTGTTTTACAACTAACATAGTATCAAAGATATTTAGATTTGAACGTACTTTACCAAAACTAATCATAGGCGTCTATGCGTGTACTGTATTAAGCGCTGTTTTATTCAAAGTAATATTACAGATTGTGGTCATGAGAAATGCAAAACATGTGCACAGATTTGTCATGATTACTCTGTTATTTTAAAAATTAGTTTTGTGAAAAATGGTGTTAAAAATATAGCAAAAGGGTTCGAGGTAAAAGCATACATAGTATCCCTAAAGAATAACAGTTATAGTATTGAACGATGCCACATTGGTTTCTAATAAGAATCAAATATATTTTTGGTTTTATGCATCTGCTATGTACCCTGGCCTCCTGCTAATAAATTTGGAAAACTATATTTAAATCTAAATACCTCTGTTAATACTTATTTTAAGACAATATAATAAGTGAAAAATTGTGCTTTAAATTACTTTCATGTTCTATTTAATGGTTGTCAGATTGCGCATCCCATTTATAAAAATTACATTTTTATTAATATCAAACGAGTCCGACTTCCAACTGCTTTTTAAATACGGGTATCTTTATCAGTGTAAAGAAGACACTACTTTTGCTAATTTAACATAGTTCGTAGCTCTAATAAATTACATAACAAACTGTAGAGAACTGTACGAAACTATCAACTTTAGGTCCTAAGTATTTTATGTTTCTGAAATAAGCTCTTCTTGGAGATTAGAAGTATGAATTAAAAGATAGCAGATTTTTAAAAAAAATAATCGAAGACGTCATTAATAACAATATTTCTTTTATAAAAAAAAAAAAAACACCACAGGTCAGCAAGAAGTAAAACGGAAAGACGTCATAAAAATTCACAGATTATAGTACGGGTGTCCCATTTTCGACACTTTTATAGGGTATCTCCGTAATTGTTAGTGCTATCAAAAAAGTAATATAGGTGTCATGTGCTCTTTTTGGGTCAAACTTAAAATGGTAAAATCAAAATTTGAAAATCTTCGCTCGCTTAAGAGATACGGGGGAAAATGAAAAAATTGACAATTTCAAAATTACCCTATATTTTCTTAGTTAAAAGATGTTTTATACAAAAGTTTCTTCATAATGATTGTTGAATAATCTGCTGTTTTCAGAATAAGTATACGGGGTCAGGTAAAAGAAGTTATCGGACCTATCCTCGTTTTTTTTTAAATGGAACACCCTGTATATTTAATCTAAAAAGATAGCATTCTAAATTCTCTTTTCAAATATATAACACACTATGGATGATACTGGTTTCCTAGGCGATTTATTTAAACTTTATTACTGTAAACCATAGTAGGCCATGAAACAAAAGCTAATATCATAGAAACAACTATGTTGACAGTCTAGTTGTTATTAACATTTAATGTCAATTTTAGTTTTACATATTCGTTTTTGAAAATGACTTAACAACATTTTGAAAAATTTGATATCATATCAGTTTATACTGAAAATGGAAAAAACGAAGAAATGGCGCAAAATTTATATTTTGTTCGCTATCCGGAAAGACGGCAGCCATATAAGGACATATTCCGACGACTGGAACATAATTTAAAAACATACGGCTCTTTTACGATGCCGAGATCAAAAACTAATAATAAAGAAAACAAGGAAAATGAAGAAATGAGCGTGTTAGGATTTGTCAAAGCCAATAATCAGGTAATATATCCTGTGATAGCTTTGAATTGTAGGAGCTCAACTTTTATTAAAGTGAAAACTTCTTTAGGCGCGTTTAGCACTTTTAGTGGGTATTGAATGAGACTGTGCCGTCAGATTCGGCTATGCAACGCTCATGATGCAGTCGGGGAGAAAAGCAAGATACTAAAATATGACCAAATGCATAGTGTATTTGCTTTTTATGGATTGATTCTTTTATCGTCTTGAATTTGAGATTGCGGATGTTAGATTGTGAAAGGATAATAGAGAATCTCGTCTTGGTGAGGTTTTCACTTCTGTCTTGTGGTCTTAAGCACACATCCTAATTTTATTCTCTAAAATCACTTCGTAATTTTAGGAACAAAAATCTACGTCCGTCAGAAACGTAGAAACTGAAACTGGAATTACAAAATCTAAGGCGCACAGAATTCTGACGGCCAATTAATATTTTCCCTATGTTGTTAAACGAAATCTGAACTAACCTGAACTAACCTGAACAAAAATCTACGTCCGTCAGAAACGTAGAAACTGAAACTGGAATTACAAAATCTAAGGCGCACAGAATTCTGACGGCCAATTAATATTTTCCCTATGTTGTTAAAATTACCCAATATTTGCATCCTGGTGATGATGTGAGACGATTGGAATTTTGTCACTGGTTTTTAAATAAATCTAACGAGGATAGTTCTTTTCACCAAAAAATAATTTGGCCAGATGAATGTCGAATTGCAAGTTGCGGTATTCATAACGGACATAATGAAAGACACTGGAACTCCACAAATCCCCACATGGTACGACCTGTTCGCCAACAAGGTCGATTTGGGGTAAATATAAGTTGTTTTTTGTTTCAAAACAAACTGGTGCATCGCTTTCTTGAAGAAAATTTAAATGCAGATAGATATCTGGACATACTCCAATCAAACCTTTTCGATATCCTTCGAGTATTTAAATACTTACTTTAGAAACCGTTGGATAGGAACACATGAACCTATAAGGTGGCCACCACGATCTCCGGAACTAACACCTAAAGATTTCTTTTTTTGGGGAGTGTTGGAAAATAAAATTTATAAAGAAGTAATTTTAACCCGAGAACAACTTGATCAAAGAATTCATGAGGCATTTGCAGAAATAAAACCATTGCACATCATGAATGCCTTAAAATCCGGTCGAAAAAGATGTCAAGAGTGCATTGAAAACAACGGAGGAGCTTTCGAACATTTGCGATGATTCCCGTTATTTTTGACCTTAATCTGAATCTTTTATTTCGGTTCAAAGTAATAAAGTTTAAATAAATCGCCTAGGAAACCAATATCATCCATGGTGTGTTATATATTTGAAAAGAGAATTTAAAATGCTATCTTCATAGATTAAAATATAAAATTTAAAAAAATTAAGTCCGATAACTGTTTTACCTGACCCGGTATACTTATTCTGAAAAGGGGACATTATTCAACAATCATTATAAAGAAGCTTTTGTATAAAACATTTTTCTGTATCTCTTTTAACTAAATGGATATAGGGTAATTTTGAAATTGTCAATTTTTTGATTTTCCCCCGTATCTCATAAGCGAGCGAAAATTTTCAAATTTTGATTTTACCATTTTAAGTTTGACCCAAAAAGAGCACATGGCCTATATTACTTTTTTGATAGCACTAACAATTACGGAAATACCCTATAAAAGTGTCGAAAATGGGACACCCTGTACAAATTCAAAATAAAATTAAAGTGATAATGAAAAGCCAGTACCACTCCAGTTTATCGTCTTAGGCGAAAAATGGCGCAAAATGAAAAACGTTTCTTGCAATATATGTAGCACGTACTTTCTAAACGACAAATCCGCGAGCGGAAAACCATTTTTTTAATTGCAAATATAAAAAAAATGTGAAAATGGGGTACTCGCTTGTGACAAAAGTAAAAAAAAATTAAAAACTCTTGTTGATTTATGTAGCATATACCCAATTGGAACCAAAAAGGTGAATTAGATGCCGTGTTAGCGCTGTTTAACCAATATAAGTCTATAATTATTACAATTTTTGTCGAGTGACTAACAGCTAGAAAAACATAACTTCACTTGTCACTCTCACTGTGCTTTTCGGTAGACTATTTTCACATTCTTTTTATATTTCCAATTAAAAAAATGGTTTTCCGCTCGCGGATTTGTCGTTTAAAAAGTACGTGCTACATATTGCAAGAAACGTTTTTCATTTTGCGCCATTTTTCGCATAAGCCGATAAACTGGAAAATTACCGAAAAGCCTAAGAACGCCATTTTCGACAAAAGAAAAATTACTTCTTTCTACCATATATGTATTAGTACTATATGGCGCCTTGCCCAATTAACCAATGTAAACGTAGTGAAGCCAAGGTTTCTTGTTCCGTCAGGGTCATTTCGCGCAGTGCCATAGCCCCCGGAAGTAAAGGAAGCTGTGGCAGTGCGCATGCGCGAGAAAAAAGAAAATAGACGTTTGTCTTAACGGAAAAAATGAGGTTATCACATTTGACTTTGACAACTGGACCGAAATTTGTAAACAAACATTGAAGTTCTTGATTTGTTTAAGATTTTGTATATTATTTCGATTGAGAAAAAAAAAGAACGCAGGTAAACATATTAATAAAACTTTTATTGGATATTTTACAATTATTCTTGGAGTTTAACAAGTAAAATAATAGGTTTTTGTAGGATTCTTTGAAGTACATGCAATTTTCGGTAAAAATAGGTAGGTACCTAAGTATATATCAACAGCAGCAAAGGAAAATAATCTTTAGGAAATGGACTACCTAGTTATTGTTCGCTCACGAAATTAACGTAGGTAAGTTAAAAGGAAGAAACATCCGGTCTAGGTACATACCTGTAGAACGATAAATCTTTGTTTAAGTTTTTATGCCTGTTTAAAATAATGTAAAATATTCTGATCTGCCTCGGCATTGTCACAAAATTATCACACTTCACACACAATCAAAATTTGCAGAAAAGTAAACAGTACACAAAAGCCGTTAATAATACCAAATCAACTCGATGAAGCGAACTGTCAAACAAATTAACATTTGCGAGTAAAAATGGGACGTTGTCACCTTCCAGTTATATGAAATTGTTATTTAACGCGTTTTAGTTTAGAAATGGAAATAAATAATTTGAAAGCACTTGGAAGTACAGACTTAATGCTTATTTTACAATTTTTTAGCAAGATTTTTGGTAATTTTCTAATGCTCTCTTCTGCCCTGTTCTAAAGAAATAAAAGTACATGTGGCAATACCCTTACGGCGCATGCGCACAAGTCGAAATGACCCTGGATCTTCTATCTCTATTGTTGCTTCAAGATATTCAGGGTAATAGCCATATAATAGTACTAATACATTTATATGCTTTCTACCTTTTTCACAATTCCCAATTCTCCTTTATTCATAACATCCTTAATAATATTGCCAGCTCTAGAAGCTACTTTGGCAGAAGAAGCCAAAAGTCTTAAAAGAAGCGGGGTGTTTTGAGCCATTATTCTTCGTCTCAAATTATGTATTTGAAATATAGAAATCCTTCCAAAAATATACAGCACCTAAAATATTCGGTAAATATTTATATTAACGCTCTAGAAAAATTTTACACTTCTAGTATGACGAGGGAATAGGTTAGTACTTGTTATTGGAAGACCTTGGTGTAACAAGGGGATAATATGCCTCAAATGGTAAAATTTGAAATATTTAGTGAAATCCTGAAATCTTATTTTATGCGGTAATAAACAATGAAGGTAGGTTAAATTGTACAAACCTATATATTTTTAAGGAAATCCTACATAGGTATCGTAAGAAATACTTACCGCTTCAAAATATTTGGGTATTTAGGAAAAATGTGTGGCTTACCCCCTTGTTGCTAAAATTTAGAATGTAACACTTTAGCGCGATTTATACTTTGACGCTTGACGATCACGTTGACTTGGTCGGTTGAAGATTGAAGAATAGGAAATATATACATCCACGATACACATATTATGTGTATCGTGTATACATCCATTTATGCTTTGACGCTCACTGCTCGTAGAAATTCCGTAGAATATGACGTAACAGCCAATAGGACGCGACAGTATTTGCACGTGATAGCTAACTGTCAATACTGCTCTTTCATATTTGTATAATATTTGTACTTTATTATGTCGTCTTCTGTTTATGGGTCTAATTTTATACTGCCTTTTTCGCTTTTGTTTCTTTTTAAGTAATGCTGCTGCTGAACACAACAAAATAATGAGGTTATGACACGAAAATGTTGAACGTCAAGCGTCAAACTATAAATGCACCAAAAATGGAATTCTACAAGCGTCACCGTCAAACTTCAAACGTGATCGTCAAGCGTCAAAGTATAAATCGAGCTTTTGGTTTAACAAAGAAAATTTTCGAGCAGTACAAAATAATGTGTCTAGAAAGTATAATATAACTTTTTTTTTATTATTTCTTGAAGAACATATTATAAGTAGGTAAAATATATTAAAAATGAGTGTAAAGCATAAAACTAGTTATCGTCGGCGTCGCTGTCCGTATTACTAATATTATCTATATCTTCTGCTTTTTTTCTGGTTATATTTTCATGTTCAGATATATTTTATATTACATGCGCATATCTCTCGGTACCTAATAGTTCATATTGATGGAAAATACAACATATTTTAAAAGTTACGCAAGATCAGAGAGCTGGTAATTTTACTAAAACTAAGCTTTCCTATATAATCTGCATAACTTTATTTACAAGTGCAAGGTACTCCGAATTCCCTCGGTTTTGTATCGTTTCCTTGCCTATTAATGTAACTCGAATTTATTTTAAATTATTTCTTCTTTTTAAATTTGCTCTTTCCATCTGGATGCCGTATTTTTCTCTGGAGTAGTTATGGCACCCCTAGAGGTTGTTAGCAACATTTGCAGTGCTGGAAATTAATTACCCTGAAACAATATTAAAACATTTTAATACCGACTAAGGGGATAGCTACACAAAACATTCAAGTAGCAACAATGAGATACCTAACCCATTAACTTATATTAAATATTAGAAGCATTTTTACAAACGCGTAAACTTAACTGATAAGATAGTGAAATATTTTCACTTAGGATAAGCCACAATAATTTGTCAAAAAGGAAATAAGCCCAAATTGTTTTACCTGTTTTGATTAACTACTTGAAGCTTCTTATACATTTTCACTTTCTGCGTAGTCCTTATGTATCATCTAAGTCGAAGTTCATGAAACTTTTAAAATAAGGGAAGTTATGGATAGGAGCAACATCTGCTAATAGATACCATACTATTTTTTAAACAGGTAAAAAGGTATTAGGCGGTTTGTAGGATGCACTAAATTGTGCTTTTCTTAAGTGAGGCTTATCTCCTTGTTGCCCAAAGGTCTTCATTTGTATAAGTTTTATTATCACAGGGTTTTTAGGGGATGACTGTAAGTCCCACCCCATGGGAAAGCGAGTCACACCATCAAAGTTTTCAAATTTGGTTAAGAAAACGTTTCGAATCTATACACAGAAAAGTTATGCCTAGTTTGTTCTATCTGCGCTCCCGAACGTCACGTCCCTGACTACATTCTAAGAATTTTGAGTTTTAAATTAGATTAAGCATATAAAGTTTACTATAATAGGTCTGTTCCAACCATCAGTCCCTGACAGTTTTAAATTGTCAGATACAATCAACCAGTTGTAGGACTTAACAAGGCATCCTGGGGTCTACATGCAATATTCATTTGGTAGACTCTATTTCTGATTAAAAACTAGTCCCGAACTGCTGGTTGGACAAGCCTATTATTATAATTTCAAGTTTCTACCTTGAATAGTTTCGTCGTTAATTAAAGAAACCTATCTTCAGGGTGTCCCATTTGGTGGGCTGTAGCTCCGTTAGGAGGCATTTCTCGATATAAGTTTATAGGAAAAACATTTTTATTTTAAAACGCAGATTGCGACCTTTGAGTATGGCCCTTTAGTTATGGGCACCCTGTATAGTTTAAAAAAAAAATTTTTTTTTGGGACACTAATTTTTAGGCAAAAGGATGTATTTATTTTATAAAGCTTATTGACAGAAGCCAAGAGAGTTATGTAGACTAAAAGAGAAAAATAGTTTTAACGCTCTTTAGTCGGATTGTTAGCGTCTTTGTTTTGCGTGAAGATGACCCGAGTTCAAGCTTGCAATTTGATACAGTTTTTTTCATTTATAATGAAAAAGCTTATTTATTTTATTATGAACATTTATTTGTAGAGATTCTGTGGAAATATGAAAATCACATAATTATGTGGTTCAAATGCTACTTTTTAAACGACTTTAGTGTACCGGGTGTCCCAAATTATGATGGACTTGAACGAAATTCACATTAAAAATTGAAAAATATGAAGAACTGACTTTTTTGTTAATCTTCTAAAACATAAAATATCGGATTTTAAAATGTCAGGGACAATTTTGACAGTCAATAAAAGGCTATAAAAAATTGTCTTAATTTTTGTACAAATAGATAAAAAAAAAGAAAAATTGACTATTTTCATTTAAAATATTTCTTAAGGTTTTTGATCGTTTTTAGTGTACCGGGTGTCCCAAATTATTATCGAGTTCAACTAAATTCATATTAAAAATAATCAAAAATTATTTTTTTGGTAACCTTCTAAATCATAGAATAGCAAATTTTAAATAGGTACTCCCGGACGTTCTTTTTATTTTTTTTTAAACACGCCCATAGATAAAAAAAAAGTAGTGGAAGATTTTCATCTAAAATATTTAGAAACGTTTTTGACAGTTTTTAGTATAGGTAATAATGAATTATTTAAATAATTTGTTTAGGTCGGTCAGCTGATTACAGATAGATCAGTTTGTAGTTTGGTAGTTAACATTTGTTAACTTTTAACTCTTGTATTGTGTGGAAAAGTTTAAAATTAGGGAAAGTATTGTCCCTTATATGCCTTTCATTTAGAACAATTTTCAATTTTTTCATTCTGTCTAATATTTCATTTAGACTTGGCTATTAAATATTGTCCCATAATGTTCCGAATTATTACTTATTGGAAGTGGCAAGAAAAATGTAAAATTTATTTTTACATTATCTCTTTAAATAGAATTAGAAAACAAAAAGAACGAAATCGCAAAAATTCGGTTTTGCCTAAATATCTTCGGACATATTCGGAATTTTTTAAATTTGAAAACATGACGTTGCAGGCTTCGGTAATGCGCAACGCTTCTCTGATTTAATCATCTCTGTATCAGTATGTCCTCTATGGTTCACAAAATCCTTGTAGATGCATTCTTATCCAGGACACCCTGTACGCCGGGTGTAAACGAAATCATTGGACAGAACACTACAACTTTATGTTAAACGATATTCTGTTCAAATTTGAGTTACTGCTATCTATGAGCGGGATCTTAATTTTTACCTTAAAACCAAATTGACGCCAATATTACCACAACACAATACATTACAATATTACCTATTATCTATTCAACGACATACAACAAGTTGACATTTAGATTCAAAATGAGCCATTTTACAAAAAAACAAAATGGCGTCGCTTAAAAAATGACATGGGAAGGGTAGTCATAAAATATGTTAAATTGGGTCCTTTTACAATTCTTTTAAGGACTATTTTAAAAAGGGAGCTTTTTTCCTGAAATTAGGTCTTTACAAGTAATTATGCTGTTCTTTTTTTTTCGAACAACGCTAATTTCCCTATGATTAATTCTTGGAAAGGGCAAACTATTCGTATTTTCGTTATATTTTCTGTAAAAACAGTTTGTACACAATGAAACTTACAGCCAACGACGATCGTCGTTGCTTACAGCAACATTTTTTTTTTGAGAAAACTTTATACATAATAATATGTATGCAGGGTTGTAGGTATGTATGGAGTATGGAAATGATCTCATATTTCAGAAGTGGCTTTAACAAAAATTACAAAATTTACTACCTAAGGGTCTTTAGGGATGCCCGCTTAAATGGTAATATTGCAATGTTGCCAAGTTTAGCTTTCCTTTGATACTGTAAGTAACTTTAGTTTTTTTAATGGAAGTCCCCCCCTTTACTTTTATTGTAATCAAATCAGCGTCCCAACATTATCAAAACCCCTAATTGCCAAATCTCCGTTTTGCTTAGTTCTTAAAATATAGCAACATGGCTTTTTTGTTGAAATGTACGGAAAGGGTCTTATATTTCAGAACTGGCTTTAGACAAAATTACAAAATTTACTACCTGGGGGTTTTTGGGGATGCCCGATTCAGTGGTAATATTTGCAATGTTGCCAAGTTTACCGTTTCTGGGATACTGTTTTTTAAATAAAAGTCCCCCTTTACTTTTATTGTAATCAAATCAGCGTCCCAACATTATGTGACTATGTAAATTAACGAAACTTTGTATTTATTTATTTATTTATTTATTTATTTATTTATACAAAAATGTAATACAAACGGGACAAACCCAGAAAAGTATTCACACAAAAATATAAAGTACCTAAACTAAGTTTAAGACTAAATGCTAACACGTGTGATCCTTATAAAATACATATGAAAATGCAAAAATATGTTATAATCTAATAACGTGACCTTCTCGAAGCTATATACAATTTCAACTTAAATCAAATCAAATCAAATCAAATCAAAATATGCTTTATTGTCATAAAAAATTATTTTTATCGACAAAGCCTTTTTTTAAAATTAAATTAACAATAAAATATAATAATATAATAAAACTTAAAATATCGGAATAAACAAAAAAAAAATGCAAATAATTATGACAGAGTATCACCAAAATATTCAAATTTAACATTTTTTTTTAAACATTTTAAAATTTGATATTTTCTTAATAAAAACTGGAAGAAAATTAAAAATTTTTTTAGAATCATAAATTATGGATTTTTTTTTTAGTACTAAAAGTGTTCAGGGAACAAGAAAAAACATCAACCCCTGAGAGATTACATAAATTATTACATGTTTTTAGGCATCTATTTAAAGGAGAATTGAGGTAATAATTGGTGTGAGACGAATTTAGGTGAAAATTATTTTTGATTCTGGTATTATAAGTTGGTACTGTGTAATATAAATGACTTAATAAAGCAGGAGAATCTATTAAATTATTAGCTATTTTGAAAATGAATTTGGTATCGGCTATCATTCTGCGATCAACAAGTGAAATTAAATTAAGCTTTTGACAGATAGTGTTAAAGCTATCGAGTTTGTTATTAAAACATTTCTTATTAACCAATTTAACGAATCTATTTTGAATAGAAGCCAGTTTATTAATATAGATATTATACTGGGGATTCCAAATAATAGAGCAATAGCTTAATATACTATTAATATTATATGCCATGAATAATGAACGTAACGTAAAGGGGTTTTTAAAATCAAAGCAAATACGTGATATAAACCCAAACATTCTATTCGCCCTTTTTAAAATATAATAAATATGTTGATCGAACAGCATCTTGGAATCAAAAATAACACCAAGGTCTTTAGTTTGATTAACAGTTGCAAGCCTTTGGTTACCTAATAAAGTATAATTATTCTGAAATATATTCTTATTACGTGAAAAAGAAATGTGACAGCATTTTTTAAAATTCAAAAACAAACTGTTATTGCGGCAGAATGACTCAAGTTGCGTAATATCCTCCTGCAGTAAAACAGTATCCTCAAAACTTTCAATGGAGTGATAAACCTTTAAATCATCGGCGTACATCAAAAATTTGCCAAACTTAAAGCATTTAGATATATTGTTAATATACACATTAAATAATAATGGCCCCAAATGTGATCCTTGGGGTACCCCGGAAGTTACTAGTTGAAATTTCGATACACAACTGCCGATACTAACAGCCTGTAGTCGCCCTGTTAAATACGATTCAAACCACTTCAATAGGCTACCGTGCAAACCGACCTCAGCAAGTCTATTCAACATAATGTTATGACTTATCTTATCGAACGCCTTACTGAAGTCAGTGTACAGTGTACACAGCGTCCACCTGAATACGGCTTAGATGTTTTAATATATATTCGGAATACAGGAATAAGTTAGTCTCAACTGAACGATGTTTTAAAAATCCGTTTTGCTCGATATTTATTAAATTTTTAACGTCAAAATATAAAAAATCCTTTATAATTCCTTCAAATATTTTAGATAAAATTGGTAGCTTTGAAATAGGCCTATAGTTTTCAATATAGGTACTTATTTCACCGGCTTTTGGTATAGAAACTATAAATGCTGTTTTCCAGACTTGTGGAAAAGTACCTTCCTGCAACGACCTATTAAAGATAAGAAAGAATACATTTTTTTATTAATAATGATGGTATGTTATCAGGACCCGCAGGTTTATCAGGTAGTGAGGATATTTTATCTTTAATTTTTTGTTTATTAATTTTATATAAAGGTATGATATTGTTTTCCTGGCTTAAAGTAGGAGGCTGTACATTACTTGGTGTTATAAAGACAGAAGAAAAGTACTTTGAGAAAGTATCACATATTAATTGAGAATCGTTAATTATGATGTTATTATGCATAATAGTATTTATTGAAACTTGGGTCTTCCTTTTAGTATTCACAAAACGCCATAGATGTTTAGGATTATCAATGAAATGTTTCTCGCATTCCGATACAAATTTTCTATAATCTTCATCAATTAAGTGTTTTGATCGCCCTCTAACAACTTTAAAAGTTAAATAATCAATATTATTGTTAAATTTTTTCCACTTGGTATGATATTTTTTCTTCTCCCTAATCACCTTGATTGTACTAAAACTAAACCATGGTGGAAATTCCTGTAAAAACTTGAGTTTTTAGGAATGTAGTAATCAATGAAATTATTAGGAATTAAATAAAATTTAGAAGTGCATTGCTCGACATTGAGATTAAGAAACAATAAATCCCAATCTATTTCCAATAAGCAATTGTTAATTTCATCAAATTTAGCCTTTTTAAAATTAAATTTATTATGAGAGGGATGAAGTTTATGTGCTATTTTGCTTTTTGCAATGTTTACAGAGAACTCTAAAGTGCAGTGATATTTGTCCTCAGGAACTAAAGGAGTGCTGCAAATGTTTAAGTTATTAATTTTAAAGTTATTGCCAAATATTAGATCCAATTTATTTCCAGAATGGTTTGTGTAATAACTAAACTGGGATAAACCAACGAAGAGGTACTATCGATTAATAAGCTTGAGTTAGGATCAGAATAATTATTCGGTTTACACAATTTATTTACGTTATCATATACCCATCTTATATGAGGTTGATTAAAGTCACCACAGAGAACAATAACATCGTTTGAATTTTCAGAAAAAATTTCATTTAATTTTGAACAAAATGAATGAATAGCAATGAAATCATTTGGGGGGAGATAAACACACCCAACATGACACTTTAAATTACCACCCTCGGGGACGATCGTGACCCAGATATCTTCAGCGTCAGATGCCCATAGTTCTTGAACATAGCTGATAAGTTTTTGTCCACAGCGATAAGACAACCACCACCTTCGGTTTTTGTTGAAGCACTATCCTCGCGATCACGACGATAAACGTTATACCGGTCACAGATGACTTCAGGATTAAATATTGCACTATTCAACCATGTCTCCGTAAGACAGAGCACGTTATGTTCACTTAGAAGAGAATTTTTGTAAATTGTTGTTAGTTTGGATTTAAGTCCCCTAACGTTTCGGTAAAAAAATGACAGATCCATAGATTTATTCTTACGATTATAATAAATGTTTAAATCACCTACTTAACTTTTGTTTTTACATCATCATCAGAAGAGATGCTTATAACTGACGATCTATCAGATTTTCTAAGCAAGACTCGACCATCTCGTACCCAAACGTATTTGAAACCATTCTGCTTCGCTATGTCCTTGGCTTGTGGCTTAAAATTAGTTTTGTTCCATAGGAAAGATGTTCATTAATAAAAATATTATCAGAAATATTATCAACTGAAAGGCCAGGTCCGCTTCTATTTGGTGTGGAAAGTTTTTTTTATTTTTAACCGCTGCAAGCACTTCGTCTCTTTTAAATTTACTCGATAATTTAACGACGATTGGTTTCACCCGGTCATTGGATTTTTGGTATACTCGAAAAACGTGATCTATATCTGATTTGGCGATTACGCAACCCACGCTTACGCCAATTTTTTCTAAAAGCAATGGTAGATTTTTATTTGACTTTTCAGGTATACCTTGTATTTCGATGTTTTTAGCTCTGGCTTCGTTTTCTAGTTTATCGATTCGAGATGTCAGTGAGTTTACTTCATTTTTAAGATGATTGTTCTCTTTGGTGATCGCTTGAATTTGTTTCATTTGCTCATCAAATCTTTTAATTAAGCTCTCAAATGAACTCACCTGATCACTACAGAAGTTGGCCGAAGTCAGGACGTCATTATACTTTGAGTGCAATGATTTAATATCCGCCTGTATACTCTTTAGTATAACATATTACCTGATGATTCTTCAGGCTCCTGACCGTCAGAACCAGAATCCTCCAGCTGAACCCCAATAATAGATTTACGTTTCGACGCATCAGATCGACAGCGGGAACAATACCAATAAGCATCGGGCTGCAGAAATTTTGTAATATCCTGTTTATTTAGACCGACACATTTACCATGATAAAATGAATTGCATGGACCGACACATTTCAATCCAGGTGTTTTACCTGTTATTCTTGCCGTACAAAGTCCACAAATAGGCATCACAACGGAATCTCCTCTGCCCAACGAACAAAAACTAGTCAACACTATCGTTAAACTGATAAGTTTTTTGTCGATTGTCGATTAGCAGCGTTTATCGCGAATGCTATACTAATTTACGAGTATAATTATTAAAGACACTAAAATTGACTGTTATATACAGTTTCACCGGATAGCAAATTGCAATAGCTTGCCGGCGATATAAAAAACAATAATTAAAGTTAAGTTTAAACCACGAAAACTTGTAACTTTGTAGGAGCACACACGTTCAGCGTCGTACACTTTAAAGTCACTTAGAAGAATTACAGTTACAGTTCTCATTATCTATAGACATGTGAAAAGTTGCTTAAGCGCAAAACATTTTGTAATATTTTTAAAGCAAGTTCAGACATATGAGACCGTTTCCATACATTTTAACAAAAAAATCATGTCGTCATATTTTAAAAACGAAGCAAAATGGAGATTTGTTATTTAGGTGTTTTGATATAATTTTGGGACGATTTGATTACAATAAAAGTAAAAGACACTTCCATTTTGAAAAACTGAAGTTATTTACAGTATCACAGAAACGTTTAACTTGGCAACATTGCAAATTTTACCATTGAATCGGGCATCCTTAAAAACCCTCAGGTAGTAAATTTTGTAATTTTTTTTAAGCTGGACCTGAGATATGTGAATGCTTCCATACATAACGACAACCCTGTATGTAACTAAATTACAGTGTCAAGCGCGCTTGCATGGAAAATACAATAATTTATTAGCCAACTCAATCAAGAGCCCCAGGCCCGTTTTCAAAAAAAAAATGTTTGTGTTTTTTGATGAAAATAGCATAAGTTGCTAATTGTTAATATCTTAAGGATTTATAAAAAAAAAGTAAAAAATGAAAAATATTAAGCAATCTAATATTTATATTTAAATAAATATTTCTTGTGACAAGGAATAAATACATATTTTCTGGAAATTCGTTTCTTTTTCACATAAACATAATAAGTTATTCTACTTTTGATAAAATGTGCATGAAAAAATCATAATTGGAAACATACGTTAAAAAAAATGTAGACCGGTATATTGATAGTATACCCTGCGCGCAAAAATTATTTTCATCCAAGAGGGCTTGAACTGAAAAACATAGGACTTGGCTTAGATCACAACTATAAGGGGACGATATATCTAACCAAATCTAGATTAAAATTGTGTCAAATTTATATTATGACCTGATATTATTATGCCAAACTGGCGAATATTAAAATAGGTAAACCAATACAAATCTATTTTTGTTGTTTACAAAATTAAGAAAGTAAGAATATAGAGAAAGAAAAATAAAAATCATAGAAATTGCTAAAATTGGCACCGCACCATGCTGCAAGCATAAAGTCACACGTCTCTTCATATTTTCGAAAGCGTTGACCAGCATCTCTGGAGAAATATTACCACATTCTTGGAGAATCCTTTCTTGTAACTGTTCTAAATTTTCAACCGGTGTTTTAAAAATGTTGTTCTTCAAATGAGGAAAAATGAAGTAATCCATAACCGTCAAACAGGTGATCTGGGTGGGAATTCAATGTCTGTTCGAAAACGGTCAGTCAAAAATTGCATTAATAGTTCCGGCGAATGTATGGGCGGTTGCACCGTCCTGTTAAAATAACAAAAACGTAGTTCATCATCAAGTAATTGCTGCACAAATGGATTCAGAATATTATCCTTATACCGCTGTGCTGTAACAGTGTCATTGGAAAAAAATAGGACCAGCAATTCTTCTTTGTAAAACAGCCAACCAGACACCAATTTTTTGAGGGTGCAATGTGAATTCTACAAAAATAATAGGAATTTTCACTACTCCACATGCGTGTATTCTGAGAATTCACATAACCGGTGAGGTAAAACCAGGCTTCATCAGAAAAAAATGTCAGGCCTAATAAATCATTTCCGTCCAATAAATTTTGGGTAAACCACCGACAGTAATTTCTGCGTCTTTCAAAAATCTGCAGCTCGAATTTATTGGAATACTTGCACTTAGTAAAGAAATAAATTTAACTGTTTTTTAAGAATAGTCCTGCATGTTCCATAAGATCTTCCCACTTCTTAAGACAGGCGTCTTACACATCTTGTTGGCGTATTTCACGAACATTCGCAACGAATTCTTGTTCTTACAGATGGTCTTTCAGCTCCTTTTTTACGTTGTATAGAACCTGTTTCCCTAAACAGGGTCACGGTTCTTCTCAGACACTGATAAAAATCCCTAGCAGTAAAAGCGACGTTAGGAAAATTTTCGCGAAATCGTCCCTGATTAAACGCTGATTGTATTGCCACTCACCATTTACTCTAACACCGTTTCGAAAATACACTTCAACCATGAATTTTTTGTGCTGTTCCGTAAAACCCATTGCGTGAATTATTCAAAAAATTGGTTAAATTAGCGATGAATCAAATTACTTGCAACGACTGTTAAAGATAACGTAATAATTAATTGAGTAATTACTGACACCCAACAGGTATTAAGCTCTACCGCTAAGCACACTTTGATGAATATAATTTTTGCTCGCATGGTACTATTTTCAAACATAATCTAAACACCAAACATTAAGTAATAAGTAATAATATAAAATATATAAGCTATTAAACTGCCCAGAATTGCTTGGATGCAACTTGTTGATTACGATTTATAGAACAAGGAACACAGAGTTCCTGCATGTCCGACTTCATTCTTCGAATTATGGAATGAATGGCCCACTAACTAAAAAAACTCCTATAAACCTATGCTCGGAAATGCTTCGTTTCGGATATACAGGGTGTAAAAATTTTTAAGCGGAACAAAATATATGTACGCCACTGCCGTTCTCTCTTTTAATAACACTGTTATGTAGGCAGTTTAATGGCTAATGCAAAGTACCTTTTGATTTTTTTTTATTTCGGCTTTGTTTAGGAGAGCAAACTCTGATATTATATCGGCATAGTGATATACAAATAAATGTAATTTATTTTTTTATTATTCGTTTTCTCGAGAACGGTTGCTCGTAGCGACTTCTACCAAATATGCCTTTCTTACGTAAAAATGATAGGAAAGTCTATTTTTTCGCTTGAAAATGTAACACAAGCACATATAAAAAAGTTATGGCTCCTCAAAAGAGTAATGTATGTGGCGCCCTCTACAAGTAGGAGTCATACTAACGTCAAATTCGAATTTCGCAATTCAAAAAAACCACTAGTTACCAATTTTAGTTCAAATATTGACATTATTTCAAAAATTATTTAGAAAAAACACAAATAAAAATAAAACTTTAACACCCTGTCTCTATCTCCGAAACGAAGCATTTCCGGAACTTTTTTTCATATTTTTAAGCAAGGAAACTCATTCTGATTTTTTTCGCAATATTAATGAAACACCCTGTATATGTGCCATCGCCAACAGCCTTAATAACGTTCTAATGGCCAAACCCTTTTTAAACGTGGTCTAGTGCATTTGAAATAGATGGCGCTGGTCTAAGTGTTCAACGTCCTATGTGCCATAGCTTCAGCTGTTAAGCAGTATTTTTTTTAGTTATTATTTTGTAATTAAGGTTGGGTGACCTTTGAAGAGATTTCTTTCAAAATATCAGATAAGAATGGAAAATAAAAAAGATGATGAGGGTTTGTTTAAACGCAGTAAAACTTGCAGTACGCAAAAGCGTGCAGAACAGTGTAAAAATCGCGTTTCCGGGCAATCCTATACAAATCGAAACAACAAACGTGTTCCAACTCTACCACCTCCTCAAGAAAATGTAAGTATTTTGATTTGATGATTGAATGAACTTGGATAAGTTTTGTTTGATAATAAATTCCAATGAATAGGTACTGATATTTTGTCATGTAATTAAGGTATACTATCTGCGTGCGTGCCCGCAATAATAAAAAAATTAGACATTTTATGCGTTTTAGTTACTAAAAATTTTATGATTGGTTTTAATTATTACAGGCAACCTGCAAATGTAAATACAGTTGCCAAAATATCTCAGTAGACCTAAAGCCTAAACTACGTGAAGATTTTATGAAGATGAATAATCACAACTTGCAGAACACTTTTCTGCTGCAACTTTTGAGTGTTGTACAAGTAAAGCGACGTCGCCATGGGACATATGATACCCCAATAACAGTCACCGACAATGTGCCATTTCATATTCTGTGCCTAACAACACAGGTGCTTCCTTCCAAGTCTGCAAAAAACTTTTCAGAATATTTTTGCAGTGTCACACAGGCGTTATCAAACGTTGCAAAATAGGTGTCAAGAGGGTCTTATCACTTACACAGATAGAATAATGGGAAATGCACATCGCCAAAAGTATACTAACGAAGATTGGGAACAAGTTAAACAGCATATTAACTCTTCTCCGTGCGATGAAAGTCACTATGGTCGCGCTAAAACTAACAAAGTATATTTCAGTAGTGATCTAAATATGAATCGTCTGTAGAGATCAAACATCCAGAGAGAAAAATTACCTACAAATTTTATCGAAAAGTATTCTTATAATGTTTTTCACATGTATCATTTCACCGTCCGAAGACCGATACTTGTAGAACCTGTGATATGCTTGCATGTAAAAGCCGCATTACAGTTGGCAAGTTTTTCTTTCTGAAGAAATTTTTGATTGCAGCAATTTTCAATTGCGGCAATGAAAATTGCCAATCGCTTTACAGTGTGCAATTATTTACATTATTATTAGACATGCTGCCAACTAAGTAAAATAAATTGGCAGATAACCTAACTTTTTCGCGTTGTTTTGAGTATGGACGGTTCGTTATTTATGGGAATTAAAATAAATAAACTTCGTGTAAATGGTGAGAATAACAACAAAAACAAACCACAATATAAAAATGATAGAAATCTAGATCTGAATGGTAGAACCAAAAATACTTATATTTTTTCAGGTTAGTTGCACTGAAATTACCAAATAATTCCCCAAACTTGCGCTTGCAACTGCAATAAAAATAGGTCCGAAGCTATTTCTGGCAATCGCAATAAAAATTGCAACAGCTGATCACTAAACTCGCTTTGCGCATGCTTGCAACAAAAATCCTGCAATTTTTTATTGCAGCAATAAAAAATCCTTTACTGTAATACGAGTTTTAGATTTCATCTTCAAGTAGATCAGGACAGACAACTGCTAAACAAGAACAAGCCATTCATCATGCCAAGTATAGAAAGGCCCTTCAACGCATGAATAAGTATTCTTATGACGCACGTTTTCCCAATTGTGACTTTTGTATGATGTCTGGATCTTCAGCAAGTTTTACTGATATCAAATTTAACTCACAGCAATATGTATTATAATAGTAGGCAACTAAGCTGTTATAATCTAGGCATTCATGTATCTCACATAAATAAAGCTTTCATGTGTATGTGGGATGAAACAAAAGCATGTCGTGGAAGCAATGAAGTTGGAACCTGCATTTTACGTCCAGTAAAATAGTATGACATTTTTGATAAAAAAAAACAACTTGTTATATGATCAGATAATTATGCAGGTCAAAATAAGAACCGCACCCTTATTTTTGTAATGATGCTTTTGGTACAAATTGGACATTTTAAAGAGATTGTTCAAAAATTTTTAATAAGCGGATATAGGTTCCTATCATGTGATCGGGACTTCGCGATTATTGAAAAGAGGAAAAGGGTATCCAAATGTTTCACCCCAATGGATTTACATAAAGTTGTTGTTTCAGCTAAAGTTACGGCGGAACCGTTCTGCGTAGTTGACATGGAACATTCAACCTTTTTGGACTTAAAAAATGCCTGCGACTCTGTTCTAAAAGTAAATTTTCCAATATCAAAGTCTACTATGATAAAAGTTTTCAAAGATCATCCAGGTAATAGGCCACATTCAGTAACATTGAGCTGTGGAAACGTGCCAATGTACTAAAAAAAGGACTAAACCCGAAGATATTCCAAAAGTTTGTATGTCATTGATTCAAAAGTCAGTCCTGTCGGAGGGCAAAAAAAGGATTTGTCAGCCATGTTGGATTTTTGGCCAAACACTGCTAAAAGCTATTATCAAAATATTCTAAGTAATTAAAATAATATGTTAATTTTGTTTATTAAAAATAATTATTTAGGTTAGTTTAGGTGTACATGTTCTATGTATCAATATAGTTTCCATTCAAAAAGTTCTAAGTACCTACCACGGTACATAGAACGTTTCTTAAATAGTATTTTTTTTTTGCTTATAAGGAGTTTGTTTTAAGTGTAATTACACTTGTCAGAAACGAAAATTTTTGAGTTAACGTTTGAGTTACACAGCTTTATTGCTCTCCTGAAAAAATAGCGAATGACACTTAGAACGTTTGGAATTTCTACTCTTCATATTTTGTAATTTATTATAACCTAAATGGAGTATTCCGTAAATAAATATAATTTTCTTACAAAAATCAAGGAGAAAATTGTATGCACACATTGCAGTTATCATCTTAAAAATCAGGGATTTGGGTTTAGACGGAAAAGTGTAGGTATTCCTTACAAGCAATAATACAAATATTAATAGTTTATTTCCATAACTGACATGAATAAAACATGTTTTGGAATTATCATATGCCTACAGTACAGTATTTTCTAAAATAAAAAAAGTAAAAAAAATCTTAAACCCAAAACTAAAACTCCTTATGGCCACTGCACACCACACAGATATAGTAGGTATATGAGTAACAAGAAAAATGCTTAGACGTGACATACCCACGGTAAGTATGCTTAAATGGTAAAATTCAGATAGTGTGACTGCTGACTCGCCACCAAGGGTTAAAATTATCAACTGAGTTTGTTGAAAATACTAGGGATCGGTTGATACCGATAAAGGCTTCCACACACCGACGCGGCCACGGCCACGGTAGCGGTGGCGGCCGCGGTGGCGATCATATTAGCGATCGGGCGTATTCACACCAAAGCGGTGAGTGCAGCTGTAAGGTAGTTGCCGTTTACAGATTTTATGTATACAAAAATATATTTTTAAACGTCTAGGTTTCATTTTTATTTCTATTATTTGTTTTATGATAGACGATGTGGAAGAAGATCAAGACTTTGTTACTATTAGCTTTTTGTCCCATACTTTGTTTTTAGCCTTTATATTGTTATGATTTGGATGGCTTAAATCAAAAAGTATGGGAAATAATTTAACATTTTCTATTAATAATTCTATTATATTATTTGCCATTACTACTGTCACTTCTCGCAGTCAAAGTTGACACGTTGTATTTGACCGTTACCGCATATCAGAACGCTGCCTTAGGCCGCTTGATCTAAACCTGCCCGCGCTGGTATGATTTCATTGATTTATTTCTATGTGTTTAGATTGGCCGCCACCGCCACCGTGGCCGTGGCCGCGTCGGTGTGTGGAAGCCTTTATGATATTGGCACACTATTTATATATAGGCGTTTGCATATCGTATCGATAAGCGAAAATATTATTTTTTTCCATATTGTAACTTTTTATTATTCTGCATAAAAACTTACAACAACTATGGATAAATCTAAATATGCTAACAACAAAGCCTCATATCATAATTAGGGGTGGGCGATTATCAAAAGTTATAATCGATTATCGATTATGAAATATAATCGATAATTTCGATTTAATCGATTAATCGGAAAATCGATTATTTCGATTAATCGATTATTTCGATTAATCGATTATTTCGATTAATCGATTTTTTCCATTAATCGATTATTTCGATTAATCGATTATTTCGATTAATCGATTATTTCGATTAATCGATTATTTCGATTAATCGATTATTTCGATTAATCGATTATTTCGATTAATCGATTATTTCGATTAATCGATTATTTCGATTAATCGATTATTTCGATTAATCGATCTTATTATATTAATCATTTTGGATAATTTCGATGTAATCGGTATATCGATTATTTAGATTAATCAATAAATCGGACAGGCAATAAATTTATTGTCCAATAATTTATTTGGTCCTTGTCGATTAGGCAATTTTTATTTAATTAAAACAATCTCCTTTTATGGGAAAAATGAAAAATTATAATATAACAATATTATGTTTAAGCAACGTTTCACTTTTTTTCAACTTTAGAATAAGAGTAAAAAGCTGTTTTTATTTGTATATATTTTACGTAATAATTATTTTCATTTTTATTGCGCTATTTCGCCTACATTTAATTTCAATCGATGGCTATTTTTGCAAATAAATCGAAAACGGTCACAGATACGAGAATAGTACAAGAGACAAGAACGCTAAACAAGGGAACAGAGAGTTCAAATTTCATACCGGAATTCATACAGGGAGCCCCAAAAAAAGTTCTGAAAGATAAAATTGTAGCGGATTCAAGAAAATGTAACACCCTGTATACTGCGACCAACAATTTTGATACTTTATTGTAGAGATTCTAAAAAATGGTTGTTGTTCCAAATTTGAAACAATTATATCAGAGAATATAAGAGAGAAAACGCAAGATACGAGAAAAAAAAATTGAAACTTTGCCACCCTGTATAACGAAAATAACGCGTTTTAGACCATGCATATATTTACATTTTTTTCTTATTTTGACGAGTACTAACTATCACCCCCTGAAATATCTGCATACCATTAATTAACACCCTGTAAACTAGTACAAATACGGGCGCAGTACACGTAACTGTTATTGTATAGAGTAATAATTAATTGTGCAGTATATTAATTAATATTTCACCAGCAACTTCAAAATCATTCAATAACATAATAATTTATATTTTCGATTATCGGGTAAAAATTTATTTACACTCGATTTTACAATCGACTAATCAGAAAATCGGAAAATCGATTAATCGGAAAATCGATTAATCGGAAAATCGAATAATCGAAAAATCGATTAATCGATTAATCGAAAAATCGATTAATCGGAAAATCGATTAATCGAAAAATCGATTAATCGAAAAATCGATTAATCGGAAAATCGATTAATCGGAAAATCGATTAATCGGAAAATCGATTAATCGAAAAATCGATTAATTGGAAAATCGATTAATCGGAAAATCGATTAATCGAACAATCGATTAATCGATTAAAATTTTTCTTAAATCGAAAAATCGATTAATCGATTAATCGATTATATATCGATTAATCGATTATTTTGCCCACCCCTAATCATAATATGCACAGAAGTATGGAGATATGACATATAAGTATGTATGTATACATGTGAGAACATTGTTCTCTAGCCACTTACTGAGACCTTATATTATGATTACCACTTGTCAAGTAGTATTCTCTTACTATTTATTGAAGTATGGAGAGTTAAAAATGCCGCATTTTACCAACTAGAGGGATACAAAAGCTATTACAACTATGGAAACCTCAACAAAGCAGATGGTGTGATGATATACATAGAGGAAAACATCCACGAAACTACTGACATTGTCCATATTGAGGAAATTAAAGCCTTAAAAACATCGATCACAGTTAATTCAAAAAAAATCTTTATAACATCACTCTATAGAACACAAGAAGTTAGCAAAACAATTTTCCTACACAATTTTGAACATTATCTTAAATCATTCAAAAACAGTGATATACACTACATCGTAGGTGACTTAAACATAGATATACAGAGCCCTGACAATTTTGGAAATGAATACCTTAACAATCTGTATGAAAATAGATATGTTCCCCTTGTTACAACTATAACTAGGCCAAATGAGTTTGGGGGATCTTGTATTGATCATGTCTTTGGAAAAAAACATTAATCAAGTGAAAGCGCTGGTATATAAACAAATGATAACAGATCATTATCAAACATTTGTAATAATAAATTTGAGAGTCAAGAAAACTGAAACTAAACATTTACGAGTATAGACTATAAAAAATTAATAAGTGTTGCTAGAAATTTTAATTGGGGTAACTTAATTAATGATAATGTGAACGCAAGTACTAAAGACCTAGTAGCGCAAATACAAAAAGTTATAAAATTATCTACAGAAAAATCTAACAAGACAAAAACAACCAAGAGGAAAAATTGGATTACCAAGGGGCTAATGACGTCATGTGAACATAAAAATAAGTTGTATCAAGAGTGGACTCGGAACAAAAACAATACCGTAAAGAAAGAGCGATATCAAACATATAATAAACTGCTTCAAAAGTTAATAAAAATTGCTAAAACCAAATTTGAACAAGATTATGTAAAAACTAATTGTATATAGATTCTAAGAGCCCTGGAACCATATATGTATTAGTACTATATGGCGCCTTGCCCATTTAACCAATGTAAACATAGTGAAGCCGAGGTTCCTTGTTCCCCCAGGGTCATTTCGCGCAGTGCGCATGCGCGAGAAGACGTTTATTCTAGCGGAAAAAAAAATGAGGTTATCACATTTGACTTTGACAACTGGACAAAAATTTGTAAACAAACATTAAAGTTCTTGATTTGTTTAAGATTTTGTATATTATTTCGATTGAGAAAAGAAAAAGAACGAAGGTAAACATATTAATAAAACTTTTATTAGATATTTTACAATTATTCTTAGAGTTTAACAAGTAAAATAATAGGTTTTTGTAGGATTCTTTAAAGTACATGCAATTTTCGGTAAAATAGGTAGGTGTAGGTACCCAAGTATATCAACAGCAGCAAAGGAAAATAATCTTTAGGAAATGGACTACCTAGTTATTGTTCCCTCACGAAATTAACGTAGGTAAGTTAAAAGGAAGAAACATCCGGTCTAGGTACATACCTGTAGAACGATAAATCTTTGTTTAAGTTTTTACGCCTGTTTAAAATAATGTAAAATATTCGGTTTTGCCTCGGCATCGTCACAAAATTATCACACTTCACACACACAATCAAAACTTGCAGAAAAGTAAAGATAAACAGTACACAAAAGCCATTAATTACCAAATCAACTAGGTGAAGCGAACTGTCAAACGAAAATAACATTCGCTAAAGATTTCGAGGTTATGTCGAGTAAAATTGAGACGTTGTCACGTTGTCACTTTCCAGTTATATGAAATTGTTATTTAACGCGTTTTAGTTTAGAAATGGAAACAAATAATTTGAAAGCACTTGGAAGTACAGACTTGATGCTTATTTTACAATTTTTTAGCAAGATTTTTGGTAATTATATCATTGCTCTAATTTTATAAGGCTCACTCTTCTGCCCTGTTCTAAAGAAATAAAAGTACATTTGGCAATACCCTTACGGCGCATGCGCACAAGTCGAAATGACCCTGGATCTTCTATCTCTGTTGTTGCTTCAAGATATTCAGGGTAATAGCCATATAGTACTAATACATATATGCCTGGAACTATGTGAATAATAAATTAGGTAGATCTAAATAAAAAAAAATACAATTGAATCTATTGAAGTAGATAATAAATCTATTTCTAATAAGAAAGATATGGCAAATGGTTTCAATAACTATTTTATTCCTGTAGGTATTGAAATGGCGCAAAAAATTAAAGTAAACAAGGTTTCCAAAAATAATAACAGTAATAAACAGAATATTAAGTCCATTTTCTTATCTTTAACCAATGATTTTGAAATTGCCAATATTATAAATAATCTTAAAAAAAGAGCGGCTGGTGGAATTGATAATATTCCAATAAAAGTAATACTTACAGGCTCTTGTTAAATTTTTAACTCAATCACTCACAGATTTAATAAATATGATTATCATATTAAATGATATTCCAGAAAACTTTTAAAAAGCGGAAATTGTGCCAGTTTATATATAAGGCAAATAACAAATCCATTGTTTCCAATTATAGACCAATCTTTTTAATCTCCAACGTAGGAAAAATCTTTGAAAAAGTTATACACTCTAGATTTATTAAATGTATAGAACAAAATAAGTTACTAAACAAAAACCAATTTGGATTTAGAAAAAACCTATCCACAAATGATGCTCTTCAATTATTTTCCGATACCATTTTGCAAAGTTTAGATGATAGCAAACCAACTATGGCTTTATTTCTAGATCTAGCCAAGGCTTTTGACACCGTTGACCACATCAAACTACTCCAAAAACTTGAGAAAATGGGTATTTGTGGAATGGCATTAAACCTAATAAAAAATTACTTGACAAACAGAAAACAAGTTGTAAAATTAGAGGAAATATATAGTGACGAACTAACTGTACGGATTGGTATACCGCAGGGAACCATTCTAGGTCCACTTTTATTTGTTGTATTTGTCAATGATTTATTGGGTTTGGATCCCAATGCTCAAGTTATGTCATATGCAGATGACACGGCTATAATCATGACAGAGGACACTTGGCTGGGTCTGGAAACCAGAGCAAACAACGTCGTTGACAAGGTAGCGACAATACAAAGACTTTAATATTTATTTATCATGCACTTTTTGAATCAAAAGCAATATACGGAATAGTGTCATGGGGTAGCGCATATGGTAACGTAATTAACCCTCTACAAAACATTCAAAATAGAATTATTAAACTTATTTTTAAAAGGCCGTCTGCACAACTTGACCTATGTTACAGAGAAAACAATATATTAAAAATTAGACAAATATATTACCTCAAAGCACTTAATAATAATATAATTATAATAACTTAAATTTCTAATACCTACATAGAAATCCAATCACTAGAAATAAGCACATCCCTGTAATTAAAACGAAATTAGAAGTAGGCAAAAAATGTACCTACAAAATGAATTGCTATAAAAATATATAACTTACTTAAGGATGATCCTAAAAATTATAAATTTTTAACAAAAACTCTCAAAAGAAAATAAAATCCTGGATATGTCAAAAAAATTAGAAATCAAAATTTATTAGTGAACACCGAGGTGAACACTAAGTTATGTTAATAAAATATCTCCACTACTCAAACTTACTTAGGTTGATTTGTTTATCTTTTTTGTTTTTTTTTTGTAACTAGTAGTTAGTTACTTAGTTGTTTGCTCGGTTGTTTGTAATTAGTTACCTATTATAGAGGTGTTAAGATTATGGTGAATTGATTTTCACGCGCTAAGCCTGCAAACAGAACATATGTTCTCAGCAGGGTGTATAGGTTCCAAATGTATTTCATTTACACTGTAATTTGTATCCACTTTTAGCATAAATAAATGAATTCGAATTTGAATTTATTATTTCCCGTAGCTTAGTTTAAATGTTCATGTAGTATAATTAGTGTAGGGTACTGCTTTGTCAACAAGAATTTAATTAATTATTGTTTTTTTTTTTAATTTTTATTTTATTTTATTTAAATCGTACATTTATTTACAATTTGAACTTTTAAAATATGTCATATAGTATTTTGTAAGCTAAGTCCGGTTTTTGAATGGTAGGTACCTAAGTAATATAATTACTTGTATGTACCAAAGATTCTAAATACATTTTTCTGTATAAATTATAAATTTTGTATTCATATGTACATATTTTCCCTTAATTTAGTTTAAAGAATGAATAAAGAACAATCATTTAAAGATGTTCTCAAAAGTTCTAAAATTTTGTGATATGTAATTTCTACATTCTCTTTTAAAGTTGTATATATTTATTATTTTTTTTGCTTTAGCAGGAATCATGTTATATAACTTGGGTCCTAAATAGGCAACACTCTTCATATTAATGTTAATAAAATTTATGGGAATAAGCACGTCTTTATTCATTCTTGCGCGGGTGTGGTAACAGTGGTTAACAACATTATCATGTGATCTAGTTTTGTGAATAAATGATATTACTGTCACCATATATAGAGTTCTAACATTACAAACATTAGCCGAAAAAAGTAATTGAGTCGGATGTAGTCGGTTTTTCTTATACATTACTTTTACAATATGCTTTTGGGTAATATTCAGTCTGTAAAGAGCAGTCTCATATAGACCACCCCAGACCAGAATTCCATAGCGAATTAAAGACTCTAAAAGGCTCTTGTAAATCATAACCAGTGTTTTTTCAGTTAAAATCTTTCTAAGAATATAGAATTTGTGAATCAAGACGCGAATTTTGTTAGAGAGGTATTCAATATGCGGGGACCATTTTAAGAATTTGTCTACTACTATTCCAAGGTATTTTATTTGTGGAACTTCGGTTATTTGTTGATCATTAACTAAGATATTTATGAAATCAGGTCTATTTGCATTTGTTAAGGAATAAGCCATGTACCTAATTAGTTTTAGTCAAATTAAGCGATAATTTAAAACTCTCCAACCATGATTTAGTTGTATTTAGTCCATTTATTATTTTTTCTTTTACTTCTTGCCACGTGCTGCCGTTGAAAACCAGTACGGTATCATCTGCATAGGATATTACTGACCCATTCGTGTTACGTGACAGTAAGGTCGTTTATGTATGTTATGAACAAAATAGGGCTCAGAACCGTACCCTGGGGTACCCCAATCTTTACTTCATGTTTATCACTGAGAACGTTGTTAATTTTTACGACCTGTTGTCTCTCTGCAAGATAGTTTTTTAACAATATGTTCGCTGTTCCCCTGACTCCGTAATGCCATAAGACATCAAGAAGTCTGTCATGGAGAACCGTATCAAATGCTTTTGCCAAGTCTATAAATATTGCAGCACACTTTTTTCCTTTATTTAAAGTCTTTGTGATTTCTGATGTTAATCTATACAAGGCATCTTCTGTACTACTACCCGGCAAGAAACCGTACTGATTTTCTGACAAAATATTATTATTTTTAAAAAATGCAAAGAGTTTCTTTCACACACTTTTTGAACAATTTTGCAAAATTGCTGATCAAACTTATAGGTCTATAGTTACTGATTAATGATTTAGAGCCACTTTTATAAATTGGTGTTATTACTGATATTTTAAAATGAGAAGGTACTGTTCTTGTTACAAAAGTTTTGTTTATTATATGAAGCAGTGGTTTTATGATTTGGCTGTAAGTTTGTTTAATCAATTTAGATGAGATACCGTCCAGACCTGGCGAACTTGTACTTTTTAAAGATGAAATGTGTTTTACTAATTCATTTTCATTAACGGGAGATAAGAACATAGAGTTTTGCAGTGAGAAATGTATATTCATTGGATTATTAGGTTTTGGAATCAAATCCGCCATATTATTTCCGATATTTGCGAAGTATTACAGTGGTCGGCCATTTTTAAATCACTATCGAAATCGACACCTTGGTTATTTTTGATTTTTAATGTGTTTATATTGGATTGATTTTCATTAGTTGCATGCTTAATAATTTCGTAAATTTTTTTCATACTACCTTTATTATTGTTCATTTTATTTGTACCTAAAAGTCGCGTTTTCTTTTTTCAATTATTTTATTTAAATTGTTTCGATATTTTTTATATTATATAGTTTCTAATTGTTCATTATGATTTTGTAACAGTCTCCTTTTCATCTTATCTCTATGCTTAATGGACGTTATAATTCCGTTTGTAATCCATTCCTTGATCTTTCTATGTTGCTTAAATTTCACCGTGTATTCAAAAGTTGCTTTAAGTTTTAATTCATTATAAGTTATAATAAAATTAGAAGTTGCGGATTCTGGATCCGAGTCATTCAATATGTGAGACCAATCCTGCACCTTTAAAGAGGTTATAAATTTTTCGAGAAGCTTGCTTTTTTTTACTTCAGTAGGACAATTTGAATTTTTATTTATACTTTTTGAGCCTATATTAAGCATTACCGGTCCATGATCTGTCATGTGTGTGTCTAAAATAAATGACTTCAAGTCCATTCTCTCTGTTTTCAACCTTAGATTTACGAAAATGTGATCAAGGCATGAATCACTGCCAAATCGAGTTACTAAATTCACATATGATTGAAAACCTAATTGTGACATTATTGTTAGATACTTATGAACATCCTTATCTATATTTGATATATTAATGTTTGTCTCACCCACGAAAATTTCCACATTATTATTGTCAGATTTTATTACACTGTCAAGATATGAATGAATGTCATTAATAAAGTCAACTTTTGATATTGGAGGTGGCTTATATGTCGCCGTGATTCCTACTAACTAACCTTTATTGTTCTGTGTTTCTACTTTAACATTATTCACAATACAAACTAGTCTACTTACAGTTGCCAATGAGACTGGCAACTTTACACTTAAAAATTCTGCATTAAGATGATTCTTTACTAAAATCATTACCCCATCATTTCTGTTATAATCAGCATGATTATAAAATAACTGATTATTATCTTCACACCAGAAAGCACATTTTGATTTGATACACAAGAATAATAAAATTATCAAACATGACCCAAGCATAGAAATTCATCTGCTCTGAACAAATTTCCAAAACTTTGGTTAGTTTTAAGTATTTGCTCACACTGTTGTAATAAGAGTGCATATCCTTGATTACGTTTAAAACTCTGTAATAGAGGATTATACTTATTATAATTAAGTTTGTATAATGTAGGTACTACTATTGGTAAATAAAATGTTAAAAAATAATTTAGAATAAAAATAAAAAGAATAATGGGTAGGTACCTACCTACTTACTTACTTGAATAGCACAAAACCTAATAACAAATTTAGGATAACGTTAGTAGGTACCTACTACCTAACTCTTACTTAAATAATTAAACGCTCCAATAACTTTATCTTATGTAAACTTTCCCACATTTCTTTCAACAATAACCTTGGAAATTGGAACACAAATTTTATAAATTATTACTTATATTTCTTTAACTGGTTTAGACAAAAACCGAATTGTTTTATTAGCACAACAATTATTACCTTTACCGAATATGTTTATGCTGTATGAAGTATACCTATGGACCCACCTTAACATTTAATATAAATTTTTTATAGGTGTCTACACTTACTATTATCAAAGAGTAACCCAACCTTTGCTGTTATTTATTTTTAGTTTTTGATTATCCTGTTAACAGTCTTTTAATGCACAAATATTAAAAGGGTAGTTTCTAATGTTTATATATTTTTTGAGTAAATTTTGTATTATTTATTACAACATAACCACTATTTTATACTCTTCTTTGAGTCTTTATCTTCTCTTCGTTATAAATCCTGTTATATCAGTTATTCCTACGTTCGTGTTTATCAACAAAACAGAACTTCTATTCTAGTCTACTGAGGTTGCAATGGCCTCTTGCCGAAAGAACAGGAACTTAAAAACGTTTCTAGTCTAATTCAGGTCGAGTTCTGTGGTATTCAGTGTGTTTATGCACTACCACCGAACTTTACGGTGGTAGTGGTTTATGGTGTTTTCCACAAAGAGGATAGGTTTTCAGTTCAGTATTCTTCGTCACAGAATATGTTGCAGTCGTTGCAAAGAACTTAAAAATTAGCATCATACCGTCATAGCGGACGGCGAGCCACTGCCAGTGCCACTTTTTCTTTCCGGTATATTTGTCATAACCTTAAACCTCACCAAAACCTTAATTTTTTTATTTTTCTGCGGTTTGCGTCATAATTTTTATCATTGATCATTGATAAGATAAATCGCCAAGTAGGTACAGTTATTATATATAAATTATTCAATTAAAGTCAAGATAAAAATGTCGTGCCAAAAATCTTCTGCCTGTACTGTGTCTACAAAAACAACAGATGAAAAAACAAGTGAAAAAGCTTTGAAAGAAGGGTTGACTAGAAGCACTAAAATAAAAGTAAGATTTTAAAACAAAATTCTTGTACTTGTTTAGAACTTCTGTGGTATTTATAGTCCTCGCCAACTTATAAGTGAGCTTAAAAAAAAACTCGTAAATACCGACAAAGACACCCTCAGGGTTCATTTCAATAAGTAACAGGGTCGGATTCGTTTCGTTAGTTTTGCAATATTATTTTTAATTTTTAAATTATTTGCTTGGAGGTATATTTTTTAATTGGCATCTGCTAGAGCCATCAGTCCAACCTTTTTTTATATATTTATCTGTTTTCCCCTTTTTCCAAGTTCATTTATTTTTTCTAAATATTCTATTCGCCATTTTACGTTTCTTCTACTTTCCATTATTGCAGGCATGCTTATTAACAATTTTAAATTTTAATCCCAGTTTCTCAAGCCTTCGTCGAAAAGTGCTTCTTGAACAAGGTTTTTCGAGCTTTTGAAGTTTTTTTACTATTATGGCAACTTCATTATTTTTATATTTTTAATTAAGTAAACTTCTTAATAGTTTGGCTGTTGTAGCCAAATCCAAATCTTTAGGTTTTCGTAAATCGGATAGTTTTTGCTTTGTTTGGAGACTTACATAAAGTACTATAAGAAACCTCTGTTAGCTCGGAAAATTTTTTTACTACTACACATTGAAACAAATTTCCATTGCCTGAAAGCTCAAAAATACTTTACGCTTTTTTCGTAACGTTCCTTTTCCTAATTACTCGCCTAAGTCTAAATCAACGGATTGAACCAAATTCGCAGCAGGGTCGTTTAGAACATCAGGTTCACAATAATTCTCCTTCCATGGCCTCCAAAGCCTATGAGAATTATCCTCCCAGGGTCAAAACATTATCTTCCAATAAAAAAATCAAATCAATCAAAATCACGAAACACGAACACTGAACAAAAGTATTTTAACCTAAGGAATATAAATCCTAAATGAAACACTAAATTAATAATTATTACTACGAGGTCTTCTTTGGAATCTTTACGTCAGGTAAATACCTTTGACATTTTTCTAGTCATTGTTTGCTTATTCAGCATTTTTGTTTAATTTTTTAATGTTCAATCGGCCGGAGCTTTGAATTGTCGTGTCTCGTGCTTGCGTGTTTTCTCTAATATTTTAAGCTGCTTGTGTTGGCGCCTGTTTTCCATCTCCTTGATGCTGTCGGATAGTGCTTCTCTACTGTCTCCAGTGCTTCTCTACTGTATATTAGGCTCACGCACAGGGAGCCAGTCTTTACGTACCTAGTTTGTATGTTGCGTTTGGTCTAGTTCTTGTATGTGAGTTTGTTATCAGTTCGTTTGTCGATACGTCCGTTCGTTTGTAGTAATCAGTTATAATTTTCAAAAAAAAACTCGTTAATCGTCTGTATTTTAAAGTCGTTATGGAGCACCCTGTTCATCGTATACCTAGGGACATTTGCTATCGTCTTTAATGCTCTATTTTGAATTACCTGGAACTTATTCAACTCGGACTTACTTATGTTGCACCATGATGGCGCTCCATAGGTAAGTACCGGCCTGACCAGGACCTTGTAGAGGTTAACTTTCGTTCTATTACTAAGTCTACTCCGCCTGTGAAGCAGGGGGTAGATTGAGCTCATTTGACGCAACGCTAACTTGATTCTATTTATCGAATTTAACCTCCAGTTTAGTCTTTGGTCAAAGATAAGTCCAAGGTACTTCACTTCCTGGCACCAGTCAATCTGGACTCTATTGACACTAAGCCTTGTTTCAGGTCTTCTGACACGACATTTCGAAAAATAAATAGCCTTTTTTTTGGCGGGATTCAAACGAATCTTCCAATCCGAAAGCCATTTTTCTAGCTGGTTTATATGGCGTTGCATACGGGTGACGACGAGCCGTGGCTGTTTAGAAGTCGAAGTTATTGCAGTATCGTCGGCGAACAGATAGAGCTGATTTTGTCTATCTCGCGGAATGTCGTGAGTGTAAATGTTGTACAACATCGGAGACAGAGGTGAGCCTTGCAGCACTCCGGCCCCGATGCGTTTTATCGAAGAAATCGCTTCCTCCGACGAGACTGCAAAATTCGGTTCTCTAAGAATGAGTCTACGATATTTACTAGATAGTTTGGAGCACCGAGCCTTATCAACTTTAATAGTAGACCGTTGTGCCAGACCTTATCAAAAGCTTTAGAAACGTCAAAGAAAACCGCCCCCGTGTGCGCCCTTCTGTTAAATCCTTTCACTATGTTCGAAGTGAGTCTCGTCGTTTGCCTAACTGTGCATACTGGGCAATGTTCGGCACGAAAGCCGAACTGTTCGTTAGGCAAAACATTGTTATTAAAAACGAAATCGTTTATACGAGACAGGATTATTTTTTCGACTACCTTACCCAGGCCAGATAACAGGCTTATAGGTCGGTAGCTAACCGGTGCCGTAGGATCCTCCCCTTTCTTATGAATGAGGATAACTTTCGCGTGTTTCCAAACGCACGGGAAATGACCTTCTTTGATAATAGCCTGGGATAGGTCTACAATGTTCCTCAAAGCTGCGTCTGGCAGGTTTCGCAACGCCGTATTCTTAATGCCGTTGAAACCCGGGGCTTTTCTAGCATTTAAAGCACTGACTAGTGAACTGACTTCCTCAAGAGTAACCGTCGGGAAATTTGGCAGAGGATAATCTATCGTTCTGTAAATGTTAATTGTTCTGGAGATCCTCTCATCTCTGGCCGGATCCGTGGTGGGATTTTCGCTGAATTGCTCGCAGAGTTTGTCTGCGAGCAATTCAGCTTTATCCTTTGCATCCGTCACCATCAGGCCTGTTTGTTGGTCTTTGAGGAACGACATCGGTTTCTTCGAACCTCTAATTAAAGTTCGAGTCATCTTGAACAAAGAGTTGTCTTCGATTGACAAACTCTGGACTCTGTCGTCCCACAACTCCGATTGTCGATCAATTAGTAACAGCCTGATAGCCTCGGCTGCACGATTTGCCTCGGCTTTGATGTTAGGATCCACAGTTCGATACGCTCTGTTTTTAAGTCGGTTTTTAGCTCTGATGCGCTGCATTACTATTAACTGTACAACAACAAACTGAACATGAAAATACTTCGTCAACGCAATGTTTAGATGCCAGACCGCATAACAAATTAAAACACGCACACACACTTGTTAATACCGAGGTTAATACTACTCCGGCTTTGGGACCGTTTTTTCTACAAGGCACCAGACAAGTATAGCGCAGCAAAAAATCGGAAACTAAATTTAATATTTTAGTGCGGGAGAGTATGTTAAATTAAGTAAAATTTAGACCTACTATATTGTTGTGATCTTTATCGAAAATTTAATAAGTCTAAAAATAACATACATACTGATTAAAATACATTTTTTGCCATAAATATAAACAGTAATTTTGTACAAATAACGAATTTATTTTAATATTTATTTAAACTATTCAGGAAAACTATGCGTTGTAGAAGATAAAAAAATATCAGTTTTTATAGGAATCTCACTTATATCTGGCGACGACTATACTTACCTACTTTTATTTCTTACTGCTCAATGCTTTCTACCACAATTAAATAATACAGGCATTAGGAATTTAATTTTGCACAAGTCATGAATCCATTATCCACAGCGTGAGTTATAGCCGTTAAGTTGATGACTTCATAACCCAAGGGTTTGCAGCCAATTATAACATTGAACATTAAAAGCCAGGGTAATTATTCGGATTACAACGTACAGCGAATTTTTCGCTAATTTTTTTTTATAAGTTATTTTGAGATTAGTTCAGGTTAGTCGCTGATCACGAATCCGAGGTTTTTTTGTCGCTCTCAACTACTTTTTGACAAAACAGGTTATGTTTCTTTTTGCGTTTATTTTCTTGATTAAACATCTGTGATGAAACTTGCAAATTAACAATACAACTGGGATTTTAATTAAAATCTAAACTATTGCAACGGAATTAATAAATAACAAAATGGGACGTATGACAAATCATAAAATAAGCGGTTTTGCCATTGCTTTTTGTTTTACTGAAATATAGGATATTCCAACTAGGTACAGCTTGTCCAACCAAAGAAAATCATATTCTTTGGTCCAACTTATAGTGGCGGGGATCCGGCGGAATCAACGGCTCGAAAGTGGAACGAGAAAATCGAGTTTTTTTTTCTCAAAGTCGTATTACAGTCGGCAAGTCTATCGGCAAGTCGCAATTCTCTTGCTTATAAGCATGCGCAGTTGAAAACAGCTGATCGGATTTGGCAATTATATTGCTATTGCCAAAAGATCGGTCGGGATCGATTTTTGTTGCAAGTGCGTTTGCAATTCTGGTGGTTTTCTAGTGACTTTCTTGGTTAGTGGTTAGAAAGTTTATTGACATTTCGCATAAAGTTCTAGAGGTTGGTGTTGGTACTCATATTCCCCCTATAAACCTTTATCTATGCTCATATTGCAATTTTAAAAACATCGACTTGCACCACGACTTGCACGATGTATTACAGTCCTGCAATTGAATTGCAGCAATAGAGTTGCAAGGTCAAAGTATTGCTGCAATTCGTTGCCGACTGTAATACGGCTTTCAGTCGATCAAGTAGGAACCCCGCGTTATTCTAACATGATTTATCGGTATATCCGGAGGGTTGGGGAGGGGGAGGGCGCCCTTTAAATCTCCCTGCTAGCGTTTTTTTTCTCGGAAAACGGGCATATCTCGGACGGATTTGATCGTACAAAAAAAAACATACGTAGCAAAATTGAAAAGCTTGACAGAACTCGTAAGCTCGTTTCAACCTGAACCCGATTTGTCAATTGGTTTGCGGAATATCGCGATTTGAATGTGCAAAAAAAGAAGAAATTCAATTAATTATTTCTCGGAAGGGAGTGGAGTTGGAGCCTCGATTTTTTATGAATAAATGGGTAATATCGAATATTTTGATGGGCCGGAGGGAGGGGGGACAATTAGGAGGGGAGTTATGGGCGGAAAACGAGGATTATTCAAACGCTTGTTACGCGTGTTCTAATTGAGATAGCGCAGGCAGCCAGGGTTCCATTTACGCGTTTTTTCATTACCTAAAAGACTGCATTTGCAAAAAGTTTTTTTTGTGCAAATGTGCGCTTGGCGCGCAAAATAAAAAATGTCACTTTTTTCACTTGCGTTTTTAGGCATGAATAAGGGGGGTTGGGGAAAAAATTTTTATGCCACGGGACGGCATTACTTTTTGGCTTTAATTTGAGCCCTGCAAGGACTCGATTCGACAATTATGAAGGGAGCTAAGGGCCGGCAAAGTCTTTGCTGCATAGCGGGAAAACGGAGAGGAGTAGTGAGTGCCAGACTCAAAGGAAAGGGCAGGAAATTTTCTATTTGTTTAGTTATTTTGCAATTTTCCCGAGTCCATATCTTGCCCGCCCGCGCGATTTACAAGTTGAGAAACGTAACGCAAGCGGACGAGAAAGACCTCCAAGCCGCCGGGGGCGAAGTTTATCATCTCCGCGCTCGGAAATTATTTTCGAATGGCTGATCTCTCGTATCTCGCTCAATTATGAAGCGATTTTGAAAGATCTTGATTGCTTTCGATCGTTGAACGATCGGGAACTAGAAGAGGCATCGGGTTCCGGTTTTTTTCATCGAATTTTTTTTATATTTGGGTCATCGATGGCCTGGTTTTTCTTCATCAGTCGCGCTCTTGTACCTCGGCAGCCCCCCATTGTTTTCCCGGGATGACGCGCCAGCCGACGCGGGTCCACAGAAACAATGGGCAGGTAAACAATAACGATAAGCGCTATACAAGAGGCTGCATTCTGATCTCTTCATTATGGTCAAGCGACCTTGCAGCGCACGTGCTGCTATAGAAATGGCTAAGGGAAGGGAAGAAAGTTTCGGGAGCAGATATGATACAACGTTTATTTATTTCATCTTCGAAAATATATTATATTAAAATTGATATTATATTTAACTAACATTTGACCTTACAAACTACCCTTAAAGTTAGATGACAAAAATTTGTACAGTTTACCGATAGGCAAAGTAGATCCGTAGTACTGGAATTCTTTGAACCTCCGTAAAATAACGCTGATTCAATTATTACGAGCTCATGAGATCAATGGATAGCACTGTTCTCTTCTGCCCAAAATCTCCTCAATCGGTTTTGGATGTATCTCTAGAAAGCAAAGAGAATGTTACTGCGTGTCGGGAATGGAAGGACAGACGATTGTCCCACGTGATTAATTTATTAATCCATTGATCAATAGTAGCCAAATTGGAGCGGCTTGAGAATATTGTACTAATATAAGGAAACATTCGTTAAAAAAAAGCTAAATGAGTATTTGTTATATTATCATTAGCGAGCACTTACTGTTAGTCTCCAAAGAAACGCCTGTTATGGCTTGCACGTGTCCACAGTCGAAATGAAATAATTAACCCCCACGCCTGCACGTTTTGAATACTTCTCCAAACTTGAAAAATCTACGACTGCATGAAAGACTTTTCTTCCCAGATATTATGAGATCAAGAGGCGTTGGATTCCAATGCGCTTCAAGGTCGCTTGACCATAGAGATCGGAATGCAGCCTTTCGTATAGCGCTTATCGTCATTGTTTACCTGCCATTGTTTCTGTGGACCCGCGTCGGCTGGCGCGTCATCCCGGGATAACAGTGATCAGCCATTCGAAAATAATTTCCGAGCGCGCGCTCGCAGCCGGTCGTGAGTGTTACGTTACTCAACTTGTCGCTCGCGCGGGCTGGCAAGATATGGACTCGGGAAAATTGCAAAATAAATAAACAAATAGAAAATTTCCTACCCTTTCTTTTGAGTCGGGCTAGAACCCCCTAACCCTCTCCGTTCTCCCGCTATGCAGCAAAGACTTAGCCGGCCCTTAGCTCCCTTCATAATTGTCATGTGGCAGAAAAATTTTGTCCCGCACCCCCCTTCTTCATGCCTAAAAACGCAAGTGAAAAAATTGTCATTTTTTATTTGGCGCGCCAAGCGTCATTTGCAAAAAAAAATTTTTTTGCCAATGCAATCTTTTAGGTAATAAAAAAACGCGTAAATTGAACCCTGGCTGCTTGCGCTATCTCAATTAGAACACGCGTAACAAGTGCTTGAATAACCCTCGTTTCCCGCCCATAACTCCCCTCCTAATTGTCCCACTCTCCTCCCCTTTCCGGCCCATCAAAGTGCTTGATATTACCCTTTTATTCATAAAATGTCGAGGCCCCAACTCCACTCCCTTCCGAAAAATAATTAATTGAATTTTTTTTTGCACGTTCAAATCGCGATATTTTGCGAACCAATTGACATATCGGGTTCAAGTTGGAACGAGCTTACGAGTTCTGTCAAGCTCTTCAATTTTGCTACGTATGTTTTTTCTTGTACGATCAAACCCGGCCGAGTTTTCCGAGAAAAATCGTTTGCAGAGAGATTTAAAGGGCGCCCTCCCCCTCCCCGACCCTCCGGATATACCGATAAATCTTGTCAGAATAATGGGGGGATCCTACTTGATCGACTGGGGGAAAAAAATTTCGATTTCATCATTCCACTTTCGAAAACTATTAGTTAACTACAATTTTTAAGACACCATTAGTAATTTTAGTGCTACTGTGATTCGTGATGCAAAGAATGTTGTCCAGCAGAGCATATGTATTAGTACAATACATACAGCGTGTAACAGAAGTATGGAACGCTTTAAATATCTTTAATACCGTTTGTCCGATTTAGCTAAAATACGGTATCCGTATATAAGAGGTTATTGTGGAGCTGCTAGTGGCATTTGCAATGTTGCCAAATTTACAGTTTTTTAGCAATTTAAAATATTTTTTTTTTATATGGAACACCCTATATATTACAATATTTTTGGATTCTACATAAAATTCCAATTATTTTTTAATAAGTGCATTATAAGTCTAAACTTCATAGTTTTTGAGATATCGGGTTTTGAAAAATGATATTTTTGAACTTTGACAGCGTCTAGCTTTCTAACGATACGCCATGTAGCAAAACGGCTTACATGTCCCTATCTTACTTTTCTATTATCTTTCCAAAAATGCCAACTTCCGGTTAAACCGGAAGTACTATATTTTCGGCTTTTGAGCTACATCCGGTTTAACCAGAAGTTGACACTTTTAGAAAGATGGTAGAAAAGTAAGATAGGGACATGCAAGCCGTTTTGCTCTAAGACGTACCGTTAGAAAGCTAGAAGCTGTCAAAGTTCAAAAATGTCATTTTTCAATACTCGATATCTCAGAAACTATTAAGTTTAGACTTATAATGCAGATACTAATAAATAATTGTGATTTTATGTAGAATCCAAAAATATTGTAATATATAGGGTGTTCCATTTAAAAAAAAAATATTTTAAATTGCTAAAAAACTGGAAATGCAAATTTTTAAGGATATAAATATAAATGTTAAATAATATTTAAATATCGTACGGAAGTAAAAAAAAATTTAACATTTTTTTTCGCAAAAAGTTATAGAGAGCTCGGTAGAGAGCGATAAAAAGAAACAGGTTTCGTGATTAGTGACCTTCAATTAGCATATAAAAAAAAAATGAGTAAAAAATTCGCTGTATGTTGTAATCCGAATAATTATCAAAGTCACTACATTCAGTCCAATCTGCAGAGTCCGATTTGCAGTGCATTTGGATAGGGAAAATTGGGTGCAGCCCTCCACACCACACTATCTCTCAGTGGGTATCTAGTCGCAAAAGGTGAATAGTGTATAATATGTCAATGTACTGGGTGGTTCACCATATTATCCCACCCCTCTTAACTTTTTTTTATAGGTAAAAATAATAGTACATTATGTAAGGTCGTCGTTCGAGTCTGTGTCTACCAAAAGTATTTGAAGAATGTGTATGAATATTGCCAAATTGCTTTACAAAATGTAATAAGGTTTATAAAAAATTTGCCTAAATCCCCCATGAATGCAGAATGTAACATAGTCGTTAAAAAGTAAGAAAAAATTATTATGTAAACTTAAAAAGTGACCGATATTTTAATTTTATTTAATCTATATTGCACCTAATTGCAACTAATTTAAATTAACCGACAAAATTAAAATATTAATTGAGTTATCTATTTACTAGTAAATCTGACAACATGTGAATATCCATTACTTTGATTAGCAGAATTATTTTCTGATGAAATGTCAGATCTTTCAGTAAACTGTCACCCGATTAATATGATCACGGCTATCTCTATTTGTTTGAAAGCTTTAAACAGACAAAACGTATAATTCAATATCGAACATGCGATTTATATGGACACACTTCCGCAGCCTCGTTCTAACAAGCAGTGGTGGAGATGAAAGGCTACGTGTTTTATTAATAGAGCGAATTTTTCTTGACGTTTCTCTTTTTGTTAAACATTTTTGAAATGTCATATATTCGTGGAAAAACTTTGCATTCCCAATGTCATGAAATTATTGCTCATGTTTATTATGCTTGTGATGTGGAAGACAGAAATAACGGATTTATTTTGCCGTTGAACCGAAAATTAGACAGGGTTTCGATGTTTACAGGTACAGGAGTAAGTATCGGCGTGATTAAAAAAATTCACAACAAAGATGAAGACAGAAAAGCAAATAAACCCGAAAAGTTGCTATCTTCTCTCGGCAAGACAAGACCTCGTCTATCAGTTATAGATAAATGTAAATTTGATTTTAGTATAATGAGACGCACTATCGTAAAGTTTTATCTAAGTTAAAATAAGCAGATATAAATTTATTTAATCGATAAAATAAAGCACTTTAGTAAACTACTTACTGGTTGCAGTATGGGGCGCCCCTATTATCATTTGACATAGCAATAAAATTGTGTTAATTTAGTTATATTTTGACATCTAAACAGTGATCATCTGAAGTACGTTATATCCGAGAAAATAAATGGTTCTGGAGAATTAAGAGGGGAGTTAAATAAGAAATCAATTGCAGAGCCTCACGCAAAAGAGATCAAGTCAAAAACTATGAATTTTCAAAGCATTTTGATGGCGCACGTCTAAAGATAAAACATGAGGCTGGGAGTTCGTCTATTTTTTATTATAAAATATTGCAAAATAGTCCAGTTATCAATTAACAAAAATAGCAACAATTTGAAATCTGTTGTCACGGAATCAAATAAAAAATAGTGAAGCTCCTAGGTAATATTACAACAAACATATTTACATAGTTTCAACAAGAAAAACGTCGGTTTGCAGTCAATGATCTCATTTTAGTAAATAATATGCCAGAGAGCAGCACGGGTGTCCCAAATATAGTAGTATTTTCTTGGTTACCCGACTTTGCATATAATTGTACTTAAATTTACAGTTTTGAAGGTATAATATGCAGCATACAAAATGAATTAAAATATTCAAAAAATGAGGAGACGCACACATTCCATAAGTAAATTTAATTCTTAAATAAAAAAGAAGAGCTTCTCACAACGATATTTTCTTTTAATAATTAAATCCGTACCTTAACTAATTTTAATCGCTACTAGCCTATGTGTGAACTACAAATTTACGGTTGATAATAATTTTAATAATTAAGCAATAATGGTCTTAATGCATATCTGTTCTAATATTAGGTATATAAAAAGTAATAAGACCCTCCGGTTACTAGATTAACTAAAATTTGGAAGCAACTGAGTGGTCCTGTGGATATAACATTTAGGTGTGATACAATAGGTCCAGGGATCGATTCCCGTTTCGGGCACTTTTTCTTAATGACCTTTTTAGTTTTCTTATGACTTTTTTTTAGTTTTTTATAACTCTTTTATTTTTTTTTTAAAGTAGATCGACTCAAAAAGGGCTGGTAAATAATTGGCCGGTGAACTTGAAAAAGGCGAATTGGAACCGAAAAGGTGGATTAGATGCCGTGTTAGCGCCTGTTTAACCAATAAAGTCTATATTTAATTAGTTACAGCATTATTTAGTTGAGTTAAGCAATATAATGTTCCAATCCGTTACGTAACATAATATCTTGTTTGACATTTCCGACCGACATGCGCCTATTTCTGACGCCACCAACAAATCCTCATTCGAAATTCCCGCCAGGGTATCTCCGAAAGAAGCCGAATGCGTTCGAGGTTTCGGTGATATTTAGTGTCGCCTGCGTATGATGAGTCATTTAAACCGGTCTGGACGTAGACGAATAGACGATGCATATTTTAATACCTCATTTTCATGTTTTCAAGCGTTCTAAATAATAATACCGGCTGAGCAAAAGCTAATTATTTGAAGGTATGAATTTTTTTTTTATTATTTAAAACTTCCGCCTTGTGTGGCAAACTGTAGGAGGGGCGCAAACAGTGGAGTTAAAGCGCCAAAAAAATTTTGTGACCACGCCCAAATTTCGTAGGAATTCACCTTCTTTATGTTCTCTTGGAAACGTGGGTCTGGCCCCAAACGAAGTGAAAATCCGCTATATAAAAAAAGACCGACAAGCTTCAGCACGGGGTAAAGGGCGTGGAGCTACAAAGAGTTTTTACATCGATATTTTGCGAATAACAAACTGACAACTTTTGTTTAATAAAAACGATGTTTGATTTTGTCAAAAGATATTCCAAAATAATTTTTTGACTTTTGTTCTTATAATATATGGGTAACGAAAGTTATAGTAAATATTTTTATTTCGCTTATATTTATACTTAACCTAGAGTTTGCAGTCACTGTTTTGAATGGCCGAATAAACGACATTTGGAAACCTGACATTGTAACACTAGTTATCCTATACAGGGCGTCAAAAAGTCTGGGGTATTGCAAATTTTTCAAAAACTAGGTACCTATATACCGAATACATTGTTTGGAAATTGGCATGTGTATATAAATGTAATTCCAACGGCACAACTTGGAAGGATGCAACCATGAACTAACCTGTAACTAAGTGTAATTACAGGGTTGGTGAGGAGAAAACCAACTTCCTAATTTTAAATGGAACGTCCTGTATATTTCTAAAGATTTAGATAGTCCATTAAAAGACAAATTAAAAATTATGTAAGGATGTAATGGGTGTAAACGACTTATGAAATCAAATTTTAAAAAATTACACACAATGAAAAAAAATAAGAAATCCCAAACAAATAAACAACACATACTTTATGAGATGTTCAAAATGTTTGCCATGTTAGTCTTTCACTAAACCCCGTAAGGCATTTTTTCAGCTTATAAACTAGGTATTTCAAAAAATTAATTGTTTTAATTTGGCTTTCACATAAATCTATTAGTTTGCAGCCTATCATTAAATTGTTTTTTTATAAGACACTATTTGAAATTTCAAAAATATTCAGATCATTTAAGATTAAAAGAAATTATATTTTTATATAGTATAGTAACAGATAAGGTTTTATCCTTCTAAAGTGTGCAGCTTTAAGCTATATCGACAAACCAATCTCCAAAGAATATTTTAAGTACCTACTTGTAGAAATTATTTGTAATATACCAGACTTTCTTGATACCCTGTATAGCAAAATAACATATTATTATTATTATTACCACATACCATACTTGAAAATACAAATGGATTTGGATCGCCGCAGGAAATAAAATTTGCATTTGGATTCATGACGTCATTGTCGTCACCGACATAACCTTATTTCGTCGTTTTCAAAGTTTAAAATATTATTGGATTGGAACATTATATTGCTTAACTCAACTAAATAATGCTGTAACTAATAATTATAGACTTATATTGGTTAAACAGGCGTTAACACGGCACCTAATCCACCTTTTTGGTTCCAATTCGTTTTTTTCAAGTTCACCGGCCAATTATTTACCAGCCCTTTTTGAGTCGATCTACTTTAAAAAAAACTAAAGGAGTTATAAAAAAAACTAAAAAAAGTCATAAAAATACTAAAAAAAGTCATTAAGAAAAAGTGGCCGAAACGGGAATCGATCCCGGGACCCATAACGTCGCGTGTTGTACCCACAACACCACTCAATTGCTTCCAATTCTCAGTTAATCTAGTAACCGTATAATAAAAGCAGCTTTTGGAATAAGTTTGGATCTAAATGCAAATTTTATTTCCTGCGGCGATCCATTCGTCTTGAAATTAGCTTTATATTATGTTATATAGGAGACAGGAGAGCTGGTCATAGTTTTCTTTGGTATAGTTTAGTATAGTACAATCTAAACTTAAATAGTTTGTACAATAGTAAACTATATACTCCCTTAAAATCGATTCACCTATCGACAAATTTATAAAGTAGTTAGGTGGGTAAATTACAGATCTCACATTTATTTTTAAAAATATATTCCCGATATCATACGCCTACCGTCATCTACGAATAATATATAGAATTTAAACTTTTAGCTGATTTTGTGTGCGATTTTGAGCAATTCAACTGCGCTCTTAAGCGAAATTACTAGGCAGCTAGGTAACTACTAGTATTAAACCAATTTAAATTTAAAAAACATAATTGGAAATTATTATGTGTATTAAAGACGGGTGTAACGCCTATTTGAGAATCATCGGACATTCATCTGATCGAGTTTTAACTTATTGCAATCAAAACCATTCACCCGAACCGGAGTCACAAAATATCTTTTGCGGGAAATATTGACTACAACAGCCAAAAGAAAAGCGAAAAGCGACCTAACAGAAAAACCAGCAAAAATAATTAGATTGCATTGAAGGAAGGAAACCATACGAATGCTTTTACCATAAGAGATTTGGACTATGTGGCGAAAAATATCTACTATGCTCGGAGGAAAACACTACCAGCAGTACCAAACTCAATTATGGAAGTACACACAGCTCTTGATGCAATGGATCCAAAAACAAATAGAGGTGAAAGCTTTGTGGCATTATTATACGTACTTTGTAATCTTGAAAATTTGGGAGTTTTTCAGAAATAACTGTGTTTTATTTATTTTTTAATTTTTAGTAGTACCTATGTACTTACTGTTTATTAAAAAAATGAGATTTTTACGATTTTTAAATTTAATTTAAAATATTCATAGCACGCCCATGGATTGTCCCTGTCAGAGAGCTTGACGTATGACATTAATTCCCCCTTACGGATACCGCGTAGCTCTACAGACTGAAGCGACGTACTATACTTAGGTTCTTCTCAACTTGAGAAGTGATCTGTTATACAGGGTGTTTTAATAGTATATCGACAAACTGAAACAGGTGATTCCTTGACAAAAAATAATGAAAAAAGTTCCCATTAATGGAGGTCCAGAAACCCCTCGTTTGTAAGATACAGGGCGTTAAACTTTAAATTTTCTTTCGGTTTTTCCTATTTATTTTATGCGTGCTTGAAGTATCAAAAGAATTAACCTATTGTCATTTGAGACTATCTACAGGGTGTTATTTTTTTGGGTGTCACGACCACTGCGACACCCCCCCCCCCCAACTTTTTTTTAATACCGACACATAAAAACAACTTTTTGGTTTATAATAATATGATTTAAAACAGAGCTACATTTTTAATCTGGTCAAATAAAGAGAAATTTGTACATTATAAATTATAATTTAGTCATCACAAAAATATTAACAGTAAACCCATTTTCACAAAAATTTTTTAAAATTCCTTCCACCACGCTCCATACAGAGATCAAGTCGTCGTAGAAAAGAAAAAAAAATGGGGGTGGGGGTCGCAGTGGTAAAAATAAATAAATAAAATAAATAGAAAAAACCGAAAAAAAATTAAAAGTTTAACATCCGGTATCTTACAAACGAGGGGTTTCTGGACCTCCATTAATGGGAACTTTTTTCATTATTTTTTGTCAAGGTATCACCTGTTTTAATTTGTCAGTATAATACTGAAACACCCTGTATAGCGAGCGCTTTTATATCCTGCGGTGCGAAGCGCCGAAGAATATAATGTGCGGGGTATGTAACAGCTGTCTTAACTGAGGTATATATAGAGTTTTTTCTACTAGTAATACTAAAACACTAAATATTTAATTTGTTTAGCTCTTTATATTAGCCATTTCTGCTTAGTTGTTAAAAAAAAAAATTTGGAAATCAAGTAGCCGGGGAAAAATAAAACTATAGAAAATGCGATTTTAAATGTCAGTTTGTAGAAAATCTGTTGTCGTGTTGACACTTTTGAATATGACAGTTTCCTTTTGAAATATCTTCCGATAATGTTATACATTAACCCAACGATTTTCAAAACATTCACATTTAAATAATATATAAAATATTCCATTAATTTGATACACACCTGGTAAAGTTTATCTGTGCTTTACCAGCTTTAATTGTGACGTTTTATACAGGGTGTTTTATAAAACATGTGCCATCGCTCGTGTGGTGATTCCTTACCCAAAAATAAGACAAGTAGTTTAACGTAGGTCCGCAGCCGCTTTAATTTTGAGATACAGGGTGTTGAAACTGACCATCCCTCAGGTATGTTGATCACCTGACCACCTGTTGATTTCGGTCACTCTGACTGTGTTTGTTAGCCAATATCATATAACCCTCTATACTACGTTGTGCTAGTTATTTTTTTAAGCTTTGTACAACGGTAAAGTTGTTATGACAGTGTTAACCTTTCGTCATGGACAACAGGTTGTCACTATCTGCTGACGGTAGCTCTTAATGTGGAGGCACTAGGTCGTGGTCCGTTTACTTACACCTTCCCTTCGTCGTTGGCTTGCTTTGGGCGCCACCTGGTTTGACAGAAGTCCAAACCAGGAAAAGTATACCGAATGTCAGTACTTATTGAAAAGCTATACAATAAATAAAACCAAGGTTTTCCTACACAGACTTTACATTATTTAAAATTATGAATGGTTAAAAAAAGGCCCGGGCGCAAGGGTTTATGATAAGAAGTTAGGTAGAACATACTAAGATTCTAGAACCTTTTATCTTCCATGATGTACTGGGTTATAAAGAATGTTATCTCTTGCCAAGATAGCTTTACATTAAGGTTAAACTTTAAATTGAATAAATTTTAAAAAGTGTAAAATTGGTTTGAACAGATTTAAATGACAATAAAAACTGAAGGCAAGTTAATTAAATTATTAAATAAATAGGTTTAGATGACTTAATACTGGCCAGTAAGTGTCCTATCCTCATGGTCTTTAGTTTAATTTAAAACCCATGTGGCTCCACGTACCTTGAAGGTCTACTGGCAGGTGGTTTCCTAACCTTACATAAGTGCCGAACGGCTGGAAAAACTCAAAATATTCCTGAAAATTACCCTCATACATTTAGCTAGAGGTGTTGTTTTCGATTGATTACATAGAAAACAATACCCCTGGCTATCGAAAACAACCCCTCTAGCTATTGAACACAAAACCATAGTAACCTCCTTTACAACGCCTCTCCTCCTTCGGACTCGGGCTATTTCGCCTAAATGAAAAAATAAACTCATGTAGTTTTTAGGCAATAAGCTTTCATGCAAAATTATCAAAAAATTTTAAGCACTCGTGTAATTACCCCCGAAAATATTTTTGATGACATTGCTCTCATGACAAACATCATTAGAAACATTTGCAGCCGAACTTAGAACATTTTTTGGTTGCTCTATGATTATTGGGATTTACGCATTGCCGCGATCCAAAATGTTTTCGGCACATGATACCAGGGTGCCTATTGTTTCTGACATCACGAGAACTAATTTTTTCGTTTAGGGTCACGATTAAAGATTGTCGACGATAACACTTTCTCTGCAGAAGACAAAGAAATGGATCGTTTTTGGAAAGTACGACCACTAATTAATATTCTCCAGAAAGCTTGTCGCGAAAATACAAAAACTCAATATATTTCGATCGACGAACAGATGGTGCCTTTCTACGGACATACAGATGGTGCCTTTCCACGGACTTGTCATGATGCGACAGTTTGTTGGGGGAAAACCAAACCCAGTAGGACTTAAAATATTTGTGATGACTACCACAACTGGTATTCCATTAGACTTTCACATGTATGAGGGAAAAGGGTCCTCTATTGAATCTTCTTTAATTCCAACTCGTGAGAAACTTGATGTAGGAGGACGGATGATTTTAAAACTCACAGATACCCTTCCATTGGTTGTCTCTGTATTTACAGACAGATACTTTACGTCTATTCCCCTAATTGATAGCCTTTTATCGCATAACATAACTTTGAGTGGAACGATCATGGCAAATAGATTGCCTAATAATGCTACTTTTTTGATGAGACAATGAGCTAAAAAAGTTGGGCAGGGGATCAAGTGATCAACTAGTAATATAAGGAGGTAAATTAAATTTAATAAAGTGGTTTGATTCAAAACCAATTCATTTTGCCTCATCCTATTCTGGTATAAAACCTCAAGGCGCATGTCGCAGATGGTATAAAATCGACAAAAAATACATTGACATCAGACAGCCTGCTATTGTAGCACACTATAACACCAACATGGGGGTGTAGATCTTTTGGATCGAGTGTTGGGGAAATATTCAATGCGCAATAGAACAAATAAGTGGACAATTCACACAATATATCACTTCTTTGATTTTGCTACTGCAGCGGCATGGCTTAAGTATAGACAAGATCCGCTGCTGCAAATTTTCTAAGAAGAGACATTTTGGACTATCTGGATTTTAAGCTATCCGTGGCCCAATCTCTAATTTGGGATAATTCTTCAAAGTAGGATAAAGAAAGCTCTGAAGAAGAGTGTCTTATCAAAAACAGAAAAATACAACCCTTACCAGACAAGAGATTCAGGATTTCCGGTCAACATTATCCACCATTTATGAAGAATGAGCAAAAAAGTAGGTTCAAATGTCGTAATCCTGGATGTAAGAAGCTCACATTTGCAAAATGCACGACCTGTAAAATCTTTTTATGTTGTAGTACCGAAACAAATTGTTTTTGTGATTTTCATAATTAAATAATATGGCTCTCTCGTTTTGTAATTGTTCTCCTGGTTCCGAGGAGGTTATGCCAATATAGCGAAATAAAACAAAAAGTTCTGTAAACTCATTTATTAAAAGTACTTAGGCGATTTCTTTATACATTGAACATTTTCCCTTTCTATTAGGAGCTGTCATTTTCATTACTAAAACTTTTAAAAAACCAAGGCCTAATTTTTACAATAAGGAAAACTGAAAAAGAAGAAATAAATGTTTTGGCCTCTGTCACAGTACAACCATCCATGCAGAAAAGTGTATGATGAAGTTGGGATTAAAAAATCAAGAAGGCAGTTAATACTAAAGAAATATAAATTTAGCCATACAAATACCATCTCGTCCAACATTTGCATCCCGGTGACGCAGAACGTAGGATAGTTTTTTGCAACTGGTACCTACAAATGTTACAAGAAAACGCAAATTTTGAAAGAAGGGTGGTATGGTCTATGGTCTGACGAGGCTTATTTTACTAGTTCTGGTATCTTAAACCGAGGCAATTCAAGGTACTGGTCCCAAGAGAACCAACACGTAATATTTCCACGAGAACGTCAAGATCGGTTTGGATTTAGCATGTCATGCTTTACTTTTGGCACTAAAATTAAGTAGTGAGAGAATATTTAAAAACCACAATTCCTGATAAATGGATTGGTACCAACGGACCTGTCACGTGACCTCTAAGATGACCTGATCTTTCTGTGTTGGATTTCTTTTTATGGGGGTATTATAGAAAATATATAAGAGACAATACCACAATATTGATCAACTTCGAGAAGCTACCCATCAAACCTTTAGGCTTTTGCAGGGAAGGCCAATTACTTTATTAAATACATTGTGAAGAATCGAAACGGTGTGTCGAAAGTGTTTAGAACACACCGGAGCCCAATTCGAGCAATTCTTTGTATTCAGCAGTTTCACTTGGCGTGTAAAAGCACTTATGTGATATTATTACGAATAAAACGTATATAGGTATCTGTCTAATCTTCGTAATTTAATAAAATAATATATTTTTTGTGTTATTGTTGGTTTAAAGTTATGTAATAGTATGTAATAGTATAAAAATGTATAATAAAAATAATGTTGTTAATTTTGTTTTTTATTGCGGGCATAGCTTTCTATACGAAAAGTGATTAATTTTACAATAAATGTTAAAATTATCCCTTTTTAAAAGAAATAAATATGGAATATTACATACTTTTGAAATATTTTTAAAGGAAGGATAAGACAAAGAAATAATATTTTACATTAAAAAAAAAAAACACAAGTTTGGGTCATAACTCAAAAACAAAACTTTTTAGGAAAAAACTAACTATGTCACTGAATTCTACATTGAAAAAACTCTATAATAACCGAGATAATAACCCATTTTTACCTTATTGATAAGTTATCAAATAATCGAAATACAGGGCAACGTCAAAAATTACATATTTTCAAAATCGCCCTGTATGTTGAGAGGGCTATGAAAATTTCGTTTGCGGCAATAAAATTTTCATAAAATAATAGAACAGTAAGCCGCAAACCCCATCTTTCTATCTTTTATAATAAGGGAGCTGGTATATGAAAACTCACGAAAACTGGACATCCTGTACGGTGTATTTTTCCTTCAGTGGTGGTAGTGGAATCCTTTGGGGTGCTCTGGTGATTACCTTTTTTCGAGACTTCTTAGATCCTTTAGTTGTACGATGATCGTTTCTTTGTGTAATTTGTGCAGGGCAATTGATTAATCTTTTTGAATGTTTGGCTTTCTGAGGTTTGGATATCAGTAAAGTTTCTCATCTTTCCATCGGAATTATTCTGCTTGAGTTGCTTCAATTGGTACTGAATCTGCTGCGCAAATAATATCCAATAGTGAGGTTTCTTTTGGGGCTTAATTCTTCCGTATTGTTGTTTGGACGAGATTTGGGCGATGACTATCTGCCCTTGTCTTTGTACTGTTGCTGCCCTTGATGTTTCTTCTGATGGCTGGTTTGGTGTTTATTTCGAATTGTGACGTCAATTTGTTGGAAAATGGGTTTATGGTCTTCTTCGAATTTGGAAATTAAGACAGCAATACTAATCAATACTTTTGATTAGGCCCGGTACCCTTGTCAGCGTTTGCGTTATGTAGCTTTCCATCTCGAGGTATTCTAGACCTATCTGTGCGAATCTGTTCCTTACTCGGCCTTCGCATTTGCCAGGACATGCATAGAGGTGTTCGCGTCTGTGTGGCAGAATCGTCATAGGGCCTTTTCTGTCAGACCCATATTGCTCATATGTTTGTTGTCCTGTTAGTAGACCTACCAACTGTTCTGACGGACTTTCTGTCCTTGTTTAGTAGGTCCTCTGTGAGTTTGGGCGATGGTCTTTTAATGAACTCTTTCGCCTGTCTCTGTCCTGGTGTTGCTTCTCATGATTTTATGGATTTTTCTGTTATTCATTGTTTGTTTGTTGGCTTGCCTAACTCTTTCTTTAGCAATGCCGCAAGACGGTTCCGGGCGAATGAATACCATTGACGAACTTTGTCTGGACATTTCGTCGGCTCATTTATTTCCCGAATGACCACTGTGTCATGTAACCCAGATTAGGGTTACCCTTTTCTTTGTTGACTCAGGTCATTCAGAGCTCGCGCGCAGTCCCACGCTCGCTTGGAGTTTAGCGCTTTTAGAATTGCCTGACTATAAAAAAAAATGGAAATTGAGCGGCTATTTTCGTTTTGCCTGTGGATTTCTCCGACGCAGTGGTGTATTGCAGCTACTTCCGCTTGAAATACTGTGTTCTCTTTCGTTAGGCTTACTGGGATCATTGTTTTATATCTTTGCTCATACATTTTTCGCCCCCACGACGTCATTGGTCTTTAAACCGTCTGCGGGCGGTTCTTCCAGGCTTCCCTGCCTGGTACCACTACGTTATTAGCTCTCTTTACAGCCTTTGATATTCCACCGACGGACCTTCCTTCTCACTGGACAAGAATGTGTAGCGGCGGTAGGTCCAATACGACTTCCATCGGCGATTGTAGTGGTTCTCAAGGCCTCTGTGACACAGACAAGCTTGTCTTTGTATGTCACTTAATAGCCTAATTGCTCCGCTGTGTTCAGACTTAAGCGACCATATCAGTGACCCATAGGTCTAACTACCCTCGTATAGAGCCATCGAGTCATTTTGTGGGTTCGTCCCCAGTTTTTACCGCATGTCTTTCTGCACCTGCCTAGAGCTATCGATGCTTCTTTGGCGGTGTTCACGATGTGTGTCTTCCATGTGAGTTTTTAGTCGAAGGTTATTAGGTATTTTACTTCCTTGGCAAATGCAATCTTTATTCTCCCCAGCACTGATGGTTCCAGGCCTTGCAGTGCTCTCCTTCTAAAAGGGGCCATTTTCCTATTCCGTGCATTAACTGACAGTTTTTCTTTTTTGCACTAGTTGTTTACTGTATTTAAGGCGATTTGCGTCCTTTCTGAAATTACTCCCGCAAACCGGCCTTCGATAACTATTGCTAAATCGTCTGCGTATCCTGGGCAAGTAAAGCCTTCTCAGGATAGTTGTTGCAACAGGTCGTCTAATAAAGTTGCCCACAAAAGTAGTGACATAATGCCATCTTATAGACAGCCTCTGCCTGCTATAGCTTCCATTGTGATCCCACCCAGAAAGGATGTAAGACTTTTTTCTTGAGGCTAGTTTTTATCCAGTGGCATAGGCTTACCGGAACTCCACGTGTCCTTCGTGCATCCACCAGTGAGTGTTGTGGCATTATTAAAGACTTCGTCGATGCCTAGGAAAGTAACCATGTCTATTTCTTTGTCCTCTAATGACTTTGTGATTAACCTATTTAAGTCATCATCTGCTGATTTTCCAGGTTGGTATGCATACTCATTTTTATTTAGCGATCGCATCAGGATCTCGTCTCTTATAAATATGTCCACCATTCTCTCCAGTGTTTTCAGGACGAACAATGTCAGGCTGAAAACTCTATATGACTTTGGTGTTAGGTCCTTTACTCTGCCTACCCCGGGTAGGTATATGACTTTCACCTTTTGCCAAGACATCGGTTCATATCCCTAAGCCAGACAGGCTTTGAAGATTTTACGTAGATGTGGTAGCAATTCCTCCAATACCATCTGTAGTAAAAAGGGATATATTCAGACTACTCCAGGAGATTTAAAAGGCTGAAACCTTGTTATGGTTCATCTGACTTTATTTTTTTTTACTTGATCTGGTAATTTCCGTGGTCAGTTTCGATACATCTGCGTGTAATATATTGTAATATAGAATCCTATGTTGGTGAAACTTTACGACCTCTTGAAACAAGTATCAAGAAAAAATCACATAGTGAAGGGAGAAACAAACACGTCCGGTGCAGCAGACAATGCTTGGACCCACTTGCAATGGGTATGCAAGGTAGAAATTATACTCAAAGAAGAACATTGGCGAAAGAGAGAAAATAGTGCTAAGATTTGACGGCCATTCTTTGAAGCACCCTTGCAAAGAGTCCAAATGGTTGTTCTTTGCCGGTGCGTCATTACTTCCACGTGACTAAAACCATATGAATGTAATCAGAATGACGAGGTTCAAAAAGTCGAAACAAAATCTAAATCATCAACGTTAAAACTTTCGTGGCTTGCGGTCGGACTTAATAATAATAACAAGCATCCATCATTACTTACCAACAACACGAAAGTCCGAAAAGAATTGCTTTGAGAACGTTTAAAAACAAATTAAAGTTGACCGATCGAAACGATGACTGACATCAATAGACAACTCTCCAAATATCCTTTGTCTCTGTCTAGCATGTTACTTTGAATTCGAGACGTATACAACTATTACTATAATGCTTTTATTCACTTTTAAGGCTATAATAAATTATGGGGTTTTGCAAATCACGTTGTCTCTTGATCGCTTATCCATGGCGCACCGGCAAAGAGCGACCGATTGGACTGTATTTAAATGTCGCACACCATAGATATTATAATTTGTTTATTACTAGTATTTTAAAGGTTAATACAGTGAAACTAGTTTCTAAACTAAAATGTATTTACAGATTCCAACGATGTAAACAACTGGCATCGTCCCCAAAACGATTATTTCCAGTCTGTCAATTAAATTTTTAACTTGGTAGTCGATTGTTGCAGTGGTAAATTAGTTAAGCGACCGTTAGGGGACGGTCCCAGTACATCGTGTTCACGGGCTCTTTTCATGCATTTATTTATATCGTTGCAATCTATAAATGAATCTTACTATAAATAATCGAATGTTTCCCTTTTTAGATTGGTATAATAGGAGGTTCAGGTCTTGATAATCCCGAAATAATTTCCAATAGAACAGAAAAAAGAATAATCACTCCCTATGGAGACCCATCAGACGCTTTAATTGTAGGCGAAATTGAAGGTGTGCCAGTTGCAATTTTAGCTCGACATGGAAGGAAGCATGATATTATGCCAGGTATGTTTAAGTCACTTTAATTTTTATTTAACAATTATTCTTATTGGAGAATAATGTCCAAAGGGCTATTGACCGAAGTCTTTCAGACTTCAAATTACAACATTTTACAATAGTAAAGAAGAACGCAATAAAAATACGTCAAGAATATGTATAAAAAACATTAATTCGTTCAAATTTCAAAAATTGTCATTTCCGGGTACACTATTTCCCTGGAGTAGTTTTCGGGGAAGCTTAAAATACATGGTTTTAATATGGTTATGTTTGCTGCCCTGCCCATACATTTTTAAGTAAATCCATCAAAACTTTTGGAGAATTGGTTCGGTTCTTATTGTTCTTTCTTACAGGCGTAATCGTTATAGGCGTTGTGAAATGGATTAGCAGGGTGTATTATCATTGTTCATCATCGAAGTTCAGGTTAAAAGTGGGTTTTCTACAGGAACTTAAGATTATTTTGCCATACTTTACCACTTTCTATAATTATATGTGGCATTCAATATGAATTCCATTATTTGTGTGTTTACTTTTGCTAATCATGTTACTGTCAAAGTTGATACCTGCGGGCTGGTTTGACATTCTGTGGTGACCAAAGAATCCAGGTTTGTAGTCATAGATACCACTGATAAATAAGCTACTCATGAATGGTAGTTATGGCAACTTACCTGCACTCTTTGGTCCCCATAGATTGTGCAACCGGCCCTAAGTATAGTCGGATTCTTGAACCGTCTCGCAAGATGGTGGACGAGTCACGTGTCACTAATGGCCCCCTGTCGACTTCTGGTCTATTTTGTTTTTGTAGGTTGGTAGGTTACTTGTACTAAATTTCAGATTTATCAGGATTGGACTAAGCTAAATTTGTTAAGCACGTAAACCACATTAAATGTGCAATTTTTTTTGGAGGATTGGAATATATAGTTTGGTGAAATCAGCGTAGGAGCAAAGGGAAAGAAAAAAGGTGTATGTAGTACTTTTTTATTTCTAATTATAAAAAATCTACAATTTACAAGTAAAAAATACTAGTACTACCAAGGCTATTTTGTAATTTTATATATTAAAATAATTTAATATAGGCTGCAATGGCATAGAAATTGTTATATTTTAAGAGCTGATATATATTTTCAGTGCAGTATATTACTATTCATTTATATAAGGAAATAATATTAGTTCATTCTATATTGTTTTTCTTGGAACATAAAATCGATTTATACTTTTTGTCGGCATTTTTTGAAAAAGGCGAGAAAAGAACTTCAGTGAGTTTAAGCCCAATGCAAAAATGTTATGCAATGTTACTATACCACCGTTTTTTGTTATTCAAAATGGAAAGCAATTTTATTTATTAATCAATTTTTTGGACAACTAATAAGCCATAATACATAGTTATTTTTTGTTGTTTTTTTGCTGCATATATATACTGATACTGCACATGTACAGAAAATAGTGGGTTTGCGATAGTCACTATATATTTCATCAGGCAGTTATTTATTAAAGGAATTTATTGGACTTTATGGACATAGTCCAAAATAATAATAATAGTATTTATTAATAGTACAAAATGCTAGCAAATTACAAGAAATTTACATAAAAAAAAAACATAAATATAAAATTATTATCTACTCAAAGAGTTAACTACTAATCTAATATAACCTAAATCTAATATATTCAGAAAATATAAATTACTATAACACTTAAGGAACAATCTTATGTCTAATATATTTTTTACATTCTGTTTTAAATCTTGTTATATTTTCACAGCTTTTTATATTGGCGGTGAGTTCGTTCTATTGCTTTAAACCATTATGAAAAAGGCTATTCTGACTAGAATTTGTTGTTGCTGGTTGAATATAAAAGTTATCTCTTATTCGAGGATGATAATTATGGATATCACGAACATGTACACAATTGTCAATTAAATGTTTTGGTAGTAGTTCATGTAACATTTTGAAAATAAAAACCATTGTATTAAAGAATATGGTTTGCCTAACACTTAGAAAATTTTTAATTTCTAGCATATCTTTAATTCTAGTATATAACGACTGCAATTTAAAATAGTACGCATGGATTGATTTTGTTTTTTTCTGTAAAGTACTTACTAATTTCGGAGTTACTCATTAAAAAAAGTATTGTGGAGCAAAAATTAAAATGAGGAGCAATTATACTTTGATAAATGGTTTTTTTTTGTCCATGCACTGAGATCATGATTTATTCTTCTCAAAAGATTAACCTTTTTGGCAATTTTATTGCAAATATATCGGTGGTGTTCTGAAAAACATAAATTTTGATCTATAAGTACACCAAGATATTTTAATTTTGTTACCTGTTCTATTTGTACATTGTTAATTTTTATAGTTGTGTTAGATGTTATATCAGTGGTATTATATTTACTTTTAGTGAATATTTCCCTCATATGTTAAAGTTCCCATAAGAGAAATGCAATTTTCGCAAAATTACAGCGACTATTTCCCTCATATACTGTAACTACAATGCGCTTTTCACTTGATTTTCGGTGAAAATCAGCCCTCGGTCGCGATTGAGCTGAAAATTGCACTCTTCTGGTTTTTCATTGTTGGTTACCTACGAGAATAACCGTCACTGTCACAACAAGTTGAAATTTCTGCTTTGACAATTTCGCGTCAATTTATCAAAATTCATTCAGGAAATAGTCTAAAAAATATATTTCGTTCATGTAAAATGGCTTGATAATCATGCACTCAGATTTGTTGCCCTAAAGAAACAGCTTTCATGCATTTTTATTGTTATTTACCTTAAAAAGTGCCCTCCCTTCGGTCGGGCACTTTTTGGTAAATAACAATAAAAAAACATATTACTATTGAAAACAGCACTGCCAGAAATCGAAAATTGCATCGCAAGTTTATATTGTTGACGAAACGTCAAAGCGGGATTTTATTGTTAACAAACGTCATTCATTTATTGGGTGTTAATTTGGATAGTCATATGTCTTGGCATAGTCAGGTTGCGGCCATTGCTAAGGCAGCCTCGCAGAAGCTTGGAGTACTTTTCCGAACAAAGAACCACTATACACCCCAACAACTTTTGATGCTCTATAAAGCCCTGAGATTGTTAGATTCCATTCAAAGAAGAGCCATTCGCTTGATCAGTGACCATAGTCTGACAAACAACCTGGAAAGCCTTGAACATCGAAGGCAGGTTGGCGACTTGAGTCTATTTTACAAATATTTTCATGGTAAGTGTTCAACTGAGGTTGCCCGCTTGATACCACCCAGAGCGGTGCATGGTAGAAATACACGACGAGCCACTGCAGCCCACCAGTACGTGGTTCAGCTTAGTGTCCCTCGGACGACACTGTTACAAAGTTCTTTCATCTGGAGAACGTCATCACTCTGGAACCACCTCCCTGAGATCGTGTTCCCAACGAGTATAATCTCCAAAAATTCAAGACCAACGCGAATCGTTTCCTGCGCACACGCACCGCTCCCAGAGCGCCATAAAGGATTTATCCTGCAGTGCTGTGCCTTATCATAAAAAAAGCAATTCTAAGAATGAAAGGAAGTTTTTAATAAGTAACATATTATATACGTGTAACGTATTTTTTAATAATCGTCAAAGAATGAAAGAAAGTTTTTAATAAGTAACATATTATATACTTGTAACGTATTTTTTAATAGTTGTGATTGTAATATTGTAGTATAGTAGAGGTTTATCTTATTTACCTTAAATGTCATATTGTATGTCTTAGATCTTACATTTATATTTTTGTATTGACGTGTGTAAACAAGATTATGTATTAACATTAATAGATATATCTATATATTTTTATTGTATTGTTTTCGAAAGGCTGTTATATAGGTTAGGTACGGGCAGCAAAGTGTTCCCACTACACTAAACTAGAAATGTCCCTAAATTATGCGACGTTGTCATGATAAAATTATATTAACTTCGGATTAGGTAACCTTTGAGCGGTGCAGTAGATTAAAAAGTAGTCAAGGATTAAGTTTAAATATCGGATTATGTACAAGCTCGACACACGAGTTTGTGACTACGACGTATCGGTAAGGGGAAGCACAATATTTTAATACATGTCGTAGTCATGGTTTATGCGATATGTTTTAAATGCAATAAAAATAGAAAATTATATTTCTGCATAAAAAAAAAACAGCTTTAAGATTGATTCAGTGATAATGATTTTTTCGTTTCGGTTGTATTAATGTCAAAGACGCATACATTAAAGTTTTACCACATGGCGCCGACGTATTTATAATAAGAATAACTTTCGCCCGTTATATCACTACTCCAGACACACACAAATATCGATCGCTTGTAAGCGGCACGCGACCCGTGTCAATTAATTAAATTAACAAAAGCCACCTATAAGTTAATCAATAATCAATAAATACATTTAATTCTATGGTTTCCTTGGTAACAAATATTAGTTGTCATTAAGTAACGATATGTGGCAACATCGTAAACTACTGAATGTTTTTTGTCCGCATTCTTCCGATAGCTATAGATAAATGTGTCGGCCTATATGTATTACTAGAGTTACAGTCAATAGGTGCACTCGGCCATTAATATTAAAGTAAAAGTCTGGTAACCAAGGAAAGACTACCGTATTTTAGCTCCCGTTGCTGCTCTCTCGACGTCTATTCTCCAACTTAACAGGAGGGAATGATCTTTTTTTAAATATCAAGGGTTTGCTTTTTCCTTTTGCCAGAACCATCCCCAGACGCGTTTCGCTGTATTGCAGATCGTCAGTGACTATAGGGTCTGACAAAAGGAAAAGCATCCGTCATACTGTTAGTGCTTGCTGAGATAGCTCTGAAGAGCTTTTACTCCTTTTATCGCTGTTGATTGCTTATCCTTCCACTATTCTAAATTTTCTTTAGGGTATTTTTTGTACTTGTTATGTCTCGTCGAGCGTATCGAGTTTTGTATTGTTGGATTTGTTGAAATATCAGTCCTTTCAAAGTATTTGGTTATTAGTTTTGTTATGTGGTCCGAAAATGTGTCCATTTTTAGGTCCCTGTGCAATACTGCCGTCGGTACATGTCTTTGTGAGTTTGTCATCATTCTCAGTACGTTGTTTTGTGTCTTTGTGCCTTCATGAACCTTGTCTTGTTTACGGTGCATCAGGTTGGTACACCCTATGTCAGTACTGGGCTTACTATGGTTTTATATATTAATGTCTTTGTTTTTAGTTTTAGTCCACCTTTTGCGCAGAGTAAGGGGTACACTGCGCACATTTGCCTGTGTGCCTTTTTAATCTGATTTCAACATTGTCGTTCCAGGTCAATTTTTTGTCAAAGGTGAGACCAAGATAGCTAGCTTAAGAGCTCCATTCAATGGATTTATTGTTAACCTTGACCCTTGTTTTAAGCAGTCTTAGTCTCGCCTTTCAGAAAAATATTGCCTGTGTCTTCCCCTTGTTTCACCTCATCTTCCAGGTCCCCAGCCAATTCTGCAGAAGCAGGAAATGGCGCTGCAGGCGTAAAACCACTCTTTAGGGCACTCCTGAGGTGGCAGTAATCGCAGTGTCATCAGCAAACAGATACAGTTGTGTGAATCTGTTATGCGGAATGTCCGCTGTATAAATATTGTATAGGGTCGCAGCGATTGGTGACCCTTACGGGACCCCCGCTCGCGCGACCCTAGTTTCAGATATTGAGTTGTCTGTTGACACCGCGAACTTCCTGTCCTCAAGGTACGATATAACAACTCTGATTAAAGCATCTTGCATGCCTAATCTAATCAATTTTAGGATAAGTCCGTCCTGCCATACCTTATCAAACGCTTTTGAGACGTCGAGGAAGACTGCCCCTGTTGACTGGTGGTGATTGAACCCTCTGAGTATGTTGGTTGCGAGTTGCAAGCCTTGTTGTTTGGCGCACCGTGCAATGAGCAGCTTTAAAGCCGAACTGCTCTGGTGGTAGTACGTCATTGTTAAATACAAAATCGGTTACCCGATTGAATATTAGTTTTTCAATGACTTAGCCAAGACAAGATAATAGACTTATTGGTCTATAGCTGTCAGCCAACGTCAGATCTTTACCCGTCTTTGGGATCAGCACCACTTTGGCCCGTTTCCAAGTGTCTGGGTAACAACCCTTTTCAATAATGGTTTGTGTTATGTCTACTAAATCCAAAACTGTATTTCCTGGCAAGTGTTTGACTGCTTTGTTTTTTATGCCGTCGAAACCGGACGCCTTTTTTGGGTTGATGACCCTCAGAATAGAGCGAGCTTCCTCAACAGTAACCCTTGGTAAATTTTGGTCCTCCATATTTACTCTTGGCATTTCTTTATAAATTTGCACAGTTCTGGTGACCCGTGCGTCTTTGTTTACGTTTGTTGAGGGGTATTCGCTGAACTGTTCATAGAAACTTTCTGCAAACAGCTCAGCTTTGTCCTGTGGGTCAGTTATTGTTTTGTTTGTTTTCTGATCTTTGAGAAACGAGGTGGGCTTTCGCCCTCCTCTTGTCAGATTTTTTGTGAATGTGAAGATGTAATTATCCTCTATTCGAAGTCTCGTCTTGTTTTTGGTCTAGTCTACGTCGTAGTTCAGTTGTTAGTCTGTTTGCTTCTGTTTTTATTGTAGGATCACCAGTCCTGTATGACAAACGCAGCATTAATTTCTGTTTTTATTTTTAATCTATTTAGCAAGTTCGCCCTCAATTATTCCCCGTTTTGAAAATCTGGACGTCACTGTAATCGATGACTGTGCCATGGTAGAATTTATATTATTGGTAATTATTTCAACCTCTCTCGTTACGTCTTCTTTAGACTCCAACTGACCTGTTCTAGGATGACTAGACATTAATCCTTTTGAACATTGGCCAGTTGGTTCTTGTTTTTGACAGAAATCCATGATTTCTGTCCGCGATATCCCCGTATTCAACCATCACTGCTCTGTGATCAGAGGTCAGCTCTGACAACACTGGTGGTTGTGATAGCTGACCTATGTTCTTGATTACAAAGAGGTCCAGAATTTCCGGTAGTGAGCCTGTTTGGTGGTGTGTAGGCTCCACCTGCGGCAAGATATGATAATTATAGTCCAGCGACTTGTTATATAGGGTGAAACCTCTCGTATTTTGGCCTCGGCAGCCCCAAATGCGTTGTTTTGCATTTAGGTCTCCCCCTATAATAATAGAATCATCACAGTCAAAAATTTCTGCCAGACAGTATTAAGTTGACAGAGGGACTGCAGTAGATAGAACCCAATTTTTTCCAGCCATTTCTCGTTTTAATTTTGATGAATGTGCCCTCTATGTGAGCACAGTTTCATGGGCCTGGCACGGCTTGCGCACCGATATGCTTTTTGACAAGAACCATGGTTCCGCCCCTCTGCCTGTTTACTCTATCATTCCGATAGATGGTATAATTAGGACAGGTAAACCTCTCACCCTTGAACCAAGTTTCTTGTACAAGAAGCACATCGATGCTGTACCTTCCCAAAAAATCAATTCTTTCAGGTTTTGTACCTTTCATGCCGTTTATGTTTATCGTAGCCACTCTGAAAAAAGCGATCTCTGCTTGCACCGCCATTAGCGTGAATTAGACATAAGAGTCATCATCATGCTTTTTACCTGCTCCTGCATTTTTGACTGAAATTCTGAGAGTAGGGATTGCATAGACTTTTGCAGGATGGCCTGCCATGCCTCTGGTCCGTTTTGTTGATTTGTTACTGATGGTATTATATTATTATTTTGGGTGCCCCATTTGAAGTTTCCCTGGGGGGCTTCGACGATTTTCGCCTCCGTGCCAAGGCCCCAGCGTGCCAACTGTAATATTTTTTACATTGTTTGAAGTTTGCTGGGTGATTTTCTCCACAGTTGGCACATTGAAGTGCCTCAGGTGTCGGACATTCGGGCGCTGCGTGTTCTTTAGAGCACCTTACGCTCTTTCTTAGTGCTGCACATTTGTGTTGTGAGTGCCTGAATAACTGATACCGGTGGCACTGTGTTATCTGCGGTTTTTGCCTCTGAGCCTCGACACGGATTCTAATCCTGTCAATTGCTTTTAGCTGAAATATTCGTTTGTCCTTCTGGGGGAGAATAACTAGGACCAGGGGCATGGCAGTTCCATCCTCTCTGTTCCAGCGTATTACCTTCGATGGGGTGAAACCCAACTCTCTTAGATTCTCCAATATTTTCTCCTTCTTCCACGCTTCCAGAACTCCACGTAAGATTACGTGAAGTTCCTTCTCGTCGGGGAAGGGAAACGAGTGATGCTGAATATTCTCAGCGACTAGAAAGTTAATTATCTTTCTGTACTAAACAGGGTTGGAGGGTGGAGTTTTACCCCTTCAGGGATCGTAACGGCATTGTCGAAATCAATATTATTCACAGTGAGGTAACGTGATACTCTGCTATAATGGTGGTTTTCGCGTAAAATTATTGGGGGTACCCTTACTCTGCGCACTGTTTCATTTGTTTCGTCAGTAGTGTTGTTGGCTCGTTTCCTTGTTTGAGTGTCAGTGTTCGTTGGTGTTTTTCTTTGCGGGTGTATGTCTAATTACTTGTATAAAATCGTCCATTTTGCTTTGGTTTGTCGGTAGTTCTTGAAATTCGTCCGTTATTTGTTTGTTTTGCCTTTTGGCGTTAGAGTTAGTTAATTTTTGAGTTGAATGTCTTTTCCTTTGGTCATTTATTTTCTTTTACGTTTCGTCTTTTATTATTTCATCGTCTGACGTGTCAGGAAGTGGTTCGTCATGTATGTCGGCCATTGTTGGTCTCGTTTATTTTCTTGTTAAGTTTATCGTGTTCGTTGTTTTGTGTGGGTGTAGTGTTAGTGGATTGGTTCTCATACCATTCAATTATCCTCAAAAGTCTATTGTTCTCCATCATTCTATTCACTTCCTCGTCCTTCTCAGCTCATTCGTTTGATAATCTCATCCAATTTCTTTTCCCATAACTCGTGCTTAGCATGTAGGGATGGGCTAAAAATGGTTTAAAAAACATCGATGTTTCATCTCCAACATCGATGTTTTTGACATCGATGTTTTAGTTTCGATGTTTTTTTGATAACATCAATGATTATTTAAACATCGCAACATCGAAATAAAATCTCAACTCAACCTCCGAACGGTGTAGTATCAAGTCTCAATGCAGTTCTAAAGATGGCGCTACCTCTCAACTCAACCTCCGAACGATGTAATATCAGCTAATATAAAATATACATACAAATTAAAAAATAATTACATATTATACAGGGTTGTCCTTATATAGTAACTGGCATAAAGTTGGACACATAATTATGGAAAAAAAAGTTATTGATGGAATATTAAAAAAACTTTTTATGCCGATTATCTCTGCATAATGGAGAACCTAAAATTTTGACATTTGTCACGTGACTACTCGCTTAGCGGGAAAATTGAAAAAATATATTTTTCCACGAGAAGTGGTATTATATGACGATTTTTTAAATTTTTTGAAAAAAATATATTCAATATTACTTTTCTATTCTCATATATTTTCAATTAAAGTGTGTTAAATGATCGAAAACCAATGTATTATTCTTTTGAATGCACATAATTAGTTGTCAGAGGGGCTGAACACACTCAACTACATGCATGGTAAAAAGCTAAATTTTAAATTTAAATAAATTAAAACTTTAAGAAACAATAAAAATATTTAACTAATAGATTTGTACGTTCTTAATCATTTAACACATTTTCATTAAATTTATGGAAATGTGAAGATAATATTGGATATGTTTTCAAAAAATGTAAAACAAAATATTTTTCGAAGTTTTGCTTCAAACTTTGCGAGCAGGCATACAATTAAAATCTGAAGCTTTTCTCAAATAACTTTTTTCGATATCTCGTCATCTAATACCACTTCTCATAAAAACATTTTTTTTTTCAATCTTCCAATCTTCCCGCCAAACGAGTAGTCGTCACGTGACAAATGTCAAAATGAGTTTTTAGGTTATTCATTATGCAGAGATAATCGGCATAAAAGGTTTTTTCAATATTTCATCAATAATTTTTTTTTCATAGGTGTCCAACTGTCCAACCTTATGCCAGTCACTATATAATAAAGACAACCCTGTATATTATGTGACTATTTTTTTATTTGAAAAGAAAAAGTAAAATAAAATGTTTTTTAATAAATGTGACCAAAATCTTAATTAAGAAAAAACGTCGATGTTTTCGAATATCGATGTTTTTTTAACATCGATGACTAGTTTCGATGTTAGCATCGATGTTTTTCTTCGATGTCCCCATGCTTAAGCATAGGTGTCTTAGGTGTCTGTTTTAAAACAGAAAAGCGGGATTAAACAGAGAATGAAGCCAGGTGGCTCCATCTCGTGGTGCTGGTAAAGAACACCAATTCTTAAGCATACCCGTGCCCTCTGATATAGACTTACAAAGCCACAAATATCAGAGGATCTCCTGCAAAGACAGCACGTCACAATTGCAGGAGTCCTCGCTAGGCAGCGCTATGCCCGAGCTGGGCGTCATGTCGGTTTAGTAACCGAAAAACTTAACAAAATATCGAGGGTGAGGGTTTGCTTTTTCCTTTTGCCAGAACCATCCCCCATCCCCAGATGCGTTTCGCTATATTACAGCTCGTCAGTGAGACTATAGGTTCTGACAAAAGGAAATAGCATAGGTGTCTATTTTAAAACAGAAAAAGCGGGATTAAACAGAGAATGAAGCCAGATGGCTCCATCTCGTGGTGCTGGTAAAGAACACCAATTCTTAAGCATACCTGATCTTTTTCTGTCAGAAATAGAAAGCTTGTTGGAATTTTCAAATGATTTTTAATGATGAACGAATTTGCAAATATAGATTTTCTCAATTGTATTCAAATTGTTAAATAATTTTTAATGATGAAGAACGTTTGCAAATATAGATCATCTCAATTGTATTTAAATTGTTCATGGAGTTCCTATTTTTAATATAATTTTTGACGTATTTATGTGTTTTTACTTACTTACTACTTAGTAGAAAACAAAACTGTAGTTTACGAATGCCGACAGTAAACGAATTTTTTGATAAAATCGTGACGAATTACTACAGATGGACAATGGTGTCGAAAAATGATCTAATTATAAGCTCCCACATTCATTCTCCACCAAACAGTCCATACAGGGTTCACCATTTAACGTTTTAAACAGGCTAAATATCTGATTTCACGTTAATTTTTAAAAAAATCGCTTGTACAGGGACATTTTTTTAAGTGTCTCACCCGATTGGCGATTTTCCTGCTGACTATCATAAAAAACAAATTACATATTTCTCAATGATTTTCGATAAGGAAGCCGAATTTAATGTCAAAAAATACATAGATTTACAAATTTGACAGATGAGACGCCATTTTGAATTTTCTTAAATGGCAACCCCCATAAATAACCACACGATTGGATTGCATTTGGCGATCCGATTCTAAAACTATATAGTTGTTGACACTTATTTTCAGCCGTTTCGGAAATACGGGGGTTCCTAATTTGCCTCCATCGATTTTGTCTTTTAAGTGTCTCACCCCTTTAATAAATAGACCTTCTAAGCTGAACACCCTAGTTTTTTTCACAGTGACATAATTTCGCGTAAGCAAGCGATCTACGCTATAGTCAAATCCGACAGACGTCAAAAAGTGACAGATACGACGCCATTTTGAATTTTTTTAAATGGCAACCCTCATAAATAACTAGACGATTGGATTGCATTTGGCGATCCGATTATAAAACTATATAGTTGTTGACACTTATTTTCAGCCGTTTCGGAAATACGGGGGTTCATAATTTGCCTCCATCGATTTTGTCTTTTAAGTGTCTCACCCCTTTAATAAATAGACCTTCTAAGCTGAACACCCTAGTTTTTTTCACAGTGACATAATTTCGCGTAAGCAAGCGATCTACGCTATAGTCAAATCCGACAGACGTCAAATAGTGACAGATACGACGCCATTTTGAATTTTTTTAAATGGCAACCCTCATAAATAACTAGACGATTGGATTGCATTTGGCGATCCGATTCTAAAACTATATAGTTGTTGACACTTATTTTCATCCGTTTTGGAAATACGGGGGTTCCTAATTTGCCTCCATCGATTTTGTCTTTTAAGTGTCTCACCCCTTTAATAAATAGACCTTCTAAGCTGAACATCTCAATTTTTTTCACAGTAAGATAACTTCACGTGGGCAAGCGATCTACGCTATAGTCAAATCCAACAGATGTCAAAAAGTAACAGATACGACGCCATCTTGAATTTTTTTAAATGGCAGCCCTCATAAATAACCACACGATTGAATTGCATTTGGCGATCCGATTCTAAAACTATATAGTTGTTGACACTTATTTTCAACCGTTTCGGAAATACGGGCGTTCCTAATTTGCCTCCATCGATTTTGTCTTTTAAGTGTCTCACCCCTTTAATACATAGACCTTCTAAGGTGAACACCCTAATTTTTTTCACAGTGACATAATTTCGCGTGAGCAAGCGATTTACGCTATAGTCAAATCCGGCAGATGTCAAAAAGTGACAGATACGACGCCATTTTGAATTTTTTTAAATGGCAACCCCCATAAATAACCACACGATTGGATTGCATTTGGCGATCCGATTCTAAAACTATATAGTTGTTGATACTTATTTTCAGCCGTTTCGGAAATACGGGCGTTCCTAATTTGCCTCCATCGATTTTGTCTTTTAAGTGTCTCACCCCTTTAATAAATAGACCTTCTAAGCTGAACACCATAATTTTTTTCACAGTGACAAAATTTCCCGTGAGCAAGCGATCTACGCTATAGTCAAATCCGACAGACGTCAAAAAGTGACAGATACGACGCCATTTTGAATTTTAAGTGTCTCACCCCTTTAATAAATAGACTTTCTAAGCTGAAAACCCCAATCTTTTTGCTGGTAAGTTGTATCTTAATGAAAATGTTATCCCACATATAATTTAATTTAAACAACAAGAAACAGTACATGTTTTTTTAAAAAATTTTCTTAAATTTCTATTATCGAGCTCTAACAAGTAAAGTGAATTATTATTGATTATTATAGTGAATGGCTTTAAACAAAAGGTTTTATTTTGACCCCTACCGCCACTTAAAATGACAAAATGTTTTAGTATTTTCTTTAACATATTTTATGCACTTTAGTTTTCGCTACCTCAATACTACAACTAGATAACTCGAAAAATACCAATTTTGAGATGACTCCATCATTAGTCTAGAAATCGCCTTACCTTTCCGTGCAACAAGTGGCTAACTCATGCGGCCGCTACTTTTATACCTTACTACAAATGTCAAAAATAGACATCATTCAAATGCTGCCTCAGTAAAATGCAATAACAAGATAACTTAACTTATCTAGTTGTTGCATTTTAACGTATCAGCAAAATCATTTTGACGGCATACTTAAAGTAGATAAGTCTAGATATCCAGTTGTGCATAGATAATTTAGCACTTTAGTCATTTGTTGACAATTGAAGGTATAGGTGAAACAAAGGCGTCTGCAGCTATGTATAGTAAAATGTTCGATGAAAATTATAACTTAGGATTTCATCGTCCAAGAAAGGACCAGTGTCGATTATGCATGTCCTATCATAATGCATTCTCTAGCCATCTCTATAAACTGTTCACAAAAATAATAACAACGAGACTTGAGAAAAAACTGGATTTCTATCAACCTCCAGAGCAGGCGGGCTTCCGTGCTAAATTTGGAACAAATGACCATCTGCAAAGCATAAAAACGGTGATTGAAAAAAGCATCGAATACAATAGACCACTAGTCCTTGCTTTCGAAGACTTTTAAAAGGCCTTCGATACGGTAGAGCTGAATGCGGTCTTCAGTGCATTACAGGAATGTCGGGTTGACTACAGATACTCAAAGCTGATTAACAATATCTACAAAAATGCTACAATAATGGTAAAACTCCATGAAAATACTAAATGCATTCAAATCGGCAGAGGTGTCAGACAGGGAGACACGATATCGCCCAAACTCTTTATCACAGCCTTGGAGTATGCTGTTAAAAAACTCAATTGGGATAACAAGGGCCTAAATGTAGACGGTAGAAACTTAACAAATCTACGTTTTGCGGATGATATAGTTTTGCTCTCAGATAACCTAAAAGACATTAAAGACATGTTACAAGAACTACAAAAGGTATGTGCTGACGTAGGTCTAAAAATGAACATCTCAAAAACAAAATATATGACAAATTTAGTTCGCAGTGAACAAATTTTCATTGGTGATGAGGAGGTGGCTCTGGTGAGCAAGTATGATTATCTTGCCCACGAAATCCAAATCTCAAGAGATAACCCAACGTGCGAAATGAAAAGAAGAATTACACTATCTTGGGCAGCCTATGGAAAGCTTGCAGAAGTCTTTAGAAGCGACATGCCACAATGTTTAAAGAGGAACGTGTTCGATCAATGCGTGCTGCCGGTCATGACCTATGGAGCCGAAACCTTAACACTAACCACAGTAAGTGCTAAGAAGCTTATGGTAACACAGCGCAAGATGGAAAGGTCCATGCTCGGAATATCACTGCGGGATCATATAAGAAATGAAGACTTACGAAGAAGAACCGGCGTCACAGATGTAGTTACCCAGATTCGCAAACTCAAGTGGAAGTGGGCTGGACACGTGGCACGAATGACGAACGGGAGATGGAAAGGCTGCTCGAGTGGAGACCGCGCTCGGATAAGAGAAGCAGGGGAAGACCCCCTACGCGTTGGACGGACGATCTAAGGAGATGTGCAGGCAATTGGATACAGAGAGCTCAAGACAGGAGGGAATGGGCAGAAATGGGGGAGGCTTATCTCCAGCAGTGGACGCAGGGAGCTGAATGATGATGATGATGATTATCATGCATCCGATGTTGACAAGAAAGGTCTTACAAGTGATTATACTTCCCACATTCTAGCAAAAGAACTAGCTAGAGTGGAGAAAACAACTGATAAAGCCAAGGCTGCGGAGTCAAACGGAGAATTCGTTTGTATGAACTTTGACCTTCAACAAGTGTTACTTGTTCCAACAGATTCCATAAATAATGCGCTTTTTTTAGAAACAAAGACAGCTTCATGTGGTCTGACATCCAAGGGAAGAGGGGCAGTTGTGAGATTGCTAGTTGCGTTTATAAATACTTAAAATACTTGCCACTTGTAATTATTTAGTTCTTTGTTCCTTGATTTGTACATTAATAAAATGTTTACACTAAATATGCCTAAATGTATTTATTTTATACTGTGGTTAATTATTATTAATGTTGGCAACTCTGCATTTGCTATATTTTTCTTTCTGCAACAAATAGATAACTAGAAAATTCATTTTTTCTTTACCTTCTCTAACTTAAAATTTCGTTTTGCATCTAAACAAAGAAGGTATTTGCACCTCAATAGCTTATAAAAAAATACCGAATTGATATCTGTTAATGCTTATGTTTAATAAGCTTTAATAATAACTTAAAATGTATAAACTGAATTATCTCAAAACTATAAATTTAGAGTTACCTAGTTGTAGTATTGAGGTAGCGATATTATACAGGGTGTCCCACGGTGGATGGCGTATTAGGCGTTTATGGAGAACTAAATAACGGATCATTTTGAAAATTTGGCAACCGGGATAAAAGATCATGATCTACAGTTTAAAAATATTTTTGACTATGCGGTGTTGCCGCTTCTACTCTAAACCGGTGACAACATTACTATTTTAAATAGAACATCCTGTATATTCTTCAATTTTCAAATTCCGAATATAATTATGAGCAACTTCTCTTAATATTTTCCTATACCTATCTGTAGCCGTTTTTCGGGAATAAATTAATTTCAATTTTTTTTTACGAAAAAAGGACTTCCAATAAATTTTAATACCTCCCTCCTATTAAAAAAATTTGAGCTGAAATTAGGGTCATACCTGAACAATGCATCTAGGCATTTGATCTTTTGGTCACATCTTAGGCTAAGTATACAGGGCGGTACAGAAATTAATTTATGTCGGTAACTTACAAAAATGCCAGAAAAATTATACCTAATACCTAACTTCAAGTTTCCGATTTAATAGCGTTTATTCATAAAACTTCATAAATCGACAAACTTTCAACGGTTTTAATAGTAGTGGGCTATGGAAACAAATTTTTTGTTACATAGTCACCATGGCAACTTGTTTTATAGAAATGTAATTTTTTAAATAATTGTGATTTGAGTACCTACGATGGCGGAAAATAATAATTGCTCTAATACAGGTTTAATGAATTTATTTATTTTCCATGGACAGTGTGATCAAATAATTAGTAGAACCTGCAGAAAATTTAATGAAATGTATCCGAATTTACCGCAGATAAATAACAAAAAAATTGTTCGGCTTCAGAACAATTTTAGACAGTTTGGATCAATTCTGAATGCAACAAATAATAACAAAAATAATAAAAAGTATTACAAATCGAACTAGATAATCAAATACGATAAAAGTAAAATAGACTATTAATAAAAATAAATGGACTATTTTTTAAGCAATTGTTCAAAATGTTGGCCATTAACTTCTAGACACTTTAATAAACAGGTATTGACACCATCCGTTGTAGCACTTTAAAGTTCATTCGCATCACGGTCGTTGAACGCTTGGATGACTCAATGCTCTAGTTCTTCTTTGGTATTCACAGGTGTTTTCTGTATTTTCTCCTTCAATACACCCCACAAGTAAAAGTCTAAAGGGGTTATATCAGGTGATCTTGGTGGCCAATTCCATGGTCCTAAGCGTCGAAACCATCAATCATCGTATATCCTTCTAAGCTCCACAGATACTTCAGCGGTACAATGTGCAGGAGCTCCGTTAAGTTGATACCAGCACCTCCTGTACTCTTCAAGTGAGAGACTATCCGTAAAGATTTCAACTATTGTGTTTAAAATATTTACATATTTTCCAGAGTTTAGGTTTTCATCGTAAATCACATACCTACCTCACTTGATTATCCATTATTAAGCAGAATACATTGAAACTAAATTTATCTTGAAAACCTGCCTCCCTTGTGACATGGGGATTCTCATTCGCCCAAAAGTGGCGATTGTGACGATTGAAAATGCCCTCCCTCGAAAATTTGGATTCGTCAGTCTATATAATTTTACTTAAGAAATTTGGATCTTCCTGGATATGCACTAGCATCATTTCGCAAAACTCTACTCTCCTTTAACTATCTTCAGGCTTAAGAGCTATGAACTCTGGTAAATTTATAATCATGCATTCCATGTTTCCTTAGAATTGTTTCTACCGATGAATGTGCAATGTCTAAGCCTTCTTCGGCGCTGCGCACGGAAGCGTAAGGATATGCAACAAAGTATGCCAGAACATTAATTTCATTCTTCTCATTAGAAGTCACGGGTCTGGGCAAGCTTCTTGGTGCTTTTAAAATTGATCCAAACTGTCTAAAATTGTTCTGAAGCCGAATAAATTTTTTGTTATTCATCTGCGGCAAATTCGGATACATTTCATTAAATTTTCTGCAGGTTCTACTAATTATTTGATCACACTGTCCATGGAAAATAAATAAATTCATTAAAACTGTATTAGAGTAATTATTATTTTCCGCCATCGTAGGTACTTAAATCACATTAATTTAAAAAATTACATTTCTATAAAACAAGTTGCCATGGTGACTATGTAACAAAAAAATTGTTTCCATAGCCCACTACTATTAAAACCGTTGAAAGTTTGTCGATTTATGAAGTTTTATGAATAAACGCTATTAAATCGGAAACTTGAAGTTAGGTATTAGGTATAATTTTTCTGGCATTTTTGTAAGTTACCGACATAAATTAATTTCTGTACCGCCCTGTATACTTAAACTAAGATGTGACCAAAAGATCAAATGCCTAGATGCATTGTTCAGGTATGACCCAAATTTCAGCTCAAAATTGTTTAATAGGAGGGAGATATTAAAATTTATTGGAAGTTCTTTTTTTCGTCAAAAAAAAATTGAAATTAATTGATTCCCGAAAAACGGCCACAGATAGGTATAGGGAAATATTAAGAGAAGTTGCTCATAATTATATTCGGAATTCAAAAATTGAAGAATATACAGGGTGTTCTATTTAAAATAGCGATGTTTTCACCGGTTTAGAGTAGAAGCGGCAACACCGCATGATCAAAAATATTTTTAAACTGTAGATCATGATCGTTTATCCCGGTTGCCAAATTTTCAAAATGATTCGTTATTTAGTTCTCCATAAACGTATAATACGCCATCCACCGTGGGACACCCTGTATAACTATTGGGAAAAGTAAAAAAAGGCAGTTGGGTGCCACTAGAATGATTAAGATATCCTATTGCATGTCTAGTCGAAGCAAATAAAAAGTAAGGATTATTAATTTAACGAATAGAAATTAAAATTCGTTGTTATTTGTTTTGTGCAATTGTCTTTTAGAAATTAGCGAATTGTAAACAATAAAATTAACTTAAATAAAATTACAAAAACTTTGGGTTTAAGAAATTTGCTTATAGAATATCCTACCTTTCTCTATGGTTGTTGGTCAGAGTATAAGTTTACATACAAATTTAAGTATTCTCCCTTGCATTATCTAATTACTTTTAACCCGGCGTTTCTTAACTTTTATTGTTTGCTATCAAATTTTTAATCACAATTCTCATCGTAGATCGAAATTTCACAATCAATGAAATTCGTTGTAACATGTAAATAAAACGTAATAATTATTGTCAGCTAAAAGTAAAATGATATAAGAAAATAACTAAGGCATCAGGCATGCTATATTGAATTTTAACAATTTTTGATATTTATGATGCCCAGTAACTCTTTATAATTTCACTGCCTTCCCGTTTTCCTCTTCGCCATATCGGTAACGTCATGTTCAAACTAATAAAAAATTAAACGTCTAGTAACATTTGACATTATCATTAAGAATTTTTTCTAAATAACTTTTAATTTCGTTATTAATTAGACAATACTTAAATTCGTGGTAGTCAATAAGAGAACCTTTAAAAAAGTCGAATGTAATTTTGTGGCAAAAAATTGGGAAGCCAATATTTGAGGGTAGCAAAATTTACATGTGATTTCCAGTGGCCAGTTTGGCGGTGCATCATCCGGTATGTGCCCTCTGGCTATTTTTATTACTATTTAATTTGAAAATTAGCCTTGATTAAAAATACTGATAGACTGGCAACCAACTATAATATGAAGTTGGCCTTTTTTGTATATATAGTTTTCCATCTGCCTATAGCAGTGCTGATAGTATCTCCAGACGGCTAGAAATGGAGATTGAGCATTTTGTTATTCAAATCCAGAATTTTTAAACTTGTTTTTAATTGTAGTATTGAAGTTAATTATTAATATTAAATACATTATCCATTACTAATACAATCTTATATATAAGTGTAATATATCAGTGTGAACGTGTATTTTATTTTGCAGAATGCATTTTTTTAATGCGCATTTGTTTCAGTAACTTTATTAATTTCTTTATAATATTTTTTTTCGATATGCTAACAGGTATCACGCCTTTCTAGGGGGGTTCGCCCCACAGGTTAAAAAACGCTGCTTTTTGGTTGAACAAAACATTTATAGTACTTGCCTAAAAACTGCTGGAGCCTATATTTATGTTAAATTTAATAAACACACTTATTAACGATAACGAAAATTGCGCAATAATATATAAAAATAACTGTGCCACTGTTGCTGTATATGTATAAACTATTCATAAAACGTTGGGGTTTATATTTAAAGTTCTAGCTATCAGGTGCAATTAAAAAAAAAACTAACCCAATCCGTTAGCAAAGGATTTGGGCATATTAAAATTATATTCATCTTTAACTATAGGTTCATATTTTAATTTGTAATCAGAACATGTTTCGACATTACAAAAAATATAAAAGCATAAAATTAATAAATTTTAAAAGTATAACAGTAATAACCAAGCAACTAACATTGAAGACAATATTATTTATAATTACAATTAAATATTAATAACAAGACGCATTTTTACCATTTAAGAGTCATGAACTTCTTAGTTAAAGATTCTTATATAAACTTTTATAAATAAAAATACTAGTCGACCCTAGCCAGCCTCTTTGGTAGAAATGCAGATTGTCGTAATTGTTGAATCTGTTTTTTCTTTGTATATTATTTCAATATTGCAGTGTGTTCTTGATCAGCAATGAAAATACATGTTCATTTAACCGATGGAGGCAAATTAGGAACCCCCGTATTTCCGAAACAGCTGAAAATAAATATCAACAACTATATAGTTTTAGAATCGGATCGCCAAATGCAATTCAATCGTGCGGTTATTTATGAGGGCTGCAATTTAAAAAAATTCAAAATGGAGTCGTATCTGTCACTTTTTGACGTCTGTCGGATTTGACTATAGCGTAGATCGCTTGCTCACGCGAAGTTATCTTACTGTGAAAAAAATTGAGGTGTTCAGCTTAGAAGGTCTATTTATTAAAGGGGTGAGACACTTAAAAGACAAAATCGATGGAGGCAAATTAGGAACCCCCGTATTTCCGAAACGGATGAAAATAAGTGTCAGCAACTATATAGTTTTAGAATCGGATCGCCAAATGCAATCCAATCGTCTAGTTATTTATGAGGGTTGCCATTTAAAAAAATTCAAAATGGCGTCGTATCTGTCACTTTTTGACGTCTGTCGGATTTGACTATAGCGTAGATCGCTTGCTTACGCGAAATTATGTCACTGTGAAAAAAACTAGGGTGTTCAGCTTAGAAGGTATATTTATTAAAGGGGTGAGACACTTAAAAGACAAAATCGATGGAGGCAAATCATGAACCCCCGTATTTCCGAAACGGCTGAAAATAAGTGTCAACAACTATATAGTTTTATAATCGGATCGCCAAATGCAATCCAATCGTCTAGTTACTTATGAGGGTTGCCATTTAATAAAATTCAAGATGGCGGCGTATGTGTCACTTTTTGACATCTGTTGGATTTGACTATAGCGTAGATCGCTTGCTCACGCGAAGTTATCTTCCTGTGAAAAAAATTGAGGTGTTCAGCTTAGAAGGTCTATTTATTAAAGGGGTGAGACACTTAAAAGACAAAATCGATGGACGCAAATTAGGAACCCCCGTATTTCCGAAACGGATGAAAATAAGTGTCAACAACTATATAGTTTTAGAATCGGATCGCCAAATGCAATCCAATCGTCTAGTTATTTATGAGGGTTGCCATTTAAAAAAATTCAAAATGGCGTCGTATCTGTCACTTTTTGACGTCTGTCGGATTTGCCTATAGCGTAGATCGCTTGCTTACGCGAAATTATGTCACTGTGAAAAAAACTAGGGTGTTCAGCTTAGAAGGTCTATTTATTAAAGGGGTGAGACACTTAAAAGACAAAATCGATGGAGGCAAATCATGAACCCCCGTATTTCCGAAACGGCTGAAAATAAGTGTCAACAACTATATAGTTTTATAATCGGATCGCCAAATGCAATCCAATCGTCTAGTTACTTATGAGGGTTGCCATTTAATAAAATTCAAGATGGCGTCGTATGTGTCACTTTTTGACATCTGTTGGATTTGACTATAGCGTAGATCGCTTGCTCACGCGAAGTTATCTTCCTGTGAAAAAAATTGAGGTGTTCAGCTTAGAAGGTCTATTTATTAAAGGGGTGAGACACTTAAAAGACAAAATCGATGGAGGCAAATTAGGAACCCCCGTATTTCCGAAACGGATGAAAATAAGTGTCAACAACTATATAGTTTTAGAATCGGATCGCCAAATGCAATCCAATCGTCTAGTTATTTATGAGGGTTGCCATTTAAAAAAATTCAAAATGGCGTCGTATCTGTCACTTTTTGACGTCTGTCGGATTTGACTATAGCGTAGATCGCTTGCTTACGCGAAATTATGTCACTGTGAAAAAAACTAGGGTGTTCAGCTTAGAAGGTCTATTTATTAAAGGGGTGAGACACTTAAAAGACAAAATCGATGGAGGCAAATTAGGAACCCCCGTATTTCCGAAACGGCTGAAAATAAGTTAGTGTCAACAACTATATAGTTTTAGAATCGGATCGCCAAATGCAATCCAATCGTGTGGTTATTTATGGGGGTTGCCATTTAAGAAAATTCAAAATGGCGTCTCATCTGTCAAATTTGTAAATCTATGTATTTTTTGACATTAAATTCGGCTTCTTTATCGAAAATCATTGAGAATTATGTAATTTGTTTTTTATGATAGTCAGCAGGAAAATCGCCAATCGGGTGAGACACTTAAAAAAATGTCCCTGTACAGTAATCAGATTTGTCAAGGGGGAAGTTTTTTGTTACAATTTTTAACAGTGCAACTTAAACCCTCTAGGGAGGGTAGGACCAACCCTTACTATTTCAAATGGAACAAGGGATCGAGTGATACCACTTTTAAAAGGGCATTTAATTATCTTTCAAATGACATCTCATTCGTGAAGTTTGGTCAGATAGTTTCAGAGATAATTATCTTATTGTGTAATGGTTTTTTTCTAATCTATTATTTGAATAACAATAATACTAATGATTAAATGTAATACAAAATTAACGTAATTATTTACACAGATGTTGAAAATGACCCCCACCGACTTCCATGCAATGATAAAGGTGTGATTCAAATTTTTCACGAACTGCCTGTAACATTTCTAGTGTTATCAGTCGGCATTCTCGTACAATTCGTTCCCATAGATCTTCTAAGTCGTTGGGCTTTGTTGCACAAACTTTTGTCTTAGGATGTCCCCATAAGCAAAAGTCGAGTAGCGTCAGATCTGGAGACCTAGCTGGCCACTCAATGGGCCCCCTCCGGCCGATCCATCTTCCTGGAAATGTCTGATCCAAGTACTCTCTTACCCGTACAGACTAATGCGGAGGAGCCCCATCCTGTTGGAAAATAACTTCCTGTCCTAAAAGATTTTCATCTTCCTGTGCTACTCTTGTAATAATAGGATTTATTGTATTTTGTAATAAATCATGGTAAACTTCTTCAATCAAGTTTCCATTGATGAAAATGGGACCAATAATATGGTTGCCAAGAATACCCGCCCATACATTTAATTTCTCAGGTCTTTGGGTATGATGTTCCCTGTAAAGATAAGGGTTTTCATCGGACCAATACCTGCAATTATGTTTATTAACTGCGCCGGCAAGAGTAAATGTAGATTCATCTGAGAAACAGATATTGTAGACAATAATGCGATTTTCTAATCTATGATTTGGCATAAGTCCGGCGATCATAGTCATCTTCGCTCATGAACAAGACTGATATTATAAGGATAATACTTTGCAAGTTTTAATATTCTGTGAACTGAAGTTTCAGACACCCCAGATCTTTCTGATAATGATTTTATGCTATTAAATTGAGTACGGTCGGCTTCTAAAAGTCCAAGAACCCCTAATTGCATACCTTCATTGGTTATCGTCCAGACACGATCGTGCTTTTTATTCTGCAGTTTCAACAAATTTTCTTACAAGTTCCATCACGTATTTGGCCTGAACATTCTTGTCAGGAAAGTGCGCGTTGAAAATTCTAGCAGCAGCTCTAGCGCAATCGTTGTTGCCATAATACAGTTTTAGCAGTTCTTTTCTTTCTTCTAAAGAGTAAACCATTTTTAATCACAGTATCTCACACTCTCAAACACAACTTACACTAAGTCAAGACTGTTTTCTTATCAAAACACACAAAACAAAAAATGCACATGCACAAAAAATTTGTTTTCCTTACGATGCAGTGGCGGCGCTAGACCTCTTTTTTTGTTAAGAGGGTCCCGCCGGAGAAGGATTTAAAAAGCACAGTTTAACTAATTTTAATTATTATCTCTAAAACTATCTGACCGAATTTCACGAATGAGATGTTATTTGAAACAGAATTAAATGTCCTTTTAAAAGAGGTATCACTTGATCCCATGTTCCATTTGAAATAGTAAGGGTTGATCCCACCCTCCCTAGAGGGTTCAAGTTACACTGTTAAAAATGGTAACAAAAAACTTCCCCCTTGACAAATTTAATTACGTGTACGAGCGATTTTTTTTTAAATTAACGTGGAATCAGATATTAATTTAGCCTGTTTCGTTTTAACTGGTGAACCCTGTATAAATTACCGAAAGACTGGCTTCTAGCAATACCCGATTAATTTCGTCAAAGGAACCTTCCAAAATGAATCAAGGTAACAACTTGGACGCTGTCGGCACACATCAATAGGGAACTTGCACATACTTTTTTTTATTGCAGAGATATGTTCAGCCACATCAAAAAATAACATGCAAAATGGTACGCCTTAAATATATCACTCCTTATTTTTTTATAAACAATTAAAGTTCGCGCGCGCATCCTAATATTCAAAACGAAGTGTGACGCGGAAACGTGTGTGACGTCATATAGTGTGTTTGGTAGGAAACGACAAACTGCTGCGGAACAGTCTTCAATCAATCAATCAATCAATCAAAAACATGCTTTATTGTCAAAGAACACAAAATTTCTTATTGACAAAGTGTATTATATTCTAGATCCTACCTAAAATAGAGGTGAGAACAGAAGGGGACAAACACATCCATAAAAATCACAAGTAGTAATAAAGTCAACAAACTTAAAAATATAATAAATGCAAGTATTACAAACAGTTCACCAATGCAAATAAAACATTGGGAAATACACAACACAAAAAAGAGAAAAAAAAACAAAAAACAAAACAGTTAAAATCTGTCATCAAAAAACTCTTCCACAGAGTAATAAGCCTTAGATAAAAAATGTTTTTTGACTTTTCTTTTAAAATTATTAAAGTTATTAGTGTTTTTAATTGGGACCGGCAGATGGTTATACATTTTTTTTGCATTGTAAATTAAGGATTTTTTTATTTGACTTGTAGATGGAATTGGTAGTGGAATGTTACGGCCCTGCCTAGTATCATAAATAATATTATAGTCTGCATTTCTATACTTTTTGAACACAATACACACACTTTCCAGAATATATATAGAGGGAAGAGTTAACAACTTTTGATTAAGAAATAGCGGCCGGCAAGAATCTCTTCTATTCATACCATACATAAACCTGATTGCCCTTTTTTGCATTAAAAATATGGTAGAAAACAAATATAGGCTACAACTTCCCCAAAAAGGAATGCCATATCTCAAATGACTTTCGATCAGTGCAAAGTACGCCATTCTAACCGCACCCGGCTCCAATTCCCTTGATACCGATCTCAACGCAAAGCAACCCGATGAAAGTTTTTTGACAAGTTTCTCAGTGTGACCATTAAAAGAAAGCCTACTATCTATGTGTACTCCTAAGAATTTACTCACACCTAAATTATTTATTTCCACATTATCAAGATATACGCTATCCATATTACACTTGAAAGTCAGGATATTAGTTTTGGTCACATTAAAGGTCAGCAAATTACTATCACACCACATTTTAATCTTTTCTAAGTCCCTATTTATGGTTGAATTCAAGCTTGATACCTCTGAACTGTGCCAAAGTATGGTGGTGTCATCTGCAAACAAGGTAATCTGTCCATCAATCTCAACCTGTGCCAGATCATTAATGAACAATAAGAACAGCATTGGACCCAGCACTGAACCCTGGGGCACGCCACAACTCACCACACGCTCTTCAGACATCTTACCCCCCAACGAAACTCTCTGCACTCTACCACCCAGATAAGATCTAAACCAATCCAGTGAAGTACCACGAAAGCCGTAAACTTGAAGCTTCTGAAGCAATATGTCATGACTCACGCAGTCGAACGCTTTAGTTAAGTCACAAAAGACCGCCGCAGCGGCCTCCCCCCCGTTCAAACTAATATATAAGCGTTCTAGAAACGCGAAAAGAGCATCACTGGTGCCTACGTCACTACTAAATCCAAATTGATTTGAAACCAATATTCTATGTTTTTGTAAGAATGACATCATTCTGCTTTTAAGTAGTTTTTCGATTATTTTTGACAGCGTCGGTAGAAGTGATATGGGCCTGAAATTGGACGGATCATCAATTTCTCCTTCCTTATATATTGGTATGATAATACCTTGCTTTAAGAAGTCTGGAAATACTCCATCCGAAAACGATATATTTATAGCATCAACCAGGAAATTCATTGCCGCATCATCTAGCTCTAAGAAAATTTTAGCTGATAGGTTATCATAGCCTGAAGAGTTTTTATTTTTTATTTCTAAAATCGTCCTCTTTAGTTCGGGCAAATTAGTGGGAACAAAAAAAAAGGTTTCTGGTACCAATACTTTATGTAAATAACTTGAACAACCCCCATGAGATTTTGTCTTGGCAGATAGGTTCCTCCCAATTGAGCAGTAGAACTCGTTAAGATCGTCTGGAGACAACAGTGGATCACTATTAACTTTGGTGCTTGTCTGCCGAAGGTCATTAATTATTGACCATATTTCCCTAGACTTATTATTAGAGTTATTTAATTTCTCACTATAGTATAGTTTCTTTGCAGATTTCACCGTCCTTCTGTAGATCGTCCTGTAGCGACTGAAGTACCCAACAAAAAATTGGTTATCTAAAAAATACTTCCTGAGGTAGTGCAATGAGCGCATGTTCCTTGCTGATATTTTCAAAGCCTTAGTTAGCCAGTTTTTTTTAGATTTCTTTCTTACCTGAACGATGGGAAAGGCCTTATTAAAAATGTCCACCAGGGTGGAGTGAAAGTAACCAATTGGATTATTTCTCGGAGATTCCCAGGAGGTGTCAGCACAATGGCGGCGGAAAGAGTGGAAATTTTTTTTGGAAAAGATTCTTCCTTTCCTCTTTGTTGGTTTTGAGGCAGGCAAATTAAATTTAAACTCCGCTAGGACTGCCTCATGGTCCGATAAAGCGGCATTATGCACATTGCATAAAACGTTTGTTACATTAGAACATACATAATCCAGTAAAGTTGATGTATATTTAGAGAATCTGGTCGGTTCAGACACATGCATACTCAGATTAAAGCACGACAACAAGCTTTTCAGTGAACTGCTCACTTCACCAAAATAGTCAATATTAAAATCACCAGTCAAAATTACCTGAGAACGAGGCGGAAATTGGCTTAAGAGCATTTCTAAGCCATCGATAAAATCTGTCTGACATGCACTAGGCGACCTATATATGCACACAATATACAAATGAAGCTCACAGCAGAAAACAACGGAAAACTCAAAACCCCTCTCCACAATGAGGTGGTTATATTTGCATACATCAACACATTTTATTTTATTACCAAAGGTATCACTGATTAAAATTAAGGTACCTCCATGGATGCAGTTCGATCTACAAAACTTAGACAATACACTATAGCCCGGTATATAAATTATTTCGTCATCCCTTAACCAGTGTTCTGTTAAACAAACAACACCTGGAAACTGAAAACTTTCCAGGAGAATAAACAGTTCGTCAATCTTATTTCTGATGGATTGAATATTAAGCAGCATTAGGGAAACTGAACCCTTTGCATTCACTCCCCTAAAAAACTGACCTGAGCCTCATTACCGGCGCTGCAGGGTACATCTAGTATTGGGTGCTTCTGAATTAAAAATAATCGAAAAACCGATTATGCAAATAATTAGAACCTGTGCATGTGCGCTTATAAAATACGATGCAGAAACGAGAATAATCGAGTGTAAAATCTTAATACGACACCGACACAACAAGCTGTAAGCAGCAGCAGCAGCCAGCAGTCGTTATGGGAATGCAAATGCCGCACGATCTATAATGGACAATCTTATTTAATATTAATGCTTAATACTGCATTTGCTCAAGATCGGTGATTCACATCACATCACTTGCATCGTCTTGAGAACCTACGCCTACGACCTTGCCTTATAAATATAAATATATAAATTTCGTAGAGTATAATCTAAAATATAGTTCATATAGATGCGAATCACGAATTGCGAATAATGCTCTGATTGGTCAATTTTAAATATTTTTTTAGCGGTAAAAGTGTCGGAACGAATTAAGATTTAAAATCTGGGGGGGGGGGGGGGATCTTGAATGACTTTCAATAGTTTACGAATATTCGTGCGATTATTTTTACGAACATGCGCCCTTGTATCCGACCGCACAGCTGTTTGGGACAATTTCTATAATTTTATTCTTAAGTTTAAGTGTAAGTATTTTTTAAAGTTTTGTGGTATTTTTTATAGATTTGTTATTATAATCATAATAAAAAAACGTAGGAATCACAGGAAAAATAAATAAATGAGGCTAAAACGAACTAAAAATTTACGTTGAGGCTTGAGGTTATGTAGTTTCGTTCGGCCAATGTTTTGCCAACCGTTTAAAATGTTGAAAACTAATAACATTAACATATCCTTAAAACACCAACGAAATTTGCATCTTTATGAAATAGGACAAGAGAGGTAATTTTTCGGATGCGAAATTCGTGATTCTATATGAACTAAGCTTTAGTAAGTAGTTATTCGAGTGATCATCCGAATGATAATCCGATTTTTAATATAATTCGAATACAAAAGATCCGATTATTCAAAATATGCGATTTCGCTGGTCACTAACTGTCTTGACGTGTCTGCGACTTTCGCGCCATGTGTCGTCGCACGGTTTGACGTCACAACCAATGACGTCGCGTAACTGGAATAGTTCAAATTATTAAAACTTTATTATTATTTATAATAATAAAATTATAATAGCTTATATTTAACTGAGGGTAATAAAAAATATCTTTTTTGTGAACTATGGGTTTTTTGATGATGTTAGTTTACACTTTAGAGTATTATTTTTCAAATTTAATTTTCATGGAAGGTTCCTATTATCTAAAGATTATTTCCGAATCCAAAATATATGATTACGAGTCGAACGAGAAAAAAAAGGAAGTTAAAGGTTGGATCTACCTTAAGAAACGCACATGATCTCATCAGAAATATAATTTGTACCCAAATATTGAAGTGGATGACTCAATTATTATATATTAATTAATAATTGTTCTGAGAGAACCATCAAAACTTGGTCAAAAATATCATGACAAATGATAGATTGCAACTGATTTATGTTATGAGTTATTAAACATAAACCTTTATGTGTTGTTTTGTTTGATGACCTACTATCATTCGTGTTTAGTTTGTAACGGAACCCCTGCGCAGTGCTGGCGGGTTCTATTTGTTTAGTTGGGGGTAGGTTTTTGTGACAGGCTCGGCTCGAGTAAAGACCACACTATGGCCAGGAACAGTTTTATTTCTTTCAAGTTAAGGAAAAAAAACACAAGCTAAAAACATAATAAGGGGTTACAAAATTGACCACGCAATACGCCGCACACTCTCTAACAATTTTAAATTAACTTAAAAAGTCACTTTTATATTGTACTTATTAATAAGATCTGCTTAGTTAATCAATAATGCTTAATTAATCAATAATACAACAGTTATTCGTCAAACAAAATCAACAACCAGAATAGAGTAATATACATTCTCAAACACTTACCTAATACCAGACACAATCCTTCTATCTGAAAGAAATTAGAAATTCGCCAGAGGCTATTATCTTGCATTTATTTTCGTGAAAGTTTGGGAAAGAAGTGCGCGTTTCAGACAGCATTTTCGTCGATCAGGTAGGTGGTATCAATCGCAGAAAAAGTTCGGAATGTTAAAAAAAGTGCAGGCAAATTAGGCGGACGTTTATAAAAATGATATGCGGCATATCCGTAAATCGAACGCAAAACACTCCGATCGTTCAGCATGTTTTCCGGTACATCTTGCACCCCCAGTTCTTAAGACGATACTTTAGGGTGGCTTAAGAGCTATGGCAGGAGTAAACCTTTTAAGATGACTTAAATGAAAAGGCCCCCTTTCCTTAGATGTGTTAGGATATAATAAAATATAAGTGTTTTGACTTATTTTCTTTTTAATTTCCTAAGGTCCTTCAAAAAGTAACAGAAATTTTTTGGTTTCCTCCTTAAGAGAGGATGAAACATTGTTAGCGCGAAGAAGTACCAAAGTACCGGGCTCCAGGTCCGCTACCGAGTTTTGTGAATGACGCAACTTACGACGCTCTGCCTGGCCTTCTAAGGTTTCCCGCGCAAGAATTAATTTATTCGCATGACCCTCGGTGGGCCTTAACTCACGAGGTTCCTTGAGTGCTTCGGGCAGTAATCTGGCTCGACTTGAACCCATTTGCAACTCGACAGGACTAAACCCAGTCGACTCGTGTACTACCGAATTTAAAAAAATAGCGAAATTTTGGATTTCGAACCCCCACCTGGAATGTTGCTCCCAGCAATACGTGCGACAAAGACGGCCGAGTTCGCGCATCTCGCGTTCGCTTGGATTAGCAGCGGGATGCCGTACTGACGTAAACATAACCTTAATATCAAAATCGAGTAGCGTAGCACGCCATTTCTTAGAGGTAAATTGCGTACCGTGATCCGATAAAATACTACGCGGAATACCCACGTTCGGAAAATATGATTTAGTTAATCGATTTAAAATGGCCGCAGTAGTAGCCCGTTTTAAAGGATAGAGGGTAACATATTTTGTAAATACGTCCAGTAGCACACAAGCATAAGCCACTCCCCCCCCCCCCCGGCTTTTTGGCAACGGTCCATAGATATCCAAGGCGACTAACTCGTTCTTGGTTGAGGGAACAATAGGATTTATTGGGGGATGCGGTAACGCGCAAGATTTTGCCTTTTGACAAATTTCACATGACCGAATGACCCGTTTTACATCAGGAGACATATTTGTCCACCATACCTCTTGTTTTAAAGCTTGCCACGTTTTATAACTACCGAAATGCCCCTAAGTTTCGTGGAAAACCCGCGCAAACTACGTAGCCCAAGATTTCGGGACGCAAAGACGGTAGAAATCATCTTCGCTCTGACTCAAGTACAGCACATCACGACAAATAATAAAACGCTTCTGCAACTCTTGATTATTAGCGAGTTCTCTTATTATATTTAAAAGTTTAGCATCGGCGCGCTGTTCTTGCGCGAAATTACTCAGCCTCCTAATGAACTCCTTAGGAAGTTTAAACAACGTCATAATCTTTATTAATTTTTCGGACGGAACACAAGAATCGGCAACGCAGCCCCGAGATAGAGCATCGGCAACAATATTATTTTTTCCGGGACAATGCTCAATAGCAAAATCAAACTCTTGGATTGCCAGAGCATACCGAGCCGTTCGAGCCGACAGTGGCCGACAGGTCCGCAAATAACTGACCGAGCGGTTGTCGGTATATACGGTGAATCTTTTTCCGATTAAATAAACTCGAAATTTATTCAAGGCCCACACCAAACTTAACGCCTCCAATTCATTTATGTGGTACCGACTCTCCCGATCGAGCAATTGACGACTTGCCCAGGGCCCAGGCCACAGTTTGACGGCGACCGTCCACGACTTGAAAAAGGTGAGCGCCCAGAGCAACCTCGGAACTATCAATAGACAAACCAAACGAAAGGTCATTTACAGGGTGATACAACAAAGTATCTTCGGATAGATATGATTTTATTTTATTAAAGTATTCCTGTTCCACGGGCGTCCAGAGCCATTTAGAATTTTTCCTTAATAATTTAGTCAGAGGCGCAACCATTGTTGCAAAATTTTGACAGAAACGGCGATCAAAATTAATTAGCCCCAAAAACCGCTGAAGTTCTTTAACATTTTTTGGTTCTCTGTAATCGTTAAAGGCCTGTACGCGCTCCGGATCTGGCCGCGCTGTTGTTGATGAAATGATATATCCTAAGTAAGAGATTTCCTTACGAAAGAACGCACATTTTTTAATATGAAGCGTAAAACCGGTATTTTGGAGCCTAGTAATACACGATCTAAATGCATCAAGTGTGCCTCGAATGACTCAGAAATAATCAAAATATCGTCTACATAAAATGTTGTGAACGACGCAAACTCTGGACCAAAAACACAGCTCAAACATCGCGTAAACGTACTAACACTTAACGACAGACCGAACGGTAATGTGCAAAATACGTAAGTTTGTCCGTTAAACTGAAAACCGGTGTACTTCCAACTATCTTTAGATAACGGAATTTGCCAATAACCATGCGTAAAATCGATCGTCGACATGTAAGTTATTTTCCCAAAAGAATGCAAAATTTCATGTATCAAAGGTGGGCTATCATATTCTGGTACCATAACACGGTTTAAAAATCTCGCGTCTAGACAGATTCGGACGGTATTATCTTTTTTTTGCGTGGCCAATATTGGAGACACGTAAGGCGTAGCCATCCCTTTAATAACACCCCACTTTTCCATGGCATCAAGTTGAGCCTGGATCGCGCTCCTATGTGCCAGCGGAACCGGATATTGTTTCTGAAAAAAAGGCGTATCGTCGCGCATTTTAATGTGATGTTCATATTCAGCCGTCCTACCCGGAACGTCAGAAAAAACCCTACTATGTTTTTTTAAAAGTTCAAACAATAATCTTCCTTGTTCCAACATCAAAAGATCACCATTTTTTACGACCGACTCCAAATCTAATTCTGGCGAGCACGCCACTGTCTCTATTTGCACGGGTTGCTTACTTTGAATACTTTTAATTGCGAGGGACTCAGTATCACCAAAATAATGACTTGACGGAATTTCAGGCACCGCTATACATTTATTATTAATAGTAAAAAATATTTTTTCGATTCCCAACTCAATACGAGCATTAAATAGGCGCAATAAATCCACCCCGATAATTACAGGATAAGCCAAATCTGGTATACATAAAAATTCATGGCTGATTTCACAGTTTAATATTTTAAATTTTAACAAACTTTGATGTTTAACGCGCCTTTGCTTAACTTCAAAAGCGCCGGATACTTTGACTCCGGTGCTGGGAAAACACGGTATTTCTTTTTCGTAGCTTGCCAGCTGTGCCCAAACTTCCTCACTATACGCGCAAACCTGACTACCGGTATCGATCAATGCAGGAAAATAAAAATTAAATATTAAAATCGAAATGACCGGGCACCGCGAATTGGTGTATGAATGCAAAAATTCACACTCTTTTAATAAGTCCTCGCGAGGGTAGTTTAAACCTAAATCAGCCCTTTGTAGCACCGCCTCGACCATAGGGCTTACCACGATTGAGGGGTGGTTTCGTTTCCCGACTCCAAGCTTTCTTCAATTTCGTTGTCCCGACATTCGAGAGACGCAATATTTTTATATGGTGGCATTTCTTTTCGAAAATGTGAATTTTTTTGAGTTTTCTCCGTATAATTCGGAAACTTGGCAACATCGCTAGCGTCCCGAGTGTTTGCTGTCCGTATTTGGCCATGCTCTTCGCGAGGAAATTCGGAACAAAAATAATCCGCCTGCCTAAGCCTATCCATGGCGTCGGAAAAACGCTCCGCGCCCACCAAAATCACCGAGACACTCGGCGGAAAATGCCTAGATATGGTTTGAATTAATTGTTCAAATGTTTTGCTAAAGCCACGAACGACATAAAATGATTAAACAAACTGCCATTCTGATACTTTGAACTTTGAATTCTTAGCCTTACTTCTACTTGTTTATTTTCTGCACAAAAATGGTTTAAAAAACAAGTTTTTAATTGAATAAATGTATTAAAACTGTCTAAATATGCCTGACCCCATAGTAACGCATTCGCTTTTAATTGGTTTAAAAATATTACTTTAAAAGATTGGAACGATACATTTTCTATACTAAAAAAATATTCCATTTGATTAAAAAAATCAACTGGATGAACACTACTATTATCAAATATAGGTAATTTTTTATTATATTCTAAAATACCACTACTCGGCCTAGTAGGCATGCTGCCTTGAGTACTGGTAGAGGGTAAATTTGTGCTGGTACCAGGAAACCTATTTACACCCTGTACTGCAGTCACTACTCGGGTAATTGTATTTTCCAATTGATCACTACTAATCTGAAAATTCACTGGTGGTCGACTTTCACAAACAGTTTGACTAACAGCACTTTCTACATTAAAATTTGAATTATTCACCCTATTATTAAAATTTCCGCTTCTTAACCTATTAATTACATAATCATTAATATCACAAGTACCCTGAATATTTTGTGCTGGTGCTGTTTCTGATACACTTGTTACTGAATTTAAATTAGTTTGGGATACTAAATTTTCATTAAAATTAGAATTAAAATTAGTTTCTGATACTGAATTTTGATTAAAATTAGCATTTAAATTAGTTTGGGATACTGAATTTTGATTAAAATTTGCAAATTGAACTGTGTTGCTTAAATCTTGAATCTGATTACTTGAATATAAATTATCGTTGTCAGACACCACACCTGCAAATGAAAATGCCGCAACATCTCCTAAATTTTCCCTCGAATGTAAGGGTATCTCCTCCTCTTGGTTGCTTTTATTGAATGAAAAATTTTTGTTACCTTCATTTCCCGATGTTGTTTTCGGTATCGCACCCGTAGAATACCTTGTCCTGCTTCTTGTCCAGTATCCCCCGTTCTCCTTAGGTGACCTTTCCAAGGGCATGGTTCTTTGCGAGCTGCCGCACGAGTTGAGCGCCAGATGTAACGGAACCCCTGCGCAGTGCTGGCGGGTTCTATTTGTTTAGTTGGGGGTAGGTTTTTGTGACAGGCTCGGCTCGAGTAAAAACCACACTATGGCCAGGAACAGTTTTATTTCTTTCAAGTTAAGAAAAAAAAACACAAGCTAAAAACATAATAAGTTACAAAATTGACCACGCAATACGCCGCACACTCTAACAATTTTAAATTAACTTAAAAAGTCACTTTTATATTTTACTTATTAATAAGATTTGCTTAGTTAATCAATAATGCTTAATTAATCAATAATACAACAGTTATTCGTCAAACAAAATCAACAACCAGAATAGAGTAATATACATTCTCAAACACTTACCTAATACCAGACACAATCCTTCTTTCTGAAAGAAATTAGAAATTCGCCAGAGGCTATTATCTTGCATTTATTTTCGTGAAAGTTTGGGAGAGAAGTGCGCGTTTCAGACAGCATTTTCGTCGATCAGGTAGGTGATATCAATCGCAGAAAAAGTTCGGAATGTTGAAAAAAGTGCAGGCAAATTAGGCGGACGTTTATAAAAATGATATGCGGCATATCCGTAAATCGAACGCAAAACACTCCGATCGCTCAGCATGTTTTCCGGTACAAGTTATGTATTTGCTTCTTTCCTATTTAAGTTCAGGCCCAGATAAGTGTGGCGTGTGGCTGGTTCAGGCAGACCAATAATTTATGTTTTTTTTTCAAAATTCAATAGATTTTTGGTTTAAAAATATGGTTTTAAAATAAATAAATATACTGTAGTATCAAGGAGTAGTTAAACTTATTTTCAATCGAATATTAGTACACTACGAGTAGTATAATAGGGTAAGTAAGGAGGAACAACCCAAATTCGAGGACTGTATTTAAACATCTAAACGTAAATGAAATTAAAAAAACTCAAAAGTTTTAATCTGATTTTTATTTGTTTTCATACTGCCAAGTTTTGATAAACTACCTTATATAATTGATTTTTTTAAAAGTTTTTAAATAAGTATTTAAAGTTGCCTCCGCGGACCACTAGACATTTTCTGGTTCGTACACAGACAATACTCGTTTCTCCCTGAGTTCATTTTTTCAAAACGTCCTCATTGATCATAACGAATAAAAGTCGGAATACAACTTTTGAGGTTTTCTCAAAAACGTATACACGCTTGTAGATTCAATACTGTACGATACCCTCCGAGAATGTGATGCATTCTTCCCAGCGCACCCTTTATAGAGTGTCTTATGTGCATCTTACCCTTAAAACCCACTAGAAAGAGAAGGTTAACTATTCTACCACCACCTACAACAAGAAATGTTGTAACAATTTAGTATTATCCAGGGTCATCCCAAAATAAAATTTAATTTTGATAATTATATAATACCTATGTGTTATTGTTTTCTTACACTTATAAAATAAATAAGAATTTAACGGGATTTGGCATCCTTTGGTTCGTCATGTTCAACCGATAAGCAATGTCGTAACAAAAAAAAAGATTATAGCCTATGAGCAAGGTTTTACTAAATCGGACGCGAGCGCTTGCGGTACGCATGATTAATTCTAAATAACTGTAGAACGTATTTTTTAGATTTGGGCTTATAAAATATTTTAAAATCCCTTGCATTCCGGTGTTGCTTTTTTAGATTAACCTATATTTTAAACAGTTACAAATGTTTTGATCGTAACTGATTTCTTAATTACCGGATATTTGTAGGCGTAATAGTTATATTGTCACATCTCTATAAGGAAGTAAAGCTTCGACGTTTGAAAGGGAATTAGGTTAGATTTTAACGCTTTACGAAGTAAAAAGACGTTTCGCTGATTGAGGTTAAAATCACAATTTAGGATCCAATACTCATATTATTACCCGCAAGCGGCGCAAGTAGAAACCATGCACATAGCCTATACTTAATCTATTAGTTATTTAAAAATGTAATATTTTGATAATTCGTGGTTGGATTTTTGCCCTCCAAAAACGCAAGCAGGTTAGATGTACAATTTCAAAGTGACGTGTGACTTCTCCAGCAAATGGCCGCTTTGCCAAAAATAGCTGTTTTGGAGTAGCTAATTGGAAAATAATTTTATCTAACCAAATGATAGATACTTAAAATGGTCCGATGCAAAGTATAATTTAACAAAATAATTATTGTTTCACCTGCAGGTAATATAAACTATAGAGCAAATATTTGGGCCTTAAAGGAAGAAGGTTGCACTCATATTGTCGCTACTAATGCTTGTGGTTCTCTCCAAGAAGACATTCCCCCAGGAACCTTAGTAATTATTGATAATTTTCTTGACAGGTAAGAATATTAAGTATATGTTAATTTTCAAGTTTAGGTTGGCTTTAACTCCTTGGGCAGCAGACTTCCCTACTAGTTTGTTGAACTACTATATAAGCAGTGACATAACTACCAGTGTTCCGCGGAACACAGGCCCAGAATCCCAAAAGGCTCTTAATAGTAATAATTAGAATTTAATTTTACAAAATAAATATTAAATTGGTAATGCTTAATCACAGAATCACCTGATCTTCCCCAAAGTCAATGTACCTATATATTTTTATTTAAAGCTAAACTATTTTTTATGTACAGGGACATTTTTTTAAGTGTCTCACCCGATTGGTGATTTTCCTGCGACTATAATAAAAAATAAATTACATATATCTCAATGATTTTCGATAAGGAAGCCAAATTTAATGTCAAAAAGTACATAGATTTACGCCATTTTGAATTTTTTTAAATGGCAACCGTCATAAATAACTAGACAATTGAATTGCATTTGGCGATCCGACTCTAAAACCATATAGTTGTTGATATTTATTTTCAGCCGTTTCGGAAATACGGGGGTTCCTAATTTGCCTCCATTGATTTTGTCTTTTAAGTGTCTCACCCCTTTAGTAAATAGGCCTTCTAAGCTGAACACCTTAATTTTTTTCACAGTAACATTATTTCCCGTAAGCAAGCGATCTACGCTATAGTCAAATCCGACAGATGTCAAAAAGTGACAGATACGACACAATTTTGAATTTTTTTAAATGGCAACCCTCATAAATAACCACACGATTGAATTGCATTTGGCGATCCGATTCTAAAACTATATAGTTGTTGATATTTGTTTTCAGCCGTTTCGGAAATACGGGGATTCCTAATTTGCCTCCATCGATTTCGTCTTTTAAGTGTCTCACCCCTTTAATAAATAGACCTTTTAAGCTGAACACCTTAATTTTTTTCACAGTGCCATAATTTCCCGTAAGCAAGCGATCTACGCTATAGTCAAATCCGACAGATGTCAAAAAGTGGCAGATACGACGCCATTTTGAATTTTTTTAAATGGCAACCGTCATAAATAACTAAACGATTGAATTGCATTTGGCGATCCGACTCTAATACCATATAGTTGTTGATATTTATTGTCAGCCGTTTCGGAAATACGGTGGTTCCTAATTTGCCTCCATCGATTTTGTCTTTTAAGTGTCTCACCCCTTTAGTAAATAGACCTTCTAAGCTGAACACCTTAATTTTTTTTACAGTGCCATAATTTCCCGTGAGCAAGCGATCTACGCTATAGTCAAATCCGACAGATGTCAAAAAGTGACAGATACGACGCCATTTTGAATTTTTTAATGGCAACCGTCATAAATAACTAAACGATTGAATTGCATTTGGCGATCCGACTCTAAAACCATATAGTTGTTGATATTTATTGTCAGCCGTTTCGGAAATACGGTGGTTCCTAATTTGCCTCCATCGATTTTGTCTTTTAAGTGTCTCACCCCTTTAGAAAATAGACCTTCTAAGCTGAACACCTTAATTTTTTCACAGTAACATAATTTCCCGTGAGCAAGCGATCTACGCTATAGTCAAATCCGACATGTCAAAAAGTGACAGATACGACACAATTTTGAATTTTTTTAAATGGCAACCCTCATAAAGAACCACACGATTGAGTTACATTTGGTGATCCAATTCTAAAACTATATAGTTGTTGATATTTGTTTTCAGCCGTTTCGGAAATACGGGGGTTCCTAATTTGCCTCCATCGATTTTGTCTTTTAAGTGTCTCACCCCTTTAGTAAATAGACCTTCTAAGCTGAACACCTTAATTTTTTTCACAGTAACATAATTTCCGGTGAGCAAGCGATCTACGCTATAGTCAAATCCGACATGTCAAAAAGTGACAGATACGACACAATTTTGAATTTTTAATGAAACTCATGTTAAGTCAGTAAATGAGGTTTGAAAGTTACGGAATTACCCTACTCACAATTACCCCACTCAAATATTATCTAACCTTTTGATTAAAGTATGGAAGGAGATTTTGCTTTAAAATGAGACTTGCAAGGCATTTAGTTATTGTTAATAATGGATTCTTCAAGTAGTGCATTAAACCGGCATGTTAAGAAATTACATAAGACCTTTTGTGAGAAGATTAATGAGCAATATTATTTAGCTATGCAAAGTAATCCGCAGTGGTGTAACTTCTATCAAGACCAAGCAGAACATTATGGAAGAGGTGCTGACGCATGCGTAGATTTTTTTGAAAGTTTCAACTTGGTGGATCTGGTGCAAGAATTCAACAGCCGTGGGTTTTTTGCGGAACTACTCAGTTTAAAACCCTATGTTACGGATCCCATAGTATTGGAGGCAATCAATACAATTGATGAAGAAGAGGAACCTCTGAACATGTCGGCTTAATATACTAATTATAATGTAGACTAAAATTAAAAATAAAACAGTAAATACAAATAAATTTCTTTTATTCTTTTATCAAAAAGTTTTCGTACAGATAAAACACGTTAGATAATGCACAAACAGAAGGTGACCTTGAATGATATATACATCTGGGTGTTGATTGAGGCAAGTCTGGTTCTTCGTCTAGTTCGATTATGGGCTTGGAAGAATATTTTCTTAGAAACTTTGCTTTTTCTGGTCCTTTAACATAAATAAATTCACTATTTTCAGTAATTTTCTTAGCTATATCGCTGAAATGATGAAGAGGGGTAGGTCCTAGGTTCCAGTTTATGCAATGATGATTTTTCATTAACCAGGTAGCTTGCTTGTATTGTTCCTTAGGAAGCAAATTTATTGCAAAGGGTTGTTTGAAAACATAGTGACTTATTTTATAGCCATCAAAGGTTGCCAATTCCTTAGGTATAAATTTATTATGTTCGTCCTTAAACCCTTGTACATTCATAACAATTCTGGAACCCATCCTTAATTTTTAAAGCAGAAAAATTTTTAAACATAGAAAACTTTTTAGAATAGTCTTCGATATCCTTTTTAAGTATATTTAACTTATACATAAAAGTCTGTAATCGTTCAGAAAACTCCTCTTCTAAAGACATTCTCACTACTACTAAGCTTCGCAAATAACTGAATATATATAAAACATTAGTCCGGGTGGTAGGGGATTTAAAGTTGCTTTACTATTTTTGTTAGCGGATTGTAACTTTTTTTTTTATGATAAGGCACAGCACTACAGGATAAATCCTTTATGGCGCTCTAGGAGCGGTGCGTGTGCGCAGGAAACGATTCACGTTGGTCTTGAATCTTTGAAGACTATACTCGTTGGGGAAGACGATCTCAGGGAGGTCGTTCCAGAGTGATGACGTTCTCCAGATGAAAGAATTTTGAAACAGTGTCGTTCGAGGGACACTAAGCTGAACCACGTACTGGTGGAATATTTTATCATGAATAATGAGACAATACGCGGCGGTTTTGGCAGGTATTTTTTCCTTTGTTTCAAATTCAATCCTCATAGTTACGGGACCAGTTTGTAATAAATCTCTTCGATGTGAACAATTTATGTAGAAAATAGGCGCATTACTCTTAAACTCGGTAGGACTAAAAACTGGTTTCATCGGAGAGTTATAATATACTTGACGAAAATCACAAAACATTTCATAGAGTGTAGCGAATTTGTTGTTTTTAAAATCGAGTTGAAGGTCGTTATAGGGATATCGTTCCGAGTTTAAAAATACATTTATATTTCTTAATTCATAGTGATCAAATTTACTCATATCCATTTTTATATTGCCACGCCTATTCTTTTGGAAAGCGATTAAAACATGACGAGGTGTTTCAACCTTGGTAGAAGTTTTTACAGGCCAATTATGCCTTGTAGTTTCTAGTAATTCAGGATATTCAACTAGCTCCCAACTTCGAAAAGTAATTAGTATGTTACTGTTTTTCTCGACAAGTTTCGTTAATGCCAATTCTTGGGGGATTGCCGGAGTAAGATGTGGAACCCTCCAGCAAAGCCTTGTGATTACAATTTTTGCTGTTTCCTCAGCCTCGGTAGTGCGCAGTAACGAATCGACAGAATCATTACTTCTAATTAAGATAAGCTCTTGTTGAGAATTCAGGATAATTTTATTGTAATCTTCAAAGAACCCTGAATACATATTTAATGGAATGCACAAAGAGACGTTTCCTTTGGCATCTGTCATAATTTTATCAGTTGCTTTCGCTTTTGGATACCAGCCAGCATTTTCCAATTTTGCGCTTTCGTTTTGGTTAAACGACGTATAACCCTTAAGTGTAGAAGTGATGCCGAGATCTCTAACAGAGTCAATAGTAACACCGTTTAAAACATAACGCATTTCTTTAAACAAGAAGGCTGGGGCGTTGTTGACTAAAACAGTGTTTGCTAACGGTGCACCATCCTCTTTGGTAACTTGTAATTCCAAATATATTTGACTTTTGCAGGGCAAGGGATACTTCCGGGTCTGTTGCAGGGCAATACGAATTTCATCATTTGGTCCAAGTTTTGTTGGATTAAAGGGATCGAAAGAAAATACCTCCTAACTTAATATTGAATCATCGACAAGAACATTTTCTTTGACGTTTAGATACTCCATATTTTATTTAATTTTAAAACCTAAACTTATAAGAAACTGTCTATTTAACGGTGTTAGTCTTTGCGAGTTCTGTTTATTACTGAGAAAATTACGATTGTTTTCTTTCTTATTAAGCTTTCCACTAAAATATTTATTTTTCCTGTTATAAATAATCACCATCGTTCATCTAATTTTTTAAGATGTAGTCTTAAAGTTATGGTTTCTTCTCTAAAATTAACACGTTCTCCCTCTTGGTCTAATATTTTAATAATGATTTTATCTATTACCTTGGCAGTAACTGGGAAGTATATAACGTTTTGGGGTGATTCTATTATTTTAAAACCAGGAGCCACACTGGGGAAAAATTGATGTATTATGTGAACTGGATTACCATTTTAGTATGAACCTTCAGCGATACTGCAATCGATATTTATTGAGTTTACTTTAATTATTTCTGCAGGTCGTTCAGAAATATGAATTTCTCTCGAATCTAGTATCTGATTTTGAAATCCCAACAATGTGCCTATAGAGCCGTCTCTAAAAATAATAGTTTCGGAGCATTTAATTACTGAACGCAACGTATTATTATTAGCGTTAAGATAAAATGAAATTTGTTTTTCTTCTAATTTGTCTTGCAGTAATTTGTTGATATTATCAATTTCATAACTTCCAGGCGGGATAGTTATAAATTGACCAGTTTCACCGTAAAAGAAACGATCATTACTCTCATCAATGTTGGGAATTGCATTAAATGTTTCAAAATTTACAAGTCCAATAACATAATCAATATTTTCTTCTAGATATATGGGAGGGTGAAATTCAGTAGTTAAAGATGGCTGAATTGCCGCTAATAACAAAACTATAGAACATGTCCCTTTAATATTTCGCAAATGAATAAATCTTTATTGGGTATCATGTGTTATTATAAAGAAATATTAGACACAACTGTCCACAATTAGTAGCGTTAAAATCTTGAAACCTGTTATAATTATAATTTATAACATTTTTATTTTTATCGCTGAAGAAATATGTTATTAATTCAGCGGGTGGTCGCAGATTACCATAGCTATCAAAATATGTTATTTGTTTTTCTTTTTTTATGTAGGCTGTCCAATGAGTTCCATCGCCACTATAATCATCTAGATTAATAATACCACTTTCATTGTCTTTTATTTTTTTAGGAAGCTTATTTCTCATAAAATATACCTCTAAACTTGGGAATTTGTAGAAATTTTATGTATTTTAGTAAATCATAATTAGTAAGAGTTTTTAGGGGTATATGTTTTAGCAGTTTTTTGAATAGGGTTTCAAATACAAACCACACCCCGATTTATAGGGTTTTAAATACAGCCCGCTTCCTTTTTGTCCTATTGCTATAGACTCCATCGTTTGATTATGTCTTTTATCTTCTTCTAATTTTTGCTTAACAGCTTTCGCGTCATTTATGGCTTTTGCTACTCCTGCGGCGCCTTCCCCTAGGGCGCCTAAAGCTGACAGGCCCGCAAATAATGGTATAAGTGGTAAAAATCCCCCACTCTTTGGAATAAGTATAATTCTTTTTTTAGGAGCAATCACCTTACCACTTTTCCTAATTGCCTTTACGGCTGTTTTAATACCCACTTGTAAACTTTTAAACTGCTTTCCCTTAAGTCCTTTTCTAGCTTGTGCAATGGCTTGATGCAAGGTTATTCCTTTTCCCTTCGATTTTTTTCTTTTTAGACCCATACCTAACTTTCTTTTGACGTTCATAGTGCCACTAATGCCTAACGCTGCCACTTTTTCTCCAAAACTAGCGTCCTTTGCTCTGAATCGGGCTATTGCTTTCTCAGACAGTAATTTATCGGCAACGTTCCTTCTGTTTATATCGTTTGATTGCGAGTACGCAATGTCGTGCTCTTTGCAGGCCTCGTCTAATAAATTGATTCCCTTGTCACCTCTTGATAATCTTTTTTCTAATTTTGTCCCGGGTCCACAGAAATTGTAACCAGGAAGATGTAATTCAAAGGGTAATGTATTGATAAGCGTGTTTAGTAAACCAGATCCTCTTTGCTTGTCGTTCGATTTGTAAGTAACACGTTTGTTGTGTGATTGAAACATTATGTAGTTAAAGTCTTAACATAGAATGATTAGTTTTAGTTTGACAGTGAACTTAAGTACTTTTATATAATATGAGAGTTGAAAAGCAACCATACTCTGTAATAATTAAGAATCCTGATACATCAACAAATATATTAAGAAAACACGGAAAATTGTTTGAGGGAAGTAGCAAAAGATGTTTGATTATCGGTCCGTCAGGTTGTGGTAAAACGAATGTTGTAATCGGCGTAATTGAAGATCCCAACGGTTTACGATTTGAAAATTTATATATTTATTCAAAATCTTTATATCAGCCCAAGTATGAATATTTAAGAACACTTTTTAAGCCAATAAAGGAAATTGGTTATTACGAATCCGAGGATGAAGAAAATATAATTTCACCCCAAGAAGTAATGCCAAACGCAATAATAATTTTTGACGATATAGTTTGTTGTAATCAGACAATTGTAAAGTATTACTTTTGTTTTGTAAGGCATAGAAATACCGATTGTTTCTACTTGTGTCAAACATATTCTTCTATTCCTAAGCAGCTAATTCGTGACAATGCAAATTTAATTGTTATTTTTGAACAAGATAACACAAATTTAAAACAGGTTTATAATGATCACGTAAACGTTGATATGACGTTTAATCAGTTTAAATAAATGTGTTTATTGTGTTGGCAAGAGAAATTTGGATTCATGGTAATAGATAAAGATTCCGGTATAAATTCAGGTAGATATTGAAAAGGTTTCGGTTCATACATTTACTTATAAAAACAACACCACTAGACAAAAACAGCTATTTCAAAATATACAGTCATGAATGAACAATTAGCAAGACAACTTGTTAAATCAAGGAACACAGTTAAGAAAAAATATCAAGCTTTAAAAAATGCGGAATTTGAGTCTCATTCGAGGCTGGAAGAAACTTATAAACCAATAACACAACCTTTGCAAGAATTAATTTCAACCATTGGTAAAATTGAACCTGTTGTCATAAAAGACGAGGAGCCGTCATTTACAAGATTTTATAAAACATCAACCCCCCAAAGAACAAAAAACATAAGAAAAACTGGGAAAACCCCAGTTCTGCCAACAGAAATACCCTTCTTTTTTGATACTAGCGTCGCTTCAGTGAGTCATATCCCAACCATACAAGAAACGAGTGTTATAGCTAAGACAGAGCCATTATCTTCATCATCCGATTCAACGATAGGGAATCTTTCAGATCTATTGGAACAAACTAGACAAACAATCCAGGCTTATGTTGGTACACCTGGGTATCAAGATTGGCTAAACGACTTTCACAACTTACCTCGTAAATACATTGATGAAGGTGTCAAGGATTTAGAACATACGTTTGATCACCATTATGGTATAGTTCATGATTTGGAAACTGAAAAGTTTTTTTTGGGACTAACACAAGAACCTAGTAGAAATTATTGGGAAATATATTAAAGTAAAAGAGATTACCTATCAAGGCACCCCCGGTTTATATGAATTAATATTTAAAAAAGATCCAAAAGGTTATAGTGCTAAAGACTTGGATAATTATATGGATATTCTAACACGAACTAATGCATACCGTAGGAATAATAGTCCTGAGGAGCAAGTTCAAGGGAATGGGTCGCGTAAATATGTTACAATAATTGGGCCATACTTACAAAAAAAAAGGAATAACAAAAACAAGAGCTCTTAATCCTGCAGCCGAAAGGGTTATCTCAACATTCACAAGACGTAAGGCTCCATATAGAGTTCAAAGAACAACTACAGAAGGATCAGGTTTAACTCTAAAAGTTAATAAAAATAATACTGATTATGTATATTGGGATAATGTTAACGAGCTTGTTGATAGACTTCGTTTATTGGTGGCCTCAACGAATGCTGGCCATACCGGTCATAATAATGAAGCAATATCAATCATTGAGGAGCTCAAGGAGGCTAACGTCATCATATAAGGGAATGTTACACCTGTTTCAGAACACTTACAAAATGACTATCGACAAATTTGGTCGCCACATTTCAAAACAGTTCAAAACAAATAGTATAGAAATTAAAGATCTCGTTAAAAAAGTTAAAAATGAAGTATCCAATAATATTTCAAAAAATTTAAATTATATTGAAAACAAGGTAGTTGAACACTTTAAATATGAATTGCAACAAAATTACTTAGAAACTTCGAATTTTAAAAAAGAATTAATCATGCAAAATAAACGATCACTTGAAAATGTTGAAAATATTAGCAATGTGACAAAAAGCTAAAATTTGGTGAAGATCAAGTACTAACATTAGCGCAAAAATATACACAGGAAGAAAATTCCAGCAAGGAAACTATAAAAAATATCAACAAGAGAATATTAAATTCTGAGGTTAAGGTAGATCTTGTAGAGCAGCAGATAAGTGCCCTTGATAGTTTACAACAAGAAACTCAGAAGATACTAGTTAAATTACAAACTAATATAAAGGATGTCATAAATATCGATGACATTCAAAAAAAGTTAACAAGTGATCTTATAACAAAGTTTGAAAAATTTTCTTCAAGTGCTGTTTACGATAGGATTTCTATGGAGGTGGAAAATTTCAAAGATGTTCATGATGGAATGAATAAAAATACAAAAACTATTGAAAGGACTTTGAATTTACACTTAATGGTTCGCAAAAAGGACGATGAAAAATTAGTAGTGTTAAAAGAACAATTCAACATTATGTCACAACAAATTTCAGAATTAAAATCCATAGAATATTTAACTAAGAAAGAAATAGAAAATATTAGAACAACTTTACAAAAGAATAACAATATCTCATTAAAAATTTCTGACATTGAAAAAAAAGTTGATGAAATAAAGAACTTGGGTACAGATTTGAATATGAATGTAAATCTTAATAAAATTATTCAAGATATTAAATTATTGGAAGAACTCGTTACAAGTGAAAATATAACTTTAAAAGCAGATATTGAAAGAATTAATCAGATAATGGGATCAAAAATTAAGGAAGTAGTATTTTTCAATGCAAAGGAAAAAATTAAAGGCTTTAGAGCAAATGTTGAAAATTTAAATACAACTAAAGCAGAAATAGTAGATAGTTTTCTTAATGGTCGACAAATTTATGAGCTGCCTTTATTAGAAAGGCGGATTGTCACTAGTATTCATTCTGTCTTGCAAAGTATCATTAAAAAGTTAACTGACGAACTGAATAAGATCGATCAAGGGATGAGTGAACTAGACACTATACTTAATGCTACATCACTAAAATATTTAAACACTAAAATTAAAGATAATCTTGATGATGTAAGCAAAAATATTGATAAAATTGTGGAATATTTTAAAGAAGAGGATAAAGTAATTTTAAGTGAAAAGCTTAAAGAATGGGATAACACATATAAAAGCTATTGGGATAGTTATCATCTTAAAACATAATGTCTCTCGCTAAGGAAACAGTTGTCGGCGAATTACATAAACTGCTAGGAAAAATTACAAAAGGAGAAGGGTTGTTATTAGGGGGTTGAACGACTTGTGGCAGGCTGATTTGATAGAAATGCTTCCCTATGCTAAATTAAACAGAGGATATCGATATATTTTGATAGTATTAAACACATTTTCAAAATACGTCTGGGCTCAACCCCTTAAAAGTAAGCAAGGAAAAGAGGTTACTCGAGCTATGAAAACAATATTAGACCAAACCAGTAAGCCCACAAATTTACAGACTGATTTAGGCAAGGAGTTTTACAATAAAGATTTTCAACAGCTTATGAACGAGTTTAAAATCAATCATTATAGCACTTTTTCCAACCTGAAAGCAAGTATAGTTGAGCGTGTTAATCGAACTCTTAAAAATATTAAGTGGAAATATTTTAGTAATCAAGGTAGTTATAAATGGTATACAGCGTTGCCAAGTATCATTGAAAAATATAATAATACCACTCATAGCACTATAGAATATAAACCTGTTGACGTTAACCCAGAAAATGAAAAAACGATATTCTTTCACTTTTAAAAACAGTCGATTTGGATCGTAGAAAGTTTAAAGTTAATGACTTTGTTCGCATTTCGAAGCAAAGGGAGTTGTTCGCAAAATGCTATACACCCAATTGGTCGACTGAAATTTTTCAAATAAGAAAAGTACACCTGACAAACCCCACCACGTATGTTCTGAAAGATGAGAAAAATGAAAATATTGAAGGTGGATTCTATCAAGAAGAGTTACAAAAAGTGCAATATCCAGACGTATATTTAGTTGAAAAAATATTAAGAAAAAAAGGAAGTCAAGTATTTGTTAAATGGTTGGGCCTTGACAAATCTAACAATTCATGGATTCCCAAAAAAGATGTTTGGTAATATATTATGTATAAATCAAGAAATAAAACAAGTATGCTAATCAAATGTATTTTATTACTAATTAAACCTATTAGCATATATTCTATGTTTTTCATTTAAAACATTAAAAAGTTCAATTTCAAATTGCTGAATTCGTCTTTTGAATCGTAGTTGGTCCAGATATTGGCTTCTAAAATTACTCTTTCGGACGCTCCTATAAGCAAAGGACCATACCACAAGCATATGAACTTCATTTTGCTCACTGAAAGTCACTGTTTTCTTTTCTGTCCATTTTTCGTAATCAAATTTTCCAACTCGTCCGGAAATATTGTCAACAACTCGAACATTGTGCATACATTTTCGCTGTTTGGATTACGATTTGGATTTAATACATTATATATATTTGCAAGCAGGTCCCCTGAATGTTTCAGACTAGTTTTAAACACATTGAAATATTGTTGAAACTCCTGTCTTTTAATTATTTGAATCCTATAATTAATTAGTTCCTTAAGAGCCCATAAATTGTCCATGGACTCGCAAGCAAGAGTCACGTAATAGCCATCACTTTTCTTAATTTTTATAACAGGCTGTTGTTGATACAGTTCGAAATAAACTGTGAAATTTTCAAACCTTACAGGAGTCGTGTTCGCATTAAGTGAATAAAAATACGCAATCAGAATGCCTTGATAAGAAAGCAAATTTTTCCAGTCTTCTTCGGACAGGAATATTTTGAAACCATTGTGACCGCCAATAATTACTTTCGGGGCAAAATTCTCCAAATTTAACCCAATGCTTATAAATTTTGTTGAGGACTTGTTCAAGTAATAGATTTTAGCATTTAAAATTTTTTCATTAAATTTATTTTCACTGCTAACCTCACTTTTGTTTGGGGGATACTCAAAACCTTGATTAAATGTCGAATACATCTTGTTTAGTGAATTGTAAGACAAAAATGCATTCTTATTATAACCGTCTCCCCACCAACTTTTCTTGAAAGGTCAAGGTATGTGAACAATAATTAAACCTGCGGGTCCTGATAACATACCATCATTATTAATAAAAAAATGTATGGAGGGACTTTTACAACCTCTCTTTCTTATCTTTAATAGGTCGTTGCAGGAAGGTACTTTTCCAAAAGTCTGGAAAAAAGCATTTATAGTTCCTATACCAAAAGCCGGTGATAATAAGTATATTGAAAACTATAGGCCTATTTCAAAGCTACCAATTTTATCTAAAATATTTGAAGGAATTATAAAGGATTTTTTATATTTTGACGTTAAAAATTTAATAAATATCGATCAACACGGATTTTTAAAGCATCGTTCAGTTGAGACTAACTTATTCCTGTATTCCGAATATATATTAAAACATCTAAATAGCCGTATTCAGGTGGACGCTGTGTACACTGACTTCAGTAAGGCGTTTGATAAGATAAGTCATAACATTATGTTGAATAGACTTGCTGAGGTCGGTGTGCACGGTAGCCTACTGAAGTGGTTTGAATCGTATTTAACAGGGCGACTACAGGCTGTTAGTATCGGCAGTTGTGTATCGAAATTTCAACTAGTAACTTCCGGGGTACCCCAAGGATCACATTTGGGGCCATTTTTATTTAATGTGTATATTAACAATATATCTAAATGCTTTAAGTTTGCCAAATTTTTTATGTACGCCGATGATTTAAAGGTTTATCACTCCATTGAAAGTTTTGAGGATACTGTTTTACTGCAGGAGGATATTACGCAACTTGAGTCATTCTGTCGCAATAACAGTTTGTTTTTTAATTTTAAAAAATGCTATCACATTTCTTTTTCACGTAATAAGAATATATTTCAGAATAATTATACTTTATTAGGTAACCAAAAGCTTGCAACTGTTAATTAAATTAAAGACCTTGGTGTTATTTTTGATTCCAAGATGCTATTTGATCAACATATTTATTATATTTCAAAAAGGGCAAATAGAATGTTGGGGTTTATATCACGTATTTGCTTTGATTTTAAAAACCCCTTTACGTTACGTTCATTATTCATGGCATATATTAATAGTATATTAAGCTATTGCTCTGTTATTTGGAATCCCCAGTATAATATCTATATTAATAAACTAGCTTCTATTCAAAATAGATTCGTTAAATTGGTTAATAAGAAATGTTTTAATAACAATCTCGATAGCTTCAACACTATCCGTCAAAAGCTTAATTTAATTTCACTTGTTGATCGCAGAATGATAGCCGATACCAAATTCATTTTCAAAATAGCTAATAATTTAATAGATTCTCCTGCTTTATTAAGTCATTTATATTACACAGTACCAACTTATAATACCAAAATATAAAATAATTTTCACCTAAATTCGTGTCACACCAATTATTACCTCAATTCTCCTTTAAATAGATGCCTAAAAACATGTAATAATTTATGTAATCTCTCAGGGGTTGATGTTTTTTCTTGTTCCCTGAACACTTTTAGTACTAAGTTGAAATTGTATATAGCTTCGAGCAGTTCACGTTATTAGATTATAACATATTTTTGCATTTTCATATGTATTTTATAAGGATTACACGTGTTAGCATTTAGTCTTAAACTTAGTTTAGGTACTTTATATTTTTGTGTGAATACTTTTCTGGGTTTGTCCCGTTTGTATTCCATTTTTGTATAAATAAATAAAAAAGCACAACAGAATTTTTTCTTAATACATTTATTTCATAATAACATAACTAGGTATAAACATATTTAGTAAAAATAACAGAATAATAAACAGTGGTACTAGTATTTTATAATCGTTTTGGGTCCCTTGTAATATTTGGTCTTTCATTTTATATCGCCACATACACTCGATTAGATCGCAGTTTTTATGAAATTTATAATGTTCCTCAATGGGAGAGTCCTCAGATCTCCAATCAAATATCTCTACCCCGTAGTAATAGCATCGACTAGAATCCTCAATCATCAGATAGTAAAATCCACAGATTGCTAATATTTCAGGTGATAATTTTCCTGTCCATCTTTTAAACGAGCGTATTCTTTGATCGTATGTTCTATAAGAAATATTGTCAATTTTCTTATCAAAGGATTCTGCACACATTGTTATTAATTGATTAAAACTGAAATATTTCACAGTTGTGGACCTTAATATACTCACAATTGAGGAGGTAGTTACCAATTTTCTTGATCCTTAGACCACTCGTAGAGAGGGATATCCTGGTGACCCCATGCGAAACTATCGAAAGAGTTTGGAATCTTATAGCGCTTATCGTCGATCGACGTAAGGGCTACTTTATTAACGAGCTCCGTAAAAATATTGTGTGACCTAGATCTGAACAAATACATACTACAAAAAGTTTTAGAGTTATTTTCAACAACATCCTTGTAATGAGTCAAATTCAATTGTTTATTAATACTACTTTTTTTAATTCCTTTCGCTTTTTTAAGTAACGGTTTTTTAGTTTTAACACAATAAGCTTTAGCACCGGTGTCATAAAAGCTTTCTATGGGTTCGCCAGCATATTCGTCTTTAAATTTACCTACTACAGCTTTTGTTATTGGCATGTCGTGTATGTTATTGGGTTTGTAATTTGAGGTGTCAAAGTCTTCGATATGATGTTTAATATCTTCATATACATTTTCAGTCTCGTTTTCCAAGATAAACGATTCAGTATATGTGTACAGTAGTGTAACCTTTTCTTGATATAATGGTTTTAAGAAATCGTAAAAGAAACTATACATAACCGTTTTAGATATGTCTAAAATAGAGAATCCTGCGTACACGGGCTTATCGTAGTTGATCAAAACTTTTTGCATGTGAATAGCAGCCAAGTTTTCATTATACACAAATGAGTCTTTAAAATATGGTTTTGCAATAAGGTTTTCCGCACCGTCCTTTCGTACATTTTTTGACCACTCTGTAACCAACACAATGTCAGTTCTTTTTTCAACATTTTCCATCGTCTTCCCGTATATACTGTTATTACCCAATTTATACGTCATTCTTTCAAACTCGGTTTTAGATTCGTTTCTTAATTTTGTGTTTAAATCGATATACTTTTTTAGCCAAGGTGATTGAGTAAACTCTAAGATTCGGTGAATTTTAGTTAATTTTAGTCCATGTTGAAGGCACTGCTTAAGTAACATGTAATAAATCACGTACTTTTCCTTGTTTTTTAAATTTGGAATTAATTTTGAACATTTAGAATTAGGCGGTTGATAACTTTCAGGACAAAAAGGAAATTCACTATGTAGATCATGTAGCTCACCCGGGTAGGTCAGATCCACTTCTAAAACATACCCCTTATCAGACGTATCGGAAATATTTGTGACATTAAAATTTGCAATTTCTTGCCTTTCCGTACAGGTTATTTGCATTCACGTATAAAATATACTTATCGGGTTTAGACTTATCGTGATTTGGCATAAACCGATTATTTGCTTCGGATTTCCTACAAACACAGGTACTGACCCCTCCTCTTAAACTATCTTTAAAAAAATGTAACATGTTAACGTCCGTCAATAATTCTAAATTCGTTTCTGAGTGTAAAAGTAAACTGTCAAAACTATAATCGGAAAACTTACATAGGCCACGGGATCGAGAAGTTTTGAAATACATCTGCCAAAAGTAAAACGTCAGAATTCAAATAGATATCAGAATATTGCCCAATAGACTTACACTCAAACAAGTTCCATACCTTCTTTGCGCGTTCGTACTCTTGGTCACTAATATGTTCCTCTATCAAGTCATTATAAAATTGTTCTTTTTCGGGCAATGAGGCTTCTTGTAATTTTGCTTAACTATCGATATATGCATACGGAAAAACACCTTTTTGACGAATAAAATCGAACTGTTCCTTATCCCTAAAATATTTTGATATTTCCAAGCATTGCTCATCTTTTAAAGTTTCCGCAAGTTTTGATAAAGAATAGGGTAAAAATTGAAAAGAGTCTATAAACCTAATGGATAAAAATTTTTTCTTTTGTTTTCCAGTTTTTTTATCGAAATACAGACCTACCTCAAGAAACTTCTCAAAGGTAATATACTTTTCCTTATTTTGTGCAATTACTTTCAGCCGTTCCTTGTTCTGGCAAAGGTTTTTTATAAATAGATGGGTATCGTAATTTTTTAGGTTATGTAAGACAACAGGAATGAAATTGGGTATCTTAAAATTTAAGTTACACACTGAATGTGCGGGCCCCCGGTACTTCCCAGTCAGATGACAGTGATCCGCAACTTTTTCTTTCTCTGTTTCGATTATTTTTTTATAAATGTGACACTCCTTTGCATAAGTATGACGTACTTTTTCCAATTCACTTAAAGGGTTCATTGGTTTTTTGTGTTGTAAATGTTTATTATAAATAGAGTTCACTTCTCTGTCTAACATATTTATAAAAACCTTTGCACAATCAAGGCCCTGAAAAAGTTCAAATTTTGAAGCCTCATCGTCAAAAGAACACTTTATGTAATACGCGAAGGAATATGGAACATGTTCGTATTTGTTCAGCGTGTAAGGATGGTTTGCTTCCAAGTCATTGGTCTCATTATTTAAAGGTTTAAGAATACATTCGAAATCCGCGTAAATGACGAATGGAACTTCCATTTTTTTTTCAATATTAGTAAATTTCAAAATATTTCCTGGTACTGTGTTGCCAAATTTATCTATTTTATTTTCTATGCTTGGTAAAGTAACACGTATATGACCGCAGTCGTAAATGGAATGTTTGGTTAATTCTTCATTAGATGCAAAATATTGGAGACAGCCGTCACAAAAATATTTTTTTCCATTGTGTTTAGTTATTTGACTAGAAACTAACCTAGACAAATCGGAAATTAAACAATAGTGGAAATTCCCATCGTCATCGCTTATTAACAATAATTTAATGTGTTTATTTTGTTTGACCTGCGTATAATGTAAAGGCCCAATCACTTCATACTTGGATTTAAAATCTGTTTTTAGTTTTTCTAAGCCATAAACGTTAATCGATACATTATTTTGCAATTCAAATTTTGAGATATTAATCATTTTAACGGGAGTTTCAATACCTGAAATATCCAAGACATCTGCAAAATTTGGGTATGATGATGTTTCAAACTCTAATCCCGTAGGGGGTGCAAGGCTGCAACGACTGACCGGAAGAAACAAAATTCATCATTGTTCCTGATATTGATTATAGCACGTTTCATCCGAATTTCCTTGGGTAGTTCAATATGCGAAGAAGCTCTGAGGGGGTTGTATTTATTAACGTTAACTTCCAAATTAATAATGTTGATCAAGCTCCATCCTGTAAAAGACAACTTTTAGAACTATGTTCAAAACAGAGATCTTACCTTAAAATTTAAAATAATTTCTTTTTACCTGAGTCTCTTTCTGCCATTTCGTCAGTTTTTACGTCGATTATCTTGCACATATCTGCAATATACTGGGCTAGGTCCGAAGTTTGACAGAGTGTTTCAAATCTAGTGTTAAAAGACTTTACACTATGAATTCCATTAACGGGATTTACATATAGTCCAAACAACTCCAAATTTGATTTAATGCACGTATGTTTTTGTACTTCTGCTCCTAATAAGTCCATCACTTTTTGAAATATGTCACCAAAAAATGTATTCACGTTAATATGGTGCCCCTCAGGTTTGATTCAGTAGGATATGATTCTTCCTTTAAAGGCCGCCTTAATCGTTTCAATACCATTTTTTGAAAATTTTGCAACATTATTTTTATGTTCGTTTGTGCGCAGATGACTCGTAAATAACATTGTTGCGCAGAATTTTTTACAATCGGCACAATATTTCGATGTTGGTTCTAAAAACAAATATATAATTTACAGTCTTGCAAAAGCGGAACATTATATTGCATTGACTCTTATTATCAATACAAATATTATTCTTACCTGTTTTCTTAGAAGTTTTCTGCCTTTTCGCTTTTTTCATCTCATTCAACTGTGATTTGTTCCGATCACAGGACTGTTTCAAGTGACGCAGTAAACTATCTCTTCTGGTAAATGACTTCTTGCAGGTGATACAAACGTACGCCATTTCCTTTTAATTACAATTTGTAATAAATACAACTTAATGAACCTCTGAGTAACCAGTTTCAATTAACTAAGAAATATCTTATATGTTATCTTTTAATACTACCGAGGGTGTGTGAGGGAGGGAAACTATAATTAGCAATTAATTAACTATTGAGAAAAATTCTGTTCTATATTGTTTGCGCATTTTTCAAATACTTCCACTATTCGATTCCATTTCTGTCTTTCCCTTAAGGTCATATTATCCGTACGATACTCTGAAAAATCTGTTAAACATACGCGTAAACTCATTAAAGTAGCTTTAATTTTACGTTTTTTCCTTTGTACTTCATCTTTACTTATCTCTGATTTTTTAATTGAAAAATTTTTATCTTTAGTTTGTGTTCCTACGTTCAAAAGATTAGTGTTTGTTTGTACTGAAACGGAATTAATTTTTTTTCTTTTTAGAAGCATTATTTGACACTATACCACAAGGAGTTAATTCATTAGGAAGCCCCTCAAAATTACTAGCAAGATTACCTAAACTAGCATTTTTTGACAAGAGATCTTTAAAATTGCTGGCTGTTGATTCTAAACCTTCCTCGGCCCTAGTTACTTCTGGTTTAAAAATAATTCCTGATTGCTTTTGTAATTCTAACAACCCATTACCCTCTAAATCTGTTTGCCCTATGTTATCTAATTCATCTACAATTTTTTTAATGTCCTCTGCAGAATATAAATCTTGATCAAATATATCATTATTCAACACCGGAGATAAACAATTAAACATCCTGTTTATACAAGAATCAACAATAACCTTTTGTACCGGAATTATAATATTTTGTAATACCTTAATAACTGGTTTTACTGGGTTACACGACGAGGTATTCATTACACACACGTTTGGTAAAGATATCAAACTATACTGACTATTTATAGGATTAACATCATAGTCATGTTGTCTGCGGAGATTTCTATTTTTTATAGTAGACAGACAGCACCGTCTGTGAGAAAGTGAAAGGATCGATGCACCCAAGAGGTAAGTCTGCTAATTATACAAATCACAAATTTCTCTAATCAAAATTATTAAATAATCTGTGTCTTGAAATATATTTTTATTGTTATTCTAATTGAGTTTTCAAAATAAGTTTTCCACCGCGTTCTTTAATAAATTTCTTGCAGTAACTATTTATAAGGGTTGTTGTTTGTCGATAAGGGCATGAATCTAATCCTTCCTATTTCCCCCCCTTTGTCTCTAAGGGTATATTCTGTTATTTTTTTTATATCTTCTCTTTGTCCCTGTTTAAAAGATTTCCTTTTTTTGTGAGAGAGAGTTGTTATGCTAAGTTAAATAATAAAAAAAACAAAACAAAAAGTGTTCCTTTTGACCCTGTTTGTCTACTATATATATGGCTATTTGTATTCAATAGTTAGTTACAAGCAGTTTTTCTTCTAAACTACTAATACTAAAGCAATATATCATTTACAAATTTACAAATCATGTATACGAATTGGGACAAGTATCCCAAATTTATGAGTTGGAACGGGTTTGCCCTAGTTCCTGCGGCCGTTGATGCCCCAATTCTGAGTTGGGACGACTGTCCAAATCACGTTCACTGGAATGGGTCAGCACTCGTTTCTATAGAGGACACAATTGACCATAGCTGGGATACTGCACCACAATGTTCTACCTACGATCCGACCACCTATGTGATGGAAAATAATATAATCAGTCAGATGCCCCCGAAATTGAGTAAAACCAATAAGAAAAAAATTCGGGTGGCAGAAAGGATTCGGATGTCCAAATATAGGTAAATATAACTATTTTATTGTGTCCTATACAGTCCGAGGTATTACATAAAACATAATCATTTAATCCTTCTTAGTCATAAACCAACTGTGACGTCAGCCGCTCCCATTGGTCTAATCTTGAACGATCCAGTCGCTCCCATCGACCAGGTCTTGCCGTTCCAGTGAATTGTAATGTCGATCCCCTTGAATATCCCGCAGACGCCACCCAAGCAATCCCGCTAGGCGAAAATTTCGAAATATATTCTATAGATATAATGGCAATAAAACAAATTACTTTAATGTAATCTTTTATTTCTCTTTTTTTACAGTAAGTACATAAACATAATCATTTACTCTTTCTTAGTCATTTCGAATTAAAGCAATATTTTCTTTTAAGCCTATTATTCTAAATTCGAGCATTAATTAAATATTTAGGAAGAATACAATTAAAGCCGGCGTCCCATGCATACGATTTCCGACGGTACGATGATCCGACAGTGCTCCCATTGGTGGAAAATTTTGGCGGCAAATTTCATCCGAATATTTTTAACAATCTACGATGCATCGTACGAGCTAAATTTAGCTTAACTTTTATCCGATGTCGGATGATTTTTAACCACACTTTTCTCGGTTTATTGTTTGTTTGACATGTTTATTCATTATTAATTTTGGTGGCATAATATCAAAAAAAAATCTGTTCTATTGTGATACTTAAACCACAGGAAACTGTAAACTATCTTACACTAACTACTTAAGTAAGGTTAAGTTAATGAAAAATGTATTCTTCTTTTTGACACTCTTAATAGAGATTTTAGACACGACAAACGAATTCATGGGATATGTAAAATATTTTCGTACGAATACCAAATTGTTCTCGGATATCGGACGTCGGAAATCGTATGCATGGGACGCCGGCTTTTGTCGCAAAATTATACTGTGACATAATTAAAAGGATTAATCGAGGTCATGCTGATGTAAGATCTTCGCGGTCTGGGTGAAAGCTGATCCGTTAGACGTCGCAGCGTGAAATTCGTACAGTTAGAGTGTGCACTCTCAAGCGATAATAATAGATAGGGGAGTGAGATATCTGTTTTGAACTCTCAAGCATATTGAGTGAAATGAGTAAATGAGGGTGTTTGAGCTCTCACAAATATAATTGATCCGTTAGGCGTCGTAGCGTGAAATTCGTACGGTTAGAGTGTGCAATGGAGGGTCTGCTCTCAAGCGAATAATAATGGAAAGGGGAGTGAGATAACTGTTTTGAACTCTCAAGCATATTGAGTGAAATGTGGCGTTTGAGCTCTCACAAATATAATACTCACATATAATTTAATTTAAACAACAAGAAACAATACACGTTTTTAAAAAAAATTTATTACATTTCTATTATCAAGCTCTAAAAATCGGATCGCCAAATGCAATTCAATCGTGTGGTTATTTATGAAGGTTGCTGTTGGGGAACAGCCCTAAAAGTTGCAATGAGTTGTCCAAAGATGGACTGTTTAGTTTAGTTGCAACATAGTAGGCGTAACATGTCAAATTTACGATTTCATTCATAACATAGTAGGTATAAGAGATGATGTAATTTGGATCGGCCCCAGGGAAGCGGCTGGCTACCACTGTCACGCTCCAATTTTGTTCGCTGTAAAATGCGCCCACTGGATTGGCGGAAGCTTGGCGTCGGCCAAAAAAGATGAATGAATCGTGTCATAGGGTATGCGTGCAGCGGCTCCAGCCGCTGCATTGGGCGCTGATCAAGAATTAAGAGTCACTGTTGATTGAGCAAGAAAGCTAGCAACACGTCCCGTCAAAAAGGAATAACCAAAGTTGGTTGTTAGCGGTCATTTTACTGTTTGTACCAAGTGGTAAATCTTTAGGAATGTTAGTGTACTAATTTCTATGTAAAAAGTGGAAGTTTCACCCTAAGTACGGGTACTAAGTGTGCATATCTCTGTGCAAGAAGTTATAATGTGTTAATTTCGAAAGTATGTTAAATAGAGTTATTTTGCTTTACCACGAGTTTAATTTCCAATCGCAATAAAAACGACCAGTGAGTCACACGCCTGTGGAAATATACCACAAAATTGATTGAACGTAAGAGGAAATAAAGCCCTGCGTTTCAACATGGTCCTTCGAGCCGGATGTTGGAAAATTGAATAAGTGCGAAAGTAAAATTAAAGTAAAAAATTAGCAGGAAGAGGCAGTAAGAGACTTCCAAACCAGTGAAAGTAGTGAAGTGAAAGTTAAGTGAGTGTCGACAGAGAGACAGCGGAAGGTAAAAACGTTACATGTAGAAATTGTAGTAGTATTGTTGTTGATTGATTCTAGATTTGTTAGGAGCATTACACTTTGGTAGCCAACATTAAGGTAGTGTTGTGTTCGACTTCACCTCTGTGTAAGTTGTGTTGCTAGTGTGAGAGCAAAAGTCATTAAAAAAAAATAAAAAATGGAGCCTTCAGACGAGGCAGTTAATATAATTGAACTAAGCGAGTTAAAAAAGAAACGTGGGGTGGCAAAGGCTGCGATCACGAGGATTCAAACATGGTATAATACTAATAAAAAAGACAAAGAGACACTGAAGCAAGTTATATCGCGAGAGGAGACGTTGAGAAAAGCGTACGGGACGTACTCTGATTTACAGGATAGTATTGAATATTTAGATCCAGACGATTTAGATAGGGATGAAGTCGAGGGCAAATACCATTCTTTGGTGGCGGCGTTTAATGAAATATTAAGCGCAGATAATGCACAAGGTAGTGTAATGAGTAGTAATCAGGGGCAACATTATATTTCTTCGGGTGTTAGATTGCCAGATTTGAAGGTCCAATCGTTCGATGGCAGTGTTTCGGATTGGCGGTCTTTTGCAGAAATTTTTAAAGTTTTAATTATAGAGAACGCAGTTCTTTCGGATGTACAACGATTAATGTACCTAAAATCTGCACTCAAGGGCGAGGCTTTGAAGCTAATAGATTCTCTTGAATTAATAGGAAGTAACTTTCAGATTGCTTTTGACATTTTGCAAAATAGATTCGAGAATTTGACATGTGTGGTAAATAACCACTTCAAAACTATTTTAGGTGCGCCGGTGCTAACTAAGCCAAATTCAAATAATTTAAGGGAGTTCATAGCGAATAATACAAAGACAGTGGAGTCGTTAAAACAATTGCCGGTATCTCAGACTCAAGTTCTTGAATATTTGTTAGTATATATTATGGAAAATAAATTAGATTACGCCACAAAAAAAGCATTTGAGCTGGATCGTAATTTAAATAACTTACCAAGGTTAACAGATTTCTTTGAATTCTTACAACTTAGGTGTTTAGTGTTCGAAAATCTTTCTAGTAGTAGTGAACAACAAAGTTCACAGCCCAGAGGCACAACTAATAATAATAGAGTATCGTTTTTTGCTAGTCAACAGCAGAGCGATCAATATTGTTGTATTTGTGGCATTCCAGATCATAGAACATATGCGTGTCAAAAATATTTGGATTTAACATTATATGGAAGGCAACAGATCGTACAATCGAAGCGATTGTGTTTTAATTGTCTGGGTGCACACTCTGTCGCTCAGTGCAAATCACAAAGTAGATGTAAATATTGTAATTTATCGCACCATTCAACGTTGCATAGAAATGTGCCAAGAGGTAGTCCTTATGCAAGTTCGGGCACCGCACAAAAACAAAATTCTACGCGAAATGCAAATCTAGGTACCGTGCGAAACGGGCGATATTTCCAGAATAATAACGACAAAACCTCGTACAACGCGAACAGTTCAAATAATCAATCGTTCTTAAGGCCATCCGGGCAGTACAACTGGTCTGGGAATCGAACACACAACGTGTCAAGTTTAAATACGAGTACGGAGACGCCTAGTCCTCAAAATATCGGTGTACAAAATTTACAGGGTGAGTCAAGTAGGGATGCCCAAATAAGTTCCACCAAACCAGTGTCTCTTTCAGCATTGGCAAATGAACATTCTAACGTATTATTGGCAACCGCGCAGGTAAATCTTGTGAGCAAGAATGGGGATGTGATAACAGCGAAAGTATTGTTGGATAATGGAAGCCAAAGCTCGTTTATTACTAAATCATTAGTAGAGCAGCTACAGTGTGATGTTATTAATTGTAAATTAAATATTTCCAGCGTTTCACAAAACAGTTTTGTATGTACTAAATTGGCGAACGTTACTATATATTCGAAAACGCAGGATATCTGTTATCCAGTGGCATCGTGTATCATTTTGGATAATATCACGTACAAATTGCCGCAAATCCCTATCAAAGTAGAAACTTTGGATATTCCGTATAATTTACAAAGCCGGCTGGCTGATCCAACTTTTAATATTTCATCCGAGATCGACATGTTGTTGGGCGCTGATGTTTACTATTCGATTTTGAGCCAGGGGCAGTGTATTTTAGGCTCTAACAAACCTACTTTGGTAAATACCACACTTGGGTGGATTATAGCAGGGAAGGTACCTGCACATTGTACATCGCCGGTGAAAGGGCACGCTACGCAGGCAGGCGGAAGTAGTGCGTCATTTTTTTTGCAAACTCAAGACGTGGATAAGTTGTTGACAAAATTTTGGACAGTCGAAGAAGTGTCTTCAAAACCTATAATGTCAACTGACGATCAGTTGGCAGAAAGTATCTTTATTAATACTAAAAAACGTGTAGAAAACGGTTCGTTTCAGGTCAATATGCCGTTTAAAACTCCGGGTGAGTATACGAAACTTGGTGATTCGTTTAACATGGCTGAAAAGCGGTTCTCCTCGTTGGAAAAAAGATTTCAAAATGACCCTGCTCTGTTCAGGGAGTACAAGCACTTCATCGATGAATACGTGAACCTCGGACATGCGAAGTATGTGCCGCTTACATTGAAAACAAAAAATAATGAGAATAAGTATTTTATTCCGCACTTGTGTGTGATTCGTGAATCAAGTGCTACTACAAAATTGCGTGTGGTTTTCGATGCGTCGGCTAAATCATCATCAGGGTATTCGCTAAATGACGTTACCCTAAAGGGGTGCCAGGAGCAACCTTGTGATTTTTGGATAAATTATTTTTCTCGGTTTTCTAACTTTTCACGTCTGATACGTATGTTAGCCTTTATGTTCCGGTTTATACATAACCTTCATAATAAAGATAATAAGATTCAGGATGCAACTGTCACGGTTGGTGAGCTTGATAGGTCATACCAGTTCGTGGTAAAAAATCTGCAACGCCAGAGTTTTCCAATGCAACTTTCAGAATTAAAGAACAATCAAATAATTTCAGATAAGCAATTGAAGCATCTTAAACTTTTTTTGGATTCGAGCCAGTTAATTAGAGTGGGAGGCAGACTTGAAAATGCGGATATATCATTTGATCATAAGCACCCGTATTTATTGCCTTCACATAACGCGACAGTAAAGATCATGCTTAAGTACGAACATTTGAGGTTAGGACACGCTGGCGCTCAGTCAGTGCTGTCAAATTTTAGGCTACGGTTCTGGCCACTTAACGGTTTGAGAGAAACGAAGCAAGTTATAAGGAATTGTATCACTTGTACGCGATTTAGAGCTCTTCCAGCTCAGCAGATCATGGCAGATCTTCCTACAGATAGGGTGCAAGCAGCACGTGCATTTCAAAAAGTGGGGATTGATTACGGGGGCCCATTCCTAATAAGATCGTCTAGATTACGGAAAGCGCCGTACATTAAAGCATACATTGCAATTTTCGTGTGTATGTCAACAAAGGCTATTCACATCGAACTAGTGACTGGTCTGTCAACTGAAGCATTCATGATGACGTTGAAACGTTTCATCGCTCGTAGAGGTAATCCTACTATTATTTACAGCGATATTGCAACAAACTTTCAGGGGACGAGTAATCAATTGTACGATGTTTACAAGTTTTTCAGTAATGCACAAAATTGTAAGCCTTTTTTAGAATATCTCGCCCAAAATGAAATTCAGTGGAAATTCATCCCCCCCAGGTCTCCTCATTGGGGCGGATTGTGGGAAGCTGCTGTAAAAAGCACGAAGCATCATATTTTTAGACTAATGGGTACTTCAAAATTCACATTCGAAGACTTTTATACGATTTTGACGCAAATCGAGGCGGTGTTAAATTCACGACCATTATGCCCATTGACAAACGACCCTTCAGATTTCGGGTATCTAACACCAGGGCACTTTTTGATAGGGGAAAGTTTAACCGCATACCCTGAGCGCGATTTGACAGAAATCCACGATAATAGGCTAAATGGCAACAATGTACCAAAATTCAACAGATCTTTTGGAAGCGATGGTCGGTAGATTATCTCAATCGTCTGCAACAGTGTCCTAAATGGTTAAAAGTTAGTAGAAATATAGTCCCAAACGACGTGGTGCTATTACGCGAAGATAACGTACCTCCGTTGCAATGGCCGCTAGCGAGAGTGCTGGAAGTGTATCCTGGAAAGGATGGTAACGTGAGGGTTGTAAAACTAAAAACAGCTGACAGCATTTTCACTAGGTCTATAGCAAAAGTGTCTCCTCTCATTTATGACCAGGCACATGTAAATACTGAACTTCATCACGACTAAGACAAACTACTTTTGATTATAGGTTACCGCACCTCGTGCGTGTGGCCATATTTTAAGTCTTAATCTACTCGATTACTAGTTTGTTGAATAATAAGTTTCAACGTACGTTTCATTTATAGTGGTTTATTTTACACAAGGTGTCAGTCCTTTTTTGGCGTGGTGGCCTGCCTTAAGTCCACTGGGGGTCGAAGGCTAAGACTCCCTGGGAAACCTAAACGGTTACATGATTTTTGCATTCTTTTTGTCGTTTTTGTTGGCCCTTCGCTCGGAAGGAGCGTCGTATGAGTTCGCACAGTTGGAAACTTCTGGCAGCTTTTTCAAGAACACACTAGGAGCGTCCCTGGTGTCAAAAGACTAAAGACGTGGACTACCCTGACAGTAGCGCACTGCCCTTTCGGTTCTGGGTTCCGGCGGAATCTGGTCCAACCTTTCGCTCTGCGGAGCATCTGTCACTCTGTTACTTCTCCTTCTTCCATTTCTTTCTATCTACTTTGCGGCTTCGGCACTACAAGACACGAGTAGTGCTGTCTATCACTACCAAGTGTCATTTCTCTGGGTTGGGGCGGGTAAGGGGTTGTTGAGCCCAGTTCAGGGGAATTATCAGGTCTTCTTCGGGTGGGGATTCGGGAAAATTGTGAGTGTGTGACGTGGGGTGCAAATTTACGCCTTGTGCTTCATGTTACTAAGGTTTAGGGGTGTCTCATCAGTAGCGCCATTCGCAGTATTCGACTCCAATGTCAATACTTAAAGTTAGGGGTGTCTCACAGTAGCGCCAGTTCAAAGTTTAGGGGTGTCTCATCAGTAGCGCCATTCGCAGTATTCGACTCCAATGTCAATACTCAAAGTTTAGGGGTGTCTCACAGTAGCGCCAGTTCAAAGTTTAGGGGTGTCTCATCAGTAGCGCCATTCGCAGTATTCGACTCCAATGTCAATACTCAAAGTTAGGGGTGTCTCACAGTAGCGCCAGTTCAAAGTTTAGGGGTGTCTCATCAGTAGCGCCATTCGCAGTATTCGACTCCAATGTCAATACTCAAAATTAGGGGTGTCTCACAGTAGCGCCAGTTCAAGAAAGTTAGGGGTGTCGCTGCGGAATGCCAACGTTTATGTGCAGCTCAAAAGGAGCTTGCTATCTGGACCTCGTGTGTTCAGTTTTAAAATGAATTTTATGGCAGTGCTCGAAGCGAGCTTTCAAAATAAATTTCGAATATATTCTTCAAAGAATATCAAAGTCATTTAACACAATATATGATTCGGTAAAAATGTGCCAGTTATGAAAAATAGGACATTCAATCTGTGCAATACGGACGGGTAGGACGGCTGTACAGAACTTTAGGTTCTTTTCAATATTAAGGTTGTTGTGAAACCCATTGTACAGGTTTCAATAGGATACGGGTCACTTACGTTCATATTAAGTGACAAAATTATGTATGTAGGTAAGTAAAGGTATGCTCTACAGCTTAGTGCATTTGTTCATCCGATGTCCAGGATGGTAAAAAAAAAAACAAAGGAAAAGAAAGATTTTATTTTTCTTTGAGACTTTATACACTTAGGTCAAGTGTACGGTTATGTCAAGTGGGTCCAGTAAAAGACAATGAACATTTGCGGAGTCGAGATAACTTTGACAGTGTTTGGAAATACGAGGGGCATGTGATGCATGAAATCGTGTGTCATGCTGAACAATTTTGTGTGACCTTCGGTCATATTGTAAATATTTTAGTATAAGTTATGAAGTTAAGAAAAATGGTTATAGTTAGAGCTGCATGGTTGCGTTGCACGTGGCACATGCGCAGCTCTCTTTCTGAACATGGGGTATTTGACTCAGATCATGAGACGATGTAGAGTCTACAACCATATTGATGGTCATGGCTGTTAACGTTTATGTAATGTTGGTTGTCGTTGTTAGGTTAGGTATAATGTTGGATACCAGAGTGTTAATTTCTAAGAGTAGATTGTGTAGAAAGGGGATGTACTACATAATGTTCGATTAAATTGAATTGAATCACAAGTGCTTCAATGTGGGGGAGAATGTTGGGGAACAGCCCTAAAAGTTGCAATGAGTTGTCCAAAGATGGACTGTTTAGTTTAGTTGCAACATAGTAGGCGTAACATGTCAAATTTACGATTTCATTCATAACATAGTAGGTATAAGCGATGATGTAATTTGGATCGGCGCCAGGGAAGCGGCTGGCTACCACTGTCACGCTCCAATTTTGTTCGCTGTAAAATGCGCCCACTGGATTGGCGGAAGCTTGGCGTCGGCCAAAAAAGATGAATGAATCGTGTCATAGGGTATGCGTGCAGCGGCTCCAGCCGCTGCATTGGGCGCTGATCAAGAATTAAGAGTCACTGTTGATTGAGCAAGCAAGCTAGCAACACGTCCCGTCAAAAAGGAATAACCAAAGTTGTTTGTTGGCGGTCATTTTACTGTTTGTACCAAGTGGTAAATCTTTAGGAATGTTAGTGTACTAATTTCTATGTAAAAAGTGGAAGTTTCACCCTAAGTACGGGTACTAAGTGTGCATATCTCTGTGCAAGAAGTTATAATGTGTTAATTTCGAAAGTATGTTAAATTGAGTTATTTTGCTTTCCACGAGTTTAATTTCCAATCGCAATAAAAACGACCAGTGAGTCACACGCCTGTGGAAATATACCACAAAATTGATTGAACGTAAGAGGAAATAAAGCCCTGCGTTTCAACAGTTGCCATTAAAAAAAAATTCGAGATGGCGTCGTATCTGTCACTTTTTGGCATCTGTCGGATTTGACTATAGCGTAGATCGCTTGCTTACGGTACATTATGTTACTGTGACAAAACCTAAGGTGTTTAGCTTAGAAGGTCTATTTATTAAAGGTGTGAGACACTTAAAAGACAATATCGATGGAGGCAAATTAGGAACCCTCGTATTTCCGTAACGCCTGAAAATAGATATCAACAACTATATGGTTTTAGAGTCAGATCGCCAAATGATATTGAATCGTCCAGTTATTTATTTGGTTTGCCATTTAAAAAAATTCAGAATGGCGCCGTATCTGTCACTTTTTGACATCTGTCGGATTTGACTATAGCGTAGATCGCTTGCTAACGGGAAATTATGTTACTGTGAAAAAAACTAAGGTGTTCAGCTTAGAAGGTATATTTATTAAAAGGTTGAGACACTTAAAAGACAAAATCGATGGAGGCAAATTAGGAACCCTCGTATTTCCGTAACGCCTGAAAATAGATATCAACAACTATATGGTTTTAGAGTCGGATCGCCAAATTCAATCGTCTAGCTACCTATGAGGGTTGCCATTTAAAAAAATTCAAAATGGCGTCGTATCTGTCACTTTTTGACATCTGTCGGATTTGACTGTAGCGTAGATCGCTTGCTTACAGGAAATTATGTTACTGTAAAAAGAACTAAGGTGTTCAGCTTAGAAGGTATATTTATTAAAGTGGTGAGACACTTAAAAGACAGAATCGATGGGGGCAAATTACGAACCCCCGTATTTCCGAAACGGCTGAAAATAAATATCAACAACTATAAGTTTTTGGAATCAGATCGCCAAGTGCAATTCAATCGTATGGTTATTCATGAGGGTTGCCATTTAAACAAAATTCAAAATGGCTTCACATCTGTCAAATTTGTAAATCTATATATTTTTCGACAATAAATTCGGCTTCCTTATCGAAAATCATTGAGAAATATGTAATTTGTTTTTTATTATAGTTACCTGGAAAATCGCCAATCGGGTGAGACACTTAAAAAAATGCCCCTGTACATACACCATCTCAGTTATTATCATTTAGGCAGTGCTTTAAAAACGATCTGCAAAAATTAATTCCGTCAACTAATTTTATATTAATCCAGAACTTCTCTTCCTATAGTAGTTTTAGTGATATTTTATCTGCATGCAATATTTTTCTTACTAGTCCTGTTTCGGTGACTTCAGCAGAAAGATCTTTCTCAAAATTAAAATGAATAAAAAAAAATCTAAGAAACACAATGGGAGAACAAAGGTTATTAAACCTAGCGCTTATTGCAATAGAAAAGCAAACTGCTCGCAAAATAGATTATCAAATATATCATTTGCACAACTAAAAGCAAGGAAAAAAAAACTTTGTAATATGATAATTCTACTTACTAGTTAATGTGTTAAGGAATTTTTATGTTCTGTTTATGATTTGTTATATATGTTCTTGCTTTATTCTATTTGTTTTCCATTTTACAAACCAGAATAATTGAAAAAGAATTAATAGTATGTTTTATTAAAATAAGCACTTACTTTGAATAATGTCCCCAAAAGTATTTTTTTATCTTAATTTAACAGTGCACATGGCAAACTCAAGAATTTGCAAAAATTGACCCAAACTAACCCAAATTACCACGAACCACGGCCAAACCTATTTGTTTTTATCCGCGGCGTTGTCGCCTTGCAGGTTGCAATCCATGAGAGGCCCGGGTATAGTCACAGGAACACAGACCCGTAGCTACATTGTTACGTCACTGTAGTATATAAGAAACTAATATATCCCTCCAAAAACAAAGAGTAACTCATAGTTGGGTTACTCTTTGCTAAAAATTGCCCCTTTAGGAACTTGAGAAATACATTTCGGATAGATTCTAAATATTGGTGCTTCTAATCATATTCATTTTAATATGTTTTAATTTTGAGTAGGTAATGTGACTGTTAGGCCAAGCGCGCACTACTATTTTTAATCACACGATCTTAAAATCGCAGTCACCTATGTTGTTCCTCACCCTATTTTTGTTCGTATGTGCGCACAGTAAGTTATATTTCTATGTATTACATCTCTGCGACAAAATTATCGCACGATTAAAAATCGTAATGCCTCTCAACTTATATATGTAAAATATAGCTAATTTACTTTTAGGACACACAATCGAAAACAAACATTTTATGATGGTGAACCCAACCATCCAAAAGGTATATGCCATCTGCCAATGGAGCCAGCATTTTGCTCCCATACCAGAAAGGTATTATTCGTGTCTTTATTCATAATATTTATTTTAAAGATAAAAATTAACTTTTTTTACTGGGTGCTGATTTTTAGGTTATGCTTGAGACAGGTAAAGATGTCGGCATTCATCTCATTGATGGTGGTACTGTGGTCGCTATAGAGGGACCCAGATTCTCAAGTAAGGCTGAAAGTAACCTGTTTCGAAGTTGGGGGGCTCATGTCATTGGAATGACTACTGTGCCTGAGGTAATAATATTATATGCCCATATTTCGCTTACTTAAACGCATTGTCGCCACAGGTTTAAGACATTTAATATATAATAAGCTTGTAGTTTTAGGTTTAAGATTCAATTTGTACTTGAAAGCGATTAAAGATACCTGCTAATCAAAACGTCGTAACAGAAAATAAATCACGGACAATACTAGTCCGATAAGGACCTTTTAGGCAACAATTCGAAGCCCGAACTCACCCATTTTCTTGCGCCCTTTTGGCATAAGGTGTATTTATGATTCTGTTGCTATAAGAATATGTTAGTGTTCATCTTCCCTACGGGATTATATATTATACACATATAATACGCCATTACTGTTGAGTTGTTGCCAAATATCAATAAATCTACACAGAATTGTGCCGGTATGTTAGTTCTATATCTTTTGGACAAAGTGTTTTTCTTGATTTATCATGGGCATATTTTATCGTAAATCTTGGATGTATTAAAATGCGAATTACATAGGTTGCGTTCATCAAAAGGTAGCACAGGTTATACTCTTTAAAAACACGTATAATAACAACTAAGTAAAACTAAGTTTTTTAAGATTTTTCACGTACATTTGTATATTACAAACATGTTAATCCTTTGATAATTTTTTCAAACAGCTTTATGTAATTTGTCGACAACCACTTCCATAGTGAGAGACATTATGATTAATCGAATGATTTAAGAAAATAATTGCCCCAATAGCTGTTATGCACGAATCATCCCATTTGTGGAGAAACTGACGCGTCTCTGACATAACCAAAAAAGGGTGGCTAGTGGCTGTACAACATCGCCCGAAATAAACTATAAAAATGTCAAGGGTGATTCAAGTTAAATGAAACTTCGCTTTAAATATAAAATAAACAAATGTTACAATGGTTGAACTTAATACTATAAACTATTTTTTACATGACGGACTAATAATAAATTTGGGCGAAATAAACAGGTTTAGGGTAAAATTTAGAAAGTATTTTTAATATCAAAAGTTATACTCTGTGAAACAATGAATCAAAATAAGAACATAAAATATCTGTCACGTCACATAACAAAAACACTAAAGTTGGATGTCACTGTTAATGTCAATGGGAAGCAATAAAAAAAAAGATAGTTTCTGTAACTTAGCAATTTAAACAATGTTTTTGAGTTGAGTAGATCCAATTTTGACTCCAAATAAATCAATTAGGGGTTTAAACCACCAAGCTATATTGGTGTTTAATATGTCTACGAGAAACTGTTCGTCCTTTAATATATTTTAGATCTTACCTGGCTCTGCGAACTTCGTATTTTTAAACGCTTCAATTCTACAGTCGGCAACTGTATTCACGAACACGAGTTATACAGGGTCGTTGGTATGTATGGAAACGGTCGATTATTTCTTGAAGTATAACAGTTAGCAAAAAATATTTTGGACAAAAGTTTTAGGGTTTTTCAAGGTCTATTAGAATTTTGAAAAAATAAATATACAGGATGAGTCAAAAAACCGCAGAGAAGCAAAGTTACTTTTTTTTAAATGGAACAACCTACATCTTAGAATATTTTTGAATTTTGCATGAAATAGCAATTATTTTTCAATAAGTGCGTTATAAGTCTAAACCTAATAATTTCCGAGATATCGACTTTTGAAAAATTACATTTTTTGAAATTTGACAGCTTCTAGGCTTCTAACGGTACGTCTTTGAGTAAAACGGCTTACATGCCCCTATGTTACTTTTTTATTATTTTCCCAAAAACATCAACTTCCGGTTAAACCGGACGTACTGTATTTCCGGCATTTGGGTTACATCCGGTTTAACCGGAAGTTGTCACTTTTCGGAAGATAACAAGAAACTAAGATAGGGACATGTAAGCCGTTTTACTCTTAAGACGTACCCTTAGAAAGCTAGGAGCTGTCAAAGTTTAAAAATGTCATTTTTCAAAAGTCGATATCTCGGAAACTTGCTATTTTATGTAAAATCCAAAACTATTCTAAGATATAGGGTGTTCTATTTAAAAAAAAAGTAACTTTGTTCCTCTACGGTTTTCCGACTCATCCTGTATACTTTTTTTTTTAATTCTAACAGACCTTTAGAAACCCTGAAACTTCTGTCCTAAATATTTTTTGCTAACTGTTTTACTTTAAGAAATAATTGACCGTTTCCATACATACCAACGACCCTGTATATATAAATAACAGGAGGGTAGTCTTGACTGACTAGTTGAAAAACAAGTGTAGTTTCTTGGGGATTCAGTCGCGTTTGAGCTTGAAAAAAAAACTCTTTCTACTACGCCGAGCTTTCAAAAATGTTTATTTTCTTTGTCAAGGCTACAAACATATAAATATATATACAGTGTGTCCGCTTAAATTCTGTACATATGAGAAACTTTTTTAATATTAATTTTACGAAAAAAAGTTACTCTTTATAAAAAGTTTTGCTTACTGGAAAAATATTATTAGACTATTCAAACTTGAGATAGTATGTACAGGATGATCAAAAAGTAAAAAAATCAAAATTGACCTACGAGAAAAGTACCCTTAATTTTAATTTTAGAGCAAAATGGAATAAGAAAATGTTGATTGGCATTAAAAATTATATCTGTTTCTACTCTTAGTAGACTATTATTAAAAATAAAAACATTAATAATTGTATTTATTATGCAATTCAAGCTAATAAACATTTATCAATTATATTTATTCAAAACGTAACCTTTGATTCTTTATCCCTGTTTTGTCGTAATTTTATGACGCATTTAAATAATTGATAGAAACATGATAATTTATTTTGGAAAAATACAATTATTATAATAATTAACATTAAAATATGAATTTCAATAAAAATATTCATTAACTTTCCCTCGCTGTACATTTGCCTCGACATATCCTCCCTCCATTTCAATACATTTAGCCGTTCTTGAAAAAATTCTCTTAAAACACTTGTAATCATGGCAGGAGTTATATTTGTAATTGTCTCTCTAATTACGCTCCCTAAATGGTCAGCATTTTGAAATGGCCTTTGTAGGTATACATTCTGTTTTAAGTAGCCCCACAAGAAATAATCGAGGGGGCTCAAGTCCGGAGACCTAGCGGGCCAAAAAAGGTCAGAATATCTATTGATAACTTTTCAATTAAAAAGGGTATTTAAGTATTGTCTTACATTCCTCGTACTGTGGCATGGTGCACCATCTTGTTGGTACCATATCCGTAGTCTATCGGGTATGTTAAGTCCATGAATAAAATTAAGCAAATAATTATTTAAAAAATGCAAGTAACGTTCACCATTTAAATTTTGTCGAAAAAAAAAGGTCCTATTATTCTATTTTTGTAAATTCCGCACCACACACTTGTTGTTGTGAAATTTGGATTAACGTCACTTCACCAACGACAATTTTGTGAACTTACAGTCCCGTTCGAGGCAAAGGTTGCTTCGTCGGTAAAAATTATATGTTTTGTCATGAAAGGATTATCTTCTAACTCTCCTTGAATTAAAAAACAAAAATCTAAGCGTCGCTCAAAATCACCTGGCTTGAAGGTTTGTAAGGCCGAAATTTGTTTTCATTTAATATTTTTGAAATCGTAGTTTTCCCTACATCATTTGGTAATGTTGTTGACCTTTTTCGCAATGATTTTTAAGGATCTTCTACTACAGACAACATTACTTGGTTCACAGTTTCATTATTTGCAACCCTTGGTCTGCGTTTCTTATTGTAGTTATTTTCCACACTCCAAAGGTCTTGAATTTAGTCGCTATGTTCCCTACTGTTGTAAAAGAAATAATTTTATCAGGAGATCTGTAGTTAAAAATGTTGGCAGTTTCCCGATACGTTTTGTAATTTTCACCAACAATTAAAATTATTTCAGTTTTATCTTGCATACTTAATTTCAACGGCGTATTTATCTAATTAAATATTCAAAACGATGTTTCAGACAAATAAATTCAGGTGGGAATTGGTGGCAAGATAATGGGCATGCCATTAATAATTAAGATTTAAATATTTAGGTTTATTTTCAATAATAGTCTACTAAGAGTAGAAACAGATATAATTTTTAATGCCAATCAACATTTTCTTGTTTCATTTTGCTCTAAAATTAAAATTAAGGGTACTTTTCTCGTAGGTCAATTTTGATTTTTTTACTTTTTGATCATCCTGTACATATTATCTCAAGTTTGAGTAGTCTAATATTATTTTTTCAGTAAGCAGGACTTTTTATAAAGAGTATTTTTTTTTCCTAAAATTAATATTAAAAAAGTTTCCCATGTGTACAGAACTTAAGCGGGCACACTGTATATAAGGAGAGTGTGAGCTTCACTAAGTACACGAGCACTGTCAGCAACAAAATATGTAATAGTCAGAGATTAGACCTTACTTAAAAACACATTATTTTGGGGATAAAAGGAAATACAGCGTTATAGTTCGACCGCAAGAGAGTGACAAGTTTTAATCTGACAACCGTAGTCATAACAACGCATTTCAATTGTTTCGTTACCGTGGCAACAATATCGACGCAACCTCGATAGGCTGACCAGTGGTAAGTTAAGTTTTATTTGCGCTTGTAAAAAGAAAAAATGATAAATTAAAAATATAATTCTGGTTTTGGTTTCCAACACCATTCTTTTCAATTAAAATTGCTTTATCCTCTTTCCTCTATTCCATCTGTTCCCTAATTTTATTAGTATTCTTGTTTACATTATCAAGATTATCTTTAATTGTAGTGTTTAGGTATTTCAATGATGTGGGATTAAAAGTATGGTATCTAATTCACCCATTCCTTCATGTATTTTAATTAATTCTTCAGTTAATTTCGATACTTTGTAAGCAAGAATGAATACTATTAACAGTTCGCCTTTCTGATATAGGTAGCTCATAAATTGATCGACCATTAAGAAAACTATTCACTATTTCTGCTTTAGTTGTATTTAAATTTTCAACATCCCTTCTAAAGGCTTTAATTTTTTCTTTTGCATTGATAAATACTACTTCCTTAATTTTTGTTATTATTTCGTTTATTCTTTCAATATTCACCTTTAAAATTATATTTTCATTTTTAACGAATTCTTCCATTGATTTAATATCTTAAATAAATTAATATTTGCATTCATATTTAAATCTGTACCCAAGTTCTTTATTTCATCAACTTTTTTCTCAATGTCTAAAATTTTTAATGAAATATTGCTATTCTTTTTTAAAGTTGTGTTTATATTTTCTATTTCTTCTTTATTTAAATATTCTATGGATTTTAAATCTGAAGTTTGTTGTGACATAATGTTGAATTGCTCTTTTAATGCTACTAATTTCTCATCATCCTTTTTGTTAACTATTAAGTGTATATTCAAAATCCTTTTAACATTTGTTGTATTCTTATTCATTCCATCATGGAGATCTTCGAAATTTTCGACCTCCTAAGAAATCCTACAGTAAACCACACTTGAAAATTTTTTAAAGTTTGTAAGATCATTTGTTAACCTTTTTTGAATGCCATCATTATTTAATACATCCTTTATATCAGTTTGTAATTTAAATAGTACCTTCTGAGTTTTTTGTTGTAAACTATCAAGGACACTTATCTGTTTCCCTGCAAGACCTACTTTAACCTCAGAATTTAATATTTTCTTGTCGATATTTTTTATATTTTCCTTGCTATAATTTTCTTCCTGTTTATATTTTTGTTTATGTTGTTACTTGATCTTCACAAAATTTTAGTTTTTTTCGTCACACTGTTAATATTTTCAACATTTTCAAGTGATCGTTTGTTTTGCACCGTTAATTGTTTTTTAAAATTTGAAAGTTTCAAGTGATTTTGGTTGCAATATTTAAAGTGTTCAACAGACTTTGTTTTTAATCAAATTTTTTGAAATATTATTGGTTTACTTCATTTTCAACTTTTTTCACGAGATCTTTAATTTCTTTAATATTTATTTTGGATTGTTTTGAACTGTGACAAATTTGTCGCTAGTCATTTTGTAAATGTTCTGAAAAAGGTGTTACATTCTCTCATATAATGACGTTTGCTTCCTTGAGTTCCTTAATAATTGAAATTAATTATTATGACCGGTATTACCAGCATTCGTCGGGGCCACCAATAAACGAAGTCTGTCAATAAGCTCGTTAACAACATCCCAATATACATAATCAGTATTGTTTTTATTAACTTTTAGAGTTAAACCTGACCTTTCTGTTTTTGAAGTTGTTCTCTGAACTCTATATGGAACCTTACGTCTCGTAAATGCTGAAATTCAGTTTTTTGCTGCTGAGGTAAGAGCTCTTGTTTTTGTTATTCCCTTACTCTGTAAGTATGGTTTGTATTGTTGTATTATTGTAACATATTTACGTGAACCATTTCCTTGAACTTGCTCCTCAGGACTATTATTCTCCTACGATATGCATTAGTTCGTGCTAGAATATCCATCTCCAAGTCTTTAGTACTATAACCCTTTGGATCCTTTTTAAATATCAATTCGTATAAACTGAGGGTGCCTTGATTGAGGTTATATCTTTTACTTTAATATTTTTCCCATTAATCTCCACAGGCTGCTGTGTTAGTCCTAAGAAAAAAAATTTTAGTTCAGTTTAGTTTCCAAATCATAAACTATGCCATAATGGTGATCAAACGTATGTTCTATATCCTTGACACCTTCATCAATATATTTACGAGGTAATTCGTGAAAGTCATTTAACCATTGTTAATACGCAGATTTGTCAACATTAGTTGGATTGCTTGACTAGTTTGCTCCAATATATCTGAAAGATTCCCTACCGTGGAATCGGATGATAAAGATAATGGCTCTGTTTCAGTTATAACGCTTGTTTCTTGTATGGTTGGGATATGACTCACTGACGCGACACTAGTATCAAATAAGGAGGGTATTTCTGTTGGTAGAACTGCGGTTTTCCCAGTTTTTCTTATGTTTTTTTATCCTTTGGGGATTAATATTTTATAAAATCTGGTAAATGACGGTTCCTCTTCTTTTATAACAACAGGTTCGATTTTCGCAATGGTTGAAATTAATTCTTGCGAAGGTTGTGTTATTGGTTATCAAGTTTCTTCGAGTCTCGAATGAGACTCAAATTCCGAATTTTTTAAAGCTTCATATTTTTTCTTAACTGCCTTCCTTGATTTAACAAGTTGTCTTGCTAATTGTTCATTTATGACTGAATATTTTGAAATAGCCGGTTTTGTCTAGTGATTCAATATCTAACTCAATTTATAGGGGAATCTTTATCTATTACCAAAAATCCAAACTTATCTCTCCAACTCAATAAACACATTTTTTTAAAATGATTATATGTCATATGTGATCATCATAAACATGTTTTAAATTTGTATTGTCTTGTTGAAAAATAACATTTAAATTTACATTGTCACGAATTAGCTGCTTAGGAATAGAAGAATATGTTTAACACAAATAAAAACAATCTGTGTTTCTATGTCTTCCATAACAAAAGTAATCCTTTACAATTGTCTGATTACAACAAACTATGTCGTTAAAAATTATTATTGCGTTTGGCATTACTTCTTGGGGTGAAATTATATATTCTTCATCCTCGCATTTGTAGTAACCAATTTTTTTTAGTGGCTTAAAAAGTGGTCTTAAATATTCGTACTTGGGCTGATATAAAGATTTTGAATAATTATATAAATTTTCAAATCGTAAACCTTTATAATCTTTAAGTAAACCAATTACAGCATTCTTTACTACAACCTGACGGACCAATTATAAAACCTCTTTTGCTATTTCGCTCAAACAACTTTTCGTGTTTTCTAAATTTATTTGTTGATGTATCATGATTCTTAATTATTACAGAGTATGGCTGTTTTTCAACTCTCATATTATATAAAAAGTACTTAAGTTCACAAACGTGTTACTTACAAGCCGACCATCAACAAAAGAGGATCTGATTTACTAAACACTCTTATCAATAACTACCCTTTAAATTACACCTTCCTGGTTACAATTTTTGTGAACCTGGGACAAAATTAGAAAAGAGATCATCAAGAGGCGAGGGAATAAGTTTATTAGACGAGGCTTGTAAAGGACACGACATTGCCTATTCGCAATCAAACGATATAAGAAGCAGGCACGTTACTGATAAATTACTATCTGAGAACACTATAGCACGAGTCAGAGCAAAGGACGCTAGTTTTGCAGAAAAGTGGCTGCGTTGGGCATCAGTGGCACTATGGAAGTTAGAAGAAAGTTAGGTATGGGTTTAAAAGAAAAAGACAAAAGGGCAAGGAATAACATTGTCTCAAGCCATTTCTCAAGCTAGAAAGTGAATTAGGGGAAAAAAGTTTAAAAGTTTACATGATGGCATTAAAACAGCGGTAAAGTCAATTAGGAAAAGTGTGAAGGTTAGAGCACCTAAGAGAAGAGTAATACCCATTCCAAAAAGTGGTGGATTTTACCACTTATACCATTATTTACGGGTTTGTCGGCTTTAGGTGCGCTTGGAGGAGCGGCTGCGGGTATCGCGAAGGCCGTGAATGATGCAAAATCTACTAAAGAAAAATTAGAAGAAGATAAAAGACTCAATAAAACGATGGAGTCTATAGCAGTAGATCAAAAAGGAAGCGGTCTCTATCTCAAGCCATATAAAACCGGATGTGGTTTGTATTTGAAACCCTATTCAAAAAACTGCTAAGAACCTCTGAAAACTCTTATCAATTACTATTTAATTAAATGCATTAAATTTTTACAAATTCCCAGTTTTAAAGCTATATATTGTAACGATACTCCCAAATCTTTTATTTTCTATTCGTATTCGTTCATAATTTTCTTTTTCCTCGTAAGAAACACGTAACATAATCTGTTAACCTTTTGACACAATGTCACTTCTGACGATTAATAATTCGTTCATAGTTTTCTTTTTCCTTGTAAGGAAAATGTAACCTAATCTGTTAACCTTTTGACAAAACGTCATTTCTGACAAATTCATGTAGAAATCCAATCTTTCCTGGTCCTCCTGTATAACAAACAATTTTGATAGCAACCGACGAGTATAAAAGGAGATGCAGCGCGATGGAAGATTGAAAAATTCAAATTCTGACAGCGTGTGTCAGAGAAGTAGTAATAAATCGAGCGAAAACTATTCAATTTAATAAGTTAATAAGTGTGAATAAAATAAACAAAGCAGTAAATCCAAGGATCATGAATCCACTAACTACTAAACCGACCAAACCCCCCATTCCACCGGGAGATTTACCACCATCTGACAACTCCTCTGAAGAGGAAGGACATGCAGATCCAACAATGCCTGACCCGCTGAGAGAAGAAATGGAAAGAAAAGCGGAACTACAAGAGAAAAGATGGACTAAAGCCCTGAAAGAACAACACGAGCAGTGGCAGCTAAAACTTGACCAAGCAATGGAGAGAATGAAAATTGAAAAAGAGGAAGCTATAAAGCAACTAGTTGATCAGAATAAACACTTAACTGAAATGTTAAACAGGTATGTGAGCCAGTCTACACATAATACACAAAACACACCTATCTTTGACACAATTACAATATACAAAGATAACTCTGACACAATTACAAGTAATAATTACACACAAGAAAACATGACAAAAGTGCAAATAAATGCCACTATTAACGAACAAAGTGAAATTAATGACGTAGACATGACAAACGATGTAGACATGACAGTAACAAACAAACGCAAGACAAATGCAGATAGTTCAGAAAACGATGACGGACAAACAGTTTACCAAAAAATCAACGACCAAAGAAAGAGACAAGCGGTGCAAAAAATAAAAAATACAGACATAAAAAGACAAAACACCAGAAAAACAGAGGAATTCCCAGAACTACCAACAACATCCCAGAACAAACAATTTGAAGACTTCACGCCGACAATAACATTGAACCCCAAAATAAACAAAACACAAACAAATAACAACAACGACAACGATGAACCGACAGAAACCGTAACTAAAATTAAAGTTCCACCAATAATACTAAGACAAAAAGAGCTTTACTCAAAAATATCTAGCTACCTTACCCAGAAAGGTATTAGCTTTGGTAATGCAGTAACTATACCCGAGGGAGTGAAACTTCATCCGCCAACCCCTCTGGACTACAAAAAAATAGTACAATTCTTTACGGAAAATAACATTTATCACTACTCCTTTAGATTTGCAGAGGAGAAAGAATTACATGTAGTTCTGAGGGGGATACTAGAATCATGGTCCGAGGAGGACGTAAAGTCAGACCTTGAGGACTTAGGTTTCAACCCCTCAAAAGTTATAAGGTGGAAACGCGCTGACGGCTCTGCCATGCCTCTCGTTCTGGTATTACTTCCCAGAAACGAAACAAGGATATATCAACTAAATTCAATAAATCATATTCGTATTCGGGTTGAAGCTCAAAGAGCCAAACCCCAAATTACACAATGTCATAGATGTCAGCTATTCGGACATTCACAATATAAATGCAACTCACCAATAAAATGCCTTAAATGCTCAAAAGAGCACATAGCAATTGAATGTCCGAATCCTGAGGCATTGAAATGTGCAAACTGCTCTGAAAAACACGCAGCAAACTCAAAAGACTGCAAACATCACCCGAATATGAAAAAGAACATTATAAATGACAACCTAAATGCGAACATAAATAATAACATCACCAGACCAAAAGCAAATCCCAACTTTAAATGGGGCGAGCAAAATAATGCAAATTTAAATCAAAACAACCAAAACCCTAACAATTCAGGACCAGAGGCATGGCAAAGTATATTACAAAAATCCATGCAATCCCTTTTGTCTAAATTCCAAGCACGGATGCAAGAACAAGTAAAAACAATGATGACGACATTAATGAATACAAATCGTTGATGGCCTTGCAGAATGAGACAGCATTTTTTAGCTTGGTCACAATTAATATTAACTCAATAAAGAGAAAGAAACTTGAACTAATCGATTTTCTACAAAGGTATGACGTAGATGTACTTTTGATACAAGAAACATGGTTAAAGGGCGAACGCTTCACGTGCCCCAACTACACAGTCTACCGAAACGACAGACTAGATAGACATGCAGGTGGAACCATGATTCTTGTTAAAAAATGCATAAATGCGCAAGCCGTGCCAGGTCTAACGAATTGTACCCACATAGAAGGTACCTTCATAAAAATTAAAATAAAAAAAGGATGGATTAAATTGGGTTCTGTTTACTGTAGTCCCCTAGTCAACTTTGGCAGGAATTGCCTGGCAAAAATATTTGACTGTGATAAATCAATTATCATAGGGGAGTAGTGATAGTTGGCCGGTTCTGCGCCATAGGGTCCTCCAATGTTAATTTTCGGAGGGATTTTTATGAGTCAGAACTGCATTTTTATCGCCATTTTAGGGCGTGGCACTTTTCCTGGAAGCCATCATCCTCTCTTAACCTAAGTGGAACCCAGCTACTATCGCCATCTAGTATCTGACGTCATAATTGCTCGCTGTAGATACAGGATCCGTCTTAACCTAAGTGGTGCCCCCTGATATTACCAACCTAACTAAACAACATAATGAATAAATAATAACAGAAAAAAAGTTGTGCAGTCAGCGGGGATTGAACCATGAGCCTCAGGGTTAGAACGTCAAAGCCTTACAACATACGCTACGAGAGCATATACCTTAAAACTGTTAAACAATGTTCGACAACGCGAAGCCACGGGAACACATCTGAACAGATTGTTGGAACAAAGGTCCTTAAGTGAGATTATGGTGATATTATGTTAATTTCGGAGGGATTTTTTATGACTCATATCTCCGGAACCAATGGGCCTAGGATATTGCGCATGCGTAGTTGGGGTCTATGAAATGGGTTCTGGCGCATGACTCGAAAATGACGCCTGTCACCTGTCAATTAAGAACTGTCACCTGTCAGATGTCACCTGTCAAATGTCAAAATCAACAGCTGATGTATGTCACGTGTTTAGGGTGACGTCATGAGTCGTTGAAAAAAAGAACGGGGTTGATCGGGTCAATAGGGCCAAAGTTAGTATCGCTAATGCCCTAACGGCAGGGGGTGAAAGATTGCAAATATATGTCGCGTGTTTAGGGTGACATCATAAGTCGTTTACAAAAAAAAAACAGGGTTGATCGGGCCAATAGGGCCAAAGTTAGTGTAGCTAATGCCCTAACGGCAGGGGGTGAAAGATTGGAAATACATGTCACGTGTTTAGGTTAGTTAAATTTATTACTAATTAACAATTCGTATCTCGGCTTAAAAAAATAATTACCTATAAATCACAAAAGTATTTTGAAGATCCCCCTGTATTTCAAATTTTATTATATCCTTCAAGCTCGGAGTGATTTAAATTAATAATTAATTGCTCTATGCTCTGATAATAAATCATTTTCGATTGTCAGGTCAAAGGATATGTTATTATTTTTAAAATAATGTGAAATTTGATAAACAAAGGTTAAAAGAGAGGTCAAAAGATATGTTATTATCGATTAAATATTATAAACATATTTGCGAATTACACAGCCGTTGGGATAAATTAAAGCCAAGCCACAATACACAATATCGCGAGCTAAATCAGTTCAGCCGATCGTCACCTAACACCTAGAACTAATTAAATCAGTTAACTAGTGTTTCTGTGTTGCGATAGTTTTTTAACACCTATTTGGTAAGTACTAAAAAGTTTTACTCCATTGTTAGGTTAGTTTAAACATAGCTATTTGTAGACTTTATCCTGGATTATGCGTGATATTTAAATACAACGTATCTACTTAAGTTTGCACCATATGGGATACTTTTTCAGTTAAATTTATTAGCAATTAGCAAGTTTATTATATAACAAGCAGATAATTTTAATTATTCCACGGAAAATTTTGCGAAACAAAATAACCTTGACGCGTGCGTTATTTATCACCTCGCAATTAAAATATTGTAGTCGGAAAATACGTAACTAGAATGCACATTATTTACGTAAATGCATATCCTGTTCAAGTCGCCGGCATATATAAATACGAGAGCCGAACGACGTTTAAGCAGTAGTTGACGAACAATAACAGCTAGCGAGTAGCAAAGCTAAAAATTCGATAGTGCGTGGAATAATTAAAATTTCTGGTGAGTACGAAAGTGTGTAGAAATAATTATTTGTTACTTTATATTGTAAATGTTATAGACATATTTATTTGTAACGTCACGTTTAATCGGTGAATAAACGCGATATTTAGATATAATACTAGGCTACATGGTTTTAGAAATTCGAAACGATTCACGGAAATTTCCTTTATTTTTAGAAAAAAATGTTTGCATGTGAATACTGCTCCCGCTCATTTACCCGGAAGGATAATTTGAAGCGTCATGGGGATTGTCGCACAGCAACCAAAAGCTGCGACACATGCGGAGATAGTTTCAAGTCTGAGGGGGCACTCCAACGGCATCGACGCGAGGAGCACCGAGCCTCCAAAAGACAAGCAGATACTCCGCATTCAACCATGGCGAAGCGAGCTAGACTTGACTTTCAAGACGGTAAGTTTATTATTTTGCTAAATATTAGAATAAATAAACAGTGTTAAATATTTTTAGCGGCTACGCAACATTGCAAACCCTGTAAACGGGAGGTTCCCGTCAGTGGCTGGGGTGGGCACGTTAGAACCCTCCAGCACCGGGAAAAGTGTTGCGTAGTGCAGGAGGAGGGTGTACAGTTGATAAAGACCTCGTTCAAAGGCCGTTTAGCTACCTATCGTTTGGATGGTACTGCGGATTCGACCAACGTAAAGAGATTTTTAGAAAATTTGAAAAATAAAACAGTAGCGTTGGTGAAAAGTAATGTCAACCTTCACTCGAACATTAAGGTTGGCATGGAGCTATTCGGCCGCTTCCTCCTGCAGTCTAAAGAAGCAATGGAAGTCAAGTCGTTTAATTCAAAGTTTCGGATTGTGAGCGGGAACACGGATTTGGAGGAGCTGTTTGCACAGTTTGCTGCAATTTTGGATAAGAAGGCCAGCGAGTTTGCAGAGAAAGAAAGTGGTATGTATTTATTTTTAATTCTGAAACTTGAACGTGGTCTAGTTTAGGCTAAATGTTAATTATGTCTCCTTGTTACAGGTTGGGCCTTGCAACAGCTCCTTCACCTAGAATTAAGTATCAATAGGTACAACCCCCTAAAGGCGTCTTCCTATATACCGCTACCAAAGACGATCGACGCAAAGAAAGCGGTACTCAACATTCAGAACAAGGATGAGAAATGTTTTACATGGTCAGTCTTAGCTGCTCTACATCCACTAAATCGGACTCAACATGCAAATAGAGTCGCGAACTACTTGCCTTTTGAGAACGAGTTGGATTTTACAGGTATAAGCGCTTCTCCTATGAAACTTGTCGATATTACAAGGTTTGAAGAACTCAACGATATTTCGGTCAATGTCTGCGGACTTGATAAAGTTTACGAGAACGGAAAAAATATCGTTGAAGTCGTTGGACCTTTACACTTTACCAAATCTCGCAGAAACAGACATGTAAATTTGTTATTAATTAGTGACGATTATGGAAATAATCATTACTGCTTAATAAGAAACTTGTCTAGACTGGTCTCAAGTCAATTAACAAAACATGAACATGTCAAATACTTATGTGATGGTTGTTTACTTCATTTTAGAACTAATGATAAATTAATAGCCCATCAGGCTCACGATTGTAAACACGTTTCGGTTAAACTGCCGACTACTGATTTGCGCAAGGATAAATACGGCAAAGACGTTTCCGAGAACGAGTTTAAATTTGAAAATTTCGATAAAAAATTAAAAGTACCGTTTGTAGTGTATGCGGATTTTGAAACTGTTGTTGGGCCTATTGAAATAGAGGAAAATGAGCTCTCCCCTAACCAATCTTACACCATCAAAACCCATAAGCATACGCCTTACTCTTTTGCCTATTACATTAAATGTTCTTTCGACGATTCGCACTCTCAATTCAGGACTTATAGGGGTGATAATGCTAGTGATATGTTTGTAGAGACGTTGGAAAAGGATTGTAAACGACTTTACAACGACTTTATAAAAATCAAAAAGCCGATGGCTCCTCTAACGCCTGAAGAAGAGAACGAATTTAAAATGGCTACTAGCTGCCACATTTGCGAAAAACCATTTAATGTAGGTGATGAAAGAGTAAGAGATCACGATAATCTCACATCAAAATTCAGAGGGGCAGCTCACTCTATTTGCAATGTCAACTTTAAAGTTCCAAAATTTATACCCATCTTTTTCCACAACCTATCCGGTTTCGATAGCCATCTGATGATTAAACAGTTGGCTACCGAACAGGAAAAGCTGGATGTTATCGCCCAAAATAAAGAACGTTACGTCTCGTTCACCAAACATATTTTGGTGGATACATTCAAAGTGGAAAAAGACAAGGAACAAAATGTATTTTTAAAATTACGCTTTCTCGATAGTTTCCGCTTTATGGCGAGTAGTTTGGATAAACTTAGTCAAAATTTAAAACCAGAACAATGTCGCGAAGTCAGAAAATATTTTCCAAATGAAGACGAGTTTAAACTTATTCGACAGAAGGGTGTTTTTCCATATTCGTATGTTGATTCTTTTTTAAAATTAAATACGACAGAGCTACCATCACATGAAGAATTTTATAATAGTTTAAAAAAAGAGGATATTTCTGTGGAGGAATACAAGCGTGCCTCGGCAGTATGGAACCTGTTTAAATGCGAGAATTTAGGTCAATATTCAGACATTTATTTTAAATCCGACGTGTTACTGCTAGCAGATGTTTTCGAAAATTTCAGAAATGTTTGTATGAATGTCTATAAGCTCGATCCTGCGCAGTATTTTACAAGTCCCGGTCTTTCGTGGGATGCGGCTGCGCTCTCTGGAAAAACCCAGATTACCCTGCTTACAGACATTGATATGATACATCTTCTGAAACGCGGTATTCGCGGTGGAGTCAGTCAGTGTAGTGTTAGGAAAGGTATCGCGAACAACAAATTTATCCCACATTATGACGCTTCTAAACCTACCTCTTACATCATGTACTTGGACGCTACCAATTTATATGGGGCGGCCATGTCTCAATATTTACCAACTGGTAATTTTAAGTGGTTGGAGGAGGCTGAAATTCAAAATTTAGATTACATGAACATTACAAACGATTCAAATACCGGCTACATTTTGGAAGTGGATTTAGAATATCCTGAAAATTTACATTATTTACACAACGAACTTCCCTTTTGCCCAGAATCCATCGAGCCACCAAAGACAAATTCAAAAATTTCCAAATTAATTCCAAATTTTAATAAAAAAGAAAAATACGTTATTCATTATCAAAATTTGCGACAATCACTAAATCACGGCCTCAAATTAACCAAAATTCACCGCGTCCTTTCTTTTGATCAATCACCCTGGCTAAAAAAATATATAGACATGAACACGGCATTACGAAACAAAGCTCAAAATAAGTTTGAAAAAGACTTTTTTAAACTTATGAATAATGCCGTGTTTGGCAAAACGATGGAGAACGTGGAGAAAAGGGTAGATGTTAGACTTGTTACCCACTGGGAAAATATTGGTAAGAGACTGGGAGCAGAAGCGTTAACTATGAAACCGCATTTCAAAAATCGAACAATTTTTTCCGAAAATCTGGTTGCTATACAGATGCAGAAACAGAAAGTCGTATATAATAAACCTATTTACGCAGGGTTTGCCATTTTGGAAATCTCCAAGACAATTATGTATGACTTTTTGTACGATTATATTAAACCTAAATACGGAGATAAGGCTGTCTTGCTCTACACCGATACTGACTCGTTAATCTTGCAAATTACAACCGACAATTTTTACGATGATATAAAGGAAAATTTAGACAGATTTGATACGTCCAACTACCCAAAGGATAACCCACACAATGTTCCTGTAAACACATCCATCTTGGGCCGTATGAAGGATGAGTATGCAGGAAAAATTGTTTGGGAATTCTATGGAACCGGTGCGAAGGCATATTGTGTAAATGTAGACGGCGAGTTGACCAAAAAGGCCAAAGGGGTACCCGACTACGTCACCAAAAAAGAGCTTACGCTTACAGACTATAAACAAGCGGTTGACGTAGAGGGTACTAAAATATATCGCGAAATGTCGACTTTCCGTTCTCAATTACACAATATGTATGTCGAACTTAAAAATAAGGTGGCGTTGTCACACGCGGACGACAAACGCTTCCTTATACCGGATTCCGAGTACACGCTTGCTTGGGGCCATCGAGATTTGGTATTGTACGATGAGGATTCACAGGAGAGAAAAGACTGATTATGTGTGCAGCTTTTTATGCCTCGACATTCTTTGGTAGCTAGGGGGTTATTAGGTTAGGATATTTATTTTAGGTTAAGATATTTATTTTAGACTAAGGTATTTATTTTAGGTTAAGATATTTATTTTAGACTAAGGTATTTATTTTAGGTTAGGTGCTTGAGTTTTTGTTGAGTTGTTTTATATCAAATAAAAGACTAGTTATACTTTAATATATTTATTGATTTTAGCTGTTCTTGTTGCGTTTCTAATAAACATGCTTTGTTTTTAAATAATAGTTTCATTTCTTACAAAAAGACTCAAATATATTAATCTTTAAAGCAAACACAATTTATCTTATATAAATTCTCAATGTGTTTAGAGAATAAATCTATAAGACTTTCATCCCAGCAAAACAAGTATTGCTCATTTTCTTCAAATGTTAAACATCGACTGCCTAAGTATGTATGGAAACGCAAATTGTAGTTGTTAATTATAATAGTAGTTTCAGGCCAGTATCCATGAACACCGCTGTAGGTAGTTATAAACTCCTCAAAATCATCATTGGAAAAATATAGCTCTCCTTCAGCAATCTCAACGATAACTCGCTCGTCTGCAGTAGAAAATGTTACTGTAACTTCATCTCCAACTTCATATCTGATTTGAACACTCATCTTGAATATTAAGTCTTGAGAGTAACTTAACCAAAGATTTTCGGTCTTCGTAAAGCTTTATACGTTTCTTCAGCGCACGAATATTACTTAAATGATCTTGGATCTTCTCTTCAACTACCTTCGTCATAGGTTCGAGAGCAACTGATAGTTTCGAAACAGAGCCTAATTCTAAATAGATCCGTTGTGAACGGACTTTGTTTAACAGACCCTGTTTAACAGACCCTGTTCAACGGACCCTGTTGACCTGAACAGCCCTGTTCAACGGACCCTGTTTAACAGACCCTGTTTAACAGACCCTGTTTAACAGACCCTGTTGACCTCTCTGTTACAGAAAACAACCCCGATAAAGAAACAAAAACGTTTGAGCTACGTGGGAAATAAATAAAAGCTGGCTTGTTGAAAAATTTTAATATTTATTAAGGTAAAAGACTATAAATATATCGATACAACACTTTGGCATTTCTAACACTACAAACATTAATATCTAAAATATGATATTTACAACCATCAACATCTCCCTTCTCCAATTTTGGTACACCAATGTTGTCTTCTAAGTTTATAATATATGGTGTCCTACAGTTTAATTCTAAAAATGTTTTAACTAAAAATTCCTCTTTAACACGTCCTTTAACGTAAATGATGTCTGCGTCTATCAGATTGTTGGAGATGATATTATGTAGCTCCTTGTAATCGGTATCACCATAATTATAAAGGATGCCATGATGATTTCCAAATAGATATTTGACTTGTTTCTTGCAAGCCTTACTTAAGGTGTCGAATGGTTTAACTGGTTTAAAAAAGTAACTTTTCATACTATTCCCATCGTAAATAGCCAATTCTTTGGCGCAAAATTCAGGTATGTTAAATCCTTGAATATCGACTACAACGAACTTCATTGTCTGAAGACTCAAATCAAACTTATTACATAAGGTCTCTTACTTGACCAGTTAAAGCTTGATACTCGAGAATACGATCGTGAACAATGATACAGAAGGCACGCGCATCATTCGAAAAGTTTTCAGAACTTTGAAATTCTAACTTGACATCAACTGTTGCACTCTTGATGCTCTCGTTTTGTTTAGAACAATCAATTACAAAAAGAGTCCTTTTGGCAAACGCCGCAAAATCCATTAGTGGTTCACTAGTCGGCTTGCCGAGATATGATTTTTGAAATTCCGTGTACATCCTGTAAGCTTCCGTAAACTGTCTATTGTTAAAGTTTAAGTTTAACGATTCATATGGATACACTTCGGAATTTAGAAACAATTTAACATCGGTGATACTCAAATTATCTAAATATGTACAGTCGGACTTAAAATTATCCTTACGATTGTCCATAAAAAATACAATGACATATCGAGCACGTTCAGACATTGTTTTAACGGTCCAAATATCTTTCTTAGTTGTTTTTAATGCAGGTAATTCGTGTATTTCCCAATTTCGAAAAGGGATAAAAATCGGTTTATTTTTAGCAATGTCATCTAAAAGTCTCAATTTTATTGCGTCGCTCGGATAGCCTTTTTATCGCCATTAGCAGTAACATTTTTATAGCAGTTATCATCATGTCGAGCACGTACAAGCTTAATTTTTTGTTTTCCCATAATTACATTCTTATAATCAGCAAAAACACCTAGCAAGAAAGAGAGAGGAATACGTATATTAAACTCGTTTGTAGTGCTCTCTAACGTTTTTAGTACACCACTGGGCCCATTCCATCCTGCAATCTCTAAAGCACGACTTTCTTGGTCATTTAAACATAGCAAACTTTTAACCATACTAACGATACCAGGATCTCTAATTTTTTCAATCTCCTTGCCATTGACTTCATAAGATATGGACTCGAAAAGGAATGCACCAGCATTATTTGTTAAAGAACAATTGCCGGTTTTTCCAGCAGTTGTTTCTTCCTTAAATTCACCCTCAATGTAGAGTTGGGCTTCGCTCATATCCAAAAATACATCTTGTTGATTGATAACAATCTCAATTACGTCATTGTTGTTGAAAGAAGTGGTAAACGGATGGTATGTATGCCATTCTTCTCGAATGATTGACTCATCACTATGTATTGGATTAAAAACCTGAAGTTTTTCTGACATGATAGCCGTAGATAGTTTGGCGAGAATGCAAATAAGTTATAGCTGAAAACGCGAGTGATCTCTCCGGCTTTCGATGCTCGAATGACTCTGCTAATGAAGCACCACTGTTTAAATATTTTTTAAATACTAGAACCATTTCGCCTAAGTTCTAGTCTAATTACAACTTCTTCACCTCTAAAATTAACCGGCCTCGAATCTTGATCCACTAGGGTGAGGGAAATATTGTAAATGCTCGTTTCTCTTACCGGTAGAAAAATTAAATTTCTTGGCTCGATATTTATACTGAAGCCAGGATCGACTGTTGGAGAGAATTCGTATAAGGTATGTGAAGGATTATTTGTATAATACGAACCGGAAATAATATTGCACTCTATGCGTATAGTAACAACTTGTATTATTTCTACAGGTAGATCTGATTCATGCACAACACCTGCTGTTAGTTTACGTTGAGAAAAACCTAATAATCTTGCTATACTATCTTCTGGCTGGAAATTTAGGTCGTATTGGCTTCTCAACTCGCACCTTAGCGTATTATTATTAGGTTTCAACGAAAAGACGTGATTGCGCTCGTCTAAAGTAGCGTGTGAATCAAGAATGCGATTCTGAACAAACGTTTCGATATCCTGCAGTTCGTACGACCCCGTAGGTATCTTCAATATCTTTTCCACGTTATTTTCAGTATAGTAAATCTTGTTTTTTCCTGATTCAATGTTTGGAATTGTATTCCAAGTATTCAGCGATATAAGTGCAAGAGAGTATTCGTAGTTTGGGTCAAGTTCTATTGGAGGAACAAAGTGTGCTTCAAGCTGGTGAGAACGACCTTTTAGCGTAAACGTCTGAGACATGACTGTTGTAAGGGACTTTGAATGATATGTTTTATAGAGATTTATTGTAGAGAAAAGCCAATGCTAGATGTCCACAATTGGATGATCCAAAGTCCTGATACTGATCGTAATTAAAGCAAATTTTACAATGTTTCATATATTTTATAAATTCCTTGGGTGGTTTCAAATTGCCAAAACTATCGAAATAAACAACTTTATCACCGCGTTTCTTATAAGCTACCCAATGTGTTCCGAATCCGACGTTTCGATCTAAATTGACAACACCACACTCAGTATGGTTAGGTGATTTTGGAAGAGTATCTCGCATAAAGACCCCCCTAAAGTTGGGTATCTTTAATTGAGATGTATAGTTTTTGATGTCTTCATCGGTTAATGGGCGTTTGGGTAGCTTCAGTGGTAGTTTTTTGGCATTTTTCTTAGATATAATCCATACCCCGATTTATACTTCTTTAAATATAGACCGCTACCCTTTTTCCCTAAAGCAATGGCTTCCATCGTTTCATTGTGGCGTTTAGCTTCTTGTAGCTTGTCTCTCCCACTTTGAGCATCATTGACGGTTTTTGCAATACCGACCACCCCGCCGCTGAGAGCACCCAAAGCACTAAGCCCGGCAAATATTGGTATCAAAGGAAGGATCCCTCCAGTCTTAGGGAGTGGTATAACCCTCGGTATATTAATTTTTCTACGTCCAACGGCTTTCTTTATCGACATGCGTGCTGCTTTTAGTAAGTTACTCAAGGTCTTTTTCTTGGTTATATCACCAGCACCGTGTTTACTAAGCTTATTCACAATCGAAGTCAAGCTTTTGCACCCCGCCCCCAACTTACGTTTAACCTTCATAGCGTTAGTAACTAGCCAAGCTGATGTTTTTTCGCCAAAACTGGAGTCGTTGGCTTTCACGCGCTCCCACGCTCTATTTTCAAGTATTTTATCTGCCTGATGTCTTTGTTTCAAGTCTTGAGACTGAGAGTATGCAATATCGTGATCTCGACAAAAACTGTCCAATTTATTTTTTGGGGGATCACCTCGGGCTAAACGTTCTTTTAATCGAGTGCCGGGACCACAATATGAATAACCGGGTAAATGAAGTTCAAACGGGAGTCGATTTATTGTACTATTTAAGACACCTGCACCCTGCAACGTTGTCATTACAAATAAAGTTCTTGAAGAGAAAAGAGTGTATTTATAGTAATGCGGAAGCAGAAACAAAAACACCACCTAAATATTCAAAATTTCGATATGCCCAAACAGAAACAAACAAACAAACACGGGCAGCTTTTTCCAAACACCATTAGGGCGCTAATATGTGGACCGAGTAATTGTGAAAAAACCAATGTAATGATGAGTCTATTAACTGACGCCAATGGTTTAAAATTTCAAAATGTGTACGTTTATTCGAAATCTTTACAACAGGAAAAATATGATTTCCTTCGAGAAACATTGAAACATTGTCGTTTGGGGTATTTCACATATGGTGAGAATGATGATGTAATAGACCCGTCAACTGCTCAACCCGACTCTGTATTCATCTTTGACGATGTGGCTTGCGAGAAACAGGATAAAATTAGAAATTATTTCTGTATGGGCCGTCATAATGATATCGACTCATTCTATCTCTCGCAAACATATTCAAAAGTACCCAAACAGTTGATTCGCGATAATGCCAACGTGTTAGTTTTGTTTAAACAAGACGAGCTAAACTTGAAACATATTTATAGCGATGTAAACACGGACATGTCTTTCGATTCGTTTAAACGCATTTGCTCTGAATGTTGGAATGATAAATATGGGTTTTTAGTCATGGTAAGAGACAACGACATTAATAAAGGCAGATATCGTAGTAAATTCGATACCTATATAATACTATAACGTCATCATATGTAGTTAGTATCACCGTCATCATTGTAAAGCATAGACCATTTAGTCGCAATGTCTCGACAATTTAACAGCTATGATAAGAATGTTAAACGTCGAATAATTGATGCCTCTAATACAATAAGAAGGAAATACTTGGCTTTAAAGCTGGAAAGAAACGAAGAAGATGCTGCGCTTAACAAGTTTTTAACACCAGTTACTACCCCGCTAAATATGCTTGTACCGCTTATGGAAAAGAGAGCCAGGAAGCCAAAGATTAAAACTGAACCGACAGAGACGATTGTAAAAACAAAACCAGAAGAAGTTCAATTTTTGCCCAGAGAAGCGGAAGTTAGGTATGGAGATTTGGTTGATAATGAGGAAATCGAGGATGATGTGTTTGAAGAGAATACCCCACAAAATTTAAAGGAGGTATTTGAAACTACTATGAGAACGAATCCGGCAATTTTCGAGGAATTTACCAGTCAATATCCTCCAATTTCTCACGAATATTTAAAAATGTATTGGACAAGTTCCCCTGATTTGGATGACTCACAAGGTCTAACATACAATTTTGAAAATGGTAAATGGACAATGGGTTCTCTGTCGATGGACTTTTTGCAAAATGGAGACATTAAAGTAGGCGATGTCGCTTATCCAGGAAGTCAGGGTCTATATGAGTTATTGTTTTTAAAGAATCCCATCAATCGTAAGAAAGATGATGAGGTGCATTATAAAGACATATTAGTGCGCACTAATGCATATAGGCGGTTAAGTAATGGTCAACTAAAAGGTAGCAAATCGGAAAAATATAAAAATATTATTAGACCGCTACTAACATCTTCAACACGAGGATCAACGTCTTTGTTGCAATTATCAGCATCTTCTCATGCTAGAAATCTTAGAAGCTCTTCGAACAAAACACCGCCTATTAGTAGAATGCCTGTGACAAGATCTAAACTGAAATCTGGGAATGCATTAATGGAGTACAACGAAAGACCAAAGGAATTTGTATATTACGACGATGTAAATGAGCTGGTTGAGCGAATGAAGAAGCTTGAAGCCTCCGAACATGTTGGTAATAATAATAATTGGAACGAGATTCAGAATATTTTACAGGAATTGCAGAGACTTGGAATTATTGAATTCTATAAATAAACATGTAATTCCTTAAAAGCATCATTAAAGTATTAATCATGAATAAGTTTGGACGTTCTTTACCTTCCCCCTACAGGGTTCCGAGAGTTTTACCAGCACCCACCATACTTTCCTTCACTAGGGATGGTGATTACAATTTTAGGGAACATAAGCTTTGTAACGTCAGTCCCCCAACAGATGATACAGATGCTGTTAATAAAAAATTTTTAGATGATGCAATTTCTGTTCTTTACATGAAAATTATTGCTTCTTCAAACGAGTGTGTTAAGCTGGTTAACGATACTACCAATAACATCGAAGGTCACATGAAGGTTGTATCTGCAGAATTACATGATTTAAATGATCGTTTGCTAAAGTCTTCTACCAGTATTTCAAGAATAACAAGAGATATTTCAACAATTAATGATCGTTTTAATGCAATTGATGTTAAATTGAAATTAGTTGACAATTACCAGCAAGAAGCCATGAAAATAGTGCAGCCAGAGTTCGATAAACTCAAGGATCTTTTACATAGTTACATGCATATAAAAATCGAAAATTCTTTTGCACCTTTAGCTGCAGAGTTGAAGAAACTTGATGAAAAAGTAACTAAATTAGCAGATACAGTTGATAGGGGTATATAAATTGTCTAACATGTTTCAAATATTTCACTTTATTAACAAAATGCCCAAGGGCGTCATCACTAAGGCGCGAGAACAGGTTGTTAAAGAGTTACACGCCCCAGCTCGTTCGAAATTTAAACGTCGTAGATTTATCCAATATGGTTTAGATGATACATTTGCATCCGATCTTGCGCAACTCGATCAATATGCGCGCGAAAATAGGGGGTATAAATACATACTTGTTGTTATCGATTCGTTTTCGAAATTTCTCTGGGCAAGACCCATAAAGACGAAAACTGCCCAAGAAGTAACCAAAGCGATGGAAAATATTTTTAGACACTCCAAGCGAATCCCGAAAAAGTTGGTTACAGATAATGGAAAGGAATACTACAATACTAGTTTTCAAAATCTTATGAAGACGTAAGGCTTCAATTGCAGAGCGAGTAATTCGTACGATTAAAGAAAAGCTTTTTAGACTGTTTACTTTAAATGGAAATCATCGATGGATTGATTTGTTGGAGGAAATCGTGAATACATACAATGTTACTAAACATCACACGATTGGCATGAAGCCGTCGGATGTTAATAAGAGTAACGCGGATAAGTTATTAAACTCTGTATATACGCATCTAAAGGTTGTGGGGAAACAGAAATTTGGGGTTGGGGACATTGTTCGTATAAGTAAATCCAAGCATGTTTTTGAAAAGGGTTATGTACCTAATTGGACAACCGAGCTTTTCAAAATTTCCAAGGTTAATATAACAAATCCTACAACCTATATATTGGAGGATATGCAGGGACGACCAATCAGTGGAGGATTTTATGAAGCGGAATTACAGAAAACTAAACAGTCCGATGTATTTCTTATTGAAAGAATTATACGGAAAAAGGAGAAGAAAATGTTTGTCAAGTGGCTGGGCTTTGATAATTCACACAACAGCTGGGTGGACATGATAAAAGATGTTGTTTAGTTTGCTAGAATTGCGTGTTATGCAGACTCATTTGGATAAATACGTCATATTTCGTAATAATTAGCTAGTATTATAGCATAAGATGTACTGCAAACAGTGCCACTGTGAGGTGACTAAAGGTCATAATCGTACAACGAAACATAAGGAAAACTGTGGGGAGATTGTAGGCTCTGGTATTAAACTTATTCAAACAGCTTTTAAGAATAGAGTGAATACCTATCACATATCGACAAATAATAATTTGACTGATGTTAAGCTGTTCCTGAAAGACTTGAAACATAAGGTTCTAACGGTGTTAGCGGAGCAGTTGAGTCTTCATCGAGCTATATCAATGAATATGGAACTTTATGGTGTATATCTACAACCATCAACGCAGGAACAAGAAATTAAATCATTTAATTCGAGATACAGCGTGATTCATCCAAGTACTAATTTAGAACATGTGTTTGAACTATATAAAAATAACCTACTTAAAAAAGCTTCAGAATTTACCGAGATGGGTAGCGGGTGGGCCTTGTCGCAACTTTTATTCCTAGAACTTAGTATTAATAAATATTCAGGAGTGGGGTAGTCAGAGTGTAGTCGATAATTTGCTTGGACGGTTTCAGTACTTATTTAGTCATGGGTAAATACGTTGTTGAAGAAGATTCAAGAAGTTTGTCTCCTTGGAGATATCTTGATAGCATGATATTAAGAAGTAGAGAAGACATTAAGAATGAGAAAAAGCTGTTGAACGAGGTGCATTATTCCGCTGGAAATTATAAGATAATCGTGGGCCTTAGTGTAGCTAGAGGAATGGTGCCTAGTGTAAAGTTAATAAATACTGTTTTAAATTCACCTGAGGAAAAAGTTGCAGCATCACTAGCCAATTTCGAGTGGCATGAGTTTCTCGAAATCGCGTCCAAAATGGTTGAAGATGATACAGTATTAAGAATTGATTCTAAAACTGAAAATTTTACAGTGTCGTCCGTTACGTTGTTGAGTGAAAAAATAATAAATCTTGTGTGTAATAATACAACGTTATGTTTCTGTTCTCATGACATAACCTCATTTGTTAATATAAGTCACATTATTAATTATAGATTGAACCTGATAAAAAATTTAGATTTTATGGCATTTTATGATAACTTTTTAAATTATATGAACATTAATGAAGACATCCAAGGAAACTTTTTTGAGATTATTAAAAATATTTGTAGTTTAAACATGTCTGAACAAGCTATTTACATGTTGGAACTAATACACTTTAATCCCAAGAAGGTACTAGATGACTTTGATAGAATACAAATGTGTAATATTTGATGATAATAAATGTATATTAACCCGTTTTATTGGTTTTATTTCATAGTATTCTTACAACACAAAATTTGAAATACAGGGGGATCTTCAAAATACTTTTGTGATTTATAGGTAATTATTTTTTTAAGCCGAGATACGAATTGTTAATTAGTAATAAATTTAACTAACCTAAACACGTGACATGTATTTCCAATCTTTCACCCCCTGCCGTTAGGGCATTAGCTACACTAACTTTTTCCCTATTGGCCCGATCAACCCTGTTCTTTTTGTAAACGACTTATGATGTCACCCTAAACACGCGACATATATTTGCAACCTTTCACCCCCTGCCGTTAGGGCATTAGCGATACTAACTTTGGCCCTATTGACCCGATCAACCCCGTTCTTTTTTTAAACGACTCGTGACGTCACCCTAAACACGCGACATACATCAGCTGTTGATTTTGACATTTGACAGGTGACAGTTCTTAATTGACAGGCGACAGGCGTAATTTTCGAGTCATGCGCAAGAACCCATTTCATAGACCCCAACTACGCATGCGCAATATCCTAGGCCCATTGGTTCCGGAGATATGAGTCATAATAAATCCCTCCGAAATTAACATAATATCACAATAATCTCACTTAAGGACCTTTGTTCCAACAATCTGTTCAGATGTGTTCCCGTGGCTTCGCGTTGTCGAACATTGTTTAACAGTTTTAAGGTATATGCTCTCGTAGCGTATGTTGTAAGGCTTTGACGTTCTAACCCTGAGGCTCATGGTTCAATCCCCGCTGACTGCACAACTTTTTTTCTGTTATTATTTATTCATTATGTTGTTTAGTTAGGTTGGTAATATCAGGGGGCACCACTTAGGTTAAGACGGATCCTGTATCTACAGCGAGCAATTATGACGTCAGATACTAGATGGCGATAGTAGCTGGGTTCCACTTAGGTTAAGAGAGGATGATGGCTTCCAGGAAAAGTGCCACGCCCTAAAATGGCGATAAAAATGCAGTTCTGACTCATAAAAATCCCTCCGAAAATTAACATTGGAGGACCCTATGGCGCAGAACCGGCCAACTATCACTACTTAGGGGGGGATCTCAATGCTAAACATCAAATATGGGGATGTAGAGTTCAAAATAACAGAGGTTTCACCCTATATGACCAGTCACTTGACTTTAACTACCATATCTTGCCGTCGGTGGAACACACTCACCAACAAACAGGTGCTCTACCGGAAATCTTGGATTTATTTGCAATTAAAAATACAGGAAAAATCACAAGCGAAATAAATTCTGCCATGACTGAAGCCTCTGTAACAACTACAACCAGATTTTCAAAACGGGGCGTTCTAGGAGGCGAACTGGCGCTTAAAATCAGAAATAAAAACAAACTACTAAAACAAGCATATAGAACTGGCGATCCGCGCATTAAAGAACAAGCAAATAGAGAAACTGCAGCCATAAGGGTATTATTAAATGAAAAAGAATCGGAATTATGGCGTCAAAAAACCTCAAACCTAAGAATAGACGATAACACAATTTATAAATTCACAAAGTCACTAAGCAAAGGTTCAAAAAAACCATTATCTTATCTTAGGAATGAGGCAAACGGCACCATAATGACCGATCCACGAGGGAAAACTGAACTATTCGCGGACAGCCTCTGCGGGCAGTTCAGTGAATTTCCATCCACGAATCCAACAAAAGATGCGCGGGTCGCCAGAACTGTTCAAATTTTCAAAAATATGCAAATCTTTGAACAAAACGTACAACAAGTCACAACAGAAGAAGTTCAATCCATTATACAATCTATTAACGCAAAAAGAGCGCCCGGTTTTGACGGCATAAAAAACATCGCAGTCAAAAGTTTGCCAGATAAAGCAATTAAGGATATAGTAGACATAGCTCAAGCAATACTCAAAACAAATTACTTCCCAGACAATTGGAAAAAGGCCAAGGTGGCATTAATTCCTAAAACTGGTAAAGACCCTACGTTAGCCGCCAGTTATAGACCCATAAGTCTACTATCTTGTCTAGGTAAAATTGTTGAAAAACTGATACTAAATCGGATTTCTGACTTTGTATCTAACAACAATATACTACCACCAGAGCAGTACGGATTCAGGGCTGCTCATTGCACGGTGCGCCAGACGACAAGGCTGGCGACTAACATACTAAGAGGATTTAATCGTCACATGTCAACAGGAGCAATTTTCTTTGATGTCTCTAAAGCATTCGATAAGGTCTGGCACGACGGCCTTATACTAAAATTGATAAGGATAGGTATGCCTGATTACTTAATCAGGCTCATAATTTCATTCCTTGAGAACAGATCATTCGCGGTATCATCAGAAAACACAATCTCATCTACTAAAAGAATCAAAGCTGGAGTACCACAAGGTTCACCCCTAGCAGCGATCCTCTACAACATCTTTACAGCAGACATACCAAAGCATAATCAAACCCAACTATATCTTTTTGCTGATGATACCGCGATAACTGCCACCTCAGGAGCACCCTGGATTGTTGTCTCACGTCTGCAACGCCATGTTGAAATAATCCAAAAATGGCTAGACACTTGGAAACTCAGACTGAATGAGGATAAAACCCAAGCCATTTTCTTCTCGAAGGCCAGGCTAAAATTACCTGAGACCAGAGTCAAAGTAAATAAAAAGCCTATAAATTGGAGCAGTAAAATTAAGTATCTGGGGCTCACCTTCGACAAGAAATTGACTTGGAGTTTAAATGCCGACGAAAGAATCATGAAAACACAAAAACAATTAGAGGCAATTTACCCACTTCTATGCTACAACAGTAAAATTGACCTACGGACAAAAACAATAATATACAAGACAATAATAAGACCTATACTAACATACGGTGTACCAACATGGTGCACCGTCAACAATACAACTGACAAAATTACAAAGACTACAAAACAAAACATTACGCGTAATAACAAACGCCCCAAGATGGTTCCCGACAGACGCACTACACAGAGAATTACAAATCGACAAACTAGACGTATTCCACACGAAACTAATAACTAAATACTACGCCAGAACAGACATATCAGACAATATATTAATACAAACTTCACACGTAAGATCACAACAACATCACACACACAAATACCCAAAAGACTGGCTTCCACCCTAACAATGAGATGACTGAGAAAAAAAGCAGAACTTTAAAAAAAAAAAAAAAAAGAATAATAAAATAAAATAAACAACAAACTCAAAATGATAAATGTAAAACAAATCAAGAACAATGTAAAAAATCAAAACCAAAAAAATCCAAAATGTCATCGAAAAGATATATCGAAAAACAAAAGGAGTCAAAGCGAAAGCTAACTTGAAGACCACCATTACATCGGATGGAAGATTGATTCGAACTCCAGCTTTCAGAGAAGCAAAAGCTTGAAGTATCCTAAAAGGTGAGATCCTGAAAGGATATTTATTTAGGGTTAACGAGTATAAAAATTCGTTATTTCCTGCTGTTGGATTTATATCCCATAACAGCGGAGCCCTATTTTATTCTCGGCTATAAAAGATCGTACACTGCGACCTGACCTGGGTGCGATTCTTTATAATAGTAGAGATTCTATTTTATTTAATTCTTGCTGTTGGGTTTGTACCCCAATAACAGCGGAATCCTATTTTACTCTCGGCTATAAAAGATCGTACACTGCGACCTGACCTGGGTGCGATTCTTTATAATAGTAGAGATTATATTTTATTTAATTCTTGCTGTTGGGTTTGTATCCCATAACAGCGCAGCCCTATTTTATTTCGGCTATAGAGAACTCACAAGCTGTGCATTACTAGACACAATAATTGTGGATTGATTCTCCTTCATAGCAGAAATATCTTTATTTAATTCTTGCTGTTGGGTTTGTACCCCATAACAGCGGAGCCCTATTTTATTTCGGCTATAGAGAACTCACAAGCTGTGCATTACTAGACACAATAATTGTGGATTGATTCTCCTTCATAGTAGAAATATCTTTATTTAATTCTTGCTGTTGGGTTTGTACCCCATAACAGCGGAGTCCCCATTTCTTTCTTGGCTATAAAAGATCGTACACTGCGACCTGACCTGGGTGCGATTCTTTATAATAGTAGAGATTCTATTTTTATCTAATTCTTGCTGTTGGATTTATATCCCATAACAGCGGAGCCCTATTTTATTCTCGGCTATAAAAGATCGTACACTGCGACCTGACCTGGGTGCGATTCTTTATAATAGTAGAGATTCTATTTTATCTAATTCTTGCTGTTGGATTTATATCCCATAACAGCGGAGCCCTATTTTATTCTCGGCTATAAAAGATCGTACACTGCGACCTGACCTGGGTGCGATTCTTTATCATAGTAGAGATTTATTTAATTATTGCTATTAGATTTACATTCCCTAACAACAAAACTTTATTTTATTTTGACTACAGAGAACTCACAGGCTATACTTTACCAGACACAATATTGGTTGTGAACCTACAGGAATTAGAAGATATACATTCAGTGACTGGACCAACGAACAGATTGGAGTCATTTTGAAGAGGCCAAGATTGGAAGAAGGATCTTTTTTTTTAATTTTAGCCATGTGGACTGAATATTGGATTTATAAATAAAAGAAATTGTCAAAGTTAAAATTGACTTATTTATGAGTGAATCTCCACTGAATACTACCCAGGTATTGTGATAGACAGTTATTGACGTTAATAATTTTTAACCACAAAATAATTGTTGTCACAATATATGCGAAACAAGCTTCCTAAAATAATAAAAGAAAATGAAAGTGCTGTTATTAATCAAAATGACAATAATAGTAATTGAGACTCATTGGGCCGCTTACATTAAAAGAGGAAAAGGAATAAATAGCATACTTTGAAAGCTGTAGTGATCTGGGACCTCCAGCTGAGTTAATGAAATATTTTTGTTACAGCGATAAAAATAAAAATGTTATAAATTACAATTACTACAGGTATCAAGCCTTTAACACAACAAATTGTGGACAATTATGTCTGTCTAAAATTTCTTTATAATAATACATGAACACAATCAAAATTTATTCGTTGCCAAAATATTAACACAACATGTCCTATAGTTTTGTTATTAGCGATAATTCTGCAATCATCCACCATGTCCAGTAGCCATGCGGGTCCTTCGAACAATATTCTAAATGGAAATGGTGTGAAAACTGGAGTTGTTAAAAGACCCGAGATAAACAGCTTCCAAATTGACTTCTGCAATATAAGAGGACTGAACTAGAACATCAATGCAGTCCATCAACATCTACAACTACCAAACCTCGTGTACTTGCACTAACCGAAACAAAGGTCAGATCATCGATTAGTACGGTCAGCTATTTATATCCTGGATACGACTTCCATCACCGATTTAGGCGGAATTTTGGCCTTTGTCTCTTTGTCCGGAGTGATATTTCTTGTCAACGAGAGGAGACACTCGAGCCTAACGACTTTGATGTAATGTGGTTTAAAATATCAACGCAGAGAATTACTAAATTCATCTGCTGCCTTTACCGACCGCCATTATAGAGACTTGTTCTCCTCTCTTGCTAATACTATCGACTTTTTGCAAACCCACCATCACAATTCCGAAGTTGTCATCCTTGGCGACTTCAACGTTCATAATGTCAACTAGCTCAAATACTCAAATATTACCGACGAACAAGGTCGCGAAGCCGAATTCTTTGCCATCAGCTCTGGCCTCACCCAGCTCGTGGGTGAGCCAACTCGGATTCCAGACCGAGATGGTGATTTTGCTCGTTTGTTGGATATTTTCTTAACTTCAAACCCCGAATTGTACACTTCACCGTGAAGCCGCCGTTAGGAACGTCTGACCACAACCTTATTTCGGCACTAAACAAACTACCAATTAGTGCCGAAGAGCCTCCTAAACCACGCAAGGTCTGGCATGATAAGTGGGATGACCTAAAGGACCATTTTCGAACCTTTCCTTGGCGGGACGCTTGTTTTACCTCTAATGATTCATCCATCTGTGCAACAGAAATATCGGAGGTTATCCTTACTGGCATGGAAGCCTTCATCCCTTTCTCAAAAAAATGCCCTTCTAACGGCAAGCCTTGTTTACCAAAAATTGCGAACGAGCTGTTAAATCAAAAAATTATTTCTACCGACGCCGACGTGGCGTAAAAATCCCACCGCCGAAAATCGTACCATCTTTGTTAACGCTCGAAACCAATGCAAGCAAACGAATAACCAAAGCAAAGAAGCACACAACCAGAGGATCAAAGACAAACTTCTTGAATGTCCTAACGGCTCAAGATCATTTTGGTCGGTAGCTAAGGCCGTCAGTCAGAACTTAACCAAGTCAACCATTCCACCTCTAACACGCTCTGATGGAACCATTGCGACGAAAGCACAGGAAAAAGCAAACTTACTGGCGGAACTATTCTCTTCACATTCAACGGTTAATTTTCAGGGAAGTACTCCACCGAACATTTCCCCTATATAATATAATCTTGAGGAGTCTTGACACTAAAAAGACTTCTGGTCCGGACGATATTCCAGTAATTGCAATTAAGGCATGCGCTGACGAACTGACACCGGTATTTTTTAGGCTTTTTAACTTATCCTACAAAAAAAAAGGAATATTTCAATCTTGCTGGAACACTGCGCGAGTCCAGCCCATACCCAAAGAAGGCAAGAAGACCGTGCCAAACAACTATCGTTCAGTCACATTGCTTTCAGTAATATCAAAAGTTATGAAGAAGGCTATCAACGAAAAATTATTAAAATACCTGGAAGGCTTCAACATTATTAGTGACCGCCAGTATGGATTCCGGAAGTCTATCAACAGGAGACCTTCTTGCTTATGTTACTCACGTTTGGAACAACGCAATAGAACATCATGGGGAGTCCCTGGCGGTAGCACTGGACATTTCCAAGGCTTTTGACCGAGTATGGCATGAGGGGCTCCTAACTTAAGTGAGAGCATACAGGATGCCGGTTCAGTTTTGTTCATGGCTGTCAAGCTTTGTTAAAGACCGTGCTCTGCGAGTGGCGATGGACGAATTTCCTTCAGACACATTTAACATCAACGCCGGAGTCCCTCAAGGTTCTATATTGTCGCCCACCCTCTTCTTACTCTACATTAACGATCTTTTGGAAAAAACTAAAAATCCTATATATAGCTTCGCTGATGACAGCACACTTGTTTCATCTTTTACTTTGGATGCTCGGACATCGGCTGCTAATGCACATCTCTATAGACAGCAAGAGGTCTCACATCTCAACAAATACCTGGAAGAAATTCTATCTTTGGGTGACAGTAACCAAGTAGAATTTAACGCTATAAAGAGCCAGGCGGCAGTTTTTTCTAAAAAAGTTAATTTTGAAGAACCGGATATAGTTATGGCGGGACACTCGATTCCCTTGGCTTCATCAATTCATTTATTGGGCGGTAATTTGGATAGTCATATGTCTTGGTATAGTCACGTTGCGGCCATTGCTAAGGCAGCCTCGCAGAAGCTTGGAGTACTTTTCCGAACTAAGAACCTCTATACACCCCAACAACTTTTGATGCTCTATAAAGCCCAAATTCGACCATCGCTGGAGTACTGTTCGCATACTAAGGTTGCCCGCTTGATTCCACCCAGAGCGGTGCATGGTAGAAATACACGACGAGCCACTGCAGCCCACCAGTACGTGGTTCAGCTTAGTGTCCCTCGAACGACACTGTTTCAAGATTCTTTCATCTGGAGAACGTCATCACTCTGGAACGACCTCCCTGAGATCGTGTTTCCCAACGAGTATAATCTCCAAAGATTCAAGACCAACGTGGATCGTTTCCTGCGCACACGTACCGCTCCCAGAGCGCCATAAAGGATTTATCCTGCAGTGCTGTGCCTCATCATAAAAACAATAAAAAATAAATATTAACGGAGAATTTCACCCTCCCATATATTTAGAAGTAAATATCGACTATGGTATAGGACTAGGATAGTAAATTTTGAAACATTTAATGGAATTTCTAACATTGACGAAAGTAATTCTCGTCTCTTTTACGATGAAACTGGTAAATTTATAACTATTCCCCCAGGGAGTTATGAAATTGATAATATCAACAAGGTACTGCAAGAGAAATTGAAAGAATAACTAATTTCGTTTTATCTTCATGCTAATAATAATACGCGTTCAGTAATTAAATGCACCGAAAAAAATTTTTTTTATAGAGGGATCTAAAGGTACATTGTTGGGATTTCAAAATCAAATACTGGATTCGGAACAATTTCATATTTCTGAACGACCTGCAGGGATAATTAAAGTGAATAAGATTACTTTTCGTAACTAAATTATAAGAAATAGCTATTTTCCTAACAATTGCGGAAAATTGATTGATTTTTCCGCAAGTGTTAGGAACAACTGTTTTTCTACGAGCGCGAGCGTGAGGAAAATGAAAGAAAATAATACAAAGAGTAGAAGTTTTACGCTTATGAGCGACGTGTATCCGCGAGAGACCGCTGCTTCGGCCCAGCGCAGGCAAATTTTAATTGGCGCCGTGAAATATACACATTCTCGGGCATCAACGTTGCCGCACTGTTTCTTTCTGCATTTTGAGGAACATTTGTGGGAAGAAAAGGCAATGCAAGTAACTATTCGTATTAATAAACTACGATAGTTTCAGTAACATGTAATTAGTTTGTACTACTTTTATAACGAATTAAAGCTTATTTCCCGACCATACATTTATAGTTATTATTGATAATAAAAACATAACTTATTTTTTAATGCGGTTAGTGGAGTATGCAGAATTTTAAGAAAATCGGCCCACATTCATTTTTGCCAAAGATAGAACGTTTTACTAATTACTTCCATTCTTGTTTAGCTGTTAGTTTTGTTCGGATTTATAGTATTATAATGGAGAACTTTATTAATGCACTACTTTTTGAGCATTCGAAATTTATTTTAAAATGAAATATTTAAATTCGCTTTTACTTTTTTGTCCTTTATCAGGTATATAAGGTGTTGCTTAATGATATGAAAATCCGGGGTGTTAAAGTTTTAGAATAAAAATGGAAATTAATTAATATTTTCGAAACCAGTTGAGACATCTCAGTGATATAAAGTACGTAGCGACAGTTAATACAGGTGCATATTTTTAAAACAGAAATAACTTTTAGATTTAACATTGGCGCGCCTACGGGTACTGATTTTTGAGGAAAAAAATGGTACGTCAATGGTTTTTTCTAAAATAAATTTTTTTTATTAAATTCACCATTCAATTTGAAACATTAGAGCTCTCCTGGGTTGTTTTCCTGCGATGTGCCGCTTGTAAGTAAAAAAAATTACAAAATTTTTAATAATTTAATAGGAAAAATTAAACACATTGCGGGTGTAGTGGCTACCGGCTCTAGAGGATTCCAAGTTAAAGGTTGTCTGTCGGCCGCAAGAGAAGACGGTGGAAAACCGGGGAGTTGGACAGGGGAGTCGAGGAAAGAAGACGTTCGGGGGAGCCTACAGACCCGAGTTGTCGCTATAAAAAGTGTTCTAAGTAGTGTAAGGTGACTAACTTTTCAAAACTAAAAATTAAAGACAAAATGGCCGCACAAAATGTTAAGAAAACCTGTCGATATTTACTTTTATTATAAAATTTTACATGTGTGAAATTTTAAATAGAATTTTAAAAGGCTGTAATTCAAATTGGATATAGTTTTATAAGTACGTAAATTCATAAGACTGTGCAATTATTTTTTGCTTTTATTAGACGACCAAAAAACGTTAAACGGATTGGCCGGATCGTTCCCAAGCAACTGTCAACAGGAGAGCACAAAATTAAAAATAGGCCAATGAAAAAGTAAAGATTAGTTGTTACTGATTGGATTGGATAGCGAATAGACAACTGCGAAAATTTCTTTAGGTACCTTGACTGTCTAAAATGGGGAAAAATCAGGACACGGTCGGCTTCCAGGACAATACCCAAAATACCCAAACCCGTCCTGGGTAAATCAAGACTTTAAGGCAATGTTATTGTTAGGTGATAGTTATTTTATTATTATACGTGTATTCTTGCGCCTATTAGCGTTTTATTACCCATCCTAACCGACAAAGACCCAGTTCATGGGTTGGCATCTGTATGTAATGAACAACTGACAACATACAACATTAACATAACATTACAACTAACATGGTGCGATTATTACAAAAATTGTTAAAAATGGCCCTCTTCACTTAATATTTTTCCGCCCTGCGCACTCGTTGAAACTTTCCCGGAGTATTTCTGATTCTATCACGTGCTGCAACTATTCTTTCTGTTAATTCCTCTACAGTGTTAATGAGATTTGTGTTTACTAGCATCCTAAGATGACGCCACAAAAATAAATCTAAGCGGTTGAGAATATAAGAAAAGGTTCAGGTTAGGTTCGACTATCCGGCAAAGCACGATTGGGATATCTCAGGTGGTAAATACGTCTGGCTTGCTCTCCATTACCGTCGGCGAGGCCATACACGTAATGCATTTCCGCCATATCTGCATTTCAATAATTCACCATTTTTAACAAGATGGTAAAAATAAAATGAAATAAATAATTCACAACGCACAGATTTGAACGACAGAGACTTACTAGAAAATGTTAGATGTAAAAAGCAAGTGATATATTCCATGGCAAACTAGATTTATTACAATTTTAACTTTCTGGGACAATACAACGGTTTTTATTTTTTTACTCAAAAACGGAGCATCGCAGGAAAGCAACTGAGGAGAGCTCTTATGTTTCGAATTAAACGGTGAATTCAAAAATAATTTTTATTTGGTAAGAAATCAATGGCGTAACATTTTTTTCCTCAAAAATATCAAAGCCAGCGCCTGTAGACACTGTTAGAGCTAAAAACTATTTTAGTATTGAAAAATATGCACCTTTATAAGTTACGTACTAAATATCTAAAATAGTTTGGAGAATTTTTTTTTTTTTTTTCTTAGGCCCGTCCATATCCGGAGCACTGCGGCCATAAGTAGGCCTATTGTGCAAACCTTCGTTTTGTTGTATCCACTCGGTTATCTTGGTCCCGTGTATTAGTTTATACACGTCAACTGCTGATTTAGTGGTAATTTCATTCAGTTCCAGTTTTACTCTCCCGAATATGCCATAGCGTCTGCGATCCAAGGATTCGCATTGACAGATAACATGATAAACAGTTTCCCTATACTTGCCGCAGAGCCTGCAGCTAAGATCTCCATTATATATCTTCATTTTGTTCAGGTGATCCTTGACAACCATATGTCCTGTTAGGATTCCCGTTGTTGTTCTTAGTTGGTTCCTGCTAAGGTTGAGCAACTGTTTTGAGAATTTAGGACTGATGCTCCCCATAACTCTCTTGCTATAATTAAGTCCCTGTCTGCTGTTTCAGTAGACATTGTTTTCATTTTTGGCCCATCGCTTAATAGCCTCTCGTGCTGTGCATTTAGGCACTCCCAGTGCTGGTTCAGGACCAATGTATGGTGCAGCTGATGCTTGCCTCGCGAGCTCGTCTGCCCTTTCGTTGCCAGAAATGCCTCTGTGACCCGGTACCCAGAATAGTTTAACTGTATTTCTGTCCGCCAGTGTTCTCAGTTCATTTTGGCATTCCCAGACTAGCCTTGATGTACCCTCTGGTTCGTGAGAGCCTTGAGGACAGCTTGACTGTGAGCATATATAGATTCGTCTATTTTGGTAGGCTCTTCTATTATTTTCCCATGCGCATTGTAGTATGGCATATGTTTCTGCCTGGAATACTGTAGGGAGTTTTCCCAAGGGAAAGAACAAGTCTTTTCTTGGTCTTAATCCGTGTATCCCAGCCCCTGTACCTTCTCTAGTCTTGGACCCATCGGTGAACCACACCAGAGCTCCAGACAGAAAATCTGGTTCGTTGTTTGTCCACACGGTTCGATCCTGAATGGTTATCTCAAATGGTGTGTCGTAAACAAATTTTGGTGTCATGTGGTCTGATATCTTCATCTCCGGCACATGTGCTATTTCTTCTATGAGTTCGTGACCTACCCTCTTTATTCTGGAGGTCGGCAGCATCATCTGAAGGCGGTGGAGGCCCGTTCTCGCCTCCTCCTGTATCGTCAAGTGAAGAGGAGGGAGGTCAAGAAGGCGCTCTAACGCTGCAGTAGGGGTCGATTTCATTGCACCTGTTATGCCCAAGCAGGCCAGTCTCTGAAGACTTCCTAGCCTGAGCATAGAGGTCCTCTGCAGAACTTTTGGCCACCAGATCACGGATGCGTAGGTAATTGAGGGTATCACCACTCTGGTGTATATCCAATGCACCAACTTGGGCGATAAACCCCATTTTTTTCCGTACATTCTCCTTGTTACTGCAAAAGTAATTTCAGATTTACGGATGATTTTTTCCATGTGGCTATTCCAAGTAAGTCTAGAGTCCAGGATAACCCCCAGATACTTTACTTCCCCAGCCAGCTGCAACGTTTCTCTTTGAAGGGTTAGAGGCCCTAATCCCTCTTTTTTCCTACGCTTTGTGAAGGGAATTATAACGGTCTTTTGAGGGCTGATTTTTAGATCTTCCCGTCTTATCCATTTTTCCACCACCTTAAGGGCCTCCCGCATTCTATCTCTTACAGTGGTGTTAAATTTACCTTGTGTCGTGATGACCAGATCATCAGCATAACCCAAGATTGAGTGCCCCGCCTCACTGAGCTCCCTCAGAAGGCCATCCATGACAAGGTTCCAGAGCAGTGGAGAGAGAACTCCCCCCTGCGGACACCGCCTGCCACTAGAACTGCCTGAGTCTTGCCCAGAAGAGAGGTGAACACAACCCTGCCCCTAAGCATGTGATCTACCCATCGGAAGCAGGTTTCCTCCAGTCCTATGTTTCTGGTTGCTCTTGTGATGGAAGCGAAAGAAGTGTTATCGAACGCTCCCTCTATGTCCAGGAATGCTCCAAGCATTACCTCGCCACTTTCTAACGTTCTCTCCACTCCCTTCACCAATTGGTGGAGTGCCGTTTCTGTTGATCTTCCTGTCCTGTAGACATGCTGGTCTTGATGGAATAGTGCTTCGCCCATCACGTCATCCCTTATAAGTCTATCCAACAGTTTTTCCAGCGTTTTAAGCTCAAGGGACATTAGGCTGATGGGCCGAAATGCCTTGGCGGTCGAGTAATTTGGGCGCCCATGTTTTGGTATAAACACCACCTTGGTCAGCCTCCATGATCTCGAAATGTATCCTAACGCCAAACTGGCTCTTAGTATTAAACACGGTTTGCTAATGAGAAGGTCCGGGGCCTGCTGTAGCATTGCTGGGGAAATTCCGTCCGGTCCCGGAGATTTGTACGGTTCGAATGAGTTTAGTGCCCATTTTATTTTATCGAACGTTACCACTTTGTTTGTTAGTCTTTTTGCCCTTCTCAGCTCTTGATTGTACTTAGTTAGGGATGTCCTGTATTCATCCCAGTTCCCGGTTCTTTTCCCTGCATTCCAGAGTACCCTGACTCGTTTTCTTTTCTCCTTCAGGTCAGGCCCCCACCAGGGGACATCCCTAGAGGAGTTTAGGTTATGGGGACAGTTTGTTTCAAATGCTGTGGTTGCAGTTGATCCACCGCAAGCTCCAGATCCGTTGCATTTCTTATTGTGCTTTTCATAACCAACAGTTCACGCTCAAGGTCTAAATAATAAATACCCCAGTTTGTTTTACGAGGGTTGCGAAAAGTTTCAGAATCCCGTTTAATATACGTTAAATCAAACCTTATGTGTCTGTGATCTGAACAACTTACCTCATCGGACACATGCCAATTTTTAACAAAGTTACCCATGTATGATGTAGCTAGTGTTAAGTCTAGTACCTCCTGCCTTAGACTGTTTACAAAGGTAGGTTCATTACCCCTATTCATAATGTCTAAATTATTTGCCATTAAAAATTGAAAGATTGACTCACCTCTGTTGTTGGTGTTCGTGCTTCCCCAGATAGTGTGGTGTGCATTGGCGTCGCAGCCAATGATCAACTGAGATCCATTTCCTCTGCAGTCCCTCACTAGCTGCTCCACGGTACTGGGTGGTGGTGCTTCAGGATCATCATGAGGAAAGTATGCCGATCCAATAACGATATCACTCGGTACCCTTTCCCCCGATGTTAACTTTATTGCCACAAGATCTCTGGAACAGAAGTTAGTTAGTGGCAAAATTTTTATGTTCTTTTTAATTAATATGCAGGCCCTGCCCTGGGTCGCTCGGAGGTTCTACTGTAGAGCAGTTCCCCTCGTACTCCCGAGAGACCTTTGATGCTTCCCTGATTTACCCAAGGTTCCCTTGGAGAATATTAATTAATTTCCATCTTTTTTCTAAAACTTTAACACCATAGTTTATAAAGCAAGCTATCAATAATTTTTCATGTAGATTACCACCCTTAAATATTCGCATATCTTTAAGAAACACCCTGTATATATATTTGGAATAATAATAATAAATACTATGGAACTCTGGAACTGGAACTAGTGAGTCTTACAATATAGGTATTATTTAGTTAATAATTTTAAGCGCATCAAAATATATTGCAAAAAATAGAGTAGTTCTATTTAAAGAAATATATCTTTAACTGATCACATTATATTTTGAGCAACCCTGTATATACCAACTAATTTAAATTAAAGTTTTTAAAAGCATTAGCACTCACTTACTTTTATTTGAAATAATTTCCTTGTCTTGTCTATTTTTTTAAATAACTAGCCGCACCGGGGACTTCTTACATACACTGTACAGTGAAATATGGTAATCTCCACAGAAGCGATAATTCAAATAATACTAATAAGCTTATACAGGGTGTTGGGAAAATGTGTTTGGATACTTGGACAGGTGAATCTACATGATAAAATAATGTTAGTAAGTCATGTAACAAAATATCGAAATCTCAATATTTTCTAAGTTATGGTCTGTCAAAGTTCAATTTTTTTTTTCTTATTTTTGATGTAGGGCATTTACTTTTTCACCAATTAATTTGATTTTTGGCACAGAGACTTATCTTCACGATTTCTATAACTCTGTTACCAAAATGTTGCCCTACTCTGCCACCAGAGGGCACTTTACCTGAAAACCATATTTTTTTTTTCGCATATCTTTTTGGATTTGACAGATATTACAAAACCAAATATGCCTTGTGAAAGACAATAAAATACTTATTAAAAAAGTTACTCTTCATTCGAGTCGATAAACCTCACCGTTTAGTCACAAATTAGCAGTAAACATTTTATTACCATTAAATCAGTACGTCCAATAGGCGCAAATAAATCAAGTTACCATGCTTCAAATTTAAATAAATCTGTCAATAAAATACCTAATAAGTTATCGGACTAAATACTAAATTATATCAACGTAAACAATTTATTTTTATTTATTTATTTTCAGTTTTATTCACCTAATAATAATTTATGTATTGGTAATTATTATACGAATAGATAGGTCATTAAATCTATTTTTTACCACTGAATGAACAAGTAATTAAGAAGGAAACTAATCATAATATATTCTCAAAATGTCCTCCGTTCATCTCCATACATTTCCTAATGCTTTTCAAGAAATGTTGCCTAACTTTAAAGAAAATACCGGCCGTATTTTGAATAACCTCAAATCCATTAATTACTCTTTGACGTAGATCTTCAACATCGTTTACCGGAGTTTTATAGACCAAAGTCTTTAAATGTCCCCAAAAAAAAAAGTCCATAGGATTAATGTCAGGCGAACGCGGTGCCCAAGGTAATGATCCATTTCGTCCTATCCACCTGTTAGGAAATGTATCATTGAGATATGTCCGTACGTTTAGACTAAAATGGGGTGGAGCGCCATCTTGAAGAAGCCACATGCTTAATCTTGTTTGAATTGGCACATTTTCCATTAATTGTGGAAGGACATTCCGAAGGAAATGTAAATAAACTTTGCCATTTAACGGTCCTTTAAAAAAGTGAGGTCCTATGAGATGGTCTCCTATAATTCCGCCCCATACATTTAATGAGAATCGTCGGTGATGCTGCCGTTTCATAATCACATGTGGGTTTTCGTATGCCCATTGGTGGGTGTTATGAAAATTGGTAATCCCATCCCGTGTGAAAGTAGATTCGTCCGTGAATAATATGAAATTAAGGAATCGACTGTTGTGTCGAAATTTCTCTAATAATTGTTGGCACATGTTAACTCGTAACTGTGCGTCACCCTCATAAAGTGCCTGTACCTTTTGTACATGAAATGGGTGAAGAAGATCCTCATGAAGGACTTCCCAAGCCGTAGAATTGTCAATTCCCTCTTCTAAAGCTATATTTCGAGTACTTATACCTGAATTCGCTTCTGCTCTTTCAAGTATTCTTTCTTCCATTTCAACAGTTCTAACGTATCTTGGTCTACCTTTATCAGCAATAGTATTTATAAATGAGCCTATCTCGCCAAGCCTTCGATGAACTTTGATGAAAGTTGGGGCACTTGGAACATTTCTATTAGGATATGTTTCCATGTAAAACCGCCGTGCTTGCTCTGCATTCCCATTGGCTCTCCCATAACAAAAATGCATGTCACGATACTTAGTATTTGAATATACGTGAGCCATTTTATTACTAGGTAAACAGCAACTTAATTTTCACTAATTTTAAAAATGTACTACGTTTATGAATACTTTTAAGGCTTTACTAATGTCTAATTTTTTTACTTATTATTTACTTTTCACCCGTCTTATCATTTATTTAAATTTGAAGCATGGTAACTTGATTTATTTGCGCCTATTGGACGTACTGATTTAATGGTAATAAAATGTTTACTGCTAATTTGTGACTAAACGGTGAGGTTTATCGACTCGAATGAAGAGTAACTTTTTTAATAAGTATTTTATTGTCTTTCACAAGGCATATTTGGTTTTGTAATATCTGTCAAATCCAAAAAGATATGCGAAAAAAAAAATATGGTTTTCAGGTAAAGTAGTGCCCTCTGGTGGCAGAGTAGGGCAACATTTTGGTAACAGAGTTATAGAAATCGTGAAGATAAGTCTCTGTCCCAAAAATCAAATTAATTGGTGAAAAAGTAAATGCCCTACATCAAAAATAAGAAAAAAAAAATTGAACTTTGACAGACCATAACTTAGAAAATATTGAGATTTCGATATTTTGTTACATGACTTACTAACATTATTTTATCATGTAGAATCACCTGTCCAAGTATCCAAACACATTTTCCCAACACCCTGTATATGATAATATCACCTTCATAAAATGTTAAAACATACAATCCACAAATGAAACGGCTACAAAGTCTGCGTGGGTAGACAAACTTGGCGTCCATCGAGGGCTTAAAAATTTAACACGCCATAAAGCTTCTATTCTTTTATCATTTTCTTTAAGAGAATTTATTAACCAAAAACTGTACTAATAGCTTTATTATTACATTTTTTACTATTAACATAATAATTAATTGTAAATTACTTAAATTTATAGCAGATGCTATTTGGTTACCCAATGGTAATTGTAAAGTTGGTGGTTTTTGCTGTATTGGGATAGTGATTTCAGCCAACTGCAGTTCGTTCATTTTCGTACTCTTGCACACAACATCCATAAATTATTTCATTTCCGCCTCTGAATTCTTTTTTAGGGTTGAATTTATCGTAATCAAAATATAAAAACTTTTAGGAAAGCAATAACGCGTTTTTGACAACGGCAAGGCAACGATTAAGTGAATGGTGCCTCCTTACCATGGACAACACGTTGAACTGAAACTTGCAATATAGGTGTTTTTTTTTATTTGAAATTTCGGTGCGGTGAACATTTTGAAGCACGGTACACTAAAAGTCGATTTTCAACACTAAAATCGGTGCAGAAAACGTATGTTCCTCACGCTCATAGAAAAAAACATATAGCGTCATATTTATCAAACTTGACAGCCAACGTGTTTTTTTTTTGCACGAAAGGTTTCTTATGATAAAACAGTAGGCGACTGTTCATTTTTTTTACTCACCATTCGGTAGACATAAAAATGTCCCTGTCAGCCTCTTTTTTTGTCGAGGTGGTTTCGATTCCATTGTCGTGGTTACTAGTTCAAGTTAGTTCGCATGTAGTTTATGCGTTACTGGATCATTTTGAAATGTTTTAGTGGTCAGTCTTATTACTAGTTTCAATATTATATTAAAATAGTGTGAGATTATTTGTATATTCCAGTACGTATAAGTAATTTGTAGACAAACAGTGCATTTTTTTTTGAAGCAGGCTATAGATGTGTTAACCACCCACTGTGTAAACAAGTCTCGATAGCAACTTTAATATTGCACTTATTAGTCTAGTATTTACCCTTTATTACGTGATTGTCATTCAACAAATCAGGTTTGATTGAAAAGGTGAAGCATTTTAACATCGATTAAATTCCTCTAGCTTTTGAAATCAAGATTATATACTTAAACTAGTTTGTCTATAAATAGAAATGATGCCACGTACTTTTGATTAAGCTAACGACAAATATGCTAATTAATTTTGAACAAGATATGTTATTCATTGTCCATTGTGTGAGTTATGAGTTCTTAAGAGGGGAGTTAAATAAGAAATCAATTGCAGAGCCTCACGCAAAAGAGATCAATTCAAAAACTATTAATTTTCAAAGCATTTTGATGGTGCACGTTTAAAGATAAAACATGTGGCTCGGAGTTCGTCTATTTTTTATTATAAAATATTGCAAAATAGTCCAGTTATCAATTAACAAAATTTTCAATTTTTTCAGCTTACTATTTCAAAAAATTAATTGTTTTAATTTGGTTTTTACATAAATCTATTAGTTTGACAGATAACCCCAGCAACAGCAGCCTATCATTAAATTATTTTTTATAAGGCACTATTTAAAATTTCAAAAATATTCAGATCATTTAAAACTAAAAAAAAATATATTTTTGCTGACTAACCGTATATAGTATAGTAAGATAAGGTTTTATCCTTCTAAAGTGTGCAGCTTTAAGCTATATCGACATACCAATCTCCAAAAAATATTTTAAGTATTTGTAGAAAAAATATTTTAAGTATTTGTAGAAATTAATTAATACCAGACTTTTTTGACACCCTGTATAGCAAAATAACATATTATTATTACCACATACCACACTTGAAATTAGCTTTATATTATGTTATATAGGAGAGCTGATCATAGTTTTCTTTGGTATAGTTTAGTATAGTACAATCTAAACTTAAATAGTTTGTACAGGGTTATCCAACCAAGACTGGACAAGGCGATTTTTTGACTTTTCCTGTACTTTTATAAAAAAACTGAAATAGCCATCTTAAGTCATTTTCTCCCGCGAATTCGAATATCTTCAGCAAAAAACAATTGAACATCAAACAAAAGTACTAGGGGTCACTTTGATATTTTTTTAAATGGGATGCCGTATTTTTAATGAGCTTATCCGATTTCTCATATAAATTTTGATCTAAAATGTTGGATTTTTAATTCAAAAACGCCTTTTTTCTTCAGTTTTAAATTCGGAAAATGTTCGTCTACCGTAAGATTAATACCTGATAGATGGATACCCGTTTCACCTGTTCACCCTTTAACCTGCTTTAAAGCGTCCGTCAGTTAGACAAAATAATCAAGTTTCAAATTTCTATATATTTTTCACGAATTAATTACAAATTTAGTAGTTTTTGCAAATCTATTATTGCTTACGTATAAAAAAAGTATGACATATTAGAAAAAACTATAAACTAAAGTGAATAACTTTAATCTCAATAATATAATTGTTCTATGTGTCCTCCATTATTTTCAAAACATGACCGATGCCCCCTTTTCAATCTCTCCAAAGAATCTCTTACAATATTTTGGTCCTGGTTAAGTCTATTAATTTCATTTATAATTTTTTGCTGAATGTCCTCCAGACTTCTGTTGGGTCGTTGATAAACTACATTTTTTAAATGACCCCATAAAAATGTATCCATTGGCGTGATATCGGGGCTATTTGGTGGCCAATGAATTGTTCCGTTACGGCCAATCCACTGATTGTAACGCTCGTTTAGGTATGTTACCACTTCTCGAACTGCATGAGGCGGAGCACCATCCTGCTGCCAAATGATATTGTTGTAGGCTTGCAATGGCAACCTTTCCAAGAAATCCTCGATATCGTTATGAAGAAAATGGAGGTATCTTTGGCCTGTTAAAGAGCCACGATAAAATAGTGGTCCAATAATTCGATTTTCTAACATCCCACACCAAACATTAAGTGAGCTCCAACCTTGAAACTTTATCATTTCATATCTATGAGGGTTAACTGCTGCCCAGTATCTTGTATTTTTCCGATTGTATACCCCCGATGTTGTAAATGACGCTTCGTCACTCCATAGAATTTTATTATATAAATTATAATCTTCGTCTTGCTCTCTCATCAGCATTGAAGCAACAAATCGAAATCGCAGTTCTTTTTGAAGCTGTGTTAAGTATTGAACGGGAAGGATGCAATATGGTTTTAGACCACATTTTTTTAAAGTTCTGTGAACTGTTCCATAGCTTACTCTCCGGAGCCCTGGACCATACCTTACTTCTCGTACCGCTTGCGGAATAGAACTCTTCGGATTTATAGTAAAATATTGAACAATAGCTCGATCCCTTATATTCCGTCTTTTCATCTTACTTGGCTTATCTTTCAATGTCTTACTTTCTTCAAATAGGGTCTTAATTCTGAGAATTGTATCCACTGAAATGTGTCTCTGGAAACTCTCAAAAAATGTTTTTCGTGTTTGTCGAGCATTCTCTCCACTTTTGTAATATAATTTTATTACATTTAGCCGTTCTTCTAAAGAATATTTCATTATTTGTAATTAATTCGTGAAAAATATATAGAAATTTGAAACTTGATTATTTTGTCTAACTGACGGACGCTTTAAAGCAGGTTAAAGGGTGAACAGGTGAAACGGGTATCCATCTATCAGGTATTAATCTTACGGTAGACGAACATTTTCCGAATTTAAAACTGAAGAAAAAAGGCGTTTTTGAATTAAAAATCCAACATTTTAGATCAAAATTTATATGAGAAATCGGATAAGCTCATTAAAAATACGGCATCCCATTTAAAAAAATATCAAAGTGACCCCTAGTACTTTTGTTTGATGTTCAATTGTTTTTTGCTGAAGATATTCGAATTCGCGGGAGAAAATGACTTAAGATGGCTATTTCAGTTTTTTTATAAAAGTACAGGAAAAGTCAAAAAATCGCCTTGTCTAGTCTTGGTTGGATAACCCTGTACAATAGTAAACTATATACTCCCTTAAAAGCAATTCATCTATCGACAAATTTATAAAGTAGTTGGGTGGGTAAATTACAGATCTCACATTTATTTTTAAAAATATATTCCTGATATCATACGCCTACCGTCATCTACGAATAATATATAGAATTTAAACTTTTAGCTGATTTTGTGTGCGATTTTGAGCAATTCAACTGCGGTCTTAAATATTTGAAAAACCACTGAAGCGATTGTAGTAAACTTATATATTTTTCAAAGGGAAATTTTATGACCTATTTAAATATTCAGTAAAATACAGAGTGTTCCATTAAAAAAAAACAATGAACAATGTTCATTTGTTTTATCCGATTATTTTGCGCAGTGCTGCATACAATCAGTTCCTGCAGGTCTTATTAGAACGCTGCCAATGTTCACTATAATACGACATCTTTTCGAAATATTTTTCTTTTATCAGTAGAAATCATATCGTTGGTGTACTAAACTAAGACATTTTAGCTCTACATTTCTGATGAGAAATCGCATAAAGTAGGGTCGAAAGTTTACCATGTAAATTTATATGATGCGCCTACAAAACACGCATTGTAGATGTTCGTGGTAATGTAATGTAAACTAAACAGATTTTAGTAGATATAAGTAATGTAATGCTTAAACATTTAAACTGTAGGTATTGGAGACCTAATAGTTTTAAAATCTTCATTAACTAATCTGTTTTAGGTTGTGTTAGCCAAAGAGGCGGGTTTGTGCTACGCCGTTATTGCTATGGCAACCGATTACGATTGTTGGAGAGAACATGGTGAAAAAGTTTCTCACAAATTCGTTCTATCGATTTTCAAGAATAATGTTGAGAAAGTGTTAAAACTACTCTTGGCTCTTGTACCTAGAATGGCTAAAGAAGATTGGACAAATACTATAGAGAATGCTCAGGTATGGTATGGACATAGTTACATCACAGCATTTGTGCAGAAATATAGAGTTTATAAACTAATAATAACTACATTTTATCATTATACATATTCGTATTTCATATGTCATGACCGATTCAAGTTTATACTAAGTATAAGATTTCCTGTCGTTTCAAAAATAAATTTATTTTGCTATGCCGGGACATATTAACATATTTCGGTTAGTGTAGGGTACATAATCAGCCCTATGATCAAACTCACTCACAAGTTAACTCTAGACTCTAACTTCAAAATTACCTGTGTATATAATAAGTGTGCTTTTTCGGTTGTTGTCATGGAAACGGTACGTTAAAAGTTAACTTGTGTGTTTGATCATAGGGCTGATTTGCTGCAGCAAGTGTGGGGTTAAAATATTTTCTTTACTGAATTTCATATACTTTTTTACAAGCAAATCGTTTTTCTGTTATGTTCCTCTATGTTAAAATGAATTTGTAATAATATTATTTATTTTTATTTTTAGGTTCTCGTGAAGGACAGTGTCGTACTGGAGTAAAATAATATGAATTCGCTATACTTTAGTATAATTTTGTCAACAAATTATTGTAAATGTACCTATACAGGGTGATTCACGGCGGATGGAACATTAGTCTGAAATTTGGTTTGGAGTTAGGTAATATCTGAAGGCTTTTAAGCTATAGCCAAATCTTAGTTGCAATATACAGGTTGATTTAACAATACGGGTATCTTGTATAGGTACTTGAAAAAATATCAAAGAGTAGATTTTTTTAAATGAAACACCCTGATTTGAAAAGCTGCTGAATTTTATTCTTCATTTATGTATACCATACCTATTTTACCTATACCTAACTAGACAAGTTGCTGACATAAGCATTTATTTTACAAAATTCGTTGAACAAATTATTCCTATACGAATGTTAGCCAGTGTGGCATACAGTAACATGTGTCAACTGTTATTATCCCAATTGGCCACCGGAATCACCCGATCTGAATCTATTGGATTTTTACCTGTAAGATATGTTTAAAGAAAAAATTGCAATTCACCAGTAAACTCTAGAGAAAAGTTATTACATTAGGTCCACAGAGCATTTCCAGATCTAAATTCAATTGAAATTGAATCTGCTACGATAAGTGTAGTAATCAAGCTCATTTCGTTGCATGTTGTTCAACTTTAAACGCACTAAGAAACAATAATAATTAATATTAAAGTAGATACCCAAAACACTGGCCGCTTACTTCCAAGCACTTCACTCGTGGCAAATCTAATTTAATTTTGATCTAGATCTTGAAATGCTCGATTGACCCGATGTAGCAACTTTTTACTAGAATGTATCGGTGATTTGTACATTTTTTCTCTAAACATTCCCCACAGATACAAAACACTGGCCTTACACATGCCACTGCGTGACACACTGACTAATAAGAGAATGGCAATATATTTTTCAAATCAATAAACCAGAAACTTGACTAATTAAATATAGGTATGTATAAATAAATACTAGATTTCAGTGCCTTGTATCTCAGAGTTAAAAAATGTCAGCATTTATTGCAGGTCATGTTTTTCGAAAAAAAAAACAATGAAATGGTATAGGAGAACAATAAAGAAGTTGTTAAGAAGCTGATAGACATTGCACAAATAAATATATATACAGGGTGTTCCGTTTAATGTACCATGTTCGTTTATGCGAAAAAAAAAACTTTTGAAGCGTCCCATTGACTCGTGCGCCATAAACGTCTAATGTTCCATCCACCGTGAATATTCTAGTGGCACCTATTTTTTTTAAATCCACTCAGACCAATAATTGGAAAATACTAAATATTTAGTCGAACGACTGAAATTATAAGAAAATAAAATGGCAAAATTAAATGTATAGAGCTTGTTCAAGATTTATTTTGAACAACATCAGTAGTATCGACTTTAGTCGTTACCTACTATTGATGTTTGCAGCAATGACATATAGTTGACTCCGCCACCAAAATGTATATACATACTTAATTACCCCGTATCTCCGGAACGACTGATAATAAACACCAACCATTTTTTTTTAAATTAGACAACAATTAAAAAACTTAATATACGTCATATCTTAAACTTGGAGTAGATTTTTTTTGCATTAAATTTGGTTCCTTTATGGAAAAACATTAATAATGAAAATTATTACCATTTGGGTAAGACTAGACTAAAAATACTCATGTGGTCGGACGCTTAATGATGAGTAGCACTGTTTCCATGGTTTCGGCTGTTACGTCGTCACTGACAATGATATTGGGTTATGAGTAGGTATACTTATCTTTAATGGATTGATATGGTAGATATGTTAGCTCACCCGAAATCGCCCGGTGAAATACCATCGCATCGGCTTAGGAGGCGTGAAGTTGCGCTTTATGCTAACGTTTCGTGGCTGTGCCGATGTCTTCGGTTTCCAGGGTGGGAAATATATGAAAAATGCTATGATGATGGTTCCAAGATCAGAATGCTCCGGAGTTACCATTTCCATTAGCCAGGCGGGTCCTTCGAACAACATTCAAAATGGAAATTGTGTGACAACTGAAGCTGTTAAAAAAATCTAAAATTAGCAGCTTCCAAATTGACTTATGTAAGAGTATAAGAGGACTGAACTCGAACATTAATGCAGTCCATCAACATCTACAATCTACCAAACCTCATGTACTCGCACTAACCAAACCAAAGGTCAGATCATTGACTAGTGCTGTCAGCTATTCATATCCTGGGTACGAATTCCATCACCGATTTAGGCGCAATTTTGGCCTTTCTCTCTTTATTTGCAGTGATATTTTTTGTCAACGAGAGGAGAAAATGCTAATACTATTGACCAAACCCACCATCCTAATTCCGAAGTTGTCATCCTCAATACAAATATAACCGACGGGCAAGGTCGCGAAACCGAATCCTTTGCCATCAGCTCAGGCCTCACTCAAACTCGTGGGTGAACCAACTCGGGTTTGCAGACCGAGATGGTGATTTTCCTAGTTTGTTGGATCTTTTCTTAGCTTCAAATCCCGATTTGTACACTGTCACCGTGGAGCCTCCTGACCACAACCTTATTTCGGTACTGAACAAACTACCATGCAGTTAGTGCCGAACAGCCTCCTAAACTAGTGATCGACCGATATGACTTTTTTAGCCGATACCGATAATGTCTTGGCCGATAACGATATATATCGGCATATCGGCCTTTTTTAATTGATAACATTATTAATGTCTAAAATCTGAATATTCTGTAATATAATTTATAATTCTTTAACGTTCAATTTAAAATCACAAAAATAAAAACAAAAATTGCACTTTGGCAACACAGCAATAGGCGGTAATTTATGTGGCTCAGCGCCAAGTCATTGGTGAATCCCCTTAATTTGAATTTCTCGGTGAATCCCGTGCGTTTATTGCCGTGCATTCAGTATTGCATTCTTAAAGCAGATCGTTTTAAGTTCGATTATTTCTTGGCGTAATTTAGTTAATCTTTAACAAAGACATAATATTAATAGTTAATAATAATCCTATTGGAGTTTGGTGGAGTGCAAAGTAGCGAAATGGATGGAAAAAGTATTTATTGCAAATATTTCATAAATAATAAATTATCCCCAGCAGATAAGAAATCCACCGCAAAATGTAAATTGTGTGACATAACCATTTCATTAGGGGGAGTGGGAAAATCGGCGAATACCTCAAACATGAAATACCATTTAGAGAAAAAACATCCTCAAGAATATTATAAATTGAAAGGGACTGATTCAAGCTTAGGTTAGTACTAAATTTTTATTTTCCAGTTCACGTTATAAAAATATTTACCAACAATAGGACCTGCTCATTCAGGATTATATTATTATATAGGATTGAGGGGCAAACCACCCAGGAATTTTTTGCTAAAAATCTAGGGATTTATTTTATTAGGAATTTAGGGAATTTTAAGGGAATTTGTGTAAAAAAATTACTGAAAAAATCTGAAGAATTAAGTAATTTGTTGGGAATTTGGGGAAATTAAAGGAATTTGTGTAGGAGGGGGACATTTTTCTTTTTCATCACTTTAAATCGTTTCATTAACAATTAACACCTACGATATGATTTTATTTAAAAACAAATTTCCCCGTTTATTTCAACGTTTTGACTTTTGATCACCCTGAGTCTATTTTTTTTAGAAACGGCTGGACCTTCTAGTAGTTCTAATAGTACTTCTAACTCTAACTCTAAGCTATTGCAAGTCTCACTGGCTGACTCTTTCAAGCAAATGCAAAAGTGGGACATTAATTCATCCAGAGCGAAGGAGTTTCACTACCTTATAGGTGAAATGATATGTTTAGATAATCAGCCATTCAGCATTGTATCAGATGATGGCTTTACTCGGCTACTAAAGAAAGCTATTCCAAATTATGAAATTCCTTCTGACAAATACTTCAGAGAAAAAGTTGTACCAGATATTTTCTCAAGATGTAAAGCACAAGTGACTCAAAAAATTTCAAATAGGTTGGGAAAAGCATCTTTTACTACAGATATTTGGACGTGCAAATATACAAACAGTTCTTTTTTGTCTCTCACAATCCATTTTTTTGAAAAAACATGTTTAAGTTTAAATCAGAGATCCCATTTTTCACTTGCCTGCAAGAAGTTCCCAGGATCTCATACAGGAGACGCCATAGCTGAAGCATTTAATTCTTTGTTACAAGAATGGAATATAAAAGGGAACATATTAATTTAGTATTAGCAGACAATGCTGCCAATATGAGGAATGGTTTTGTTAAGGCAAAAGTAAATTATGAAGCATGCTTCATTCATTCTTTACAACTTGTAATACAGGATGCTATACAAAGTCAACGTTCAGTCAGTGATTTAATAGCAAGATCAAGAAAAATCGTTTCGCATTTTAATCACTCTCAAACTGCTTGCGATAAACTAAGTAAACTACAAGAACAACTAAACCTTCCCAAACACAAACTTTTCCAAGATGTACAAACACGTTGGAATTCCTCATTTTATCTACTCTCTCGTCTACTTGAACAAAAACAAGCAGTAAATTTATATATTTTGGATCATGGGACTCTTACAGACTTGACATTTTCCGAATGGGAATTAGTTGGAAGCATTTTAAATTTGTTAAAGCCATTTGAAGACATAACAAAAATTACAAGTTCTTCAGACTGCTGCATATCTGAAGTCATTCCATTTGTTTCGACTATCACTGCCTATCTTAACAAAGAAAACGCTAATTTTGCAGGAGTAGGTACAATGAAAGAAGAATTGAAAAACAGCTTGAATAAACGATTTCAGAATATATTTATAAAAAAACATTATACCATCGCGACTTTCTTGGATCCTCGCTTCAAAGACAATTTTTTTACAAAAGACCGTGATTTTATATGCGAATACATAACTACAAATCTAAAGTCCCAAATAAAAGAAAACAATACATCTGTAGAACATTCCAGTTCCCCTGACATTTCGGATTACATTCAAGACCATACAATAAATAAAACTATAGATTATATAGAAATTGATAGTGATGACAACGAACCACTTGCTAAGTATGTTCGAACTTCTGAACCTGAGACTAGTCGAACATCTGGCCAAAATCTGTTTTGGGAAATCTACGAAGAATTTGTCGGAGAAGGATGAGCTCCACAAAAACAAAAACCATTCCAACAACATCTTCTTGTGACACAAAATCATCTTCTAGGGCATCCATTTGTGAAAAAGTGAATGCTGAAATTACAGAATATAAGAAACATCCTCTTCTTGAAAGAAAAGCGAATCCCATTTCTTGGTGGCAAGGAAAACGAGAAGTTCTACCATTATTATATAATCAAGCTCTTATATATTTATCTGCACCAGTTGGCAGTGTTGCAAGTGAGCAAATGTTTTCAGAAGCTGGAACCGTAAATTCGGCGAAAATGAATCGGCTGAATCCAGAAACAACCGAGAAACTAATATTTTTACATGATAATTTGCCTAAACTACATTATTCATATTAAATGCCTATTTCATGTTATATCTACCATAATTTCTTAAGATTAACTTATTTGAAATATTACTTTAAATTTAAATATAAAAAAAATGTTTTAAGCTGCTATGGTTGTTTTTATACATCGGCCGATATAGCCGATATATATTTACATCTATCGGCCGATACCGATAATCGGCTCTCGGCCGATATATCGGTATCGGTATCGGTCGATCACTATCCTAAACCCCGCAAGATCTGGCATCATAGATCAGGTAAGTGGGATAAGCTAAAGGACCATTTTCGAACCATTCCTTTGCGGGGCATTTGTTTTACCTCTGACGATCAATCCATCTGTGCTAGGGAACTATCGGAGGTTATCCTTACTGGAATGGAAGCCTTCATCCCTTTTCTCAAAAAAGTGCCCTTCTAACGGCAAGCCTTAGTTTACCAGAAACTGCGAACGAGCTGTTAAATCAAAAAATTGTTTCCACCGACAATGGCGTCAAAACTCTACCGCCGAAAATCGTACCGTCTTTGTTAACGCTCGAAACCCATCCAAACAAACGATAAACCAAAGCTAAGAAACGTACACGACCAGGGGATTAAAGACAAACTTCTTGAATGCCCTAACAGCTCAAAATCATTTTGGTCGGTAGCTAAGGTCGCCCGTCAGAACTTTTTCAAGTCAACCATTCCACCTCTTACACGTTCTGGTAGCACCATTGCAACCAAAGCACAGGAAAAAGCAAACTAACTGGCGGAACTATTCTCTTCACATTCAACGGTTAATTTTCAGGGAAAAACTCCACCGAACATTCCCCTTGTAGAATCGAGAATGCCCGAGATTGTTGTCCGGCACCGCTATGTTAAACGAATCTTAAGGAGTCTTGATACCAAAAAAGCTTCTTTGCCTGACGATATTCTAGTCATCGTAATTAAGACATGCGCTGACGAATTGACAACGGTATTTTGTAGGCTTTTTAACTTATCTTACAAGTAAAGAATATTTTCTTCTTGCTGGAAAACTGCTCGAGTCCAGCTTATTCCCAAAAAAGGCAAGAAGACCTTGCCAAACAACTATCGTCCAGTCGCATTGCTTTCGGTTATATCAAAAGTGATGGAGAAGGTTATCAACGAAAAATTATTAAAGTACCTGGAAGGCTTCAACATTATTAGTGACCGCCAGGATAGTTTCCGTAAGTCTAGATCAGCAGGAGACCTCGCTTATGTTACTCACGTTTAGAATAACGCAATAGAACATAATGGGGAGTCGCGGGCGATAGCACTGGACATTTGGCCTTTGACCGAGTATGGCATGAGGGGCTCCTAACTAAAGTGAAAGCATACAGAATGCCGGTTCAATTTTGTTCATAGCTGTAAAGCTTTCTTGCAAACCGTTCTCTGCGAGTGGCGATGGACAAATTTCTTTCAGGCACATTTAACATCAACGCCGGAGTCCCTCAAGGTTCTATATTGTCGCCCACCCTCTTTTTACTAAAGCATTAACGATCTTTTGGAAAAAGCTAAGGATCCTATATACAGCTTCGCTGAGCATTTATTGTCTAATAACTGCACGCGTGTTACCCGAAAAATATTTTTAACTCTACGTATCAAAATTATAACTTTTAATATGACCGAAAGCGATGCGATTGGTCGGCAGTTACTTGGCAGAAGGTCTTCTTGCCTTTTTTGACATAGGCTGGAGGCAGTTTTCCAGCAGGTTGGAAAATGAAATACTCCTTTTGAAGGACAAGTTTAAATACAAAATACATTCATTTGGGCATGTCTTAATCAAGATGACTGAAATTTCGTCAGGAACAGAAGCTTTTTTGGTGTCAAGAATCTCCAAAATTCGTTTAATGGCGCGTTGCCAGAATATATAATCTCGAACATTCTCAATTTAATTTATTGATCCAATACGTATTGATTTATTCGTACTGAAAAGGTCAGATCTATATTAAATGACGTCCATTTTGTTTTTCTAGTATTAGGCACTAATTTGTTCGCATTAAACTAGCGCCTTATTTCTGTTAGGTCTCTATATTGACTACAGATTGTGATAGCTTAGGATCCTCCTCGGTCCAGCAGACTGAAGTGTTATCTGCAAACAGTGTTAAGTTACCCGTAATCTGTAAAGCAGTAATTCATGTAAATCAAAAGAAAAAAAAGTAAAGGACCTAGCACTGATCCCTGCAGCACCCCCTTAGTTATTTCTCCATAATCGGATCGAATTAGGGCTTGGTTATATCCGGTGACTTTGTACGACTTGCTTCCCATCAGAAAGGTAAGATTTTAACCACGTTAATGCAATCCTCATAATTTCATAATACTCTAACTTTCTTAGTAGTATTTCATGATTTACGCAATCAAAAATGCTTTTGCCAGATCGCAAATGCCGCCATTTTTTTTTTTTTTTTTTTTTTTTAATAATAATTTATTATTGACCTCAAAACAGTTTACAATAAAACTGGCACCGAGGCCTACAAATTGTATGGTATAATTATTAACATTCAAATAAAGTTATTCCGAAAGGCAAAAAAATGTAGTTTATATTTCTTTATCCTGCCACTTAAATGTCTATACTCTATTGTAAGTTTAATCCAAAATAAACCCTTTGCAACAGAGAGCAGATGGCATCCCCAGTCTTTTTCTGACGTAGGTAGCAACCCAAACTGGAAAATCAACAAGATTTTGAATTTACTGAGGAATTCAATTAAGCGAATTTTTACTGCCATCTCCATATTTTTAGAAAATATTGATAAGAGGGGTATTGGTTTGAAATATGCCGAAGTTCTTTCTTCTGCGGATAGCGCTACTCGTCAAATAATGTCTATGGAAACAATTGTCGACACAATTGAAACTATAGCAATTTATTCTGAGAATAAAGATATTTGGACGTGAAAGTACCAGAAAGAAGAGAATCTGCAAACCTTGAAAGTAAACCGAACCTATACAACCAACGAGTAAAGATGCATTTAAAAATTAAATAATTGCTTGGATTTCTAATTAGTCTCCCCTACATATTATAGATATAATTTAAATTCTCATACGGGTGAAACTGAATAATTAATAATTATTCAATTAAACGAACTCGTGAAGTTCGATTTTAATTATATGAGGCGCCTCAAACAAAGCCCAAGCATTGAAACAGTTAAATAGATTGAAAGATTTACTTGGCATTCCTCTTTGGATTGACCTAATTTGCCAATCATCTTCACAAACAACACAAGAAACCCTGCAGTGCCTTAATACACTTACATAATTTCTGAAAAAAAAAAATGTGTACCCAAATGTAAATGTATAAAGTTGTTCCTCAACTGAATCTCAAATAATGCTTATATACTGTGTGAATTAGTACTGTGTATCGTTTGTATAATAGGCATTTTTTAAATCAATTACCATTATATGGCAGGAGTAATTAGGGTTTATCTAAGTATGATAGTCCTCAAGTTGAAAAAGCGAGTAGCTTCAAAGTGTTAATCAGGAGTATTTAGATTTAAGACATATCTTATTCTTGCCATCACTTTTGGTTCCAAAACAATAAGAGGACAGAAATTAGCACCTATTCAATAAAGGTGCCTACATTTTGCTAACACACCTTGCCTATCAAGGTCGGCTAACTGTGTATGCACTTTCCAAATTAAATCGTCTGGAAAAGATTTACCTGCTTCTGAAAAGGAATTTTTATATCCTTTTAGCCAAGAAATTATTTTGCTATTGGCGATAGTATGCCATTCTTTTTTTTTTTTTTTTAATAGATTCTCATATAATCGCTAACCCTAATCTGTAGGCCTTTTGCTGCCTTTGCTCTCTCCCAAGCCTTGGCGGGCCCCTGTAGCTTAAAGAAAAAATAATGAATAATGCAACTACTCATAGTATGGACGCTGAAAGCTTTTGCGAGGCTTTCACTTTCTCGCCTATATTTAGTCCAAAACAGTATTCCCCTACTGGTATTTGATTGGAAATGCCTTAACAATTTTATTTAAATAAAAGTATTATCAACATTCTCCCAATAATGAAAACCCTTCCAAATTGGGCCTGTCAATTTTTAAGATTAGTACTGACAAATTTTCAATGTTGTGGTGGATTTGTCAACAAAATACTAGGCGGGAAATATGCCTTTCCAAAAGTTTCAGGCTCTCTTTATTCCTTACTTAACCTTAACAAAGTAAACCTTAAATACTTTAAAATACCTACCTATCCTTTTTGGAGTACGTACTTATGATAGGGTGACTGAGGCAGTAATAGACACTGTGGCAGTAATGGACACTCTCGCTCTAACAATCCAATTAACATTTAAAAGGAAAGTCAAACTTCATTTATTTTAGATTTCTTTGGTCAAGTGCCTAATTCTTTAACGGCAGAAAAAGTTTGTGCTACTAATTTCACATCAAATACCAAATGTTGGACAATTTTAAATAAGAACCGGTATAATACGCTCAAAAGTTTGATGGAAGCGCAAATTTTTTAAATTAATAATAGTGTTGGTGACTATATTAAAACAAGGTAAATAGAAAAAACTGTTTTTTGTACTTCAACTGTATATTTAGAGTAGTTTTCGTTTTTTTTTGGTGGGGGGGGGGGGGGACTTACTGAACTAAAAAATTGCAATAATATGCTTTAGTAATGAAGTAATGAACAGTAGCGAGTGACCATTACTAAGCATGGCATATTCAGTAGTGGACACCTACTTTTGTGGAGGTAGTAATCGATTGGTTTTACAAATATTTTCTCCAGATATAAAATTTACCTTTTTTTTCAGTATTGAAAAATATAAGGCAAAACCAAGGAAACGAAGAATCTTTGTTTATTCTGAAGAAAACATGCAAAGAGCCTGTTGGGGAAACATGCATATGCATTTTCAAGACTAATTAACATGATTCAAACTCCTAATATTACTTATTAGACCAAAACCATAATCGCATTTCAGTGAAAAGTTAATAATGATCGGCAATGCCGCATTTGGGTTATGTTCTGTTGTTCTAAAGAAATAAATAAAACTCGTCTTTTAACATATTATAAAAACTTAACTGCAAATTGACGTCGCATTTATTAATCTTTTTGGTAAAATAATACAATAGAAAACCCTTTATAACACAGCTTGTTTACGTTTTTATACACCTTTAACTTGTGTCTAGCTGGTAAACAGTAAATATATGTCTATTAGGTTCGATTGAAGTGCGGTAAACGTCAGGGTTCGGCAAGGCTTTCCCAATTATCACAAAAGGCAGCCGGAGGGCGTTGGAGACGATGCGTACGTGCTAGACAGGTCAGTTGTTCTGGGTGCAGGATGATGAGTGATTAAGGAGATGCGGTGTTGCAAGTGGTTTTCGCGTGGGAAGAGTGATCAACAAAGCGAATGTTTTCATTTTGAGTGAGTCAGTAGGTTTTAAGATTTACTCCGTGGTGTACGTCTGCCGTGATTGAAATCGCCACGTAATATTCGGGCCATCAACGCCAAGTGCTTTCAAACAGTGAGTAGGTTTTATACTTGACTTCATGGTGGAACGTCTTCTCCTCGCGTATTTTCGGACCATCAGCGCCAAGTGTTTTCAAAGAGTGAGTCGGGTTACAGATTCTTTTCGTGGCAGAACGTCTGCTCTGCACGGATTTCTCTGGCCATTAGGGCCTAAGTAGTCGTGAGTTTTCAACCTTTTGCAAAGATTGTTGAAGTAAACGTATAATAGTTTGTTGCGGGTTACACGAACCCCCTTAAGTGTGATTAGTCAATGTGGCCATTGATTAGTTAATCGTTAATAAGTCATGTAAAGTAGTAGTACGATTTTACAATTTATGTAAACACCTGACATTATCTGTTTAAATGGCATAGTTTGGTAGAATAAAGAAATACTTTTGTAAAGAAAAGTGTTTTCTTGAGAGTGAAATTAGAAAAAAGAATCAGTGAATCGCACTATGGAAAAATAGTACTTTTTGTTGCCGAGACTGGGACTTTAAAACCCAGGCTTTGTACAGAGCCATTGAGGCTGTCAAAAACATTTAAGTAAAAAAAAAGCGGCTGTACAATTCAATGTTCCTCGATCTACTCTTGTTAGGAAGGTATTCTGGGACTGGTCTTCTTCGGCGAAAAATGGGTCCTACCTATGAGTCATCTGAAAAGGAAGAGAGCCTACTAGTTAACTGGATACTTGCTATGGCTAAAATAGGATTTCCAGTCCACAAAGTAAACTTAATGCAAATTGTAAAAAAATATTTAATTGAATATAAAAAAGAAGTTCCCTATTTTAATAAAACTATGACTTCTGGAAGAGCATGATTTGAAGGTTTTCTTAGAAGACATCCCAACATAAAAGAAAAACATGCCGAATCTGTAAGCAATGCGCGCGCAGCTGTAACAAAGATCGCATTCATAAATTACTGGTTTGACGAAATAGAGACTTTTTAAAGAAGAGAATCTTGAAGAAGTGATTTTAAATCCTGAAAGGACATTAAACGCAGACGAAGCAGGGTTTGCACTATGTCCGAAAAGCGGAAGAGTTTTAGGACCAACCAAAAGTGACGAATTAAAGGATGTTACTAGGTACACATTTTGATCTATAATCAGTCACGTTCAAGAGAATGGCTCTAGGAAGTGTGCATGGCTTGTACCTTTTTGACAGAAATAATGTTGATTATTCCGAATGTATTTCAAATAGGTTACTGGTTTTAAAGGACCAAGCCCAGGTTAAACAAGCAAGGGAAGTAAAGGTGCAAGCACTTGCTTTAATTGAAAGTAAAATAAATAAAGGATAGCTTAAACAATTTCATCAGATCTACGCTGAGAAGTCGGGATGGGCGAGAAACAGAGAATCACTAAATCTGTTTAAATTATGAAATTCTATTAAGGATGAGTGTTGTTTACCAGAGACACAAGTTACAGCTGAAGACGAACGATCTGAAAGAACTCTTAATAATCATGCAAAATCGGATATTTCACAAAGTGTCGATAATTCTTCCAGATCCTTCCCAACTCTACCGTCCACATCCAATCCAATAGAAAATATTACCAGGAGTACAACAGCCGGCCTCCCCTGAACCAAGCACATCTTCTACGAAATGGGCTACACCTGATGTTTACACATATGGGAGCAAAGAAAATGAAGGATTTCAGATCCCTACACCTTTTAGAGAATGTTTGCCATTGCCCAAAACCCCCGATTAGAAAACTCCACCAAAAAGACGAAATGTAATTTTTCCCGCGGTTGTCTCCAGTGGAAAATATAGAGAATTTTATGATAATGAAAAGAAAAAAAATAGCACCAATTCAGAAGAAAAAGGCGATGCTAATCCAATAGAAAGATGAGAGCTCTTCCGAATCTGAAACAGATGTTCCGTATGAGGACGAAGTTTTGGACCTAATAAGTGATATTGAGGACTTTAACTTGGAAGAAGGAAAGTATTTAATTGTGAAATATGAAGATAAATATTATCCAGATAAGGCTACAGACATTCTACATACACACGTACAACCACCCAAACTCACATATAAATTACACTTCAATATAAAAATTACTTGCCAGGGTATGTTCAGTTTAATCTCAGGTTGGTAAATTATATCTGTACTTATTACCTAAAAAAAAAGAAATGTTAGTAAACGTATTAAGCTTTAATCATTTACTTATCTTTTTAAGTTTATCAGCTAAGTATTGTTGCAGGACTTATTCTCAAGAAAGATCATGATGGTGCAGAAATACGCGCTATGGTCAGTGCCGGCATTGGTTCATGGAAATGGCCCACAAAGGACGATATTTTATATTACTTTAAAGAAAACATAGTAACTATGATACCGGAACCTAAGGTGAAGGATAATAGAGGGCACGATTCTGTACCGGAAATAATAAAATATGAATAAATAAAGTAAAATCACATAGGTGTCCATTACCTATGAAAGTATGACCATGAATGATATTCAAAATAGTATATTAAAGTACAAGTTTTATGAAGCTCATTTTAGCGCACGCGTCCATGTTAGAAAACGAGCCGCTTGCGGCGAGTTTTATAACAGACAAGTGCGCTAATAGCTTTATAAAACGTGTGCTTTATACTATTTTTTTTTATTTTGGCATTTTTTTCAATAAATAAATCTATATTTAAAAAGAAAATGAAACATACAAATATTCAAAATTTTTAGGTCTAAATTTCATGTTGGTAATACAATCAAATTATTTATCAAAGTAGCCTTGAAACCAACAAATAATTTTATTTCCGTGTCAGCCATTTTGTCACGAAGTTGTCTAATTTTTCTAACATACCTATATAATTTTAAAATATGGAGCAAGATGAGTTTAGTTTAACTCCCCCAAAGTTAAGGGAAATTGCGGTAAATTTTATAATTCTATGTTTTATAATGTAGTAAATTTGTAAGATTACTTGATTTTTTTTTAACTCATCTCCATTTCATACAATTAATGCAACCAAACATACACGACAGCAAAATAAAACGTTTGTGAACATGATTACCAACCTTGATTGATTGATTACTCTTAAATAAATAGGTCGGTACTTACGTCCTGACACTGCAGCCTTTTACAGACTTATTGTATCCCCTATTTATTCGTTACTAGCCCGCCCACGGTAATTTTACGTCTGGGTAATGTCAGCCAGACGGGACCTACTGTTTATCGTGGGATCCGAACCACGCGCAGTCGCTTTCCAACCAACCACCATCCCGATCCCCCCACAGAATCCCACTCCTACAACAGCCCGGCCCACACAGCCCGCAACCGAGGCAAGTCTCGGGTTAAAGACCCGCTGCTATAGGAGCATGACCCTGCGGTTTCGATTCCGATAAATCGTTAGTCAGAAGTACCTGCACTCACACATACAACAACCAAACCCAGTACTTTTTTTTATTTTAGCGTACTGTAGCGGGATTCGAACCCGCTCGACTCGAGCAGCGCGAAAGCAGGCTCACGCCGTTTCCGGCGCTGTACCCACTTCGGCCACCGAGGCGGTATTACCAACCTTAGAAACATAAAGAAAACTGTTTCATAAAAAAATATTTATAAGATAGCCAATATCTTTCTAAATATACTTTTAGAACACTGTTCATTATATCTTTTAATAATTTGAATTATTTTCTATCTCAAATTGTAACATTTTACAAAGCGGTTCAATGCGCGAGATAACCTCTTGGGTGTCCATTACTACCACAACTAGCCTATGTTAAAGAAATAAGTGTGAGAATTTATCTTTTCTACCTAAAACCCTTAAAATCTCATCCCCATGAATAACAATCACATTCCCAGCTCCTCTAATGTTTCAGGATGCCAATAATAGTCATAGTGAGATGAGGGGCTATACAATTAAAATAAAAATAATAAAATCTGCCAAGGCGACTTTTCTCTTTCATTGGCTAGAAGGAGAAGGGTATTTCCTGCTGGGAGTAGTGTAGACTAGAAGTGATGTCTTTTCCCCTGAGTCTACATCTACCAAGGGACTTTTATTCACCTTAGATCATTTCCTCCTCGAGGTGGTGTAGGCTATAGCAAAGTAATGTTTTCAGCTCTAAGCCTATAACAGCTATATATGCTTCTGTAAAGAGAACGAGAGTGGCGGCGAATAGCCTTTCGTCTAACTCTCTAATTTCCCCATCCAAATCTCTACGGGATCTCTTTTAAATCATTCCCGCAAAGTTTGTGCCTGAGTTCCCATTCGCATATCTAGAGTCTTGTTCAGCACCTAAAAATGCCAACAAAAAAGAAAAAAATTAAGTAAAGTGTTACAATACGTGTGAGCAATGGCCACATATATAACCAATATATTGCTAATACCGTGTTACAGAAACGACCCCAGCATTCGGCGTTTCCGGAAGCGTTGTGTATGCGCAGTTCGCGTGTACGTCAGGTCCGGCTTTAAACTTAAACTTAATTTGTTCGAATAGGTATTGATTTATACAGAAAGAGCAATTTTTGTAAATCTGGGTATAATATGAAATATAAGAAGACGTAAGGCATTAATTTTCTCGAAAAAGCAACACACCTTAAAAAATTATACATATTTCAGGACTTGCGTATTTTTGGGTGTATATATGGAAATTGAAATTTCGAATTACAATTTAGTTTCTGGCATAGGTCCGTAAGTAATAATGGTTGTTCATAATACCGAAACAGGCCTGGTCTCCTTCTATCATTTTCTATACAAAATACGACGAAACTTACTTTTTTAACAGATTAAAATGGAGGAATGTTTATAGAAGACTTGAAAAACATGTGCATTTGTCTTGCCGTGGTACTTTGCAGGGAAGAAAATAAATATTTGTTAGAAAGCATATAATTATTGTGGAAAGCCTTAATGCAACGCATTATAGATACTGTAAAACATTAAAACAAACAATTATGCTACTAATATTATTTATTTACATTATAAAACTACAATTAAGGTCTTATTAGAAAAAATGTTAATATTTAGCACACTGAAAAAATGAATAAATCAACAAAACAGCGGTAATAAAAGTAATATTTAAATGTCGTATGTGATTTTTTAAACAAAAAAAAGTTCTTTTACGTTCAAATATGGAGGCAAAAGTTAAATAGCAGCCGTATTGACGAAACACATAATATTGATATACTGTGAATCATTTTGTTAAGGTGGCAAGAAGAGAAAAGTATTTTAAATATTTAACTAATGTGTCAAAAATCAGTAAATAAGTTGGATACAAATAATATATTATTATCCCTAGTTTAAACTCCCTGGCGAGTTTCAAATTAGATAAAGACACGAGGCCAATTAAGTGCAGTTATTCATTATTGAACAAAAGAAGCAAAATAAACGTCAAGACGGAAACGTTGATCTACAAGACAATAATAAGACCTGTACTTACATACGGTGTACCTATACGTGCACTGAGCGAAATATCGAGTTGACATAACTCAAATATGGGTTATCCCAGACCAACGCGTGTTGCTAATAGGGGACAGCTCAGACCTCTGAGTTACGGCAACTAAATCGAAGAGATTGCATCAAATCACTGTTCATGAGTTATCATAGCCCTGCAGATGGGTTGTTTTAGCTAGCTAATTGGTACTGCGTTTGACGAACACATGCGACGTGAGCTGCAGCAATTCATTATTTAAGCTGCCAGAAACCAATACGGGAGTTGTGATGCCTCACTACTAGGGCTAGATTAACTCATGATTCGAGCTATCAAAACCGGACCTTTCAGTTGTTCTAGCTTACTTTACAACTATAGATTTAATCTGCCCTAAATGTTGGCAGGGAATCTTAATAGAGCCAAGAAACACAAGGAATATTTACTAATATGTACTTTAATTAACAAACACTTGTTAAGAAAACACATGCTAGGTTAACTGACATTACTGACATAAGTGACATCTAACAACATATGATTTCTAATGTGCTGGCAGAATTGCCCCTCAGGGCAGAGCCAATAATAAAAAGAAAGAAAGAAAACAACATATGATAAACGTCAAGTGCAAAGGAACTACTCTATGAACGAAGCTAGGCACAATAAGGGTTTGGCACTTTAAATATATTCCAACACTAAAATTAGATTATTAATTCTCATTATCACGCATCAAACTCTGAACAAAAATAAAAAAAACATCCCTCCGATCAACGATTGCGCGGATAGCAAGTCCAGTTATGTGGTCCAAGACGACGCGACGTGCACAAAGATACTAATAACAATGGGATGGAGTTACCGCGCTAAATCGGTACGAGCGTGAATTCGGAACTTTCCGTGACTTTTCGATTGATGATTTACCCTCGACATGAGTTTTTAGAGCACTATTTACGACTTATTCCAACTCAAAATAATTTAACACATGGTAATGAGTTAAAATAATGCACGTCTGGGTCAAAACGGCACTTTAAAAGCAGTTAGTAAGTTTTCCCAATCCAAAAACTGAGTTCAGGTAACTCATAAATGGTTACAAAATGAAGGATTGTGGTAATCCCAAATGTGTTTAAAATTATTAAAATGTTGATATTTGTGTGTTGAGGCGAACCACAAGAAGCTGAGTTATTATTGTAGCGTTTTTAAATGAGTTGTGATAATTCGTAGGCTCAGTTTGAACAACATAGAAACGTGCGTTAAAGTAGCTCTAATTCTGCAACCCACGACATCGGTATAGTATATTAAAGTACATGTTTTATAAAGCATCATCTTATAGCACGCGTCCATGTTAAAAAACGAGCCGCTTGCGGCGAGTTTTTTAACGGGACAAGTGCTCTAACTGCTTTATAAAACACGTACTTTATACTATTTTTTCTATTTTGTATTTTTTTCAATAAGAAAATACATATTTAAAAAGAAAATCAACCCTTCAAATTTTGTGAATTTGTGTGTCTAAATTCTATGTTGGTAATACTCTAAATTTCTTTTTATCATAGTAGCCTTGACAATAAATAATATTTTCTTTGTGTCATTGTCACGAAATTTGTGATTTAATATTTCATAGAGTAGTTCATAATTATAATTAAAAAAATATGGAGCATGATAATCTAAGTTTAACTCCCCCTGAGTTAAGGGATATTGCTAATAAAACGATAAATCAACTTTTACCAGAGAAATCCCGAAAACTTTCTTTTCTCATGGATTACAATAACAGGAAACGTCAGACGTCAACAGAATAAAACATTTAAATATAACCAATGCCAACTTTTAAAAAATAAAATTCGGAGTTCGAAATGGATATATCGATGGTGTAGCGCACAAATGTGTTAAGTACAATTTTTGGTCAAAATGAGTTACATCCACCAGGCAATAGCTTGCTATCATTATTTTTGCATGCACAAATGTGGTAATTGAATTTAATTATTTTTGGGCTAGTGGCTCCATCTGACACTTGTTGTAAGTACTGAACCACTACAGATTTCTACTTCATATGTGGTAAGAGCACTTAACACATTTGGCATTTACAATACAGGATTTTATTACGTTGTAAGTACGCACTAACCACATTTGCGTTACTTAAATATTTATAACCTCAAAAGTGGTGAAGTTTATAATTCATGATATTATTAATATTATAAACGGCTTATCTCGTTTGTATGTGCAGTGAAATAAATTTGGAACAGTTTTGTCTAGTAACATAAATATATTTTATAAACAAGTAGTGCCCTTTCGCTATTTAACTATGTCTTCAAGAAGCAAGAAGATAGTGAATATGGTATTAACTAAAAAGCTTGAAACTCAGACTTAAAGTAGTAAGTGCATTGTTTTATTTGTATTATGGATTTTTAGACATTTTGAATAAACACATTGCTTATTATTTACCAAGGCAAAAGGCTATTTTTTTTTTACTTTGAATCGACCTTATTATTATAATATTTTTAGATATTTCGCAAGAACAAGGGCCTAGAGTAAACATCATATCGAATATTGTGTTAGACAAACCACCTGTAGACATTATAGTTCCCTCGTCGTCGCTAGAAACAATAAACTGTAGTATTTCTAAGGACCATGTACAACATACTTTTTTACTTGATGCAAAGCAATCCAATCAATGTAAGTAATATAAAGATGCGTGATAAGAAAGACAAATTTAATTCATTTAATTTTTAGATGGTCAATTAGAAATAAGTAACGGATATTTAGATAGGCCGGGACCATCACATTGCTCTGCAGAACGAATTGAATTCGAATCTGAAGATGATCAGCCTATGGAACCCTTTGAGGATTCTTCAAGTTCATATCAACCATTCGAGAAAAGTGACGAATCTGATTATGAAATGGGACATACTTTATTAAAACGTAAAAGGCTACTATCAGAACCTGCACAAGAACCAATAATCGAGACAAGTAAACCAAAACAGCGTAATAAGAAACGAAACGGGAAAGCAAAAAAAGAAACGTGGCAAAGAACAATCAATAAAAGCCTAAGAATAAGAGGGCAAAAATACATAAGTCGCAGTGGAAAAGAAATACCAGATAAAAAACCAAAAGAAGTCAATTGTACAAGATGTCGTTATAAATGCAATGAAAGCATACCTGAAGATCAAAGACAAATATTATGTGAGGAATATTATGGTTTGGCTGACTATGTTCGTCAAAAAATGTATATAGCCTCTCACATACAAAATGTTGCTGTTGTTAGGAAGAGAAATAGCCCAAAGACTAAAAATAGAAAAACATCAAGATCCTACTTTCTGGAAAACTCTAATGGTATTCGAAACAGAGCGTGTCTAAAGTTTTTTTGTGTCACGTTGGCTATTTCGCATAGGGTCACTGAGACTTGTGCAGCATCAGAAAAAGGAGAAACTTTTAGATCCATTTCATTTGACCTGCATGCAAGCAATACTTTCTGTTCCACATGCTGGTGACAGTCAAATTTATTATAGACACAAGCTCAATGTTTATAATTTTACTATCTATGATGCGTGTAATGCGGATGGGCACTGCTTTGTATGGGATGAGACTCATGGCAATAAAGGGAGTACAGAAATAGGATCTTGTCTCTTAAAATATTTAATGAGTTTACCAGAAACTGTTACCCATGTGGCATCATTTTCCGATACATGTAGCGGACAAAACCGGAATAAATTTGTTGCTGCAGCGATGCTCTTTGCCGTCAACAATATAGAACATCTAAAGATTGATTTAAAATTTATGGAATCGGGTCATTCATACCTTGAGGCCGATTCCATGCACGCAACTATAGAGAGAGCTAAGCGACATAAAAAAATATATTCCACACGCGAATGGGGTCTTTTAATTTCAATGGCTAGAATCAAACCACGTCCATACTTCGTCAATAACCTCCAGTATAACGATTTTTTAAATTTGCAACAACTAGTGGCTGATATTATTTTGAACACAACAGGAAAAAGTTGGATGCGGTTCCAGGAGGAAAAACCATTTATTGTACAATATAAATACAACCTTTCTGATAAAGCTTTTCTTGAAATCAATGTATTAGATAGGCGTAAGCCCGGGAAAAAGAAAACCTGGGGAACAGTAACATTAAATCAAAAGTATGATTCCAGACTACCAGTATCCCAGAAAAAGAAAAAAGATCTCCTGTACTTGTTGTCAAATAAAATTATCCCCGAGGATTACACTAACTTTATCGAGGAAATCCCTGCGACGAGTAATACAACTCAGCTTAACAAAGCAAAATTAGACACTTAATGCTATAGTTAAACCGAGGGGCCGAGAGCTAAAACATTATAATTTAAATTTAAAAATGTTAAGTTGTGACACTGTATTTCTTTGAGTTTGATGGACTACATGGTTGCGTTTCACAATAAAATTTCATTTTAAAGTGTTTTTTTTTATTATTCTATATATCGTAAAGTAAGCATTAGTTTAAAACCACATATGTGGTAAGTGCTGTAAATATTTCAAAAAATGATAGTTTGCTCATATTCAAAATAATATTTTGGTACATGCGGTTTGTCCAGCGATAAATATGTAACAACCACATCCTACCTATACAACACAATCGCAATTAAGCAATATGCCAAATTACTGGAGCATCCAGAACTTTAGATTTTGTCTCCTGAACATTTTACATTTTTGCACTTACCACATTTGTGCGCTACACCATCGATATTTCGAACTCGCTAGCGCGTTCGAAATATCTATTTTTCGAGACAAAATTAGAAAAAATCCATTTTTGTCAGTGGTGCACCATAAACAAGACAAGACTAAAAAAATTATAAATATTACAAAATAGAGTTTTACGCATAATAACGGACGCTCAAAGCTCAAAGACATGTACCGACAGACATACTTCACAGGGACTTACGAATTAAAAATATCATACGCGAGCAATACTCCACGAATTGGCTCTTTTTAGGTCAAAAAATGCTTAAAATTATTACTCACAGATTATTATTCTGAGAACATTCATTTATGAATATTTCAGAAACATTTTATTTTAAACAATCTGGTAATATTAGGTTTTAAATATTCCCCTAAAAAGAATATTCTTAAATTATTCTATGGTGTCTCTTTTAATTCTTGAAGTTTCAGTCACTACTGGTTGGCGCTATGTTTAATATATAATTTACATAACCTGTGTGACGTTACGGGACTACAATAATTCTAATCAAATTTAGAATTTACAAACTTCTGTAGTATTAACAAGCAACGTAATTAAATTGATTAATCACAATGATGCCGGTTTATAAAAGAGGTCAGAACTGTCTTTTTAAAATGACTTTTTATTTTACGGTTGAATTAAAAAATTGATTTTGAATTTCCCGCCACCATAGAACGCCTTGTGTTCGTAACCGAACATGTTGATTGACAGAACAGTGCGACGCGCTCGACCAATTATAAAATGTTCCCCTCTTTATCGGTTGCGGCAGGTGAAACCGAGATAGCGCCCAAATTTATTGCTTTCGTAATTTTGGTGTAACCCCGAACCCACGCGTATGTGGTTTTTAATTTTTTATACTTTATTTCAAAAGTTCCTGTTTTATGTAGGTATAGTACACAATACACCTGTGGATGGAAATGATTGATAAGAGATGAGTACCTGATATCTATATTTTTGTTTGTTAAAATGTCTAAATCTTGTAGAAAGCCGACCACCCGAAACTGTATATTGATCATTTTCATGTGACGTCACAGGGTCGGCGGCCATTCTGCTTGGAGGACAAACAAAGTAAATAAACAATAGCGTTATTTGGGTTATAAATTCAAGTTTTCTTTACAGTTTGCCTTGAAATTTGAGATCTCTGATCGTTTTGCTAATAATTAAAGTGCCCTAAATAAAATGCCGTCTTTTTGTTTAGTGGTAGATTGTGGGATGAGAGGAAATAGGAACAATGTACGATCTTTTGGAATTCTTACAGTTCTTCAAGACGCTGGAGAAAACCTTAATCGACTATCACAAGAACGGCGTGAAATGTGAAATAAGAGCTTTAAAAAGAGGGCCTTTAAATGACAGTGAATTAAAATATGGAAGAATTTGCTCCAGACATTTTATAAGTGGTAATATTTGATTTTTGGTATAATGACCTAATAAAATGATCTGATCGATTTAAACGTTTCTAGGAGCTCCAGCAGAATTAGCAAACAAAGATGACCCTGACCGGATCCCTAATTAGAATATGGGATACTTTAATCTAAAGGAAGAAACTAAGACCCAAGTTAAAAGACATGAGAAAGTTCAGAAATGCAAACAAGCAAAGTATCAGGTAAGTTTATGGTGTAATATTGTAAATGTAAATCCCGGTCGATGTGTTCGCACTTCGTCGTATAGTGGCCGGGCCAAGTAGGAACTCCCTGCCGCCTTCGGTCATTATGATTGATCGAAGGCGTAGCTGGGAACCGAAACCAAGAGGGACACAGGGCTTTAATTCAAGTTGTAACGCGTACCGTGCCAAAGAATGAATAACACGTGTGCCTTAAACACATGTTTCGAACGGTGCCTTTAGGAGGCCGGGCGCCCTCCTAGAGCTCTTTTAGCCCTTGCCACAGCATGCGGGGCTCTGCTGCGGTGGACCACCCTTTCCCTAGCTACTCTTGGGAATTATATGGAAAACCTTAAAGTACTAAACAAGCCTAATGAGGGAGGCAAAACCCTTAATCCGCAGGAAACTGTAGAACATATGGAGATTGGTAATCAAACTCCACAAAATATAGATGTGGACAATCCATCTATAACAACGGAAGCTGTTAACCCTACTCTGTTTTCGGAGACTCGGACTAATCCGTCGCCACTGACAGTAGAGGGTGAAACAGCTTCAGAACTCACCTCGGACCAGGAAAGGGAACTTCTCAAGGCCCCAAAAACCGCCGAGGTAGTCGCAAGTGAGGATGCAGCCGATGCATTGGCCAGCCTCAAACTCAAGCGTCCCGGCTGCCAACCTCGAAAAGGAAGCGGTTAAGTCGCCTCCTTAAGAGTGGTATGCCGATGCAGTAGCCCTCAAAACGGTGATGGAGGAGGAAATAAGCCGAACCCACAGCCGGAAAGAGATCAATCTCATTCCAGTGCTGCTGGGGGAAGCAAGCGATCGCGATTTGACACCAGCACGCCAGAACAACCGGCGAAAAAACCAAGGGAGGGCGAGGGGAAACCCAAGCCATCTTACGGGGCAGCGGCAGCGGGGGTCAGGACTGGACTTATCCATCCTGACTACCCTGCAACTGCTCTCACGAGCGAACAGCTGAAAATGATACAGCATGCTGTACTAAAGGCTGTAAAACAAACACCCGATGAAGGCCCTCAGGTAAGATTCCAGAGCTGCTCTTATCGGCCTGGATGGCTTCAGATTACATGCGTAGATGAAGCCAGTAAGCAATGGTTGGAAGAAACCACCAAAACCTTACAACCCTGGGAAAGAGCGACTATTAAGTTTGTTCAGGGCAAAGACCTACCTAAACCTCACGTCTGCATCGCCTACATCCCTGATGACAAAGCCGATGAACGGCTTACGTCTGAAGAGGTGTTGATCAGACTGAGGAAGATGAACCACGGCCTAAATACTCGAGAGTGGACAGTCCTACATCGAGAAAATTCGGGCCCTGGCCAAACATGGACATTTTCGATTGACGAAGTGTCCATGAACACGCTACAGGGGGTGAACTTCAGACCCTACTTCGGCTTTGGGCAGATACAATTTCGACCCAAAGCTCGGACTGGAAAAGAACCGGGGCGGGAACAACCGTAGGGGACTGTGGTTCAAAAGATACCCCCTCTTGGAGCTAGCAGATCAAAACCGCCTCCAAAAACTCCAACATCAAAAGTTGCGCCTAGTGAGAAAGGTAAATCCATCTTAACGGGCGCAACTCGAACAATTTCTAAGGGTATATCGGGAAAGGGCAAACCCATTCCTGGCAGACCGACGAAGACTAAGAAAGGCGCAGTCCGCAGCCACAAGAGCAGCACAGATGCTCGCAGTGACGGACAAGCGCCTTCCGGAGGAACTTCTGGAGCAAGACCGCCAATCGTTCCTGCCTCAGAACAAGCCTAATCCTCAACAATGGCAAATCAGATAAAACTGCTGCAGGCTAACTTGCAGCATGCTAAGGCGTCCATCTATGTCCTTAGCAAAATATTTGTCAAAGAGCTAATAGACATGGCTCTTATACAGGATACAGGAGCCCTGGACCTCCAACACAGGCCGCGTAACCGGCCTGGGTAACTCATCTGGAAAGGTAATAGCAATCAGTTCTGGGGTAAAACCTAGAGCATGTATCCTGGTCAGAAACAACATTAATTATTTTGTACTTTCAGGGTTCTGCACTCAAGATGTGGCGAGAATCAGTGTCACATTCCCCGAGAAGGGCAGCATGACGGAAATGATCGTCTGCTCGGCATACTTTCCCGAGATGCAGAAGAGCCTCCTCTGAGAGTAGTGCGTGAACTAATCGCCTACTGTAGGAGGAACAACAAGCACCTGGTAATTGGTTGCGATGCTAATGCACATCACACAGCATGGGGCAGCACCGACATCAATCCCAGAGGTGAGTCACTTTTTAATTACTTACTAAGCGAACAACTCGAAGTAAATAACATAGGCTCGGAGCCAACCTTTATTACTGTTAATAGGAATGAGGTACTGGATCTTACAATCAGTACAAGTTTTCTGAGCAATAAGATAAACAATTGGCATGTGTTTTCTGAAACGTCATGCTCAAATCACAGACACATATTGTTCAATATTGAAGCAGGGCCTAGACCCATAACTCAGTACCGAGACAAAAGAAGAATGGATAGAGATGGATATAAACTATCTCTGCTAACCCATCTTCAAAACGGACTAACAACGATCAACAATGGTGATCATATAGAAATTTCCGCGGAACAGTTGAAATCTGCGAAAATATCCGCATATCACGAAAACTGTCGACTGAAAACGAAGAAAGATAACAGACATGTGTCATGGTGGAACAAAACTTTGGATAACAAAAGAAAAGAAGTCCGACGCTTATTTAATCGGGCTAAAGAATCAGGCGAATGGGACCAATACAGATCTGCTCTAACAAATTACAACATATAGTTATCCGCAAAGCAAAAAGAGACTCTTGGAGAAGGTTCTGTGAAAGTGTGTCTGGTACACCTAGCAGTGCAAGAATTCACAAGATTCTATCCAGAGAACCGGCTAAGGAGACGGGATCGCTAATGCGACCAGACGGCTCCTTCTCTGAATCTAGGAAAGAAACGTTAGAGCTTTTAACACAGAATCACTTTTAGGCAGCCAGATTCTGACCAATTAATACACAGCTGTGTACTTGGGACGATCAAGACGGCCCAAGAAAGACGACTGGTACACGGTCAATAGAATCATTACTCCACAGACAATACGGGCGGCAGTTAACTCATTCCTCCCGTACAAATCGCCAGGAGAGGACGACATATTTCCAGCTCTGTTACAAATCGGACTGGATATACTACAGCCTTATCTAATGAGATTATTCAGAGCCAGTCTAGTTTGGAACCATATACCAACTAGCTGGTCGGCAACCAGGGTAATTTATATACCCAAGGTGGGCCGCACTGAACCGCATCCAAACTCGCTTAGACCAATCAGTCTGACTTCATTTCTGTTAAAGAGCCTCGAGAAAATACTGGACAGGCACATCAGGGACGGTGTGCTTGCTAATCGCCCTCTCAACGCCCACCAGTATGCCTATCAAACAGGCAAATCAACAGAACTAGCCCTTAACAACCTGGTAGCGGGCATAACGAAATCCTTAGACAACAAGGAGATAGCAGTAACGATTTTCCTTGACATAGAAGGAGCATTTAATAATGCATTACCAAAGTCCCTATACGATGCTACAATAGTCAGGGGCATTGAACCTCTAATCTGTGACTGGATACGCAATATGCTAATAAGCAGGACTATCACGACTGAGTTACGGAGGGAAGAGGTCAGATTTAGGGCCGCCAAGGGGTGCCCGCAGGGAGGCGTTCTATCACCCCTTCTGTGGTCACTTCTGGTGGATGACCTGCTGGCCATACTCTGCCAGTGGGGGATCAGTCTGCAGGCATATGCAGATGATCTGGTCATATTAATTAAAGGAACGTCTGAGGACCGAATATCTGACATTTTTCAAGAAATTCTCAGTATCATATATCAATGGTGCCTGAGAGAGGAAATGTCAATTAATCCTCACAAAACAGTAATTGTGCCATTCACCAGGAAAAGAAGGCTGGATAATCTAAGACCGCCTTCCTTACAAGGAGAGAGCATACCGTTTGCCAACGAGGCAAAGTATCTAGGGGTAACACTGGACAAAACGCTAAGTTGGAACTCCCATATGGAGAAGATTATCCGCAAGGCCAGTCTGTCTCTATGGACATGTCGCAGGATTTATGGTAAATCCTGGGGGTATGGCACCAAAGCAGTTATACTGGCTGTATGTAACTGTCATACGACCAATGATAACGTACGGCTCTGTAGCCTGGTGGAATAAGGGCCAACAACGATTGGCCCAAGCAAAATTAGCCGGACTACAAAGACAGGCATGCCTTGCGATCACTGGAGCTATTCGCACCACACCAACGGCAGCCATGGAGGTCCTATTAGGACTAATTCCTCTCCATCTATACTTAGAGAAGGAAGCCAAATGGGCAACCTACAGAATGCATCAAGCAGCAACCAACAAACCGCAGTTGTGCATGCTAGAGGGTACCGGAATGCTGGCGGACATTATGACCGACAGCATTCTGGAAATGCCCTCAGATATCATGACAAAAGTGCCCAATAACGAACTGCCCTATTTTGTCGTTTATCCCAGTAGGGAGGAATGGGACAGCAATAGTGGGACTTTGCTTAGTTCGGAATTTGGATTATACACAGACGGCTCCAAAACTAATGAAGGGGTTGGAGCCGGTGTATACGGCAAAAGTCCGAAAGTAGAGCTGACAATCAGTCTGGGATCCATGGCGACCATATTTCAGGCTGAGGTTCACGCCATTGAAATGTGTGCAAGACTGCTGACAAATCGACAGTACGCACACAGGGCAATCAAGATATTCTCTGACAGTCAAGCCGCTCTAAAAGCCCTTGAATCAAGATGGTGCAACTCAAAGACGGTGTGGAGCTGTCGCGAAGCACTATTCGAACTAAGTCTCAATAATAGAATTACCCTAGTATGGATTCCGGGACACATGGGTCTAGAGGGCAACGAGGCTGCTGACAAACTCGCTAAGAGTAGAGCGGCAACGAAATTCACGGGACCCGAACCGGCAATAGGTATATCCCATGCTACCGCAAAGATAAAGATCCTTGCCGAAGCAACAGATAAGTGGAGAAGGCATTGGTTGAGCTTTCCAGGCCTAAGGCACTCAAAGGCATTCATAAACAGCCATAGAAATCAACAGCTAATTGACAAACTACTAGAGCTTAATAGGACGCATCTTAAAGCCCTAATGGGACTTTATACCGGCCACTGCAGACTGCGATACCACATGCACAAAATTGGACTGACGCAAGATGAGGAGTGCCGACTCTGCATGGAAGATGCGGAAACAGCGGAGCACGTACTGTGCGCCTGCCCAGCAGGACCAAGAAGCAGATTCGCCCTATTTGGCGAGGTGACACTACTGCCGGAAGACATGAAGAATGTCTCCCCCAATACAATTATTAGCTTCATTAAGAAGATAGATCTATTGGGAGAAATATAAATAAGGTGTGAGCCACAATAGATCATTCGGTCGCAGTGGAGGGTTAATTGTAACCCACTCACTTTCAACCTAACCTAATATTGTAAATAGTAGGTAGTAGAGTAGGATTGATTGTATTATGACGTAGACATAGTGTTGATTTAGGTTGAAGTATTTTTTTTATTAAGTAATGTATTTTTGAAGATAGGACAACAGATTGAAGCACCTGACGAAGACACTTCGGGAAGTAGTAGAGAGGAAGAAAATGTTGAAATTAATGAAAACTGTTCACATGTTCTCACACAGACTGAATTAAATATTAATGATTTATGCAAAATTTTCGAAGACTGTACTAATAGTAATGTTAGAATATATAGTTAATTGGAGAAGCGGTTAAAAGAATATGAAATAAATGAAAACTCTATCTCTTATTGTGATTTGTTATTTATTCATGAATGTTTCTCTAAGATCGTACAGGATCTACCAATGAGGAAAGAATGAAACATTTTCTGGCATCGAAAGCTTTATACTCGTCTGGCAAACTTTTGCCCTATGAGAACTTGATTTTATATAACATTTTAATTTAAAACATGAAAATGTGGGTTTAGGCCCCAATGAAACGGTAACAGAGTTATCCAAAACCCAAACCTTATTATAACTTAATCTTACCTTGCCGACTACTACCGACAACAAAAGCATTGGGATTTCTTTTCCTTTGTATTAATATTTTGCACTGAACCAGATTCATAAAATTTAAATGCTTGCAAGCCTTTGTATGCCTTCAGCTGCTGGCTAATGTAAAAAATATGTCATTGAAGGTAAAATAAACACAAATTTGTGTAAAATTTCACTTTTATTTAAACACCTATGATTCTTTTAAACAATTGACATGTTTCACTACACGGTAGCTTTATCAAGAGTGACAAGATATTATTTGTAGGTATTTACAACAACTATCAAGATTAAGGGATTAGGTTGTCCTAAATTTGTCTATAAAATAAGTTCAACAATGGTGATCTATTAAAGTCTAATTGACAATTAAGTAAATGGTCGGTATTTTTAAGTTTGTTCATTTCTAGGGGCTCCAACAAATTTAATTTATACCCTTTGTTTTCGGTGTGTAAGATTTCAAAATTACTGTTAAAACTATGGTTAGATTCCAGCAAATGGTTTGCATAAAAAACTTGCTTTATGTTCGTTTATTCTTTTTGAGAAACTTCTTCCTGACTGTCCTATGCAAGTTTTAAGGCAATCATTGCACGTTAACTTATACACTCCAGATTTCCTAGTTTTGTCTAATTTTGTTTTGTTATTTTTTATAAATTTTCGTGTTGAATTATTTGTTTTGAACTATATTACAGTAAATGTTTTTAAAGAAACTAGCTATGTTATTGCTTGTTTTTCCGAAATATGTGATTAAACTGTACCTAAGTTATTTTTTCTTTCGCTATAGGGTAAACCATGTTAATACCTTTTTTATATAACTTTTTATTAAGAATCTTGTCGATGATTTGAATATTGTAACTGTTATTTACCGCAATTTGTTTTATGATGTTAAGTTCTTTTAGAAAATTGAGTTCATTTAAAGGTACGGTAATTAGTCTCTATGTATCATACTGTGAAAGGCAGCTAATTGTGTTGTATAGGGTGGCAAGATGTATTGTGTATGGTAGTATCTGTGTGGGTGGGTTTATGGAAGATTGAAAATATATGTTTTAATCGGTCATTTCGAAAACAACCTAAGTCACAAAATGTTTTTTTTTCAGGAGACATAAAAAACATTTCTTTTAACTAGGTAGGTATTTTGAGGCAATGCTATTTTATATACGTATTGTAGGTTATAATATGTATGTTAAAATCAAAAACAGAAATTTGCAAAAATAAAAATTATAAATTTAATCAAACTTTTCTTTTATCGAAGTACAAAACGTTCTTCTCTATACGCTACTCGTATTCTAACTACTCTCTTTTTCTATGGCACTATACAGTCGCATTTAGGTATTTTCCCAAACGCTGCACTTGAATAAACAAACTAATCGTCGAGGCATCGATGACCTGTTTGTTTTTACAACACCAACATCTTAAACTTTTATAATCAGCATAACGTATTGAATTTATTATTATGATACTTAAAGTAAGAACAAAAACCTTATTATTTAACGTATATTCTAAATATTCTAACATTCGGCCATCCTATAAAATTTTGCCGTCCTCGGAAAATTCCTGTGTCCCAAACCAAACTGCAAACTGTCTATAACAGCATCTGTAAACAATAAAATAAACATCGGCAGTATCTTTATCGTAACCATAACCACCGTATTAGGTTTGATTTCTATACCCGACTCTCGCAGTATTTTTTTTCTTACCAAAATTTCTCATTTCCTTACGCTACTAACTGCTACTGTATATCTAGGTAAATCTGCTTGGCCAGAGCATTTTCACCAAGATACCAGCAACTATAGCAACGGCAACTTTACAATAGAGCAACGAAAGCAAATTTGACCATCACAAGGACGTCAAAATAACTGCCCAATTCGGCCTCCAGTAAATCCGGGAACTCAAAACACGGATTTGCCTCTTTTAAACTAAGATTCTTTTATACAATATAAATTATTCGCCCCATTCGGCCTCCACTGAATCTGGGAACACATAAACACAGACTCTTACACATTTTCGTTGAATAAGAAATCAAACCTTTTACGGTAAAAATCAAAACATAACGTAACAGCTTTAACTTTCTAGCAAATCAACTAAATCATCCCTGTCTCTAATTTTATCATCCAAGTTACTACCAGAGGAACTTTCACCCTGGAAACTCTTAAATAGTCGAAGAGAGTCGGCTGCAACCAGTGTGCTAAAATTTTTATATCCTCTCATCCCTTTAACACTTCTTATTTTATATCTATCATTGTCAAATAACTTTTCAATAACGTACGGCCCTGTATATTTATTATTTAATTTTTTATTGAAACCCTTCACGGCGCCGGATATTCCATATTTCTACAAAACCAAATCACCTTTTTTATACTTTCTTTGTTTTTTATGTTTTTTATCAAATCTATTTTTCATTTTACTTGCAACATGTTTTAAATTTTGACCAGCCCTTTTTCTTTTAGTAGAAAAATTTCTCGAAACACTAGGTTGCTCTAAACTATTTAATAAATTTCCTTTATACCCGAATAATAACTCAAACGGAGTATACTTCGTACTACTGTTTATGGTATTATTTATACCCCAGACAATATAAGGAATTTTATCGTCCCAATGTCTATCATAATCGGAACTAACCACTCTCATACCATCTAGCAATGTTCTGTGAAACCGTTCTACCTGCCCATTTGCTCGAGGAGTTGCCACAGCTGTTAATATGTGTTTAATCTGTTTACTGTTGACAAATTCTTTAAAGTGCCTACTGGTAAATGTAAGCCCATTATCGGTTATTAGGCGTTTAGGATACCCCATAAATTCTCCGAATATCTCCCGTAAGTTTTTAATACACTCAGCTGATCCAAGAGTACTAGACGGTCTGGCAACTATATATTTTGTAAAAGAATCAACAACGGTTAAAATGTACGAAAAACCAGTTTTACTTTTTGAAAATGGACCAATGTGATCTACATGTACAGTATGCATAGGCAGCTCATATTTGTCTATAGGGTGTAACTCACCCTCTGGCTTACCGTAATTTCCTTTACTATAAGTACAATTAACACAACTATTTACATATTTTTTTACAAAACGTGTCATTTTAGCAAACCAAAAATTTTCTTTAATTAACTGTAAACAACGCATAAATCCAGGATGTCCTATTTCGTCATGATATTTTTGCAACAATTGAAATCTGGCAAATTTTGGTATAACTAACCTATCTCCCTCTAATGTTTTTCTATGCAAACGATTATTTTTAAAAACATAATGGCATTCTAAATCTTTATTTAATTTAGCTTTAATTTCCTCAATAATTTGTTGAGTTGTATCATCCTGTATTTGTATACTTAAAAACCAATCCTCAACTGAAATTTTCAAAATATTAGAAGGGTTTCGACTTAGAGCGTCAACATGTTTCATATTAGATCCTGGTTTATGTTCAATTTCAAAGTCAAAATCTTGAATTCTATTCGGGGGGTTAAATCTCGTTTTGAAAACGTATATCTAACAGCTGAACAATCAGTTATAATTTTAAAATGACAACCTATTAAATAAATTCGAAACCGTTTTAAACTTTCTACCACCGCTAATGTTTCTAATTCGTAGCTATGATAAACTCCTTCGGCAGCACTTGTAACACGACTAAAATAGGCTACAGGTTTTAATACATTATCCTTTTGGTTTTGAAAAAATATCCCGCCTAAACCTTTCGAACTTGCATCGGTATGAATTTCTATATCTAAACTACGGTTGTAGGATACCAAAATAGGTTTATTAATTAATGTTTCTTTTAATGTGAAAAAACTTGAAAGTTGTGAAGGACTCAAATGGTGTATTTTTCCTTGTCAATTTTGTTAGTGGTAAAGCAATGGTAGCAAAACTTTTTATAAATTTTCGAAAATAACCTGCTAGTCCCAAAAACTGACGAATTTCATGAACATTAAAAGGCTGTTTAAAATTTTTAACGGCGAGCACTTTAGCTGCACCAGGAGATATACCATTTGGGCCAATTTCATGACCTAAAAATTGAATTGAAGTTTTGAGAAAAGAGCATTTTTTTAAGTTTAATTTGAAACCAGCATCGCTTAAAATTTGAAGTACTGTATTTAGCAATATTAAGCCTTGTTTAACGGTTATAGAGGGGAGTAATAAATCATCCATATATACAAGTACCTGATCATACCTTAAATTTCCTAAGGCATTATTTATAGCACGCTGAAAAACAGCTGGGGCATTAACTAATCCAAAGGGCATTTTAAGATACTCAACATGGCCGTCAGGAGTAACAAAAGCTGTTTTTAATATTGACTTCTCTTGAATTTTAATTTGGTGAAAACCCTGATTACAGTCTAAACTACTATAATAACATTATCCACCCAATAAATTCAACTGTTCTTCTATATTTGGCATCGGATATTTATCTTTTACTGTGATTTTATTTAAACCTCGATAATCTACACATAATCTGTACTTATTATTTTTCTTTTTCACTAAAACAATTGGGCTAGCAAAATCAGAAAACGATTCTCTTATAATACCAGATTCTAATAACTCATTAACTTTATCTCGAACGACACCTTGTTCCTTAATTGACAATCTATAAGGACGATAGCACACTGGTTTTGACTCATCCAATAAATTTACTACTAACTCACAATTCTTTACAGTGCCTAACTCCATTGTTTTATTAGCAAAACAATGCTCCCATCTATTTAAAATTGCCAAAAGTTCTCTTTCGCCTGCAATGTCTAGCTCTTTATTAAAATCAACCTCCTCTCTGGTAATAAATCTGTGACTACTACTACTACTGCGATTACTTATCCTACTCACCCTGTAACTTTCCAATGTTGTAAAATCACTACATCTCGAAGCTCTACCAATTAACTTTCCCTTTTTCCAAAAAAATTATTGTTTACCCATATTTGCGACAGGTAACGCAGCAACACACCTCTTAAATACCATGCCAGGTATACATATTACCGACTTTTCTAATTGGTATCGCTTCGCATCCATATAAACTTCTTCATTGTCACTGATGTCCATTATTTGAATTTTCAAAACGGTGGTAGTTTCTGGATCCAATACACTATCTGCAGCTAAGATTATTTTTGGGACAGTATCTTTCTCATCTAACGTTATCTGTTTTATAAATTCGCAACTTTTTAACAATTTCGCTTCACCATTGTTAACAATTAGCGAAATTTCGTCGGAATTAATAACTGTCTGTCCTATTATAATGTCATAATGATCCATATTTGCAGTAGTAACAAAAGCCGTTGTCTCTATGTTTATTTCATCAATTACTAAACAGATGTTTACGCATTCTTTCACCTCAATATTGGTCCCTCCGAAGGCCTTCAACACGTTGTGAACTGGTGTTGTTTTTAAACAAAGTTTATTTACGACACTTGAGCTGATAACGTTTACTTGACTACCACTGTCCAAATAGCCGAACACATGGTGGTTATTAATAAGGCAGTTTTTTTCATACATACGATTGACATCGGAACTACTTAAGAGCTTAACTGCTTTTTCTTCATTCACGCGATTGCCGGAATTTCGTACATTTCGATTTTGAAAATGGCATTCACTTTTCTTATGTCCAAACCGATTGCACGAATAACACCAAATTGAGCCGCGCGAATAACAGTCCTTTGAAAGATGTCCAACTTTACCACAGCTAAAACATTCTGCAGCTCTTCTGTTGTCGCCGGAAAACAAATTTTCTCGTCGTGCGAATTTTTTCGGTCTCACTTCCTCTCTAGGACTCTGATAATTTTCTAGAGGGGCTATAAATCCCGCATACAGCTCATCAGCAGACGAACATTGAAATGCTCTTGCATTGGCCTGAAATTCAAACGGTAATCCTTTTAAAAAAGTGGAAAATGATGTAAAGTGTCAAAAATGTGGGTGCGATTTCCATCCTGCATGTTTGAGACAGGTCGCTGGCCAGAAAAATCTGAACAATCAGTTATAATTTTAAAATGACAACCTATTAAATAAATTCGAAACCGTTTTAAACTTTCTACCACCGCTAATGTTTCTAATTCGTAGCTATGATAAACTCCTTCGGCAGCACTTGTAACACGACTAAAATAGGCTACAGGTTTTAATACATTATCCTTTTGGTTTTGAAAAAATATCCCGCCTAAACTTTTCGAACTTGCATCGGTATGAATTTCTATATCTAAACTACGGTTGTAGGATACCAAAATAGGTTTATTAATTAATGTTTCTTTTAATGTGAAAAATTTTCTCGTCGTGCGAATTTTTTCGGTCTCACTTCCTCTCTAGGACTCTGATAATTTTCTAGAGGGGCTATAAATCCCGCATACAGCTCATCAGCAGACGAACATTGAAATGCTCTTGCATTGGCCTGAAATTCAAACGGTAATCCTTTTAAAAAAGTGGAAAATGATGTAAAGTGTCAAAAATGTGGGTGCGATTTCCATCCTGCATGTTTGAGACAGGTCGCTGGCCAGAAAAATGCCATTTGTGTTCATAAACCCATAGACAAGGGAGATGCGCTTATGGTAAGGATAGATAGGCAACTCAACATACTAAATTGGTTCCCTTATGGCGCCATTCGTGTCTGGTTGAAGAACTAAATGTAGCACTGGGGTCGAGGGGCGGGGGGGGGGGGGGGGGGGGGGGTCGGCGCCACGCATGAAAATTTAAATTTTACAACTTTGAATTCAAATTTTCGTGCTTCTAACTCTGATGAAAAAGTTAGAAGCGCGAACCTTTTGAATTAAAGTCAATATATTTTGGGAGATTAAAAGAAAGTTGTAACTACGTTTCTGATATGACGACAAGCTTTATTAATATTAGATATTTACATAAATTAATATAATAACAAGGCAAGTTTTACCTAGGATTGTGCTGTAAAGAATTAACATAGGAACAGCGTTCAGCTTTAAATAGGATCCTCTGCTGCCATGCTCAATTTTTTGGTCATATCCAAAATGTGTGTGATAAACTCTATAAGTTTTTTGAATGCCTATCTGGTCTTTGCCACAGAGTAATGGATTTTGAATAGCATTTACCCAAAGTTTATGCGTCTAAAAATACACGGACATTATACTAAGATCGTAAACTGTCATAACTCTAAGAAAATCAGTATATAAGTAATGTTTATGATTATTCAGGATGAAACGGTGTCCTGCATACATTTTTTTTAGATAGCAACAATATTTTGTATACAGTATAGGCGCAAGGTGCCTTTTTGGCTCTTCACGATGCACCCTTTTTATCACTTCGCTAAAACAACAAACAACTTACCTGGTAGCTTTTTGGAAACCTGTGCATTTTCACACGTTTCCCACTTTGTACTTTACATCCGGGAACCCAACAATAAATCACCATTTTAGCAAAATAAACTTAATAAACTTATACGTGGCGCCGCTTCGTTTAAAAATTTAATTTTAAAATGTCAATGTCACTTGGGTCCGACTCCGGAAGATATTTTTATTATGGATCAGCAAATACGTCATATTTTCATCTTTATTGCACCTTAGCTGGTACGATTGAATTCAGAGAGAGAAAGATAGAGAACGTTCCCCACGCTCATTATAAATACATGTTTTGCCGGTACCAACGTTAGGATATGAACAACATTATAAAACAAAATACCTACGATAGCGCCATCATCGTCTGGTTGAAGAACTTAACGAACGGGGAACGATCCTCACCATTTAAGTTATCCTAGCCTGCATAAACCTGAGGAAGTCCAACAGTTAACCTCAAAAAATAATGGAAACGAGAACGCAATCCTAAAAATATTGGTTCAAGAATTGCAGAGCAAAAACCAAATTTTGGAAGAGAATGGTGACCTGCTAAGAGAAAAGGTACGATTTCTTGAGGAAAAACTGAAAAATTACGAATATTTGAAAGGAAAAGGTAAACAAAATCAGCTGATTCAAGAAAAACTGGGACAGATAAACGACGTCACAGAAACCGAAAACAGCGACACCCCCTTGGATGCGATTACTAGCAGTCAAATCGCAAATTCTAAAAATCCGGAGACACAAAATCAAAATCAACAGAAACAACTTAGAAGTGACGGAATCGAAGAGGATGACAAGACTGACAGGGCTGCGCACCTAAACGTCAACGATCATATTTGCGACGATGTTCAAAACAAAAACAGAAACACTTGGGAAACTGTTTCATACAATAAAAATAGAAACAAACGGCCAACAGAAAAAAATCGCCCAGAACCATTAAAGGGGCTAAGCGACAATGCCACATCTCTGAAAGCGGCACAGAAAATGTCCTTTCTTTTCCTTTCCGGGCTTGCTTTAAAAGTAAAAACTTAAAATGTGACAGAGTATTTGGCAGAAAAAAATCTTCTAGTCTCAAATTGCGAAAAGATGAAAACAAAGAAGGAAAAATACCGTAGCTCATTCAAACTAACTGTTCCATATGAGAACCGGGAGCAGTATCTAAACGCAGATCTATGGCCTAGAGGTGTAATTGTCAACCATTTTCTAAATCTACAGCGCCCAACAAGGGTGAACAGTCAAAAGTCACTCTACCCAAGGATACCAAATCAATCACGAGAAGGCAAATAAAGGTCTTGAACATCAATGTAAGGTCCTTAAAAAGCAAGGTGCTTCAGTTTGAATCATTTATTGTTGACAAAAATATAGACGTTATCTGTGTGGTGGAGCACTGGATGTCCGAAACAGAAATTGGTACACTCTGCATTGATGGCTACAGTACGCTGGGATTTTCTGCAAGAAGGGAATCTACTGGAGGTGGTACTGTGGTCTTTGTTCGGGACGAGTTGAAAGCAAGTGTCAAGCATTTTAGGATGGACTATAATATTGAAAAATGTATAGAATACTCATGTGTTTTTATAAATGATTTTAATGCTTATGTTTTAGCAATGTATAGGTCTCCAGGGGGGCATTTTGACACCTTCTTGTCAAATCTGGATTGTATACTTAGTGGGCTTGGAACTGATAAAAAGGTAATTTTGGCTGGTGATTTTAATGTGCATTTTGGCACCAATGAAGCAACTGCACTGCAGCTGTGTGATATGATGGCTGGATTTGGCATGCAGCAAACAATAAATGTAGCAACTAGGCAGAACGCTTGCCTGGATAATGTCTTTGTGAGTGCGGACATGGATGTTGATCACTTCGAGGTAATAGATCTTGACATGTCTGACCATCTGGGCCAAATTGTTAGTGTTTTTGTTCCTTTCCATAGCAGGTGTTTTTATCAAACAAAAAAGAAATTTAGACCAATTACTCAAAGGGGATTGTACAATTGTACATGTTTTGTAATAGTCTCTCTGAAACAGCATGGGATTTTATTGATTGTGTGAATATGAGTGCTGAAAGTAAATGTGAAAGGTTTTTGAGTGTTCTGAATGAGAAATATACTGAATGTTTTCCAGAAAAGCAGTATAAAATGAGGTCAGAAAGTAATATTGGTTGGTTTAACCCAAGACTGCGCGCTATGAGGGAGCATTTAAGGTTGTTGGGTGATATCAGTAAACAGTATAACACCTATGCAAATAGACAATACTACATGCAATATAAAAGAAAATATAAAACGGAGATCCGTAAAGCCAAAATTGTTTCAAATGATAATCGCATAAATTCTGCTAGTAACCCTATTAAAAGTATGTGGCAAATTATTAACAAGAACATGGGACAGGCCAAAAAAAACATTGAATCTAATAAACTTACTTCTGATGATTTTAATGAATACTTTTTAAGTATCGCAAAGCACCTTGTGCATGGTATGCCCAAATCAGATGTTGATCCTCTGGAAAATCTCGGGAATGTCGGTGTCCAGAGAGATTTTGCCTTTTCTGAAGTAAGTTTCAATGAGGTCAGGGATATAATAAACCAACTTAAAAACAAAAATAGCCGTGATATATATGGTTTTAATGTAAAAATCATAAAAGCTGTAAAAAATGTTATTCTGTTGCCCCTCACAAAAGTAATAAACTATTGTATTAGGGAGAGAACATTCCCGGAGTATATGAAGAGGGCACTTGTGATTCCCCTATTTAAGAAAGGTAGTCCAGACGAAGCAGAAAACTATAGACCAATATCGCTTCTTCCCATACTGTCCAAAATCTTTGAGAAATGCATGTCTAAACAAATAATTCATTTCTTTAAGGAGAATAATCTTTTTAATGAGAATCAGTTTGGTTTCAGGAAAAATAGAAACACAGTGCTGGGAATCCTGAACCTCATGTCCGACATTATGGACGCTTTTGATGGGCAGTGCTATGATACAGTTTTGTTTTGTGACCTCAGCAAGGCTTTCGATTGTGTTGACCATGGGATACTCCTGCGGAAGCTGGCAGCATATAATTTACAGATGACAGCTTGCAACTACTGCGGTCATATCTTGCGGGAAGATGTCAGGCAGTGCAGTATGGTGGTGTGACATCGGCGGAGCAAGAGATTACGATTGGGGTGCCTCAGGGATCCATTCTAGGCCCAATATTTTTTCTTATATATGTCAACGATTTGCCCTTGATAGATCACAAATATAATTATACTCTCTTCGCCGATGACACAACCATTTCTGTTGTGGCAGAGACTCTTGAGGCTTCATTGTTGGGTTCCTTGGGGGCACAGGAGTTAGCCGAGAGGTGGTTTCATTCAAATAGACTTCTTTTGAATAGAAGCAAGACAGAAAAAATGGTCTTCACAATAAGAGAGATGGGGGCTATAAATGACCATGTTTCCCATAGTAGGTTTCTTGGGGTCATTATCGACCAGAAGGCCCAGTGGGACATGCACATCGACGCTGTGGCTTCAAAGTTAAGCAAAAACCTCTATCTGCTTCGTCGTCTTGCAGACAATGTATCCCGCACTGCACTAAGAACAGCTTACTTTGCCACTTTTCATGCACAGCTTTCATATGCTGTGCTCATATGGGGTCATGCCACGGGTGCTCGGCGTTTGTTCGGATTGCAGCGGAAGGCAGTCAGAGTGGTGAGTGGTTTAGGTTACAGGGATGACTGTAGGGCGGGTTTTGAACAGCTGGGAATACTTACCCTGCCATCCCAGTACATTCTGGAGAATCTGCTCTATATAAAAAACAACATGCAACTGTTTGCTACTCACGAAGACATGCATGATTATCCAACCAGAAATAAAGGTAATTTAATACCTGCGTATCGGCGATCGAAGAGGTGTCAAAATGGCCCTGGTTATTGGGCAATAAAATATTTTAATGTATTGCCTATAGAAATAAAGGAGCTACCAACAAATACTTTTAAGAAAAGAATGAAACAGATTTTAACTGTGAATGTATTTTACTCAAATGACGAATATTTTAGATATTTCTATAGAGGGCCATAGTGCTCATTGTGTTTTTATTGTAAAACAGTGCCTATAAGTTTTGACATTTATGTTTATCTGCTTGGGTGTTACTTTTAAACTTGTATTTCTGTATTTCTGTATTTTTTTTTTCTTGTGACGTGTGTACATTGCTATATTGTGATTTTTAACATGAATAAATAATTTGAATTTGAATTTGAATATCAGACATGAAATCGTTGCTTCCTTATCTAGACGACACTGTTGGATTAATGCAAGTTTTTCATGGAAATAATGTGTCATTGTTTCGCTGGACTTTTTCTTTCGATTGACAAGTTCTTCCAAAACTGTGGCGTAGTCTGTGCATCTCGGAAAAACTCTTGTAAGACACAATTTCCATTCCTCCCACGTCTTTCTATAATTATATCCAATCTATTAAACCACGTGCGAGCAGACCCCTTAAGTTTTCTTTTGCATAAAAGCTGATTTTTGATAATCAGTCCAATTATGTAATTCGCCAAGCTGATCGATTTTCTGTAACCAGCTGGTGATTGTAGAAGCCCTATCATCTGGGTCAAAAGTTGGTAAGATATCGCCATTAACAATAACACACTGCTGAGAAGATCCAGAATTTTGAAAATCTTCTGAATCTTCAGAAAACTGTTCGAGTCGCCTTTTAAAAGCCAGCGCCACTTTTCTCTCAATGTGTTTGTCCAGCAGACTTTGGTATAATTGATGTTCATTTTCATCGCGATTTTCACTCATTTTTGCTAATTCACTCAAATTTACAAAAAAAGTCAAAATAATCCACAATAACAAGGTCCTTTATCCCACTTCTGATGTTAAAATCAAAAACAGAAATTTGCAAAAATAAAAATTATAAATTTAATCAAACTTTTCTTTTATCGAAGTACAAAACGTTCTTCTCTATACGCTACTCGTATTTTAACTACTCTCTTTTTCTATGGCACTATACAGTCGCATTTAGGTATTTTCCCAAACGCTGCACTTGAATAAACAAACTAATCGTCGAGGCAACGATTACCTGTTTGTTTTTACAACACCAACATCTTAAACTTTTATAATCAGCATAACGTATTGAATTTATTATTATGATACTTAAAGTAAGAACAAAAACCTTATTATTTAACGTATATTCTAAATATTCTAACATGTACTTTTGAAAGACAAAAGGCGGATACAGATCATTTAGATTTTTTGTTATTAATTTTTTAAACTGTGGGACTTATGTTGTTTTCGAAATGAAGCATAATTTTTAATGTTTTTGATAAACCTTTTTATTTCAAACATTTGGAAAGTACAACAAAATAACAAAAATACATTAAACTTGGATATAATATATACCTAATATAAACTTGAAAAAAGCTAAATATTATTATTTGGACTCACAGGTCATCCATCCGCATCAGAAGTTGTTGTAGGCCAGTTGCATATATCATTTCAAAATTCGGCATGCTCATCAGGAATATATTGCATGACCTTTTTAATATCCTTAATTTTGTTAATGTTTATTATTGGTATTATATCTGATGTGTACGCAGGATTTTGGAGCATAGTAGGTGGTTGAGACGAGCTTCCAACCACGAAAGTATGGGACGTCAAACCATCTATATAATCATACGCTTTGATACTACCAGTATATTCTGAAGAAAATATTAGCTGGTTAAATTTTGATACTTGCTTTTGGAACCAAGGTATAGTACTCGTCGGGAACATAGATTCTATCGTGTTTTTTCAATATCCGTTTTATTCGCCCAAAATGCCTATCACAAGGCAAAAACGAATGCCCGCGCGGACTGGAAAGTACTGGACAATCTTATTGAACCTTTTCGTGTCGGTAAAAGACAAAAGGTACCTAAAAAGTTATATTTTTCATTATAAACGGCTTATAATATAATAAAATTTACCCACCTTGTAACCGTATTGTTTTATTTTGCCCGGGGCACCCGTCAGAAAATAAATGCACCTCCTTGATTTCCGGCGATACGAAATTCTCAAAATAATCATTTAAAAAACTGCACACCTCGTTCGCTCCTTTCTTTCCATGGCCCTCATGATAACAGTAAAATGTTGCATCCTTGGTTCTTAGATTATGTATACAAAATGAATACATCCAGAGCTGCCGGTAGTAGAAAATCTCCTGAACCGGTACTTATATCAGGCAGAGGCACATTCTGCATATAGTCGATGCAAATTCCAAGCACATCAGATCGGTTTTCGCACAGCTGCTCAATATGGCATTTATTTTTTTATAAAATTTCTGAGCCTTTCTTTTATGAAGCAGAAGTTCCGCCTTAGCCGAAAGTTTTGCGTTTTCATTCAAACTGCGATTAGATTGCTTCTGAGTTAACTCTTCGCACTTGCTACATAAGTCGACCTGTGGTCGACCAAACGTCAATGCAAAGTGGTCCTAAAAACCAAGTCAAGTCAAGTTAAAATAAGTTAGGTAGTAAAGAATTAAGTTACCTGAAAATACTTTAAATAAAACTTGTATTTTATTTTAACATTTGGATATTTGGAGCAAAATATTTTATGCATTTGTTTAACATCCAAACGTGCATCAAGATATTTTTTCGTACATCCACCGTAGTGAGTGTCCTTCGTCGGAAAAGACTCGATGTGTTGACGGATTTAAAGCAAGTGTTCTGAAGGTATTTTGTTGCTTCTTGAACCTTCCATGCGCCCCCTTATATCCCTGGGCGGTTTAGATGTTTTTTTTTAAATTGCACAAACGGCGAATCCGTTCCATGGAAATACCATGCAAACTTGAGAATGCTTTTTTACAAATGTTATGTCGCAAGCCATCCACAAGAACGAAATACGAAAAAGTATGTTGTCGTAATTTAACACTGTCTGGATTATTATTTTTACGTGGTCGTTTTCTCACAACTGATTTCATATCAATATTGCCTTGGAGATAGACGTCTTGTGCATTTTTAGTACCAAATTTGCTCATATACTCAATATTATTTAACTGATTTTGCTTAGAGATGCCCCCAAAACATTTGTTCTTGCACCTACGATAAACGTAACATGCACAAAATAATACAAAACATGAAAGAAATCAAATCAAACCAACCTGCAGGTTTCACCCGTTACTCGCTGTGGAACCAACTTCTTACGATGATTAATGTGTTGCACACCTTCAACTTTAGCTTTTTTAATTACATTTCCGTAATAATCTTGTGGATTTCTAATACCTTTTGCTCTTTTGGGTGCACTGATATTTTCATGCTCCATCACACTTTCCGCCATGTTGTAAACACTACCCGTTCATTCCGAAAACCACACAAGTAAAGGACTTGTGTTGTTTTACGAAATGAATGAAAAATAAATTGGCCTTGCACCTATGCTATGAAACAGTAACTTGTGTTGTTTTCGCTCAGACTGATGGGTCATGGCGCCGAAATCTTGTTTTAACCCAGATATGGACTTAGGTTGTTTTCGAAATGACCGATTCGTTTATTGTTTTCTTTTGATATCGTGAGATCGAGGAAGTTTATTGAATTGTTAGATTCTGTTTCTATCGTTAATTTTATATTCGGATGGTAGCTGTTAATAAATTCAAGAAATTGTGTTAGTTGTCTCTCGGTACCGGTAAAACAAGCTATAACATCGTCCACGTATCTATACCAGTAAATAAACTTTTTGAAAATAGGGTGTTTGCAGATTTTATTTTCTAGTGAATTCAAAAAAATCTCTGGTAATAAAGGGCTAAGTGGGATACCCATTATCAGTCCTTCATTGCTGGAGTAAAAATTTCTGTTGAATTCAAAATAATTTTGATCTAAACAAGTTTTTAAAAGATGTAATATTCCTTGTTTTTTAACTAAATTAACGTATTTTTTTATTATTAAGAAGTTTCCCAACTAGAATTATAGTATCTTGTATTGGTATACTAGGAAACAAGTTGCTAACATCGAGTGATATTAATTTAGCGTTATTATTATTATTATTAAGTTTATTTACTGGTATAGATACGTGGACGATGTTATAGCTTGTTTTACCGGTACAGAGAGAGAACTAACACAATTTCTTAAATTTATTAACAGCTACCATCCGAATATAAAATTCACAATAGGAACCGAATCTAACAATTCAATAAACTCGATCTCACGATATCAAAAGAACAATAAACATATATTTTCAATCTTCCATAAACCCACCCACACAGATACTACCATCCACAATACATCTTGCCACAATATACAACACAAATTAGCTACCTTTCACAGTATGATACATAGACTATAATTACCGTACCTTTAAATGAAGTCAATTTTCTAAAAGAACTTAACATCATAAAACAAATTGCAGTAAATAACAGTTACAATATTCAAATCATCGACAAGAATCTTAATAAAAAATTAGATAAAAAAGCTATAAACATGGTTTACCCTATAGTGAAAGAAAAAATAACTTACAGTTGAATCACATATTTCGGACAAACAAACAATAACATAGCTCGTTTGTTTAAAAACATTTACTGTAATATAGCTTTCAAAACAAATACCTAATTCAACACGAAAATTTATAAAAAGTAACAAAACAAAATTAGATAAAAGTAGGAAATCTGGAGTGTATAAGTTAACGTGCAATGATTGCTCGAAAACTTACGTAGGACAGTCAGGAAGAAGTTTCTCAAAAAGAATAAACGAACATAAAGCAAGTTTTATCAACCAAAAAAATGACTCGCACTATGCAAACCATTTGCTGGAATGTAACCATAGTTTTAACAGTAATTTTGAAATGTTACACACCGAAAACAAAGAGTATAAATTAAATTTGTTAGAGTCCCTAGAAATAAACAAACTTAAAAATACCGACCATTTACTTAATTGTCAATTAGACTTTAATAGATCACCATATTGTTGTAAATACCTACAAATAATATCTTGTCAGTCTTGATAAAGCTACCGTGTAGCGAAACATGTCGATTGTTTAAAAGAATCATAAGTGTTTAAATAAAAGTGGAATTTTACACAAATTTGTGTTCATTTTACCGTTAATGATAAAATGTAGTTCCACCAAGTAAAGGCCGAATCAATTCAATTTAAAAAATATGTGTTAATTAAGGTAGTTTACAAAATCCATCATTGCTACTTCTGGCAGACATTAAATATCCAAAATCAGTATCTCCAAGCAGATAAGGATCAATGTCCCAAAAATTTTAAGTTTTGCATCGCATCTACATTTAACATCGCACTTAAGAGTCTTAAATATTCACTTCTTTCCTTGTTCTGAAATTTTAAAGTTAGAATGTCAACAAAAGCTCGAAGCACACACTAGAAAGTTCAAATAAGTATTACGATATCAATACAGTTGGAACACGAAGAAGTATTTGAGTCCAGGTAGCACAGTTCCTAGAAATGGTCAGAAATGAATCCTAAAATTACTTGGAAACTTATTAAATTACACCAAAAGAGTCTAATAAGTCATTAGCGTAAGCGGTCATGAACCTTTATTTGTCCTCCAGGCAAAATGACCGACTTGTCAAAGCCACCTGTTTGAAAATAGTGAACCTAACCTAATTTAATTTATCTCTGGTTTTGCGTGGATATTAAAGTGTGAGATCATCAGTACGTACGTATAATATATAGGAAAGTATAAACATGAAAAACCAGTTAAGAGAAAATGACACAGTTTTGGAAAATCAGGAAGACGATGCAACTTTAGACTTATTTAGAGCTTATTGCCAATAAATGAAGAAGAGAAGATGAACGAATGAGAGAACTGGCCAATGACCAAATATTTAAAATGCTGCATAGTAAGTAAATAGTCGTGTAAAATATGCTAACGAAATTCTTGCGCAAAATTTACTTTATACGTACCTTTCATTTACTTATACCTATTATATTTTAGGTAGGAAACTTAAGAAAAATTGGGAGAACCAATTTAACAGACTTTACAAACAGAAATGTTTACAGCAAGAAATAATGCAACTTTCTAGTCGAAGGGCAAATAACCATTTGAAAAAACTAAATTTTCTAAAGCCTTCACAGGTAAGCCTTAGTTCACCAAGTTAGGTAGGTATATCTATTTTGCAACTTTTAAAAATCAGGTTCAAAGATATAGTTCATTTTTCAAAGAGACGTTTTAGGCATTTTATTAACAAATACAAAAAACACTACTTAAATCACAGTCTCATCAAATTTCCTTAAGCTATATTAGCTATATAAACTTAAAGGTTACATGTTTCGGCCTCTTATATCGGCATTATCAGGCCAAATATGCAGAACAAATAATTAAAAAGAAAACAAACACATAATAATAAACACTACCACTTGGTACAGTTTTTATCTGTAATGTTTATTACGTGTTTTTTTTAATTCTTTGTTTTGGATGTTAAGTCTGATGGTGCTCATATAAGGGCGAAACATGTAACCTTTAAGTTTAAATATAATAAACATTAGGAAATTTGACCAGGCTGCGACTTTTGGACTGTGTTTTCTTTTGTTTTTAAAGATCAGGATAAATATAATGCGAATGAGGGAAGGAACGAAGTGACTCAATTATATATCTGTTAACGTTTTGTTTTATATTAAAACTTTCTCAAGGGTCACTAGAAGAGTTCTTTAGATTGAAATTTATTTGTTCATATTGTACTGTACTAATAAGTTTAGATCTATAAACGGGTCCGACAATAAATATGTTTTCTGAAAATGTCTTTTCACTATATACAACATAAGGAGATAAATACGATTCATTTATAGTTTTTTCTTTTATTAGAAATACTTCAAGTTGGAAAGAACCCACCAACTTTAAAAGAAATCGAGGACAAAACCAGTATATTTACCTCTCCAAAGCAAAATAGAGAATAAAAAAAAAGTTACTGGCAAGATAGACGGACGACTAATAGAATTTATAAAATAGTAATATTTTTTCAACTAATTAAAAAATTAGCACTAAAATACTATTATTTTATTCTAAATTTAAAAAATTCCTATTTACTTTTACCTATAAAATATAAGGCATATTGTTAGAAGATGCCTTTCAGATTGTGTCGAAAGTTTACATTGGTGTAAAAATGGAAAATATGGCAATTTTTGGATCACGAATTATGATATTTTAGGAATGTTCGACGAACTTTTTAGTACTTTTGTTTGAATATTCCTAATATTTATTTTATATATTCTTGGAATGTTCTATCCGAATATTCCTGGAGTTTTGTAGATTTGTCACATTTCGAAATTCTAAGAATATTCCTGGCGGAAAACTAGATATTGTGGTCTAATTAAGGAATAATCAATTATTCTTTTTGGAAAGTTGTAATATTCTGAGATAATCTTGTGCTTCATCACTCATTACCAAACTCGAAACACAAATTCCCTAAAGCATTGCTCTCCCCCCCCCCTCTGCCCCCCTCCCTGATAAATAATACAGATATTATGTATTAAAGAAAATAAGAAAAGCACATAAGTCCAAAGCAGAAGAAGATGAGAAGAAAATCAAATACAAAATTCAAGATCAAAACCTTTCAAGATTGTTATCAACAAGATATCTACAACAAAAAACAAGAGCAAAAGACTGATGTCTGCATGGCTCAAGAAAATTGATTATAAGAAGAAGAAATTGGATAAATTATTGTAAAGTACCTACTTGAAATACATATATCAAAACAATCAACAACTTAAACATTCAAAAAAAAAAGAACACTTAGGTACTTACATTCACACGCATGATTGTGTTGAAAGTAAGGTATACCTACAATATTATTTTGTTAATTTAATTACTTAGATGTAAATACCTCTATAATCACACCTGTAATTTAGTTATACCTTTGGCCAAAACCTGTAAATTAAGGACCAAAATAACCCATCATCTGTCAATTCACTTCATCCCCCTAATTTTATTTTAATGACATGTAGAATTTAGTATTGTTCCTTTGATAATGATCCGCAAAGGTTGAAACACGGGTCAGGAAACTGAATAAAATTGTGAAATATAACAAGTAAGACTTTGATTTCCTCTACCAAAGACTATAGTTCATTTAGTTCACTGATTTATACTCGCACACGCACAGTGAAGCAAAAGAAATATATAAGTAATATTATAAATAACAATGAAACGGTGAAACCTAGTAAATAAATAAAAGAGAAGCATATGTTGCTTCGTGGAGATTACAGTGCAACTATACCGTTCTTTTACTTTTTACTCTGTGAAAGTCTCGATAAATATGACAAATTTTGTATCTAGGCACGGCGCTGGCGCATCGAATGAGTTCACGCTATCTCGGCCGAGTTGTACGTGAGGCTAACCTGACTGAACTAACCTTTATTCCCCTATAAACCCTTATCTATGCCTTTATTGTTCTGTGCTGTGTGTGAGGCGGCAGTCCACCTGTCCGACAGCAGACACCATCGGTCAGTCTCCAGGCTCCGGGAAGTTCAGGATCTGCTGCACGGACGCTTCGCTCTCGGTCGCGTCCTAAATATTTGAGTTCTGTGCGCGTCCTGCGTGTAGTACAAGGCTTTAGTTCGCGTTGATTTAATCTTTAATGAATCTTTTAGTTCAGTTATCAAATTCGATCTTTTGAACTAGTTCGTTCGCGAACTACACACCTCTATTAGCAATATATTGGTTCTATATTATGTGAGTTATACCAAAGAGTGTTATAACCATAGAATAGGCATTGCCCCTCTTATTTCTATGGTTATAACTTGTTTTCTCGTACCGCCTTTAAATTGTGTAATCAATAACGTACACCAAGGCTGTACTACATAATATTATCAAGAAAGTGATCTTGAGGTCGAGGCGCCGAAATATAATCATAATCACACATATTTGGTTATCCAAGTCTGTGTATCCTTAAAGATCCGATTACCAGACGTCCATACAGAACCTTATATTATATTTGTTTTGTTTGCTAGTAGTTGAAAAATAAATTAAGGTTAGTTTACGGAACTACCTACTTATTTGTTTTGTACGGTAGTGGTAGTGTAGTCCAAAGTTCAGTTCTTTTATCTGTGAGAAGTACCTATCTACCTAATTTGTTTAATAATACCATTAATTATTAATAGTTTAGTTTTAGTTCATTCTACAGTTAAACATTGTGGCAATCCAATCCATAATCAAAGTAGGTACCTATATAATAATAATAATTTTAAAACGATTGAGAATCGAGAGCACTGGCATCTAAGGTTATAGAAAAAAGAAACAAACTTTGTTTCTTTTTTCTATGCCTTTATGTTTCTGTAAGTTGTACATGTTTCTTTTTTCTATGCCTTTATGTTTCTGTAAGTTGTACATAGTTGTACCCCACAAAACAGATAAGAGGTTAGAAATGCGAACTACGTAGAAAACCAGAGAAACAAAGATTCAAGTTGGCCACCAGTCCACCCCGAGCGCTACGGTAGGAAATTTATTGCGGATGGCGGGTAGTTCAAATAACTCCTTTTAATTACTGGTTTACTGTTTAAACAATATTTGAGATTTTTAAAGACGTTTTATCGCTTTTTGAGTTAATTCACTAAAAATACCATGTATTCACTAAAATTTAATGAATGCATGTATTTTATATAAAATTAAACCAAAAAAGCAATAAATGTCATTAAAAACCAAATATTGTTGTTATTTATTAATGCTAATGGAAATAACAAACAAAGATTATGAAAAAAATTTAAAATTTATTTAAACTTTACTATAAAAAATAATCTGAATAAATTGACAAAAATTGGTATTGAAACAATAGAATACTTTATAGCTACAAATAAGGAATGTTCTGTATAAAATATACCAAAAATGTAAGTAATAACAGTGACGTGACTTAATGGTTCCAAGTGTTTCATGAACCCGGGCTTGCTCGAGGCAAGTAGGTGAATTCTTGAAATTTGGGCGTTGCTCCATCTCAAACCCAGGTCTTCTAGTTATGCTACTGACAAAATAGCAATTAAAGTCAAATCTGGTCTTATCTGGCGGGTCCAAAGGTCACCGATTATATGAATCAATTCGAAAATTCCAGAGCTCATCAAAATGTTGTAAATAAAACCAATATGGTAATGGACAGCTGATTTTCCATAAAATTCAATGTTAATAGGTTAACCGTTAACTTGAAACTATCAGTCATAATAAAAATGACGGGTCTCGTTCCAAAATTAATTTCTTAGGGGTGCGTTCGTATTATTGCAGACGGTTTACATTTTTACAAATTTTACATTTAACAAATTTAATAACCAAAATGATGGTGGAAAATTAGATAAACAATATACAGTAAAACCCCTGACTAGCGACCACCAAAAATGTCGATGAAATGTTAAATAAATTAAACAAATTTTAGTTTATTTCAGCAGATAATAATAAATTAAATATAAAAAAAAATCAAATTGCACATCGGCTAAATTTTTGTTGTGTAATATCAGACTAAAAAAATATTTCCAATTTAATAGGTTACCTACTTCAAAAGTCAACGAGAAAAAGCTACTACAGCCGGTGAGGTAATCAAATCCCAAATTTATTTTACACGTATTTTGCCCCTGTTAAGCCAATAAGCGCCCCGCTAAAAATAAGTGGGAGAAAGAAACGTATAAAGTCTAAACCGGTCTCAAAATGCGGGTCCAAAGTCACGGATCATATAAATCAATTCGAAAATTCCACAGCTTATATCAAAATGCTGTGAGACTATGTAGATATACCCGGAGAAAAGATACATAGTTTTATTATTTTAACTGTCGTGATGTCGTGAAGATAGCCAGATATAATATTATTATTTTTGCAAAAATTATGTACATAATAGTACAGGGGTGGCGAATCTTTATGTATTAACGTGCATTTTTTCTAAAGAAATGTTTAATGAGGCCATAGACGTGCCGTCGCAATTCGTAATATAATAATTCATAGTAAACTTTGTGATCGGTGGCGAGCCAAAATTTTATGTCGCGTGCCATTGGTTCGCCATCCCTGTAAATAGTATACCTTAAATGTATTTATTAAAAACGACAATAATAAACAGTGTAATTTATTTTAACAATTTTACTACTAAAACCTAAAAATTCAATGGCATTTAGTCTGATAAACTATTTCGAAAATGAAAGAAAAAGTGGAAATTGGCCAACCAATATGCAGGAAACCGTAGCGAAAGCACTGGGAATTAGTTTAAGGACTGCAGAATAATGTGCATGAAAGAAAGCATAATATAATACCGAAGAATACTAAAAAATGTAAACAAAGAAAACCGTTTATAAACTAATTATAGACTAAAAACTGTCATCGTCACTTATAAAATCTGAAAAGTCCTCGTCGTCTGAGTCGTCTTCGAATGAAGCAATTATCATTGGCGCTACTTCGACATCTAGTACTTGTTCTCGATCCCACCAATCCCTTATTAATACTTCTGTATGTTCCACTGATTTCTTCCAGTACTCTTGTGTAATATGATCCAAAGAATCTTGCCAAACTATTTGTACGGATTTAAGACCATCACCTACATGTTTTTCATAATAAGACTTTGCCCCGGCCCATATTAATTCTATTGCGTTAAACTGGCAATGATATGGCGGCAGTCGTAGAACCTCATGGCCATATTCACCCAATATTTTATCTACCGCGTATATTCTTGGTTTTTGGTTTTGATTTTTGTATTTTCTTTGGTTTCCCTTTCGCTGCGGCTATCTCTACGAGCAGCTCCATACCCATTATTTAATTCTTTTTTGCTCCAAACTTTTAGAAACGTAATAATAATGAATAAAAACTGTTTTAATAAGTTCACAAGAATACATTTTTTAATAAAAAATTAAAAAATAAAAATAATATAAAAATACAGAAATAAAAAAATTAAAATATTATTGGACAAAAAACACATACGCAATATGTATTTAAGAAAGTAAAACAAATTTTATTACATTTTTTACAAAAAAATAAACAAAACAACAAAAAAAAATAAATAAATAAAATAAAAAAAAAATTAAAAGTATTAAAGTTTTGTTTATTGTTATAAAGACAAAGAAAATTGCTAAGGATCATCCATTTTTTATGTATTCGTAACTTTAAACACAAAACTTTAAAACTTTAAACACAAAACTTTATAACGGTACGTTTTAAATAAGTACACTAACGGTTCAAATCAACTTGCCGCGTGTCCACTTCACCCGTAGCCTGCCTACGGCGGCGGCGCTGTAGGGAAAAATAACCTTGAAACGATTGCAAGACCGAATAAATACGGGTAATAATACTATTTGGCGTAAACAGCAGTTCACGGTAAAAGCAGAAACACAAAAGGCGTCGTTAGCACTGAGAGCACGAAACATTGGGGACGCCAATTGGCGTCAATAGCAGCGAAAGGGTTAAGAGACTTTGCCATTGATAGGAGTTCCGATTTAAGCATATTTGGTGAAGGATTTTGGTTGTGTTTTTCAAGCCACTCATAAATATCATTTTTCCTCCAAGATGAAGTAGGCTGTTTATTTAAAATTCTTGAATGATATGATGCATTATCTAATACAATTAAAGACGGAGAATCCAAATTTGGTATCAATTGAACTTTTAACCACTCTTCAAACATTTCGCAATTCATATTATCATGATAGTCAGCACTTTTTGATGTTGAAGAAAAAATTAAGCTTGCACCTGGAACATATCCTGTTACAGAACCAGCATGTAAAATAATGAACCGCTTTCCCGTGCCACATCCCTTTTTCCTTTTCACGCTTTTCACAGAATCATCTTGCCAAGATTTTGAACCACTTCCATTTGAAAATATCCACGTTTCGTCTAAAAATACCACTTTTCTAAATTTCGATTTGTAATTCTCCGTATAATTTTTTAAAAACTGAACACGCTGACTCACTATCTGTGGCTGCTTACATAAAAATCTTCGGTTACAGTCTTTTTTATAGCGAAAACCTAACTTTTTTATTAATTTTGATAGCGCTTCAAGTCCAATTTCCAAAACACCCCGAATTTTTAATGTTTCTTGTAAAACTGGAAGAGTTACATTGGTTTTTGATCTGTATAAATCGTAAATCACATTTCGAACTCCCATTTTAATATTTTCGCTTAAATCCTCAGTCTTTGGCTTTCTTCGTTTACATTTTTTAGAATTCTTGGGTATTATGTTATGTTTTTTTTCATGCGCAATTCTCTGCACAGCCCTTAAACTAATTCCCAGTGCTTTGGCTGCTGTTTCCTGAATATTGGTTGGCGAATTTCCACTTTTTCTTGCATTTTCGAAATAGCTTATCAGATTAAGTACCATTTTTTTTTGCTTGGGGATGCAAAAACCCAGAAAATTTTTTCATTTTGTCACAAACTGTCAAAGTCACAAAACTGACATCTTTAAATCAAGACGAAGGTGGCAGGTACAAACTTTTGTGAATCGCTGAAAATTAAATAAAATACCTATCCTTTTCTTTCATGCCAAAATTGCATAAGTCTGTCATATTTGTCTGACGGATTTTATTTGGTTAGTATGATTAAACGCAATAAAAGAAAAGAAAAATTGAAAGTATGTCTTTGTTAAATCGTAAACCCGCCAGATAAGACCAGATTTGACTTATAGCTGCTTACGTTTTGCACAGATTCTTAGTTCAAGTTCAAGTTCAAGTAAATTCAGAAAGTTACTTGTCAGTTTTGACTCATTTACATAATAATCTTACTTCCTCCCTTGCTTTTCTTGAACTTAGCTCAGTCAAATGGTAAAGATGTAAACAGTTATAGCCTTTGTAGAAGGAAAATAATAAAAACTAATGAGGTTGAGGTTCAGTTGGTGTTGGAAATAGGAGTTCAATTTAAACTAAAGGGAACACTCAGTTCCATTTATACACTCGCTCATGTTGTTCATGTAAAGCTCATGTAAGGTTCGAAAACTTCCCGGGTAGTTCGAGATAACCAATTTTTATGCTCGGAGTTCGGAATATCTAACCTCACAAACTTGATCATAACTTTAACCTCACCAACTTTTCGAGTTTATAAATCCAGCTTAATGCCGGTACTTTTGCCACTAATTAAGTCATTGGATAGACAATTAAAATAATCAGGGTATTGAATATTGTGCCAATCTTAATATAAATTTGAAGGTTTTGGCATATTAGAAATCATGATTATTTTAATTTTCTATCACTAATCAGTGCCAAAAGTACTGTCACTAAATATATTTTCCTTCTTCCAGTAAACAACTCTTTATTACAGAAAATAAATTTAAAAAAATTGACATAAAAAAAACCGTAAACCTTCATGGTACCTACTTGAAAGTGTCCATCCAGGTGAAGAATGTCTTGGTCAGGTGTAAAATGTTGCCTTCAGGTGTAAAATCTGGTAGCCAGGTGCAAGATGTCTTAGCCAGGTGCAGGTCAAATGTTGCAGCCAAAGTTAATATGCCACACAGTAGTTGGGCTCGATAAGGTGTCCATGCAACAGAAAAAAAATGTTTATGATTAGTACCAAAATGACCAACAGACTGAACAAAACATAATTTTTAAATCAAATACTAAGAAACTGAAAGCAGAGAAAAAAATTTAATAAAATATAAAGTAGAATGGATATGTTTAGAGGACTAAACGGAATGTTTTAGACTGCCAGTTAAAAAATTTGAGCTACCAGGTTCTACGGAATGTGAAAGTGACCATAAAACATCAGGAGGCAAAAGCTCAGAGACAGCTTTGAGAACAGCATTCCAATTAAACCTTTTTAAAACTGAGTTCTTAAATTGACATTCATCAAAATGATCTTCACAAGTCCTAAGGTTTTTGCACTCAATATCAGGATTAATATCACAATTATTCTTCCACACTCTTAGTCTTTTAACATCAGTAAGGGGAAATGTATAGAAATGCTTATTGACACAATTAGGGTCAGATGAAGATCTAAATGCATTCTTGCAACCGGGATATTTGCAGTAATACTTGATTTTGGTTATTGAATGGGCGACACAGGCCATCATAGATACTGCTAGAGGCAAATACGGAGCATACACTTAAATATAACACCTAAAGTATTAAATGGCAACGAACAAAATGAAAAACTTACACGATACTGAACATTAAAACTACTTCGGCTAGACTTAACATACAGTTCTATTTGCATTCGCTTGGGCTGTGGATATGTACCTCTTCTATAAACTATGGTTGCTAGATCTTTTTGAAGAGTACTCTAAAAATATTAGAAAAGATCCAATTTGAATTTGAAAATTCAGCAAACGCAAACCTAACCTTCAAAGCGTAAATTTTACATTTAGGTTACATAGGTACCTGTGATATAAGGTCGCGTAACAATCCTAAAATTCTTCAAAACTCGTAAAACGGTCTGTAAAGGATTAAAACGGTAATTATGATATAAAAATTTAAAAAAAAATCAAGTTTTTACCAACAATTCGTTCGGGGGTTCACATTTTATCGAGCATTTTACAAAATTGACAGAACTTCTCTTCTTCTTTTATCCAAAAAACGGATAATAAAGCCCTCCAGTGAGTTGGAGTAATATATATTGCGTTTTTAACAAGGTCTGTCTCTTTTTATAGGTTAATATTATGAGAGAGAGAGAGATAGTCGACAGATAAATATGAGTATGATTTGGCGAGGGGCACATGGTAGTGACCGTTCGAAGAGCCCTCTGGTGGACTGGTGGCCCACTAGGTTTTGTAACGGTTTTCTTGTTGCGAAGTTCCCCATATTAGTTTCACCCATGTATGTACCCACTTTTCGACGTTTTTCCTGCGTGTAGTTCGGGTATAGTGTCAAAACACCACAGAACAATAAAGGTCAAAACACTCCCTCTTTACCAACGGAGACTTGAAGTCCAAGACGAGGAAGTGATAAAGAAAACAAACAGCTATGACATTGAACCGCAGCACGCATGTCAAATTAACCAATATTACTTATTGTAGGCGAAAAATTATCATCGTGCGCATGCTCTTTCAAAAAATGTACGGGGGTAATCTAACTATTATCGGGTAATACCATGACCACGACTTTAAAATTACCGATACTTTTTTTTATGAAAGCGTGGTTTTTATAATTATACGGGTCCGCTAGGACCAGTGAGATTTGTACAGAAAACACGCTTGAATGAAAAATTAATTGGTTAATTTAAAAGGACCTACTCACGAGCGGTTTAATTCTTATGTTGATATATGATTCTTTTGGTGTTGGTAATATGATACTGGTTGATGAAATATGTAGGTTGTCATGACAACGGAAAAAATTACCAGTACGAATATAACTTAAGCCGGCGCCGGCGTCCCATGCATACGATTTCCGACGGTACGTTGATCCGTCAGTGATCTCATTGGTGGAAAATTTTGGCGGCAAATTTAATCCGAATATTTTTAACAATCTACGATGCATCGTACGAGTTAAATTTAGCTTAACTTTTGTCCGATGTCGGATGATTTTTAACCACACTTTTCTCGGTTTATTGTTTGTTTGACATGTTTATTCATTATTAATTTTGGTGGCATAATATCAAAAAAGAGTCTGTTCTATTGTGATACTTAAACCACAGAAAACTGTAAACTATCTTAAACCAAGTACTTAAGTAAGGTTAAGTTAATAAGTCATTTTTTTAACAAAAGCATGAGTGCATATGCACAAATGCTTTTGTTCAAAAAAATTGGTTGAAGAATAAATTTTTCTAAAGTTTCCATTAGGAAATATTTTATGCACGTGTTATGTTGATGTTATTGACGGTTGTAATTTTTTTTTTCAAAAAGAGCACATCTCTTTTATTTTGTCTTATATTGTCTCGACAAGAAACCGTATAAAACTTTTCATGCTCAGAATTGATTTTTTAGATCCCGTTTTTTCTGAAACACCTGCAGTGCAAATGCAATATGCAGAGTGTGCAGGAAGCTACCGAGAATTGATAAATATCGCGGTTGGATCATCTTACAAAACTTCTACTGCAACTCAGCTCCCTTGGCCTCCAAATTCTATACTATTAGAGATACAGATTTCGATCTAGAGGTGGGTCGGTATTAGTGGAACTGCTACTTTGGAACGGTAGTTTTTGAAACCGTCGTGTCGCGGTACACAACCTAAAAACAAGCAGTTACTTTGGAACCATCAACTATCCCGGAGTGGAGCGAGCCGCCGCGCCCGCCGCTGTTACAGCGGCGCAAGTCGATAACAATACCTTCTCGGCTTTGGCTTTGGCTTTCGGTTTAGGTCATTTCGGTGGTTTTCACGACTGACGGACTAGCAAGTGTTGCGTCTCTTGGCATCGTTCTCGGGATCTCGCGGAGGCAACAAAATATAGCGAGCCATAATGAAGAAGGCGGACGGACGTGTTTAAAAGGAATCACATCAAATTGTTTGTTATTTTTTATTTTTAGAGAGGTGCTAACTTTAATAGTTGAAACATAATAAATCGGGATAGTGGTTTAAATCCTAGAAATTAGAAATATAAGTCCTGCTATAATAATTAGTTCCGATTGAGTTAGTAGTTGTTTTCGATATCAGCAATAACAAGAAAATATAATTTTTGCATTTCCTCACGTCATTCGATTTTACCGAGATGTATTCGGTGTCCTTTCCTAGTCTTAGCAATTACAGACGTAAACGTACTTTAGTAATTTTATAAATAATAAGAAATAACATAATACAGGACACAGGACAGCATCACGTCAGGTCAGGGTTACACTCAGACAACATCGGTATCGGTAATCGCGGTACTGCGATTGTTATACGATAAATACGTAGTTCCAAAGTAGCAGTTATTTTTCTGTCGCGGTATCAGTTGGAGCGCTCCAAATTGCTAACGGTATTCCCATCACTATTTCGATCTGCTACAGGGTGATACCTATGAACCAGTGGCGTAGCCAGCATTTGGGGCGGGGGGGGGGCGAACTATTGGAAGGGTGCAGACTGTGGAGCTAAAGCGCCGCAGGCAAAACATTTTTGGGAACACGCCCAAATTTCGTAGGAATTCACCTTCTTCATGCTCGCTAGGGAACAGGGGTCGGGCCCCTTATGAAGTTAAAATCCGCTATATAAAAAAAAATAAATTTAATGTAATGGAACGCTCTCAAAACCGGTTTTATTGAGTTTATTCCCATCGCTTTTCTTTACTAAAAATAAAATAAGACCGATCTTGTTTTTTAAGAATTATTTTTTAAGTAGTAAAGCGGCGCCAGGGCGGAGGGGGGGTCGCCCTCGGTGGCTACGCCACTGCTAAGAACGTGAACATACATATTTTTGAATGGGACACCCAATATCTTAACAATAATTTTGGATTTTGCATAAAATTAGAATTATTTTTTAATAAGTGCATTATAAGCCTAAACTTAATAGTTTCCGAGATATCGACTTTTGAAAAATAACATTTTCAAATTTTGACAGCTTCTAGCTTTCTAACGGTACGTCTTAGAGCAAGACGGCTTACATGTCCCTATCTTACTTTAACACCATAAAAAAGTACATGAGTTATATAATTAGAACCCTTTACAATGTATAAACTTAGACCCCTTTTGTTTATGTAATCTGAACTTATAAATACGCTACCGATTCAGGAGCAATCACTTAATTTTCGTATTTCAAGTAGTTAAGTCACATTTGTAATATAATCCCTAATTTCTAAACATTGTTAGAATAGCTTCTGCATTAATAAAGTGTTTTTAAAAACGTTTGTGCAAACGAAGTTATTTAACTCATGTAAGCCGTTTTTCTCTAAGACGTACCATTAGAAAGCTAGAAGCTGTCAAAATTCGAAAATGTCATTTTTCAAAAGTCGATATCTCGGAAACTTTTAAGTTTAGACTTATAAGGCACTTATTAAAATAAAATTATAATCTTTTCAAAAGTGGCAACTTCCGGTTAAACCTGAAGTACTATGTTTCCGCCTTTCGGGGAATCTCTAAAAGAATGTTTGCAAGTTTTCGGAGGCAATGAAGCTTTGCAAAATTGTAATGGGTTTAATAAACACCCTGTATGCAACAGTTTCTAATTTATTTAGATCTCATGATCGACACAAACTCTTATCGATAAAGTTTGAAAGAACCTATTTAAAACCATAAGCGTCTATCTATATTAATATAAAAAAAAAATAGCTCGCTCTGCGTCAATTAAGCTCCATATACCCCCTGCTTCACAGGCGGAGTAGACTTAGCAACAGAACTAAAGTTAACCTTTACAAGGTCTTGGTCAGGCCAGTTCTTACTTATGGTGCGCCATCATGGTGCAACATAAGCAGAGCGGAGCTGAATAAGTTTCAGGTAATTCAAAATAGGGCATTGAAAATGATCGCAAATGCTCCTAGGTATACCATGAATAGGGTTTTGCACAATGACTTTAAGATACCAACAATAAATGAGTTCTTTTTGAAAATCATAACGGACTATTACAGACGAACAGACGTATCGACAAACGAACTAATAACAAACTCACATACAAGAGCTAGACCTGACTCGACTTACAAATTACCTAAAGACTGGCTCCCTATGCGCGAGCCCAATCAACAGTAGAGAAGCACTAGAAATAGTGGAGAAGCACTGCCCGACACTGTCCAAGTGACCAGGAAAAAGGCGCCAAGAAAGCAGTACAAAAATTCAGAAGAAACGCACACACACGGCCCATGAACATTCAAAGCTTCTGCTGAATAAACAAAAAACGTATTATACGAAAATGCTGAAAAGTAAACGATGACTGGAAAGAAGTCAAAGGTTTTACCTAACTTAAAACCACACACAAGAACCAGTATATATAATATAAAAAATATTTCACTTCGAAATGTATCTAAAAACTTGTAGTATCCATCTCATCTGGTCAGCAGTTTTTTTTTAATGTGGTAGTTAAACACAAAAGTGGATGATTTATAAACATCTTTAAATAATAAAATGAAAATAAATATAGTTATGAATATAATTTAATAAATAAATAGGATAACAACATCATATACAGGCCTACACAAAAGGTATACAATATATAATTAAATTAACTCTTGTACACATAGGAACATATTTATATTTGTTCGTGTGAGGGAACAATCAAAATCTGGCTTTCATATAAATCAATGTAATATAGGTATAACAGAATTAACGAAATAGTAGTTTGGATTCGGTGGTCTGTAAGCTGATGGTCTGGTTCTGTAGATACTTAAGTTACAACGTCTCAGAATTACCTAAATCATATTGTACAAATTTAAATTGTCACTACCCTGAGTCACTTAAAGAAATATGGCCGAATATATTATTTTAAACAAGGTCTGAAATAAAAGTGGAATAGGAATTGAAAATTGTTGCATCGTTTTGGTGGTCAGTTACCAATTGTGTGCGATTTCTTTAAACATATAATAGTGATATTTTAGTAAAATTAACCAATCAAAGATTAAAAAAAAATTGCTCGTGACAAAAAGATCCGTTTTCTTGAGAAAATCGGAAAAAAATAAATAAATTACTAACCTGACCTTGAGGTAACCTAAACTAACGGATATAATCTTCAAAGATTCAAGACTAACAGGAATCGCTTCCTTCCAACACGCATCGCTCGCAAAGCCTTATAAAGATTTTTTCACCAATGCTTGTGCCGGATGATCATTAAAAAGATAAATTATATTTCAATATTCGGGTCGATTAACTACTTTCCTTTATTTTTATAAATTCAAAAATTTGGTACTTACTTGCGGATAGTTCCGTTTCAGATTTGTTATGCCTATAAGATATATTTTTGCAGGAGTTGGTAAGTTAAACTGTGACATTTGGTACAAAGACTTCTCAGTATCCGAATAAATCCGTATATATACGCACTAAAATGTCCCGTCTTGCTTGTAACTTGCTTACAAAAGTTTCGGAACATCCAGCTAAAATCAAGGTGAGATATTGAGATAGGAAACATTTTTCTACACCATTTAATTCTCTTATGTCAACAAATAATGTCATCATTATCTTGACTTCACTTTATATTTTTTTAGGTTGGTATAATAGGTGGCTCAGGACTTAACAATCTAGATTTAATTTTACATAAAACGGAAAAAAGGGTAACCACGCCCTATGGAGATCCATCCGATGCCTTAATTGTGGGTGAAATTGAAGGTGTCCCAGTAGCAATTTTAGCTCGACATGGAAGGAAACATGATACTATGCCTAGTAAGAAACGATTAGCTTAATCTTGAGCCATAATATATAGTACATGAACTGAGCGGTCAAGATGGCGATGCGGTAAAACATTAGCTTGGCCTACCTAAATTAGAATCAGACGTATTGAGATGTTATGGTATAAGACAGAAGAGACAAAATTTGCAATTATACCTTTCGTGCAGTAACGATACTGTAGGACAGAATGGAGTAATAGCGCTAGTTTTTTGTATTATCTCTAACTTGACTATTGGTTATAACGTCGCTTATTTCAATTATCTTTAATTATAAAAGCTACAAAAGACAAAACACATACAGAGTCAGAGTGGCAAAACATAATGCCTGTAACTTTTAAATTACCTCGTATACGAAAAAGTGACTTTTATGAAAGTTGTTCAGTAAATTATTCCCCACATTTCTACCTGCATGAATTTTTTCTATCATTTCTGGTTTGGTTGCCATAGAGACCAACTTACTTTTTTTAAATGGAACACCCTGCATATGATTGCATATTTGGATTCTACTAGAAAAACTCTAAATCTTTTGTATTTCAAATTTTTAGTTATTTAAAATTGTAGCAAACTTTATAATAACAAAATAAATAGCCTAGAAAATTGAACAACTTAATATCGGAATAATAAACAAGTGAAAACTTTTCAGTAGATCAGGTGTTCAAGGAAGTCCTCTGAAATGGCCAGAATTTCAGCACTAATTCTGACTTTTAAAGATTGTAAGTCATTTGGACGGTTAACGTAGACTTTGTTCTTTAAGTGTCCCTACAAAAAAAAGTCGAGCAGGGTTAAGTCCGGGGATCGCGCTGGCCAGTCAGTAGCACCTCTTCTGCCTATCCAACGTCCTGGAAATTGTTTGCTTATGTATTGTCTAACATCTGCCGCATAAGGCGCAGGTGCTCTATCTTGCTGGAACCATACCTGTTCGTTTATGCCATTATTTACACCCGGTAAAACCATGGAATTATGTGATTCCTGAGGAGGTCCAGATATTTTTCGCCTTTCAAATTACCATCTATGAAAAAAGTCCCACAATATGCCTACCAACTATGTCCGCCCAAACATTAACTTTTTCGGGCCTCTGTGTATGACCTTCCTGGAACCAGTGAGTATTCTCAGCAGACCAATAACGATAATTGTGTCTATTAACAATGCCATTTAAATGGAAAGTGGCCTCATCCGAGAAAATTATATTTGTTGCGAAGTTATTATCGTTATTACATCTTTCCATCATCAGCTAACAAAATTCAGCTCTTCTCTCAAAATCGTCCTCGTTTAACTCGTGAACCAACTTTATCTTGTAGGGATACAACTTCTCCTGCTTAAACAAATTTTTCACTGACTGATGAGACACATTAAAATCCATTGTCATTGGCCTGGATGATTGTGTTGGATTTTCATGTATTGAGAGCATGATATTCAAAGCTTTGTCTCCCCCGGTTGCTGTTTTAGGTCGACCTGATCTAGCTGCTTCCCTAACACTGCCTATTTCTCGAAATTTCTTTACCAGTCGACACACCGTTGACTGATTTATTGAAGGCCTATTTGGATATAATTCATTAAAAAGTTGACAAACCTGATATTGCGATCTCTTCGTATTTCCGTAAGCGCTCATTATTAAAATTTCAACTCGTTGTTTCTCATTCAGATGAACCATAGTGTAAACAAATTAGAAATCAGACAACAGAAAATTAAACAGGAACTCAAAATTGACACCTCTGGACTCAACTGGTGGGTATTAGGTAGGAATAATTATAATTAGGAAGTTTTTCATTTTTGAGCTGTCGATTATCTCGGAAACGCTTACAGATAGGTGAAAATTTGAAATACAAAAAATTCAGAGTTTTCCCAATAGAATCCAAATATGCAATAATATGCAGGATGTTCCATATAAAAAAAATAAGTTGGTCTCTATGGGAAGCAAACGAGAAATGACAGAAAGAATTCATGGAGGTAGAAATGTGGAGAATAATTTACTGAACGACTTTCATAAAGGTCACTTTTCGTATACGAGGTAATTCAAAAGTTACAGGCATTATGCGCGACTTTTTTTGCCACTCTGTCTACACACAGCGCAATCATTCTTTAAATTACTTTACTGGGTAGATTTTGGTAGTTAGCAACAACATGTTGATGATGATTATAGTGGCGGCTTGTGATGTTAGAACTGGGCAGTGCTGCATAATTTTTTTTGGATATTATGGAAAGTACCATTTTTTATGTTTTGTAAATACTTTAAATGCGGCATTTACGTACCATAAAACTTTAACTTCCAACTAAAATGTTTTTGATGTAAACTAAATTTTAAAATTTTAACAGAAAAAGTCTTTAAACAAGTCACTAATAACACAAAATAATATATTTTATCCAACACTTACATATAAAGTGAACATTATTAGTTCGATTTTAGACTAATAAAGTAGCTTATACCTCACACGTGGATTATAACCATAACCATAACTCATTAGTGGGTTATGATTATGACTCACTAGTGGATTGTGGTAGACTATTTCACTAGAATGTTTTACACTGGCAAAATGTCATAGCAACGGCCTGTTTTCTACTGGCAAAATTACTACCTGCACCTACCTGGACAAAATTCACATGTGATTTTTACAGCTACAAAATTTTAATATTAAAATTTGATCGAAAGAAATTTTGTTACCATGGTTCTGTTAATTATTTAAAATGTCATTGTATTATTTCTTGTTAACAAACGTCAGATTATTTCAGTTCAAAAATGAGTGTTTCTGAAGAAAAAAAACAGATTTCGAATACAATCCATTACAGAACTTAAAAAGGCAGTGTCGGAGAATATACCTCCAAATACGCGTATCTCCAAAACTTCCATTTGGCGACAGTTTTCGCAGTTTTTATTGATAAGAGATTATAAGCTTAACTGTAACTTTTATATCAATAAATAAGTTATCTTTTTGTTTTATTCTTAATTAAAAGCTCTCTAATTTTATTGTTCTTTGTCTTTTTTCTCGTGAAATAGTCATGTCGAATACCACTCGAGAAAAAATTCTGTAAGCTAAATTGTTCTCAAGGTTTTATTCAAGTTTGTTGCTTTTCGGCAATTTCGCTCATGACATTTTCGTAAGCAATTACATAAGTGCATCAAAATTACCGATAATTTTTTATAAATGCATGTTGTCTAAAAACTGGATGAGTTTATTTTCATATTTTGGCAAAAGAGCCCGACACCGAAGGTGGAGGGCTCTTTAAACAAAATATGAAAATAACCGAATCCAGTTTTTTACTGACAACATGCTTGAATGAAAAATTATCAGGTCTATTTTGATGCACGAATGTAATTCAGTAGAATATTTCTCGAGTACGTGAAATGAAAGCACAAAATTTAATATTTTTATTTAAACGTTATATTTAATTATATAAAAATAAACAAATTGAAAATTGCATGAATCGCAGTGGAAAACACAATTGTAAAAATTACCATTTTTGGAGTTTGCTGCATGACTTGTTAATGTATTTGAGTTTGCCATTGAATTAGAACTTGTAGAACCTGGCATACAGATATTAGTTTCTGGGTTATGATTAGCCTTATCATTGTCTTCTCTCATTTTTTCTACTATATTAGAGTGGTGTTCCTCGTCTAGTTGAAGATACGGCTTTATGGATTTTGGATTGGAATGTCCAGTAATTTTTATTAGCGTATTTTCTTCAACCCCTTGCTTTGCTAATTTCGAAACAGCTGTTGCACGCAGTGAATGGTTGGTGATTTTAACCTTTTCAGTCGCTAAACCTGACTTTTTTGCTTCCGTTGAGGTCCACCGAGTGATTATATTTTTTCCGACAGGGATATTCTTATACCACTTGCCCAATTTCCAGAAAGGATTAACAGTTAAAAACAATCGCAGAATATTTATGTTATTTCTTTTTTCTAAGAACTTTTTAAACAACCTTACTGGACACAAATCTGGATTAATTTTGTTTTTAACTAGCCACTTGGATGGTGCACAAGGTTTTTCTCCTCCTTGTGTTGTTTTGTCGAATATTGGGTTGTATTCCATTCTGTCTGTTTTTTCTCCTGCGTTATTTATATCGTCTTTGAAATAAGAAATTAAACATTTTACTCCCTCTCCTCCTCGCCATGCTAGTTCGTATGACAAAACAAAGAACAACTTTTTTTGCAAGCCATCAGGCGTTTCTTCATCACAATTCTGTACCATATTTTTAAACTCATTGTATTTAAGTTGATACAGCGCTTTCCTTTCTTTTCTGCGGGTCTGTCTGCAACTGCTTCCTTTTGGCACCTTTTGCTTCGCGGGTTGTTTTAAATTCCGTATCAGTAAAGGGATTAAATTTAATGTTATATTCGTTTTGATATTTTTCCTTTAATAATTTTGACGTAGCGTTCCAAATAGTCTTTAGAGTAAAATCTTTATAATCCTCGCCATTTTTCTTTTTCATATTGTAGGCCCATCAGTCAGAATATTGGCCAGCGTCGGTATTAAAGTATTTTCATTTAAACTATAATTTCTCTCTTTAATAAAATCCATGAACTGTCTCCATATATACTGGTGGTTTAGTAATGTATTTTTAGGTTTACTTTCGGTAACTTTCTCTAAAATTAACCTTAATGAATCACGGGACATTTTCTCACCTACTGGGCAATTTTCGTCGAATATTTCCCTCATATGTTAAAGTTCCCATAAGAGAAATGCAATTTTCGCAAAATTGCAGCGACTATTTCCCTCATATACTGTAACTACAATGCGCTTTTCACTTGATTTTCGGTGAAAATCAGCCCTCGGTCGCGATTGAGCTGAAAATTGCACTCTTCTGGTTTTTCATTGTTGGTTACCTACGAGAATAACCGTCACTGTCACAACAAGTTGAAATTTCTGCTTTGACAATTTCGCGTCAAATTATCAAAATGATGAGTTTTTCATTCAGGAAATAGTCTAAAAAATATATTTCGTGCATGTAAAATGGCTTGATAATCATGCACTCAGATTTGTTGCCCTAAAGAAACAGCTTTCATGCAATTTTATTGTTATTTACCTTAAAAAGTGCCCTCCCTTCGGTCGGGCACTTTTTGGTAAATAACAATAAAAATGCATTCAAGCTGTTTCTAGGGCAACAAACCTTCATGCATGATTTTCAGCAATTTTACATGCACTTAACATATTACTATTGAAAACAGCACTGCCAGAAATCGAAAATTGCATCGCAAGTTTATATTGTTGACGAAACGTCAAAGCGGGATTTTATTGTTAACAAACGTCAAAAAATGTAATATTCTGACAATTAACGTCATCTTATTGAGTGACAGCAGACAAAAAAGTCAAAGTCAACGAATGTTTTTTATTAAAAGTTCATGGGACACACATTCAGATGGATGAGAACCACTATATGCTTTTGATTGAAAAAATGCGGGACAATGACCAACCGTCAAGCTCAAGAGAGTCCCCCGCCGAAATAAGCTCTGGCTCGTTGACTGCATCAACCACCATGTCTACGAATTCAAAGCAAAATATTGTTAATTACAATAATTATTGTACTTTTCATTGCAATTCTTGTAATTTTTAAGCATTTTAATTTTATTGTTAGTATTTTCTGTTAAATAAAATATTTAAATTTACTTGATTCGAGTTCTTAATTAATTTGGGAAATATTCTGTAGTAATATTAAGGGATAGGGAAATTATCGAAAATCATTCCGAAGATTTTTTGCCGTGGAAATCGCTCGAGGGCTTGCCCGAGAGCGATTTCCTAATGGCAAAAAATCTGAGAATGATTTTCTGATTATTTCCCAATCCCGAAATGTATTTTGAAGATTATTTACCAAATAAAAAACTAACGATTTCTGACGGGTGAGATTTTCACTTTTGACAAGGGTGATTTTCACCGGAGAGCGGGAGATTATCGCTGGATTTCTGACGGGTGAGATTTTCACTTTTGACAAGGGTGATTTTCACCGGAGAGCGGGAGATTATCGCTGAATAATCAGGTGAAAATCAACCCGCTTTTATAATGGATGAGGTAAATAATCGCTGGATTTCTGACGGGTGAGATTTTCACTTTTGACAAGGGTGATTTTCACCGGAGAGCGGGAGATTATCGCTGAATAATCAGGTAAAAATCAACCCGCTTTTATAATGGATGAGGTAAATAATCAAATAAATTACACTCGTGCATAAAAATAACCAGATAATTTTTTTATTCAATGTGTTTTTTTACAAATTGCAAGAGTTTGTTTTCATATTTGCGCGAAAAAGCCCGACTCCGCAGGAAAAAAACACATTTCATTCAAAAATTATCGGTAATTTTGATGCACTTGTGCACTTACCCCCGAAAATTTCCCGCTTCATATGGTAGTTTTTACACATGAGAGAAATATTCGACAAAATCACTCGCCTCACGGCTCGTGATTTTATTCGCGAAATTGCCAAGGAACAAACTTTCATACCTTTCGAAAATTTTGCCGACAAAATTTTTTCTCTTGTGATATAATATTATATGAATATGCATTCATCTCGGCAATCATTCTACATTTATTACACAAATAAAACTCATGAAAATGAATGTAACAAAGCTCTAATATTATAATATAAGAATTTAACATGTGTAGGTATTATATTAAGGGAAGTCGAGTAGTCAACATTTATTTCCTACGTTAACATTAATATTAATATTAGTATTAATATTAATATTAATATTAAGGGAAGTCGAGTAGTCATCATTTACCTTTAAAGATTTATTCATATTAGTGATTTGAACCAAATTTGAGTTTTGATGTAAGTTATTTTCAGACCCAATCATAATATATCTCTTGATTTGTAGGGAATAATAAATCAGCACGCCAGGTTGAATTTTGGCTGGAGTTTCTTCCATATTTTAAAAAACTACCCTCGAAAATCGCAAAAATAATAATTTTATTTACTGTCTTCAAATTTTTGTTATTAATCAATTCCATAACAACAATAATCACCCTAGCCTACTTTTACGTGTCAAATTTGTCATACAAAAATATGTCAATTAAAATATAATACAGGGTTTTCCAGTTTACATTGAAACAATATAATTTTCTATTTTTTAATAATATCTATTAAGTATTGGATAAAATTTTGTATTGTACTCGTGTGTTAAGTCATACAAGTTGCGTGGGAACAAGCCCTCTCGGCTTACGGCCTCAAGGGCTAAACATTTCCCAGCGTGGCTTATACATAACATAACACACTTACACGGGGTCTTGATTGGGTTTTTACGTCAGGAATATCCTTTGACATCTATTGTTTCATCGAAAATCTTTTGGGTCTTTTCGCTTAATTTTGAATATTGATTCGGCTATTGCTTTATTTGATGAAGGCTGAAAAACTGCATAGTTCTTGGTGCCTGTTACATGTGTACTTGACGATCATGGGAGTGCTTCTCTACTGTATACTCATAGTGTTTCTCTATTGTATTGTATGTCATCACGTAGCAGATCAGTGGTGGGATTTTCGCTGAATTGCTCGCAGAGCTTGTCTGCCAACAATTCGGCTTTATCCTTAGCATTTGTGAAAACCTTCCCTGTGTCCTGGTCTTTCAGGTATGACATCGGGGCTTTAGCACCTGTTGTCAGAGTTCTGGACATGTGGAAAATTGAGTTGTCCTCAATCGACAGACTTTGGACTTTGTCATCCCAAAGATTAGACTGCCTTTCGATCAGCATAAGTTTAATCGCTTCTGCTTCTCTGTTTGCCTCCGCCTTGATTTGAGGATCTCCAGTACGATACGCTCTGTTTTTGAGCCTGTTTTTGATTTTAATACGCTGTTTAATCTCATCACTCAAAGCCCCGTATTTTGAATATTGGGACATCTTTGTAATCGATGATTGAGCAAGCACCTCATTTATGCCATCTGTGGTCTTGCTCACCGCGTTCTCAATGTCAACCGGATTTCGGAGTGGGTGTAAAACAACACACTTGTACCATAAATAACTATTTATGTCATCACCGCGAATCCAACTGTATTTAGAATAAATGTTTATATTACACTTTATTTACACACATATTATATAACGTAGCTTTTTGCCGCGACTTTTCGAAGCACACTCTATATTTAGTTCAGGTTTAGGGCGTTCATATCTTTTAATGGACGATGATTTTTAACAGCGACAAAAAGAGGGGTGCAAATTAACATATTACATACGAGTATCTACGTAGAGAAGTATTAAGAATAAATATTATTGTAAAAATAGAATAATTATTATTTTAGGCAGTGCTGCATCTCTGCGGCTCCTATTAAAAGGCCTCAACTGGATCATTAGCCTTCTATAAAGAGGTAATTAGATTTATTCGCCCTTTTAAAAGTCTAAATGGACGTTACAATATACGCGAGCATCTTACAGTACGAGGTTCGGTTACACGTCTGGACGTAGCTTAATTAGAAGCTGAAGTAAATACCCCTACACCCGCTGGCTCGATCATTGTGGGCGAAATAATATGATAGACCTTTTTATGAACGACTCACTAGTCGAGTTCGCTTAATCCTCGCAGATGAGACGAAATAGACGGCAAATTTAAAACAGCTGATCCGCAAATGAGTCCGAGGTGCCGGTATTTAAAGAACGGTCTCCCGTATTTGACAGCCACGATAACCTCAATTTTTGACTTTTTCTTTTCGTAAATAAAAATTTACACTAAATTATTAATCCCTATGGTTTAAATCGACTACGATATGATTATGATAGATCATGATGCCGAACAAATAAATCAGTTCGAGAAAGTGTAGCATTTGTCAATCAGCTGATTGTATACTCGGTTTTGTCGCTCAAAAACCTCCGATGAAAAAGATGACGCTCCGAGGCATCTGCCCCGCTTTAAACGAACGCAGTTCTTTGTCGGCCGTCAGCTCTGAAACAATTAAACGAACGACATTTTGACAATCCGACGGATCGGAGCCCTCACAGAGGATTAACCGAACTCGCCTACTGTGTCTATCAGTATTAAGTCGTAGGAAAAAATCGGAAACGAAATTCACGCACACAGAATGTTTTACTTATTTACATGAACTTAAATTAGTGCTAACCGGTTCTCAATTCACCTTTAAAACAATATTTTTTTGCTTAATGGATAGTCTTTTTCAAGCTGTAATCACGCTATTGCCCTTAGGGGTTGGGGAAATATAGCAGGATCACATTTTGCTATTTCTTTGCTGCATTTTTAATACGTGCTTTAGCTCATACCATGAATATGTCTATTCATTTTCAAGAAATTAAGTTATCACGTGCAGCGGTATAGGCATAGCTACTCTATACTACTTTTCTGTAGAGCTTTCCCAAAAATATTTCAAGCCGTTGCCCCTTTGATTGTCTCTTACAAATTCCAAACAAATTTTAGGTTATGTTAGGCTTACTTTGAGTAGTGATTATAAAACTAAAGCTGACAACCCCTTTTATGTTATTGTGAAAAAAAAGGAACCATACTTATACGTTTTTAACAAAGTTATGAAATATAGTTTTTACTTAGCTTAACAACATTTAATTTGCAAATGACTGCTTTTCCTTTAATATATTTTACTTCTATTTTATATTTTATTCCAGAATTTAAAGAGAGCTGTGGAATTGTTATTCCATTTGAATCTGGTTTGCTACTTCTTATTGATATTTACGAAATCTTTAAATGCAACCCTGTATATTTTTCGATTTTTTGATTATGCGGTTAAATCTAAGTAACTTTTATTAACCATGGCCTATATCTATCTCCCATTGTTCCTTAGATATTAATTATTTTGTTATTTTGTGCGGCCAAAACAGGAATATTAACAAATTTTTGAAATATTTTAACAATGTACAGGTATTTCGGCTGTATAACAAACTTGGAAAATATAATATACAGGGTGCCCAAGAAATATGTTTTGGTGTGCCTTTCCAAAAAAGTACCAATACCAAAAACCAGATTATAGGGCAGAGAATGCCAAATGTATCAATATAACATGTGACCCTTGGTTAGGTCAGGTTAGTAGTACAAGAAGACACTGATAAATCGTAGTTATCATAAATATGTTCAGTTGTAGCTCTTTAAATTTCTGCTGGGTCGTATGGCCAAGCGCGGCGCGGCGGCCATTTAATCTGAATATCGACATAATAATTTCTGTGAAATAGCTGACTAAATGCTCTAGCTATGATGTCCATAAATAGAAATTTAGTACATGAAATAAATGATTTTGAAGAAAAAGTCTTGGAGAAATTTATTTCCATGAAAGACCGTAGAGCGGATTTTCAGTTTGTTTGGGGCCAGACCCCCGTTCCCAAGAGAGCATAGGAAACATAAATTCCTAGGAAATTTGAGCGTGGCCCCAAAAGTTTTTTTGTCTGCGGCGCTTTAGCTCCTCAGTCTGCACTTTGCCCTCTCGCCCCAAAATGCTGACTACGCCACTGGTGCACCCCATTTCGCAGATTCTCTTTTGTCCCCATAGGCGTCTTCTTCTATTTCAATCTAGCCCTAGAGATAAGCCAGGGAGTTAGGTCTGGAGCCACGGTGGCCAACCCCATGGACCATTATGTCTTATCCATCCATCTTCAAACATTAAATTTAGGTCCCTGTTTACTTCATATGTCCAATGCACAGGAGCGCCATACCTTGATACTTGATAGAACTTAAAGAGACATTAATTAACGAAAATGTTGGAAATAGGTGTCCTTAAAATTTCTTAATATTTTTGGGCCGTTAAATTTTCGCCATAAATATAAACGGAAAGTTTGTCATTCATTAACAAACAAAACATATTAAAACTAAATTTTTGCTGATATCCCCTTTCTTTAATAAAATATGGATTTTCCTGAGCCCACTTGAAAATTTGATTCGTCAGACCAAAGAATTTTTTCGAGAAAGTCTGGATCTTCATAGGTCCGAGTTAGTATAATTTTGCAAAAATCCAGACGTTTTGGTGGATTGTCTGGTTGCAAAGCTTGTAGCGTAATAAATTTGCAATCATGCATAACATTATGCTTTTGTAGATCTACAAATTGAAGAGTGAGATATTCCTATATCACTCTCAGCGCTGGATATTGAAGCCTGAGGAAAGGCATGGAAATAAGACGGTTATTTCATTTTCTTCATCTCCAGTCACTGGTTGTTTTTGATCTCTTGGGGCAGTATTTCCTGCAAAATTAATATAATTAAGTTCAATCCTTCTACATTTCCGCAGATTCATCGCCGGTAAATTTGGATAAAGGTAATTAATTAAATTCCCTGCAGGTTCTTTTTCTTTTAATCATTTTGGTATGAATGCACTACAAAAATTCCTACTTGTTATATATATTTTTTATTTCTGACCACCACCAACTTGTCATGGTATCATGGCAACCCACTTATGTATATTAACTTTAAATTTTTAATAGTGTTAGTTTCTTATCAATAAAAATCCTTATAAGTGAAAAACGATTGAACATAGATATATGAACATGTTATACTGATACATTAGGAATTTTTTGCCCTATCATCTGGTTTAATAATATATGTGTCATTTGAAAAAAGTTACTTTTGGTACTTTTTTGGAAAGACCCACCAAACATATTTTTTGGGCATCCTGTGTAAAAGATTTTCCAAGTTTGTTATGCAACCGAAATACCTGTACCTATATTGTTTAAATATTTCGAAAATTTTAAATCGTTAGATCCACAGATACCTACGATATTTGATTTTTTATTATTCCTGTTTTGGCATCAAAAATAGCAAAATAATTAATATCTGAGGAACAATCGGAGATAGATATAGAACATGGTTAATAAAAGTTGATCAGATTTAACCGCAGAATAAAGAATCGAATAATATACGTTGCATTTAAAATTCTACAGTTAGTGTTCGGTAGAGGTAGAACTGGCCACGCCGCATTTTCAAAAATATTTTTGAGTCTAGAATGCTATAACTTATCACTATTTTCAAAATTTCCGCACGATATTTATATTTGTTTTCTAGATTCTCCTAATGTACCATCGAGTTTGAGATATATACAGTGATCGGCAAAGAGTTCGCAACATATGGGAAAAAATTTTATTAGCGGAATATCGAAAAATCTTTTCTGGGGGATCGGATGTGCCTGTCCCATAACCTTAAAATTGATTTTGAAATGAAATCATCATAAATCAGATTAGTTGATAGGATATCGAAAAAATGCCAACAATAAAAAGTGTTTAGAATTCTATTAGAACCTTACATACAATGTTTGGGATATCTACTTGAAAAGACATTAAATAAAAAATTTTTCTAAACATTTTTTTACCTAATTAAAAATTTTCATATTTTTCCTTTCTAATAGCTTCATTAAAGTAAAACTGACTTCTGTTGAACACAACTAGAAATATGCTTTTGTTTTTCTGACAATTGACAAAAATAATTTTATTTTTCGATTTTTTTTAAGTTTATTTGCGAAATTCAAAATTCTGTTTTACGGTTATAAATAAAATTTGTTTTGGATTAATGAATTTAAGGATTTCTTAACATCACAGATTATTTCGATATAAAAATATGGATAAGGTTATTAGAAATGGACTATTGCAACAGCTGGCATCCAAGTGTAAACGAATTTTTTGAATTATTGCTCCAAATTGTCAGAAAAACAAAAATATTTTTAGTTGTGTTCGACAAAAGTCAGTTTTACCTTAATGAAGCTATTAGAAAGGAAAAATATGGAAATTTTTAATTCGGTAAAAAAATATTTACAAAAAAATTTCATTTTATGTTTTTTCAAGTAGATATCCCAAACATTGTACGTAAGGTTCTAATGGAATTCTAAACACTTTTTATTCTTGCAATTTTTTCGATATGTCATCAACTAATCTGATTTCTGATGATTTCATAACATTTAACTTTCCCGCCATACCAGTGGTCAGGTGACGTATGCCAAAATCGATTTTAAGATTATGGGACATGCACAACCGATCCCCCAGAAAAGATTTTTCGATATTCCGCTAATAAAAATGTTTCCCATATGTTGCGAACTCTTTGCCGGTCACCGTATATATATCCAATATAAAAGGGATATTGCTATTGACCGAGGTGCTACTGTCCAATTTTTCCTATTAGTTATTCAATTATTTACTATTTTTTAAAGGTGATGTAAACTATAGAGCTAATATTTGGGCTCTAAAAGAAGAAGGTTGCACTCATATTGTGGCTACAAATGCCTGTGGTGCTCTTCAAGAAAACACTTCCCCAGGCGCTCTTTTCGTTGTCGACAACTTTATTGACTGGTAAAAACACATTTTAATTTTTGAGTAGCTTTTAAGTATTTAATTATTTAATTGGATAATAATGATGAGCAGGATTATTCGTATGCTCTCCGTGTTCACAGGGTTTTTGAATTTTTAAAGCAAACTTTAAAACCCTTTTTCTCTTACTTTTGCAAACAACTCCTAGGAGTGCTAAGGCATCTTTAAAATTTTTCACAATTTGAAAGAAAAACAATACATTAATAAAACAAAACAAGATACCTTCACTCACCACCAGCCACTACGTTACATGACACAAACAAACAATCCACGCCACAAATTATGAAAAAAACATCGCAACTAAAACATCGATGTTTTTTGCCCATCCCTAATTCTTGGGCAGCAGTATGTGCGGTGAAAGATATTAAAAACGTAGAAATAAAAAATACTTCATTTAGTCAATGAGAGCATGTGGTACTGTCTCGTGTCTCACTTAACGACAAGGAAAAACATGCCGCGTATAACCGCAATATAGTAGCACCAAGCCTTATACAGGTATCCCAGAATTCATGGGCAATTTCTCGGATTCATATACAGTGTGTCTACTTAAGTTGGAGGCATATGGAATACTTGTTTAGTTTTACAAAAAAAATTATTCTTCATAGAAAGTTCTGCATGGTCTAAAATCTAAAATAAAACCATAAAATTTTCAAACTGATCAGTCGTCAATAAATATGAATTTGGTACATAAGTAAATTACCTTTATTTGTAATAATATCGAAAATTTTAATAAGAAGTTATTCAGAATTAAAAAAGATGTTCTAATATGCAATTACGTCCATCTACCCTGAAAAAAACTTTATTTTTACAAATTTCTGAGAAAATTTTAAATTAAATTTAATTGTCTCTAAAAACAAAATTGTGTTTCTAAAAATTTAAATAATACACCATTATATATATATTTTTCAGAATATTTATATTTAAATTCTCCATTTTTCACAATCCACTGTCTTTATTCCCTCTTGCAAGAGTTTTCCATCGTCTCTCGTTTTAAAAGTGGTGTTATGCCTTGCTACAAACCCTTTTTATAAGGCAAGGGCCTAGCGACACTTAAAGCACCGGTTCCCGTAAGATCACCGAAGTTAAACAGTGTCGAGCGCGGTTAGTACTTGGATGGGTGACCGCTTGGGAAACACCGCGTGCTCTTGTCTTAGGGAAGAGTGTAAAATGAATCATCAAAACCATCCTATTCACGCCGGACAGGCCGGATGAGATCGGATATCTCGTAGGATGAAGGTGCCGTTTCACACTCCCCAGTCGGTAGACCGCACGATTAAAAACCGTTCGGTCGATGACCGGTACAAGATGGCCTCTGATACGCCGACGACCGTAAAAAATAGTAAATAAAAAAAAATCCTTTTACTTGCGCCCATACCAATTCTATGGGGTCTAATTCACAGTGATATGGCGGAAGGCGAAGTACCGTTATATTTCGTTTTAAAGCGATTTCGTCGACAACAAATTTCGCACCAAGAGGTTTATTCGACTTTCCAATCTGCAGTAGCACCTTTTTCAGCATATCTTTACGAAATGGCTTCTTATTTACAGTAAATCAATGAATGATGTCATTTCTTTTCCAAGAAGACATTGGTATTTTTTTGGATTTTCTTGAGTGGTAGCTGGCATCATCCATGACTATAACAAACTCAGGAGGAATAAGATCTAGCATTTGCTGGAAGTCTGCAGCCCGTTTTGATTTAAGCTCTAGTAAGATGCCGTCAAAAATCCATTTTGCTACCAATGTGAGTAATTAATAATCTTTTACCTTTTCCCGAGGGTGCCTTTATTCCAGTGGACCATACTTCCATGAAAGCTTGCCTTGCGCCATTTATATGTTTATCCTGCTATATTTTACAAACGGTATATCCTTCATTTAACCAAGTTTCGTCCATATAACAGATATTCCTGTTTTCCCTTCGAGACTGTCTAACTGCCCTCAAATATCGTCGTTGCCATCACATGATTTCGTCTTTCTCTATTAAAAGTGATTTTCTCTTTTGAATTTTTTCATAACGAAATTCATTTCATTGTATACAAGCATCCCAATTACTTTGGCCAAAGATATAATCATTAAGAAATGGAATCAAATTAATCAGTATACAGATATACCTATGAATGAATTCTTAGAAGCTATCGAAATGACATTAAATTCAACATATTTCCTATATAATGGTGCCTTTTACCAACAAATTGATGGGTGTGCCATGGGCTCTTCCATATCTAGTGTCATTGAACAACTGGTAATGGAAGACTTCGAAGAAACAGTAATAAAAAAACTAAATTTTAAACTACCATTCTTTTATCGATATGTCGATGATTGCATAACAGCAATACCTAATAATCAAATAAATTATATTCAGGATTGTTTCAATAAGTACCATAAAAATCTTCAGTTCACTATGGAAATCGAATAAAACAATAAAATAAACTTTTTAGACCTAACATTATATAACATGAATGAAACCATTACGACAGAATGGTATACAAAACCAACATGGTCATCAAGATATTTAAATTATAATTCTCAACATCCACTGTCCCCAAAAAAATCTGTTATTATAGGTCTCGCAGATAGAGCAATTACACTAAGCAGGAAAAAAATGTCTTCAGTTGATAACAGCATGGTCACGCTTAAGTTTGTAAAGTTTTAATTCCGTAATTTTAAACAAAATAATTGTGACGTACATGTAATTGTCCAACATGTGGTTGTGAAATGACGAAAATCTTTCATATCAAGATGTTCAAAATCTGATGAAGGCCCACGCTACGCCCGAAACGTAATTTTAATTAGAATTAAAGAACTTTCGAGACTACATGGTTTCATTTTAATTCTTAATTGATTTATCAAGGGACCTAATACCCAAGAAAAAAAAAACACTTAAAATATTTTTCAGAATAGATGGATGTAAAGGTGCGTCCAGACATGATAAACGAGCACGAACGATCACAAACAAATTTTGTATGAGCATTGACAAGCACGAACGATCATTAGAGAACAAATTGTTAGTTGTGTGCCGCTACTGTGTGTTCGAATTGTAAATAATCTATTCTAATTTTTATTTCGAGTTTTCTAATGTTAATTTTACCAAAAATTGTAAAAATAAAGAACTTTTATTTTAATTTGATTCAAATATTGCAAAAAGAAATTGGGTCCCTGGGACCCATTAATAGTAATTAAGTCACAACAATTAGGTAGTAGTAGTTACGGGTTAATAAAGCGAGGTGAGGAGTGAGGATTCAATTAGAGTCAATCATGCAAGGCGCAAACAATGACGTAGGTGACGGCGAAGGGAAAACTTACCATGATCTGACAAACAACCTGGAAAGCCTTGAACATCGAAGGCAGGTTGGCGACTTGAGTCTATTTTACAAATATTTTCATGGCAAGTGCTCAACTGAGAATCAGCCCTATGCAGCAGCACACAGGTTAAAACTTTCCGTTAACTCCAAACTAACGGGACCCGTTAGAAAATCCCATGCTATTTCCGCGATTTGGTATGCAGCAACAACTTTTCCGTTAGATTTCAGGGGTTAATTCGAGTTTTAACGGGCTTTTTATCGGCATCGAAAGACCCGACGCTTCGTTTGAACGGACCCCGTTTAAAATTTTGAGCCAATCAGGGACCCGCACCTGTCGGATATCGAATCACTTCGGATGCCCTCGTTTCACAGTACACAGATGACAGAACCTCGTTTCTTGCTTGCTTTTTCTTAGAATTTTTCGGTTTTTGCTTCGAAAATTAGTGATCGAAGTGTTTTTGATTGAAAATTCATCCTCTTATATATGCATAAGCTCGTTTAAAAGAAAAAATGGATATTTTTTTATACAGGTAAGTTAAAAATACACTTTTACAGGTTAAAATTACTGAACTAAATTGATTTGTGTTGATTTACAATTTATAGTAATTTTTATGTACTTTTAGATTTTATCAAAACATGACAAGAAAGGTTTTCGAGAAAATTTTTCATTGTATGTAGCAGAAAATTATGTTTTCTAATCAATGTTTCCGATTCTAAAGCAGTTTTCTACAATGTACCTACCTACGTACAAGCTGGAAAATACATGATGTTATGTTGTTTTGGCAATAATGTACTACCTACCAAATAGAGGTAAGATTCTAGACTATTTAGACTATGCAGGTAGCTATAATAGATAAATTATTAAAGCTTGGATCAACCAAGTTTCTTACATAACTTTGTAAAAATTAAATTTGTTTATTTATGTTTAATATGAAACAGAGGCTTCAAATCATAAAGCTTTTTCTGCCTGCCTTTAGAACTGTTACCGATAAACCATTTTGAATTACATTATATACAAAATATTGACCATAAACAGGTTAACAAGTCTAAATCTTATTATTTATTTATTGCTCGACTTATACTACTTATAGGTGTGTTCATCTCCCTCTAAAACCCTTTAAAAATAAAATAAAACAATTTCTAATAAATAAATGTTTTTATAAAATGGACGATTTCATACAATATAGAGTGGTAGATATGGACTTTTAAAGTAATGTCCTGGATTTAGTGGGTGTGCTTGTGGTTTGGATGTTTTAGGTAAAATGTACTTTCGGGGGTTTTCTGAAAATTTAAATGTATTGTAAATATTGTAAATGGTCTTAAATTTGTAAATGTATTTTGAATTCGTTGACCAAGTTAAGAAACTTATGTAAGTTTTTTCCATAAATAAACTAAACTAAGCTGAAAACCAAGTAGGTACCTACTAAAACCTAATATTATGATAAGCAATAAATATGCTATACCTATCTAGTACCTATATTTTTATATTAACAATAAATAATATTATAAAGAAATTTTAAAAAGTAGGTAGGTACCTAGTACCTAACTAAATTATTTCACTTGTGGTTAAGATTCATAATTTAAACTGATTTAGACAAAAAATGTATTTATTTAATAAAATTTACGACTGAAATAAACATTCCAAACATGAGTAAGCATAGATACAAATTTAAAAGGGATAACCCCAAACATTCATGTCGACGTGGATTTATATTGCTGTGGTTGACAGCCATTTCCTAAATCCAGAAAGTCCTGTAAGTCGAAAAAATACATCTGGATCAAAAATAATAAAATTTAAATTTGATTGATCATTATGAAATGTAAATTAGTGAGGGTTAGTGGTGGTAGTACTTCGCACGATACTAGAGATTAAACAACGATTTATTCACTTGTAGTATCGTGTTTTAGTATACCTACAATTAGGGTTGTGGAATTGACCGGTCAAATTGTATTTGGTCAATTGACCAGTCAATTGACCAAAATAAATTTGAAAATAAAATAAAACAAACAAATAAAAAATTCAAATTTTTAATGCAAATAAACATATTTAAATATGAAAAACTTAAAAATAAATTTAATAAATCGAAAATAAACAAAGGGATATTAAACTTTGTTAATTAGGCTGGATAATGGTAAACTATCAAAATCAGATTCATCTTCGGAATCTGATTCTGGGTGTTCGATATCAGAATCCGATATTGCACGATAGCAGACATTTTTGGGATTCACATTCACTGGTAGAGAGTCAATACGGGTGTAGGTAAACTGGACTGATGGCAAACGAATAAAACAATGTTGATATAACTTAAATAAAATGCTGTAAAAATTTAGTATATTTTGACCGAATTTAACCAGTCAAATAGCTAGCGGTGAATTGACCATCCCCAACTCTACCTACAATACTTAGTAATCGGGTATCGACTCTCAAAGTATCGATTCATACTCTGTATTGAAAGTATTGTTCTACTACTAATTTCTAACCCTAAAATTTTATGTATCTAAAGAAAATATTTAAACACCATGAAGTTAATTAAAATTAGAATAGATAGTAAGTAGGTAATCAATATATAGGAGCGTATGTGACTTTTCCTGGGGTAGGAGACAAAAACGTAAAGGTCAGCTGATTTTTCTTATTTGACCAAGTGTGTGCAAAGGGGGTGATGCCCGAGGTTAAATTTTAAATTCCAATCCTTTACTTTTTTAAAATTTCATAATAATTGTGAAATCAATTATGGAAAAAATTAGATAAACAAAATAGAAATTGTCGTTTCTGCAAGTGGCTTAGGTAACATTAAAAAAAAATCAAAACTAAATGTCCAACTATCAAATTGTATATTAACAACAAAACGTTTATTTACCTGCTATTTATTTATAAACTCCTTGTCTTAAAATGAAGTTAGGAATATCGCCTTAAAGTTTGAACAGATAATTAATTAATAAATTACAGAAAGATTCATGCATCTATATATTATAATACCTACTAGGTGTACTTATTACTATACCTACTTCATTCAACATCTTTTAAATACGGACAAAGGATTTACATGTCAAAATTGAAAAAAAGTTTTCGTCCCGAGGACAAGCTATCGTACAGGTCGGTAAAACTGTACAGACATGGCAATTGACTTTTTTTTATTTGGACTAATTTTGACCGTACCTATCATATAAAGAAAAGTGTAGTAAAAACAACTAAATTTGTAGGTCTGGAGCGATTGGAAGACGAACATCAAAAAAAAAAGGAGAAATATTAAAATAGAAATGGAACGGACAGGGGGTGGACCCCCTATAAAACAAATTTTAACAGTTCAAGAAGAGAAGTTATTAGCGCTTCTTTCTAATATCCATTTAGGTGACCCAGAGGTTCAAGACTGCTTAAACTTGGCCAACCCACTACCAACAGCTTCAGGTATATGTTGTAAATTTATTTACATATTTACACTTGCAATATAACAATATAATTATAACATAAAATTTAGTTTAGTACCTAACATTAAAATAACATAAAATAAAGAAAACTAACCTAATAAACCTTAAACAAATATACGTATGTATAATCTACGGTATAATATATTGTACACTATAGTCAAAAACAGATTGACTTTTATCAAAATTTTCTCCTGTGGAATCAAAAAGGTTTAATACATTATTTTAAAAGGTACGTAGTCTATGTAAAGAAAATTAACCTGAACCGTTCGCAGAACGGCAGTTTACGATCAATACGACTACGAATCTCAGAATACTAAAAATAATATTTAATAAAACCATTTGTTTTTAGATTCAGTAATAAACATCGAGATGCCGTCAAAGACAATTATTAAAGAAGGTAATTTTACTACTAAATATTTGGAAAATTCCAAAAGTTCAGAATTTTTTTTTCTCAGTTGCTTCATATTACTTATAACAATATATTGGTAATACAGAAAGAGAGCATAGAAATGTTGATTTTCATTAATTGAGTGAAAAATTTTTAGAAACTGTTAACAAAACAACAACAGTAACTGAACCGGCAAGGAAGAAATTTAAAAGAGGTAAACAATAATAAGTAAATAATGTTGGGATACTTATAATTTTACTTCAATCAACAAGTTCTTCATTTTCACACACATTAATATAACGAATATTTGATTTTATAATACACTCACTGACATAAAATTCGATCCATACAAAATTTTAATCCAATATAATATGTACTTATAGTCACTAACTTTTTTTCCATAGTCCGATTCAAATATTTTTTTAAATTGTAGATAAATGTAAGTATCTAGTAATTTTTATTAATTTCTTTAAAAAATAGTACCTATACCTACATGTTTAAATATACAGAAAAATTAAAACGTATGTTTTCTCTCCTAAGTTCGTTTGTATAACACTGTGGAGTAATTTTGCAATCTTAATTTGTATCGCCAGGACGGAGTAGCATTAAAAGCAGAAAAGCATATTTATTACAGTTAAGACTGCAAAATTACTCTATAGGGTGTATTGGGTTTTTATTTTACTTGAGATAGGGCCTCAAAGAAAGGTGAGAACCGGGGCTATCAGCCCCGTTGCTCCCTCACCTCTCCCGAATGCTTTGTATTATGGCTACTACCCTTTTAATAGTTTTGGTAAATATAAACTTTAATTTTAGTGTCAACTAATACAAAAAATGAATACGAAAGGTGCTCCAGCACAACCCTACGGTCTGCAATAGAGTCGTTTTCAGCATCACAGAAAACGACTCTAGATGTTCAAAAGCAGGTGGTAGTTCAAATGGAGGAATTCAACAAGACAATGAAAAAAAACAACGAATTATGTGAGAAACAAAATATTATCGCAGAAAGGAAAAATGAATTATGGGAGAAACAAAATATTATTGCAGAAAGGAAAAATGAATTATCACTTATGGCGCTAAAATTAAATTACTTAAAAGAGTTTGGCAACTTAGATAATTTTAATATATTAACAGAACTTAATGTACCTACTAACTATAACTAACCTAACCTAGAACTAACTATAACTAACCTAACCTAGAACTAACTATAACTAACCTAACCTAGAACATTTCAATATACTGGAGGAACAGTAGAACACTAACTAACATTTATCTTAAACTTACTTATTTCTAAATCAAAATCACACTAGCAACTTTTTTTGCGCAACTTAAAAATGGCTTAAATACAACACACTAATTTGATATGGGCTAGCATTAATTGCTGGTGCGCGCCAAGCCATAATGAGTTCCATGTATTTTTGAAAGATTTTTCAGTTGCAAAAAAAAGCTGCTGGTGTGTAAAGTAGAAAAAAGAAATAAATTCATTATTTTTATTCATTTCAACTTATTGACATGTCGTATTTGCTGTCTAGGTCCCTACCCGTTTTTCAAGAGCAAATTCTTGGTGTTTAATTAATTTTATATAAGACCCACACGAAAAGAGCTTATTACATAACCCATTTTAGCCTGTTTGCGTTATGCAATATACTGTATTATCGTACTGAGTGATGTAATGAACTCATTACATCACTCGGTGATGTAATGAACTTATTAAATCACTCATTTTTTTATTACATTACTCATTTTTAATCAAACTATGATTTGTTTTGTTCCGTCATTCACTGTCACTTTTTGTGTAATATCACAATTTTTTTTGTCAAATGTCAAAATCATTTTGAATACATAAAAAAACAAAAATTCTGGGTCTTATATAAAATGTTGTATATCACACATACGGTAAGGCTCACTACAGCATTTAAAATTATAATTTTCTCCTTTCAGATGACCCCAACTTACTCAATGATGTAAATAGTTTTAACTCATTTTAATTTCCCTCCCCCCCCCCTTTTTTACTTTATTACTATTCTTATTAAAATTCTGACCCACCAAATATAAATCATGTTCCCTCTCGGAGTTGACTCATGAAACGTTGATTTTATTGAATTTCATTATAGACATCTAAACATCATATCATAACTATAAATGATTCCATTTAGAATTTTGTCCTCTATTACAATTTTTACATCTAATTTCCTTCATTGCTAAAAGTAGCATTATGTTAGTGATTATCTTCTGTCGAGTCCATTGGCTGCATGAGGTACACGTTATGACCATGTATTGTTGAACCACTTCGTTCCCCCGTTTAATTTGTTTTAGTTTGTTTATTAGATTTTGGTGGTATACACAGACCTTGTTTTCTTTCATAATCTCGCCACAGAAAATGGACTACTTCTTGAATTATACTTAAATTATTTGAAATTCATTATAAATCTAATATTATTATAATTATTATTGGTATGTCTGTTGTCTGTTCAAATTTTTTAAGTTATATTTTATTCTACATAATGAACTGTAACAGTTACCTATTTGGAAATAAATTGTAGTTAATTGAATTGAGAACAACATTTTTAATTTAATAATACTAAAATCTTATATAAGCTAGTAGTGTAGTCGGAATAGGACAATAAAACTAGGATAATAAATATGTTTGCCAATATTTACCGAAGTATTAGACTAACATTAGTTTCTTATCCCGACTATACTACCAGCTCATATTCACTGTTGGACACAAAGATACTTAGACATTAAAACTTATGTGAGAAAAAAGGTACTGATTAATACCTAACTTTAAAAAAATTTGGTCAGGAATTTTCTATAACATAAAATCAAAAGTCACATAAAAGGTTTCACCTTACTACGTAGTGTATTAAATGGTGTCTGTAATACTTTAAATAACACTTAAAATGTTCAAATGAAACGGTAGTTATTTTACCTTTATATTAAAGTAATCATTGTCATATTCTAAATTTAACCAGGCATAATTCCAATACCCTTTTTTGATTTTTAAATAAGAAGCACATTTGAAAATCTGTAGGTATTTTATAACCTACAAAAATGTGTATGTATGTATACATTCATCTATTACCAAAGCAAAGATTTCCCAGAAGCCCTAATTAAAGTAGGTATGTAGGTAATCTATTGCGTAATTACCTTCTGTCAGCATACCTATTATATATTTGTATCATTTTCTTCACACTGCTTAAAAGCTCTGGCCATATTATGATAATTTAATAACGTCTCTGCTGCTTTGTTTGCGTATTTTTCCTGGTTAATTTCAATCCATATCTAGAAAAAAACGTAAATAAGTACCTACATATCATAAAGGTGTTGTTAACAAATTAAATAAGCAAAATAAAACATATGTACCTACCTACTTACGCCAGATCTCGAACGCACAAAAACTATACACTAGAAATTCATTTAAATTTGCGTTTCCATCTAAAATTATTCTGATTAATGCGTTTATTTATTCGTAATACAAAAATAGGTCGATATTTACCGAAACAGAAAAAAATGTAACCTAACCTGTTTTCGTTTTCGTGTTGTCACTTGTCAGTTATCAAACATACAGAAATAAATAAAATTTTTAGGTTAAACATTTTTGACAGTTCGATCCGTTTAAAAATTCTGCAACAGCTCAAACAGCTGTTCCTTAACTTTGGTTGGAAAATATCAAGTGGCTGTGTTAACCCGTTTCTACTGGAAATAATACCGTTAAAAAGTTAACGGATTGCTGCTGCATAAGGCTGATTGTCTGCTTGATTCCACACAGACCGGTGCGTGGTAGAAATACACGACGAGCCACACTGCAGCCCACCCATACGTGGTTCAGCTTAGTGTCCCTCGAACGATACGGTTTAAAAATTCTTTCATCTAGAGAACGTCATCACTCTGGAACGACCTCCCCGTGTTCCCCAACGAGTATAATCTCCAAAGATTCAAGACCAACGTGAATCGCCTCCTGCGCGCACGCACCGCTCGCAGAGCGCCATAAAGGATTCATCCTGCAGTGCTGTGCCTTATCATAAAAAAAAAACTTTTAGTTAAAAATGTCTGAGAATGAAGTGGCGAAATATACAAACCGGTACACTTGAGACGCGACGTTGTCCTACATCGCTAACGCCAAAAGACACGCAGCTGATCGCCATAAAAATAGCACGGTGATTCCGAACAACACGTACTTAGAACGTCTAAATACTCTAAATGATACTCCACCACTGGATTTTAATGAAGTCTGGCAAGTTTAGAGAGAGACGGCCAACAATTGTCTCAACAATATCTCCGCCGTCACCTACGTCATTGTATTGTATGATTCTTACTCTTATTTTTCATCATAAAGAATGAAAAAAAATTATAATAACATTACGATGATATTTTCATGTGATCTATATGAATCCGAGAGATTGCCCATGCATTCTAGAATCCCCTGTATATTTTAGATGCACGATACTTTTCGAAATATAAGTAAACGATATATCCATTACATTTTTGTTTATTCAACAGGGGCCATTTCACGTTTAAAACAAAGTAGAAGACACTACGTAACTAACTAATAACTAACTTGCAAATTTTGTTTATTTTAATGAGTCCTTTATATCTACAGTTAGAAAAACATTAGCCTACGAATCACACTGTATATTACCTTGCCTTCTCCATTTTAGGACTTACAAAAGAAAACAAACATTTTATGATGGGGAACCTAATCATCTAAAAGGCATATGCCATATGCCAATGGAACCCGCATTTTGCTCACATACTAGAAAGGTACCAATTTTTACTATTTTATAAATTTGTATGCATTTAAAGCATCACGCTAATCAATTTGCGCGTTTACTAGCCTTTACTGCATTAAGACATCATATAAAGGCAAAAGTTTCGTAGATTTGCTTAGACGGGTACACACCGTGAATGTTATTTTGGGAAAAAGAATAAAAGAACATTAACCGCAGAAAATATATGTTGTCAGTTCCTATTTAAGTTATTGTAGGTGACTTGTTGACTGCTTGGACCTCTTGTGCCAAGTCCTTCTCGCTCAGTTAGTTACCCTCTTAATTGCGTTTCATATGTCTGTGTTTGTCTAAGCCTTTCCATGGCGTCAGAAAGATGCTACAAAAAACTATAGAAATTCTCGGCGCAAAGTGCCTTGATATGGTTTAAATCAATAATTTTTCAGAATAGGGAAGATCTAAGTTCCTCGCAAATACCACGAAAGTTCATCAAACTGCCAACTATGATGTTTTGAATTTTGAATCTTTAATTTTATTTCTAATTGTTTATTTTCTGACCAAAAATATTTTAAAAAGAAGTCTTAAAATCAATTATCGCGTTAAAGCTATTCATCCGTTTTCCCTTAATCGATTTGAAAATAATACTTTAAAAGGAAATATTTTTTGTGCAAAAATAGTTCATTTGATCAAAAAAATTAACCGTATGAACATTACCACCGTATTGTAGTGTAAATCAAAACTACGACGGATTCATGAATTACCGCCGGTATCAAATATAGGAAGTACCTTATTGTTATATTTAACATGCCATTACTTGGCCTAATGTGCATGCTGCCCTGAGTGCTGGTACTAGAAGACTGCAAATTTGTGGAGATACAGTGATATAGGTAAAGTAGGTACTTGTGTTTTGTATCGCGGTAACGACCCTGGCAACAATGTGCTCAATAACTGGTCACTACTAAGCTGGAAATTGGCTGCTTGTGGACTTACATATATAGACTGACCAACAGAACACCCTTAATTATTATTACTTAATTTACTAGATAATAGGTCTGTTCCAACCATCAATCCCTGACAGTTTCAAACTGTCAAATACAATCAACCAGTTGTAGGGGTCTTAACAAGGCATCCTGAGGTCTGCATGCAATATTCATCTCGATTCTATTTCTGATTAAAAACTAGTCCCAGACTGCTGGTTGGAACAAGCCTAATGCTCTATTTCTTAAATTATAGTAATTTGCATTACTGCGTGAATAACTGAGGTAAAAAATGTTGATTAAAATTAGGTGATTGAACGGTATTGTTACGTGAATTTATATTGCTAGCATATAAACTATCGTGTTCAGAAACGGTACTCGCGAAAGATAGTGTCCCCTCTTCTCCTGGATTCTCCATAGGATGTCGTGAACTCTCCCAAACCTTGACCTGTGAAGTACGCCGGCGGGGCCTAAAAACCATTAATTGGGTTAGTAGTAGGTTAGTGGAGCACCTCGTATTTTACTTCTTGTTCTGTATCCACTATTTTCCTCCATGAGGGATCTTTATAGTGGCATTGCTCGCTTCTTTATATTCTGCCTCACTAGTTAAGCTCCAAATATGTACCGAAACCCGCTGCTAGTAGGGTCGACAGTCGTTATTGTCAGGAAGCAGACGCTTTTATTTTTACTGTCCTGCTTATGAAGTAATTTAAAATACATCGAGTACAGAACGAGGCACTCGCCAATTTACACCCTTATAAAACTGCCCGAAAACAACCAATCCACCCCAGTAGCCATTATGGTCACTGCATTTAGCATCATTACCTCTAAACTATAAAGTCTCTTTTAGATTACTGATATGTTCACTGTTTAAGAATTTAAGTGTACCTCAGTATACCTACAAAAAAGTTCAATTCCTATCATTTTACCCTTTAGGTCATTCTTGAAACAGCCAGGAGTATTGGTGTTGATGTTATAGATGGCGGAACCGTTGTAGCCGAAGAGGGTCCAGTATACTGCAGTAATGCTCAAAGTAACCTATTCCGAAGCTGGGGTGTTGATCTTGTTGGAATGACTACAGTGCCCGAGGTAACGCGGGATACAAAAAATATTGTATATGCAATGATAAACAAAAATCCAATTAATTGGGGTATGGGTCATTGAAAAAATGGCCTAGTGGCTTGTCCGGCACTTTTGTCAGGGCAGAGTATTTTATTTTAAGAAACCATCACTGCCGCACTAGACTCTGATCATTATCAATTCTTACCAAAATAGCTTACTGTTTGTACAAGGTGTCCTTTTTTTGGACACGTTATTATCATATAAAATATAATATTATAAGAGAAACAATTTTGTCGACACCCTAATATTATTTTTTACATTTATTAAGGATAATTTTTATTGTTGATGTTTTATCTATACAATCTTTATTCGTTTCTTAGCATCTTCGATATATAGGTACCACAAACTTAGAAACTAAAATGGACGAATAATTACTAGGTATCTTTTTGACTATTCCATGCTGGCCGTCATTGTGATTACATGTTCGTATGAAAACACTAACCCTAAGTTTTTGTAAGTTTGCGACAGAAAACTGACAGTTTATTTATTGATTTTTATTCTAACCAAACATTTTGATAGTTAAAGTTAATAAATTATTTTTACATTTTTGAATAAACTATAAAGTCCGAAATTAGTTATTTGTGTAATGATTACACTTCTACGTGCTACGCGTGTCATAATTACAATTTACCTAACCTTGGAAAGCCTCTTGGCATATTGTCTTCGCTGTTCAGGCTCAGATTCTTTATTTTGCTCTCCCACAGAGAAGACTGTCGCTCGATCAGCATTTGTTTGATAATTTCTATCTCCTGGTTTGCTTGAGCTTTGATCTGAGGAGCCTGGAGTACGGTACGCTCTGTTTTTGAGCCTATTTTTTGCTGTATTCGTTCTTTAATCTCATCAGCCAAGGCTACGTATTTCTAAAATACGGGCACCTTCGTGATCGATGCCTTTGCAATCGCGAGGTATACAGGGTGTTTCTTAATAACATTAATAACATACTAATATTTAAGAAGGTTATTCTTGGGTCCATTTTGAGAAAAAAACTTCATATGAACATATGTCCTAAAAGTCTTAACTGTTGAACTACAGGGTGCTAAAGTTTTAAGAAAAAAACCTTATTTTTATGATATAACTTTGGTATGACCCTATATATTTTTATGAAACGTGGTACGCATCAAAAGGCATTTTCTGCTGTACAACATGATTTTTTATTCTTGCCAGTGGCGTTCATGCGGGATTTGCACCGAATCATTTTAAAGAGAAAATTGATACGTCTCTGCTTTTTCTTAAAGTTAAAATTGTTTTTGAAATCCTCATTCCTTTCTGAGAAAATCTGGTGTCTTCATTTTGTTTCGTTTGCCGTAACCAACTTTAGCACCCTGTAGTTCAACAGCTAAGACTTTTGGGACATATGTATGTTCATATGAAGTTTTTTTCTCAAAATGGACCCAAGGATAACCTCCTTAAATATTCATGTTATTAAGAAACACCCTGTATATCGTTTGTGACCTTTTCAACGGCTAGTTATACAGCGTATCCAGAAAAGTTCTAGACATATGAGAATTTTCTTTATTGTTGATTTTACGAAAAAAAGTTATTCTTTATAAAAAGTTCTGCTTGATGCGCAAATAATATTGACATTTCAATACTTAAGATATCATGTACAGGGCGGCAAAAAAATATAGAAACACAGAATTACGTTAAGAGGGAAGTACCCTCAATGTTTATTTTAGAGCAAATTGTTATAAGAAAACTTTACTAAGGACTACAAAACGTGGTCAGATACAATCTTTCGTTGAAATATTTTAATTTACAGAGTACCATCAAAAAGCCAAAAATATTTTTTTATTTTATTTCTTTAACAGTTACCTGCAACGATTTTGCAACAACTATGTGCAATACTATAGTAACGAATATTGACATGTTAGTCAAAAATCATTTACTATTTTTCGACTTATTAACAAGAGTTTTTCGTTAGTTTCGTCATGGTTGTAAAGTTAACGTACGCTGCAGGAGAAAATAGAAATTGTACTTATCGTCGGAGATCACTATAAACCTATTAGGGAAGCCGCACTCATTTTTAATACTAGACACCCTGACAAAATGGTATGTAGCGCCACTATAGCAAACGTAATGAATAAATTTAAAGCTGCTGGTTCCGTCGAGAATGTATTTAAGAAATAACACAACAAATGGTCCACAACAGAAGAAAAGCAACTCAATGTAATGCAAGCGATTATCGAAGACCCGAAAATTTCTTTAAGAAAATTGTCAAAAACTATTCCAGTTGACGTCAAAAAGTCTACTGCTAGTAATTTTTTAAAAATAAATAAATTTCATCCATATAAACCGAAATACATTCACACGCTTCTTCCTAGAGATTTTGAATCCCGTTTCCTATTTTGCGCGTGGTTCCAAGGCGAGTGTGAAGTTGATCGTTTTTTTACAAGAAAAATATTATTTGCAGATGAAGCCATGTTTACTTCCAACGGCGTGGTATGCTTCCAAAATTGTCGGTGGTGGAGTGACAACAATCCAAATTTTATAATCGAATGCTGTAGTCAATATTCATTTAAAACCAATGTTTGGTGTGGCATTTTTAATGATCGGATCGTTGGACCATACTTTTTCCAACAAAATATAAATGCTGCCATTTACCTGGACTTTTTAAGAAACCAGTTGTCTCAATTTCTTGACGAACTGCCACTACATATAAGACGTACAATTTGGTATTAACATGATGGAGCCCCATGCCATAGTACTAACACAATAACTGGGTATTTAAATGTAGTATTTCCGCACCGTTGGATAGGCAGACGTTTAAATATTCCTTGGCCAGCCAGGTCGCCTGACATCACACCCCTGGACTTCTTTTATTGGGGCCAATTAAAAGGAATGGTGTATGGGCATACACCTTTTCAGGATATTGACTATCTTGAAGCAGTAATAACAAACTGTGTCCAAGAAATCACTCCCAATATGATACGGGCGACAGTAAGAGAAATTACAAGGCGTACTATAGTTTGCATGGAAAAAGAAGGGGGGCACGTGGAGACATAATTTTTCACTTTTAACTATCTGTTTTTAGGTCACTTTTATCATGTAATTGCTAAAATATTGTTTATTATTCACATTCATAATTTATTTTGGCCCTAAGGAAATTAAATGTTTTTAATATTCCTGATATAGCTTGATTTTAGAACATGAAATAATCTCGCATTATTTTTTTACGTAATTGGTTTCCAACAAGAGGTAATGAATGCTCAACGTGTTTTTGATGGTACCCTGTAAATTAAAATATTTCAACGAAAAATTGTATCTGACCACGTTTTGTAGTCCTTAGTAAAGTTTTCTTATAACAATTTGATCTAAAATAAAAATTGAGGGTATACTTCCCTCTTACGTAATTCTGTATTTCTATATTTATTTGCCGCCCTGTACATGATATCTTAAGTTTTAATATGTCAATATTATTTGCGCATCAAGCAGAACTTTTAATAAAGAATAACTTTTTTCCGTAAAATCAACAATAAAGAAAATTCCCATATGTCTAGAACTTTTCTGGACACGCTGTATACCTTGTGGCCCCTGGATTGGTCGATTCTACTCTAACAGGTAGATGGTCTGAGCGAAGGTCACAAACTATTACTAGTTGTGATATTTGTTCTGTCTTTTTAATCACGAAGATGCCCAGTATCTCCGGTAGACCATGCCAAACATGTGGGTGTGGTCTTCGGGTTGTAAGGTATGGTAATTAAATGTTTCTGAATTGTTAAACAGGGAGGGACCTCTAGCATGCGACGCTTTATAGTCCCAAATCCTGTGCTTGGCATAGATTATCGTTGTATTCTTAAATATTATTCCCAAATTGCCTAAAAAACCTACCGATGGGCTATAGCAAACAGATCCCTGGTAAACGTGTTTGTTATTTTTAGTTTTAATGACAATGTGCACAATTTACTGAGCTCGGCGCTCCTTGAGCAATGATGTGCTTTTTGATAGGAATTATTGTTCCCTCCCCCGCCTATTTAGGCGGTCGTTTCGGAATATTATATAGTTTGGGAACGAGAATCCTTCGCCTTTAAGCCATGTTTCATCTAATTCATTTCTTTCCACAAAGTCAATAAGTCCGATCTTTTTCTTTTTGCTATTAATATTTCAAATATGCAGCCTCAAGTTGCACCGCCACTAATTCGTTGTCGTTTGAAAGTTGGTAAGGTTTACTTTCAATTGTCCTGCTATGATTTTCGTAATTTGGGTAAGGACGCTACCTTGTTATAAAGTTTTGACTTGATTTATTGTTATTGCGCCCTTACGCAAGTTCGGTATTATCTTTTTCTCCTCATCTAAAGTTGTTCTTTGCGGGCGCGTGATTTTGGTGGCAATCCTGACAGTTTGAACAAATTGCCTTTTCTTCCCGGCCCTTCGGGCATTCATAGAAGAAGTGCCCTTTCGCGCACTTCAAGCATTTATTTGGTGCCGTGCACCTGTATTGTGCCACCGGTTTCAATGGTTCAGTTTGGCCTGTTTTATTTTCGTTTGTTTACAAAAGTCTTGATTAGAAATATGTTTTTAAGTTATTGTTAGTTGTTCTTGGTATATTAGGCCCAGCTGAATCATGTGCCATCTTCTTTTTTGTAATGTCAGCGTTACCAACCGTGCCTTGTCTTTTTCGTGGTATTTTTTATGGCTCGATTTTCTCTGAGTCGTCAAAGGCGTTGTCTACTCCATATCGGAGTTGACATAGGCTATTGTTGTTACATTAAAATGATTGTTATTATTAGGGCGGGCAGTGGCCTCTGTAGTAATATTAGTGTTAGTTTTCTTATTGTCGGTAATATTTTTATGAAAGTTAAAAATCTATTGTTTGTACCTGTCATTTTCCCTGATAAGCTTTCTGTTTGCACTTTGAAGTTCCGTAACTCTCATGTTCTCCTCGTTGGCTATTTTTCGCTGGTTCATCCGTGCCAGTTCTGTTCTTGCAGGATCTTTCCCCGTCCCTCCTCCATTGGTTTTCCATTGCCTCAAATTTTTCTTCCACGGTAAAATTTGTGGTACTAATCTCATCGTCTGAATTAGATCGCTTGCTCGGGGCGCACAAAGTTCCCCGCTTGTGACGTCCATGCATGCTTACGTCAGACATTTAATATCACTTTTGTACTAGGGTTTCTGATGTATTGCACAACAGTCCCATAAAAGGAAGAATTCCAGGTAACTGTTATCATACACAACAGCAGTATAAAAAGAAGTAGAAAAGCAGGTAACTATATTATTACTATTATATTATTTATAGTTTCATAAGTAATATAGAAACATACGTTGGAGAAATTGAAAACTGTTGAATTTTAAGATTGGAGGTATTACAAACCGTAGATAAATAAGTACAATTTATTGAAAGGTTAGTAGGGTAATACAACACTAACTATGCATTTCAGTTAAGTTTATTAATAAAATCATATGAACTAATAATAATGACAATAATGCCGTTGTGTTTAAAAAATTATAAAAAATTTAAACAATTTTCTTTTTTGAGGATATCTCGGAAGGACATCATACAAGTGATGATCTCTTTCGATTACTGATCTAAGATCTTATAGGTGTTTGCACTTATCATCTGAAATATGCTCTTAGATTGACAATTCCTGCTGCAATCATACCCAAAACTTAGGAAATTCAGTTTTACCATGCTAATGTGATCACAATGGCGGCCAGCAGAGGGTAGTCATTGTCGGATTTTGTGGTTTAAAAAACACATGAATAAATTACGAGATAACGCATTTACAAAAATATTAAGGGAATTATAAAAAATAGGATTTGAAAACATTAACAAGAACCAAAAAATTAAGTATTTGGCGGCTTCTTTATTACTACTGAATAGGTAATATGTAACCGTGGGCCTTAAGTAGCTTAAAGAAGTTTGGGTGGGAGTTAAGCAATACCCGGGGTCTATGACCAAATCTTAGTATAATCCATAGCGAATTGTCAAAATAGGTCGTTCTGGACTAGCTAATTTGCTGGCTTATTTTAGGTTGTATTGGCTAAAGAGGCTGGCCTGTGTTACGCCGCTATTGGCGTGGCAACAGACTCTGATTGGTGGCGAGAAGAAGGCGAAAAACTGTCGCACACATTAGTTTTATCCATTTTTGAGCAGAACGTTGAAAATATATTAAATCTGTTTGTAGCACTTATACCCAGAATGGCAAAGGAAGATTGGAAAACAACTTTAGAGGCAGCTCAGGTATGAAAACGATAAAAGTTTTGTATTTATTAATTGTAAACGTAGAAACATTAAAATGTAATTTCTCCTTTGGTAGGTGCCAACAAATTAGTACAATAATATTTAACACTAATTTAGTGACCTACCTGTACGCAAGGCATATCTGCAGCTTCGACCATAAGATCCAGTAGGTTGGGATTTGGGATTAACTCAAAAAAATGTCTTATATAGACAGAGATTAACCAATCTCGAGATTAACCCTCCCTAAACTCGTGTATAGAGAATGAGTCGACTCGTTTATAAAACAAAAATGGTATTTTTTTAACATTTATGTGTTTTTAATCGGCTTTGAGCTTCCTGAGTGCTTTATGGCATTGTGAATAATTTTCTCTATATGAGAAATCGGATTTAAGGGCTAATATTAGTATAAATATAAGCTTTGATTTCAAAGTTCTTTTCTGATTTCGATAGGTACATACCTACACATGATAATGCAGGAGGATGTCGGATGTTTAAGTCTCCTACTGAAACTATTGACCCACCGAGGAAAAGAAAAATTAGCATTTAAAGTGGGAAATCGGATAGTGTCTAATTTAATTTGCTTTTTAAGTATCGAATTAAGGATTTTGTATACAACCAGGACATTTTACCATTAGAGCAGTTCAGGTTTTGAGCTACTCATTGCAGATGAAAGAATAATGGGTGTTTTTCAATGCGGGCGGTCTTTTAAAATTTTTCGACAAGGTCTGGCTCCATGGACTTATAATAAAGTTAATATTGTTAGGTATGCCAAATTACATGATCACGCCAATTTATTTTCTCGATGACCGATCATTCATGGTGTCGTAAAAAAAACGCAACGTCAAGTTTTAGGCATGTCAGGGCCGGAGTACCGCAGTATAATGTCTGCCCCAGTAATATACCCAAACATCCTCGATAAAATTATATTTGTTTGCTAACGATACTGCGATAATTGCCACCTACTCACTGATTGAGATTTATTTTTTTTTTGGTCTTGATTTTTTTTTATTGTTCTATGTTTCTTGTTTCTTTGCACTTGTTGCAATGATTTGGATGTTCGATTTTCTGCTAAATTTTGGTTCGTCGTTTATGGTGGTTGCCAATCTCGTGGGAATTTGTATTTGATGTTTGGTAGTGTTTGTATGTGTGTTTATGTAATTAGATTGTTCTGTGATGTATCCAGTGGCGTATTTAGGATTGTGACACGGAGGGGGGGAACTTCACCTGTGCTCTTGCGTTAAGAAAGGCGCCGCAGGGAAAATTTTTTTTAGGTGCCACGCCCTTTTTGAGGCTATCAAAACTTAGAAATTCTACATTTCTATAGTCTACTCCGAAAAAAACGTAGAAATAAAGAAATTTTTAGATATAAACGCCAATATTTGTATTTTAAATAGTAGTTATTTGAAGGTATGTATAACGTGAAACAATGTTTCATGTTATTTATTACAAATAAATTAATGTGATTTTGAGTTTTCTCTACTGTTGAGCCCACGGGGGAGGGGGTCCAGACCCCTCCCTAAATACGCCACTGGATGTATCTGTAAAAGTCCACTTTAAGTTTGTGTATGTGTTCTGTTCTCTTGTCGAAGTAAATTCCCAGATTTTATATTGTCAATCCTAGTATTATTAACTATTATTCTAGTTGCATGATATGTGACCCTCGACTTCGAGAAGAAAATAGCTTGAGTTTTGGCGTTGTTTAAACGAATTTTCCATTTATCAAGCCAAGTTTGCAGCAGATTTATGTCTTTGTAGTTTAGAGACTACCAACCTTGGTAACCTGAAGATGGCAGATAACACTTCGTCGTCGGCAAATAGGTAAAGCTGTGTTTGCTCGTGTCGAGATATATCTGCTGAATAAACATTATACAGGACCGGCGAAAGAGTGAATCCTTGGGGAACTCAGGCATGTCCTCCAGAAAATAAGTTATTAACTTTATGAGCTAATTTCGCATGCCTTAGCTTTAGTATGAGGCCGTCGTTCCAGATCCTCTCAAATGCTTTACTTAAATCGAAAAGAACCGCTCCAATAGTGTGAAAGTGGCCGTTAAAAACCCCTTTAGAATATTGGTCGCCAGTCTAGTAGTCTAGCGCACCGTGCAATGAGCAGTTTTGAATCGGAACTGCTCTGGTGGTAGTATGTTATTGTCTAATACAAAATCGTTTAACTGATGCAGCATATCAAATAACATTTTATTTGCTGTTAGGTCCCTGACTAAGGATAATAGTCTCCTACTCCTACTGCCCCTTGTCAGGGCTCTTGTCGCGTTGTAGTTGCTGTTGTCCTCTATATGCGGAGGTTCGATATTTCGTTATATCTCACACAGGGAGGACTGCAAATCACAAATATGTATCCTCGTCCGCTGGCTGCGTTTGCTTGCGCATTTGTACGGGGGTCTCCAGCCCTGTACACTGTACGCCCTATTCAATAATTTGATTTACATTTTATTTGCGCTTTAATTGCTTTAGGATAGACGTCGAATATGGTTTCCTTTCTTATTAGTTTGTCATCATCGCTGTTCTTCTGCAAGCTATCCGCCACCGAATGTTTTTGAGCTGACATGCCAGTTCTTTTATTCACATATTGTTCAAATTGTTGTTGTAAGCCGGTGACATTTGCGGCCGGTAATTTGGGGAATTCAGTCTCGTTTAATTGCGCTTTTCTAGGGTTTTGGTTCATATTGTCTTTGTTAGGCCTTTTCTTGCCTTTATTGCGGGCACTTCAGTGAATTCCACCATCATTTATGTTGGTCTCCCCTTGCATTCATTGTAAAATGGCGAATCATAAAATTCGGATGTTTTTGTAGTTTTTGTAGTTTTTTTAGTTTATTTTGTATTAACAATTGTGACAAACTTGACATTCGCTCCTGGTTAATTATGATTGTATTACAAGACTACCTTTTAACGTGCTTTAGACTTTAAAGAGCGAGGTTATACGTTACCGGCACCGCCATATTAAACGTATCTTAAGGAATCTTGACACCAAAAAAGCTTCTGGTCCTGACGATATTCCAGTCATCGTAATTAAGACATGCGCTGACGAATTGACACCGGTATTTCGTAGGCTTTTTAACTTATCTTACAAAAAAAGGAATATTTCATACCCAAAATAGGCAAAAAGACCTTGCCAAACAACTATGGTCCAGTCGCATTGCTTTCGGTTATATCAAAAGTTATGGAGAAGACTATCAACAAAAAATTATTAAAGTGCCTGGAAAGCTTCAACATCATTAGTGACCTCCAGTATGGATTTCGTAAGTCTAGATCAACAGGAGACCTTCTCGCTTATGTTACTCACGTTTGTAGCAACGCAATAGAATATCAGGGGAGTCCCGGCCTGTAGCACTGGACATTTCCAAGGCCTTTGACCGAATATGGCATGAGGGGCTCCTAACTAAAGTGAGAGCATATGAAATGCCGGTTGAATTTTGTTCATGGCTGTCAAGCTTTCTTAAAGACCGTTCCCTACGAGTGGCGGTTGACGGATTTTTTTCACACACTTTAATATCAACGCCGTCTCTCAAGGTTCTATATTGTCCCCACCCGGTTTTTAACATTGATAATGTTTATATTATCGCACGGGCACGTTAGTATGGGTACGGAATTCAACGAAAATCTTGTGTTGCATTTGTCCCTGACGTCACACCGAATTAAAATGATCGGGATCAGACCAAGTCGAGAGTAAACGTATGGTTTCGCTGGAGCAGTCAGCGGGTACGGCTGGCGTTCGCGATCGAGCGTAGCAATCGGCCGTCGCCACAGGGTGGTTTGGCTGGCGCGGCTGGAGCAGCGCGCTTCAGATCATATTCGTATTTCGTAGTGAAAGCGCTTATGTATGATTTATAATGACCGCCGATAACATTAGTTGCATGCTGTTGTTGGAGGAAGAAGACGAAGAGGAGATGTTAGCCCAAATTCCTCCATTTCGACAAACGTTATATTAACACTTGAATTTATACTATACCATATTTAAATCAAAGCTGCAGCATACCAAGTAAACAAATCAATTTGATTAAGACGTCAAAGTATCAAAACATTTTAAAATTGTATCATTAGTTGGTATATCCGAAAAAAATATCAAAATTAGAAAAAGTCAGTGGCGTACATTTTTTTGTCAATAATATCCGTTGAAGTGTTTCCCGGGACGCCAGTGGACTTAATAAATTTAATCTAGTTAGGGCTAATTAAGCCTCTTATCATTATAAATGACGGTACCAAATTGCAATAAAATCGGAAAAAGGATATTTACAAAAATAATAAAAAAAATTAAAAAAAAAAAACTTTAACACCCTGTATATCAAAAACGGGGCAACTCCGGACACATGTTCAGGTTAGTACTTCTGAAACACCCTGTATACATTCAAATACAACGGTCAAAAACACAAATATTCATATCAAAATATTGATAACAAACAATAACACCAAACGATACAATGCAATAATGCGAAAATCACCGGTAAACTAAATTCAACCCTGTCGCCCAGGGCCTTTTAGTTTTATTGCCGCTTAACTAATCGAAATAGAGTTACGGTTGTCATTAAGTACTGATCAATGTTTCCTTCGTATGCATAATCTTGGATTTGAATGTGGTATAGGGTAGACTGGTAGGGTAAGTGGAAAATCAGAGCGCCAATCAGGCAATATTGAAAGTTTACTTGTCTGTGTGGTCCGAGGCAACTAACTATACATTAGCGCTGTTAAATTATCCACTCCCGGCGAGTTACTAGGTGTTTTTTTTCTTTCTGAGTAGTCATTTGTAACATAACCTCCGAATCGGTCCGTTGAATAGTGTGTAATATCTCCATAAAAAATTGGTCAAAGGTAAAAACTTATAATAATCTTTTAGTTTTATTGCATTTTCCTATGTTTAGTCAATTGTTGTAGCTTTAAAATCCTATATACCGACCAAATCTACTCACGAACAGGTTTGCACTTCCCCCATAAAAAACATAATGTGGGGCATGTGTGAAAATTGTAATGGGGCAAGTGTAAAGGTTAGTTTACACTTGCCCCATTTTCCTGGGAATGCTAAAGTTCGTTGGCACTGACACGTAAAGCTTTTATTCTTTACAGAGAGTTGGCGTCATGGTACGAAATTATAAAAGAAAGTCCGATAGGGCTGCCTATGGGAAGGAGCAATTAAATGCTGCAGTAAATGCCGTCAATCAAGGTCAATTAACCATGTCGATGGCTAGTACCGAATTCAGAATCCCATACATTACAATCTACTATAGAGTAAGTGGCCGCCGTGACGAAAAAAGCAAGACACAGGGCCGACCTCTAATATTTTCTTAGCAAGATGAGTGTCAACTGGCCGAAAATATAAAAACAATTAAGTAGTGGGGATATGGATTAACTTCGAGAGAGCTTCAAGAAAAAGTTAGGGACTTTAGGATGTATTTAAAATTTAGATGAGACTTGACTGTGTACAGATCCTTCTCGGCTTAAAATTGTTTGCGCGAAAGACAAACCCTCTTCAAGAATTATTGCTGGATCGGGCAGAGAAAATATACCCGTCCTGGCAGGAGCAAGTGCTAGTGGTAGAAAATTGCCACCTTTGATAATATTTAAAGGCAATAATGTATGGAGTTGCTGGATTTCAGAAAGAAATGAAGACCTCTTCAAAGACACCGTATATGCAGCCAGCGCCAATGGATGGATGACCTCCGAAATTACTTTCTAAAGACTTATTCCTTTGGTTCGTGATCAGGCACCAATTATTGTTATATATGATGGGCATGTCTCGCATGTGGATTGCTTATTAATTCAAGCCGCAAGAGAAGAAAATATTCATATACTTCAACTGCCAGCTCATACAAGTCATTTACTTCAACCTCTCGATTTGAGTGTGTTTAGATCCTTTAAGGCAATATGGGAGAGGGAAGTAATAACATGGCAAAGACGTCATCAGGGACAACGACTACCAAAAAGGGAATTCGCCACATTGCTAGTGAAAACCTGGGCTAAAGTAGATTCCGGAATCATAAAAACAGGATTCAGAAAGGGTGGTATTGTTCCATTTAATAGACATGTTATTTCCAAAGAAAATTATGACATCGATGCCCTAAAAAGATGGGAGGAACACTTGAAAAATCAAAGATCTGTAACAGATTTACAACCGAGGCCAGAACGCATTGATATTAAAAGGAATGAACATGATGCTGTAGCACCGAATGTAACAGAAAAAACCGCTCCTTTCGAACAGTCACTGTTAAAAACAGTAAAGCCTTCTACATCTGGCGCTTCATTTAAAAGGAAACTAGCATATAATGCAGAATTACTTACAGCTCTTTCATCAGCATCTAGTGCCACCAATCTCAAAGTAATTGTCAGCTCTGATCAAAATGAAGAAAATTTACTAAATAATCATCAGGATCCTATAACTGAAGCTGTAGTACCAGCTACAACCGAAAATCGGCAAGAAAAAAGGCAAGCTTTGATGATCTACTACTTGATTCGCTCCGACAGAGTCCTTCCCCTAATCCAAGGAAACGAAAGCGCTTAATTCAAGATGGCCAAACCATTGCAGGTACTATCGCTACTATCGCAAGTAGTCAATCAAAAATCTCTACAAGTTCATCTACTATATCTAAACCAGCTATGAAAATTGACCGAAAGAGTAAACAAAGTCGGCCAAGTCCGTATCAATTTGAATCCAGCTCCAGTGAATCAGATAATGAAAGTGTACCTTTTATGGAATCGGATCAAAGTTTCACTTTAGAATCGGATTGCGAAGATCAGATTCCTGAAGTAAACAAAGACAATATTTCCATTGGAGACTGGGTACTGGTTAAATACACATTACCAAAAGCAAACAAACATTTCATTGGCCAGGTAAACACTGTTGACAACGGCTTTGAAATCAAGTTTACTAGAAAATTAAAAGACAATTTTGTATGGCCACTCACCGATGATGTGGATGTAGTACAGCTAGACTATATTATAGTGACTTGTTTACCTGAACCGGTAGTAACGCGCCGAGAAGGTTTTCATTTTAATGTGAAATTTGCGGGATACAATATTTAACAAGTTCCATAAAATTATTCAAATTTTTAAACTTAAGTTTCTTTCCTGTTTTAGTTTCTCCTTGGGAATGATTCCTACTGTTTTAGAGATTAAAGCCAAACATTGGGTTTTGAATGGATAAATACGTTTATAAAAATATTATTCTTGTTATTAGGAATTTTTTGAGTGTTATTTTGGATTACTTATTATTTTTCAGAGGTACCTTTTAATTTTTCGTTTTTATGATTTGTTTGGCTAACTATTTTCCAACAGTAAAAAGTTCATAACTTCCCAGATTTTTATTTTTTTTTAAGTCTGTAAAAAGAAAAATTGGCATGGGAGATATAAACTTCATGTACACTTTCCCGTTACCACTTCTGCGAACATGCATGGAAATTGTATTCCGATTTTACACTTTCCCTTTTTGGGGTAAGTGTAAAATTTCGGTACAAAAAAAAAATCATTCAAATCTCAAGATCTCAAAAATACTTCATGAGTGCCCTATGCAGTATGAAAAGTAAACATATTAAACTATAACTTTCTTACAAAGACACTTTTATAAATATTGTATATTTAGAGTAGGGAGGAAATAAACTTGAACTATTAAAAAGGGCTTCGCACTTGCCCTAGTCTACCCTAATTATAAGCTTTGTAATGTAATGCTGAAAAATAAACAGAATGGTTTTGTACACTTTACCGTTCTTCCCTACACTTGCTGCCACTTTTTTTCATGCATTTTCTTTCATTACAACATTTTTGTAATTTTCGTTCTCATAGTTAATATATAAAGGGGGGTACTTTTGCACCTCCTCTAACTGATACCGCGACAAAGTAACTGCTACTTTGGAACTACATATTTATCATGTAACAATCGCAGTATGGGCGCCGGCGCCGGCCTGCCCAAGTGCCTAAAGTCAGTACCGCGATTTCCGATACCGATGTTTGAGCGTAACCCTGACCTGCCGTGACTGTGTCCTGTATTATGGTATTTCTTATTATTTATAATATTACTAAAGTACGTTTACGTCTGTAATTGCTAAGACTAGGAAAGGACACCGAATACATCTCGGTAGAATCGAATGACGTGAGGAAATGCAAAAATTATATTTTTTTGTTATTGCTGATATCGGGAACAACTGCTAACTCAATCGGAACTAATTATTATAACAGGACTTATATTTCTAATTCCTAGAATTTAAACGACGATCCTGATTTATTATGTTTCAACTATTAAAGTTACCACCTCTCTAAAAGTAAAAAATAACAAACAATTTGATGTTATTCCTTTTAAACGCGTCCGCCTTCGTCATTATGGCTCGCTATTTTTCGCTGCCTCCGCGACATCGCGAGAACGACGCCAGGAGACGCAACACTTGCTAGTCCGTCAGTCGTGAAAACCCCCGAAATGACCTAAACCGAAAGCCAAAGCCGAAAAGGTATCGCTATCGAGCGGAGCCTCTGTAACAGCGACGGGCGCGGCGATCAGCGACTCGCTCTACTCCGGGATAGTTGATGGTTCCAAAGTAACTGCTTGTTTTTAAGTTGTGGAGCGCGACACGACGGTATCAAAAAATACCGTTCCAAAGTAGCAGTTTCTCTAATACCGACCCACCTCTAGTACAACATACAAATCGCATTCATTAAACCAGTACCGAGCTACCCATCGCGAACGCCAGCCGCGGCCGCTGACTGCTCCAGCGAAACCATACCTTAGAGGCGCGTTAGAGTTTATAAGCTTTATTTTACTATTTTTTATATTATGAATCAATAAAACTTATATCAACTACCTAAATATTACATTCAAATCTATGCGTTTTCGCAGATCTCAAATGTCACAATCGTCACAAGCGTTGAACTCTGCTTCGGCATTTTCAATGTCTTCCCCGGTTGCATCTTTGTAAAGGACTGTAAATTTTACTATACATTAACGATCTTTTGGAAAAAACTGAAAATCCTATATACAGCTTCGCTGATGACAGCACACTTGTTTTCATCTTTTACTTTGGATGCTCGAATATCGGCTGCCAATGCATATCTCTATAGGCAGCAAGAGGTCTCACATCTCAACAAAGACCTGGAAGAAATTCTATCTTGGGGTGACATTAACCAAGTAGAATTTAACGCTAAAAAAACCCAGGCGGCGGTTTGTTCGAACAAAGTTAATGTTGAAGAACCGGATATAGTCATGGCGGGACACTCGATTCCCTTGGCTTCATCAATTCATTTATTGGGCGTCAATTTGGAATAGTCATATGTCTTTGCATAGTCACGTTGCGGCCATTGCTAACGAAGCCTTGCAGAAGCTTGGAATACTTTTCCGATCTAAGAACCTCTATACACCCCAACAACTTTTGATACTCTATAAAGCCCAAATTCTACCATCGCTGGAGTACTGTTCGCATATTTGGGGCTCTGCTCCTAAGCATACCCTGAGATTGCTAGATTCCATTCAAAGAAGAGCCATTCGCTTGATCGGTTGACCATGATCTGACAAACAACCTGGAAATCCTTGAACATCAAACGCAGGTTGGCGACTTGAGTCTATTTTACGAATATTTTTATGACAAGTTTCCACCCTGAGCGGTGCATGGTAGAAATACACGAGGAGCCATTGCAGCCCACCCATACGTGGTTCAGCTTAGTGTCCCTCGGACGACACTTTAAAAATTTTTTCATCTGGAGAACGTCATTCACTTTGGACCGGCCTCCCTGAGGCCCTGTTCCCCAACGAGTATAATCTCCAAAGATTCAAGACCAACGTGAATCGTTTCCTGCGCACACGCACCGCTCGTAAAGCGCCATAAAGGATTAACCCTGCAGTGCTGTGCCTTATCATAAAAAAGAAAAAAAATTTAGGTACCTAAATAAACTAATACATTTACACAAATTTCTCCACATTTTATGAAACTTAGCGGATAGAGTTTCCAACAAATACCTACTTAGGAAAATCATTGGAAACCCTTTAAACCTGCTTTTATTGAAAATATCGAACAAAATTCGTTTTTCAAAATTAGCAATGCATGTTTTAATTTGCATCGTACTTGTGTCAAGAACTTCCTAATACATTTTTGGAGACAGAACAGGGTGATTGAAATGTTTTGTTTACCAAATAACTGAAGTTCTTTTAAGTTGTCGTACAGTCCCGTACCAAGGTTTTTAGTTTTTTACTTTTTGATTTGAAAATAATTAAAATGCATATTATGGCCGACAAATCAGTTTAATTTTGGTTTCACTTCCCGTAAGCCATGCATATTTTTGATACCAATTTTCTCACAATTACCTATTACTCCCTTTGCCTTCAACGTTAATTAAATTCAACATTTTAGAGGTCGTCGGACATGAACATTGTTTTTTATTTTACTTTGTTCGTCAGATTTTTTAAACTTTAAAACACCTGAAAACTGTTTGCCACTTTCAGCTTAGTTTCTCATGTTATTGTATGGTTCGAGCGTGCGTCCAAACAAGATATTTTATTTAAACTTTAAAACACTTACCTGTCCTAATCCTAAACAACAGACACTACTCACTCTGACTTATTTTACACTAATTCAGTCCTTTTCTTTCAAGAATAAATATCAAACAATCTATAATTATTAAGTATAATACACGTATTTATCTCCTAAATCTGTGGTATGATAATAATAACCACTAGCTAAACAACCTCATTTTCTTCAAAGGTTTGTTCCTACCCGCTATTCTATGCCCAAACGATCATTTCCAGTCTGTCAATTAAATTTTGTACTTGGCAGTCGACTATTGCAGTAGTAAATTCGTTGTGCGACCGTTCGGGGACTACTGGTAAGGTTTTTGGTCGGGTTGCAACAAACCTTAAATTTATCGGCAAACCCGATCTTGCCGAATGTAAACTAGTGTGAAATCTTCAAATATATAGTGGTGTATGTTTGGTTGCCAATTTTAAACCCGACCGCATAAAAATCAAGCAATTTAAGAATCAGAAATATCAAACTGCAAATAACACATGTATGCTGACTACCTTCAAGTTTATTTACCATCATCCCCGACTGATCTTTCTGACACTATTAATATCATTGATCAGGATCTGCAGAACATATCGGACTGGGCTGTTAAGAATTCACTACTTATAAATCCTAACAAAACAAAGGCTATTCTGTTTTCAAGGACCGACATTGATGTTTCTTCTCATCACATAACACTTGATAATAATGCCCTTGAATGGACTGATGAAGTCAGGAATATCGGACTGTACATGGACAAAAAAACTCTCATTTAACTCACATGTTAATAATATATGTCAGATAATTTATAATATATAAATTAAAACGTATTTATGAATTTAAAAATACTCTTTCACCAGACATTAAAAAGCTTTTGACAGAGAGCTTGGTTCTGTCTATACCGGGGTATTTTGTATATACATATATACAAGATACCCATACATATATACTTTAGTTGGTTGACTCAGTTGACTGCTTGAAGAAGTCTTTTCCTAACTAACCGTCAAAAGGTTTATAAAAAAAATATGAAAATATGAAGCATATTCATCAAAAAAGTCCATTTGTCCACGAGTAACGGCGTTACAAATTGTGCGATTCTTAAAGTTACCAATTCATAAAATATTTTTGTAATTAACATAATTATTTTGAACTGTTTGTTTATACATATGATTGTAAGAAAACAAGTCATAAATCTAAAAATAGTGAGTGATGTGTCAGGATTCTACGATAGTACACCTATGTAATTTTATCATTATGCCCACATAAGTGTATTATAAAATACACATGTTTAAATAAAAAGATTACCTACAAATCGCACGATAAATTATTATAAAAGAAATTGATAGACTTTTATACGTATTTATTTCTATCTTCAAACCACAATAGACATTTCCTTGCTGCTATCATTTTTGTTTCATATCAGTAATTTTCTATTTTTGTTAGTTCTAAATAAAACCACATTACTTTTAAGCCAAAACAACATGCTTATTGAGGACAAAATTTTATTCTGATATGTAATAATACGAGATATTGCATGGCAGATTGGAAGTGAAAAAATATCACTTTCAGTGCAAAAGATATGGTAAGATCAAAATATTTTGTCAAGCATAAGAGTAGATGGCGCATCGGGAGTAGAAACACATCGTGCAGACCGTGTCAGTATTTTTGTAAATTGTCTAAGTTTTAAAAGTGTATTTTGCGTAAAATCATATAAAGGTTAACAGTTTGTGAAAATCGTTGTGCGTAAAGTTCAAAATTTTCTAGAAACTTCAATATGAAAAGTTTAAGAAGTAAAAATCAGGTCGGCCAAACTAGTGCTGAGGCGCAGGCGCAAACCGTTCTTGTTTCTAAAATGGAAGACATTGAAGCCAACTTTAAAAAAGGTTTGGAGCAACTTCGCAGTGAGTATGTCCAACCAAACGATGATCAGGGAATCGGCGATTTCGCTCGAAAGTTTAAAGAATTTGAAAATAATACGAAGGAATCTCTTGCTCAACTAAAAAAAGAGATTTTCGCCCTTTGCACTGGTGTTGATATTATGCGGAACGAAGTACAAAAGCTTAAAAAACAAAAAAATTTTAATAAGTTGGTTTTTCATGGGATCCCAGAAAAAAATCAACAAAATTTATTACTTGATGACATTTGTGACGTAGTCGCGACGTATTTAAATTTTAACATAACAAAAAACGATATCAGTTCCTGTGCCCGTATCGGTAAATACCGATCAATAACAAACAATCAACCGCAAAATCAAAATAAAATTCGACCAGTTGTAGTCGAGTTTACAACACAGTGGAAACGCGACGAAGTGTTTTACGCGAAAAAAAAGTTTAAAAATACCGGAGTACTAGTGAGCGAAATGCTTATTAAAGACCAATTTGACTTGTTTCTTAAAACCCGGGAAATTTATAAAAACAACGCTTGGACAATTCGGGGTGATATCTTTGTATCTATTAACAACAAAAAGGTGTGCATAAAAAATGCTAATGATTTGCAAAATCTTAAGTAAAAGTTAATGTTTTGATTTTATGTAATAGTATACTGACTATTGTTAGTTTCGTGGACACGGTCCTTATCCTTATCTTTATTTTTCTAAACTTCTATTATATCTGCTACTGTGAATACCTTTTTCTTTTTCTTCACATTTCTGTATCTTATCTACTAAAAGTGTATAAGCGGTTATTGGTACTCTTTATGCAAAAATTTAGAATTGCACATATTAATGTCCGATCCTTAGTTGCTAAGTTGAACGAATTAAGGGAGATTGTATTGGGTGGTGATTATGATGTGGTGGCTGTGACGGAGACCTGGCTGAGCGACGGCGTCGACTCTAAGGAGGTCCAAATTCCTGGATATTTACTGGTAAGGCAAGACCGTTTGAGTAGGGGTGGTGGAGCTGCTATTTACTTTAAAAAAAGCCTAAATGGAGCGTTAATTAATGATTTGAGAACCAGTATAGATTATGAACAAGTTTGGTTAAGTATAATTCTTAATAAAGAATCATTTGTCTTTGGTTGTATATATCGCCCGCCGTCCTGTATTATAAATGTATTTTTACGAGATTTTGAGGAACAAGTTATGACACTGGTCCCAAAATTTGATCATATTTTTTGCTTAGGAGATTTTAATATTAATCTTATGAATCTGAACACCAAAGGTGCATCTGATTTTTATTCACTTTTAGAAGCCACAGGTCTTAAACAAATCATTAACAAACCTACAAGAATAGCTGCAGATAGCTTAACTCTCTTAGACCTTATAATAGTACCTGAGGACCTACTCATTGATATCTCAGACACTTTGTCAGTTCCAAATATTTCTGATCATGATTTAGTCTATGGTGAATTCTTTTTGCGTAAACATAAACCTAAGCCTATAATTAGGGAATACAGAGATTTTAAGAATGCTAATTATAATCAATTCTATGCCGATTTACAATCTATTCCATGGAGAAACATTTTTGATTATAATAATATTGACAAAAAAGTACAATTTTTTAACGAAAATATAATGGCTTTGTTAAACATTCACATGCCATTACGAACTGCTAGGATTACAAAAAAGAATGATCCGTGGATCACAGATACCGTACGCGATATGATTAAAACACGAAATAGTGCCCTGACTCGTTTTAAAAAGTCCAAGTTGCCTGCGCACTGGGATTTCTACAAAAGTATCAGAAACTTGGTGACACTAACAATTCGTAGGGAAAAAAAGGCTTTTTTCGAAGCTAGATTACAAAACACGTCAAACGTGTGGCAAAACTTAAAAACATTTCGTCTCTTAAATGATAATAAAAAATTTGAATTTCCAGATGCTCTAATAAAACCCGATGAACTTAATTTATTTTTTACAGTAGGAAGACCACAAACAGATAATACACACCTACTTAATACCTATAAAAATAAACTCAGTGATAAAGTTTCTTCTGTTCTCAATCTTAAGGAGGTATCTGAGGCTGACGTGTTCAGAATATTAACAAACATTAGATCGGTGGCTGAGGGAGTTGACAATATTGGCAGTTATATTTTAAAAGTGTGCTGTCCCTTCTTATTACCTTACATTACTCACATTATTAACTTTTGCATTTGTAACTCGGAATTTCCTGAAGTATGGAAACAGGCTTCAGTGACACCACTTCCTAAGGTCTCGTCGCCAAAGGAATTTAAGGACCTCCGGCCTATCAGTGTTCTGCCTTGTATGGCGAAAGTTTTGGAGAAGGTGGTAAACGCTCAACTGACTAAACATATTGAAAGTAATAATATCCTGCCCCAAACACAATCGGGATTCCGCGAACATCATAGCTGCGCTACAGCATTGCTTAATGTTAGTGACGATGTTTTTCAGGCTATTGACAATAGTAAAATAACCGTTTTGGCATTGTTGGACTTCTCCAAGGCTTTCGACACTATAAATCATCCCTTATTATTAGCTATTCTGCACCATGTGGGACTGTCTGATGAGGCAGTTGGATTTTTTACCAATTTCTTGTCAAATAGATCTCAATCAGTGCGTGTCGGAGGTATGATATCAAATCCTCTCATAATTAAAAATGGGGTGCCACAGGGCTCGACTCTGTCTCCCCTTTTATATGCTATCTATACATCATCTCTCTCAAACTCATTAAAACAATGTTCAGTTCAATACTATGCTGACGACACGCAGGTATATAAATCATTTAGTAGAACCAATACTGTTGAAAGCTGTAAAATAATAAGTTCTGAACTAAACTCCCTAAATAAATTGTCTTTACAACACTCCCTTACATTAAACCCTAAGAAGTGCTGTGTAATGGTTTTTGGGCGCAAGGCCGACTTGGACTCAGTTAAAAGTGAAATTAAAATTCAGATTGATGACATTATTTTGCCAGTGAAGGAGAATGTGCGTAACTTGGGAGTGATTTTTGACAGTTCTCTAAGATTTAGTGCGCATGTGTCAGGTTGTATACAAAAAGCTTTCATTAGATTAAAATTCTTATACCATATGCGGCACTTCCTATCTCAAAAGGTTAAATCACTTTTGTGCGATTCCCTCGTGCTCTCATTATTTAACCATGGCGACGTTGTCTACGGAAATTGTCTCACTGTAGTCGATAAACGACGAATACAACTTGTTCAGAATTCTTGTTTGAGACTTATTCATGGAGTAAGGAAATATGAACATATCTCCCACAAGCTGGACGAGTCGCACTGGTTGAGTATGGCGGAGAGGAGGGAGCTGCATCAAGCATGCTTTTATCATAAAATTATATCTTTGAAATGTCCTGCATACTTGTATAACCGTATTGTTTTTCGAACTGACGTACATACTTTAAATACCAGATTTAAAGGCAGAATAACGCCCCCGCATCACCACACTGCAATCTTTGAGCGAAGCTTTTCACACAATATTGCTAAGTTCTATAACTCGTTGCCAGATAACTTAAAAATACTTCCGCTCTCTTCCTTTAGGCTGAATTATATTAAACATATATTGAATAGACATTTATGATGAACATACACCCACTGCATCGTGATTGTCACGTTAAATTAAATAAAAAGTTAATTACCAATACACCGCTAGGTTAGGTTAAGATATTTAAGATTAGCTATAGGTTAAGTAGATCAGGGAGGTATTTTAGGATGCCTCATCTGGACTTCGCCTATTTCAGAATAACATATGTAATATGTCTCCCTTCTTTTTGTACTTTTGTAACAGAAAATTTAATATTCTGAAATAAAGACATTTATTATTATTATTATTATTATTATTATTATTTATTAAAGGTTTGTCTACTTTTAAAATACCTCTTCTCAAAGTGCCCTGTGAATGTTAAGTGAGTGTCAAACTACCCACCAAGGTCCTTTACCACAGGCACCTCCTTTATATCAACATTGTTGATGGAGTACAGATGGGGGAACAAGCCCCTTGATCTGCTCAACCTTATAAAACAACATTTGTCGATGTTAAGTAGCATGCCATTTAATTGGCACCAATAAAAAACGCGATCGATATCGCTTTGTAAGGAAATCATGTCTTGGGGAAACGTTACTCGTGTGAACAGTTTCATATCGTCAGCAAACCAGTTGTTGAAGTGGCCCTAAGTGGGAGCCCTGGGGATCTCCCGAGGTTATATTGAAAGGTTTAGATAAATAGCCGTCAATTTTAACTTGCTGTTCTCTGTCTGACAAGTAAGATCTCAGCCATGAGAGCAGCATTTCTGAAATTCCGTAATTGGACAGCTTAGAGACCTTATCGAAAGCCTTGCTGAAATCTGGTCTCTGTGTCCTTTCAACTGAACGGCTAGAGCTAAATCCGTACTGTTGACTAATTGGTATTTATGCTTTAACCAATAATACTCAGTTCTTCTGGAAATATTTACGGTCACAGTCCAATCGTAGTGCTATTTTAAATGTATAATATACATATGGACCGTTTCTTACAAATTATAATAAATATAGAGTGCAAAAGGTGCAGAATGCTTGCGCACGGTATGTGAGATGCTTGTCGAGAAAGGAGCATGTGAGTGGCCATGTGGTTGACATCTTCGGACATAGTATGGCTCAGAGGCAATACATTCATCTGGGGTGTCAAATTCATAAAATTCTAAAACTGAGAGAACCCAAGTATTTAGCTGAACTGATAACTCCGCGAGGAGACACGTATCAGGTGAATGTACGTTTTGTGGATAATATATTAATTCCACACCATAGGACAGAATTTTTTAAACATTGTTTCACATAACAAGATAGGGTAACAATTTGCAAAAACTGAATCTCATGATTGGGAATGCAAAAATTGTAGGGCAAGCGTAGTGAAGCGAGTTTCCCTGGGCCATATGCTTCTAGCAATAACGACCAGTCGAGAGCCTCGACTTCCAATAGCAATCTAAGATCAATTTGTAACACAAAAAATAGCGCCCGCAAGACTCCTGCTACGGAGGAGTCTATTCCTTTCATCACAAATTAAATATCAGGTTACTTCTCCAAAATAAAAGCAATGCAAGTAATAAAAATGTTATTTCCTTGATTTCTAAAATGTTATCCATCATGGTGGATCAGGGAAGTGAAATGCGCGATACTTTGCATAAACTTCGAGAATTATCTAAAGACAAAAGTAACATAATTAACAGATTAGAAAATGAAGTTACTACATATTTTGAAACAAACCGTTGAAGAACTCCGAAAGCCCATTAAACCATTAAATGTTGGAGTACCCGGAGAGACAGCCTATGATAACGTCTTCGATGAGATGGAAGGTCGAAAGCGCCGTGAAAAAAAACATCATGTTTTATAGCATCACGGAATCTACATCCAATGACCTTAAAGTCCGCATCGAACATGACTTTGCAAAAGTAAAGGAAGTCCTTCAAGATATAGTAGATGATGGTGCAGTTGTCAAAATTGTACGGGTTGGGAAGCGCGGAGAGAAACCAAGACCTACCAAAGCTATTATGACAAGTAATACGGCTGTAATAAAAGTCCTAAAAAATAGATCCAAAATTACACACCAAGACATAAAAATTTGTCCTGATCAAACATATACATTGGTTCATGAATGGGGTTTTACGTCAGGGCATCCCTTTGACATCTTTTCATTCTTCGGCTACTTTTTAGGTATTTTCGCATAAAGAAACTATTGCTATCGGCTGTTGCCTTTGTTAAGTATAAAAGTGTTGTGATTGAAGATTTTAGTTTGCATATTCTTGGCGCCTTATTCCGTTATCTAGGAAGATGATAGTGCCTCTCTACTATTAGTGCTTCTCTACTGTGGACCGACGGGGAGCCAGTCTTTAGGTAGTTTGTAGGTCGCATTTTGTCTCGCTCTCGTATGTGAGTCAGTGATAAGTGGGTTTGTCGAAACGTCCGTACGTCCGTAATATTTCGTAATGATTTTTAAAAAGAACTCATTAATAGTTGGCATGCGAAAGGTGCAACACGCGATTCATAGTGTATCTCGGGACATCTGCAATAATTTTCAGCGCCCTATTCTGAATTACCTGGAACTTATTCAGTTCCGCTCTGCTTATGTTGCACCACGAAGGTGCACCATAGGTGAGAACCGGCCTGACCAATGCCTTGTAGAGGTTGACCTTTGTCCTATTTGCAAGTCTACTCCGCCTGTGAAGCAGGGGGTAGATAGAGCCTAACTGTCGCAGTGCAAGCTTCAGTCTATTTATTGAATTGAGCCTCCAGTTCAGTCTTTGATCAAAGATAAGTGCCAGGTACTTCACTTCCTGGCACCAATTTACTTGGACTCTGTTGACTTTGAGCCTTGTTTCAGGCCGGTACGCGGCTTTTCGAGAAAAATATGGCCTTCGTCTTAGTAGGATTCAGGCGAATCTTCCAAGCCGAAAGCCATTTTTCCAGCTCGATTACGTGACGCTGCATCCGGCTGACGACAATGCGCGGTGATTTGGCAGTTGAAGTAATTGCTGTATCGTCAGCGAAAAGATAGAGCTGCGTGAATCTATCTCGCGGAATATCATGAGTGTAAATGTTATACAACATCGGAGAGAGAGGTGAGCCTTGCGGCACTCCCGCCTTGATGCGTTTTTTCGAAGAAAGTGCGTTTTCTGACGAGACCGCAAAACTTCTATTCTCAAGAAACGAGCCAACTACCTTGACGAGGTAGTTCGGAGCTCCGAGCCTTATCAACTTTAGTAACAGACCGTTATGCCATACCTTATCGAAAGCTTTACTTACGTCGAAGAAAACCGCTCCCGTGTGCGCTCTCCTGTTAAAGCCTTTTACAATATTAGATGTTAAACGCGTTGTTTGCCTAACTGTGCAATGTTCGGCCCGAAAACCGAACTGTTCGTTAGGCAAAACATTGCGTGCAAACACAAAGTCATTTAGACGACTTAAAATGATTTTCTCGGCAATTTTTCCTAGGCTGGATAACAGACTAATCGGTCTGTAACTCGATGGCACCGTCGGACCCTCGCCTTTTTTATGTATTAATATGACTTTGGCGTACTTCCAGGAGCGCGGAAAATGGCCTTCCTCGATTATAGCCTGGGATATGTTTGCTATATTCCCCAAAGCTCGGTCTAGTAGGTTTCGCAACGCCGCATTCCTTAAACCGTCAAAACCCGGGGCTTTTTTAGTATTCAAGACACTAACTAGGGACTTTACTTCGTCTACAGTGACTCGAGGAAAGTCCTGCAGCGGATGATTTATAGTTCTAAAAATTTGTATTGTTCTGAAGATCCTCTCATCACGTGTCGCATCGTTCGTTGGATTTTCGCTGAATTGCTCGAACAGTTTGTCTGCGAGCAATTCAGCTTTATCCATAGCATCAATCAGAATTTCGCCTGTGTCTTGGTTCTTTAGGTATGACATGGGAGCGCGTGTGCCTCTAATCAAAGTTCTTGTCATTTTGTAGATATATATATAGATAAACTTTCAATTTTGTCGTCCCAAAGATTCGACTGCCTTTCTACCAGCATTTGCTTGATTACATTTGCCTCTCTGTTGGCTTCCGCTTTGATGCGAGGATCTCCAGTACGATACGCCCTATTTTTCAATCTATTTTTAACTCTAATGCGATTTCTAATATCGTCTGTTAAAGCCCCGTATTTTGAATATCCGGACACTTTTGTAACAGATGATTGTGCCAACGCCTCGTTTATCTCGTTTGTAATCTTGTTTACGGCATTATCTATATCTATTGAGCCACGCAATGGTTGCAGCTGCTCAATATTATTCATAATGTTGTTATATCTTAACCAGTTTGTTGAGGTGTGAGTAACAAAACCTCGGCCTCTCTCAAACGGATTACCCACTTCGACTATCACCGGTATATAGTCAGAACTTAGATCACAAACGACCGCTGGCTGTGACATCTGCAGTGCGTTCTTTATTACAAAAATGTCCAAGATATCCGGAAGACCACGCCCAAAGCAGTGAGTGGGGTCCTCCGGCGGTAAAATATGGTAATTTAGATGGTCTGAAAAATTGTATAAGGTGCGGCCTCTTGGATTAGTATACCTACAACCCCAAACCGTATGTTTGGCGTTGAGGTCGCCCCCTATAATCGTTATATTATTATTATTAAAAATCTTTTGCCAACAATTGCCTGTGAAACCTACCGACGGACTACAATAAACCGATCCCAGGTGAACGCGTTGGTTATTTTTAAATCTTATTGAAATGAATGTTCCTTCGATGTGGGCGCAATTGTCAGGTCCTGGCACAACTTGAGCGTAAATGTGTTTCTTGACCAGAATCATGGTTCCGCCCCCGCGTCTATTTAGGCGATCGTTTCGAAACACCGTGTAATTCGGAAACGAAAACCTTTCTCCCTTTAGCCAAGTCTCCTGGATAAGAAACACATCTATCTCGTTTCTCTCAACAAAATCTATAAGTTCGAGTCTCCGTTGCTTTATACTGTTGACGTTAAAAGTTGCGATTTTCAAATATGCCGTCTCCGGTTGCGCCGCCATTTAACCAGCGGTTTTCTTGAAAAGTATTCACGATATTTTTCAATTGAGTCTCCATTATTTTCGAAAACTGTGCAAGGAAGCTTTGTTTGCATTGTGGTTTGTAACGCTGACTCCAGTGCGTTTGGCATTGCTTTCGATCCCTGTGAGGGGGGTCTGCTCTATTCCCACTGCCACCATTAGCCAGTTTACTGTTATCTTGCTGACCCCATTTAAATTTAGTTGGCGCATTTTTGCGCAAATTGTTCGGGTGACGAGGACAACCCATATAATTAGCAGGGTGTTCACCCTCACAGTTTGCGCATTTGGCCTTTTCTTCGCGAGACTTTGGGCACTCGTAAGAAAAATGACTCAATGCACACTTTAGGCACTTTATGGGAGCTGTGCATCGAAATTGAGAGTGTCCATACAGCTGACAACGATGGCACTGGGAAATGGTAGCGCGCGCACGTTGCGATTCGACTTTGACACACATTTGGTCTAAAAACCTTAGTTCATAAATTGATTTTTCCGATCTCGGTAAGAAAACCAGCACCAGAGGCAGTGGAGCGCCGCTGCGACTGTGCCAGCGTATCACCCTTGTGGGATTGAAACCTAATTCTTTTAAGTCGTCCCTTATTTTATCTTCTGTCCAGGTTTCCAGGACGCCTCTGAGTACAACATGTAACTCTTTTTCGTCCTGAAATCTGAACGAGTAATGATAGAGATTTTTTAATGTTAAGTATTTAATAATTTTGTGGTAATCCACCGGCGGGCGTGGGCGGATGTATTTTTACACCCTCTGGCACAGTGACAGCGCGGCCGTAGTCAATTTTGACTGATCGCAAATATCCCGAAATATCATTTATTTGCTTTTATCTCTAATGACAATTGGAGGAACTCTCAACCTGGGAGGACTGCTCTCCAGTGCATCATTGACGACTGGTTTGACGTGTTTGTTGCTCGTGGTGGCAGCTCTGCTTGGGTATTGACAAATTGTGACGTTTTCTGTGTCAAGTGATTTTGTAAGGCTTTGTTGCTCGATTTTGATAAATTAGGCCAAGCAGAACTACCGGCTACTTTCTTGTTATTTGTAATAGCGTTATCAGGGTTAACATTTTGTCTCTTTCTTGTCTTTCTAGATACCTGACTAGACCACTGCTCGCTACTCTCCGAATCAACCTCTGAATCGCATTCCATGCCTGAACCGGCCTTGTCTATGACTATCGCATTTATGTCGATTTGTTTATTATTAAGTTTGCTAGCAGATGCCTTTTCAGTATCATTTAATATGGGTTTTGTTTGTTGTTTGTTAAATGTCGCGTCTATTTGTGAATTTATATAAGAATTTAGCTCGTCTGTGTCTGGATTAATGCGGTACCTACTTAATTCGTGCTTCAACTCCCCTATCGTTTTATTCAAGTCTCTAACCTCCATTGCTCTCGTGAAACTATCCTCCTGCATCTGCCTCATTTTATTTATCCATTCAACGTTGTTTTCGTACAGTAATTTCTTCCATTTCGCTTCCATCCTCTTCTCGCAAGCTTCAATTCTCTGCTCTACTGTTAAAGTCGTCTGCGGCATAACTTCATCATCCGACAATGGTATGGACACGTCCTCTGGCCGGGGTGCATCCCCCCGCCTTGCGGCTCCATTTGTATGGAAATTTAATACGATTTTATTATTTTTTGACTTTCACAGATAAAAATTATTTTTTGACAAATTTCTTGAAAATCGAAATACTGACAGGAGCGATTTACTGTCACTGTCAGCGACTGCACACTTCGAAGGTTGAAGCACGGTTGAAGTGCGACTATTATAAAAGAGCTTGGAGCTCGACCGGCTACAAAATCAGACGCTTGCGCATTGGCGTTTATTCTTACACTACCAGTGTTGCCATTTTAAGCGGCGGTAAATTTTAAACACTTTCGTGATTGTGAGGTTAGGTTAATTTGTTTTGTTTGTGTCAAAAACAATCAAAGGTGGATTAGATGCCGTGTTAGCGCCTGTTTAACCAATAAACTCTATAAAGAGACTTGAAAAAGGCGAATTGGAACCAAACAGGTGGATTAGATGCCGTGTTAGCGCCTGTTTAACCAATAAAGTCTATAGACTTGAAAAAGGCAAATCTTTAAAACCTCACTTCGAACATTAAAACTGGCAACGCGGCAGGTTAAAAATTTTGTAGCCGGTCGAGCTCCAAGCTCTTGTGACTATTATTCCCAAAGGCAACATATCAAAAACTTGCAAGCCCAGTTGCAGAACCGACTTAATAATGGTGAAAATAATTTGACTATCAGATACGTTACGGGTGTGTTCTCAGAGACCTGGTTAAATCAAGATATACATGATGCTGACATTGGTATGAACGGTTACGTAGTAAATAGAAAGGATAGATCACAGTTGACTAGCCTTAAGTGTTGGGGTGGCGGTGTGTTGATTGCAGTGCGAAGTCATTTCCAATCGTCAATGATGAACAAAATAATGTAGAGCAATTATTTGTTTCTGTTTGCAACGGTTCGGAAAAGTTAATCATAGGGGCAGTTTATATACCTCAACCACTATCCGTCGATGTTGTCCAGGCTCATTGCTTCACTATTGACTCTTTGCTGCATAAATATGCGGACCATAAATTGTGCTTGCTGGACGATTATAAACTACCACATGTTAACGGGGTATGACGAATTGAGCGTGTGTGCATCGTTTGACGGTAGAGAAGTAGTTAGATCGCTTAGTGACTGCCTTGCCTATAACCAGCTTTTTAGGTAAATACCAATTTAAATGCCAATAATGTAATGTTTTAGGTACTTAGTATTTTCGCATGATGGGCCTGTTTCTGTAAACATTACGCATGAGTGCTTACTTCCCTGTGATTGGCACCATCCTGCCTTAGCAGTTGATGTGCCATGTTCAGTTCGGTGTCTGAAAATTTGCAGTATGATACTTACTCTTATGACTTTGGTAGGGCTGATTATATTGGTCCAAACAACTTTTATCATTCAATTGATTGGGTCAAAGTTATAGGATCCATTAAGGACGTGAATGAAGCGAAGAGCATTTTTGATGAGTTACTGTATTATGGGATTAGCCAGTTCGTTTCTGTTTACCGTCTGAAGAATCCAAAATTCCCTAAATGGTATTCGAATGAGCTCAAAAACTTAATTTTTGAAAAGAAAAATGTCACAAGAAATATAAACAAACTAATTTGTGGTGCCACTATGAAAAGTTTTCTCTCTTGAGATCGCAATGTAATATTTTAAGGCATACTTGTTATCTTAATTATATTCAAAACGTTGAGAATGATTTAGATAATGACGTAAAAAAGTTTTGGAGTTTTGTGACTTCAAGGAAGGGGAGCAGCGGTATCCCTAGTTGTATACATTTGGACGGAGAGACGGGAACGGATGGGCAGTCAATAGTGTATTTAGTATTTAGGTCACATTTTCAAAATGTATTTAAACTTGATATTGATAATAACGATTTGACAGATTACACTAATAACAGTGATTTACACTTGAACTTCGTTTCAGTCACTTTGGGAGAAATCTTTGACAGCATTCTAAATCTAAATAAAGGGCCCGGCCCTGATGGCACAACTCCAAGATTTTTGGTCAACTGTGTTTATTTTCTGTCTAAGCCTTTATATTTGCTTTTTAAGCTTTCACTTGAGAGTGGTGTTTTTCCTGAGCAGTGGAAGTACGCTTTTGTTGCTCCTATATTTAAGTCTGGTAACCAATCAGATGCAAAAAATTACCGTCCGATTTCTGTTTTGAGTACAATTCCTAAACTTTTTGAGAAGATAGTGTGTAATCATATTGAGAGTTTGGTGATGTCTTCTATCGCTCGGGAACAGCACGGCTTCTGTAGGGGTAGATCACGGCTACAAATATGATGATATTTGCTCAAACGGTGTTGGATGCCTTAGAGGGTGAATACCAGATTGACGCTGTCTATACGGATTTTAGCAAGGCATTTAACACTGTAAATCATCAAATTCTGGCACATAAACTGGAGTGCTTTGGTTTTCATGGAGCCTTACTTAAGTGGCTAATATCTGATATAAGTAATAGAAAACAGTTTGTTAAGGTAAAGGGATTTGTTTCACAGGAGATATCCGTTACATCTGGTATACCACAGGGCAGCCATGTGGGTCCCTACTTATTTATAATTTTCATTAACGATTTAAAGTTGGAAATCTTGTTTTTACAGCCTTTGTTTTTTGCTGATGACTTAAAATTGTTTGCAATTGTTGAGTCAGTTTGTGATGTTTTGAAAATCCAGGGGACTTAAACAGGGTGTATTAGTGGTGTATCAGAAATAAAATGGACCTAAACATTAAAAAATGCAAAATAATGACTTTTCATCGCAAGATGCATCCACTTAACTATGACTATAAATTGAATGATTGCAGTTTGGAAAGAGTTACCACTGTGTGTGACTTAGGCGTTCACTTGGATGTTAAATTGGGTTTCTATATTCACTATGAGTACATCATCAACAAATCATCAAAGTTATTAGGATTTATGTGCAGAAATACTAGAGATTTTTAGAATATTAACAGCTTGACTACGATATATAAAACCCTTGTTAGGTCATGTTTGGAAAACCTTTCTTGTGTGTGGGCGCCGTCATATTTAAAACATATTGAAATATCGAAAAGGTACTAAAAAGATTTGTTAGGTATATTTCATACAAATTTAGATTGCCTGTTGACTCCTATGACGGTCTAAGGCGGAGACTGAGTTTGGACTCGCTTTCTGAACGTAGAATCAAATTTGATATATATATTTCCTATTTAAATTAGTGAATGGAATAATTGAATGCCCAGATCTTTTACATCAGATTAACTTTCGCGTTCCACCAAGGGACACAAGAAATCATCTTCTTTTTGCACTTGACCATCATAGGTACAACTACGGTAAATCCTCTCCCATACCTAGAATTCTTAATAATGGAAACAGAATTACCAATGACTTTTTTAACACTTCCTTTGTTTCCTTTAAGAGACATGTTTCTAGACTTTTAATGTAATAGTATTGTATTAGTATATAAGAGCTAATTTAGGTTTCAGTTATTTTGTTTTTCTTTTAACTGGTATAATAAGTATTATTGATTTGCTAATTAAAAATTGTAATTGGGTCTTGCCCGTCAATAAATAAATAATAAATAATAATAATAATATTTGTCTGCCCACGTATACAATGGCCTTCCTCATGCCTTTATGGACCTGATTGTCTGTTCATTTAAGAGCCACTTAAAGCATTTTGTATTGTATTGATCTCTGGGTCTTTGATTGATGAGATTTTGCTAATTGTATTGTGATGATGAACCTTGATGATACTGCTTTTATTATCTCTTACTCTCTCTGTTGTTAATTTTAGTTAACTGTTTTATTTTTCATTATTATTTTGTAAGGGTGATTATTAAAATACGCTTAGCGGTACTTTACTTTTCACCTTTGTATATAACAATATTTGTAATTTGGCATTATACAATAAAGATTATTTATTTATTTATTTATTTATTTGATCGGTGAATCTCCGCCTCTCGCCGTAGCGTCCTTCCATCTGACCCCCATATTTCATTCAATCAGGTGTATTGAAATCGGGGCTTTGAGTTGACTCCTATGACTAGTAAAACGGGTATTTAGGAAGTCTCCGGTAAATCTAGAAAACTGTCTACTACTACATCTTGCATGAACAACATGTTTTGTCTTAGGAGGAACGCCATGTCATCTAAATAATTGGGTAACTGGTCTACGGTTTTACCCGAGGGCTATTATACACGGTTTTGGCGACTTAGATACAAGATTTTATTAAGCCACTGAAATTTCGAAATACTATGTAGAATAACCCATTAAAGTTTCTTGATGTTTTGTGCATGTTCCTTAATCTCGACAAATTTAGTATATTATATTTTTTTCTTTTATTTTTAGGCTCTTGCAAAAGACAGTGTCATAGAAGAATAAGTGGTCATAAGGGCGTAGATGCATTATATCCAAACGTTTATAGCACACAGTCAAAAATGTCCTACCATGAAATAAAATTATAATATTGACTTATAGTACATAATATATTTCTAAACAAAAGCCCATTATATGAAATAGAATTTATATTTTTGTGGATAGTCAAACCGGTGAGGTTAAATTAAATTGTAAGAGGGGTTTACTCCCATACTACACTATATGAAAAAGCTCGTTGTAATGTAGAGAAATATAATCATTTAAAAATTGCCAAAGAGATTTAGATTTTAAATTAAAAGAGGTTAACAAACATTATCTAAAGGAAAAAAATAGAATTTACAACAACACTCGAAGAAAAAGGATATAATGTCTACATTCCATATAATTGCGTTTTTTGTAAACGGATACTTAAAGAGATAGACAACAAGATGGATTTAAATGAAGTCATAGAAGAAATCAGTTCCCCATACAAAATTGTGGATGGTAAAAGACTAAACAGACGTAAAATTAAAGACGGTAGGACGGAGTATGTACAAACCAGTACGATGCTCTTTACTTTTCAGGGTGTAATCTTACCCAAATTCTTAATAGTTTACGGTATTCCTATGCTAATTATCACTTATGTTCGGGATCTTCTTTGACTTCTAAGTCAGGCAGTGCCTTTAACTTCTTTTATTCTTTGATGCTTGTGTCGGCCAATATTATCACTTATGTATCACCAGTAACGCAATGCTTTAATTGTTATAGGTATGGACATACAACAAGCGCTCAATGTAAAGGTAAAAGCATATTTCCAAAATGTGGTTTAGAAGCTCATGATGACTTGGATGTTGAGTGTATAAACAAATGTATTCATTGTACTAGTAATTCTAAAATATATCCAGAATATAATTGACAAAAAAAATATAAAGTTAATAATGGCCTTTGAAAATATCGCTTTTATAGACGCAGAACTAAAATGCCCTAAAAAATATCTAACGACAATGAATACACTTACCAGTATACAAGACTTCCTAAACCTACCAACTATAGGACAGAACAAAGTAAATATAATTTAAAGAAATAGTCCAAGTAAATATAAATCAAAGACAGCAGAATTGATAGTATTGTGGTCTTTGTGGTCAACTCTGTAAAAACCATTGTGGGTGTTGTCTACAGACCTCCCAGCAATCTAAACCTTAAACAATTTTTAAATGAGTTTGAATATAATATTTCTAAAAACCTACTACTGTGTGCGAGTCTTGTTTGCCTTGGAGACGTTGACATTAACATACCTAACCTCGATTTTATATATACCCAACGGCTTGTCTCTCTGCTTCATGCTACAATGTAACTTAGGTCATAAATGAGCCTTCTAGGCTAGGTCTTAATAGTGCAACCCTCATAGACCTTATCCCTTGCTCCAATACTGATCTTTTACTGAGTAGTAATGTTGACCCTACTTTTGATCAGTATCTTATCAAGTGCATATTCTTCAAACCTAAACCACCTCTCATTACTTATAGGGATTTCAAACATTTTGATCAAGAGACATTCTATAAAGATCTTCAGAATGTACCTTTTCAGAACCTGCTATATTTACGGGATGTCAATGATAAACTTAAAACGTTCAATAAATATATTCTGGATTTATTTAACAAACATGCTCATATCAGAAATACTCGCATATCAAAGAGAAAGTCTTCATGGATCACTGCTAATATAAGTTTCTAATAAAACTTCGTGATAGGGCTTTATCCAAGTTTAAGCAAAAGAAAAACACCAAAAAACTGGGAAAGATGTCGGCAGCTACGCACTCAAATTACCAACGAGATTGTGAATAAAAAAATAGCGTATCTTGAGTTTTATCTAAATAATAATACACAAAAAAATAACTGGAAGTTAGTTAGGGAACTTGGTGTTTATTCAAGAGATGCGAAACCCATTCCTGAAAATTTTGGTAATGTGGATGGTATTAACCACTTCTTCAGTAATAATACGCAATCTTTAATTCCTGGGCCTAACTTGTTAAATTTTTACAGATATAATAAAAAGCAAGATACAGGCGCTTTTCTATTTAGACTCTTAACTCTTGACGAGGTACGAGCAGCTCGGTTCTCTATTAGGTCTCAGGCTGTGGGTACTGATGGAATCGGATTATCTACGCTGTGCCGTTGCTGTCCGCTCATTCTCCCGTTTATTTTACATATTGTTAATTTCTGCATAGAGGCATGGAGAAGTTCTTTTCTACTTCCGTTACCTAAAGTTTCGGTCCCCAATGACTTCAAGAACCTCAGACCTATAAGCATACTACCTACCCTGTCGAAAGTCTTGGAAAGGGTGTTGGGTCAGATTCGTGAGTATATTCAAGCATACAGTTATTGCCGACTCTCAGGTCGTGTGGAGATCTCATGTCGTGGTGTTCCTCAGGGATCGATACTGTGCCCCTTATTTTTCACTCTATACACCTCTCAACTTATCGGTAATTTAAGATATGCCACTGCTCACATGTATGCGGATGATACCCAGCTGTACTTATCCTTTTGCCCTGAGAACATTCTTGGGGCTATTGCCAGCTGACCTAGATCGTCTGCTAAAAATCTCTACGCAACATGGTCTCGAACTAAATCCTAAAAAGTGTCAGTTACTTACTTCTGTTTGGTCCTGCTCAGAGCAGGGAGCAATGTAGAAACATGTTTCGCGTTGTTCTTATAATAATAATAATAATAAATCGTCTTTATTCAGCTTTTTTGAGATATTATACAAACAAAATTAAATTACTAGAAAAGGCGAAGTGTCGTCCATAATGGGCGTTTTTCTCAGAAGATCGTTGTGTGATAGCCTGGTCTTATCTCAATTCACTTCTTGTGATGCATTGTACGGGCCGTGTCTCTTGGAGAGGGATGCCAAACGTATTCAGATGATTCAGAACTGCTGTATACGTATGATAGGCGGAAAAAGAAAGTATGATAGAGGGGTGAGTGCTAAAATGAGAGAAATAGGATGGCTTAACATGAGAGAAAGAAGAATGCTTCATAGCCTAATAATGTTTATTAAAATAATCGTTAAAAAATGCCCGAATATTTATATTAAAAAAAAAAATTTTAGATATACAGGGTGCCCAAGATAAGGAGGGCCTCTATGGGGATCTCGGTTATGGTAAGAGCTACAACTTTGATTAAATGGGGAAAAAGTTGCGCAATCAGAGGACTAATAATATGGCATAAAAAAAGTTTTAGTAATATTTGTAAGTTTTGAGATATTAAATAAAAACTGATATTTTGGATTTTTGATTTTATTTTTCTTTGGCGTTATTATTAAAGTTAGAGCAAAACTGACAAAACTCTCTCACAGCAACTTGTTATGAACTTAAAGATTACATCGCAATTTTTTTTATACGACGTTTCGTTTCCAAGCAAACACCATCAACTTCATTTTTTCTAATACGGCCCTGATTTCTTATTGTCAAATTTTGAGAGCATTTTTTATTCTTAATTCAATGATGTACCATACAATGTTGTTTAATTACGTTTCGAGCCTTTTTAACCATCTTTATGAAATTTTCGGGGTCCGGACCTGGATCCTAGAGTGTTGCATATGCTTTTTCAGCTTTTTTAATTAAACCTTACGATACTGTTTAAAAAAAAATAAAAACTTCCTGGGTTTATTTTCTTTTTGAAACAACACAAATCTACGCTGTTGCAAACTAAGTATTGTTCTTTTCCCAAATTAGCGAAGTAGGCATTGGAAAAAAAAATGAGTAGGTATGGTGTCAGACAATTTGGCATTACTTCAGTTGAACTAAATATGGCAGGTTATTATTCAAATGAAGAAAAATTTGATATGTTATCATGTTTTATTTTAAGCGGAGAAAATTGTAATGTAGCGGAGCGGATGTATTTGGACAAATATCCGGAAAGGAGACAACCAGCTAAACGGACTTACAGTAAGTTAGTAACTAACCTTAAAGAACACGGTGCATTTAAAAAACCCATGCTCTCCCGAAAAAAAAATAGTAACCAGGAAAAGGTTTTCAGCGTATTATTAGCTGTTACTGAAAACCCTGGAGTATCAACTAGAGAAATTGATGAAAATGTAGGCGTAGCGAAATCAACTGCTCAATTTATTTTAAACAAACAAAAATTTCACCCATATAATTACAGAATTTGTCAAGGACTGAGGCCAGGTGATGCAGAAAGACGTCGATCATTCTGCGAATGGTACACCAGAAAATGCCACGAAAACATAAATTTTCCTTACCAGATAATTTGGTCTGATGAAAGCATGGTAAATCGAAACGGGATCTTTAACAGAAAAAATGTACATTACTGGTCTAAGGAAAATCCACGTGTATTCAAAGAATCAAGACACCAATACCGTTTCGGATTTAATATGTGGGCTGGAATTTTGGGAACAAGAATAATAGGACCTTTTTTCTATCAACATAATTTAACATCTGAGCATTACCTGAATTTACTCCAAAATGACTTAGAGGAGGCTCTGGATAATTTACCTCTGGCAGAACAACGCGACACTTGGTTCCAGCAGGATGGTGCACCTGCACATAATTCAAGGATAGTTAGAGAGTACATTTCAGCAAGATTTCCAGAAAAAAGTATCAGCACTTATTCTGTAACACCCTGGCCGGCGCGTTCCCCAGATTTAACCCCGCTTGATTTTTTCATTTGGGGATATATCGAGAATTGTGTTTATAAGCAGAATTTTGAAACAGAAGAAGAGCTTAGACAACTAGTGCTTGCAGCCTTTCACAGCGTAACGCCACAAATGTTAACTAATGTCCTAAATAATACAGTTTTAAGATCCTATTTATGTTTGGAGAACGACGGAAATCACTTTGAACACCTTTTGGAAAATTAATTTTTGATGAGTTAATGTTAGTTTTATTTCAATTAATTAAAGTTTAATTATTATGGGTTCGGAATCAGTATTTTACAATGTTAAATAAATAATTAAAAATCTATTATGTAATTTTATTATTTTTTTTTAAATTCATAATGAAACTAAAAAGATTACGTTGTTACCTTCTACATCCATCATTTTCATTTTTTTAATTAAAAAAGCTGAAAAAGCATATGCAACACTCTAGGATCCAGGTCCGGACCCTGAAAATTTCATAAAGATGGTTAAAAAGGCTCGAAACGTAATTAAACAACATTGTCTGGTACATCATTGAATTAAGAATAAAAAATGCTCTCAAAATTTGACAATAAGAAATCAGGGCCGTATTAGAAAAAATGAAGTTGATGGTGTTTGCTTGGAAACGAAACGTCGTATAAAAAAAATTGCGATGTAATCTTTAAGTTCATAACAAGTTGCTGTGAGAGAGTTTTGTCAGTTTTGCTCTAACTTTAATAATAACGCCAAAGAAAAATAAAATCAAAAATCCAAAATATCAGTTTTTATTTAATATCTCAAAACTTACAAATATTACTAAAACTTTTTTTATGCCATATTATTAGTCCTCTGATTGCGCAACTTTTTCCCCATTTAATCAAAGTTGTAGCTCTTACCATAACAGAGATCCCCATAGAGGCCCTCCTTATCTTGGGCACCCTGTATGACTCTCATGCCTTGGACCTTTGGCATAAATCTTCTGCTATCACTCCTCCGTTGCGCGAAACCGGTTTAAAATCTGCCCCAACTAATTTATTTAAAAATGCAATTCGTCCTCTTATCAGACAAATATGTTCCGATACACAATAAACAGTCCACATATATATGTTGCTGCCCCTCAAATTACAAAAACAAGCGGGCAGCGGATGCGGTTCAACAGAAACAACAAAAAAATGCAATGCTTGGTTGCCACGATATCCGCGAAGACGAGATAGTTATAATTAGCCGCGTAACCTCGTGAGGGTAAATCGCGCATATTCACCCGAGTATGAACGGCAACAAGGCAATGCGAAGCTAAACGGGCGTCGCGTCGTGTCATCGAGGCTGCAAACAGCATTTGGTTGTACTTTGTACCTATAGTTTTTCTGCTTTTTAATCTTTTTGCTTTTCGCTTGTTTAAAATTCTAAATTAAAACCGCCCTTGTAACAACCAGCTATTTTACCCAAATGCTAGACCCACCCCTATAGGTAACCAAATCCAAATATATAATCCCAACACAAGACCTACTACTAATGACAGTTCATTTACTTCTATGCAAAAAGGTAGTTTTAAGAAAATGTAAATCACAATTCTTTATTGATAATAATGATATTATGTAGTATCGCAGTTTTGAAACGTGTCAAATTTATTCTATTTGGCGACAAAATGGTGAATTACGGCATAAAATTCAGATGATTTTTGTAGATTTCTTTTGTTTTCTATCAAGTACTTACCAATAATTATTGTGACAAACTTGACAGTCGTTCCTGGTTAATTGTATTACGTAAAAATAAGCTTTAACGCGCTTTAGACACGAAAATACTCGTTCATTTTGACAGATGTGGGTTACAACCGAGTCCAGTATATAGGTAAATGTTTTTAGTTGACTGAGGTATATGCCCCTTGGAAATATCATGCCTTTGGAGAGCACGAAACAGTTTGCACTGTTAAAAACACGAAAATAAAAGAATAATTTTTAAGTCAGGTAGCGCCATCTATTAGCAGTTTAGTATATTAGGTTAGAGTAAGGTTTTTATGTTACAGGTGTTTTTGATGTTTATAAATGTTTATAAGGTACATCGATAGAGGGAATACTGTCAACGGGTAGTCTTGGTCGGTATAGAAGAAAACAAAAAGAAGACGAGTAGGTCAGATGATATAGAAATAGAATCTGTTTTGTGGAAATAGATATGTATTTTCTCAGTTGTAGGTATATCGTTAAATATTTCAATAAATAACTAAAAAGTAAAATCTAGTATATTAAAAATCAACAGGTTATGGGCCCAGGTACTCGTGGAGGATAAAAACAAAGTGCTAAAATAAAAACTCATTACATAAAATAATAAAACTAGTGTGACGCTGTGCTACGTGGAAAAACTTAAAATCTAAAATGGCGGACAGATCTGAAGAAATGGGCCACATTGAAAAATTAACAAATGAAACCTATCAAGTATGGAAATTTGAAATAAAAATATTTTTCAAAGCTCATGGACTCTGGGAAATAGTAAATGGTAACAAAATCTCTCATCTCTAACTGAAGAAAAAGAGATAGCTGATTTTATAAGAAAAGATGCTCGTGCTCAAAAGTTGATTGTGACGTCAGTAGATACAAAATTATTGATGCACATCATGAACTGTGAAAATGCAAAATCCATATTCGATAAACTTAAAAATATTTATGAAAAACAGACAGAAGATGAAAAGTGTAATGTGTTGCAACAATTCTTTAATTATACTTATGAAAAAGGCTCAGACATGTCACTACATATCAGCAGACTTGAAAATTTGGCATGCAAACTAAAAACACTGAATCAAGACATCACAGATAGTATGATAGTATCCAAAGTATTGTCGACATTGCCTGATTCATATAGGCATTTTACAACAGCATGGGAGTCTACTTCTCAGTCTGATAAAACACTAATAAACCTAACAAATAGATTAATATGTGAAGAAGCAAGAATAAACAAACAAACAGGCAGAAAATGTAGCATTTAAAGTGACGGAGAGAAGAGCAGGTGGTTTTCAGAAACGATACGAGCAGAAAATTACAGATAAAGTATGTTATAAGTGCAGTAAGCCAGGACATTTTGCTCGTGTTTGTACTAAAAAGGACAGTAATGGTTCATCAACAAATAAAGCATGCAGTATCTGTAAGAAGACCAATCATTTAGAGAAAAATTGTTTCTTTCGAGATAAAAATCAAGTACTAAGGCAAGAAAGAGGAGATAAAGTGGCTTTCTAACAGAAAATCAGATAGAAGACAAAATTGATAATAACCAGATTTTCATAGTTGACTCAGGTGCAACATCTCACATGTCAAATTGTCAAAACCTTTTTACAAATATTCAAGAAGTACAATCCAATATAACTGTAGCAAATAAGAAATCTTCAATGTCAGCAGAAGGAAAAGGCAGTATTGAAGGTAGTGAGTGTGTGCTTGAAAACGTACTATATGTGCCAGACTTGACTAAAAACTTAATATCTGTTAACAAAATCACAGAGACAAATGGACAGGTGCTGTTTACTAAAGATAAAGTAATTGTGTCAAAAGACAATAAAATAATATTAGAAGGAAAGAAGGAAGATAATGGTCTATATGCTGTAAACATTAAAGAAGAAGAGACTACATTATTGACCAAAAGTCACGATAATGCAACAATATGGCATAAAAAACTTGGTCACTTAAGTACGTCAAACATGAAGAAACTAATAAATATGTCTACAGGATTAAATTTTAACAACATTGATTGTGATAAAATGGACGATGTTTGTGAGGTGTGTCTTCAATCAAAACAGACTAGACTACCTTTCAAAACAGTAAGAACACGTGCGACAAGACCTCTTGAAATAATACACACGGATATATGCGGTCCCATAGATCCAGTAACGTGGGATGGAAAACGTTATGTACTGACAGTGCTAGATTACTTTACCCATTATTCTTCTTCTTAACGTGCCATCTCCATCAGTGGAGGTTGGATATCACAGTAGCAAATTCTTCTCGGTCTTCGGCTGTTCTAATAAGCTCTTTAAAGTTCAGTCCAGTCCATTGGCGTATGTTTCTCAGCCATGATAGTTTCTTCCTTCCAAGGCCACGCTTGCCTTCGATCTTTCCCTTAACAATAAGTTGTGCGTAACGACGATATTTAGGGTTTCTCAGAATGTGTCCCAAATACGCTGTTTTCCGGATCTTTACGAGTTTAAACAGCTCTCGTTCTATCCCCAGCCTGCGTAGAACTTCTTCGTTTGTGGTGCGATGTCCATGTTATTTTGAGCATTCTACGGTAGGTCCACATCTCGAAAGCTTCTAATTTATTAATGGTTCGTGCTTTAAGTGTCCATGTTTCGGCTCCATACAAGAGGGTAGACCAAACGTAGCACTTCGAGAGTCTAAAACGCAGACTTAGGTTGAGTCGTGAGTCGCAGAGTACCTTCCTAAGTCGCACGAAGCAGTTTCTGGCTTGTTCTATTCTACATCTTATTTCTACGTCAGGATCCAACTTGCAGTCCATCCAACATCCCAAACAATACCCATTATTGTCAAGTTTATTTATTGTCAAATAAATATGAAGTAATACAATACCTAAAAGAATATATACCTACAAGAAGTTGAAGCTATCAAAAATCTAAAAGTGTCAAAAATTCGTTGTGACAATGGTGGCGAATATATACGCTCAATTTAAAATGTGGTGCAAAAATAAAGGCATTATCCTGGATTACACAGTTGCTTATTCACCACAACTAAATGGTAAAGCCGAAAGATTAAACCGTACCTTAATGGAAAAAGCAAGGTCCTTAATTTTTGATGGTACACTAGACAAGGAATTCTGGGGAGAAGCAATTTATGTCGCAACATATTTACATAATAGAAGTCGTACTGAAGCAGTAGATGCAACACCTATAGAAAAATGGACAAAAAGAAAACCAGACCTAAGTAAATTACAAATTTTTGGATCAACAGCTTATGCAAAAGTGTTGACACACCTTAAAAAGTTAGACAGTCGTAGTAAGAAATATATATTTGTTGGATATGCATTAAATGGCTATCGTTTGTGGGACAATGAAAAAGGAAAAATAATAATAGCAAGAGACGTTGTTTTTAAAGTACCAAATAATAATGAAAAAATTGAGGAAAATAATACAAAAATTCAAATAAGTGAGAAAACAGATATATTGAGTGAGGATGAGCTAGAAAATGACGAAACGTTAAACAACAACGATACAACAATAGACACAGAACTAGATGTTTCTGCAGATCATGAGAATCAAAGATTGGGAGAAGGCCAAGAAATTCAAACAAGAAGTGGTAGAAAAATAATAAAACCAAAAATGTTTCAAGACTATGTAATGCTTACTTACCAAGAAGCCATAAATAGTACAGACAAAGAAAATTGGATAGAGGCAATTAATGATGAAAAAGAATCTTTGGAGAAGAATGACACATGGACTTACGTAGATCAATGTCAAGTTCAAGAAAATAAAATACTAAGTAGTAAATGGGTTTTTCGGGTTAAGGAAGATGGTAAATACAAAGCTCGATTAGTCATTCGTGGATGTGAACAAAAATATGGAATCGACTAATAATAATAATAAAAAAGTTTATTCAAATATTTTGTATACATATTTAAAATTAATATATAATTTTTTGAATGAACTAATTAAATATCAATTCAGAACTCATGAAGTAAAAACTTGTTTTGAGTTATATGTCAAAATAATATTTATTTATATTTGTTGTTAAGAATATATTTTATAAATCAAGTACAACTAGAAAATATATAAGACGAATAAGACAGTATTTTAATTGTATATTTTACATCACTATAATATATTCATATATAAAGATAATATTATATATAGTATACATTGTATACATTGATTCATTCTATTCACCATATTATATTTATTATTTATTACTCATATTATATTCAATATTTATTAATGGCATCTTGAAATATTTCTCTTGGATTAGATAATATCCAATTTTTAATTTTATTTCTATATTTATTTAATGATTTAATTATTTTAATTGACTTTGGTAGCATATCAAAAATATATGGATTGATGTTTAAAAAATGTTTGTGTCCTATTGTTTTGTTTACTCTATTTTTATATGCAATAGTGTTTTTATGACGAGTTTCATGTGTATGATTAATATAATTAATTTTATTTTTGTTTTTAAAAATATACATTAACATGTTATAAGAAAATATTTGTTTAATGTCCATTTTTTTACTATCTTTATATAGTAAATCGGAAGAATATAGGTAGTCTTTTTCATAAATAATTTTCAAAATGTATTTTTGAATTGTTTCAATTTTATTAATATAATTCTTATTTATACCTCCCCATCCTAGTATTCCATAATTTAAATGGGTTTGTACTAAAGAATAATATAATATTTCTAATTCTTTTATATTTAAAAATTGTTTGTTTAAGGTGTTTCAATTTTGGTATAAGAATTCTTAGTTTTTTGACAATGTAGTTACTATGTAAATCCCATTTTAAATGTTTATCAAAAATGATTCCAAGATATTTAATATTTTCAGCTTCCTTTATACTAATATTATTATTGCATATTATTGAACCAATATTTGGAAGTTTATGTTTATATGAAGTAAATGGAATGTACGTTGTTTTGTTATAATTTATAGTTAATAAGTTTTTATTAAACCAGTTACTTATTTTTATAAAATCTTTTTTAATAGTGTTTTTTAAAATATTCCAATTTGGGCCTTCATAAAAAATTACTGTGTCATCAGCAAAACTATGTATTTTTCCTTGACAGTCTAAATTAAATATATCATTTAGATAAATATTAAAAAGTATTGGTCCTAGGACTGTACCTTGTGGTACTCCATAATTAAATATTTTTGGTGAACTAATATTTTCACCAATTTTAACATGATGTACTCTGTTATATAAATAATTTTTAAATAAAGTTAATATTTGACCACGAAATCCAATTTTTTCTAATTTGTTAATAAGAATTTTATGACTTACAGTATCAAAGGCTTTAGCTAAATCTAAAAATATGCATATACTGTTCATTTTATTATCTATCGAGTTATATATTTGATTTGTTAGATGACAAATTGCATCTTGTGTAGATTTATTTTTTTGAAATCCATATTGTTTGTCTGATAAGATTTTATTATAATTTAAAAAATTTTCTAATCTATTTTTAAAAATTTTTTCAAAAACTTTTGCTAATGATGAAATTAATGTTATAGGTCTGTAATTTTGTAATTCAATTTTATTTCCGTTTTTATAAATTGGCTTATTTATACCTATTTTAAAAGCAGATGGATATATTCCTGTGTTAAATATAGTGTTTATTAAATGAGTTAAAGGCTTACAAATGTATGAATTTATTGATATTAAAATTTCAGATGTAATACCATCAATTCCAGGAGATTTTTTACGTTTTAAGCTATTAATAAAATCTCTAACTTCATGATAATTAGTTTCTTTTAAATAACAAGAGTTTAAATTATTTTGAACAGTTTCAGTCAGCACATCATTATTATTTTTACTTGTTATTTTATTTGCTAGTGATTCCCCAACTTTTGAATAATATTCAATAAAATAATTTGATATTAAACTTTTATCAGTTGTTGTTTCTCCATTTGGTAGTTTCATTAGATCAATAAAATTATTTTTATAATTATTTTCATTGCATAGTTTTTTAACACATTGCCATAATTCTTTAGATGATTGGCATTTATTTTTTATTTGAGATTTATAATAATTTATTTTAGCTTTCTTAATAATTTCATTTAATTTATTCTTATAAATTTTGTATTCATTTTGTAGATTTATGTTATTTGAATTTTTAACATTTTTGTACAGTTGATTTTTTTGTTTATTGATATTATTAAACTATTTGTGATCCATTCTTTTCTGGGCATGTGTTTTATTTTTATTTGATGTTTACATCTTTCAACATTTATTTTTATTTTATTAATTAAAAGATTTGTTAATTCTTCTGGAGATTTTATTGAAAAATATTGATCCCAATTGATATTGCTAAATATTTGTTTCAATTTATTATAATCAATATATGTTTTATATTGTGTTAATCTGGATTGATCTTTCGTGTTTGTGTTTTAAAGATTTTGTAAAATTATTGGATAGTGGTCTGTAATCTGATATTGAAATATAAATGATTTAAAATTATGAATATTTTGTTTAGTTTTAATAAAAATATGATCAATGCACGTTTTTTGATTATTAAATTCTCTTGTAAAATTATTAATATAAGATTTAAAATTATATTCACTCAAAATATTACAGTAATCATTAGTATACTGGTTATTTAATTCTGAAAGAATATTAATATTTATATCACCAATAAAAATTGTTGTATCATCATTATTAAATTTTTTATCAAAGTTAATAAAAAATAGGTTTAAATCGTTAACAAATTTCTTTGGACATGTAGCTGGAGGTCTATAGATTGTTATAATATTAATTTTTGTATATTTATTAATGAACAAATTAATAATTATTATTTTTATTTCACTGAAAGATATTATTTCATAATCGTAACTAAGATTATTTTTTATAAAAATAATAGTTCCATCATTTTGATTAAAATTACCATTGCTATATATTAAATTATAATTTGGAATAGAATATAAATTTGTGTTTAAAACATTCCATGTTTCTGTAAATATTATAACATCAAAATTTTCATTTAAATGGTGAATAAATAATTTACTTTCATCAAAATTCTTTGCTATACTTCGTATATTATTGTGATATATTGAAAAAGTTTTATTATCCAATTTTAAACTGTCATATTCATTCTTATTACTTACCAGTTGTGTTTGAATTTGATCTATTTCGTTGTTTTTTAAATAAGAATTCTTAATTTTTCTGTTTTTGAAATATCTAAAAAATTAATTATTTCATATAGATTTAAAAAATAAAAACACTAAAAATTAATAAATAAGATTAAAATAAATTTAGGTTAATAATTTAGTAATTTCAGTTTCGGAATTGATATTTATAATACTTTCTTCATCATTTTTTCTAATAAAAATTTTTCCATTCTTAATCCAAATGTATTTAAATCCTTTTTTCTTTAATTCTTTTGTTTTTCCATATAAATATTTCAATTTCGGTGTTAATTCTTCATTAATATAAGTATATAATATTTTGTGGTGTTGGTATTTTTATATCACTGGTCCATAATTTTCCGTTATTTTTATAATAGTGTTTAGATTTCTCCATGACGAGTTTTTTAATTTCTTCATTTTTAAATTTAATTTTGATTATATTTTCTTTTTTTTCTGTTATTCTTCTTATATTCAGTATGTCTTCATTTTCATTTTTGATGTCAATTTTTTTAAAATTTCTCTTTGATATTTCTTCATCTGTAAATTGTGGATTTTTTGGGATACCTTTAATTTCAACATTTTCTTTAAGTGAATTTTGTAAATTTGAATCATTTTTATGTTGTGATGCTTCAAATTCTTTTTTAAAATATGATAAATCATTTTTTAATAATTTATTTTCCGTTTTTATTTCCTCTTGCGTCTTTACTACTTCTTTCAAGGATAATGATAATTTTTTATTCTCTTTAACAATCGTATCATACTGTTCTGATAAAAAATTTATTGATTTTTGAAGTTCCAAAATAATACCGGGCGAGAAATTTTCAGAATTTTCTTGAGTATTAGATATTTTATTACACTTTTTGCAAAACCATCTTGTTCCATTTGTTTTTTTAAGTTCTTTTAATATAGAATTAAGCTTTTTATTGTCGATATTTATACATTTTATATGATACCAATTCATACATTTCTTTTCATTGCATTGTACTGAACTTTGATTTATTTTTTTATAAACTGTATTGTATTTTGCATTTTTTGGTGAAACCTACATTTAAAAATTAGGAGAAGGTGTTAAAAACACGAAAATAAAAGAATAATTTTTAAGTCAGGTAGCGCCATCTATTAGCAGTTTAGTATATTAGGTTAGAGTAAGGTTTTTATGTTACAGGTGTTTTCGATGTTTATAAATGTTTATAAGGTATATCGATAGAGGGCAATACTGTCAACGGGTAGTCTTGGTCGGTATAGAAGAAAACAAAAAGAAGACGAGTAGGTCAGATGATATTTTTTTTTTTTTATGATAAGGCACAGCACTACAGGATAAATCCTTTATGGCGCTCTAGGAGCGGTGCGTGTGCGCAGGAAACGATTCACGTTGGTCTTGAATCTTTGGAGACTATACTCGTTGGGGAAGACGATCTCAGGGAGGTCGTTCCAGAGTGATGACGTTCTCCAGATGAAAGAATTTTGAAACAGTGTCGTTCGAGGGACACTAAGCTGAACCACGTACTGGTGGGCTGCAGTGGCTCGTCGTGTACTTCTACCATGCACCGCTCTGGGTGGTATTAAGCGGGCAACCTCAGTTGAACACTTGCCATGAAAATATTTGTAAAATAGACTCAAGTCGCCAACCTGCCTTCGATGTTCAAGGCTTTCCAGGTTGTTTGTCAGACTATGGTCACCGATCAAGCGAATGGCTCTTCTTTGAATGGAATCTAGCAATCTCAGGGTATGTTTAGGAGCAGAGCCCCAAATATGCGAACAGTACTCCAGTGATGGTCGAATTTGGGCTTTATAGAGAGCATCAAAAGTTGTTGGGGTGTATAGAGGTTCTTTGTTCGGAAAAGTACTCCAAGCTTCTGCGAGGCTGCCTTAGCAATGGCCGCAACGTGGCCATGCCAAGACATTTGACTATCCAGATTAACGCCCAATAAATGAATTGATGAAGCCAAGGGAATTGAGTGTCCCGCCATAACTATATCCGGTTCTTCAACATTAACTTTTTTAGAAAAAACTGCCGCCTGGGTCTTTTTAGCGTTAAATTCTACTTGGTTACTGTCACCCCAAGACAAAATTTCTTCCAGGTCTTTGTTGAGATGTGAGACCTCTTGCTGCCTATAGAGATGTGCATTAGCAGCCGATGTCCGAGCATCCAAAGTAAAAGTTGAAACAAGTGTGCTGTCATCAGCAAAGCTATATATAGGATTTTTAGTTTTTTCCAAAAGATCGTTAATGTATAGTAAGAAAAGGGTGGGCGACAATATAGAACCTTGAGGAACTCCGGCGTTGATGTTAAATGTGTCTGAAAGAAATCCGTCCATCGCCACTCGCAGAGAACGGTCTTTAAGAAAGCTCGACAGCCATGAACAAAATTGAACCGGCATTCCGTATGCTCTCACTTTAGTTAGGAGCCCCTCATGCCATACTCGGTCAAAAGCCTTGGAAATGTCCAGTGCTACCGCCCGGGACTCCCCATGGTGTTCTATTGCGTTGTTCCAAACATGAGTAACATAAGCGAGAAGGTCTCCTGTTGATCTAGACTTACGGAATCCATACTGGCGGTCACTAATAATGTTGAAGCCTTCCAGGTATTTTAGTAATTTTTCGTTGATAGCCTTCTCCATAACTTTTGATATAACCGAGAGCAATGCGACTGGACGATAGTTGTTTGGCAAGGTCTTCTTGCCTTTTTTGGGTATGGGCTGGACTCTCGCAGTTTTCCAGCAAGAAGGAAATATTCCTTTTTTGTAGGATAAGTTAAAAAGCCTACAAAATACCGGTGTCAGTTCGTCAGCGCATTTCTTAATTACAATGACTGGAATATCGTCAGGACCAGAAGCCTTTTTAGTGTCGAGACTCCCCAAGATTCGCTTAACATGGCGGTGGCGAAAGACAATCTCGGGCATTCTCGACTCTACAGGGGTAATGTTCGGTGGAGTACTTCCCTGAAAATTTACCGTTGAATGTGAAGAGAATAGTTCCGCCAGTAAGTTTGCTTTTTCCTGTGCTTTGGTCGCAATGGTGCCATCAGAACGTGTTAGAGGTGGAATGGTTGACTTGGTAAAGTTCTGACTGACGGCCTTAGCTACCGACCAAAATGATTTTGAGCCGCTAGGACATTCAAGAAGTTTGTCTCTAATCCTCTGGTTGTGTGCTTCTTTGCTTTGGTTTATCGTTTGCTTGCATTGGTTTCGAGCGTTAACAAAGATGGTACGATTTTCGGCGGTAGGATTTTTAAGCCATTGTCGGTAGAAATAATTTTTTGATTTAACAGCTCGTTCGCAATTTTTGGTAAACCAAGGCTTGCCGTTAGAAGGGCACTTTTTTGAGAAAGGAATGAAGGCTTCCATACCAATAAGGATAACCTCCGATATTTCTGTTGCACAGATGGATGGATCATCAGAGGTAAAACAAACGTCCCGCCAAGGAAAGGTTCGAAAATGGTCCCTTAGGTCCTCCCACTTAGCTGATGTATAATGCCATATCTTGCGTGGTTTAGGAGGCTCTTCAGCACTAATTGGTAGTTTGTTCAGTGCCGAAATAAGGTTGTGGTCAGACGTTCCTAACGGCGGCTTCACGGTGACAGTGTACAAGTCGGGGTTTGAAGTTAAGAAAAGATCCAACAAACTAGCAAAATCACCATCTCGGTCTGGAATACGAGTTGGCTCACCCACCAGCTGGGTGAGGCCAGAGCTGATGGCAAAGGATTCGGCTTCACGACCTTGTTCGTCAGTCATGTTTGAGTATTTGAGCCAGTTGACATTATGAATGTTGAAGTCGCCAAGGATGACAACTTCGGAATTGGGATGGTGGGTTTGCAAAAAGTCGATAGTATTAGCAAGAGAGGAGAACAAGTCTCTATAATGGGTATCGCTTGGCGGCCGGTAAAGGCAGCAGATGAATTTAGTAATTCTCTGCGTTGATATTTTAAACCACATTACATCAAAGTCGTTAGGCTCGAGTGTCTCCTCTCGTTGACAAGAAATATCACTCCGGACAAAGAGACAAAGGCCAGAATTCCGCCTAAATCGGTGATGAAAGTCGTACCCAGGATATAAATAGCTGACCGTACTAATCGATGATCTGACTTTGGTTTGATATAGAAATAGATATGTATTTTCTCAGTTGTATATCGTTAAATATTTCAATAAATAACTAAAAAGTAAAATCTAGTATATTAAAAATCAACATGCACTACGGATTTTGAGTTTTTCTTTTTTAATTTGAAAATAGAATTCTTTTAATTTTGGTTACACCATAGCAGAGGTGGGTAAAATGGTTTTAAAAATGCATTTAAAATGAAAATACAAAATAGATGCCTCAAAAGCCATTTAAGATAGAAAATAGAAAATGGTTTTTAAATTTTCATTTAAAATATAAAATAGAAAATAGGCATTTTAAATAAGTTTCTATGGAAAATGCTTTCTCTTTATTAAAGTAGGGTACATACTTAACATATTACGTAACACCGAAGGTACCATCGCATTCATCCGTCATTGATTTTCGTTGGGGTCTCATAATTATACCAGAATCAATAAAAAACGTTATTTACCTAACCATTCCTTAGTTAAGCAATAATAAAGTATGAACAATCAGATATATATCTTGACATAGCTATATTTGGTGACATTGCATTAAGCTCCAAAAACTTTGATCGTAAACAATTTCATACCTGCATAAGAAACGAGTGTTTCCACTGGTGCTGATGACGGTAATGGCGTATTGTATTTCATGAAGAATTTCTTTATAATCGGTGCTTTCATTTTGTAAATATTTTAACGCTTGCAGTTCATCCATTGAATCTCGTTCGTTAATCAGGTAAAATCGGGTTACCCAAGTCCTATAACTATTTTAAATAGAAAATTGTTCATTTATTCTATTTCAAATATAAAATAGAAAATACTTTTTTCGAAAGTATTTAAGATAGAAAATAGAAATGCCATTTTCTATTTTGCATAGCTATTTGAAATAATTTCATTTCAAATAGTTACCCACCTCTGCACCATAGACCCAGAAAACTAAACGAAATCATAGATTTATATAGCTACATAGATCTGTGGTTTCACTTCCTGTGAGTCATGCATAATTTTAATACCATTTTTCTGAAATTGACCTCTATTACTTCCCTTGTCTCTCGGTCTTAATGAAATTTAACATTTTATATATATTATATACCGAGGGTGGTAGTGCGCCAACGCGAGCGCCGACGCCAGCTTCGAGTTTATAAATCCAGCTTAAACCAAACAAGACAACACGTCATTGAAAGCCGATGAATGTCATAAATCATAATATAATGAATGCAAATGCTAAAACAAGAAAAACTAGAGCAATTAATTAATAAAACCACAGAAGAAACAAACATCGAAGAAGATTAAAAAAGTATCAAGCATACAAAAAAACTCCCAAGACGTATTAAAAAAGAAACAACGATAAAGAACGGAAGTAAAAGCTTTTTTTGAGTAGACGTAAGAAACTACCATTCGAAGAACTTGTTTATTTTTTCTATGCTACCATTCACTGGCGGATCCAGGGGGGGGGGGGGGCGAAGGGGCCCGGGCCCCCCCATGACCAAAATAAATGCTTCAAGATTTAAGATTTAAAAAAATACGAAAGACGCGGAAATGCGCCATTAAACTTAATTATATTTTTTATATTTGCGGTTTTTTAACATCTTAACGTTAGATTGTTCATAACATAATATTTAAATCATTAATCTTTAGCTTCTGGACTGGGCTATTGCAAGTAGGTAAGTAGGTATCAAGCAAATACCTACCCTACATATTCTTTAAAAATATTCAAGTTGTAAAATATAATAATGATGATTATTGATGATCTGATTAATTCAATGAAAGAAAACTTTTAAGATCCTCTAAAAAGCAATGTGTTGTCCGTTCTCTTTCCTTCAAACAAGTTTCAAACAGCTATTAGTACAGGGTGAAAATAGAATAGCAAGTTCTAGGTTATAACCATTTCTTTTGGGGGTTTCCCCTAAATAATTTTATTTTATGGATAGATAAAAGTAAATTGGTCTTAACTTTCGTAAAAAAAAACGTTTTTTTTTTCTATTTGCAGGCAGCAAATCATGGCTCACAAACGAAAAACAACGCAAACTAATTTGTTTTCGTTTTTAAAAACACAAAAACCCAATTCAGAAAATTCAAGCGTAGCTTGCCAACCCATCTTCATCTTCTACAAGTATTAATGCTACTATGGAAACAGAAAAATCCGATAATTTATTAAACCGGTATGTCAATGTCACAGAAGATGCGGGTCATTTTCTAGATATTGTCAATTATGTAAAGTCCATAGACCTTAGTGACGAAAAAAATTAAAATGTAAATGGTAAAAAAGTATCGTCGATAAAAAAGCGAATGGTGAAATATTTGAACGTCATAGCGATGTAGAGAGTTTTAGCATACCCGACGCTAATTTATCGCCAAGCTCGATTTTTACACCCATAAAGACAATGACGCGTACTCCATCCAGCGGTTCTACACAACTAAATGCACAAATGAGAGCAACTGATAATAAGGCTACAGAAAGCAAGACACTAGATGAGGTAGCAATGTATTTCGCACACATGAATAGGGGAGAGGTGGGCAAGTTGACATAGGTGGGCAAGATGACACAGTACCCCTTCCATAAAAACTACAGCGCCATTAGATCATTTTATACGTTAGACGTGTCACGTACATCGCCAGTGTGCATTCAGACGTGTCGGTGGGTGGAAGTGTCTCGCTGTGTAAGAAATATTTACGATTTTTAGGAATTTAATAATTTTATTTCAATGTAAGTACTTTATTGTAATGATTATAAGTAAAGAATTTTACCGTTTTTCTAATATTCTTTAATTTTGTTTAATAAATTAGGATTTCAGTTGCCCATTGAGCCATTCATTATTGTTTTATGTTTAATTCCAATTGCCTATTTTTCGATATTTATATGTGTGTTCTTTGTCGGGCATGATGACATAGGGACTATGTCATCTTGCCCGCACTGCGAAATTAGTGGGCTTAAGTTATATTTTTGTTTTTAGATGGTTAGTAACTATAAAAGGAAAAGCAACAGAGGCTCATGGCGGGAAGCGGACATGCGGCAAGCCTTAATAGCTGTCGCAAAGAAGCAAATGGGCTGGCAAATGGCTAGCAAACATTTTAATGTTCCACAAGCCACTCTTCGTCGGCGAGCCAACAATAAAAATAAAATAGCGATTGATATAAAAAAGCATCTCGGTCAACATGAAGCATCACTAAACGCCGATCTAGAAAAGGCTTTAGTAGAACACATTTTGGCTTTAGAATCCAGGTTTTTTGGATTAACCACAATAGATGTACGCATTTTGGCATATGAGCTAGCCGAAAAATTGAAAATAAACCATCAATTTAATAAGGAAAAAAGAATAGCAGGCAAAGGATGGTTACGTTCGTTTCGTTCTCGCAATAAAAACCTATCATTACGTCGCCCAGAAGCAACATCAATGGCAAGGGCAGAAGCTTTTAATAAACCCCAGGTGGAAAAATATTTTCGGAATCTAGAACATACCAATAGCAAGGAAAATATTGACTCTACAATGATTTTTAACATGGACGAATCTGCAATAACTACAGTGCAGACACCACCAAGAATTTTCGCATTGAAAGGCAAAAAGCAAGTTGGTTCAATTACTAGTGGAGAAAGGGGTGTTCATTCGTCCGTGGTAGTTTGCATGAGTTCAGCGGGAAGTTATATCCCACCTGCAATAATTTTTCCTAGGAAAAAATATAACCCAATAACCTTATATGATGGCGCCCCTGCTGGGACTTTGCCGTTATACAATGAATCTGGATACATGACTGGGGAATTATTTATTAAATGGATGCAGCATTTTATTGGCCATGTTAGACCAACACCAGGAAAAAAAGCTTTGCTAATATCAGATGGACATGTTAGCCACAAAAACGTTGAAGCCTTAGACCTAGCGAAACAAAACTCAGTAGTACTGTTTTGCCTGCCATCCCACTGTACGCACAGACTGCAACCACTAGACGTTTGTTTTTTCGGACCCTTAAGCAAATATTACGACGCAGCCGTAACTCAGTGGTTAAAAACTCATGCCGGTCGTCCTGTTTCATTGTATCAAGTTGCTTCCCTTTTTGCTGAAGCTTATGGTAAAACTGCAACTAATGCTATATCTTTGAGTGGCTTTAAAGCCACTGGAATATCGCCATTTAATGCAAATGTATTTCCGGAACACATGTTTTTACCAAGTACGGTAAAAGATGTACCTCAAGATATAGATGCAGCTACAACCTCAGATATAGAAGAACCTCATTCATCCACCACAATGATTTTAGAGCCAACATTGCCAGAAGAAAAGTCTGCATCAGAAATGTTATTGAATATATCGCCTTTGCCACATGCAAATACAAGGAAATGTACGACACGCAAAAAAAATTCTTACCAAGACATTTTGACAGCAAGTCCATATTTGGAAAGTCTACGTGAAAAAGAGATAAACAAAAAAGCTGAAGAATTAAGAAAAAGTAAAAGAAAGACTGTGACAAAAAAAGTGTTTAAGGACTCAGAGTCTGATGAACCTTTTAATACCGGTGACGATGACAGTGACTGTCCGTGCTTGTATTGCAATGAACCATACAGTAATTCAAAAGCCCATGAAGGTTGGTTGTGTTGTCAAAAGTGTCGTCAATGGGCGCACGCTGAGTGTGCTGGACTTTCTAAAAGGGCTAAACAATTCATTTGTGAATTGTGTGCTAATTAATATTATTTGTAATTAAAATTATTTTATATTTTTTTCGTATGTCATCTTGCCCTACGGGGTAGGGCAAGATGGTTTTTTGACATGAGTTTGTTAATTTTTTTTTTATGTTATACCAGTTTATGTTATGTCCCATTACGTATTTAAGTTAAGTACGTGCACTATTGACATCATTTTGCTTAAATTTTAAAAAAATAAATCTTGTTTGTTTCTGAGATATTTCTATTTGTCCAATGGGTATGTCAACTTGCCCACCTCTCCCCAAAAAAGGCCGCGTTCTAGTTTTGATTCTAGCCCAACCAGTTTAGCACATACCAATAAAAAAAATTATAAATTATAAATCCTTGATGCTATCCAGAACATACATGAACGTGTAGAAGAAATCCAACAAAGTGAAGACAAAACCATTCGCTCAGCACTCTTTACAATACAGAGGCACGTTACAACTATAGCATTCAGAATCGGACAAACAGAAAATGTAAACCAACTAACAAATAACAAATCTCCACTACCTTCAAAGGAAAAAACAGAAATATCTCAGTATATGTCACAGCCGAAGGCATCATTTAGTGGAGCAGTGAAGATAGTGTTCCAGCCAGCAATAACCCGGCGGCTTCTACAGCTATCCCAGAATGGAAAACGCCACCAGCACAAAAACCTAAACACGAAACCATTATAAAAATAAAAGGGCAAAACGACCCAAGAACTGTCATAAAAGAAATTAAAAATAATCTCAAGTCAACAGATGTCAACGGAAGCTTCAAGATTGTTAAACCATTACAAAGTGGAAGTGTCATTATTGAATGTTAGAATGCAACTCAACAACGAAAGTTAAAAGATAGCTTAGCTAAACCGGAATTTATAGTTAAAAATATATCAAATCCAATGATAATATGGTAACTGGTATTCTTAAAGGATATACCTCGGACGAGTTTGTTCGAGAATTTGTTGCTGAAAACTGTCATATATCTGACACATTTGGACAGGATGTTAAAAACAAGTTCAAATTTATAACAAAAAGAGAATGCAGGAATAAAACAAAAGAAAACTGGATCTTTTAAGTACCTCCAGATATATTTAAGTGGCTTAATAGAAACAATGGACTTACTTTTGATCTATCCCCGACTTATATACAAGAGTATACAAATGTTTCCCTGTGCTTTAAATGCTGTTTGTTTGGACATGTAGCTGAATATTGCACGTCTGTGCTGTTATAAATGTGGAAATGGACACAAAGCCGTGGATGGTAATGCAACCGTATTTGACTGTCCCAACTGTAAGCGTTCGAAACTACAACATAGAAATCACACAGCTAGAGATCCCAACTGTCCGACATATATACAAAGAATAAAAAGATTACAGCAACAAACAAATTACACTGTACCTGCAAATTTTCATTCAATTTAAGTAAAAACTCATCTAAGCCTAATGCTAATATAATAATTACAAAAATGTGTGAGAGAGACAGTAAAAAAAAAGCACAGATTGCTGAAGGCTCCTAGTATTATACACCAAAATGTGCAATCCATCGGAAACTGCGTAGATCAAGTAAATCATTTGTTAGAAGAACATTCGGAATGTAGATTTTTATGTCTCTCAGAACACTGGAAAAACGTAGAACAATTAGGATCCTCTGTAATAAACAATTTTGCCCTAGCGTCGTCATTTTGTCGAAATGAAGGATATGGAGGTGTAGCTAGCTGTGTATGTGGAAAAAAAAATTAAAATACAAAGTTTGGAAAAAAAATTAACCAGTTAGCAGTAAGTGGACAATTTGAGTGTGCTGCCGTGGAGTGTTCCATAAAAAATAAGCAGTTCCTTATAATTACAATTTATAGGCCTCCTAAGGGTGATATTGCTGTTTTCTTCCAAAAATTAGAGGAGATGTAAGTGGACAATTTGAGTGTGCTGCCGTGAAGTGTTCCATAAAAAATAAGCAGTTCCTTATAATTACAATTTATAGGCCTCCTAAGGGTGATATTGCTGTTTTCTTCCAAAAATTAGAGGAGATATGCTGTCACAGATAGTGGATGAACCAAAAAAAGTGTTTATTGCAGGTGACTTTAATATTGAACTTATTGAAAATAACACTAATAGAACGACTTTTTTGTCTATTATGAGTTCATTTCAGTTATATATAACAGTTAAAGAAAATACTAGATTAACTTCAACGTCAAAAAGTTGCATTGATAACATTTTCACCAATATTCAAAATACTCAATTTAAAAGCAGTATCATAAACTCAACCATATCAGATCACACACCACAAAAAATTATTTTTAAAAGTAAAAAACAAGATGTAACTTCAGTGTATAAAAGGTTTTTCTCCGATGAATGTAAGCAAAAATTTATTAGGGAGTTAGAAAAGGAAGATTGGATGGATGTTTTTAATTCTAAGAGATCTGATGTAAACAGTCAATGGGCAACGTTTATGAATATATTCGTAGCAATTTTTAACCACAGTTTTCCTAAAAAGCTAAGACATCAAAAACAAACAAAAAAATGTATTTTTAGAAATAATGAACAGGTCAGGGTTTTAAAAGATAGGTTAGATTTACTTTTAGTATTAATTAAAACAACAAGATGATGTGTACAAAGAAATGTATAAAATTGCAAAAAAAGATTATGATAATTTGTTGATTAAGTGTAGGCTATGAGTGTAGGTTATGAGAGGCGAATTAAAAATTCGGACAATAAGAATAAATGTATGTGGTCTATTTTTAGCGACATATCAAAAAATCCTAAAGTAAGTACATCGACAATAGGTGGAAGTGTTGAAGACGTGTCCAATAACTATAATAATTTTTTACTTAAGGTAGTGCCTGACCTTTTAAAAGAGAGTAATCCCGTTGATTGGAACTCAAAAATCCGACCTAATGAATTGTGTTTAGTTTTAAAACAAGTAACATCAAACGACGTCATACTGTTATCAAAAAAAATTAAAAATAAACATAGCGCTGGAGATCACGAAATTCCCACAAGCATAGTTGTTAAACTGAAATGAGATATGAGATGGATCCATGCGGTCTAAAGTCCGTCGGGTCTAATCTGAGGTATTCGGCTTCGCTCGGTGGGGCAGGCCAATGAGATGACCCGAACAGAATAAACTGGAGATCATTGGTGAATGAACAGGGTATTATTGACGTGCAGGGATTTTTTGTATGCAGGAACACGCTGACGTTCTCAGGTATCCATAAAAACCAATGACGTACGGAAGTGGACAGCGCACGACAATTCAAATTTATTAAACAAGCCAATAAAATTAATAATAATACAAATAATGTGTTAATAATGGTTTTATGTACCATTTAGAATTGATTTCTGTAGTGTTTTAAAATAAGTAAATACTTTTTCGCTACTAACTAACCTGAACTAACCCAAACCCGTCAGATACGAAAGGCGCTGTCCCATTCTCTATATGTCTATGGTTATACCCGACCGAGGAATTTTGAAAATGTACGAAATGTATGGCCTTATTGAAACATTAATTGAATGGTCCTTTCAATTAAAAGCAGTTCCTCAGTATACTTACACGGAAGCAGCTATTTGTAACTAATTTAAAAAAATTTTGAAGGTTATGTTAAAGAAGCCTATTTTTTTGTTTAAGCCGATTGCTGAAATTGACTCTGGTCGTCAGGAATGCCTTTTTAAGAACATTCTACTCCTGTTTGATGGGTCTACCATGTCGGTAGACCGTTTCAACGCTGAAAAAAGTTCATTTGAAATTCCGGTTTTCTAATGACTTTTTATTGACATGTTGAACCTTTCAGATTTACGTTACTTGAAATTACCTTAGTCTTATTGGCTATAAGGTTTCCAAAGCATAAAAATAGTATCGCAAAAGTGTAAAAAAATATTAGTGGGTACTTAACACATTGGGAAAAATAAATAAAACAAAAACATTGTTTTAACAGAAAATATAATTAAATTTACCAACAGGGGCATGTGCTTAACTATGCACAGAAAAAAAAGGAAAAAAACAAATTACCATGCATACCTATAATTAGAGAAAAAAAGCCTTAAAAAAGAAATATACTTATTAGGGAAAATGTAATAAATAACCTACTTTAATTAATGCTAAAATTGCTAGACCGAACAATGTCATGTACAATAACATTAGTAATACAATAATACAAACACTCACAGCAAATTATTAAAATTATATTAGTACCCTCACTGTATATTCAATTAACAAAAATATATTCCAAAGGTGCACTCAATACAATTAGCCACTGACCAATAATTAAGGATCAAGTGGATTGGATCAAAATAGGGTCAAGAGGTCATGAATTATCCTGTCATATGTCACCCATTATTGAGCTACAATCCATAGACAAGGGAGATGCGCTTCTACAATCTTCAAAAGAAAAGCCATAATTTGGCAAGCTGTAGCTCAGTAATAAGAGGACAGCGGACAAAATATGTCATGTCCTTGTGACCCTATATTTTCATCCAATCTACACGCTCTTTAATTATTGGCCATTACCTCTTAGGATATCATGTAGATAAGTAATAAACTTAATATTAATAGTTGTTATAATTCTGTAAAAAAAAATAGCACAACCGTTACGAATTGAAAAGAAAGAGTCACTGGGTTGATGTTCGGGCAGCTAGGAATCTGCAAGAAGTGTGGTCGCCTTGAAACAGCCCTAAAAGTACCTTCAATGAACTTTAACTGTGACTTCCAAATGATGAAATTAATGAATAAAATTCCAGTTCTTCATGCCCAATCTTCACCAGTATTTATACAGAACCTGAAAAATTAAACAATCCATTAGGACTTGATGATACCTATCCTATTTCATTGGCACAATTGGAATGTTATCGAGGCCACTCACCTGATTACTGAATATAAAGTTGCTTCCAAATTCTCTAAATTTGCAAGGATATTTGATATTGTTGCCTGGCTCCACATACATTTTTGCATTCTCTGAGTTTCTAAAACAAAAAAATTATTTTAGTTCCACTGAGAAAAGTTTTTAATGAAAAAAAACTTTACTGCAAGTAGGTATTTTCTCGGGTATTTTAAAACGATTTTTTACCTTTTGTAGCAGTCCACTTGATAATATTTTTTAAAGGGCTCCTCTCTTTGACACAGTTTTATATTCAGCTGCCCCAGTATTCTTTTTTGTCTTCTCTGGGATCGTTGTGCGACAAACATTCAGGACTGCAAATCTTTATTTTTGCTTTTGCCGCACATCCAAGTCTGATTCTGTAAAGTTCTTTCGTTTTCTCTAACATCCATTACGTACACTAACTTTTAAAAACTTAACAATAATAAATAACCAAATTAAAACTGTATAATTTTAATGTATAGTTCCTACTAAAAATCCCAAAACACAATACCCGAGTCAAGATAGTTCAAATTTTGGGTAAACCTAGACAAAAATAATATAAAGCTAATTTTTGGTACATATCATAATTGAGGGCTAAATAGTAATATACTAAAAGTCCTGGAGAATCCTCCTTCCGCAACCCCCTTTTTTCGCCCCCCAAACCCACCCCTTTTAATATTTTGGTGATTTTTTCGAAAACTATCCACTTTAAGAAAAAATGTCAAGTAATCATTTTTGAAGCTGAGAAAATTTCCTTTCCAGCGACGTATTGTGAGTGCATATAGTACCACGTGGTACACACCAGTGGTGTATCAAAAGAAAGTCCGCCCACGAGATTAACTGAAATTTTTTGAAGGACACGTCGAATTTACTTCAATGCTCGGAAATTTTAACCAAAAACTATAAGCTTGGCGAAAAATATCGTTACCTATTTTTTTTAAAGGTGATAAAATTGCAAATCCATTGATGTATCGAGCAACCCCCCAGAACCAAAAATGTTGAAACTGGTGTTTAATTTATTTTTTATTTAGTTTCAAAACAACATTTTAAACATCTTTCTCAAGAGTCGTAGAATCTTCTGTAACGGTTTTCACAATATTATTGCATGTTCCGCCATTGCAAGGGGAACAAAAGGTGCTACACTTTTGGCCTGAGTGTCTACATGAGCATCTACCAGCACAATTGGTTTTGCAGTGGCAGTAAACCAGAGAGAGAAGTGATTCGGGTGCGGGAGGTAGCTCAGTTTTGACACACAACAATTGGCCTTCGACTAACATCCAGCCCCATTCAGTAGGCGGTAACCGGTTTCCCAGCCCACATTTTTCATTTCTGTATTACCGATTTTAATGTCTCTTGCTATAACATTTTTCAATGCAGGTGTCTTTGGTGCTTTGTACCAACTGATCGAAATGGCATCTTTCTCTGCCGCTGCTGTAGAAGAAACAATGTCAATTTGGCGAGCAATCGATTTGGGTGTTGCAGGAGGAGAAGGAGTAGTCAATCGAATACCTCCCAAACTGTGAAATGTGCCATGGCCAGTAAGAGTTTTAATATTAAAATCTGCGTTATCAAAGCAGTACTGGACAAGACTATTTTCGCTGGCAACCGTCTCGTCATTGTCTTTTATTATGCAGTTTTCATATCGATATGTTTTGTTGTAGGTCACCGAAAAACCCCAATTGTTTAGGAAGTCCACGATCTGCCTGGAGCCAAATTCTCTATGGACATATACACCAATACCAAGTAAAATTGGAGATATGAATGACCTTGGTCGACATGCGCTTATTATTGCCTGACCTATAGCTGCCTTTTTCGTATCCTAGCGTTCATTTTTTACATTTTTTAATTTCATAATTGTTTCCAGTAGCGTGTCTAAACTTTTGGGAATATTGCATAAAACTGAGGATTTTTCTGCGGGTGGATAAACGCTGCAATCATATACGGCAGCACGTATATCTTCTCTTATGATTTCTGCAGCTTTCTGAACTACCCTCAACCTTTCATCTTGCTCACTGTTTTCTAGTTTCTCAGTATACCAAGATTTAAACAATATTGAATCTACATTATCTTTGAAATTTAAAATTGTTATTTTTCCTGTAATTTCGGTGACACATATTCGTTGTCCAAAGTAATCCACCAACTTCCTTAGAAACTGTTTTCGAGAGTAGGGGTCGCAATCCATGTCTTTAAATACTGTTTCCATTTCCAGCTCTAAGTCGTTTATGGAAAACTGGCACTCATCAGAATTTTTAACAGACTCACAAACTTTCAAGAACGCCTCATGCCTCTGGTTATCGTTCGGTCGACCTCGCGAATCTCCAAGTTTTTCCAGATTTCCTCCCGAAGAGAATAGGAGACGGCAGTCCTTGTGATATTTGGCTTCAGCCGCAACCAGATCTCCGCAAGTTCCGACGCGAATCAGAACTTCTTCACCCCACTTGTCCGGTCTGGCGACAGCTTCCGACATAATTTTTTCTTTAATGAAATAGTAGACGCCGGCTTACCGCAAAATAAGCAAACCTCTTTCATGTTATAATCCGGAATTTCAGAACGGAAGGTGGGTGCTGCAGTAGAGCATGATTGCTGGGACGGTTCAGCTTTTTCATTTTGTTCTTGAATATGTTTGAAAATTGTGCCGTTTCTCGTGTAGGATTTTCTAAAAACAGAAACAATCATCAATTATCAAATTTTTACCTTCCTAGCCCGCAATGGCGTATAAATATTCAAAATTCGTCACCTGCAATCTTGATGCACTTCGATTGATTTCACGTTCTTAAAAATGTCACGTAAACCATCACAACGCTTTTCACTAGCAGTCAGTAATGTTTTTAGTCCTTTTTCACCAACTTTAGTAATAACACGCTCACTTAGTGGCAGTTTACACAAAACACATTTCTCCATCTTCAATTAAACAATAGAAAAAAATACCAGCACAGAAATATCGGAATACTAGATCTTTCAAAGAATGCCGCCGCAGAAATGACACATTACGCAATAGACAAATAATAACTAGCAAAACCGGTTTATTCGACCTTGAAATATTAATGCAAGCTCGACCAATAGGGTCACGCCGCGCGGGGAGCTACGCGCACCTTTTATTTGGCAAATTGATAATCTTGGGGCAGACTTAGAAATTCTGTATTATAGGAGTTAATAGGGGTCAGAGTGACCTTTAGCATTTTGCTAAGCACACATTGTATACGTAGAAAATTAAATATAAGACCCAAAAAGGTTTTATATTGGTAGTAAAAATTAATTTGCTCCAGATTTACGTAAAGTCTCGGATAAACTTTTAATTTTTTTTACCTGAAGTATATTCGATGAACATCTAAAAGATGCGCAAGTAGACCACCTTTTAATGGTTGTTTAGAAAAAAATGTGTTTCTTCTAAAAAAATGATGCTTAGATCAAAAAAACTGAGAATACATAGCAAAAAGTATATTTTTTAAAAGTAACCTTTCATTTGATACGCCACTGGTGGGTGCCATGTGCTACTTGATATAGATTGCGATACGACATTGGAAGGGGAATTTTATCAGCTTCAAAAATGCTTACTTGACATTTTTCCGTAAAGTTGATAGTTTTCAAAAAAATCACCAAAATATTAAAAGGGGGGGGGGGGGGTTGGGGGGTGAAAAAAGGGGGTTGCGGAAGGAAAATTCTCCAGGACTTTTAGTATATTGCAATTTAGCCCTCAGGCATGATCTCTACCAAAAATCAGCTTTATATTATTTTTGTCTAGGTCAAATGCTATCTTGACTCGGGTACAATATAAGAAGTTAGGTTAGCAACGCTTAGCTGTCCCGAATAGTTTTTTCTTAAAGACAACGGACCACGCCACAAATGGAGGAAAAAAGATCGCATGCGTGTCCTGTCTTTGTTTGCCGGCTTCCCGCGGTCTGCCATCACGATTTCCGATTACACCCGAAGAGACGTTCGTGCGGTAGGCCTTTTCAAATTTAGTCCTCGTGTGGCGATCCCCATCTCGAGACATCACGATTTCCGATTACACCCGAAGAGACGTTCGTGCGGTAGGCCTTTTCAAATTTAGACCTCGTGTGGCTATCCCGTTACTAAGCATTCCCTATGAGTATTCCGGTGATTGTCGATGTGCTTTGCTTTTTAATAAATAACTCGTTAAAAGAAGGCATTTTCCCTGATCACTTAACACTAGCTTTAATCAAGCCGCTGTATAAAGACAAAGGGGATACTGAGGATATGAATAATTATAGGCCTATAAGCTTACTTTCCGGGTTTTCAAAACTATTTGGGCTTGTAATGTGCGACCAGTTGATGACGTTCATGAAGGAGTGTGCAGTAGTGTGCACTATTCTCAGAAAATCAACATGCATATCGGGAAGGGAGTTCTACTCAAACTGCTGTCTTTTAGTTTACGCAACGAATATTAGATATATTAGAGAATGGAGAAATGGCTCTGGGTATATTTTTAGACTTGTCAAAAGCGTACGATTGTTTAAATAGGTCACTGCTTCTTAAAAAATTGCATTTGTATGGAATCAGGAAAAATGCCTTAAAATGGTTTACATCTTATCTAACTGACAGAACACAAAGAGTTGCGTAGAGGGTGAAAATACTTATTGTAAATCAGATATATTACCTAACAATTTAGGAATCCCTCAGGGCAGTATTTTAGGGCACATTTTGTTTATTATTTTTGTCAATGATCTAAATTTCGAAGTAAATCCTAAATCCGGTTTAACATCATACGCCGATGACACAAATCTGTTAGTGGGAGCATGTCAGATTCCTGCCCTAATTGAATCTGGTAATCATGTGTTTAATATAACTAAACAGTGGTTTGACATGAATAGGTTAATAGTTAATGAAGACAAAACAAACATTGTAATTTTTAGAACAAACAAAACAAAAATATTACACCTGAAGAAATTTCCATTAATAATAAACAATTAAACGTTCAAAAAACAACAAAATTTTTAGGGATTCACATTAATGAGTTTTTGGATTGGACAGATCATATACAAAATCTAAGTGCGAGATTAAATAAAATATGTTATTGTTTTCGTATTGTTTTAAAATATTTGAATGAAAATGCCAGAAGGACTTTGTATTTTGCAAATTTTGAGGCTGTGTTGAGATTTGGCATTATTTTTTGGGCAACTAATTCAAAAATTCAAAACACCTTTATTATACAGAAGCGAGTAATTAGAATTATGTATAAAAAGTCATATTTGCAGACGTGCAGAGGAGTTTTTAGAAGCAAAAATATAATGACTGTGACGGCTTTGTATATATTTGACTCGGTAATATTTTTTTATAAGAATAGAGATAGGTTTAACACCAATATACAGCTTTAACACAACACTCGTTCATATGACATTATCTACCCTGTACATCGATTAACTTTGCTTGAGAAGAGCGCTTACTACATGTGTATTAAGTTCTTTAATAAGTTACCTCTTAATATAAAACAAGCAATCAATGAGAGGATGTTTAAAAAAAAGTTGAAACAATTACTTATAGAATTGGAACCTTACAGTGTTGATGACTACTTATGATAAGGGCTGTGCGTCCTTTCAGCGATAGTAAGGGGTCGCACCACTCTTCGTGTTCGCGTTATATATAATTTATACCACCTTTCTTTGATTTTAACAACTTTTATTTTTTCTCTTATTTACAAGTCATATTTTTAAAGTGAAAAAGTCTCTACTGTCAGTGTTGGTCGTTGCTAGGTAATAATTACTATCCTTTAGTATACGGAGTCGTAACATACCGCCGCGCTTGAAAGGCTCAGCTTTCAAAGAGAAAAGAAAACCAAATTAATTCGAGACTAACTTTAACAAATTTTAACTAATACTGCTTGAGTAATCAATCATCGTCTAATGGTAACAAACATAGTCTAGTTAAAGCTCGCTTAAACACGCCGCCTTTGGTTTGAACGCTAGCAACGCGCACTATATTGTCAGTTCCAGGATACACCTTTAGAATTCGTCCAAGTGGCCAATATAGAGCTGGCACGTTATTTTCTTTGATAAGAACCATAGAATCTGTCTTCATTTCAGGATACTTGTTGAATTGCCATTTGGTACGCTGTTGTAAGATATGCAGATATTCTTTCACCCAAAGGGCCCAAAAATGCTGGAACATTTGTTGAGTAAGCTGATATCGCTTGACATAATTTGTTTTAGATGGAGTTAGATCTCGTTGTGGTACGGCTGTCAGAGGGCGACCAATTAACAAATGTCCTGGTGTCAATGCTTCAAAGTCATTAGGATCGGATGACATCGGGATTATAGGACGGGAATTAAGAACCGCCTCCACTTGTGTTAAAAGAGAATAAAACTCTTCGTAAGTTAAAGGAGTTTCATTTACTATACGTTTTAAATGGTGCTTACAGGATTTAACTGCGGCTTCCCAAAGTCCTCCAAAATGGGGCGACCGAGCGGGAATAAAATGCCATTCAATTTTACAATTATTTAAATAGCTCTGAAAAATTTCGTTACCGACTAAGTTTTCGATAGCTGTTGTGTAGTGGATCCAAACAGATCGCGTTACTTTTGTAATAAATTAAAAACTCTGTATAAGTGTAATCATTTTATTTAGTTTAATAAAATGGTGGGCGAGTGTTTGCCTCTTCCGACGCGTTGTGTATGAAGGTTTTAAAAACATAAAACATAATCTTATTCTCTGCCTAAAATTTAACTCCAACTGTTTTCCACTTCAAAAAAAGGTCTCGGGTCACACGCTTATCGCGTCTAAAGTGTCACTGTTAATGTCTTTCAATAACTCGACCCTGTGGGTTCTTTACGTAATAATTTTTAAGTGACAAAATATAATCACCTAATAAATACAAAACTGTACATCCCGCCCACCTTGAAAGAGTAATTTCAATGATATAGGTTACAAGATGTATACCAACATACAAATATAAAATTAATGTATAAAGAAAATGTAAACATAAAGTAAAAAATAAAATAGAGTCCTTTAGTCCATCTCAATCGGTAAAACACTTATTTTAGTAACCGCACGTTTAAAAACTCCCGTCTTAGTTTTTACGGACACTACGCGGATGACATTGTCTTTTCCGGGATGAAGTTTAATGATTCTGCCTAATGACCATTGCTGAGGGGGAAGGTTTTCCTCACGTAAAAGCACTAGGGATCTGATCTTGATAGGTGGCCCCTTGTTGCGTCCACACTTTGCTCTTGACTGCAAAGATGTTAAGTATTCGGATGACCATCGTCTCCAGAAATGCTGAACTAATTGCTGAAGACGTTCGTACAGAACCAATCTGTTAGTAGGTACCTCGGTGACATCTCGCTGTGGAATGGAGGTAAGTAGGTCGCCAATTAGGAAATGGCTAGGGGTTAGGACATGAAGATCATCGGGATCATTGGATAATGGGGTCAGAGGTCGAGAATTTAAAATAGCCTCTACCTGACACAATACTGTATAAAGAGATTCATAAGATAAGTAAGCCTCTTTTAAGACTCTGGTTAAGTGAAATTTGGTAGACTTTACCGCAGCCTCCCAAAGACCTCCAAATGAAGGTGATCGTGGTGGTATAAAATGCCACTTAATATCGTTTTCGAGTAGAAATGTTGATATTTTATGACCCTTTGAAACGTCCTGTAAGAATTTACTAAGTTTTTGTAGTGCAAAGTTAGCTCCTACAAAATTTTTTCCGTTATCAGAGTAAATATTTTTGCATAGTCCTCTTCGAGAGACAAATCGCTTTAATGCATTTAAAAATGAATCGGTACTTAGATCTCCAACGAGCTCAATATGAATAGCTCGTGTAACAAAACAAATGAAAATACAAATGTAAGCCTTTATTATCTTGCGAGAACGTAGTTTACCATCCTTTATCATTATAGGACCAGCAAAATCGCAGCCTACAGTTAAAAATGGACGTGAAGGCATTAGTCTTGATTGAGGAAGATCACCCATCATCGGAGTGCTCACATAAGGTTTAGATTTGAAACAAACAAGACATTGATTGATAGCACGCTTTACTGCATTTTTGCCATGAATAATCCAATATTTATTTCGCAAAATTACCAAAAGAGCTTGAGTTGCTGCATGTAAGTTTCGTTTGTGCTCATGCTCAATTAGAAGTCTAGTAAAATCATGTTAAGGAGGTGATAAAATTGGATGTTTCATATCAGGAGTCAAGGTCGAGTGTCGAATTCTTCCACCCACGCGTAATATACCCTGCTCGTCAATAAATGGATTCAATGAAAACAGTTTACTGTCCCTAGAAATTTGTTTGTGTTTCCGCAAATCGTTAATTTCTTTTGAATATTCATAATATTGAACCATTTTTATTAAAGTGTTTAATGATTGATCTAACTCATTTTGAGATATTTCCGCAAAAATTCTGCTGGTTTTATGTTTTGTTTTAATATTTAGCATAAATCTTAATATATATGCAAAAATTCGAAGCAGTTTATTGAAATTTGAATATCTTCTAAAAATATCCTGATCCTGATAAGTTGTGTTAGTCATAAACGATAGTTGAATTGTCCGTTTTCTGTCCGGTATGTTGTCAATATTAATTTGATCTAAAACGGGCCAGAAGTTTTCATGTTTTGTCAGAAATTCTGGTCCGTGCCACCACAAGTGACAATCAAGTAATTGTTGCGGATTTAATCCGCGGGAAAGTACGTCTGCTGAATTTTCTTTGGAGCCAACGTGTCTCCATTGGAATTTGTCAGTCAATTCATGTATTTGTGTTACCCTGTTAGCTACAAAGGTATTCCAGTTACTCGGTTCACCCGCGATCCACGACAGTGAAATAGTGGAATCGCACCAAAAAAATTTATTTTTTATGTCAATTTCGAGAGACCTTTCTACATTTTTTGCCAAGCACGCTAAAAGTAGAGCCCCACAAAGTTCCAACCGAGGCAATGAGATTGTTTTTAAAGGAGCAACTCGACCTTTAGCGCATAATAACTTTGAATGACGTAACCCGTTAATATCTGTCGTAACTAAATATATACAAGAACCGTACGCGGCTTCGCTTGCGTCGCAAAAACCATGCAATTCTATAGTTATATAATTTGGAGTGACTACTTGACGCGGTATTTTTATTTTGTCAAGGATTGGTAGTTGTTCAAAAAATGAAGTCCAAAGCGTATAAATATCTAAGGGCACCGATTCGTCCCAGCCTAACTTACACTGCCAAAGACGTTGCATAATTATTTTTGCACGTACAGTAATCGGGCCTGCCAGACCTAAAGGGTCAAATATTTTTGCGATAACCGATAAAATCTGACGTTTTGTTACCGTTGCGTAGTTCTCAAAGTTAATTGAATAACCTAAAGTATCTTTATTTGGTTGCCAAAATAATCCAAGTGTTTTGCGAGTTTTATCTTCAGATAAATCATAATTTTCTAACTGACCCTGATCGCAATCAGCTAACACTTCCGGCTTGTTCGAATAAAATTTTCGTAATGGAAAGCATGCACCATTTAGAATCTGAATTATTTGGTTTTTTAATGTGATAGCATTTTTAACAGAGTCGGATCCAGTTAGCAAATCATCAACATAAAAACAATTCAAAATTGCGTTACTAGCATTCTGCAAATTTTTAGCGTTATCAATAGCGGCTTGATTTAAAGATCTAATCGCTAAAAATGAAGCAGGTGCAGTTCCATATGTTACAGTGTTTAAAGTATAAAACTTAAGATCCTCATTTGGACTTGAACGCCATACAATACGCTGCAAATGTCGATCACATTCCCTTAATTGGACCTGTCGATACATTTTTTCAATGTCCCCGGTAAAAACTACATTATGAAGTCTAAAGTTTAAAATAATAGTTAATAAATCTGGTTGTACGACAGGACCCGTCATTAGGATGTCGTTTAAAGACACTCCGCTATCGCTTTTTGCCGAAGCATCATACACGACGCGTAATTTTGTTGTAGTACTGTCAACCTTGACAACACCGTGATGTGGTAAGTAATATGTCGTGTCAATCGTGTCTATATTCGAACTGATTTGTGACATATGTCCCAATTTTTCATATTCCGACATAAAATTAATATAATCGCGTTTTAAATTTTCGTCCCTTTGTAATCTTCTTTCGAGACTGTAAAATCGATTGATAGCTGCATTTTTCGAATCACCCAATTCGAAAGAATTATTTGATAAGGGTAAACTTACTTCAAAACGACCTTGCGATACGCGTCTATAGTTTTCAGTGAAATGTTTTTCGCATGCCAAATCTTGTGGTAAAATGTCCCGTTTTTTAGTGTCGCAATTTTCTACAGTCCAAAATTTTTCGATTTGCCTATGCAACTCATTATTTGTTATTGAAAGGTTACAAATGGTGGAGTCATTATTTTTATATGATGCATTGTAATCAAAAAATAAGGTTCCTGCAAAAATCCAACCCAGTTTAGTTTTGTTTAAGATTAGTTTGCCTTTGCCCAATTTAATTTGTCCTACACATAGTATGTCATAGAATATGTTTACTCCTAACAAAACATCTACAGGGCGCGACAAATTAAAATTTTTATCGGCAAATTCAATATTGTTTGGTAGGTCTATGTTAGACAAGTCAAAAGAGGTTTGCGGAAGATTTTCGGTAATTTTGTTTACAATTAAAAATGAATCTTTCATTTGATATTTTTCGCTGACAGAATAAAATGTGGCGTCAACCTTTTTTGAAATTTTGCTAAGAGAGTTATTTATCCCAGCCACGGGAATACTAAAATTTTTAGTTTTTAGATTGAGTTGCCTAGCCAATGAATCGGTAATAAAATTACTTTGAGATGCACTGTCTAGAATGGCCCTAGCTTCTATTATTTTTCCATTGCAATCTAAAATTTTAATCATGGCTGTTGCCAAAAGTATTTGTTTGTTGTTTCCAGTCGATAAACAATGCATTGTTATGTTTTGATTAGAAAAATCTTGGATCTTGGAAGTTGAGGCATCATTTGAGGTTTGTTTATTTTCTCGACTAATTTCCGTTGAGAGTAAAGTTTGAGTATTATGGGTACTTTGTGACCCGCCATGGGATTTGTTATTATTGTCGCGATCGACAGTGTTTGGATTATTAACAGAGCTATTGACGCCGACAACGTTACCGCTGTTATTAAAGAATAAATGTAATAATGAATTATGTTTTCGACCGCAGTTTTTACAGCCTGCTGAATTGCAGGAATTGTGATCATGAAAAGGTCTTAGACAGTTGATGCACAGTTTATGTTTTTCAATTTCTGTGTAAAGATCCCTTTTCGGCATTGTATGTATTTTTTCGCATTGAAAGTTTAAATGATTTTTATGACAAAAGGCACAAGAAATCTTTCCTGTCGTCACGTGTGTTAGAATTTTGTTGTGTTGTTGTCCTCTGTCTGTCTTATTTTTGCTTTCCAGGGTTTCTAAGAAATTGCAACGCTTGGTTAGAAATTCCGTTAGTTGAGAAACCGTAGGAAAGTCAATTCCTTGTTTATTTAAATGTTCCTCCCATTCCCGTTTAGTTACAATGTCAAGTTTGTTACCCAATATGTATATGAGAAGTGTATCCCACATATCTATGGGCTGCCCAAGTGCCTTTAACGCACGTAAATTTTTGTTGAAATTATCCAATAAATTTCTTAGTTGAGAATGTGACTCGTTTTTCATTGTGAAACCATCCAAAATATGTTTTAAATGAGTGTGTACAATCAATCTCTTGTTTTCAAACCTATCCCTTAACATATCCCAAGCAATTTGATAGTTTTGATTTGAAATTTCAAGTGACTGAATTAAATGAGCAGCTTCGCCTTTCAGGCATGATTTTAAGTACCAGAATTTTTGTACATCATTTAACTGCGCGTTTGAATGTACTAAATAATTAAAAATGTCATAGAATGTCATCCATTGACTGTAGGCCCCATAAAATTCTGGTAAGCTAATCGGTGGTAATCTTACCGGACCTTGTAAATTAACATTTGTATTTCCAATTGCATTATTAACACTAAAAATGCTTGCACCAGGATTTGGTGGTGTATCTTGCGTTTTTAAAAAATCTGAAAGCATTTTCTTGGCTTGACCGATAGCCTTAAAGAATTTTGATTCGAAATCATCTCGCTCGGCGTCCTGAGAAATATTTCCCGATAAGTATTCAATTTCGGTTTGGATGTCATTAAATTGATCCAAAAGAAACGTTGTTCTCTCTACGCGAGCACTAACTTCTTCATAATTTCCCGAAAAAGATTCAAAATTATCTAGGTATGTAATAAATCTAGTTAATTGGGATTTGACTTGTCCCCGTTTTAACTTTAATTTGGCTAACATATCAGCTAAATCGAGTGCATTGTTAGTATTTTCAGAAGCCATATTTTTTTTTTAAATCTCTAAACACACTAAAGTATCAGATAATGCAATTGAATATGTAAAGGAAATGGTAAAAAGGAATATTGACGACTTACCAATCGACGCTATTTTCCTTGGTTGTGGTTTTCTTTCAGCTGTGTTGCCAAACAAACTGTTGTAGGTATTTGGTTTTCCGACTGTGTTGCCGAAAAGTCCCTTTGACGACCGTTTTGTCGCACTTGTATATTAGCTTTCCCGGTTGTGTTGCCGAACAAAGCCGTTTTTACCGACCGTTTTGCCGATTTAACTATCCAGGCTCGAAGGACCAATGTTGTGTAGTGGATCCAAACAGATCGCGTTACTTTTGTAATAAATTAAAAACTCTGTATAAGTGTAATCATTTTATTTAGTTTAATAAAATGGTGGGCGAGTGTTTGCCTCTTCCGACGCGTTGTCTATTAAGGTTTTAAAAACATAAAACATAATCTTATTCTCTGCCTAAAAACTAACTCCAACTGTTTTCCACTTCAAAAAAAGGTCTCGGGTCACACGCTTATCGCGTCTAAAGTGTCACTGTTAATGTCTTTCAATAACTCGACCCTGTGGGTTCTTTACGTAATAATTTTTAAGTGACAAAATATAATCACCTAATAAATACAAAACTGTACAATAGCTTTCAGCTCATTGTTAGCACCAACAAAGCTTGTTCCGTTATCGGAATATAAAGCACAGCAAAGACCACGTCTCGAGACAAATCGTTTTAGCATATTTAAAAAACCTTCAATGGTTAGGTCCGAAATTAACTCCAGATGCACCGCTTTAGTTGCCAGACATACAAAAATACAGAAATATGCTTTAATATATTTTTTATTTCTTATCTTACCTTCCTTCAGTGGAAAAGGACCAGCAAAATCGACAGCTCATTTAAGAAAGGGACTCGAAGGAGTTACTCGGTCACTACGAAGCTGTCCCATTTTAGGGTAAACATTAGACGGTTTTGCCCTAAAACATTTGACGCATTTGCGAATACAGGACTTCACTGCGGTCTTACCATTAATGGGCCAAAAATTTTGTCGAACGTGAGATAAAGTAGTTTGTAAACCAGCATGCAAAGATCGCGTGTGTTCGTGCATAATTAATAAACGCGTCAGTGGGTGTTTTCCCGGTAAAATTATTGGGTGCTTTTGCTCATATGGTAAATCTGCGTTTTGCAATCTACCGCCAACTCGCAATAAACCATCACTGTCTAGAAAAGGAGTCAATGATTTTAAACTGCTTTTTGAATTAACCCTCTTATTTTGATTAAGAGAATGCAAATCATGGGAAAAATGCTCACCTTGTACCATTTTTATTAAAGTGACATTACTGTGGTTACTCTCAAAATTATTTAATAGTCCAAATTGTCTCCCTTCAAATAGGAAGTTTCGCGTTATTTATGAATCTTAAACAGTAAGCTATTACACGCACTAAAGTGTTATAGCTAGAAAATCGCTTAAATAAATTATTATCGAACTGTTCGACGGCCTTACCGCACAAAAATGATGTAACTGAAAGTTTATATTCAGGATTTTCCTTTGGATTTCGAGAAAAATTTACTATATTAGAATCTTGGGGCCAATAGTTTAAATTTAGTTTTAGGAATGGAGGCCCGTGCCACCATAAATTTGCATTCATGAGGTCGACCAGATTCGAACCGCGTGAGATGATATCCGCGGGGTTATTTGAACTTGAAATGTAGTGCCAATCTTTAACGCACGTTAACTCATGGATTTCCGCTACTCGGTTTGAAACAAACGTTTTCCACATTCGTGATTCGCCAGCTATCCAAGATAACACTATCGTTGAATCTGTATATAAAAATACATTATCTATTTTTAAATCCAATGTCTTTAAACATTTATTAAGCAATCGAGATAATAATAGAGCTCCGCAGAGTTCCAAACGCGGCAACGTTATAGATTTTAACGGAGCGACGCGAGATTTAGCACAAAGCAAATGACATTCAACATGGCCTTGTTCATTTTCCGATCTTATAGATATATTGCGCAAGCATAAGCTCTTTCACTCGCGTCAGAAAATCCGTGTATAGAAATTAGTTGAGATTTTTTGACAAGTGTATGTCTTGGTATTTGTATTAAATGTATTTGGGATACTTGCGCCCTAAAATCAAACCATTGCTGATATATAAGTTGCCACAAAGCTTGAATTAAGAATTTAAATCGTATTATAATTGGACCTAAAAGTCCCAGCGGATCGAAAACCTTTGCCACAAATGACAAGATTGTTCTTTTTGATACTTGCGTAGTACTTAAACAAAATTCATCAGTTCATCACACTTATATTGAAAAACGTCTAATGAAGGTATCCAACGCACGCCTAAAGTTTTAGTTGATGAATCGTCCGTTATAACGTACTGAGACTCGGGAGATTTGCTAATACTTTCCAAAATGTCTTTATCATTTGACTGAAATTTTCGAATTTCAAGGCCATAGTCTGCCAGAAGTTTAGAAAGATTTTCGCGTATGTTATTTAATGTTTGGCTATCTGAAGAGCCCGTTAAAACATCATCCATATACATGTCTTTCATAATAACGTCACATTCGACTGGAAACTTGTCAATATTTTCAATAGCAATTTGTTTTAAACACCGTGTTGCTAAAAACGATGCTGGCTTTGTACCGTAAGTTAAAGTTTTTAAATTAAAATGCTTTACTTTTTCTTTCGCGCTTTCACGCCACACTATTCGTTGAAGATTCTGATGTTCGGAATGTATTATGATCTGACGGTACATTTTTGTTAAATCTTCTATAAGTACGAAATCGTGCTTTTGAAAACGTATTAAAATTGAAAATAAATCCCCTTATATCACAGGGCCATCCATTAAAACATCGCTCAGTGATAGATTTGTTGATGACTTGGCGGAAGCATCAAAAACAACTCTAACCTTTGTCGTGACACTGTCTGGCTTTGTCACGCTATGATGAGGTAAGTAATAACATCCCAAGTAACACAGACTTCTTTAAGCGATCTATGAGATGTTCTATTTAGATCCTTATGTGAAGTCCCAATGTGCTGTCCCAGGGATCTCTTTAGGAGTTAACTATCTGAAATTCTTGGGGACCTCTTGGAAAGATATCTTAAAGTCGTCCACTACGGAATGCTAAAAGGCAATACCTGCATAGATTTCTTTGGGATATCTTAAAGATATCCTAAAAAGAAGTACCGATGTTACTCACAATGGAATTTCCTAAAGCGCTCTCTGCGATATCTTATTGTTATTTTCCTATTCATAGAAATAATAGGACCTCTCTGGGATTACCTACGCAGGACGTTGTTGGGACCTTAGTTTTGTTCTTAATAGGTATCGTGCTCTGCTCTATGATAATTTTTGGTATATTATAACTAATAAAACTTCGCCAATAATGATAATAATAATAATCTATATATAATTTATTTCCAAAAAATATTACACCCTGTATATAGATCGAAGCGGTTCCCGGTGTATATTGCCTTATATTGATATTGTTTAACGGTACCTACGTTATTTTACAGCCTGAGTTTTTGTGTAGTTTTGTTGTTTGAATTGTATTTAAAAATATTTGTGATGTGGACAGCTTTTTATTGGGACTTTAAAAAAAACCGACAAAAATATATTACCCTATATAAATTTTTTAATTCATTTATTTCCTTCTCTATTCGTTTAAAATAGCAGTCTACAGCGATTATACCTATAGGATCGGTTGTCACATGACGGGCTCTTTGAAACATTTGTTAACCATATGTTCTTTCGAAATGGCACACAGTCAGTGTGGACAACTTATAGGTACACAGTGGCGGATCTATAATTCAATATTAGGGCGTGTTAAAGTTTGAGGCGTCTGATATCATTCCGAAAACATATTTGCTTGTTGTTGTTTTAGTTTTTTAAATAGTTCCTCCATAAGTCTCTGGCAAGGTCTTTCCATGTCCTATTCATGATTTTCATAATTTGTTGAATTATTTTTTAAATCGCGGCCATATAAATTATTTAAAATTACATCAATTGTTTTACTTATTTTTCTTCTTTGACATTGCTAATTTAAATAAATAGTTTTGTTAATATATCGTGATTCTGATGTTTAATTATTTTTTTAGCAAAACGGTAATAACCAGCACATAAAAATACAAATATTTTCCAATTTAATCCACGCCGGCGTATAGGAAAATTAGCAATAGTGCCGACTTCATATTAAACAAGGTGTAGGTATAGTACAAATTTAGATCAAAATTTTTCTTTCTAAAAATGTCTTGTGTTTTGGCTTCATTTAACTCGCATCATGTATATACAGGGTATTCCCCTTAAAATGATGGCAAGGTTTTGTTTTCGTTATTACTGAATTTATTTTTTATTCCATATTAGTATGTTCACGTATGACGCTAGGGCGCACTTTCCCAACGCTTAAAATTTCAGTTCATTGGCGATAGTTGAAAAGAAGAATTTAGAGAAGAATAGTTATCTCTTTTGACATATATATTGTTGAAATCTTTAGATAATATGTCGTTAATTATTTTTTTGTTTTCAGCAATATTGCTTTTATTATTATTTATTTTATATATAGCTATTACAGAATTATTGGTCATATTATATAAGATTCCATTTTTTGGTTACGTATATATGAAAATCCTTTTTTGTAAAAAAATGTAAGGGAAGCGGGAGCACGTATACCTATATGGAAGAAATATTTAAAACATGTTTTAATTGTTGAGATTGCACGTCTATGGATTGGTCGAGTATTTTTTGGGGTTTTTAGGTAATAATAATTTACGATCGGAAAGATCTTCGGCACTAATAAACATAAAAAAAACTCTCAATTATGAAGTTGGGGAGGACTTTCTACTTACTTCAATTATTTCAAGCTTATACTTGGTGTAGTGCGAAGTGTTTCATACTATTTTTTTGAATTTTTGTAATTTAGTGCTTTATAACTTTTTTAATTTTGTGATTTGTGTAAAGTGCCCAGCTTCAAACAGAAGGTATAGTATTTTTATTTTTTCATCCTCGACTAAAAAAGTAGGTACCATCGTGCCGAGAAAAAACTGGTACACCGAAAATTTCCTGTTTTCTCCTAGACTATTAGAAAAAATGTAATAAAGTCTGATACCAGTAAAACTTCATATGAAATTTGATAAAGAGTATGCAAAGTCTGTTGAGAATAGGTTATCATTGTTGTTAAAAATACAAGGAGAAATCAAAATACGTATAGTTTATTGTTTCAAAATGTAACAAAAATAAAAACAAGACTTTTTTAAATATTGGATCATATCACTGTTCCTATCAATTTTAATTTCAATCATATTTAAACTTTAATATAACAAAAAATAACATGTTTTTTAATATTTGGTAGCTGCACCGTTATTATTGATTAAGGCTTGCAAACGTCGTGGCATACTTAACACTAGGTTTCTCGTATACTCTTGCGTTATTTCATCCCATGCTTCCATAATCCTTTGGCGCAATTCAACTTGGGTTCTAGGCTGGAAGTTATGTTTATACATAAATTTTGCCACTCTTCTAAGGCCAAGGCAGAACACGAATATGATTTTCTTCTAAATAATTCTGAACTATGCGGGCTTTATATATCGGAGCATTATCGTGTTGAAATATAAAATCTTGGCCATATACTGCGCCCACCGATGGTATCATAACTTGGTTTAGTATATTGCAATATATTAGTGCATTGAGCCTTTCCTGCACTATTTGACAAACTCCTGGGCCCCTTGCACTAATGCAGCCCCAAACGTTTATAGAAAAGCGTCCACTTTGATTGGTCTTATGTGTATATCTTTCATCGTATCTCGTACCAGAAGGTCTGTAAACGCAGATTTTACCATTGTTGCAGGTTTGAAAGGTTTTTTCAACGGAAAATATTACGGTTTCCCACATGTTATCTTGATTTATATATTCATGAGCAAATTCTAATCTTCTCTGCTTATTTGCTTCGGTCAAAAAAATTTTATTTGTAGCACAACAACTTTTTATATCAGAATTACGAATTCTACTACGAGCTGTATTAGCCGAACCAGGAAAATGTGTTTCTTCTTTAGCCTTTATTGCTGTTTCGAATGGATTATCTCTTAAAAAATTAATTAATCGTATATCTTGACCTAAATTCGAAATTTTGGGGCGTTTGACACGTCAGTCACAAAATTAAATCAAACTGACAATTTGATTTTTTGTATTTTGATCTACCCCGTATGGCAAAATACAAACCTTTTATTTTGTAACCTAGGTTACTTTTTAAAAATTAGATATTTTAACCTTTTCAACTCTAGACATCTTTTATAGTCGAGGAGATATGTATGTCGTTTGCCCAGTTTTTTAAATTCGCTGTACCAGTTTTTTCTCGGCACGATGGTACTTAATATGCCGAATTATAAACATTTTGTTATGTACTTTTACAGATATTGCATCACTCAAAAAAGACGTTTCATCAATTAAAAAAGATATTACGGAGGGAATGGGAGCACTTTTCCTTCTCTTAAATAATATTGAAGATGTGCTCTTCAGACTCAGCAAGTGGTAGGGAAACATTTTTCCACGGCAATGCGGCGGTGGCAATCTATGTTTCCCTTAAAGGACGAAGAAGACCTACGAAAATGCACGGAATTATTTGAAACCGGCGAGGCAAATATTCAAGAAGAATTGGTACGCATTTCATAATTATTTTCAATAAAATTTTGCAAAATGTATATATTGGGGTTAAGTGTTAGCATATTAGCTTATATTTAATTGTATGTATTTTTAGGTAACCTATCTTAAGGGAATTGGGGGATCTGGGCCCAAAGACCATCATACACGAATGTTTAAGGCCATGAGTAAGTAAAACATATTTATATGCTATACCTAATTCTTCAATTTATTGACATGTATGATTTTTTAAATTAATTTTAATGAATAGATAAAATAAATTACTGAAAGTAGATAGATAGGTAGGTACCTACTAAATACTAAAATTAGACTTTAAGATGAACGGTTCAGTTAAGATCAATTCAGTATCAAAATTTCTAGGTGTATTGTCACAGGACTGGAAAGCGACAGAAAAGGAGTTCGAAGTGTTTTCCCAGGATTGGCTCAGACACTGTACCCAACGAAAAAAAAGGGATGATTTGCAAAAATGGAACAAAAGTCCAAGTCATCCCTTAATCAAATTACAGCCTATATTATACAGTTTTTTTTCTTTAAACTTGGCATAGGCTAACTTTTTTATTTGACGATATAGACCTATAGTTGCTTAAGCAAAGTTTGAGGAATTAGTCCAACTAAGAAAAATACTATATACAGTGTGTCTACTTAGGTTGGAACCATATCGAAAACTTTTTTATTGTTGGTTTTATGAAAAAATTTTTTATTGATAAAAAGTTGTGCATGGTCCAAAACTTAAAATGCAACCATTAGATATAAATTTTTTTAAGCCGTATACGAGGTTTCTCAAAAAATATCAATTTTACTTAAGAGTTGTAATGAATATTTAATTTAATTGACGTTGGTACGCCAATTGTAATCAAACTTTGGCTCTCAAACCAGAAAAGTTGTAATGAAAATTTATTGTTGTAATTGTAATGAAAGTTTATTTAGTCGTTGAGTGCCAATTTCTTACCTTTTGTTGCTTTGCTAGCTCAGGCAGGGCGTGGTAAGTTCGAGTTTAAATTTTAACAGTCCCTTCCAGTATGAAATAAAAACACATTCAGTTCAACTTAACAATTAGTCTATTTACATAAGTATGACAAAGATTTTTGACAAAAGGAAAATTTTAAAGATAAGTAGTTTGAATGAATTAACTAATTATAGTCTATTTACATACGTATTTGTATGACAAAGATTTTTTTTGACAAAAGGAAAATTTTAAAGATAAGTAGTTTGAATGAATTAACAATTATTTTTGCAAAGGAAAAAATAAAATAATAGTTTCAATGATGATATATCCAATCAGATAAAAAAAAATTAACAAAAGTTAAATAAAGATTTTTGACAGGTTTTTGTGATTTATTTTATGGTGAATCACACACAAGGCGTCAGTTACCTTTACCCTTTTTCTTCAATGGTGGTTTTCGGATCCCTGTAGAGATATAACCAGTTTATGTCAGAGCTTCGGGTGAAGCTTAGGAATCGACTCTCTACAGGTATAGGAGAGAAGAGCTCAACAGACTTTGGGCCCCTGTCGTGACGTCACGTCAGCTGCGTTGTCCGGCTCCAAGAATGAAGTTCCGAAGTTGGGTACCGAGAAAAGACCAGGTGTTAAGACTCACCAAACAAAACCTTATACATTCCCTTGCTCTGCTTGAAAAGGAATATTTACAGAACAAAAAAAAAAGGGAATATATTTGAATTTTAATTAATTAATCAATGTAATAATAAACTGAATTGTGAAATTGCAGTGATACTCCTTTTCAACAGAACTAGGTTTAAATAAAATGATCGATAACTTGACAATGATAGTAATTTTATAAAATAGATAAAAGCTATAAGAGCATAAAATAAGGTAGTTTTCTGGTGCAAACTATTTCAACAGAACCAGGTTTAAATAAAAATAATTAATCGTAATTTTATAAAAACAGATAGTAGCTATACAATTTATAGAAACACAAAATGAAATTGTGCTCTAGGAGAAAGCCCTGCACAGAACCAGGTTTAGATAAAAATATTCAATGGTAATATTATAAAGAAAAAATTGTAGCTATACAAGCATAAAATAAAAAAAATAGGTAATGAACCTCTAATATTCAAGATAGGGGTGCCCATGTGCCTATGCACAAAATGGCGACCAGGTACAATTTATGTCCTTTAAGATAAGATAAGTAGGTAATAGTAATTTTATAAAAAAAAATATAATAGTGCTCTAGGATAAACTACTGCACAGAACCAGGTTTAGGTAAAAATAATCAATAGTAAATTGTGCTCTAGGAGACTTCTGCACAGGCAAGGCAGGTAATAAGTACTAAATTAGCAAGAGATAAATGAAAATTTAAAGAGATATGCAGTGAGATTTCATCATAGAACCCCCGAGACAAATCTTCAGATATTAACAAATCAGAAAAAACTCAGTACCCAGTGATCAATCACCAAAGATAGCGTAATGTATGATGGCAACTTAAAACTTATGCTCGGTTCTCTAAATTAGAATTATTGGTCAGAAACTACATAAGGTGGCGTAAACCGACTCTATAATCAGAGCAATTAGTCTCTTTTCCAAAATCTATAGAAAAAAAATAAAAACCAGGGCAGTGAAGTTTTTCTTTAAGTTGTCCAAAATAAGAAATAGGTAATGAACCTCTAAAATTCAAAACCAAAGATAGGGGTCCCTATGTGCCTATGCACAAAATGGCGACCAGGTAAATCTTTAAAGAGACAATTTATGTCCTTTAAAACAAGATAAGTAGGTAAAATGATTAATCAATCTTAAATTAAAAGATAATTTTAAAATAAATAAAACAACTGAGCTCGGGGTTCTATGATGAAACTCAAAAAAAAAATAAAAAATTAAGAGAGAAGAATTTTAGTACTTGCCTGTGCAAAAGCCTGAACACTAGAGTCCTCAGAAAAATTACCTTTTCGTCCTCCTGCTAAAGAAAAATCCCCTCTACATATCCCTGCGACCTCACGTGGACCAATTACAGATCACTTTATAGGTCACGCACTTCACAAAAAAGTCTACACCCTGCTCGATTCGCTCGCGGGTAAAACATCCAGTTAAATTATTAATTCATTAATCAAAAATAATCAAGACTCAATCTTCACATTAGATAGACATTTCATTAAATTAAAACAGGTTATGTACATATAAACGTGGTTATAAAACTCACTAAAGGCACGATAAACTGTATAAATTTTAACAGTGCCAAAAAAGAGACGAAAAATGCTAAACATGAATACTTTTAATGTTAGAAGGAGACAGTCATGACCCGGACTAAAAATAAGACCACCCTGGTTGACCAGTGCCATCTTAATTAAAAAGAAATAAAACCGGTACCGCCATATCTACCGTAGCCAGGTTGCAGATACCCTAGTTGAAATTCAATCCTGTATCAACAGGTGGCGATAGTATTACTGAATTTAAAATTTATATTGAGATTTAGAGGTGGTATGGTAAATGTGAATTTTACCGTAACAGAGTAAAGTACCTTTATTTTTTTACAATACAGAAGAATGTTATAAAGTAAAGTTATTTTAAATTATAAGTTATATTCAGATATGCAATTCTAGCCATTTAGCATAAAAATGAAGGTTTGGTGATTATTTACTAATCATTTCGTATTCATTATTCTGGCTTGATACAATTTATACATTTTATGCTAAATGGCTGTAATTGCATATCTGCATATAACTTACTTTTCAAAATAACTTTACTTTATAATATTCTTCTGTATTGTAAAAAATAAAGGTACTTTACTCTTGAGTAAAATTGATATTTTTTGACACACCTCGTATACGGCTTAAAAAAATTGAATTGTTGCATTTTAAGTTTTTGACCATGCACAACTTTTTATCAGCAATAATTTTTTTTTATAAAACCAACAATAAAAAAGTTTTCCATATAGTTCCAACTTAAGTAGACATACTGTATAAAAAAATAAATGAGCTGTTCCCAGATTGGGCGCTATTTGAAAAAAAAAATATTTTCTTAAATGCAAATGCCACATTTTTTGACAAATTTTCATACTTACACCTTAAGATTCTAGATACAACATAAATAATTCAAATTTCCTTTTCAAGTGACCGTTTACAAGCTATTATTGTTTAAAATTTGATTTTGGTCCCAATACAAGTGGTAAAGTAAAAAAATTCTTCATTGGAACAGTAGGCGATAAGATTTCACAAAACTCTTTAACTTTAATTAAGTATGTCATTAGCATGTCTATTTTTAACAGTTTGCGATTTATTTTGTGTTTTCATTTTACCCTTGTTTTTACAACGCTATAAAATAATTAATAATAATTAAAGAAAGCTCGATTGCTACGAGATGTCGCCACGTGTGACATCTCGCATATGTAGCTATAAAATAAGTTTATCTACGACTATTTAATAATAGAAGCATAATGTGTTTGTTAGTACATATATAATGTGGTTCATATTACCATAGTTACTCATATTCCACAGCCGTGGAATATGAGATTTCATATTCCACGGTCCCAACAAAATACCATAGCAACCGATTGACAAGTAAACGAATCATTTTTTTCCTCAGTCATTTAAGTTTCGCTGTGACATTTTGTTGTTGATTTCAAAGTAAAATATCATGATTTCGGATGACGAAAACGAAATCCAAAGTACCCCTCCAGAAATTCGGGCTGCAATTGTATTTTGTTTAATTATGGTTAACATCGTTGAATTGTATTTTTTAGTTAAGAAATACCATTAATAATAATCCTATTGTAATAAAATGTGTTGCTCTGAATCCATTTTCTAACTTCTTGAATACTGAATAGTCGTAGATAAAGTATAGTATTTGACTCGCGTATAATGGCTATATTACACTCGAATCCTTAAAACACTCGCCTTCGGCTCGTGTTTTAAAATCTCGTGTAATATAGCCTTCATTATACGCTCGTTAAATAATGTACTATAGCTATGACAAACAAAACTTTAGGCATTGTCATTGTTAAATTTTAAAATGTCAATGAATCAAGTAAAAGAGGTTTAATTTATTGTCGCAAGTGACGTAGGTACCTATTAAAATAAAATAGGTATGCATTTTCTTAAAAATTAATTAATTGACTTGATTTACACACTGGGCAAGGCGGAAAAAAATTATGTTTTGGCTTTATCTAAGGATTTACGGAGCGAAGTAACAACAATCATTCCCACAAAAATTCATCGGCAGAGATGGATTCATTGGGTGGCCTCTTCGATCATGGACTGCATTAAAGATCGTGTTTATGTGAATCCCCCCACAACACCAGAAGATATGGAAAATAAGATACGAGATACCTGTAGGACAATAACCCCTTTATGCTTATAAAGGGGCGTGCAGGGAAATATAGTAAAAAACTAAACATGTATATCCAAGTATAGGCGGGCATATTTTTGAACATATAGGTACTTATTACGCCATAGTAGCTAAAAATTCAGTTAGTAGAAATATTATTATTAGTTATTTTATAGCTTCAGACCCGTTAGTGAAAACAAGGGTCAAATCAAAATAAATTGCTATAACTATTAAAAATGGGTAAGTGACATACTTAATGAAAGTTGAAGAGTTTTGTAAAATCTACCAGAGGGTGTAGGGTTTTCTCTTTGTCATCCCAATAGAGGTTTGTTCCAAATATGAGTATTCCACCTTCAGAAACAATGCGGAACTGTCAATTTTTTATAAGAGTAAAAACTAATGTTTTGTTAAAAAAAATTAATATTAGAACTAGAAGGTTTAGGTATATAACATTATTAACAAAATAAATATAGAATTTCATGTAAAACTAAATTAAAATATAGGGTACGTGTTCCATTTAAAAAAACCTATTTTATATTTGCCACGCTTGTTTGAATCATCCTGAATACTCAAAAAATAATTGTAAACTGTGCATCTTAACATTTTCTAAAACTTTTGTATTTAGCGTTATTTGGTAATTTTCGAAACAAATGAGATAACGAACTTTACTCTAGGGTTGACTCACCCTGTACATATTTAAAGTAATAATATTGTGTAAATTCTTATTTTTATAAATATTCTATTTGTAATTTAACTTTTATATTTAATTAATTAATGATTTAATAAAGGGCTAGCTACGCGCTAGATACGTTTGACACTATTATAGGTAGGTAAGATTTAATATTTTGAAAAATTCAGTATTGTAAGGATACATAAGAGGCTATATCTTGTAAAACAAAACATGTTCTGTGAGTATAAGACAGATTTTAAATCATTGAGAGCAAGTGTTCTCGAGGAGAACGGACGTTTTAGTATTTTAATTTATTTTATAATTCAAAGACTCTAGTAGATTAACACGTTTAACGTAATATGAGTTGTGAAAGTGACGGAGACATAAATAGTGATCAAAAAAGGATTTTAACCAGGCATTTCTCAATTGGATCCACGTCTAGAAAAGAAATAAATAAAATTATCGGATTAGATGTGAACAAAAAAAGTGTTGAGATAAAAACTTATCTTGATAAGCATAAGGTAAAAAAGCAACATTCTTATAGTAACACGGAAACAAATATACAGGGGTCATCGAATAAGAACTTAACTTCTGAAACAATTATGATATCTAATTCGGACTTACCGGAAAATAAACCTTTGACTAAACCAGAGGAAATTTTCAAACCAAGAAAATCAGTATCTAGAACACCAACAAAGCAGCAAACAGAAATATCATTAGAAAATATGGATAATACAAAAACAGGAAGAAGACCTAGATCAAACTCAAGTCCCGGATCTGCAGATCGTCTAAAAATACGCAAGGATGCCCCATCTTCCTCGCTAAGTATAAAACAAGGATATTCTGTACCAGACATTTCTCATACAGACTGGAGAGCGGAAATATTAGATGAGCCTAACATAAATGAAATGTTAGAAACAACTATTAGCGCCTTAGAAATAATAAATGAGTGCTCAGAAAATACTAGATTACCGACTCAGGATGGAAAAAGGATTCGTCAAGCGGCTTTTGTAATTCACAAAATGGTAACTATGCTTACATTAAAAATGGGAAAAATAGAAAAGGAAAAGTACCAACTAACAACCCAAGACAGAGCGAGTAATACACCAAAACAAGTGACACATAAAACATACAGTAATGTACTAGGTAATATTGTGAAAACTAGTAACCCAACTGAAGTAACTGGAAATAAGGAAAATTGGAAAACTCCACCACAAGCAAACAGACATGAAATGATTATTCGAATGCCTGAAGAAAAAAATCCCAATGAAGTGTTAAAAGAAATTAAAAAAAAACCTAGCCACCAATAGTGATGCCCCTAAAATTTTTAAAAGTGTGAAGAAACTGCAAAGTGGAGCAATTATAATTAACTGTCAGAATAAACCTCAGCAGGAGGTTCTAAGAAAAACCTTGAATAATAATAAAAATTTTGAACTAAAGGAAATCCACAACACTGAACCCATGCTTATGATCACAGGCATCACAAAAGGATACCAAACAAGTGAATTTATTAATATATTGGTAGAAGAAAACCCATATCTTGAAGAAGCTTTTGGTAAATGTGATGGTATGTTTAAGTTTATTACAAAAAAAGAGTGCAGGAACAAATACAAAGAAAATTGGATTTTACAAACTAAACCGGAAATATTTAAATGTATAATCAAAAACGGTACAATTAATTTTGATTTAACAAAGGCTTATGTACAGGAATATTACAATATATCCATGTGTTTCAAATGCTGCTACTTTGGCCATGTTGCCAAAAACTGTAAGGGAGAAATATGTTGCCACAAATGCGGTGGTAGCCATGAGGGCAATCAATGTCCTGAAAACACTCCATTGGACTGTCCAAACTGCCAGAGACTTAGGCTGAAAGATCGCATACATACTGCTAGAGACCCAAAGTGCCCTGCCTTCTTACAAAAAATTGACCAATGCAGACAAATCATAAATTATGGAGATAAAGAAAATGTGAAACAAAATTTTTTACCGTAAAACCAAAAAATGATACCAAGGAAGAATACAGCCTAATTCATCAAAATGTACAGTCCATTGGAAATTGTGTCGAAAAGCTAGAACAACTCTTGGATGATAACACTGAGTGCTCCTTTTTATGTATTACTGAACACTGGAAATCGGACAGCCAACTAAGCTAAACTGGAATCAAAAACTTCAAACTTGCTAGTGCTTATTGTAGGGAAATTAATCAACATGGTGGAAGTGCAATATTTGTAAAAAAAGACATAAAATTTAAGGTTTGTAAAAAGATAGTTGGCTTGTCTGTAAAAAATGACATTGAACTTGCAGCAGTTAAAGTGACAGTTTGCAATAAAAATATTCTAATCATTTCAGTATACAGACCCCCCTCAGGTAAAAAAGAAACATTCTTTGAAATAGTAGAAAAGGCGTTGTCAACAATTTCGGAAGAAAATGCAATTGTTTTTATTGCGGGAGATTTTAATATCGAAATGTTGAAAGATAATGTACATAAAAATCAATTGTTTTCTATTTTAAATTTTTATAATATTAGGGTTACTATTTTTGAAAATACCAGAATAACAGAAGACTGTAGTAGTTGTATTGACAATATCTTTTCCAACTTAGATAACGATTATGTTTCAAAGATTATTGATAACCATATCTCAGATCACACTGCACAAAAAATTACATTCTCATTGAATAATAATAATTTAAATAAATTTGTATATAGAAGATTTTTTAATGAGGAAAGCAAGCGCGAATTTTTAAAAATACTAGACGATCAGGATTGGGTAAATGTTTTCATAGTAGATAAAAATAATGTAAATGTGCAGTGGGATACCTTTATTAATGAATACAAGCGAATATTTAATCAGTGTTTTCCTGTAAAAATAGCATATGCCAATAAAAAAAAGCGCCGAACCAATGAACAAACTATTCAATGTAAAAATAAATTAGATAGGTTATTGGTTCTATCCAAATACAGTATTGCCCATAAAGTAATCTACAAAGAAACAAAAAAACAATATGATAGACTTTTGAAAGCTGAAAAAATTAAATCGTTTGAATCAAGGGTTAAAAAAGCTGATAATAAAGTTAAATGTATGTGGAGTATATTATGTAACGAAATTAATGGTAAAGTAAACAACTTAGATAATAATTTTATCGATGATAATCCTAACTTGGCCAATGAACTAAATGACCATCTATTAAATATTATTCCTCAATTACTAAAAAATCAATCGGAAACAATATACGAATGTAACATTAATGAAAATAATCAAACAATGTATCTTAGGCCTACGACAGAGCAAGAACTGTTAAAAGTAGCACAAAAACTAAAAAATAAATATAGTAGTGGGTGTGATGAAATTCCAACGTCTATTCTTAAAATATCTGTGGGAAAAATAAATAGGAGCCTAATGTATATTATTAACAACTCCTTTAAATGTGGAATATTTCCAGATCAACTGAAATCAGTAATCATAAAACCAGTACTTAAAAAGGGATGTTCGGATGATTTAAATAATTTTAGACCCATTAGTTTGCTCTCTAGTTTTTCGAAAATTTTTGAAATGCTGATGTCTTTAAGGGTGCTGGAGTTTATGAAATCATGCAGTCTTATCTCAGTAAGACAGCACGCATATCTAGGGGGTAGGTCCACCATGACAGCAATATATCAATTTGTAACTGCTCTACTTAACCACCTAGAAAATAAAAATCTTGCATTGGGGTTATTCCTGGATTTAAGCAAAGCTTATGATTGTGTTGATCATGAAATACTATTTAAGAAACTGAACTGTTATGGTATTACGGGAAATGTGCTTTCATGGTTGAAGTCATACCTCTTAGATAGGCAACAAAAGGTTGTATTGAAAAACCAAAACATAAAGATAGAGTCTAAATCATGTATAAATAATATAGGCATTGGCCAAGGGAGTATTCTGGGTCCAGTCTTGTTTGTTATTTATCTTAATGATCTGTACATGGTGGAAAATAACTTTTTGGTCACAAATTATGCTGATGACACGAGCGTATTAGTATCTGGATCTAACACAGGAGAACTTTCTGTGAATACAGATAAAGCACTTTTAAGCGTGAAAAAGTGGTTTTCTCAAAGCAAACTAGTATTGAATGAGAACAAAAGTAATAGTGTATTATTTCGAACTAAGCAAAATCATTTGATCAAACCAAATACTTTAAAAACGCATAACAATGAAATAACTCTCAAGAATGATACAAAATTCTTGTGGCTGTATATTGATGAATTTTTATCTTGGAGCTCGCACATCGATAGTTTGTGTCTGAAATTAAGTAGAATAAGCTACGGAATTAATGTTATAACTAAATACGTTAACATATGTACAGCTAAAATAGTATATTGCGCTAATTTTGAGAGTGTTATGAGATATGGCATCATTTTTTGGGGTGGCACTTCCGATTTACAAAGAATATTTGTGGTAAAAAAAGGGTAGTCAGGACTATGAATAGAATGGAATTTTTGGAATCGTGCAGGGGTGCATTTAAAAAGTTAAACATTTTCACAGTATACGGGCTATATATTTATGAATGTATAATGTTTCTTTTTAAAAACAGAGATATATTTCAAGAAACAAGGAATCAGTTTAACACACGTAATTATAATCTCTTATTGCCAGCACATCGTCTTACTCTGACGGAACAAAGTCCATACTATATGTGTATTAAATTATTCAATAAACTGCCAATGTGTATAAAAAGTGTAAGTAGTATAAATAGTTTTAAGAGAACATTGAAAATCAAAATCATAGACCTAGAACCTTACTCAATAAGAGAATTTTTGGAATGTATTTTTTAACTTTTCCATTTTTTGTGACGTCATTTCATTTTATGTTTTTGTAACCATAACTTGAAATAAAGAAGTAATAAATAAAATAAAATAAAAAGTGTAATGTTGAAAATTCAAATAAAATTTGGCAATAATTAAAAATAGCGTTTTATTCTATTTCATAGAATTTCCAGATATGACCCATTCAGGAGTTCTTGACAATATCCCCAGAACTTCCTAAATATATCGTACATGTTACCTCTATGGGAACTCACCGAGATAGTTTAAGGATCTCTTTGCGACATCTATACCACTTCTTATAGATATCTTAATAAGTATATTAAGGTTTAATTTAGGATGTCCCAGAGACGTACTTTCTAGGACGTCTATAAGAATATCCTAAATATGTCACAATAACTATGTCCCAGGGATATCCTCGTTGCGATGAAAATAAGAAATTCGCATTAGGAGTTCTCGGCGACCTCGGAAAGACTTCTTAAAGTAGCTCCCAGAAATAGCTTATCTAGGATGTTTTTGAGAACTTCTTAAAGACTTCCTACTGAGTACCTCCCTAGTACTTCTTCTTTGTGAATAAAAATAGAAATTCGCATTAGGATACCCCTGAGGCGGACATTTGGAGGTAATAGGAACCTCTTGGCGAGCTTCCTAATAAGTTACAAAAGGCGTCACATCCTCCTAAAAGTTTCTCGCCAAGATATCTATAGGATGCCTTTGTGCTGCTTGGGATGGATGTCGCGAGTCTTTTAAACTAGACACTTCTGTCATATGATTTAGTTCTTTGTATTCCGCTAAAAAAACTCTATATTGTTCATAAAGTTCCGGGTTTTTAACAAGTTTTTGTTCCATACCATAAAGCCGATTTAAAGCGCGATTTTCCGATTCTCGTAAGTCAAGAAAATTGTTTTTTAAAGGTAACTTAATTACAAACCTGCCTTCATCATTTCGCGTGAAGTTTTGTACAAAATGTTGTTCACACTCTTGTTCCTTTGTCCACATATTCTTAACGTTTTGAGGCACTTCCTCGATAAGCCAAAATTTTTCAAGTTGTTCGTTTAATTTTAAATTCTCATTTGTATTTACAAATAAACATTTTGATTGTTGCTGGTTAATAGGAATATTTCCACCTATTATCCAACCTAACAAACTATTTTGTAAAACTGGCAGATTTTTTCCAAGTTTTATTGGACCCACTATTAAGAGCTCATAGAAAAGAGAACAACTTAGCAAAATATCGACGCTTGATGCTATATTAAAATGAGGGTCTGCTAACTGAACATTTGGAATGTATAGTTTTGAAGCATTAAATGATGTTTGAGGCGACAGATCGGTTATTCTATCTATTACGAGGCATGCAATCTCCGTTTTAAAATTATGATTTAAGGAGGAAATATTTAAAGTAGTTTGTTGGCAAATATTAGTTTTAATGTTATTTATACCAGAAACTGGTAAATTAATTTTTGTAGTAGACAAGTTCAGCCTTTCTAAACTTTCACGAGTAATAAAATTCGATTGCGATCCGGAATCTAATAACACACGACAAGTTATCGGTTGGTTTTGGGAATTATATACATGAACCATTGTTGTTGACAGCAAAACAAAATTTTCAGAATTTTTAACATTATGAGATAAGACTGTCTGAGATTTTGCCTGTGGCTCCTCTTGGAAATTATTTTGCACCTTTAAGGCGTCATTTTGTTGTTCGGTGATATTAGTACCCATGAGTTGAATTGTACCCGTCGGTCTCTGTTCCTGAGTATTATAATTTTGTGTATTAACCTTAACATTTGCAGGACCCGACTGGTGCAAAAGACTGCTGTGCTTTTCGTTGCACATTTTGCAGCCCATTGACTTGCATTCCGAATTTTTGTGATTTTTACGCAAGCAATTTGTGCATAAACGCATCATTTTAGTTTCTTCATACCTTTTATAAATAGTAATTGCTTTAAATTTGGGACAAAAATAAATAAAATGCTTTTCGCGACATATTGCTGACTCCTGTCATGCGGTATAAAATACCTCTGAGTTTGAATAATCTGTAGAGCGACGATTTCCGCTTGATTTTGAGTCTAACGCCTCTAACATTTGACAACGCTGATTTAAAAAAGTTGTGAAATTATCTAAAGTTGGCTGACTTATTTCCTTACTATTGTAATAATTAATAAAAAAATAAAAATTATAAAAAAAATTTCTTACTTTATATTATTCAACTTATTTTTCTTGATCTTAAAATTGTTCTTGTTAATATTTTTATTAATTAATTACTTGGGTCACCACGGCCACTCAGTTTTTAATTCGCTTGAGAGCTAAGGTCGTAGATTTAATTCAGATAAGATTTTTGGGCGCCATCAACCAAAGGGGTTGAAAAAGATTATAAAGAAAAGAGTAAATAGAATATTTAGTTCCCTAGCCCTGAAAGAGAAAGCAGTATGAATAAAACAATTATTTTAATCAATTCCTATTTTATTAATAAAAGAATAATATTTTCCAACAAACACCCATTTTATTCATATAGGAAGAAATAAACATAACATGGAAAAAGGATTTGAATAAAAGGCTAAGCAACTAAATCAGAGAAAGAAGATATAAAAAAATAACATAGAAAAAGTTATGAAATGAGCTAGTCAGCTCCACTAAAAGATATATTAGATCGTAGGAAATTAAACAGATTAAGAAGTGAGGATTCTTTCTAAACACCCAATATAAAAGGAGTCAAATACTAACTAAAAGCTTTGAACATAATTGAGGCCCTTAGAATAAAAGGGGTATAAGTACAAAGATTATAGTTTTGAGATAATTGCATTTAAAGTTTATTGAACTTTAAAAAGTCGCCAAAAAAGATAGGAAATAGTTGTATCTTGGTCTATATGTAGTATTGGTAATTGTGTCTTAAATTTTATTTATTTTTTTGAAATTTGAAATATTTTTGTAAAAAATTTTAAAAAATGTACTTACACCCATTTTATTCTAAACTTTATTGTGTTCTAAGGTACAAAAATATACAACTAAAACTTATTTCAAAAGCTGTTTAATAACTTAAAACTCAAAAAACAGGAACCCTAAAAATATTTATGCATCAAAAAAAAATTATTTATTTAACCACTAGTCATCATCTGAATATAACAACTCTACATCTTCGGGAACTTCGTCGTCCTCGTCTTCTTCAGTGTTAGTTGGTATCTGTACCTCTGGCTTTACTGATTTTTTGTTTTTACCTTTTCCAATAGTCTGCTTACTTGTTGAACCTTGTTTTCCTTCATATTGAATACTATTATAAAACTCGTGGTATATTGGGGGAATAAAATCTAGTAAGGATTGCAAGTTCTTCCATTTCGCTTCTTTTATTTTTAAAGCACCTTCGTTTAGCATGGAAAATGCATTTTCAAATGTTAAATTGGGCCTGCCTGTCGTTTTGGAGGGACACATGCATGTAGAAAAAGGCATTACTATGTCCAATGTTGGTTTGTGCTGAAGTGAAAATGTTACTGCAGCTTTTGAATAAAAAAAGTACTGAATTTCCCTCCATTTTATAACATTGTTATCGGTATTTTTTTTTGGGTCACTTACGATCTGGTTTAATTGAGCGAAACTGTTTAGACGATTCTTTAATCACGGTCCTCCAGTGTTCTGGGATAAAAATTTGGGGAATTTTCCGTTTGACCTTTTCAATGATACCAAAATCCTGATCACATTCCATAAACGTGTGCCCTGGTTCCAAAAATTTATGATGGATTTCTTGAATTCTTGTAGATTTAACTACGAACATAAATGATTTGGCGATATTTTTATTTTTGTTTTGCCCAACGCAGGAGTCACTATAAGCGATTATCTTAGTGATATTATCGGGCAAAACTTTATTAATAAAATTAATTAAACATGAGCCAATTTCTTGGGATCCTCTGGATGCCACTGTCTCATTCCATACATACATATGCGATTTGCCGGTTACCAGATTATGTACACAGAAATTATAAGTCCACAGTTGCCTAAGATAAAATACTTTCGATGTCGTGATAAGTGGGGTAGGCAGAGCTTGCTGAAGATCGAAGCATATCACACATGTATCAGCAGAATCTTTATTATGTAGAACATCTGACTTTTTAGTAGCTAAGGCCTTTTCTGCTTTTTTATGATGGACTTCCTGTTTTATTTGTGCCTCCCTAATCTTAATTTCATCTTGAGAATGTTTGATAATATTTGCATAGGTATCACACTTACTGCACGTGTCGGAGTTAGGGCGGTGAAATCTAAGATTAAACTGCGTATTAAATATATATCTGTAATAGGACTCTTTCACAGGGGTAGCATTTTTTCCTGTGCAATATTCCTTGTACAAACTAAACATTTTTTTTACATTTAGCTCTGGTGACAGATATCGGGTATTTAAATTAGATTTTCGGGAATAGTGGGATGTGTACTTGGGAAACATTTGGATGTGTTCCATAACTAATTTTCGACTTGCAGGTTCCATTTTTCTACCAGGCCCGGTACCTCTCTGGTCCTTGGCGCATATACCAACAGCATCTGTCTTTGCACAAACCGAGGTAAACCTTTTGTTGCTTATGTCAAGCGTTTTAAGAAAAAACATCTTACATACTCGCTTATTAACAAGATATATTTCAGTGCTAAACTGTTTGTTGGTAGTCGCGTTATTGCTTTTTCTTTGGACGCCTTTTTTTCTTATGCACGAAGAAACAAAATAATTTTGTACATTGTAGTCGGCCAAAGCATAAAACTTTTGAAATATTTCGCGTCTTTCTATTTCGGAAATATTTTGGCAACACTTGTATCTGCAAGTATGTTCATAAGGCTTAACACTACGCTCAGTATGTAACTTATTTTGACAGCTACTGTACGCTTTTCCTGAATTTCTCAGCAGCTTCTTTCTGTTGATAGCCCAGGCAGCTTCGTTGCGCTTTCTTTTTCTGGATTTTCTTCCTGTAGCAGCATTATTAGGTCCATCCACATCATCACTGGACTTATCGCCTTCAGGTATATAATCACTGTCTTCATCGGTGGCATATGGATCGGAAAGTTCTTCTGAAAATTCGAAACAAAAACTTTAATTTTTTTACAAGGTTAACCAATGGGTATATTTGTATTTCTCTCAATTTTATTAAATAATTTTCTCTTAATGTGGGAATTTGTCATCCTGATAAAAATAAACTAATAAAGATGTTGGCAAAAGCCGCGATTTTAAAGTATTATCACTTTTTAAACTAACCTAAAATTTAGCTTACCTTCTGGAATTTCGTTATTCATGATTTTTCCGAGGATTTTTCCTTGTAATTTTTTAGAATACCAGCAGTGAATCTTTATGCACTTCGATACTAAATTAGGTAAACACAATATAATAACGACAAACCACAACAACAAACACTTATAAAATACAAACGCCGAGCTCCAAAAATTATACTTATAATATAAAGTTTGGAATAAAATGGGTACAAGTGCACTTGCATCCGTTTTATTGTAAACATATTTCTGCTTTCAGATACATAGTATTTCTACTCGCTAATAGAGGGCGCACAAAGCCTGAAAATCACTTGTTCCTATTTTATTCCAAGCAAATATGAACTTTAGGTAGCCATTAATGCACTTATCTCAGATTTGCTTAAAAGTGTACTTATACCCCTTTTACTCTAAGGGCCTCAATTAAAGTGTAATTACTTTAAAGGTAGTGACCAAAATAAAACAGAATTTAAATTTAAGTTAAGCTAAATCAAATTATAGCATTCATTATGCCAAAATTGAAAATAAAATATTATTTATAGTAAAGTCAATGCAAGGTCAATTGAAGCACTTACGATGCCCAAAATTTGGTTAAAATCCCTTGAGAAATTTATGATAACTTCAAGGTTATATAATTAAAGGCATTTACCCTTTTGCCAAAATCCAAAGTAAAACAGCATTTGGGGTAAAGTTAATATAAAGTCCATTATAGCATTCCCTACGCCAGAATTTAAAATGAGATAGAATTTAGAATCAAATTTATAAATTGTAATATCACTTCCAGGTTATAAAGATTATCTAGCTAAGTCCAACTAATAGATATAGCCAAAACCTAGAATGGCAAAAATACATGCTGATGGTAGCTAAAATTTCTGGGTCAGTAAGGAATGTATTCAAGGCTGGGATTATCAGTCCCTTATTAACCCGATAATATCTCAATAACTTTACAGGAGATAATAACTCCAATATAGCTTAGGAAAGATTTAAAATTCATTACCCAAAATTAATTAGAGCGAAAATGCATACTTCCTGAGGAAGTTCTAGATTTATACTTAAAAAATCAGCATTCTCCAACTAGATGAGTATTAAACCTTTAACTGCTACTTCTGTTAGGAAGTAAGACTTACGTTTATTGTTTAATGTTAATCTCAATTTAAGATAATTAAAATAACCATCTTATACTGCTTGACGAGTAAAATTTAGTTTCATAAATCAAAACTAGCATGTTCCAGCTAGATAATCATAAAACCTGCTTGGGATTAATATACAAATGAATTTACAATAAATAGACCGTCCACTCAAGCATTCCTTGACGAGGGAGGTTTCGGTTTTAAATTGAAAACTAATTTTTCGTATGATACTAGATAAGCAGTTTAGGTAATATATACATTACTGGAGTGACCCATCCACTTTAAGCGGAATCTACAGGAATTTACAAAAGTCTTAAGCGAAGCTAGGGTAATTATACAACTATACATAAAAATATACAGAGGGAAGAATATACAGATATAATACAGTCTACCAAATCACCACATAAAAAGTTTATAACGTAGGAAATTAAGTTAAGGGGTAACAAATTGACTTTTAGTGGCTATCAGTGATCAAATTAAAAAAGTTAAGTCCGGTAAGTGTGGCATTGTGCCAGTGAAAACGTTACAAGTGATTAAAAATGAGATATTTTAGCAATATTACCTAGAAAGGTGGCTCTAGGCCCATTAGTAGTACATTACGAGTGATTCAACTGAAGTATGGAGGTGAAATTATCCTGAATTATTAGACACATGAAATTTACTTATTCAAATTCAAAAGAAGGGTTTTTGGTACTATATTTTAATAAAAAATTAGTCAGAGGTGGTATTAGTACAGTAACCAAGGAGAAAAAAGGTGCTACTTAGCTCATGTAAGGCAGGAACTCTAGCAGACAGGCTCGGCGGATTATGCGTCAACTCCAGCATCAGATCAATGTGGACGGTTGACCCTACAGCACGTCGGGGTGACCGGCACATGCACCGAAACAGGAACTTCTTCCAAACTGACACCCCCACTCGCCTTGGCCTCTCAAAAACATACATCCTCCATTCCAGACAAGGGTTCCATAGCAGGGTAAAGAATTAAGAGGAAGACTCCAGGTTACGAGTACTAACTAAAGCACTTCCAACACATGGATAAATCCATGTAGAAAATATGAGGGAAGGTAGTCAAGAACGTGGAAAAATAAAAAAGTAGAAAAAAGAAGTTGATAAAAGTAGAAGTTGATAAAAGTAAAAGATGATAAAGGTAAAAGATGATAAAGGTAGATGATAAAGGTAAAAGATAATAAAGGTAGAAGATAATAAAGGTAGAAGATAAAAGAGGTAGAAGATAAAAGAGGTAGAAGATAAAAGAGGTAGAAGATAAAAGAGCCTAAAATAAAACGTGAACATTAGGACGCCATTTTGTGAAACCGAAAAATATTACTCACCAGATGGTCGGGCTTTCATCGGTCTAGGTGACGAACAATCCCATTTAAGGTTCAAAAGGACAGCTTCTATGTTAAATTCCGATCCGGCCTTGCCGACACATTTAAAATGCAAATTATTAACACAGAACCGCCATTTTATATCTTCATCACCTGCTGTTCAAGTCTTCTGGACCGGTATATAGAAAGAACAGACCGAAGCACATCGCCGTAAAGTCCTTAAATAGACTCTCTATAAAAAAAAAACTTCCTACTCGTGACTCGTACTGCTTCGAAAACCCATGTGACTTCCGGCAATTGACAGGCAAAACTGCAGGGCACTTTGAACTTTGAAAACGGGAATTTACTCATTTTAACCAAAAGAAGCCAGGAAAATAGATGCAAGTTTGACCCGAAACTAATTGCATCAAAATACTAGATTAGGTAACGTCGAAAAAAACGGCTGTCATCCCAGAAATGTAAAAGATCTCATAACACCATCTGGGTGTGCAAGTGATATTCCGACAGCTGGTCATACATATCGTCATTTTATGGGTTGCATATACGTAGGTTATTGTATTAAGAAAACCTGCCTGGACCCAGAACCTTTTAGACAGGGGCGTATTCAAAAATTTTTAAAAAAATTTAATTACCTAAATTGGTCAAAATTTGATAAAAACTCGGGCTATCTACTAACGTTGTAACAAGCACAAAAAGATTGTTACACTATAATTCTCCCACTCCCCTTTGGAATAAAATTCCAACTTAGATAAAATCATATAAATCAGAATTGTATTCCAACTATTTACTGGCTCGCCTAGACTTTCGAGCGCGCGACAATTTCGTAAAAACGCGTCATATAACTTACGTAAATTTATATGAGACTCTTTTGGTATTACGGGAAGATCAAAAATTTCTTTTACGTGAGCATTAATTATAGCCTTTTTGTTATCGTATCTATCCTGTAATAATTTAAATGCCCGTGAATAATTGGCTCCAGATATTTGAAGCGACGCTATAACTTGGGCTGCTTCGCCCTTGAGGGAACCTTGAAGGTAATAAAATCGTTCAACATCTTGCAAATTATTATTATTATGCACTAAAGCCGTGAAAGTATCGTGGAATTGTTGCCAATCCCTATAAGACCCAGAAAAATCCGGTATTCTCAAAGGAGGCAATTTTGCATTAGGGCTCGTGCCTAAATTACCCAAACTACCCGTACTAAGAGGTAATGGAGGAAGAACTTGAATGGTTAACATCTGAATAAGTTCTTTCGCGCGAGACATAGCATCATAATACCGTGTTTCGAACTCATCCCTTTGCTTAAATGCATCTTCTTCATCTAAGATATCGTTATCTAATTGAGCTTCTTCGTAATCACTTTGCACTTGTTTAAAATCGGTCAAAATATCGCGAATTGTGTCGAAACGTGTCTCTAACTGAGCTAATGATCCCTGAGATACTTGAAATTTATCCAAATACGTATGAAATCGGGTTAATTCAGCTTTTATCTGCGTGCGTTGAGCTTTAAACTTTCGTAAATTGTCATCGTTGGACATCGTGAAATTTATATTTTTATGGTGAAATTCGTAAGTTACTTATATTTTTTATGTCGTGAAATTCGTGAGTTATATTTTATATCGTGAAAGTTATATTTTATATCGTGAATGTTATATTTTATATCGTGAAAGTAGTACTTTATATCGTGAAAGTAGTACTTTATATCGTGAAAGTAGTACTTTATATCGTGAAAGTAGTAATTTATATCGTGGGTTTTATCGTGCAAACGTGATAAATTTTAACGTGAATATCGAAAAACGAGATTGCAATATTATAATTATACGGTCCTAAATCGTGAAAAAACCTTTTTCAAGTAGAATCAAATTTCGGCAAATATACGAGAAAATTCAAATTCAAAATTTTAATTTAAATCGCTAGTAAGTTTACGAGAATATAGACTTTAACCTATGCAATTTGCCTAAAACCAATAGCTAATTGTGACTAATCACCATTTAGACCGTATTTTATTTTAATTTAAATTGAATAAACAAGTGGAAACAATTCTGGAGCAACGGGATTGAAAAGGATAGGCAAACAGCAAATGGGAATCTTAAAACAGGAAGGATCTGACCTGAAAAATGCTTCGTGACGTCTTCTTCCTCTCGACGTGATGATTGTCCAAACCAAGGAAAAAATGGCGTTAAAATCTTGAATGTTTTCGATTTAATTCGGCTGTGAAGGACCAATGATAAGGGCTGTGCGTCCTTTCAGCGATAGTAAGGGGTCGCACCACTCTTCGTGTTCGCGTTATATATAATTTATACCACCTTTCTTTGATTTTAACAACTTTTATTTTTTCTCCTATTTACAAGTCATATTTTTAAAGTGAAAAAGTCTCTACTGTCAGTGTTGGTCGTTGCTATGTAATAATTAATGTCCTTTAGTATACGGAGTCGTAACAACTTAAATATGTGATTACTTGTCGTATAGGTATCTATATTTTTGACGTCATTTCTTTTTATGTTTATATCTTAAATAAATAAATAATAACCAAACATCAAATAATTTTTAAAATATATTAAAAATGTTCGACTGCGGCGAAGGTGATTGCTTTGCTTTGCACCTAAATATATTTCTGTAATTTTTGTTCGGTGCCCCCCCCCCCCCAAATTTATTTCTGGATCCGCCAGTGCTACAGTTACAGAAAATTGTTTGTGTTGAAAAAGTGTTAGAGGTGAAAATGAGGCTATAGAGTGTTGGGAAGTACTCTTCTCTCTGGAATATTTTTCAATGTAATCTCCATGGGAGTTCCATTTAAAGAAATAAGGTAATTGGAACTCTTTTGGTAATAAAAGAAAGTGGTTTAAGTAAATTTGTAATTTTTAATTAAATAAAAGAATACCATAGTGGCAGTTTCCACTTAGCGCTGGGTGTAACCACGTATATATAACCAATATATTGCTAATACCGTGTTACAGAAATGTCCCCAGCATGCGGCGTTTTCCGGAACTGCTGGGCCTGCGCAGTTCGCGTGTACGTCAGGCCCGACTTTAAAATTATTTAACTTACAGCCACTTGCAGCGACTTTTCATTCATTGTTATTTAACAAATGGACCTTTAATTTTAATTGTTACTTAAGTTGCAAATGATTTGCACGGAAACATTTCCTCAAAATTTTAACTAACTATGCTTTAATTTCTGTTACAATATGGCAACGTCGCAAGGACGCTGTAATTTTTGCGTTTTTCTGTTGGAGGGCCTTGATTTAAACTTCAAATTGACTTGTGCTTAAAATTCAAATATCTTTTTGGCACAAAAATTATTTTTGGTTTTCTTTTTGTTTGTGTGTTATAGTGTTGAGTTTTTTAAAAAGTACGTATCTGTGTGTTATAGTGTTGAGTTTTTTAAAAAGTACCTATCTGTGGTACCTATTCATTTTCGCTACTATGTCGGCAGCACAGAAGGCGGCAGAAGCAAAAAGAATTAGGGGACTGAATTTTAGCCCCAGGGAAGTAAATCACCTTTTTACCTTAGCACTCCAACATAAAAATATATTGGAGAATAAACAAACCAATGGTACAACAAATTTTCAAAAGAACGAAACTTGAGTAAAAATATGTAACGAGTTCAACGCAACCTCGTCCGATTTAAATAATAGATCCGTGGAGCAACTTAAAAGATGCTACGAAAATAAAAAACAGACAATGAGGAAGAAAAAAGCGCAGGTCCGACAAGAGTACCTAAAAACTGGTGGAGGCTTGCCTACCCCCGAAACCAAGGATGAATTTGATGATTTGGTGCTTGCCACCATGGACCCCATTACAGTGGAGGGGCACCATAATTAATTCGACTCGGATGTGAGTTGGTCAATCGTGGATACAAACTCTACATCAATTGAATTTGAGTTTAAAAGTTTGGTAAGTAGGTACATATTTATTTTTTTAACATAGGTATCTTTAGGAAAGTCAGTCGTATACCCTGCTTTACAGTGGTATCGTAGTGAGAGAGTCAAAGTGTGAGTCCATTAGTGTATACCTATAGTAAAATTGGTCAAATGAAAATATTTTTTAGGAAAACGATATACAGAACGATGATGACAATGAAAAATTATCAAACGCATCCATTGAGGTACGAAAAGCAAGTATATCTATATCAATTTAAATTTATTTGCATATTAGGAAGGGTAAATATGAGGTACCTACCTACCTAAGTTTGACAAGACTATACATTTTGTATAGTTTCTATATGATTAAAACTTTAAAATATTGTATAAGTAGGTACCTACTAATACTAATGTGGTGAATAAATAATTAAAAATTATGATTAAGTACTCTAGTGGTTAAAAAGAAAAAGCTGTTTATAATATCCTTTGCAAAAATGACACAAAAAACCTTTAAAATCCACAAATTTTAATACAGTTTTGGAAACAGGAATTATATACATATATAAGTTTTAAAATTTTTACACAATTTATAATTTTCTATAAGTATGGTGTCCACTTTCTATAATAATAATAATACTAATATGAATAATATTATAATCTTTATTTAAAATAGAACATAATTTACAATATATTATAACAATAGTTTATAAAGTTTATAAGTTGTTATGAAAATTATAAGTTCATATCAGTTATGAGCGTTATTTAGGCATTGACATAATATGCATCAGTTAAAAAAAATATTTTTTTCCACACCTCATTGCCCATATGTTATGTTTTAGAAAGAAGCAAGAAGCACCAAGGCCGAGAAGACTAATTGGAAGAATTTCAGTACAAATGACCTGAAAAGACCTCTAAATCCAGCACTGTTGCGGCCTGATATGAGGGATAAAAATGAAAATCAAGGTATGGAATCTGAAGATGAACCAACAAAAGATCCAGCGGTATCTCAAGATACCGCTGGATCTGGTCTGGAGCTGGAATATCAGGACACTTACAATAAAAGAACTAGAGGAAATGGTAGAGGCAAAGGAGGCATACGTGGAAGAGGGACAACCAAAAGGGTAAGATTTCTAATAAATAAGTTAATTTGTAAGTCTGAAAGTTCGTGAAAACAATAAAAAACCTTAGACTACCAGTTACTTAAAAATACAGAGGAAAAAACAGACATTGAACAATATATTTTTGTATTCCACATTAAATTAAAATCTTGCAAGCAGCTCTTTTTCAGGGGGACACCTACAATTTTTGTTTTTATATTTTAGGGGCCCGATAAAAGGAGGCCACACTGGTAAAAACATGGGCATCGAATGCTTTAGCCGAAAAATACGAATACTTGGCGGACAAAAAAATTATAATTGAATTGAATATCAAGAAAATAGAGAGAGAAAGGTTGCATGCTGAGGAGGAGCATCGCCTAAGAAAAGAATGCCTTCAATTAGATTTGGAGATCAAGAAAAAACAATTACAAAAACTTTCTTGTTAGCTTGCTGGTTGCAAGGAAATGACAAAAGTCACAGAGTATATACAGTAGGTCCCTATACCTATACCTATGGGATGGGCAACATTTTTTTACCAAGAAGAAAAAATTAAAAAGCTATAGGGTAAACGCTACAGTGATTGGCCACTTAAGCATTGGAGTTTGGTAAATATATAAGGCATTTATTTTTATTAATAGCATTGAAATAAAATAATGTACTAAGTGGTAGTTAAAAATATCCGCTTTAAGACTCAGTAAGCCTTTTATTGTTAAAAAGTTGATAATAATTATTAAAAAATATATATTTTCAGAGAAGCAGATTTTACAGTGATTGGCCAGACTCGCATGATAATTGGCATACCAATAGATAGTAATTGGCCACCATTTTAATAGGCATGCCTACCTACATATTTTCTTAGTAGTAGGTACCTCTAGGTAGGGTACCTATATCTGCCTAGATTTTTTCCTTTTTAATCGTTAAAAAAATTATATATAGGTTGACAATGCATCTATAGCTTTATAATCAAAGACGGGTACCTATGGTTCAAAAAGTTTTAATAAACGCTAGGTAATATAAAAACATTACAAGCCATATTGGAAGTCCGTTTCTGGGAGTAGTATGTTGAGTAAAGCGTCATCATCGTTTAGAGATCTTTTTGTATATTCTTTTTTGCTTGCATATTCATTTTCAGTTTCATTTAAATAATATTTTGTATTGGGATCATTGTTTTCTATTTTGATTTCTCTGTTTGTGACGGTTTCTGAATCTAAGGTTTCTGGTAGTAGTATGTTGGGTGAAGCGTCGTCATCGTTTACAGATATTTTTGTAGATTCTTTTTTGCTTGCATTTTCAGTTTTATTTAAATAATGTTTTGTATTGGGATCATTGTTTTTTATTTTCACTGCTCTGTCTGTGATGATTTTGAATCTATATTATTTTTGAAAATGGGTTTCGCTTTATTGTTGTTTGGAGATTTTTTGGCATTGTTTTGAGTCTTTGATTTTCTTTTAATTACTAGTTTTTTCGTATTTGTTTGTTTTTCTTTCACTTGTTTCTTATTTAATCTTTCAGTCTTTCATCTCTCTTTCTCCGCCTCCAGTTCCTTTTTTCTATCAATTCCTTTATTGCCTTTTTTTCTAATTGAGGAAGTCAGAACAAATGGTAGTTTTTCTGTCTCTTTTTTTCTCTTTCTTTCAGGAGTTTTGGGCCAAATCACAAAATCACTGAGCGATGAAGATGATTTGTTTGATACGCCTGGTTGATAAGTTGGCGATAAAGTGATAGGTTTTAGACTGTCGATATCAGTTTTTAATTACGATGAGAATATTTTCAATGTCGAATATCTGTTCATTTACAACAAACTCGAAAGTTTGATTAATAATGCTTCCATTATTTTGACCGTCTTAGTCGTTTTTTTTAGTATGTAATTCTGGTTTATACATTCTATCTTTTCAACAATTTTTTTAAATGTGTTAAACGTAATTTTACTCACTTCCTTATCTTGATAATCATTGGGATTTCTTTCTTTTTTCTAACCAGTGCATTTGGAGTAATCAATTGCAGACGAATTCCACGGGAAAAGCCCACAGGCAGGAAAACCATTCCTTATCCCTTTTGGTTTTACATTATCAACAACTGTTTTTAAAACTGATGCAAAATTTTCTTTTGTTACAACTTCAGTTGGGGGTTCTTTCCGAAACTTTAAAACTGCTTTTTTCCATCCTTCTTTTAATGGTTTAAATATTAAAAAATTTAAAATTAAAAATATTTTTTTAAAGTTGTCAAGATTTGACATAACATGGGGTACCGTTGCACGGAAAATGTTTCCAGGAATACAAAAATGTAAAAACATACAGGATGTCTCATTTAAAAATCAAAAGTTGAGGCGGTTTCCGGTCAAAACCGGAAGTCGCCGGAAGTCATGTGACTTGTCAAAAAATGTAGGCAAAATTTGACATTATATGATATCCCCAAATTTTATTTCCCTATCTTGAAAAATGCAAAAAAAAAGGGGGTGGACCACCATCCCAAATCACCCGGTATAGTGATTGGCCATGCCCAAATCTAGTTATTGGCAACCGGTCAACGACTGTTTACTCTTAAAAAATTCGGAAGCGACAATAATAAATAATGTACCTACAGTGCCTACATAAATAAAAAACCGATAACGTCTAAAAAATATTTTTTTTAATTTATTACAGTAATTGGCCGGCCGGCCAATAACTGTTTATGGGTTACATTTTTAATATAGTTATTGGCATGTTAAATTGGCGCGTTTTTTTCTAACCTAAACATGTTTAAACGCTAGAATATGATCAATTATGATACTAATTTAATATAAAACCAATTTTAATCCATATTTATAACAATTAGGCTTATAATGGAACAAAAACATGCACATAATTCTTAAGAAATCGCTAAGATTTTACCTGTGCAACAATAAGTCAGCGACGACAAGAAATAGACACACACTTTAAGGAATCTACTGCCAAACAAGCAACACGAAACTTTGGGTGTGCATTAAGCGACGTTGCCAAAATGACTCTGTAAATTCGATTTATTTTTTAAACAGCTGAGATTCTTAATAACTTTAATTTTATGTTAACATGGCCAATCACTATCGCATGGCCAACGACTGTGTCCTTTACCCTAGTAAAGTAAAATACGTTTATAAAAACTTACTTAGAGCAAAAATAAACATTAAAATAATAAAGTGATTTAAAAGCTATTTTATGTTGATTTTACTATAGTCAGAGCAAACAGAATAATCATATTAAACTTAAATATAAAAACATCAAGATAAGTAAAAAAAAACTTTATTTATTTTGGAAAGCATTTTGACGGCATTCTTGACATATGGATATTATGTGTTCCAGACACATATAAGTATGGCAGCGAAAACAAGAAAAGCGGGTCTTTCTATTTTTTTTTTCCTCATGCATCAACTTCTGTAAATGCTCCTGGCCTTTCTCGTAGGACCACATATCACCAAATACTGAACTAAGTGTTTTTTGTCATAAAACAGTACAGCAGAACACTAACGTAATATATGATAAAACAGGTCGCCCCGGTCTAACACACCGGACCACACTATAATTTCCAGCACCTGCATCCAACGATAGCCACTTAGAAACTACTCTGTGTACTGTGGAAACTACCGATCCGAGAACGTAAGCTAGAAAGATAGATTAAGCGGTTACCCCCACCAAGCCGTACTTCCATAAATACGCGCTAATCAGTCATGACTAGGGGTGGGCGATTATCAAAAGTTATAATCGATTATCGATTATGAAAAATAATCGATAATTTCGATTTAATCGATTAATCGGAAAATCGATTATTTCGATTAATCGATTATTTCGATTAATCGATTATTTCGATTTAATCGATTAATCGGAAAATCGATTATTTCGATTAATCGATTATTTCGATTAATCGATTATTTCGATTTAATCGATTAATCGGAAAATCGATTATTTCGATTAATCGATTATTTCGATTTAATCGATTAATCGGAAAATCGATTATTTCGATTAATCGATTATTTCGATTAATCGATTATTTCGATTAATCGATTATTTCGATTAATCGATTATTTCGATTAATCGATGTTTCGATTAATCGATGTTTCGATTAATCGATTATTTCGATTTAATCGATTAATCGAAATAATCGATTTTCCGATTATTTCGATTAATCGATTATTTCGATTAATCGATTATTTCGATTAATCGATTATTTCGATTAATCGGTATTTCGATTAATCGATGTTTCGATTAATCGATGTTTCGATTAATCGATGTTTCGATTAATCGATTATTTCGATTAATCGATTTTTTCCATTAATCGATCTTATTATATTTATCATTTTGGATAAATTCGATGTAATCGGTATATCGATTATTTAGATTAATCGATAAATCGGACAGGCAATAAATTTATTGTCCAATAATTTATTTGGTCCTTGTCGATTAGGCAATTTTTATTTAATTAAAACAATCTCCTTTTATGGGAAAAATTATAATATAACAATATTATGTTTAAGCAACGTTTCACTTTTTTTCAACTTTAGAATAAGAGTAAAAAGCTGTTTTTATTTGTATATATTTTAAGTAATAATTATTTTCATTTTTATTGCGCTATTTCGCCTACTTTTAATTTCCATCGATGGCTATTTTTGCAAATAAATCGAAAACGGTCACAGATACGAGAATAGTACAAGAGACAAGAACGCTAAACAAGGGAACAGAGAGTTCAAATTTCATACCGGAATTCATACAGGGAGCCCCAAAAAAAGTTCTGAAAGATAAAATTGTAGCGGATTCAAGAAAATGTAACACCCTGTATACTGCGACCAACAATTTTGATACTTTATTGTAGAGATTCTAAAAAATGGTTGTTGTTCCAAATTTGAAACAATTATCAGAGAATATAAGAGAGAAAACGCAAGATACGAGAAAAAAAATTAAAACTTTGCCACCCTGTATAACGAAAATAACGCGTTTTAGACCATGCATATATTTACATTTTTTTCTTATTTTGACGAGTACTAACTATCACCCCCTGAAATATCTGCATACCATTAATTAACACCCTGTATACTAGTAGAAATACGGGCGCAGTACACGTAACTGTTATTGTATAGAGTAATAATTAATTGTGCAGTATATTAATTAATATTTCACCAGCAACTTCAAAATCATTCAATAACATAATAATTTATATTTTCGATTATCGGGTAAAAATTTATTTACACTCGATTTTACAATCGACTAATCAGAAAATCGGAAAATCGATTAATCGGAAAATCGATTAATCGAAAAATCGATTAATTGGAAAATCGATTAATCGAAAAATCGATTAATTGAAAAATCGATTAATCGGAAAATCGATTAATCGAAAAATCGATTAATTGAAAAATCGATTAATCGGAAAATCGATTAATCGGAAAATCGATTAATCGAAAAATCGATTAATTGAAAAATCGATTAATCGGAAAATCGATTAATCGGAAAATCGATTAATCGGAAAATCGATTAATCGGAAAATCGATTAATCGAAAAATCGATTAATTGAAAAATCGATTAATCGGAAAATCGATTAATCGGAAAATCGATTAATCGGAAAATCGATTAATCGGAAAATCGATTAATCGAAAAATCGATTAATTGAAAAATCGATTAATCGGAAAATCGATTAATCGGAAAATCGATTAATCGGAAAATCGATTAATCGAACAATCGATTAATCGATTAAAATTTTTCTTAAATCGAAAAATCGATTAATCGATTAATCGATTATATATCGATTAATCGATTATTTTGCCCACCCCTAGTCATGACCCGGTCTCATACACCGTGGCGCGACCAGTGGAGGGTTAAAAGAAAATAGCAGGAATTTAAAGCTGAACGAAAATGCAGCTTCTTCCATGTTTCATAATTTTGCCAGAGAAATGAAACTATTTTTAAAATGAATAAGTTAAAGTTGACTAAAATATCTGATCATTTCATTCTGCACAACATTATTACCTTGGCGGTCTTGGGCATCCATTTCAATTTGCTGCGTTTCTATGAGGTAATTTAATTCTACCTCGTTTATATCTTCAGGTATTGGAGGCTCTGGGTCGTTCATTTCTCTGGCAATATTATGAAGCACAGAAGTAGCTACTATGATTGTTAGAACTGTGTCTTCCAGATCCCAAACACACGTTCTATTGAATTTCTTGTTCGAATTAAGGCTTCATTATAACGCTGTTCACCTGCTGTGATCGGATTTGCTAAAGGTGTCATAAGGTAATTTGAAAGACCATATCCACTGTCTCCTAAAAAAAGAAAAAAAATAGTTTAATAATTATAAAATTTAAAAGTATAGTTACCTATAGGATCACAGTTTATGTCATATTTGCCAAACTGCAGTAAATAGTTTTTCAATTTATAATGTGTAGAGAAGCTCATTTGTGATCACTGATCATTGGTTTTTTTGTAATTGTGATTGACAAAGAATAATATGCACAAAACATGCAACTTATTTTTTAAAGTAATGAAACACTGAATTTCTAATGGTAGACATCAGTTTGCTTGGGAGAACAAGATGAGAATTACGCAAATACAGTGTTCATGCGCAAAGGCAGGATATAAAAATATTAGCTGACAATTAAGTACCTATTTAGTTGTTAAATAAATAAAAAAACGATAATAAAATTGTAGCTATAAAGTGCATTAACATGTAAGTGACCTATAATAACTGATCCTGGAAAATGACCTGCTTCGAACCTTGCCCTTATGGCAGAATTTGCAAAGATTGTGGCATCATGCACCGACCCCGGCCACCGCGCGGCCACATCGACGATTTTCAGCTGAGCGTCTGTCAGGCATTGAACATTTATTGAAAAAAATGACTTTCTATTCCTGTATATCTCAGCGTTATCTCCGCCTAAAAAAAAATCACTAGTAAAAACAAAATAATGCCAGGTCCACAATAATAAATTTTATTTTCACTTTCATATTGAACAAACCAAGAACCACACACTAGGAATGAGGCCCCTTAAGGCAATTTTCCCGGGCCAGATAATAGCGTCCCATCCGTCCCTGGCTTACCTAGTAACTTTACTACGTTTTATGGAATCTGGGCAGTAGGTACTTACCAGGGGATTGAACTTTTATATGTGTACAATCAATTAGGGCTTGTACTTTTGGGAATCTTGCAATATTGTAAAAGTCACACGACCAAGGCATAGCCTATACCTCTAAGACATGCCCTTGGAGAAATAGTATAATATTAGTCCTCCAAGGGCATGCATTGCCTATAACATCCTAATAATCTCTCTATACCTACCTGTTATCTGGATATTCCAATTGATCCTCAATCTGTGTTAAAAGATGCAGTACAGTTGCTTTGGTTAACCTGAACCTTCGAAAAAAACCAAATTGGTCCATTTCTTCGTAATAATTACGGCGCTCATTGAGTCTTCGAGGGAAGCCAAATACAACAAAATCCAATATTTCCAAATCATCTGCAACACCATCCTCTACCAACCCATCTTCAATAACGTTTACATAATCCATCTTTTCTTCTGTCTGTTTTTGAGTTTTGTGTCAAAAATCAAAACTAGCACGCACAATTAACCTTAAAACAGCTTTAAGTGACCAAATTTGGCCAATTAACTAATGGTCCTTTAAAGAACGCTTTAAAAGACCATTAAAATCGGTGCAAGATACAAAATACTCTAATGGCACTTTAAAGGGCCTTTACCCTAAAGGTCCTTTAAAAAAAAGTCGCTGCAAGCGGCTGTTAATGTGTTAGAATACGTATTGATTTATAAAAAAAAAGTAACTATAATAAATCTTGGTATAATATGAAATAATTATAAGATGTAAGGCATCAATATTCTCGAAGAAGCAATACACTGCAAAAAAGTATAAAAACTTCAGGACTTGCGTATTTTGGGGCGTATAAGCACAGAAATTGAAATTTTAAATTACAATTTAGTTTCTGGCATAGTTCCGTAAGTAATAGTGGTTGCTCTTAACAACATAACAGGTGCCCTATGTCGCCTGGTCTCCTTTTATCTATAGGATCATGATTGTCTCTTAAGTTAGTCTGCGACTTTTACTTCTATTTCTTAATAGGTTGCTGTTCAGCGAGACATAATTTGGGGGTTGATTTCAGAAGATAGCTTCATAGTTAATTTAAAGGGGGGGCAGCAGGGAAGTAGTTACTTTTAAATAATTTTTGGTCCGGTGTTGTATTTATTTATTGTAGTGGAAGGGGGCGACGAGGTGGCACAACAGGAGTAAGTCAGTCTCTCGGCAGCCTGTATGGTTTGTTGGGATTGGAGTGGATGTGTGAGTGTAATGAGAGGATTCAGGGAAACGTCCGACCGTGTGTAGTAATCGATAATGAGTTTGTCTATGTGTTCAGTGATTGTCGGCATTTGTAAGTCATTGTGTAGAGTATGCACCATCGTAAAGCGTAGAGCACCCCTCATGATTCTAAGGACTTTGTTCTGAAAGGTTTGAAATTTGCGGAAAGCTGACTTATTTAAGGTGCACCAGGAGGCGACACCATAAATCAGAACTTGCCGAATAATTGTCCTGTAATAGTTATTTACGATATAAGTGTTGTAAAGATTCATATTACAACACGAGATGTTAAAGTTGTTAAACGAGGCGTCAGCCGAGTTTAATCAAACATCGAGTGTAGTTATATGAATTTACAACAAGAATATTGTACAAAATTTTATCTACTTTCATCTATGAATGAAAATATTTGGCAAAAGGCATTTTTAAAAATAAAAATGCACCTGCTATTAAAAATCGTTTTGTAAGGGCATCTATTACAGCACTAGTGCTGTAATGGCATCTATTACAGCACTAGTGCTGTAATAGATGCCATTACAAAACGATTTACAGAACTGTAAAATTCATATTACTAAATGAAAGTAGATAAAGTAATGTCTTTGTCCGTAAGTATAGTCTACTTCTACTGTTGATGAGAGAGTAGATGGCGCTGAGTTGACCATTTGCTTTTTTCAAGCGTTGGTCAGCGTTGTCGGTCCAAGCCAGCCGCTTATCAAAGCTCAGACCCAGATATTTGACTTTCTCACCCCAGTTTAGACTGGTGTTTTTGACTTTCAGTCTGGTTTGTGGAAACTTGCTTCTGGCTCTTGAAAAGTAGATAGCTTGGGTTTTGGCATCATTAAGGCGAATTTTCCATTTGTCTAACCACGCCTCGATAAGTTTTATGTGACGTTGCAGCTTAGAGACTACCAACCTTGGCGGTGGCGGTAATCGCGGTATCGTCAGCAAACAGATACAGCTCTGTTTGACCGTATTTAGGAATATCGCTGGTATAGATATTGTACAGAGCAAAGGCCTTGCTGACGTCGAAAAAGACCGCTCTCGTACTGAATCGTCTGTTAAAGCCATTTCGGATATTTGAAGCCAGTCTAGTCGTTTGGCGAACCGTGCAATGAGCAGTCCGAAAACCGAACTGCTCTGGTGGCAAAATGTTGTTGTCAAATACAAAATCGTTAATACGATGAAGTATGAGTTTTTCAACAACCTTGCCAAGACACGACAGAAGGCTGATAGGCCTATAGCTGACTACCAATGTTTGATCTTGTCCTGGTTTAGGGATAAGAACCACTTTGGCCTTTTTCCAAACCTTGGAGAAATGGCCTTTTTCGATAATAGCCTGTGCGATGTTTACTACGTCTGTTATCACATTGTCGGGCAAGTTCTTTAACGTCTTCGTCTTTATGCCGTCGAAGCCCGGAGCCTTTTTGACTTTGATAAATTTAATAAGGTCTTTGACTTCTTCCATATGAATATTGCAAATATTCTGAATGGGGTGCCCGATAGACCTATAAATTCGTATCGTTCTGGAGACCCGCGCATCTCTCTCTGGATCCGTCGTGGGGTTGTCATTGAACTGTTCGTGGAGGCTGTCCGCGATCAGTTCAACTTTTTTCCTGGGATCGGAGACTAACGCGTTGTTAAAAGAATTTTTAATAAAGGACATAGGCCTTTTGTCGCCCCTTGTTAGAGATCTGGTCATTTTATATAAGCTATTATCCTCAATACTGAGGCCAGCAACTCTATTCTCCCACAGAGAGGACTCTTGAGCTTTCAGTAAATCACGAACATGCTGCATGGCTCTGTTAGCCTCTGCTTTTATGCGTGGATCACCAGTGCGATACGCCTGGTTCATAAGTCTATTTTTGGCTCTAATTTGCTCTTTGATTTCATTAGTTAAGACTCCGTACTTAGAGAATCTGGATACTTTTGTGGTAGAAGCTCTGGCCATTGATGAGTTAATGGCGTCAGTGACTTTTATTACGGCGAAGTCAATATCTGCGTCCACCTGAATTGGCGGCAGCGGATCTGCATTTTCCAATAGACGCCTGAACATGGTCCAATTGGTGGAGGTAACTGAAATAGACTCCTGCTCCTTCTTTTGAGGATTCCCATACTCTACTACGACTGGAAGATGGTCGGAAGTCAGGTCGCAGAGAGCCACAGGTTGAGAAAGCAGATCCGTATTTTTTACCACGAAAATATCCAGAATCTCGGGGAGCCCATACGAACACGAATGAGTGTGCTCCCTCGGCGGAATAATGTGAAAATTATAGTCTAAAGACTTGTCATACAAAGTGCGACCTCTATTATTTTGGTTCCGACATCCCCATATGCGATGTTTTGCATTCAAGTCTCCACCCACTAAACACAAACACCTTCATAGCACATGCTAAGAACATTACTCTAGTAGGTTGGAACCGCAAGGTGTTTTCACGTGATATGAATGTGCTTGGAATATGAAATCGTATATTCTTAGTAAGCGCTTATCATATTTTTTGGAGAAATTCCTGGCATATTCCTCATATGTACGAGATAATGTTTTAATGAACGTACCAAAGAATATTCTAGGAACATCCCTCAGAACCAGTAGGGATCCTTACAGGAACAAAAATATTCCTACTGCATTTTAAGGGCAATATTCTGGGGAAGAATCAGGAATATTCATAGAATAGTCTATGAATATTTAGGCTTATGTTTTAATAAGAGCATTCCTCAGATGTGCTACAGAGTGTTAACGATCACAAATAACATGGAACGCGATACAGGCGGAATGTGAGAAGAATTGATTAGTTATAAGAACACAAAAAATATATTAAAATACAATAAAGTTTAGGTACATTAAGTATAACATTTTTTTTTAGCACATATGAGTTAAATGATAAATCTTTTTTTTTTGTAATTAAAGCAGCTATAAAAATACAACGAAATAAGGTAAAAACATATTTATTTTTAAAATTGAGACAAATGACATTGAAGCTTTCAATCCCACTAAGCAAGGTAAGGTTGTATTAAGTTTGCAACTTTTCTTGCATCAAGTTTCCTGCAAGTATGTTGCAAACAGCAAATCTTCTCCTAATCGTCGTTTTGTTTGCAAGTCTACTACATAGTACCTAACTAATGTTAACTTAGGTACAGCAAACACCAATTAACAACAAGTAAATTTATAAAAGTTTATTTAAAGATTGTGGTGACTTGCAATACAGTTGTTAATATTACCTTGTCAGATGCAAGCATTTAAAAGTGTCTATCTGATTGATGCAAACATGAGTAACTTACCGCGAGGGTTTAGTGAGATAGGTAACAAAAAATTATATTCACAAATATGATTATAATAAGTGACATTTCAACTTCATTTCACTTGTGGTTCTGGCATTGTGCCGACAAACTAATCGTCAGGTAATTTTGACTTCCTCATTTTTCTTTCCTTCGCTTTTACAAGCCACAATTTTAAAACTGTAATTATATCATTTTCCATTGCCTGATGGAAGTGCATCTTAACTGCATCTGAAAATATTAAAAATAAAGAGAATTTTGTAGTACTCACAAGTTTTCATCAGTAGTGTAGAACAAGCAAGAGTGGATGGTAAACAAAACTTTTAGGAAAATATTGACACACTGAGGGAGTGAGAGCATCATTTTGGAGCACTTAAAGGTTATCAAGTAAACGAATATAAGGGTCGACAGGGTCAATGCCTCTTTCATATCACATCACCATAGCTCATATTTTAAGCATTACAAATTCCAAGTCCGAGGAAATGGTTATCTCGATTGATAACCCTACGACTTCTGGTGACACTGCTGTAAAACCGGACTTACTCAAATTTAGGTTAGGTTTGTATCCTCTTTGATACAATGTACGTAGATGGTTTTTTTACCCATTATTTGCTTCTGGGTATTTTCAACGTATGCTTGGCACTTTAAAAACATACATTTTAAAAAGAGAAAACAGGCGAATATGGAAACAGTGGGTAAAATTGTATTTTTAGAAAGATCATGCATATATACTTTTAGCTTTTAAACTTACCTCTTAACAGTCGCTTTAAACCAATTCACAAAAATTTCGCAATCTATTCAATGTAACAAGAAATTCGGAAATCGGCGTTTCCCAGCAAAATCACGAAGCACAGGTTCCACGCCCAACACGCCAAACAAAACAAACCAAAATGGTGGCATTGGAGAACGCCAAACTGTCAAAATGCAAATTACATACGTTGAAATAAGTTGCGCGCCAAATTCAAATGTGAGCAAGATATTATGGGAACTCCGTTGTTAGTTCCTGACTTGTAAGGGAGCACGATTACACAAAAAAAAAACAAGAAAAAAAATACATTCCCGTATTGCGTCGTACGATTAGCCAAAATTTACATTGACACATTTTGCGCGGCAAATTCAAATCAGGATGCGTTTTGCGATTTAGGCAAGAGGCCTGATTTATTCGTTTATTGAATATGCTAATAGAAAGATTCCAAGAATATTCCGCAAGGACATTTCCAAGGATATTCTATTTAGATACTATGAAAGTATATTTATTTTGAACATTCCTAGAACATTCTAAGAACATTATCAAAAAGAATATTCATGCAATAGATGTATAAAGAATATTCTAATAGAAATATTCCAAAAATATTTCACAAGAACAGTGCCAAGGATATTCTAAAAAAAGAATATGCGTGCAGTGAATATACTTAGAATGTTTATCACTTTATGGATATATTAGAGAACATTCTAAGAATGTGAATGTTCTCCTTGTGTTTACTGGGCACCTATAATTATCATTTCGTTAGTATCAAAAACCTTGCCCAGACTCGATAGACGGACTGCAGTGAACAGAGCCCAGGTGAACCCATTTGGTTTTTGTTTTAACACGAATGAATGTGCCCTCGATGTGCTGACAGTTGCACGGCCCTGGCACGGCCTGAGCAATAATATTCTTTTTAACAAGAACCATGGTACCTCCTTTTTGCCTCAAAGGTCTGTCGTTTCTGAACACATTGAAATTGGGAAACGTGAGGCGCTCCCCTTTGAACCATGTTTCCTGAAGAAGCAGAATATCAATCTCGTTTCGCTCAACAAAGTCAATAATTTCAAGTTTTTTGCCTTTAAACCCGTTAATATTTATCGTAGTCAACTTAAAGTAGACAACCTCGCACTGCAAACTCATTACTTTTTAGTTAAGGTAAACGACGACAGCATATTTTGAATTTGCAGCTGCATTTGCTGCTGCATCATTTTGGTAAATTCACCCATATATGATTGCAATGTGGCCTGCAACGCTGTCTCTAGCGCCTCTGATGCTGGTTTTTCAGTTGAAGACTTATCGCTCAAATTTGCGTTATTTTGAGTGCCCCATTGAAATGTGGACGGAGGAATGTTTGGCCTGCCGGAAATTGGAGGCTTATTACTACTGTACAAATTGCGTGGGTGCTTTGCGCATCCCTGGAAGTTTGTGGGATGATCCCCGCCGCAATTTGCACATTTTAACTGTTCCTGAGTGAAATTTTTACACTCAAAAGTAAAATGATTTTTTGCGCACTTGAAGCACCTGATGGGTGCCGTACATTTAAATTGCGAGTGGCCGTATAATTGGCACCTGTGACATTGTGCTATATTTGACTTCGATCTCTGGGACTCAACCCTGATCTTCAAGCAATCCAAGTCCGTTAGGTCAAATATACCTTTTTCTGTTTTAGGCATAATAACCAACATTAAAGGCAGTGGAGAACCATCCCGTTTATTCCACCTGATCACTCGGGTCGGGTGGAAGCCCAACGCCTCTAGATTCTCTTTAACCTTAGATTCGGTCCAGGTTTCGATGACGCCCCGTAGAACATATAAATCTTTCTCCTCCGGGAAGCGGAAAGAGTGATACGGAATTTTTTGGGCATCAAAGAATCTCACGATTTTGAAATAATCGTTTGGTGTCGAAGGGTGGAGCTTCACGCCTTCCTCAACAGTAATTGCTTTCCCAAAGTCAATTTTGTTGACTTTGAGGTAGCCGGTTACGTTGTTGAATTTAGATTTGTCTCTTAAAACTAAAGGGGGGACCCGGAGTTTTTTTTGAACTCCCACTATGGCATTGTCTGCGATATCGGCGGGGGTGGTAACAGTTGGAGTGGGCGGGGAAGTAACTACTGTATGGCCGGATTTAGTAGGACCTGCAAAGTTGATCGTTTTTTTGTCGAAATGCTCTTTAAGAGCTTTGTTGTTTGTTACAGGTAAATTCGGCCATTCAGAAGTTCCGACCTGTAACTTTTTTGCGTTTGAAGTAATGGTGTTATTAATGGGTCGCTTTCTGTTTGTTTTGGCTGGTTGGAATGGTGTGTCTGCTGCGTCATCGTCAGATAGTATTTCAAAATCTGGAATTTGTGTGGGAGTTGATGAGTCGGAGTTTTGTGTCAACGTGATTTTAGGGTTTTTTGTGTTTTGTGTAGTAATCTGTGAACTGGTACTGTTAGTATTATTCTGTAAAGGCGAGAGCTGACTCACGTACCTGTCCAACTTTAGCTTCAGGGATTGAATGATTTCGTCCATCTTATTCAATTTAATTTGATGCTCGGTGTTTAGTTTGTGTACCGTTTCCTCCAAACGGCCTTTCCAGTTAATTTCCTTCTCGTGAATTAGCTTCATGTACTTGTCTTCAAGAAACTTCTCCCTTTCTGTTAGTGAAGTTTGGTGATGGATGGAGTCTTGACAATCCATGACTTCGTCTTCTTCCAAATCGGATTTATCTGGTGCTAATGGTGGGCATTTGCCACCACTACTATCACCCATTGCGGTACTATTACCTTATTTTGTAAGAACTTACAAGAGATTGCACTGAAAAAGGCGAAAAAGTCGAAAATTTGATAAAAATTCAAAAATTCTGACACTGACAGCTCTAGTCTGACAACATGTCTGTTCTCTCCAAATGGTGGATGAGAACTGTCCACAAATCACCGAAATAATTTTTTTTTTTTTTATTTATTTATTTTTATTTCGGTGATTTGTGGAACTGTCTCCTTTTATCATTTTCTATACAACATACGACGAAAGTTGCAAGATAAAACTTTTTTTTTAAGGTTAAAAGTAATAAGTCAGAACGGAGATCTTAAATGTTTATAGTAGACTTGATAAACATGTGCATTTGTCTTGCCTTGGCACTTTGTAGGAGAGAAAATAAATATGTTATCATATAATTGTGAAAAGCGCTAATGCAGCGTTGGCATTATAACAAAATAGGTAAATAATAGTATATTATTAACCAAGGTTTAGACAGCCATCATTATTGCCCGAGGGCTATACCGTGGTTAATATAATATTTTTTCCACTACTACAAACTTTTATAAGACATTTATCTTTATAGTATTAATAATTATAAAAAATGATAGGTAGGTATAAGTTTATTTTTTAATCAAGTTACCTGCGCTTTGGAATTGGCAAAATATTTTGTTGTTTTGTCAGGTGGCTTTGTTAATGTCAATTTTTGTTCATTTATGTCATCAAATTTCACGAGTTTTCCGTTTTTTAAAAAATGAGCGAAGAGAATGTTAGTGATATTATTATGTGTAGGTACACCTCCAGAATTAAGGATGGAAGCAGAAAAAATGTTGATTGTATCGATATTTTACAATATCAAGTATTCTAATATGTATTGATAGATATCTGGTTGCCTAACCACATTCATGTTTATGAATTCATGTTGTAGAATCAAAAAATCAAGTTACCTGCCTTCAAATAGATTCTTGAAGATCGGTCAATAATGGATTTCAATGCCTTATTATTGACCATGGTCAATAATAACTTATAAGGTAGAGAATAGTATATTACGTTACAAGACCGGAAAGTACTATTTTACAGGACGAAGCAGGCAATTTCCAGGGCGAGCCGCCAGGCGAGTCCTGGAAGCCTGCGAGTCCTGTAAACGTACTTTCCGGTTGTGTAACGTACAATATTTTTTTTTAAATCGACGCAAGACCAGCATTTTTTTCTTTACACCAACATTTGAAAACGGCAAACGTTTTTCATACTTGTCCCTGGACTTATGCGGCAACAAATCGTGAGTAGCTCTAGCAGCCGCTTCAGTTATTTCAAGAGGAATTTCACCTTCATCCACATTCATTTCCATAATATAATCTAACTTTTAACTTTTAAACACAATTTTTAATAAGCAGTATCAAATTTGACAGTTCGTTGCCATGAAACGCCATGAAAGAAACAATCAAGTCAAAGCCTACTTATTATGGGTTTGGTTCGTTTTCTCAAATATTGATCGGAATGTAAAAAAAGGGCCCGGTAAAGTAAAAAGAGGGACCGGTAAAGTACTTTACCGGTCCCTCTTTTATGACTTTCTGGTCTAGACCGATAAAATGACATTTTCCGGTTAAAAAATTGAGTAGAAAGTGGTTGCTTTCCGGTCGATTTAAAAAAAAAACGATTTCTAACGTTCATAATCGGTCAATAATGGCGATGTTATAGGTTAGTAGTGGAATAACAAGTTTAAAAGTGTGATGCCATAGGTCCCGGGATCGATTCCCGTTTCGGGCACTTTTTTTTAATGACTTTTTTAGTTTTCTTATGACTTTTTTTTACTTTTTTATAACTCTTTTATTTTTTTTAAGTAGATCGACTCAAAAAGGCTGGTAAATAATTGGCCGGTGAACTTCAAAAAGGCGAATTGGAACCAAAAAGGTGGATTACATGCCGTGTTAGCGCCTGTTCAACCAATAAATAAGTACACGATTGATGAGGCCTTTACTTGATGAAAATCCATGTTCAAAACACTTAAGGAAAACAGTAATGTTCGATTTTCACTATATTTTAATAAATAAACACATAACAGCTGTTTCGGTACACTGTACCTTCTTCAGGTGTGAGTACTTTAATACTACAGTATTAAAGTACTCACATCTGAAGAAGGTACAGTGTACCGAAACAGCTGTTATGTGTTTATTTATTAAAATATAGTGAAAATCGAAAATTATTGTTTTCCTTAAGTGTTTTCAATAAATAAGTCTATAAAGAGACTTGAAAAAGGCGAATTGAAACCAAAAAGGTGGATTAGATGCCGTGTTAGCGCCTGTTTAACCAATAAAGTCTATAGACTTGAAAAAAGTCGCAGGTGGCAGACTCGCGCATGCGCAATTTTAGGATTTCACGTTGGTATTTAGGCGCTCGTTAACCGAAAACACCGTCAGGGCTCAGGGCGGTCTTTAATTATTTTGTTTAGAACTCCGAGAATAAGAATGAATGGAGGGAAGGCATCAAGGTAAGCAGATCTCTCCAATTATAATGCATAGCGAAGCATCTACCGCACACAAATCTGAGTCAGATAGCCAGGAAACATTTTTGGGAAACCAAAAAACTTCATAACTGCTTAAAAAAAAACAAAAATCACACCAAGCTGAAATTTTTTGGGTCAGTACGGTGCAAAAGTAACAAATTAGAAATTGTATAAAATACTATAAAATATTCGAAATTACCGGGAGTTACGAGCTCCTAGGTGAATCCTGTTGGCTCGAGCTGCCATATCATTCCTCTGGGCTGCGTTCATAAACGAGCGAGCAAAGTAACACTTTACTCTGTAATGGAATTGGTTGACATTTGAAATGGAGCCCATTGTAACCCGTGATTTGTGAACGCTTATGGTATGGTCGTGACGTGACACCTCTCTTCGGTGTATAACATAACCTGAAATTCGACTATGATGAACCAAAACCAAAGTAAATTTATAATTATTGGCAACTTCATTAGCTGCAAAATATCATTTATTGGATGATATTGATATATAGTAGGTTATAGGTTATAAAAACTCCGTATCTTAAACTTTTTTGAAGTGCGCAAACTCGGTCAAAATTACCAAGCTCTGGACCGCGGTAAGAAATGTACACTTTGGGAATGTCAAAGTGAGTTTATGAACGCTCGGAAAGTAGTCACAGAGTAACAAAAATTGTATTTATGAACGATGCTTGTCACAAAAATGTAAGAAATGTGTACTCTGTAACATTTATGAACGCACCCCTGGATGAAAGCCATTGACAAGAAGAGAAGAAGAACTTTAACAGCTGAAAAGAGGTTAGATTTTTATTTTGTGATTTGAATTTACAAAATAAATTTCTTTTACCGATATCATTGATCTCGGTTGACCTCTCTTACTCTTTAGATTATTTTTAATGCGAATTGAGCATGAGCAAGTGTTTACAAACTAAATACAAACTTGACCTCTATAGCTTCTAATAAAGAAATTTATTTACAAAAGTGAAAGTGAACATTTAATGCGACCAAAATCATCATAAGTATGCAGAAACTCCAAACTACCAATGTTTTAAGTATATTATTTTGAAAAATATTGCGTTCAGGTAGATTAAATTTTTCATGCGACGATATCCTGTACGTTCATCTATACCTGCTACATAATAATAATTGTTTTATATAAAAAAATGAGCTCCACATCTATAATAAGCATAACACTAGTTGTTATATTGGCTGCTATTCTTGTCGATGTTTTCTGTAAGTATTTTAATGTAATTTGTTTATACCTACACTCAATTCAACTACCTGCTTAGTTTAGTACCTAAAAATTCTTTGTTTAAAATGTTTCAAAATCCTACTATAGTGGTTTAGACAATAGGATTTATAGTTTTATTATTATAATAATTTATTGACCTAAGACAAATAGGTAGGTATGCTCAGAGTTTTCCCTAACATAAGCCCTAAGATGTAACTGATAGTGGATAAGATGTGAGATGCTGTACAACATACTCATTCATAGTTTAGAATAGTTAAGAACCATGTTATGAATGGTTACATGCGAGTACAACCGATTTTGACCAAAGCCATAAATAAGAAATGAAATGAAACCATTTTATGACTGCTTAGGACTTAAGCCATAACTTGTACAATGAATGGATTTGTTGCTAATCACATGTTTATTTTTCTTACACCTTAATGTTACGTCTTTAGGTTACTATAACTGAATTTAGCTTAATTTTTAGATTTATTTATCAAACACACACATTACAATTTTTAGGGGCTTTAAGTTCTTTGATAACCTAAAAAATTTAAAAAGGTGAGGCAGTTACTCTTGACCAAAAAAAAATTTTTAGTTGAGAGTTAGAATTGGCCTATCTTCAAAGCTTTGTATTTGTATCGTAGGTTCCATAAAAATGTTGAGTACTACTAGAGAAACTGATATGGCACTAAAGCACTATATTGTATGGCCAATATACTCTCTTTAGGGAGCCCTTACGGATTTCTATTGTCTATTATTAATATTTTGTTACCTGGACAATGACCAGTGAATCTTTATGGCAGGTTCTAATCTTAATTACCAGCTTTAGTTTAAATTTTTAATAAGGGCTTATTATTGTGTTTTTTTAAATTAATTAACCGTTGATTAAGGATGAAAATCAGCAAATTTGTACCAGTGAGTGTGGTACTGGGGATGTTGGAGCAAGAGTCTCTTATTTAAGAGGCCAGAGAGTTACAATAAATATATCTTGTGATGTAGCTTAAAACCCGTAAAAATTGTTCTGTTTGGGAGACATCGCCCTGACAAGTGAAACAATTTCGTTTTTGGTCACCAAATTAGGCACACGCACACTGCATGCATTTTTGGTTTGAATAAGATTCCTTTTCTTTCTGTACCTACATTTCCTGCAACTGTTTCTACACGTTTGACTTATAATATTGTGGTGGAAAAACAATGCAAGTATTTAGTAGGTAGGTAGCTCGGTAGGTAGGTACACCTTATTAGCCCAAGGTAGGATTTTACTTTTAGTAGGTTTGGATGGTGCCTGTGAGAGGGTATTAAAGTTTTAAAGATATAGATATATTTTTTTTTGGATTTTTCTGAATATTAAGAGATATATAATTAAAACTTGGCACAACCTAAATATACTCTGAGAATACTGGATTCCATCTAAAGAAGAACCATTTGCTAAATCGGCGACCATTATCTGACCTTAAAAGCTTATAATTGGAGACATATTGGTGACTTCAACCTCTTTTACAGATATTTTATGGCATTTGTGCAACTGCTATTGCCCGCTTTATTCCACTGAGAGCGGTACATGGTAGAAATAAACGACGACACTGCCGTCCATCCGTACTTGCTTTGCGTAAGGACGTGTTCCCCAACAAATATAAGTTTCAATATTTTTTACTTTTATTTCCTGAAAAAAATTTAATTAAAACTGGGTGCATCCTACTAGATATTTAATGTCTAAATTTGACAAGTATTAAATATTTTTTACTAAACTAGAAGCTTAGATATGCGTTTATTTTTAGAATTACAAAATCAAAATATAATTTCCTGTTATGCACAATATGCATTTACACTCGTCACTGGTTTAGTTGCTTCTTTTTGAGTCAGACTTCTGTCTTTTACTCCTATTAATTGATTGTGGCGCTGTTAAGCAATAAATACTAAGGTTCTGTTAAGCAATCATCTTTTTAAAATTAAGTCCGGAAGTAGGCTTCTTTGGTGGCACACATAGTAAGCTAGGAAGCAGTTGCTTTTTAGTTATTGGGGAATGTGGTATTTACATGATAAGTTGGTCTCGGACAGGACCGAACCTCCTGTTAACTGGGTGAAAAACAAACGCTCTAATACCTGGACTAAATTATTGACAATGGGCTCGAGACTCATAATGCCAGAAATTAGGAAAGAGCATTTTTGGTAACTTTTAGTTGCCTAACTTAATCCTTAGAATGATACCCATATCTACGCCCCTGCTTAAGGTTAAAAATATTTAATAATTCCAAAATGTAACCTTATTCGACTGAGAATAGTTGTAAAAACTCTTCTTCGAAAAATAAATATATGTTATAATATAGTAAAATATATATAAATAGTAAATATATTGTTTTAGAAGTCACGAAAATAACATTTTTTGTAAGCGAGATATTAGTTCTGAAGCCTGCAAAAATATTATTTCAACCAGTTCTACCTACTTTTATTACGACCACGTTATCTATAACTAGATTTGGCCCATTTCTATTGGCGTCTACAAGCATCCAGTGTTACCGTTGTTTGCCGCATCGCAGAGATAAAATTCACTACAAAACTTCTTGCCTATTCGTGCGCATTTGTGTTGGTATCTGTTAGTTTTAAGTCATTTTGTATATAGTTTTGACGTTTTGATAAGAATTGTCAGTAAGACAAGACGAATGATTAAAATATATTGTGCCAGAAATCCAGAGTTTTCAGTTTAACTTTAAGCTTTCAAGAGAAGACGATAATTTATTTTAACATTGGTCCTTCGAAATACAAAGAAAAAGTCCTTCGGAAGATACAGGAACATAAGAAATATCAAATCAAAAGATAATATGGAATGAAATCCAGGTAAAAGACAGACAGGTAGACAGTTGGATCCTAATTATGTTTGGCCAGAAATTGCCCAAATAAGACGCATAGTATTAACAGAAATTCCACAAGTAGGTGCAGATAAAGCCATAAGAAGTTCAAGAAGTGAGACCAGGAGTGTAGTTAGAGAAAAAGATGTTGAAAAATTGACAAGACCTTTGACAGCTATAACTCTAACACCTACTGAAATGACTGAAGGTGAGAAACACCTAACTTATGACAAATCTTCGATTAATAAAACTTGCGGTGATATTGAAAGAATGAAAATAGCATTTGAAATTGAAAAAAAAGAAACAAGACCTGATGGAAGAATTTATGAAACAAAAGTTACATGTTTTTGAAATAGAAAAGCAATTACGTGAAGCTGAAGTAAGTGGATCTATTAGTAGTCATACAAAATCAGATAAACAGATAGACAATTCAACATTTCATGAAAGAAAGAAAGAAAGAAAGAAAATAATTTATTAGTTCTTAGGTCCATCAAAGTGGGTCGAACATGTCAAAAACAAGGAAATATCTTATACATATATACAAGTTTAAAATTCCTAAAATCTTTGTAAAACATCAATTTCACATTTAACACATATTCACATTATAAATTAAAATAAATTATTACTTAAGATAATTATTACATTCAGGTAAAAAAACAAAAACAATCAGGTGCCCAGTGAAGAAAAGTCGGCATTTAGGAACTCCCGGAGTGAATAAAAGGCCTTACTAGCCAAGAAACCTCTCATATTTCTTCTCAGTTGTACGACGGGAAGATTTCTTAAATTTTTTGGGATTTTATTCCAGATTTGTTTAATTGAAAATTCCACGTTTTTTTGTATATATGAGAAATTACTTTTATGTTGTTTTAAATTATCTTTGTGTCTTGTGGCGTAACAATGTTGAAATAAATTATTATTTTGAAACAAATCCTGATTATTTCCAACAAACATTACCGATTCCAATATATATAGACTCACTGCAGTCAGTATCCCTTACTCCAAAAATATGTTCTTACAACTGTCCCGTGGTCCGAGGCCGAAAATACCTCTTAGACATCTCTTTTGGAGAACAAACACCCGATTAAAATCCACTGAATTACTGTGAATTTTCGCTACATACCACGGAGGTATCATCTGCATACAAGACCATACTTACTTGAGGCATCATACCTGGAAGCTCGTTCACATATAATAGGTAGAGTAATGGCCCGATAATAGACCCCTGGGGAACACCTCTTAGAACACGTCTCTGATCAGACTTGATCAAGACACCATCACTGCCATGGTCCACTGTGCATTGCTGTCTATTTGTCAGGTATGATCGCATCAAGGATATAGCCACATCACTAAAGCCATACATTTCCAGTTTTTTGCACAAAATCTCATGCTCAACAGAATCAAAAGCTCTCGACAAATCAACACATAAAGCTGCAGTTTCTTTTTTGTTATTTAGGGAATTTAAAATATCAACAACTAGAGCCTGGTAGATTGCACGGATTGTGCTCTTCCCCCTCTTAAAACCACTCTGCCAATCCGAAAGAAATGCATGTCCCTCAAGGAATTCAATCATTCTATCATACATCAATTTTTCTACTATTTTGTTTATATTTGATAAGAGAGACACTGGTCTATAGTTTTTAATTTCACTTTTTTCTCCTTTTTTATAGATTGGTTTAACATTTGCCAATTTTAATTTTTGGGGATATACCCCCGTGCAGAAGACTAGATTAATGATATGTGCGAGGGGTGTCGCTATAATATGCCCTACCTTTTTAAGACGTTAGGCTGGAACCTCATCTTCCCCCACAGATCTAAGATTTTTCAGGTTTTTATGATGTTTATAACCCCATTTGAATGTGTAACAGAAAATCTAAAAGATTCATTTGTATGCGGGATGTGAGCATAGTCTACGTCCCCTTGTTTAACGTCCCTGCATGCCGTGATATAATAGTCATTTACCAAATCTAACACCTGTTTAGAGGATAAAGAGGAATGGTTGGTCTTTAGATTTTCAATAACAGAGGTTTTAGTATTAGCGGTATTTTTTGTTACATCTTTTATTATTGACCAGGTGGCCTTAGTTTTGTTCTTCGCTTCAGAAACAAATTTCTTATTTTGGAAATATTTAGCATTTTTTATAACCTTTTTTAAAATATTGTAGTATTTTTTGTAGTGCTGTGTTAATATTAAGCCACTTAGCATATCCTCATATAAGATTCGTTTATTTTTACAAGAAGTTTTAATTCCTGTAGTTAACCACTTCTTAGTTTGTTTGTTCTTTTGCATTGACTCTTTTTCAGGAAATATTCTATTCATCAGTGAAAAAATCTTTGAGTAAAATAAATTATAAGCTTCATTCGCCTCAACACACTCACACACACCCCTCCAACATACATTTTGCAGTTCGAAGGCAAAATCGTCGAACTTCCCTTCGGAGAACACTCGCTTGCATGTATACTCTTCAGTCTTACCTGGGTCCCCACACTTAGCATCAAAAGTCAATATCTGAGCGTAATGATCAGACATAACCCAATTCAAAATTGCGCTTTTCCAAGAATTGTGGAACCCTATGAAAATATTGTCAGTGAGCGTAGATGTTGTCTTTGCTACTCTTGTTGGTTCAAAAATTACTTGGTGTAGATTATATTCTAGCAGAATATCTAAAAACCTATCAGAATTTGTTGATTTTTTCAATAAATTAATGTTGAAATCACCACAAAGAATTAGCTTATAGTTAACAAAATTAGAGGAAATAAAATTCAATATTATACATAACCTATCAAAAAACACTTCAAGAGTTCCTAAATCCGTACGATATATGCAAAGTACAATAAATTTTAAAGACTGAGATTTAACACAAGTATATTCTATGTACCTATATGTCCCTCAATACTCATATTCTGAATAACCTTCATTTGTTCAAAGTCCATTTGTTTCCGGGTGAATATGCATGCTCCACCATGCTGGATGTCCTGTCTGGAAAAGCAGGCTTTCAGCTCATAGCCCTCAATCTTTGTAAATTCTTCTTCATGCTTCCTTAACCAATGCTCCGTGAAGCACAGGACTTCTGGTTCTCTGTCTAGTGTGCCAAGATGAGACACGTGCGGTTCAAAAATAGGTAAATGAATTACCAGAATCGTTTTCCAAACAAGAGTTTGACCTGCAAGACCTCAAACCTAAAGATTTTAACGAACATAAGAACGAAAAGACAGATATTGACAAGTTATGTGAAGCATTAAAAAATGCAGTAGAGCCAAAACGGTTTTTTGAACGTGACTTTCCAATATCCGATGGAAATCCTGCAGATTGGCCATTGTTTTTTTCAAATTTTAACAAAATTTCATCAGCATGCAACTATAATAATGAAGAAAAGATGACAAATCTTCAAAAATGTTTACGTGGAGAAGCTAGATGTGCAGTTATTGGTATGTTAATTGCCCCAGATATTTTAGATACTGTACTGAAAATTTTATGCGTTATGGAAGACTCGATCAAATTATTGAGACCATTATTTATAAAGTAGCTGCAACACATCTGTGAACGCCTGCACTTCTTTTGTGGACTGTATACACTTTTCATTGATTACTGTATTTCTTTATAAAAAATTACTTTATTATAGATAAAAATATTATTATTGCTTGACGGCCGTCATTCTTGACAAGAGTCCTTTTTACCTGCCACTTTTGTGCTGGTTACTATGATTATTCTAAAGGTGGCGCGAACATGCCGGCCGCCTTGAATTTATACATTCAACTTAAATTAAAAAATGTTCTGAACATAACACAAATAATACTATGTTGAGTAATATGAAATAAAACAATGCAGTCTTCCTCCACAGTTTAATTGTTGACATAAAAGTTATTAGATTCCCGACATGTTTCGAGCACTTAAGTACTCATCTTCAGGGGATACTGAAAGGATGTGAGTAATGTTCAACAAGTAAAACACAACGTTTTCGCACTGCCCGTTCTAGTTCGTTACCATTTCGTAATCGTACGGACGCCACTCGAACAACATTGTATTTTCCTGGCTAAATGTTCGTTACTCGACCCACCAGCCATCTTAACGTTGGTACATTTTCACCACGGATCAACACTAAACTTCCAATCTTTAGCATACTAACTGCATTACTATTCCATTTTAACCACCTGGACTGGAGTTCTGAAATGTACTCTAGATGCCATCTTTTAAAAACGATTTGAACAGTTTGTTGTTCTTAATGAAACATGTCAAAGAGATTTGTTTTTACTACTGTCAAATCGGATTCTGGTATTGAAGTTATTGACTTCCCAATAAGAAAATGAGCAGGAGTTAAATCGAAGGACGAGGAAGAGAAAGGAGTTAAGGGACGTGAGTTAAGAATGCCCTCAATCTAAAACAACACTGTCATCATATCTTCATAAGTTGAATGAAGGTTTCCAATAACACGTTTTATATAATATTCACAAGTTTTGACTCTCGCTTTCCACAATTCGCCGAAATTGGGTGACCTAGGTGGTATAAAATGCACGATCCTATTATTAGATAACGAGACATAATGTAAGTATCACTAGATAAAACTTCGTTTAGTTGAGAGTTCGCACCCACAAAAGTGGTGCCATTGTTACTAGAACTGTTAGATGGTTTTCCCTGTCTATTTATAAATGGTTTGAGCATTGCCAAAAATGCATCTGTTGTCAAATCTGTCAATGAATCTAAATGTATTGCCTGTTTTGACATACACATAAACACCGCAATGTATGCCTTAATTAATTTGGCATTGCGCAGCTTTCGCTCTTTTATCAATAAATAAGGATCACTACATTAAATGTCATTCAGAGAGAAACCGTTCGCAGACTTTGCGCTCGTATCAAATATAACTCTAACCTTCGCTGTTAGACTAGAATATCATGAATATGATGAGACATGTAATATGACATTTTACTGGATTGTTGCTCATCTTAAACTGCGACCTTTATCATGTGACCGAGCCTTTCATAGCCTTGCATAGAATCGACATATTGTACCTTGAGATCATTGTTTCTATTTAATTTCTGTTCAGAAGATCTAAGAGGTCTTTTTAAAGCAATTTCCCTGGACTCCCCTAACGGACAAGATTCCTTTAAGGACATGCTAACCATGAAACGACCTTCTGAATTTCGCTGAACATTTTCTAAGTAAGGAGCTTCACAATACTTTTCTGAAGCTGCTAGAAGAGGTTCACCTACTAGACGCTCCTCAATTTGCCAAAATTGACTTGATTGATTATTGTTACATTGATCAGACTGAGTAAGGAAACATCTGCCTTCGCTACAATTATTGTTTTGTTTATAGAAATTGTTTTGTATAGATATATCCCGAAACTACCCAACCTAGCAATGTCTTTTGTAGTACTTAAGAAATTCCAAAAAATACTAGAACCGATGAGGATATTTATTTTGTTTGTTTTATTGAATGCTGGATCAGCTAGTTTAATATTTTGTGGCATTTCTAACTGATTGTAATTAAATGAACTTGTAGGAATATTTTCTGTTATTGTTGGAAGAACTAAGCACGACATCTTTGTTTTGAAACCACTATTGCTCGATTTTATTTGAATATTAACTTGCTCACTTATATTTGACATTGAATGTCCTATACCCTTTATTGTAAATTTTATTTTTTCTTGCTGCAAACCTAACTTAGCACAAAAACCTTGCGTGATTATATTGCTCTGCGAACCATTATCTAAAATGGCTCTAGCCTGGTGATAATTGCCTCTGCAATCCCTAACTAGCACTACTGCTGTTGCTAATATCACTTGAGAACTAACATTACTTGTACTTGTCATAGTGTATGACTGATTTTCATAACTTGAATTGTTATCTAACTCTGGTTTTTCTGATTCTCGGCTTAAATTGTGTACTTGACTTGCGTGACTTAAAACTTGACTGTTATTTTTATTGTGATGGTTATAATCTTGTCTTTTACCTTGATTGTAATTAGACGAACTTGAATTATTGCTTAAATAATTGCTACCTTGACTATGATTCTCACTATGAGCTTGATCATAACCTTGATTAACCTCATGACTTGCATTGACTTGGACTAACTTACTTGAATTACCGACACTGTTACTTTTATTGACATATTGCTGATTTGACTTATTGATATGAATTAATGTGTTATGTAATTGGTTACATGTTCTGCACCTAGAAGATGTACACTCATTGTTGTAATGACCTGGTTTTAAAAATTGAAACATAAACCTTTCTTTTCAATCTCTTTGATTCTTGATGTTGTAATGATGATTTAAGATAATAAAACTTTTCAATATTACTCATATTTGTATTTTCATGCACTAACGCATTAAATGCATCTCGAAATTCTAAATATTTACTATACTCCCCATTAAAAGTGGGAAAACGAATTGCAGGAAATTTAACTTGATGTATTTTTATCTTACTACCTTGTGTTTGTACTTTTGACAATATTGGCCTTGTATCGTGGAAGGATACTGATGAAGAATCGCTTTTATTGGACAAATTTGATAGAATACTCTTAGCTAAGCCCAAATATTTATAAAACTTAGCCTCAAAATCATCCCTCTCATTAAACACAGTACTATCAGTATCTGATACGGTAAATTCAATTTCATCTTGAACCTCGTTAAACTTGTCTAAAAGATTTTCGACTCCTTCCACCCTACACCGAACTTCGTGGTAACCGGGACTAGTTATGTCAACCCCTTGAAGATTATCTATGTAAGATGTAAATCTAGTTAACTCGCTTTTGATACGACCCCTTCTTACCTTTAAATCTGACATTTCGTTATATTTTTTAACTCGACACGCTTTACCTTTTTACTAACTTGTATAACTTGACTTGAAATTAAGCAAAAATTACTAGAACCTGCTTAAACTTGTATAGAACTTGTGAAACTTAAAACACCTATCTTAGGCAGAAAATACTAGAACTTGTCTTGTACGAAATACTTGAAATATATAAACCATAGAAATAAGAGGGGCAATAGAACTCGCTTCCCCTTTGCGCGGCTGGTGAGATTTGTTGGTCGGCCATTTAAAGACTAAATGTCAATTGGACAGCGCCAAATTTAAAATTCTGTTTCAAAGGTAACCTAACCTCATATATTTTTTGTTTTATGACAAATTTTTAGATAGGCAAGTATATATAGAGCTACTAATAGAAGTCATTTTTTTACTTCACATAGGCTCAAATTATCAATGAACTATTAAGGATAACAGCTCTATATAACTTTCATAATAACATTCTGGTATCTGACATTTAGTCTTTAAATGGCGGCCCCCTTGGCTTTCCAACAAATTTGTATGCGCAGTCGTCGAAGCGTATTCTACTGTCCCCTCCTATTCTATGATATAAACTTGCATTTAACTCGTCTTAAGCTGGATTTATAAACTCGAAAAGTTGGCGAGGTTGAGGTTCAGTTGGTGTTGGAAATAGGAGTTCAATTTAAACTAAAGGGAACACTCAGTTCCATTTATACACTCGTTCATGTTGTTGATGTAAAGCTCATGTAAGGTTCGAAAACTTCCCGGGTAGTTCAAGATAACCAATTTTTATGCTCGGAGTTCGAAATATCTAACCTCACAAACTTGATCATAACTTCAACCTCACCAACTTTTCGAGTTTATAAATCCAGCATTAACCTTGTATAAAACTTGAACGTACTGCCTCAAATCAAAGCATTATTAACTTAGTACAGAAGAATAAAATAGAAAGGAAAGGGCTTACAGGAATTACAGGATTGTTCTATTTCTTGTGACTTGTTCTTGATTGTTGCTCGCCTCTTTGCCCCCTGCCGGCCGCAGAAATTTTATTCTTAACCGTCCGCCCGAGTCCTACCGCCTACCGAGTCCTCACGATTTACGCTTGCTCTTTTCGTACCGAATGGCAAAACTCTTTCAAAAATAACACGTTCTGATTGGCTGTGCCGCCGCTTTCATTCTACTGTTACTACATTAACTTAATATTATTAGTTAATGTCTGGCGTAGTGTATATAGCGTTTAGGTGCCATGCTATAGGTCGCGGGATCGATTCCCACTTTGGGCACTTTTTCTTATAATGACTTTTTTAGTATTTTCATGACTTTTTTTTAGTTTTTTTATGACTCTTTTTTAAAGTAGATCGAATCAAAAAGGGCTGGTAAATAATTGGCCGGTGAACTTGAAAAAGGCGAATTGGAACCAAAAAGGTGGATTAGAAGCCGTGTTAGCGCTGTTTAACCAAAATAAATCTATAAAAGGGGCAAACAATTAATAATAATATTCCGTGTGTAGGTAAACCGTAAACAAAATTTGAGAACAAATAAACAAATTTCTTTAAAAAGGTTAGGTTAGGATTGTCGAGAGTAGAGTTTTGCCATTCCGTACGAAAAGAGCAAGCGTAAATCGTGAGGACTCGGTAGGCGGTAGGACTCGGGCGTACGGTTAAGAATAAAATTTCTGCCTGCCGGCCGCCGTGGGTTTATTACATCCCGCTCGTGGGACCAATGTGAACGCCTGGACTTCTTTTGTGGACTGTATACACTTTTCCTTGATTAAATACTGTATTTCTTTATAAAAAATTACTTTATTAAAGCTAAAAATATTATTATTGCTTGACGGCCGTCATTCTTGACAAAGAGTCCTTTTTTACCTGCCACCTTTGTGCTGCTTACTATGGTTATTCTAAAATTGGCGCGAACAACTTCCAGTACGAGAAAATGATCTAAAGTCTATTTACATTTGAAATACGCCCGATGTAAACACTGAACATCGCGTGAGTCACCTCATGACTGGTAATTCTCGCAACGCTATTGAAGTTTAAAATTTTTTTTACAGAGTTGTATTCAGTTATCTGTCTGCTTGACAGTATTGCACCGTTTTGATTTTTGTAAGTGTGTGTTAGAGTAAACTTTTGTGGTATTCTTGGTTTTTGTTGAAGAAACGTTAGTTTTATTGCACAACGTAGGTATATTTGATAAAACTGAAGTATGTCCTCCACGGATACAGCGAATGAAGGTGAAAATAGGCCGTTAACACCTCCTAAAAAACGACCCAAAAAGGGACATTTGGACATACGGACAAAAGAAATGATTCTCAATGTTTATAAACATAAAATGCTAGAGAATCCTGTGATGGTTGAAATTGAAAGTAGAGTGGCAAATAGAACAGGGGTGTGTTGTAAAACAGTGTTTAACGTCGTCAAAGAGTATAAAAAAAATGAAACCTTCTCTGAACCAAAGAGAAAACTGTCCTACAAGCAAATCGTGGATTCTGTCGAAGATTTCGATAAAGCTGCAATAAGACGAAAGGTACATCAATTCTATTTTAGGAATGAGCTTCCCACAATTGATAAAGTGTTAAAAGAGGTTAATGATGATCCAGATTTACCGACTTTTAAAAGAACAACTTTCTGGAAACTATTAAAAAAACTTAATTTTAAACATCAAACTAGGGGTAGAAATAGTATGTTGCTGGATAAAGAGGAAATTGTCCTGTGGCGAAGGGATTACCTAAAGAAAATACAGTACAAGAATGTAGGTCGAAAAATATATTATATGGATGAAACCTGCATTAACGCTGGCCATACGAAAGCGAGAGTTTGGGTAGATACTACTATCTCTTCATCCAGACAAGCCTTTATAGATGGACTTTCTACCGGGTTAAAAAACCCGTCTGGTAAGTTTTTTGATAGATTTTAGTACAATAAATGATAGATATTTTGTAGTATAGTATGTAGATAAATAATTATAAAAAAAAAAACAACAAATAGTACATTGTTTGTTAACCATGTAATGGAGGCTATTACTCACGAAACGAAGTTTGTTTTATAATATTTACATTGAATTCTGGTAAAATAAAAAGTTTATAAATTTTAGGGAAAGGAAAAAGACTTATAATATGCCAAATTGGTAGCGAAGACGGATTTGTGCAAGATGCACTATGGGCTTTTGAATCCAAGAAGTCTGGTGATTACCACGACGAAATGACCGGACAGTCGTTTGAAAACTTGTTTTCAAACATTTTGCCTAAGCTAGAAGATAATTGTGTCATAGTATTGGATAACGCACCCTACCATTCGAGAAAACTCGAGAAAATACCCAACACGGCGTCGAAAAAAGCAGAAATTCAAAACTGGTTATTGTCAAAGAATATAGAATTCGACGAGCAAATGCTTAAAATAGAACTTCTGGCCCTTGTTAAACAGCATAAAAAGCAGTATGATAAACTTAAAATAGACGAAATGGCAAAACAACATAATAAAATAGTATTGCGCCTTCCGCCATACCACTGTGAGCTGAACCCTATAGAATTAATTTGGGCAGATATGAAGCATTACGTGGCCGATAAAAATCAAACATTTAAATTTGCCGACATGAAAATTCTTTTTAACGAGGCGGTATTACTAATTTCTCCTAAGAAATGGCAACATTGTATTGAACATGTTCGTCAAAAGGTAGAACCTAAAATGTGGGAATTAGACAGTATCATAGAGGTTCAAATTGAACCACTTGTAATAAGAGTTGATGATAGTAGCAGCTCAAGCATTTCAGAATTAGAGTCAGAATAATACATTCTAGTAAGTCATTAGCTAGGTATAGGCCCAAAATTCTGTATAATACATATTTTAAGATTTATTTATTTTAAAATATTACAAATTTATTTTATTCACGGGGTTTACGACCATAATACGGTCCTGTTTTATTTAGGCGTTCAGGTGCTTTTGTTGACATTATCCGTATTTGAAATGTGAATAGACTTTAGAAGGTATGATAAAATTTTCAAATCAACTTTCGGGTTTAGTTTCGACCATAAAATCCCTAAATTGCCAAAATCACTTTCAAAATTCACAGCTTCTAAAAGATTTAGTACAAAAATTGCCAGAATCTCTTAAATTTCGCTGGGGAGAATTTATTTTGAAAAATAGAAGTTCAAATCTTGCAGTATTCTCAGATTGGTTGTTGAAATTGTCAAATGCAGCAAGTTTTGTTATTTCACCCAAAAATTATAACAAAAATCGACAACAGCCCTGAAGGAATTTACATATACAACACAAGAAAGAGACGAAAAATGCACATTTTGTAAAGATGACAAACATAAAATTGAAAAGTGCCGCAGATTTGAAAACGAAGACATAGATTGAAAACGAAGACATAGACTTACGTTGGAAATTTGTGACTGACAAAAAATTATGTTTTTCCTGCCTGAAAAGTAGACATCAGACCAACAAATGCCAGCACAGAAAAACTTGCAATATTAATGGATGCAAGCAAAGTCATCATACGCTTTTACATAAAAATAGACCAGAAGAAATACCATCAAACAAGAATACCGATCGTGAGACTCTTTTAGCAATGGGCCAAGGCTCCAAAAATGTACTTTTAAGAATGGTAAACGTCTTACTACATGGACCTCGAGAAACAATACAAATTGTAGCTCTGTGTGATGAAGCCGCAACAGTTACTTTGATGGATAGTTCCCTAGTTGATCGTTTAGGTGTCACAGGTGAAAGCGTACCGCTCTGTGTACAGTTAGTCCAGGAAAACTGCACTTTTCACCATGCTTTTCTGTGAACTATAAGCGAGCAAGCTACAATTTTGTATGGGTGTAGGGTACCACTAGGAAAGCTTAACTCTGAATTTGCACGGTTCTTACCCCCTTAACTTCGGCGCCATCTTGAATCAAAGAGTTAAATCGGTTTTTCGCTTGTAACTTCTATTATTTTTGTACTAGAAAAAAAAATAATAATAATAAAGAAAAGCATATTGTAGGGGAAATAATACCTACAATACCATGCCTCTGAAAATTTATTAACTCATTTGTTCATACTGAAAATTTCATTATTTAAACAAAATAAGCATAGTGATATCAGTTTTTTCGCTATTTCTAATTTCCTGTTACTCTGATTAGAAACTTTTCTAAACAAACATTGTAGAGCAGCATTTTATGTCTGAACATTTTTTTTGTTAAACCAATTCTTTTTGTTGTATTTGAAAATCGCTGGAGGACGAGGATTCGATATGTTATCTTCACCTTTTATTGCTGTTTTTCGTCGTGTGTTTACATAAGCCGCATTTTAAGCGTTAATGATGTGTGGAATGTAGCCTGCAGTAAAAACCGACTTAACCCTTTGATTTAAGATAGCGCCGAAGTTAGGGGGGTAAGAACCGTGCAAATTCAGAGTTAAGCTTTCCTAGTGGTGCCCTATACCCATGCAAAATTGCAGCTTGCTCGCTTTTAGTTCCCAGAAAAATTGCAATTTGCCTGGACTAAGTGGACTAACGAAATGAGGACAACTCACTTAAATTCCATTTGCTTTGACGTCGACATATCAGGAATACACGAAAATGCCCCAATGTCCAAATTGACAGGTGTAAGATCAGTAAACAACTTAGCATTGCCAGAACAGCATATATCGCAGAATGAATTTATTCATATCTAGCAGGTATTCCTTTCACTAAAATTAGACATCAACCCATGCTACTAATTGGACAGGACAATATTCATTTGACAGTAGCCCGCAAAATATGCGAAGGTCCTACAGAATCACCGATAGCAACAAAAACTACTTTGGGATGGATTATTCATAGACGCGCCGAAAATAAATTTCTAAAGAAAAATGAATTTAGTTTCCATTATTGCCATCAAGATACTAATGATTACCTTCATAACCCCGTTCAAAATTCATTTACAATAGAATCATTTGGCGTATCAATTCAAAATTTACCGACAAATAAGTCAGAAGCAAGAGCTATAAAAATAATGTAGAATACTACCAAAAGAGTGTGTGATCGATTCGAAGTCGGCCTTTTATGGAAAGATGATGGAGTAGTACTACCTGAAAGCAAAACGGTTGCTATTCATAGACTTGCGTGCATCGAAAGAAAAATGAAGAAAGACGAAAAGTATAAAGAAGATTATTGCAACAAAATTAAAAGTTATGTAGAAAAGTTTAGTATCTGCATGTCGCTGGGTGTGAACTCAGTCGTGCTCAAGTTAAGACAGCGAGAATGAAATTTAAAGTCAGAAATTACCACCTGTCAAATTATTAAGATTAAACTCTGTATTGAAAATATCATTTGAAAAACTTACATTAGGCGATACATTACCGTTTTCACTCTCAACCTGATCATATTTAAAAAAAGCTTTCAAAAGAAGAAGCAGAAGTGGAAACTTTCCGAACCTGGTACTTGCCACATTTTTGAGTTTCTACGCCCATCAAACCGAAATTGCGTCTAGTTATGGATGCAGCAGCAAAATCTCAAGGGTATAGCCTAAACGACCACCTGTTAGCTGGTACCGATTTATTACAGTCCTTTGTTGGAGTTTTAATTAAGTTTCGACAAAGTAAAATAGCATTTTGCGCCGACATACGTGAAATGTTTCATCAAATACAAATCAGGTCTGAAGATCAGCAAGCATAAAGACTACTATGGCGAGACGGCGATACAACAAAACCAGTAGAGGTTTATGAAATTCAAGTTATGACATTTGGAGCTACTTGTTCTCCAACTTGCGCCCAATTTGTGAAAAACTTGAACGCTAGACAACAAACGACATCTGAAGATATCCTAAACGCAATTATAAAACACACTGTTATGCCTTGCTACAAACCCTTTTACTTGCGCCCACACCAATTCATGGGGTTTAATTCACAGTGATATGGCGGAAGGCGAAGTACCATTATATTTCGTTTTGAAGCGATTTCATCGACAACCAATTTCGTACAAAGAGGTTTATTCAACTTTACAATCTCCAGTAGCTCCTGTTTTAGCATATCTTTATAAAGTGGCTTCTTATTTACAGTAAGCCAATGAATTGAGAATAATAATTTTCTCATTTTTAGAAAGCGCAGTTTTACTAATCCGTTTCTCAGCAACAAATTCAGAAACACTAGCCATTTTCAAGAACGAAGTTTTCCAACAACTGCCGGAACGTAACTAAACATTTAAAATTTTTGATACAGTGAGGCACCGGTAGGTAAACTACCCTACCTCTACCTACCCGATCTCGAGACCCCTGACAATAGACATAATTAAATATTAATAATTGGACTACACCTATGGAATACGGCGAAGACCACTGGGTTTTATAGTTTAATAATGATTTATTACTCTCTTGCATTAAGCAACATACTATAACACTCTTAAGTGATAAATAAGTGTCCGAGATTCCAAAAACTAATGCTATCTACAAAAAGTACTATTAGGTAAGTATTTGCTTAAATTATTGTTTAGGTTAGTTAATTAGTTAGTTAATAACAAAGGTAATAATTAAAATACCTTGGTTAGTTAAATGTTTGGCGTCGGGTGCATTCCCCAAGAAGATATTAATATTTTGGGTAGAAATTTTTTTTTTACTTCTGGCTTCTAAACCGTCAGATTTTCGTTTCAAAAGAGCACGCAAATTGGGGAATTTACTGATGTTTGCATAATTTTTAATGGATAATGTAGTTCTCAATATTATATAGACCATAAGGGAGACAGCTTGAAATCTTCGGACAATTGTTCAAAATACGCTAGCATCACACATTTTCTGAATATAAATTTATCTGATTTTTTACTCGCCAATTCATAAATTTTACATATATTTGCTCATATCTCCCCTTGGATTTTATTGGTAACAATTGAGAAGAGGTTTCCTCAGCTATTGTGGAGTATTAGTAAAATTGACGATGTTTTCAGAATCCGAGCTCATGGTGAACGGGAATTGTTTATAATGATTCGAGTAACTGACAGGCGGAATGATAGATGTCATGCGTGTAACTGTAAACACCCGGCAACTAGAAACGGGACTATCTTAATTTTTTTATTTCTGACTGGTATATTATTAGCTTATAACGTCTTAGTTACGCGGGAATTATAAGGGTCATAACTCCCTTGGGATATTAAGAAAAATTTGACATAAAATCAAACGATTGACATCTAATGTCAATTTGATTGTCATCTATTGAAACATTTATTCCACTTTAAAAATGAACAAAATGTTACTAAAATCGGTCAGAAATAAAATGATCTATGTATCACTGGAATTATAAGGGTCTCAATTACCTCGGGCAATTGCTGTTCCTCGGGCCAAAGGCCCTCGGGACGTAGACTTTGCCCTCGGTAATTAGGACCATTATAATTCCCTAGATACATAAATAACTATAATATTTGTTAATTTTTTTTTATTTTAAACGTTAATTAAAGTTGAGAAAAACATTCTAGTTCTACAGAATATTGTTATATTTTGTTATAATTATTTCTAAGTCTCTAAAGTATTATATGAGAGGCTGGAAGTATCTGAAATTGTAATTATTTACTTTTGTGACTAAAGACGAAACATTATGGGATTTTTTGTCACTCGAGACGAAATCGATGTTTTCGTTGGGGATATACTGTCACCGAAATATATATTTTCGGTTATGGTCGTCGGAAAAACTAATTCTTCATTATTTTTCCCTTTGTTATAGAAATTCACGTTAAGAAGCTTCGATTGTGTTGTACAGGACTTTTTCGTACATTTTGAAGCACCCCTAGAGCCTTGATTTTAAATGATATAACAAACTGTAAATTACGAAAGTTTAATGATATTTCCTGAACCGCCAAAATTTGTCATCGGGTAAAACAAATGGACATGATAAATTTAGTAGTATTTTATAATATTTTCCGTAAATATTTAGACAAATAAAGTAGCTTATTACTAACATGTGGGTTATGACCATAACTTGTATTAAAAGTTTTTTTCTGTCACTTATTTAACCCCTGTAGGTGAGTGCGCAAATATTAAAAATAACCCTGTACTGTATAATCTCCAAAGATTCAATACCGACGTGAATAGTTTCCTGCGGACACGCGCCGCTTTCAGAGCGCCATAAAGGAGTAATCCTGCAGTGCTGTGCCCAAATTGAAACCCTGTACTTATCCAGAACTTTACAGACCAACGGGACTACCAGGAAAAATTAAAGTTATGAAAGTTTGATTCAGTGAATTTGAAAAAAAAACTAAAAACTTCACAACTTCGCAATTATCAATGTTGAAATTATTTTTTTAACTACCAACATGCTTTGAGTTAGCTTTAGTGCTTTAAAAGCAAATTAGCTGTACCTACCAGATATTTCTACTAACTCTATATGAAGTATGTAAACTATATCTAACTGACTGAGTTATGTTCGACGAGCCGAAACAGCTGAAGCTATGTATATAAGTCAGTAGTTTAATTTTATAATGTAGAATTAATACTTTGAAATACAACCCATAAGGAGGTAAAATGTGAGCACAAATATTTCTCAGGCCGGATAAGATATCAGTCCCAATTTACAAAGGTAACTCAAGCGAGTAGTCAAGAACAGATTCAGGATTTTTACAAATTCAATTCCTAAGGAGATTATATGGGTTTTCACGAGGTCTTCAATATTTGTCAGATCCGATAAGATATCAATTACTTAAGTAAGTAACCAAAAATAAATTTCAGAATTAAAAAAAATTCAAATGTGTTTCACGTATTTTTGAATAATAAAAATCTTCTTAATCCCTTTAATAGAAATATTCATTATGCTGAGACGGTTAGCAAAAAATGTAAATAGAGTTAGTACACTAAATACTCTATAAACGATGGGAGATCAACTAAAAAGATGATAAGGACTTAAGGGTTTACTTTGTTGAGGAAGAAATTTATCGGCGACTTCAACAGACCTGAGCTGGACAGACTAGCGAGATCACAACGTACTGCAAAATACATCCTAAACACCACTTACACACTGCGAGACGTTCGAAACTGTGTCGAAGGCCGGACCGACCGAATTCGGCGAATTTATATACTTTTTTATTGCGTCCGTGGCTCGCGTCTCGCGTTGTGTTTTACCGGTAATTTGGTTTAGGAGAAATAGGTATTGTATGCAAAAAAAATACGGTTAAATTTAGACACGATATAATAATGCCTAGTTAGTGGCTAGATATTTAGTATACCTATATGTTGTTTAGTAGGTACCTAGTTACTTATTATTATTTTAATAAATAAAATTAAAAAAGAATAATTTCCATGTTTGCGTTTGCAAAAGTTCTGCAACCGCCGCGCCGCGGGGCGTAGACAATAGAATACGATTATACATATTATATGAGTAAGATAGTAAGATGAATAAGTATTTTATACAGGTCGTAATGTAATGCCTCGGGCTATTACACGCTAGGGGCGTAAAACGTTTCTTGCGACCGACATTCAAACAAGATTTTATACATGATCAATTTTTGCAATTCAATATAGGTACCTATTTTAATGTTATATATAATATATACCTGTAGGTACCTATATTAATTTATTAAAGAAACCTCTAACTAAGCTAAATTTGCAGACCTGCGGTTTCGAGCGGTCAGACGAAGGACCACTCATTACAAAGCCAAAGTAATAATTATAAATACAAAGATATATTAGCACCTGTAATAATTTTAAAAAAGTTAGTGGCATATCAGACGAAGAATGAAAATTCAGAAAAAAAGTAGATCCACGAGCCGGATTCGAACCGATAACCTTTGGTTTTATACACCAACTCTCTTTCTCTTTAAAACTCTTTATTATTCTTAATTATTTACGGTCACATTTTCACCTATTTTGTTGGCTTAAGGCCCCTGGAGCTAGTCTCCTCTAGTTTGGCAGTGCAACTACCTCCCTAGATTTGATAAACCTACCCTGGTGCCCTAAAACCGGGGACGCAGCCCCGGCGGGTCGTCGGCAGGACCCTTAATGGTAGAAAATGTGTAAAATTACAAACACTTCACTCTCGTTCCGGCAAGAGCCTCTCCGGGTGTTTTTAAACCTATTCTTGCTCTAAGAGCATGACATTACAGCTTATACATTGGTTATAAAGATCATGAATTGAAAAGCTTGGCATTTGGGGAAAAAGCTGCCAAAAAACCCCATTAAAATTTCAGGTACAATGTAGAATGACTTACGACCATTCAGGTGACTTAAAGCATACGCAGGGCAATCCTGTCTCATTCGTAAAATGAATGAGTGAAAATATTTTAATTTTAATTTCAAAACAAAATTATGAAAAGACTATGGTTCAAATGCAAGGAAAGAGGTCACTGTTTAAATACTACTGATTTGTATCAAAAATTGAGTTAGTGCCTGCGGCACTCTTACTCTGTTTTAAAATTCCCTATTCTAGGGTTGTCAGTTGGTGTTAGTGCCAGTACGCATATTCTGCGCTCCCAACCATACTTGCAGCCAAACATCAATTAAGAATTCACAACAAAAAAAGGGCACTTCTCGTGTGAGCCGTGTTTGTGAGTGTTTTTGCCCTTGATTTTGCTGTATACCTGTTTTTCATCTGAAGGATGTTAATGATTGATTTTTAAAAAGGTTAAGTAATTTCGTCCTGCAACAGCCTATAACGAACTCCTCTGCGCTCGTGAATAAGCCGTTGCCTGTCAAATGTTTGTCGTATTGTATGATTTGGATGTCTTGCAATCAAATCCATGAACCGTGCATGCCTTTCACGCATTAGTTCAAGGATTGTTCTCGTGTTCAGGTCCCTCCGTATGGCATTGTTGGTGACATACCAAGGGGCCCCGACAATCCTCTTCAAGATTTTGTTCTGTGTGTGCTGAAGGCGGTTTCTGTTTGACTTTGAAGTCTGGCACCAAACGTTGGAGCCATACAACAAGCCAGCGATAAGAACTTGTCTGTGAAGCAGCAATTTGTTTTTAAGAGAAAGCTTGCTTTCATTTGAAAACAAGGGGTAGAGTCTACCCATTGCACTGTTGCAATCTTTGATTTTGTCTGTTTTGGTTTTGTCGGTATTTATAGTCGAGACTAACTCCCTTAGCAAGCTCCTCCCACTGCATTAGTGGGCTTTTTAGTGTACTTGTGTGCGCGTTGTGAAAAATTTTTGAGTAGTGCTGAGTCTCAGGTCCACTAGCAGTCTCCGCCCACAATGCAACCGGGGACCAATAGCAGACCTGGAACTCTTATGTGGTGTTTGTCTGTACATTGTGTGTGTGTTATTGTTTTGTGTTTAATTGTATTGTGTAATATGTTTGTTTTAAATTGTAGGGGTGAAGTGTTAATACAGTTACGGGAGGGGCTGGTGCCAGAGAGGCAGTCTAGAGTAAAGTGGTCCGTGTTTTACATGTCTGTTTTCGTCATGTCTTAGTTCTGTTATGTTTGATGTCAGTGGTGAGTTGTGTATGTTACGTAAGTAAAACTTAGTAGAAATGTCGATTATGTGCTGTCGTATGTCATCTACAGCGGCCATATGGTGAAGATCTGCGATGCGCGCATACCTCCCGGAGGAGGTGACGCATCGCAGAATCTTGTTCTCAAATCTTAATAACCTTGTTAATTGTGTATTAGATGCAGAACACCATATGGGCGCTGCATAAGTCAGTATAGGTCGAATTATTTGAATATAAATTAGTCTTTTGTTTGTTGGAGATAGTGGGGATCAAGGAGAGAGAAGGGAATAAAGGCTTTGCATTGCTGCAAAAGCCTTTTTTAAGGTATTGGAAATGTGTGTCATAAATGATAGTCTTCCATCCAAAGTTAGTCCTAAGTATACTAGTTTGTTAGTTGGTCGTATGTATTCGTTATTGATTTTAATTGGCACAAAGATTTTATTGTTTGTAAATTTCTTTGTGAGAATAGTACAAACGGTCTTGTCGGAGTTTACCGTAATTTTCCACTTGGAAAAATACGGCTGCAGCAAGTCGACGTGCGTCTGGATTTTCCTCTTTGCTGCCTCCGCATAGAACGAATGCGCGTATATTAGCGCATCGTCCGCATACAGAGCGAGTTTTGTGAGAGGGTACTGCGGCATATCAGCCGTAAACAGATTATACAGTATTGGGGACAATACTGTGCCTTGCGGCACCCCCGCACTTGTCGCTCTGGGTGCAGACAATGAGCTTTCAACTCTCACAAAGAATTGTCTGTCAGTTAAGTATGATTTTATTAATGTTATGTAATGTAATGGAAAGTTATGTACATGGTAAAGTTTGTGCAGTAAGCCATGGTGCCATACTGTGTCGAAGGCACGCTTGATGTCTAATGACAAGAGTACTGTATTCATACCTCTGTTAAAGTTGGTCATAGCATCTTGCGCAACCTTCGCCACAAGCATGGTGGTACCATGGCCAGGTCGAAATCCAAATTGTTCGTTCGGTATTTTGTCTGTTAAGTTTTGTTTGTTGATGTTACGTAAAATTAGTTTTTCGGTCAGTTTCGAGAGTGTGTTGGTCAGCGCTACCGGTCGGTAGCTGTCTGGTTTGGTCGGGTCCTTTGTAGGTTTTAATATAGGTATTACAGTGGCCTCTTTCCATTGCTTTGGAAAATGCTGCAAAATTATGATATGATTGATTATGTATAGTAGTTGTACAAATGTCTTACGAGGAATGTTACGTAAGAGTATGTTGTGTATGTTGTCAGGTCCGGGCGCCTTGCATAGGGGTAGTGTTTTAATCACCCCATGCAAGGTTCCGGGTCTAATTAGTAATTTTGTAAGTACTGTCGGCGGTATCGGATATATTTGCCTGGTCAAGTTTATTGTTCTGTTGGTTATGAAATTTTGTTCATCTGTCGTGTTTTCAGGAGAAACACAGACTGCTGCCAGTGACGCGGCTAAGCAGTCTGCTTTCTCCTCGTCTGTTTGTACTTGGTTGTTTTGTAAAGTTGGTATTTTACGGAATTTCCTCTTTAGGCGCTTTGTTAAGCGCCATAGAGAGGAGTCCCGTGCTGTCAGTCCGTTTAGTGTGTCTATATATATACACCAACGCCATAACCAATTTAGCCGTCATAAACATATCGGTCTATTCGCTAGTCGAGATCTGCTTTCTGCTTGCTTTTCCTAATTTTCATTCTGCTCCGTTAAAATACCATAATTTTTTTTTTATTAAAGTCTAATAATAATTAAATTATTAACGGAATCCTTTGTTGGAAAACAGGGTTTAATATCAACACCCTATGTACTAGCGTAAAAGTAAAGTGACAAATTTCATTTCTTTTCTGATTGTGCAGCAGGGACAGTAGATATTTTTGGTATACAAAATAAATTTAATATAAAATATGGAAGAAAAACAGCTAATTAGATATTTTAAGTTGCTTAAGTTAATTATTTCTAAGTATTACTACCTTTTTTGCCATAAGTTAAATTTAAGGTGCTAGTGATATTTTTCCAAACTACATATTTACATACAGGGTGGAAAGTTTAACTTGAATAAATTCTGTGCACGTCAACCTTAGTTTTATTTTACCTTTGGTTGAATTGTATAAGACTGACATAAGGGACGAACCACTTTGAGAAACTTTATGCATTAATTACCATTTTTCTCTTCATTCTTGTGTTTCACGTGGAAACGTGCTTGCAAATTTCGATTATGTTCGTCTTATACAATTTTATACAAACTGGATGTTTTATGTAATGAGTTTTTTATATTGTGGTGTTCATGTCCCACTTGAAATTTTATAATAATAATAAATGCAATAAATTAGAAGATTGTACGCTTAATACAACAATCTACTAGTCTCTCCTAATAGTTTTATTTTTATAAAAGGGCTACTTTTTGTCTAGGATAATTTGTACATGACTGCGACCGAAGCTGCGAGATTCAAGCTAGTAATACATGTCTTAGTAACCATAATGTCTGCGGAAAACTATTTGACTTCGATTTCCCCTTCTACATTTTTATATTTGCGTATCCTGTATAACAAATAGTACGTTTCTCAACGTGAACTGTATTGTATAACAAAAAACTGAAATTATGAAGAATAACTTTTCAGGAAATTGGAATTAAAAGTTTTTTCATATGGAGAATATTGGAGTGCCCCAAGTTTTTTCATTTTCATATGGAGAATATTGGGGTGCCCCAAGTTCAAATAAAGAGGTTTTGGTATTCACCAAATACTGTATAATTTTTTCTTCATCTTAAGAAAATTAATCATAACGTTGAAAAATATTTAATACTTGCAAATCATCTTTAATATCTAACAGGGTGTACGAAGTTTTAATTAAATATATTATACTATCCAGGAAACATAAAATTATATCGTTAATTTTTTTTTAACTTTAAACGTGTATTAACAAACATATTAATATCGCAAGGTGTAGGTCTGCCAGATCGTTGACTTTATTTAAGCGAGTTTTGAATAAAAAATTAACAAATCTTTCGGTTCGTTAAAACATCTTCATCAAAATGACCAAGTAGCCCTTCTACTATTACTGTTTCAGCTAGGACTAGCAATCACACTAGTTAATGTATGCTGTTTCGGTCTGTAGCTACGCGGTATCCGTAAGGGGGAGGCAAAGCCATCGGTTAAGCTCCTTCAACAGGGACAATCCATGAGCATGCTATCTGTGTCTACACATTCTTTAAATAGTTTTGGTAGACACAGGCTAAAATGACGGCCTTTAGTCTAGTTCAATTTTACACCTGTTATAAAAAGATAACAAAAATAAGTTACCCTCTCACAATCACAACCATCTGAAACAGCAGCCGAGGTTAGTTCGTTATGTTGACACGGAATATTTTTTATAATAAAACATCATTTATTTTAACTTATGGTGGCTTTTTCAATATGTAGTTAATTTGTAAATTATTTTGTGGTTTAAACCACAGTTTCATCTTAAGTTTCAGTCATTGAGATTTCGGTCGTTTAGAATGTTTTGCTGTCCATTTATTTTATTGCCTCTATTTTAATGGAAAACTTACCTAAACTGAAGAATCATCTAGGATCATGCAGCCTATTGAAAATTTGTAACCTAAATCTTGGATTGTGGTCTAATTAATACTTTATCCACAAGTTGTAAAATTAATATATATTTAGGAATAATGGTTTATTGTTAACTACATATTCAAAAAGCGGCCCACGCCCACTTCATGTGCACTCTATCACTACATTAAATTGTATAGATTGTTTTAAAATACATCTTGATTTTACAATAAACTAGGTGCTGATGTGACTAACGCTCGTTCAACCAGACTGCGACAAAATAATCAAAATTCTGAACAAAATTCCCCTGATACTCTACCTGATGGAAAAAGTACGACGCCATGGCCGACTTTAGGTAGTCGAGGAACTGAAAGTTCAAATTTAAATAGAAATACTCCACTTCCCAGTAGAGGTTTAACCCCAGGCCCTAAAAAATGGATTCAGCAGAATAATATTTGGATTAGAAATGAACAGGGTGCTTCAGGGGCAGGGGACAGTGTAGCCCCTCTAAAAGTTAGTTCTAATCGGCAAGGCAATAAGGGTATAGAGCAACAGAGTTTTATAGCAGGGAGTGCAAATGTTGGAGTCAATGGACAGAATTTAGGGCCACAAAGTTTTGGGTCTTCAAATCAAAATAATCAAGTTCATCAAACTAATAGACAGCAGGCACTTATTAATGGTCTGGGGGGCCGACAGCAAATTTTTGAGTCGCAACAAAATATAGGGGCTTTCATTAATAATAGTAGTGATAATATTCAGACAAGTTCTAAAAATAAACAACAAGGCCCGATCACCGGCTTAGGGGGCAACAAACAAAATTCAGGTCGTACAAATCCAAGTTCACTTAATCAGAACGCCAATAATAAGCCCCTAGGTCCCCTGTCTATATCTGGTGGCAATCCAAATGCTAATATTGCCTCTGCAACGCCACCGAGCAAACCACTGTCATATGCCGGCGTTGTAGGTCAAAAAATTGCCAGTCCGCTATCTCCTACTCCTAAAACTACTCCCGTATCTCCTTCCCTTAGCCCTCATTTTGGGGGTCCGAAAAAAGATGCAATTCCTTCAACAGGGCCAACCGGCAATATCGAGAATTTGGATAACGATCAAAGTATAGGTGTCGTGGAAGGAGACACTACTGACGACGAACTTAGGGAATTTTCTGAAATTTTACTTCGAAAAGACTCCAACAACGCCATGAAGTATGTTACGTTAAATTTACAGGGGATGACGTCGTCGAGGTCTTCAAATGATGAAGCACCACAACCGTAAGTTAACTTTAAAATTTTAAACTAGGGATACACTTACAATCAAGTCAATCATCAAGATTATGATTAAGTTGTATATACAGGGTGTTACAAATTCGAGGCTAAGTACAGGGATCTTTAAAACTATAAGATATACAAAGTCGGTTAAATGGGGGCAAAGTTCCGAAATGTGGTGCTAAACGAAACGCTGCTGATAGAAATAGAAAGTTCCGAATACCTTCGGAGATATGTGAAAAAACATGAAAATTAGCAAATTGGTTCTTACGATTCCTTAATTACATTTTGTAGAAATAATTTCAAATGAATGTCACATTTCCATTGGCACTTTTTCTCCTCTACAAGTTGACATAATTGATTTTCAATTCCGACGGTTCGTTTTCGGGCCACCATCAGAAGCGCCAATTTCCAAGGTACTTTGACAAAACATTTAAGTAATTTGTTTTCGTAGATACGCATTTCCTTCGAAAAAGAAAGCGAATAGCGTATGATAACATGTAATTCATTTTATGTGTTTATTTATAAAATTTACTTGATAATTTACTGAAAAATTGCTTATGAGTCGAGTAAAATCAAAGGCTCCTTTTTCGGGTATTGGCGCTTACATTTGAAAAGTAAAGAGAGTGCAGGTGCTTTCAGAATTGGTAAAACTAGAAAATGCAATGGTTGTCTTAAATGTGCCTACAAATTGCTATTCGATTATAGAACGTATGTTTCTGAGTACAAAAATCTGTTCAAAATCTATATATTTTTGTTGATGTTGCCAATGACGCAAGTGGGTTATGAAAGAGCTTTTTCAAAAATGAAAATAATCAAAAATCGATCGAGATCAAGCATAAACGATGTAAACTTGGAAGCATACATTGATGAAATCTCATCGAAGAGCTTTGTCGTAGTAGTTATAAAAACTTGGCACAGTTACGTGAAAAAATTATAACTTTATGGCGATCTTTATGCAGAAGATCAATTTTAAGGTCAATGAGAAAAGTAAATAACAAAGCAGTTAAATGCTTAAACCTAAACAGCAATCTGTTAAGTAGGTTTATCTTATAAGTATCTGTTTTGGTTCTGTTTCTCATACCCTACATTTATTATTATTAAATAAGTGTTTTAAAGACAAAAATATTTTAATTTCCTTCCATCTGCTTAATTTCATTTTGTGTCTTTAACTAAAATACTGACATGTTTCTGTCACTTCCGATCGTTCTAAAAGTAGCTGTCAACTTTAGTTTTATAAATTCAGCATGGTATTTTTTTTATATTTTTGGATTTTCCATCAAATTCTAAGCAAATTTTACGTAACATTTTTTGCTTAAGTCAACTAGTTTTTGAGATATCTGCACCATTTGTCATTATTTGGCAAATTCATGGTATCCATAGGAATTTTTTTTTACCTTAACTGGTGGACTAAGAGGTGTTTGCTATTGTATAACGAAAGATCAGCTAAATTCTAGATTCCATTCAAAGAAGAGCCACTCGCTTGATCGGTGACCATAATCTGACAAACAACCTGGAAAGCCTTGAACATCGAAGGCGGGTTGGCGACTTGAGTCTATTTTACAAATATTTTCATGGCAAGTGCTCAACTGAGGTTGCCCGCTTGATACCACCCAGAGCGGTGCATGGTAGAAATACACGACGAGCCACTGCAGCCCACCAGCCCGTGGTTCAGCTTAGTGTCCCTCGAACGACACTGTTTAGAAATTCTTTCATCTGGAGAACGTCATCACTCTGGAACAACCTCCCTGAGACACTGAGACCGTGTTCCCCAACGATTATAATTTCCAAAGATTCAAGACCAACGTGAATCGTTTCCTGCGCACACGCACCGCTCCCAGAGCGCCATAAAGGATTTATCCTGCAGTGCTGTGCCTCATCTCAAAAAATCTTTCAACTTGGAACAGGGTGGTCACAATTCGAGGTTTATTGCGAAAAATTAAAACATTCAGAACTTTCCTATTTTAATAAAACTGGTATAATATATTATATATAGCATATTTTTATTTTATTTGATGGCAAATGGATTGCTTTTTAAAATGGATATACACTTTTCTATACTTAAATCAACGCGTTTTCCTATAAAATCAAATTTAACCCAAACATACTATTCTTTCAAGTGTGCTATGTAAGCAAAGCAAATGTAATATAATACATAGGTGGGTACTGTATGCTGATGTCTATAGGGAGAAAAATTATTAGCAGCAATATTTTCTCGTATGCTTAGAAATAACACACATTTTTTAAAGCTTCATAAAATTAAATTTATATACGAAAATGAAAAGAAATCAAGCAAAAAGAGACGAAAGTAGAGCTGCTAATTTTGTTGTAATAGATATAAACCAAATATTTTTGATAATCCATTATATGAGCCCATAAAACTAAACGAAATTTAAGGATTTTTAATCGCGAGATAATTTTGACGCGGAAATGTAATTCGTAGAACTATAGAAAATATAGCTATAATTTCTGTAGCAGAACTATATTACACTGCGCGCACATTCGGGAAAAAATATTGTGGGTAACATAGGGTACGACAATTTTAAGGTCGTGCTGTAAAAAATCGTAGTGCGTAGAGTGTGCTTTCTATACAAATACATCAACCAGACAATATGAAAACAACAAAATACATTCAACAAATCCGTTTGCAAAATATCAAAAACTTGCCGTTCTGTGTTCGGGGTGTCAACGAATCTATTAGACAAGTCGCGTGTTCTACAGCGTTAGGTGTATCAAAATGAGATTTGGTATAGGTAAATGGTATAGAAAGAGGAGAGTTTTCGCATATTTTTTACTTTTTGATTACTTCCGGTTTCACCGGAAACGGCTCTGGTTTCGAATTTTTAAATGGAACACCCTGTATATTTTTACATTTTTGGATTTTTGAGACAATTCTGGATCAGAATATGACATTTTAAAAAAGTTTTACGCCTACTTGAATTTTTTAGAGCCACTTTTAATATTGCATCTAGGTGGCCACGATCGGACGCAAACTAATCTAAGGACCTCCGGTGTTATCAGAAAATTACAATCGCAGCGTTTTAGTTGTTAGTATGATAGATAGGAATAAGACAAGTTGTCAAAATCACATTTTCGTGCCTAACTATTTTTTTTCAAATGGCGACCTTTTTTTGACAACCACTTTCCGAAAAGAGGATTTTTTGGCGAATCGAACGATACTAATTTATTTGCGATTGGATTAAAAATAAGCTCATAAATTAAATATTACTAAGCAAAATACTGGATATTAATTTATTTACTTTCGTCAAGTGTGCCATGGATAGCCATGATGCATAATATTTTACAGTTGTTTTTATTAAGTCTTCTTTTGAAAACAAAACACTCACTTAGGTAATGACAGTGACAAACGCTTTATGGTCAGATTTAAAAGTTTCCTATTTTTCATTGAATTTCAGTTTAATTTTTCGTCGAAACAATGTATACTCAAAGTGAAAAAGTGGATATGTTATTAATATTTGGAGAATGTCATAGAAATTCAAGGAATGCTGCTGAACTGTATGCTCAGAGATATCCCAACCGGCAACATCCAGCCCATCAGTATTTTCCGTATGTTGAGAATCGTTTTAGGCAAGAAGGAAATCGGGCGCAAGAGACGATTATCATAAATGAAGAGACTGAGATTAACGTTCTTCTTATGGTTGAGGTTGATAAAACGGTTTCTTTAAGAAAAATTAGTCAAGAACTGCAGATAAGTCACGAATCAGCAAAAAAAATACTGAAAAAGCACGGATATCGAGCATTTAAATATCAGTTACACCAACATTTCTATGCTGACGATGGAGATAGACGGGTAGTGTTTTGTGATTGGCTACTTCAAAATCATAGGGTTAAATCAAATTTTATCAACCACATTTTATTTTCCGATGAATCAAGATTTACAAATAATGGTATGTTTAATAAGCAAAATACTCGGTACTGGGCCCAACAAAATCAACATGAAATGAGAGAGGGCAATTTTCAAGAAAGGTTTGGCGTCAACGTCTGGGCTGGTGTCGTTGGAAACAGAATAATTGGGCCGATATTATTTCAAGGTCACTTAACAGGGGCTAGATACTTGAGATTTCTTCAAAATGAAATCGAGCATCATCTTGATAATCTACCTTTAGCAGTAAAACGGCGAATTTACTTCCAACAAGATGGGGCATCGCCTCACAATACCAGAGAAGTTATTAGTTACTTAATGGAGCATTTTAATAATAAAGTTATTGCAACCAATGGTCCAGTACGGTGGCCTGCTCGCTCACCGGATCTCACTGTGCTCGATTTCTTTATTTGGGGGTATGTTAAAGAGAGGGTCTATACCACAGCGTCAGCCACTCTTGAAATCTTAGAAGAAAGAATTCCACGGCTATTTAGAAGTATAACGCCTGCAATGTTACAAAACGTGTTGAAAAAAACAATTGAACGAGCTGAAATATGTCGTGAACAAGGAGGAATGCACTTTGAACATTTATTACAGTAAAATTTTTAACTTAATAAAAACAACTGTAAAATATTATGCATCATGGCTATCCATGGCACACTTGACGAAAGTAAATAAATTTATATCCAGTATTTTGCTTAGTAATATTTAATTTATGAGCTTATTTTTAATCCAATCGCAAATAAATTAGTATCGTTCGATTCGCCAAAAAATCCTCTTTTCGGAAAGTGGTTGTCAAAAAAGATTCGCCATTTGAAAAAAAATAGGCACGAAAATGTGATTTTGCCAACTTGTCTTATTCCTATCTATCATACCAACAACTAAAACGCTGCGATTGTAATTTTCTGACAACATTGGAGGTCCTTAGATTAGTTTGCGTCCGATCGTGGCCACCTAGATGCAATATTAAAAGTGGCTCTAAAAAATTCAAGTAGGCGTAAAACTTTTTTAAAATGTCATATTCTGATCCAGAATTGTCTCAAAAATCCAAAAATGTAAAAGTATACAGGGTGTTCCATTTAACAATTCGAAACCAGAGCCGTTTCCGGTGAAACCGGAAGTGATCGAAAAGTAAAAAATATGCGAAAACTCTCCTCTTCCTATACCATTTACCTATACCAAATCTCATTTTGATACACCTAACGCTGTAGAACACGCGACTTGTCTAATAGATTCGTTGACACCCGGTATAAATCAACACTCAACGTCAAAACTACATAGTTTTAAGTTACCGACCGAGCACATTGAATCACACAAACGTGTAAAGTCAAGTCCGGCCCTGTTGGTTTTAATTCGACGCGACGAACACCAGACCAAAAAATCCCGAACTGTGCGAGGCTTTTAGTCCGAGTATATATGTTAAATTAATTATACAATAAATAGTAAAAGAATACTACTTGGCAAGTCCTTAAAAAATACGTCAACTAGTTTTAAAACACTTATTGTTACAAATTTATAGTATAATATTGTTGTGTATACTAGTGTAGGGGAAATTACGTAATACTCACCTCTTGAAGTCACTTCATAGTTTCATAACTTTTTAATGGGAAATTAAAAGTAACGGCAACCACTAAATATTTCTTGGTAGTGGCAGTAACCTTAAAGTGGGTGCAACAGTTTTAGCGACGTTTCAATAACCTTTAACAAACCTTTAATATCACGGAACTTGATTATATAATTTAAGTGGTTATCGCCACGTTATTTCCACATTTCGCATGGGATCAAAGTCACTATAAAGTTGCTATTACCTTCAAAATCTACCATGAAGTTATCGTTACCTAATAGTGATCTGCTTCGCACAAGACCTCAACGGCAAAGAAAATAGTTCAAATTAGTATACGTATGGGTGGACTGTGACTGTGTGCAAATTACTTGCCTTATCCAGGGTGTTTGTAGAATGGGTCACATCAATAAGCCACGCAAAAAGAAGACTTTTCGACATTGCACAACTTTTTTCAGAAAACTAAAACAACAAACAGAACATGCAAGAACTCTTAAACATTATTACCCCGTAGTAAATAAGCGGCCATTACCATTAGACCAAAAAAAAAAATGCAAATTTTCAAGTCTTAGCCGATGACTCAAAAGCATTGTGAAGGAATTAAAAATAAAAAAAGTTCTGATGAGGGTACCATTAATAACGACGGATTGTTGGTCGCTGTTCAAGATTTTGCGGACGGCTGCGATTAAGAACAACGTATTATCTCTCAGATTTCACTATCAGAACAACCTATAAAATGATGCTGTGTATATAAAATAACTCATACTTCCCTCGATGACCTACTCAAAATTTTAAAATCGAAAGGTATGGAGTTACCAACTGATAGAAGAACTTTGTTGAAAACTCGAAAATCGATGAATATTATAAGAATAACAATTTTGGTATAATGGAATAGAGAACTGCTTGCTTACTGCATTTTATGATATAACGAAACCATTATCAGTTTCATTGGTTTTCAATAGCCTTTTAGAGGTTCACCAATAGAATTTTGGCCAATTTTATTTAAAAAATATGCCCCCGTTATTTTAATAATGCACAGGGCTGTTCATTTGCAAATACTGTAAACTACAAATGATTTTGACATAAATATCACACCATATTATATATAAATTAAATTTTTGACAGCACCTTAAAATACTTCAGAAAAAAACGACATTTTTTTTTCAGTTCTCTTGCAACTTGTTGGAATGTTAGAATTTCAAGGTTATAACTTTAAAATGACGGAACAAGGTGTCTAAACGTGGCGGCGAGGCGATAATAACTTTAATGTGGCGAATCAAGGTGGCTGCAGCGTTGTTGCCAATTTCAAGTAGTTTGATGAATGTAACTATAGAGTGGAATATTTTTAGTTTCTGCCACTTTAAATATACATTTTAGCTTTATACCACACTTCAAAGTTCTCGTTTCCAAAAGCAGCATTATATTTAGAAACATGCAATATGAGAAAAATGTGTGCCATTAAAAATACAAATAATTTTTGTCAGTATACTGCATGAAATTTCGTGTGTGATTATATAATTATCGATTTCAAGTAGCTAAGATTGATAGAAAATTATTTGAGGAACTTATAAACATAATTTTCGGGTGAAAGAAAATTTAAGAATTTTAACTTTTTATTGAAATATAGTATGTTTCAACGGCGCGCGCCTATATATCAAACTACACGGTGTCCGAAAAAAATAGCCCGCACAGAAAAAAGCGCACTGTTATGTAAGCACACAAAAAAAAACGTGGAAAAAAAATGCGCACATGGAAGAAACCGCAAGTCGTTTATAGTTTTCCTAACTCGGTTTTCTAAAGGAACAACCACATTCAATATTATATTACATAATAATTACTTTTTTGTTTATTTTTTATCTTTTTAAAATAAAACACACTGTATAACAGTAAATCATAATAGGCATTTCCATAAACTATCTTAATAATTATTCGGCATTGGTAATTAATACCTTTTCTTAAATATTCAATTACTATAAGGCATATATTCTATTTATTTCGGGCACGTTCAGCCTTAATTACCTAATCATTATTACAATTTCGAAAAAGTAATTATTACATTTCTTAAAGATCAATATTTGTGGGAATTGAAGAAGGAATGTTTATTACTTAAGGGCAGGTAAGGGTGCTCTTATAAATAGGATACAGAATTTAAACTTCTTTAATAAAACTCACGGCCGAAGTGGCCAAGCTAACCCGGGCTCTAATGAAGCCCGAAAATGCCAATTCCAGCCAAGACGCCCCCGCCGCCCCAAAGAGACTACATTCAGACTCCAGTCTGAATCCCACCAACAAGGCTAAAAAAGCCAACACCCCTATATCCCCCACATCCTCCCCCGATATTAAAAGGCAAAACTCTTTGCCTACAATCTCAAGTAGAAACCCACGCACTACCCCACCAAATCCACCCAGCCCCCCAAAACCCTCCACCTCCCCCGAAATTCCCAGCACTAGCCTAATCTAGTGCTAGCCCCCTCGACACCCCACTGGCGCACCTCACGGTCGCAAAAACCCACTCCACCCCCGCCACCAGCCCCCCAGAGGCCCCAAAGGCCAGAATCCCCCCAGTAGTGCTGCATTCCTCAGCAAACTGGAACCAAGTCTCCTCGGCCATACGAGCTGCAGGAGTAAACTTTAACAAGGCCTCCCTCACTTCGACTATGACATAGGTGCTCCGCACCGACACAAACGTCCCCGACACCAACTCCTATAGGTGTAGCCACTTAGCCACATACACCACACCTCCCCCCAGTGCCCCTCCAGATATTTTCCCCAAAGCCTTCTAAAAACCCACATACCCGACATGTGAACAGCGGAGTTTGCTGTTAATGGTGAGACCCTGCGGAATGGACCCGCGGGGTGGCGAGGCAGGCAAACTTAGGGGGAGTAAGCGGAGATTAGAGCTCGTGATAGCTCTGGCCCCCGATAACTTCTTCAAGGTGGGCTCACCTTACTACTAACTTCTTTAATTGTCTCGAAGTTTTGAATAAGTTTTTTGGTTTTTCTTAATTTAAACATAGGTTTCAATTATTCATACGCAATGGAGTTTTCGACTAGTCAGAAAGACAAGCAAGTTCTCGTTTACAGTGGTTTTGAATACCTACATTTTCGCACAACAAATGGGATAGATACATGGAGGTGCCGTGAAAATCGACAAACTAAGAGTCATTCCTGAAAGAATAACAAAATTATACAAGAGCCAAGTAGTCCCTGTCATGACTCATGTCCACAGAAAGCTGAAGCAAACATCGCTAAATGCCGAATGAAAGAAGCCATGACAGCAATAAGTGCCACCTCCCGTAATGTTATTGGGAAGACATTGTTGATTAATTAATATAATAAAATATTTGCGTACGGATATTTCTTATGCGCTTATGTGACTGTGCGCTTTTTTCTGTGAGGTTATTTCCTGTGTGCTTATTTTCTGTGCGCTTTCTTCCGGGATTCAAACTACACAGCCATATTTGACAGTAAACTTTCAATCGTACTAATGTTATGCCTTGAGATTGATTGATTCGGCTTACGTATTTGCAAATTATTTTATTAATTCATAATAGTAATTATTATTCAGTAAGTAGGTATCTAAATAATGTCCAGTACTTATAGTGATGTACAGAAAAAGTAGGAATATTGGGAAAAAAAATATGCGGGAAAGAGAGATACATAAAAATATTCAACCAAGCGCCCTGCGCAGTAAAGCTTCGCTTTTATACTCTGTTGCTTAATGCCAGAGAGTAATAAAATGTAAATTTACAATGACAGGACCCATTAAGCAGGGTGGTCAACTTAAAGGTTGCATTGTAAATTTCAGGTAAATTGCAATGATAGTTTTTAAAAATTCGGTATTTAAGACCTACACACCCCGAATCGGTCCTAAATTAGGGCCACCTTAATTTGCATACAATATAAAGACGAGTTTGGTGAATGAAATTAATGTGACAGCGGCGTTAGTACAGGTAATTTATTAGAATAATAAGTATAATAATAATTATACTTGATTGTAATTATAGAGATAGGCAGATAATTGAGATATTAATTATTCTAATATTAAGTAGATAAAAACTTATATAGGAGTAAGAATAATATGAAAAAAGATAAATGGGAATAAATATTAATATTTATAAAAAAAATCTACTATGTACAGGGTTATCCAACCAAGACTAGACAAGGCGATTTTTTGACTTTTCCTGTACTTTTATAAAAAAACTGAAAAAGCCATCTTAAGTCATTTTCTCCCGCGAATTCGAATATCTTCAGCAAAAAACAATTGAACATCAAACAAAAGTACTAGGGGTCACTTTGATATTTTTTTAAATGGGATGCCGTATTTTTAATGAGCTTATCCGATTTCTCATATAAATTTTGATCTAAAATGTTGGATTTTTAATTTTTTTTTTTTTAATTTTTACGGTAGACGAACATTTTCCGAATTTAAAACTGAAGAAAAAAGGCGTTTTTGAATTAAAAATCCAACATTTTAGATCAAAATTTATATGAGAAATCGGATAAGCTCATTAAAAATACGGCATCCCATTTAAAAAAATATCAAAGTGACCCCTAGTACTTTTGTTTGATGTTCAATTGTTTTTTGCTGAAGATATTCGAATTCGCGGGAGAAAATGACTTAAGATGGCCATTTCAGTTTTTTTATAAAAGTACAGGAAAAGTCGAAAAATCGCCTTGTCTAGTCTTGGTTGGATAACCCTGTACAATACAACAATTTAATTTTTAAATTTTAGTCATCATTTCATCATGTTCCGAGTAGTCTGATGAACTATCGTCGTTGGGGTCCAGAGAAATAATAAGGGGCTCTACAGTGTTTTCTAGCATGTTATCAGCTTCCCACATTATTTCTTCTATTTTTCATTCATTTTTCACAATCCACTGTCTTTATTTCCTCTTGTAAGAGGTTTCCAACGTCTCTTATTTTAAAAGTGGTGTTATGCCTTGCTGCAAACCCTTTTACTTGCGCCCACGCCAATTCTATGGGGTTTAATTCACAGTGATATGGCGGAAGGCGAAGTAGCGTTATATTTCATTTTGAAGCGATTTCGTCGACAACCAATTTCGTACAAAGAGGTTTATTCAACTTTACAATCTCCAGTAGCTCCTTTTTCAGCATATCTTTATGAAATGGCTTCTTATTTACAATAAACCAATGAATAATGTCATTTTTTTTTCAAGAAGACGTTGGTACCTTTTCGGATTTTCTCGAGTGGTAGCTGGCATTATCCATGACTATAACAGATCCAGGAGGAATAAGATCTAGCATTTGCTGGAAGTATTCTTCAAAGACATCAGAGTTCATGTCTTCATGATAGTATCCAGTCCGTTTTGATTTAAATGCTAATAAGCCGCTATCGACAAATCCATTTTTGCTACCAATGTGAGTAATTATTAATCTTTTACCTTTTCCCGAGGGTGCTTTTATTCCAGTGGACTATCCTTCCATGAAAGCTTGCCTCGCGCTTTTTATATATTTATCCTGCCATATTTTACCAACGATATATCCTTCGTTTAACCAAGTTTCGTCCATATAATAGATATTTCTGTTTTCCCTTCGAAACTGTCTAACTTCCCTCAAACATCGTCGTCGCCAGCAGATGATTTCGTCTTTCTCTATTAAAAGTGACTTTCTATTTTGAATTTCTTCATAACAAAAATTCATAACCTTCAAAGTTTCTTCTTGCCCATGGGTTGACATTATTTTGTCCAAGGTAGGTATTTATTTTTTTAAGTAAAACGAGTGCATAGGTACAATAATAATAATTGGACTAAACCTATGGAATACGGCGAAGACTACTGGGCTTTATAGATCAATAATGATTTATTACTCTCTTGCATTAGGCAACAGACTATAACACTCTTAACTGATAAATAAGTCACTGAGATTTCAAAAAGTAATGCTACCTACAAAACTTACTATTAACTATTTGCTTAAATTAAATTATCGGCTATTATAAGTAGTGTCGGCCACCACGCGCCAATTTTATCTATCTTTAATTTTCTACCCCACTTTTTCCTTGTTCTACAGAAATAAAGTTCATTTAGCAACACATGCGCTACTCAAAATGCCCCTGGTGTCCTATCTTCAATGCTGCTTTAATTTGTTTACGGTAAATAGCCATATACTACTAATACATAATATAATACGTGTATTCTCATTTTCAAGAGCTATTAATTTATCATCAAGTAAAATAAAAATATAAGTAAAGAAAATTAGAAAATTTTGAACGTTTGAATTTTTTCGCAACGAACCTTGAATTGTGACCACCCTGTACATTTTTATTTATATACTTTAATGAATTATTTATTACATATGACAACACATACTTGCATTTACCTATCGAAATTTTAACCATACTTGGTTGGAATTCCAAAACTGTTCTTGTTTTTTATGTTTTTGGCTATTTCACATATTTCCCTTGGCGTTGTTGGTCTTAAGTACATAGAACTATTCTTATATGTAATGTCAGTGCTAAAGGTAACATGTTTTAATATCACTGAAATTAGATGATCATTATAACCATTTTCTATCTGTTCCGAGGTTCCTGTAATACCTATATCACAACTTGATAGTCTCCAATTTTTGCTAGTGATTTCAGTACAAACTGACCACATAGATTTTATCTTGTTATCCGAGTTATAAACTTAGAATAAACTAATAAATCATCATATTCTTTTTTGGTTTGTTTGTGCTGATTTTGAAAGTCCTGGCTAAAGTTTGACATATTCAAACAAATTTCTAATCGGTTCTTACATTCTGTTACAAAAGGGTCATAATGTCTAGGTATAACATTACTGGATGTACGGATTTTGTACTATTCTTCTATAGTGTTTTGTCATTTTTAATTCCACATGCACTGTTTTGTTTGCTCTAGTGAGGCATATAGTTTGTAAATTATGTTTTCTATATCTACGTCGAAATCATTTGGTTGCATCGACATTTCTTTAAAAGCACTTTTTGTAGCCTTTATTCTTTTTGTTAGCTGTGCAAAAATTGGACTATTTTCTGACCTTTGCCTCTTACTAATTTCACTATTTCCAATATTTGAAGCAGGTGGTGTTCTAATAACAACCTTCCTTGGTTTAAAAGCACTATATATTTTCATTCTCAAAAACTTCATCTTTTTTATTTTCCCCCGTATTCAGATTAACAGACATTTCCTTACTTTTGGAATGACCCGGTATCTGCCGTGCTTCGTTCTTATCTGAAACATTTTTTGCAGTTCTATTGTCCAAAAATTTGTTTACATTTTCGGGCAACTTGATATCTTCAATGCCAATTATTTTATTTATTTCGGATTTATTTAAAATAGTGATCCTATTGAAAGGCTTCTTGTTTTTACGTCATTATTTTGCCGATTACGATCCTTTCCTATTTTATTATCACCATCATTATTGGTACTCATGCTTAATGTTTGCAGAATACCAAAAAAAAACAATTTTTTATCACTATCATTATAGAAATAAAACGTTTAATCGGAGCACAGCCAAAACACGTCTTAATGAGAAGCAGAATTCTTGTTATTAAAGTAAAATTTTTGCTAATTTTATTCATGCTTTAATCTTCTACCCCAATTTTTTCCCTGTTCTACAGAAATAAAGTTCATTTAGCAACACGTGGGCTACTCAAAATGACCGTGATGTTCTATCTTCAATGCTGCTTTAATTTGTTTACGGTAAATAGCCATATACTACTAATACATGTATGTGTATGCTCATTTTTAAGAGCTATTAATTTGTCATCATGTAGAATAAAAATATAAGTACAGAAAATTAGAAAATTTTGAATGTTTCACTTTTTTCGCAACGAACCTTGAATTGTGACCTCCCTGTACATTTTATGACAAGTTTAAAGATCTCTTGAGATCTGCTCTAAATTTTGCTATGTACATAATAGCAAAAAAGTTTTAGTCTAGGAGCCAAGGTACAAGATGTATAGGGATTATTTCATCATCATGCGTTTGCATATCAAAAACTAATAGACTTAAACAAAAATAATTATTTGCTTAAAATTTAATGGGAAATCCAAAGATATAATAAAAATAACTACTTACCTAACAAGTGCTGAAAGTGATTCTTTTCCGCAAGAGACTGCAGTGGACCGAACAACGCGAAGCACATGCCAATATTTTAGTTTAAGAGAGTAGAGATGGAACGGACCTGCATTGTGAGGACTACTAGAGACCGGGCATCCGGTTAAGCTATCGGATCGAACTTCGACTATTTCCATGTCGACTAGCTTGTCCATTACGTTTCAATCGGGATTAAAGAGACAAATAGTACATGACCTACTTGTGTTTTATCATAATTATTTGTTCTGGATAAATGTATACACGGCCAAACCGGACGTCCGGTAGAGAAGCCGAACAGGCCGGATTCGGTACCCCGGCCGGACTTTCGTTCCATCCCTAAAAGAGAGCATATCGACACAATTAAGCCTTGAAAGTTTCAAAAAAACATGTTTAGTATTCTTTCAAAAATTCTAATGCGAGTAGTAGTAAGGTCCCTAAATAAAAAACACATGCCACATGAGTCTTGAAACGATGGAGTCGTCGCATGCATCGCCGCATGTTTCAGTGTATATGGGCGGCTTTAGAGATTCGAATAGTCCATCTGTATATTATTGAAAGCATGTTTATACACAATTACAGGGTCCCTAGTTTCAGAATAAAATATACTGTAATGATATATTTTTTTAGATTACTTAAAGTCGACTCAGAAGCTTACAAAATTGCATCGATTGAAAAAATTGTGTTATTGTACAACAATTATTTCTTGGATGCTGGTCAAAATGAGGTGTACACAGGTGCAGAGCGAATTGAGGAGAACGACCTTTTAGATACTGTTTTAGCCACGCCTGTCATGCAATATGCTAGAAGTTTCTTGATACAAAAAGGTATTTATCACTGACATTTGAATAGTCGAGGTAAGATTTTCATACCATATTTATTTTATAGTTGTTGTATCGCACTTTGTTTGGGCTATATAAAAATATAGAAGTAAAGATCATTTTCTAATAAGGTTCATTATCCCTTGAACGAACGCACAAGAGTTAGCTTATTACATTTGACGCCACCTAAAAAATGAGCTATTAGGCCGCAGACATACCTGGGCCGAAGACGCATGGCATGATCGCGGCGGCGGCCACGCCATTCATGTAACCTCTAGGTTTGTTCCTACACAGCCAAGTTCTCTGACCAAATTACCGTCTCCGAATGGTAATTACCAGTTTCTCAATTAAATTTTCAATTTGGCAACCGATTGTTGCAGTGGTAAATTCGTTGACCGACCGTTCAGGGACGGTCCTAGCATGGTTTTTGGTCGGGTTGGAACAAACCTAATATATATCTGTAGAGCCAAACTAGCAGCAAGTCTGCGACAACATGTATAGTAAGTCCAAAAATTCTACCGTTGCCTTAATGACTCCGCGGCCGCTATTGCTAAATATAGTAAACTGCATTTTAATGCGCCTTATTAAAAAAGAACTGCCAGGATATGATTCAAATATGCAAATTATTTAGGTTCGGTATATGGATTAATTTAGTAATTATTGTATTAAAACTATTTTTTAAGGTTGAAAATTTTATTAAATATTAATAAAGAGATTTTCTACACTAAATGATTTCCTCTGTTAACATATGTTTAAACAAAGTCAGTCGAGGTAGAAAAACCACCCAAAAAAAAAAATCTTTGATACATTTTGAAATTTTTTAACCCCACATTATTTTCTATAACTCTATAAAATTTTTATACAATTGTTGTACGTATTTTACCTTTTACATTTGTACAATTTGTGTGAAAGGTTTCCACTAAATCGACAGAATCGACCAAAGATGTCAAACTCTCTTCAATCCAATCGTGAAATAGCTTTCGATACAAAACTGTAATTAATTTTAATAAAAATAAGTTGTTGCTGCAAGCCCTTATTATTCAAAAGTGTTTGTGACGTTAGAATAGCTTGACGCCTATATCTAGACTCAATTACTCATAAGGTTGTGTCTATTCAAAATAGCAATAATTCTAGACTTAACAAGCTTTTCCACTCTTTTGGACAAAGTGGGGGGCAGTGCAATAGGTCACTATTAAAAAGCGGAACAACCACGGCCCTTTTAAGGCGAGAAGGAAAAGTGCCAGTTTGGAAGGAAGTATTTATTGCCTTAGCCAAGGTCATCAATGCGTTTGCTGGTAGTGCCAGAAAAATCCTCAAGGACATCTCATCCCAACCAAAAGCATTCTTGTTATTTACTTGGCTAAATATGCCTCCAATTTCCTCAACGCAAGTAGGCAAGAAAAAAAAATGTATCAGAAACGGATACATGCCTTAAGTAAGATCTAGGATCAGTCCCAGAAGAGTTGCTTCGAGCGAAACCGTCAGCAACTGTGCAATAAAAATAACTCATAGTATTTGCATTAAGAGTGCTAGCCATAGGAGCGATGTTATTTTTCCCCTTAGCTTATTGACAATATTCCATGATTATTTTGCTTTATTGGTGGAATGTGCTATTCTTTTCTGAAAAAACAATTTCATAGAAAGCTTTAAAGTGTTTCTATAAATTTTACGATACTTATTGAAATAGTTCACGAAGCCAACATTATTATTTGCAAACTTTCTTTGTAATACAGAGAACGTAAATTTTTACTAGAAACCCTCAAAGCTCCTGTATATCACGGTTTTTTTTTCTATTTTATACTGATAATTGAAAAAGCCGTATTAAATAATTCAACTAGAACACAATTAAACTGCTGGTGCAGTTCATCGGTGTCAAGACAGCCTCATGATCAGACAATTCAGCATTTTGAGTTGAACAAGTTACATGATATTAGGAGTTAAAAAACCCAAAGTCTTGGTCTCAAATTTTTATAAAAGTTTTTTAATATACTGTCGATAAGTTTGTGTAGGTTACATGTTTCGCCTTCTCGGGCATCATCAGACCTAATCTAACAGTAAAAATGAAACATCTTTACAAAAATGTACACAGTAATGGCGCTAAAATGTATGACATAACACAAGTTACATGACGCTGAGTAAGATTTGTACAAACATAATCCAGAGTGGAAGATGAAGATGCAGAAAACCGGGTTGCTTGATCAACGTGCATTAGAAGATTAAACAATCTCAGAAGATTATCCAGCAATTAAGCATTATGACTTGACTTATCTGAGAAATTTATGTTTAGGTCACTCTCACCTTATAATAATATGTTCCACGACTTTATTAATTCCGTGTGCTAAACAAGTTACATTAATTTGGTAAAAAAATTTTTAATTCTCTCCTGTTTTAACCATATAGGGGCAGCATCCGACAACAAAATTTAAAATTTTTTAGGAGGAAATAAATTGGGTGAAAAAAGCTTTCTTAGAGTCTCTTGTATAAATCGGGTAATGGTTAGGTTGTTTGTTTTGTCTAGTTGCTTTGATGATATTAAATATGAAATTCCCGATTGTTCTTCCTCCAACACAACGATTAAAAGATGCGCCATATATCTGCCACAGAAATCCGTTGTTTCATCAGCCAAAATATAAAAATAAATGTCCCCAATTAGTTCCTTTATTTCAAGCATATTTGCGTTATATACAGAATCAACACAGCTTTTCCTTGAGGTAGATTCATCAGGAATATTAAATGTGCAATACTTTTAAAAATGAGATTTTAGATTTGTTATTCAATTTTTTTTATGCTACCATTGCTTTGCATAAATCTTCGTTCAATGGGCTCATTTGATCAAACCTCAAATTACCCTCTTTACCTAATTTTTATGAAGCGTTTATAAGGTATGGCCACTTGACCAGCCCTGAAAATTTGAAGGCAATCCGATAAGTAGTTTTCGAAATATACGAGATCAAAATCAAATAAAACACTCGCGAGGCGGTGATTTCATTACCACCCACAGTTCGCCCGCTTTGAGCTTGTGCAACGATCTTTCTGGGTATAAACATTAAGGGAGATGCGCTTACTGTTTCTTTGTTCAGTTAAAGCAGAAGCTTATTATTATAATTTTACTTTCATGTAGCAGCAACTAACGATAAAAAAAAAAATGAAAAATAATGTTGACAATAATTTACGTTATGTTTTAATTTAGATCCTGATATTAGAAAAAAAAATTATAATTTTGGTATGAAAATAGATTAAAACCATTTTGGGTACGCCGCGCCGTGCAAAAAAAAAATATTCTTCATCCACTCAGAGCTCTGGATACGGTTTGATCCACATTGGATTACACTTCAGTTTTACTTTTTTAAAAATGGTAATATTACAAAGTACTAACACGTATAGTCTTAACAGTATTAAGTTTAAAACTAAGCATACTAATTCAGTAAACCACCTACCTATATACGTGTTTTTAGATGCCGAAATGGGGTACCTTTCTTAATGAACTATTTTTTTTCAAAATTATATAGTTCTTTATAAAACATCTTAAGAAAGTAGATTATATAGCAGTAGGTCGAGGGCAGCAGGTACTCAAATAATGATTTTTAATAAATTTCGGTAATTACATATTATATAGATATATATTAGTTTGTGTTCTTCTAGTGCAAGGATCAGTCGAACGTTTGAGTTTCATTATCTAAAATGTGGCGTCCATGGCAAAATGTTAATAATGGTACAGGTGCTTTCTGTAATGTAAATATTACAAAGAAGTATTTATCGTTAGATGCTAAACAAACAGTGAAAAATGTGGACGTTTCTCTACTAAACTATACTAACCTGAACTAACCTCAAAACTATACGGTAAGAGGCATTGTGTTAAGGCCAATAAATAAGAGAAAAATACGTTGCCACTCCGGTACTTCCAAAAAATTTGACCTAATGCGATAAAGACTTCATTCCAAGAAAAGTTTATTCTGTGTATGAAGAACAACAAGGGCCTACTGTTGCCGATGAAGCAAATGTTCTAATCCAAATGGATTTTAAATATCCTAATGCCAATAAGAAGCAAAGGTATTGATGGAATCGCAGAGATTACGACGATGGCGAGACAAGATGACAAGACATTAGCCATAAGAGAAACGGCATGGCTTCAAAACATTTTCATCGTAAGGCCCTAGAATTTTTAAATTAAATGCCCATTTCCAAAATCGATGGATTGGAAGAAATGGCTCAGAATTGACCCCCAAAACACGCGACATGACTTTAACGGATTTTTTTGGGGGGATACGTAGAGGGTATCATTTAAACACACCTCTAATAACATTTTTCATAGCATTACGAGAAATTTTAAAAAAGGATATGGAGTTTAACCGCTCCTGAACAATCGAATGCTAATTGACAGTGCGGCAATGGGGGCTTAACTTTAATAGGGACATTACGGGTATTATATTAGCGGGACGTTGCATGCGCAACACGACGTAGTATGGTGACCTGGGCCATAAAAACTGAAAAAGTCTGCGACCAGGCCGTCATCTCTGCGAATATTTAATTATATTTAAATCAAATAGTAAGTATAGTTATAAATGTTATAATGATTCGTGTCGCATAGCGGGAATGCCCCTCTATATTATTAATTAAAAATTAAGTCTACCATATTTGTTTACATTTTTAAACTGGCAGACCAGTGTTTACATGTATAGAACCCTTTAATCTTCAATGTAGTTTTGTCGGGTAATTGTTTTGAAGATCGAGACAGCTTTGTATTATAATATAATTATAATTATTTTACACTGTCAGGTTATATTCGACTTTGACAGCGGTTGCTTCAGTATTGTTCAAAGTAAGTTTTGTTACAGAAAATATATTATTTTTCTTATTTCTAAAATAGTGTTAGAGAAAGTATAGTCTAGAACTCGTATGAATTGGCATTTCCTACTTGTTATAGATTGTACTATTAAAAGTAATAATTATAGGTTTCTCCTTTAAATGAACAAGAAATAGTAAGCACATCTCCCTTGTATATGCACTGAAAGACCGTTGCACAAGTTCAAAGCGGACGAACTGTGTCACCGCCTCGCGATCGTTTTATTTGTTTTTGATCTCGTATATTTCGAAAGCTACTTATCGGATTGACTTTAAATTCTGACCTTATAAATGCTTCATAAGAATTAGGTAAAGAGTGTAATTTGAGGTTTGACCAAATGAGCCCATTGTCAAGATAAACCGTTTTTAATTTGAAACTACTTTGTGAATCTGTTCGGTACTGTTTACTGAAAAAAAATTCGTCGTTACGAATTATTTTTAAAATAGGCATATCCATTTAGGTAACCACTTGGATGTATCACCTTTTGTTTATATAGCTTTAGTGGTTCAAGGTTCTAATAAATCGACTGTTCAGTTTCGGTATATTGTAAACTAGATCACGTCACCTCTATTCTTGAAACAGCTAACAAAAAATAACAAACTTTAATTTCCTACTTTTTAGGCAAAATAGGCAAAGACCCGAGGGAATTTAAAGACATTCTCCGTCTAATATGGTTTAATATGTACTCAAGAGGCCACGGGCGAATAGGTTCTAGCGGTTTTGAGCATATTTTCCTGGGTGAAGTTAAAAATAACCAGGTCTCAGGTCTTCACAACTGGATCTATTTTAACGAAGAAGAATCGCAGAAAAGAGCAAATTATCTGGGCTATCTTAAGAAGATAGATTTAGGAGAGGTAAATATTTTTTAAAACAAACATTAAAATATGTATGTTTTGTAGTCTGTCACACAATAACGTATCCCCAGTATTGAACGTAAAACAAAGTGGGGGTGGGGATATCAAAAATATAAATAATGTGGGGTGTATAACGTGCATAATTCAATAATAATTATTGTATCATGTATAACGTGTATGTATAGGCTGCTGTAGAATGCAGTCACTAACGAGAATGAATGGGAGCCTATACATAGCGTTTTGAAACAACGATTTTTTGTATTCATCCGTACCATATGTACCATTTCTTTGAAACACCCCGTGAAACTATCGAGGCATGAACGAACGTTATGTCCAATTTCACATTAAAGTCCCATTCTTTCAGAACATTTTATTTTTTATTCACCTCGAAATTTTTTTCCTACGAAGAGATCCCAACCAACAAAGTTATTTTATGATTGAATGGTTATACAAGTATTTTATTTTATTGGTATTTTATTAAGTAATAGTTCCAAAATGCTAATCGATTAAAATTATTTTATAATTGCTTCCTGTGACTTTAAAAAAATAGTTATAATAGAGTACTTCCAAAAACAATTCGCCTTTAAAAGTAAATTGATATATAAGTGATCACTTTATAACTATTTTATAATATGGCAATTCTACTACAATATAGAAACACAATCAAATTTCTGATAGAACTAAATTGTTTTCATGAATATACATTTTTTTGCTGTCGCCAACTACATAATAAGATATATTTAAGACAACTAATTTTATACCATCCCTGAGTCACCTGATAATAGGTTAGGCTGGAGTAAAGATTTCTTGTCAGTTTTGGGTCCTAAACTAAATATAAACATTAAAAATGTCGAATATGAAACAATGGAAAAAATTTAGAAAAGTAGTGCTTTTTGAAGAAGATTAAAGATGTGTTATGAAAACATGATGTGTAGTAAGAACATTGATGTTGATATTAATAATACGGTAGAGTTAAATAAAACAATGAAATACATTAACTGCCTCAGTGCATTGGATCAACCGTCAAATACCACTTATATTTCTCTTATTCTTCATTTTTGTGTTTATTAATCAATGAAATGATATTTCGTTGTATCTTTATATGATTAAGATAGATCACACTCCCTTAGTTTGTATTTAGTTTTAAAGCAGTTCGGTCCTGTCGCAGTACCCTCAGTTTTAAAGCATAAATATATTTTAAATGTTTTATAGAGATTGCGTAGTAACTTAATTATCTTAAAATGCTTGCTATCGATACAAAATTATTTTATAGGAAGACGCCATTATTGAATGGGAGCGTTCGGGAACATAAAAGTGGACAGCCTTGATGTCTCATTTATGTTAATATTTACAGCTGGTAAATACAGGGTGTTATGGAAATGACTTATTATTTTTTAACCCGTAAATCTATAGGTCGAGCCGAATTGGGGAAAAATTGCGTTAAATGGCGCTCGAAGCTAGAAATTCGAGAAAAATGCCTTCAAAAATTTAGCTCAAAACACCTACGCGCCAATGACCCAAACAGCTGATTCGTACTACTTGTCAAAAAAAAATTGTTGACAAAAATCTGACAGTTACTGTCAGATAGTCTTTAGATATCGTCAGCCCAAAACATGTGTTTTGACCAGTGTTGCCACATTTACTACATCAGTTTCATCAGATAACCTTTTTTGAATATTTAATTTTTTCTACTTAACTTTAATATGCTTTAGTTTCTACCCTATTACACGAAAAATTGTCTACGTATTGCTCTAGTTTTATTTGTACATACCTTGAAATAAAAAACATATCGGCAAGAAATCCACGTTATACCGTTACCATTTCAAATGATTCTAGCGGGACATTTATTCACTTTAACAACACATTAACTGTTCGGGACATTATCAAGTTATTAGCTCTTTAATTCTGTGTTATTAATACAAGAAATTACTAGTTATAGACTTAGAAATACTTTATAACAAAATCCGGATTGAAAACAACGCGACACACGTTTGATACGGTTATGTTCTTTCTCTTCTTCTGTGACTTCTGTTCTTCTTGGTAATGATAATAGCTGGCTCATTGTCGTCAAGACAGGTGGCCATTGCAATTAAGAATAATAATTACGGTATCCAATCCAGTCCTCTTAACTGGACACACAACATTTAAACACGATAGTCCAGGGGGCGGGAAATGTGATTTGTTGCTGTTCTGTGATTGGGTACTGAGCAGTTCAAAGTCAATGAGCGCATTCGGGAGACGAAACTGCTCCGAAGCAGTTCCTAAATCGTCTTGTTGTCATGTTGTGTCGACCGCTACTTTTACGACACTTTCCAACATGTTACGGAACGGTCGCCATTTTGGGTAGCATCTTTCACTTCCGCTGCTTGGAGAGAGCGGTTCGTTATGTCAATGGGGAAATGACGTATGCAACAAAAGTTTGGTTACGAAGAACGTAGTAAATAGAATGGAGGAACAAAACATATACATTAAACAGGAAAACGTACTTTTTAACTGCCACCAAAGAGTTTCAACCAAGGGATGAGTATATTGGTAAGCTTCACAAAACAAGAAAGGTTAATGTTTGTTACGCACAGCTGATATGGATTTGACATTTGAACCAAACGTGATGATCTTTTGGTCGAAATAGTCGAAATCCATGGAAGCCGACGAATCGGTAGCGGTTGGATCATAACCGGTAACCACTGCGGAGCAGTTTCGTCTCTCGAATGCGCCCAATGGCTTCATATGTGGCTTCATAAATTTGTTTTTAATATCATTTCTTATTATTCATTTACTTGCAACGGCATAAAATTTGTTTGCGTTTTGCTGCTGGAGTGTATAGTTGTTGAATAATGTGATACACATGTGATGGGAATGTTTTGTGATGTGATAGTTTATCTGTGTAAATTTCCAGACATAGGGCTTGTTGTTGGTATCTACGATTTTTACTCAGCGAAGTATTATGATAGCAATACAATTTCATGGGGTGAGTAAAAACTATACCTATTGAATAAGGCTTGTTTAATTGAAATCGCAGTATAGTTTTTGATTTAATCTTTTTTAAAAAACCTAAAAAAAAGATTTTCCCGAATACTTGGCAACGTCGCAAGGTAATCAGCTGTCTGTAGAAATTCCGCCAATTTGTCATGTCAAAAACACGTGTTTAGGGGTAATGAACTTTCATAGAGGCACAGATGGTCCGGTTTTAAGGTATTTTACAAAATTCAAAATACTTCCGATTTTAGAAAAAAAAACTATCAAGTGTAACTCTAGGCCACCCCAGGAGTGGCCCCTTAAAATATAATAAGTCATTTCCATAACACCCTGTATATAAAAATTATGAAATAATTATGCCTAGAACAAATTGGCTTTAGTTTTCTGACGAGAATGATCAAATCGAATCAATCATCAAAGCTAATTTTTTTACATTATAAAAATTTCCCTTAAACATTAACAAATACGGGGCCTGCTTATATTTTGTTAGAAATATGCTATATTTTTCTCACTAAAATTTAATTCGCATTAAAAACTTGGTCTCTGCATCACAATCAACGAACGTCTCTAAATAATATGAAAAATTGAATTAAAATAAATAAAATGGCCTCTTACTTCTTGTAAATAGTTGGCGACGGTAATTATATTTTTCCCTTGCCTAATACAAAGTTGCTTATTGCGAAACACATTTAAAATAAATTTTAAATGCTTTTTTATTTTATTGTTGTTATTTCATGTTATTCTTTCATTTTATAACGTTTACCTGAAACTACTAAAAACCTTTTATAAAACTGTTATTTAATTGTTTCAAAAATACAATATGCAAGTATACTTTATAGTGCAATATGAAAAGTTTTAATAAAACTGTTTTTTAATGCTGGTGTTGAAATTTCTTAAGAGTTGCAGAAATGTTTTTTTTTTTTTAATTGTTATGTAGGTAGTGTTTGCAAAAGGCTTTACAAAATAATAATGGTTACTGAAGTATTTTATAAAATGGTGCTTATTTTGCATTTATAGCTGTTGTAGAAACGTATTAAAAACATTCCCTAAAGTACAGTTGTTTTATGATTTTTTTGTCGAAAACGTTTTCGCGACCATAATAAAATATCAAATTGCTGGTTGGAATATAGCCCATAAAAATTACTTTTACATTTACATTACAATTCTTCAGTAACCACAGGTAAATTTCAATAACTGAGGAATTCCATTCGAAAACTGACCTTCTTCACTTTACCGTTTTTTTGTTTGTTCTAGGCCACTATTTATACACTGGCCTGAAGACAACAGAACGTCTATTCTCGAATTAGGAGAATGATCATATCAAGAAAAGTGATCTGTCAACTCTTTCTCTTAAAAACGTTTAAACCGTATTCTTGAAAGTGAAAATGGCTATTTACATCCATAAAGAGCTAGGAGAAGGCGTTCTCTCGGAATTTTGTAAGAAAACGAGATCAAATCGTGAGAAGTGCATTGACAAGCATCCGTGTTTAGTTAACAAAAACATATTATGTGAATAGGCACTTCTCCCGAGAGAGCATTTACTTCTCTTAAGTTGGAGAATAGACGTCCAGTAGTAACGGCAACTGTGAATTAAAACGTGATTACTTTATTTTGCACACATTGATCTAATTTAATTACATAAGGCGTATTTCGGCATGACCAACGGGATTAGAGAAGTTGTTGAATGACGAAACATAAAGAATAACAAAAAACATTACTTTTATTTTATTGTAAATAAAGTGTTGTGTATATTATAAAAAAAAACACAGTTAAATCCCGGAAGATGCGTCTTTATGGCCTTCTTCGCAAAATTTCTCGTTCTCATCAGTTTCGTGTCCCGCCATTATTTCGTATTTCTCTTGTTCCTGGAAGAAATAAATGCAAATCCGTTAGTTCTGACCTATTCCACTTTCACCAAATTGGCGATTGGTGGTTTTCTAACATCGCTTATTTTTTCTGCAATTTTCTTTTGAATAATAACTGGTCTTTTGTCGCCTGCTTTTTCTCCAAGCTTGACACATACTTGACTCCCCCAAGTCAGTGTTATGATGTTTTTTTTCCTGTGACCTATGTTGTTCCATTTTCTTTCGTAATAACAATCCTTTTGGCTGTAGAAAACTTGAAATTCCAGGACTGAGCTCCTTTTAAATATTAATTTACAATTTTATTATGGGTGGGTGAATAATCGATGCAAGTTGATAAGCAGTAGAAAACAAATAGCTGATGCAATTTCATGCGTGTCATCGCCATGAGATGTAGCCACGTGCTGCAACTTTGGCCTGTTTATAAGGCAATTTCATTTGAGCTTTGGTGATACGTGCTTCAACCACGTGTAAATAAGCATATTATGTTTTTGGAGTTTGGCTGTTTCTGACAATCAAAAGCCCATATCTGGTTGGCTTTCTCGGGGCTTACTAAAAATGCGTTGCCTTTCAGGTTAGTTTTACTATTTTTTATATTAACGACTAAAAATCATATGCTTTACAAAAATCATGTGATGATATACCACGTGACTTTAAATGGTTTCCATTGATCTCCCGAATAGGGCGAGTTTTGACATGACCTAAGACCTAAACAATGGATAAGGCAAGTTATGGAATGACGGTCAGTTTGGTTCTTTTTTGGACAATTTGCGTAAACTATGTGTACATAAATGTAGAATTATTAAATTCCGTTAACTATTTACAACGAAAAACTGGATAACGCGAGCTTTAGAATAGAACCAATGAACTACAGTCCACATTGTTGTATTGCTTTTGTTGCCAATTAAGTTAAAAAATAACAAGGTTGACAAGTTGACAATGAACCACGAAGAAGCAGCTCAAGCTATTGCTGTACATAATAATGGTTGTAATATTTGGTATACCGCAAACTTCATTCGCATTCCTTGAAGTAATACAAAGATTCAGAGAAACTGCTTGTAAAAGGAAGACGAAAAGACACGTACACAGTTGAAGGTCGTTTTTTTCGGCTCTAATTCTCCGTGGACGAGCAGTTGCTGTTAAGAAATTGGCAGCTTCCCATGGTTTCATCCAAGATTGTACGAAGAAGATTATGAGAACAGGCTTATTGTTGAACACAGATCATCGAAAGCAGCGGTTGCAATTTGCTCGAACTCATGAAGGTCTAAAAACCCGATATATAGCTTCGCTGATGACAGTCTTAGGGAGAGAGTAACTAGGTAGAAATTAACGCTAAAAACATAGGCGGCAGATTTTTCTAAAAAAGTTAATGTTAAAGAATTAGATATAGTCATGGCGGGACACTCGATTCTCTTGCATTCTCTAAGGCAGCCTCGCAGAAGCTTGGGATACTCTTCCGAACTAAGAACCTCTATACACCGCAACAGCTTTTGACGCTCTATGAAGTCCAAATTCGACCATCGCTGGAGTACTATTCCCACATTTGGAGTTCTGCTCATCAACTTACACTGAGACTGCTGGATTCCATTCAAAGAGCCATTCGCAACCTTGAAAGCCTATCAAAGCCAGGTTGGTGACTTGAGCTTCTTTTACAAATATTTTGATGGCAAATGTTCAACTGAGGTTGCTCTCTTGATTCCACCCAAAGCGGTGCATGGTAGAAGTACAGGACGAACCACCCATACGGTTCAGCTTAGTGTCCCTCGAACGACACTGTGCGAAAATTCTTTCATTGGGAGAACGTCATATCTGTAGAAACAACCTTCCTAAGGTTTTTATACAACGTTTCCCAAGGAATATAATCTCCTAACGATTCAATACTAACATGACTCGCTTCCTGCGCACAGGCACTGCTCGCAGAGGGCCATAAAGGATTTATCCTGCAGTGATGTGTGGAAAATGGTGGTTATAAGGATTGCTGATGCGTTCTTTTCACAGGCGAGTCTCGTTTTACAACTAACCTGACAAACACCAAAGAGTGTATAGAAGATCCGGAGAACGATATGCCCAGTATTGCTTTTTTTCTACAGGTTAGTTACAATATGGCGGTGGAGATGTGAGTGAGGGATCTCTTTGGAAGCAAGAACGGAAGTTATTACGTTTCGAAGAGATATCATTAATACTGAAGGGTACATAAGGAAGTGTTTGGAAGAGCATATTATGGAGATATATGCGCCTTTTATAGGAGAAAATTTTCTCCCAATGAATGATAATGCTCCACCGTACGTAAGCCGGGATAACCCGCCAATACCTTAATGACGCTCGTATTTTCATTTACTGGGATGGCCACTAGCCTGCCAGAAGTCCGGACCTGAATCCCATGGAGGGATAAGTTAGGAAGAAGAGGTAGTCAACATTTTGGCGTAGTTCAGCTGGAACAGGCGATGCAAAATAAGTGGGAACAAATGGCTCCAAATGAAACTGTTACTTTAATTGCTGGATCATCAAATAGTATAGCTATATTTGGTATCGGATGAGGCGAATACCCTATAAATAAGAGTAGTCAACTTACTCGACACCACTTTGATCCAGCAGGCATGTTTTTGTACAATATCTTTGAAATGCCCTGTAAACCTATTGATGCATGAAAGAACGTTATATTCAAAATTAATTCTTGCGATATTTGTATGGAAGACTTCGTGTCCAATGTTGTTCTGTATCACTTTATAAGTTGTACTCATTAGTTTGTGACAACATACATCGCTTTTAAACTGGATGCTAGTATACCCTGATGATGAATGCTTAAGCATTCAAAACATGCTGAGAACTTAAAATTTACTTTAACATTAAACTGTGGAGGAAGACTGCATTGTTTCATTTACAATAAGTTTTTTACTTGACTTCATATACATGATGATAATGATATATGTAAAGACTTAACTAAGTCTTAGCTGAACTTTTTCTTTACATTATTTAAAATAGCGTTACTGATAGCAATGCCAGATATATCCATATCTAACTCTTCTACAATGCCGTCAGAAAAACTATCGTTTAAAAGCCAGGAAATAAATGTGGGTGCCTATAATAAGTCTGATATTTCTTTCCTACATTGATATTCATAATGTTGTTTGTGTAAACGTATGATGAATCATCAGAATTATTTTTTTTTTAAATTGCAGCTTCTTTATGAAGAATAATTAAATCATTTTCACGAGTCGAAAGATCTTCGACTATTTTTTTTTCAAAGAATAAAAATTCGCTAATATATTAAATTTCAAATATTTGTCACTTTGCTTGCTTTCCTTTTTTTCTCCGTTCGACGGCGGTTTGTTTAGTTTATTTTGTATATACTTAATATTTTCTTTGCTAATGTATTTTGCGTAACATGTTTTACGTTTGTATAAAATTGCAGTCGGCCTTGCATTTCAGTATCTTCTTTTAAAGTCGCAGCATCATATATATTTTTCCTTGTTTCAGCACCCGTTCCTGTACAAATTGCAACAAGAGGTTTTTTTCTTTAGTGTTTCTAATGTACCACAAATTAAACAATTTTTTTCAATATCAAACTGAGATTTAGGTTTTCTATTAAGATTGCACGAAGGCGTACTTGCATCTCTAATTGCATTAATAACATTAATTTTGCTATAAAAAGATTTCCTGCAAGAATAATGATTCGGCTAGGATATCGGGAAGATGGACATTTCTCTAGCTCTAAATTTTTTGTTAGAAATAACATAATTTCTTTTATTTGCGCTGTTTGTTATAGTTTCAAAGCCAAGGGTAGTGTTTTTTTTACTATTAAATTTCTGCTAGTTTCAGCATTCATGCAAAACAAACAATATTTTGCTGCATAGTTGAAAAAGTAATGTGCCACAATATTTTAATAAGTAAATACTTAAAATACTATAGGTATGACTAATAATATTAAAATTGTTATCGAAATGCAGTTAGATGCGTTAATTGTCCAGCACCAAATATTCAAATTATTTATAATAAAACCACTACCAATAAGAAGAAAAACAAAAAAACACACACAACTTTCTATAAAAGCCATAAACATTAACATTTTTTAATTAAAACCGGTAACAAGCCGTTCTAACTCTATCAAACAATCAGCCCTATGATCAAACACCAAGTTAACTTTTAACGTGCCGTTTCCATGACAACGACCCAGAAAAGCCTACTTATGTGTTTGATCATAGGGCTGATTGGATTCTAGGATTGCCGCGGTTCGGCGGCGAGTTTAAAATTATATTGACAATTTATTGAATTTTTTTTAATATTGCTATTTTTCTTATATTATTTAATATATTTTTGCAATAAATCATGTACCAAGAAAAATAAATGAACGAGGAATATAACTAAAACATCGTTTCTCTCTTTTTAGGAGCAAGAGATATATGGGTTCAAAGTTAAAATTTTAGTTTTGTTTTTTTTTTTAAGTTTTATTGCCTATATCTTGTCTCGACGAATAGAGAGTAGCGTCAATTTCCATTTCCGTTGTAAGAAAACATGCCTTTTCAAATGGCCAATAAAGTCCCGGCCGCTTTTTTTTTGCTCAAAAACTAGAAGGCTTTTCGCGCTCCATCCGACGAAAACTATAAGGTGGAGTGTAGCGAGAAAGGTTAGCGTTGTTTATCTATTCCCATTTTTTGCTCCTTTTTTAAAAACCTACCCAAAGCTTGGATTTTTTACATGAAAATATATTATTTTAAAGAATTTCTAGACTAGGCAGAATAAACCCGAATTATTCAAGTCATCACATAAACCCTGATCGAATTGTGTTTAAACTATAGTCTCTTAATATTCAAGTGGCATACGAAATAAACAAGATGCACGCGGTTATTTCGAAAGCAGTGAATAACACCGAACTAAAAATAAAATACATGCAAACAATGCAGCAAACCATGTCACCAGTGCGTTCTGTATTTTATTACAGATTGACCAATCGGGACAGTTTTAGACTGTCAATACCACCTGAAGCAAAAAAAGATCAAGCCTATGGTGGACATTCAAACAGTAAACAATATCAATTATATAAATTATCTGAAAGTTCAATTCACGGGAAAAATTATATTTTGGGCGATCATAGCTTCCTTATAAGAATTTATGGACCCATATTCATATGATACTGTTTTACTTTACCAATTTGATATTCACTGGAACACTGAGGTCGTCGGAACGGGTGGAATTTTGACGGAAATAATATAATAATTTAAATATTTTTATTTAAGAAATACGTAAATATGTTTGTTATGAGGACAAATAATAGTTTTAATTTAGAACCTTCTATCAGCAGTTTTCTTACACCAAGATTCATACAAAAATTTTGCGGCTGGTGTTCGCAGTTCAGATAATAATAATGCGGAATCTCTAGAAATCTAATTTGAACAAATAATAGATGAACCGTATATCTTTGTGGTACTTTTCTGGCCTCCCCTCCTGCCGTTGCGCGTTGGTTGGAGAAAAGTACGTACCCGTAGCAGGAAAGTATCCATTAAAATTTTAAAAATGTTTTTTTTTTGTTTATTTATTGGGTTCGACGTATAGATCATAAAACAATTGAAATTTCTAAAGGTAATGGGAAGTAAATAAATGACAAACAATAGTTAATAATAATAATAAAACTTTTTTTTACATTTAAAAGAAAAAAAACTTGCTTCTACTAAAGATAATAAATAGTGTTTGTTTATTTGTAACGGTGGACAGCAACCAGCTGTAGTTTGTTGAAAAAGCTACATACTGTTAATAAATTATTAATTTATGCTCTAAATATTTTTTTTAAAACGTCACAAATTTTCTTAAACCGAATTTATCTAATAAAAAATTATACAAACCTCGGTAAAGTTTCATTCCGTCTCGATAAAGCTTCCTAATTTCTCGACGAAATCAAACAGTTTTCACCATCTTTTAACTTTCATTTATTTAAGTTTCCATTTTCATTTGTTTATAAAAATGTTTTTTGTTTCAGAAAGGGGCAATATTAAAATATCACTTTACTTTTCATGATATTGATAAGCCAGTGGGTTCCATGTTCATTGGGACTAGCCCTGAACTAGAGATGGCGCTCTACTCGACCTGTTTTATCTTGAGAGCCGATAAAATATGCCCTCTAAAGATGAATGGAAATCGGTTTATCATTAGGACTTACACTTTTCGATACAGAGGCAAGAATATGATTGGTAGCGCTTTCCCAGAAATTTAGTTTCAGAATAATTATTGATTAACGTATAACTTTTTAGTATATGTTATTTTATGCTACAATTACAAAGGCAAACAAATTCGCTTAGTTTTCTTTTTATTTGCTTTTTTTATATGATTAATAGCCTCTCAGATATGTATACTTAATTAAATTGCATGCATTTATTTCCTTTTACTCTAAAATTACTCATAAATATAATTTTTATAAAACGTGAGTATTATAATGATTCTTAACAGCCAAAAGATTTGCTGATTTTTTTGTAAATCCAGATAAATGGAGATTAGTGTTACTAAAAAATACAGTAAAAAAAGATTTTTTAAATACATTTATTGGTTTTATTTTAGTCCAGCTCCTCTTTACTTTCAATAAAGGGATATTTTGAGTTTTTATCATACCATTTTCTCAACATAGTTTGCATTTCTATTGGTTTGTCTATGCTATGAATAAAACTGAAACTGAGTAACTATTTAAGTTATATTTTAAAATAAAAATTCAACGCTGGGGATATTGATGTTTACTAAATTAATTACGATATCTTTATGCGTAGAACTTACTAAACGGTAAATGCTTACTTACTGATTAGGAGAGAGAAAGTCATGACAAGCTTTAGATGACAGCAGTGTGCATTTATTGTTTTATAGTACCAAGCCCAGCAAACATTTCTTAATATTTGAAAAAGTATAAAAGTACTTTTAATGTATTTTTTATCAAACGTTAATAGTAAAACCCTACGACTATCGAACCAAGGAAGAACGTCAAATTTTATTTAGGCTGCATTCGGGCATGTACCCAGAAGTTAAAACCAGGAAGTTGGGGGAAAAGTCGTGGTTAATCAGGCGCTATCTCGAAAAAAGGTTTTTTTTTTAATTTATTTTATAACTAGTTTAAATGGTGTAAGGTGTAAGGAATTTTATGACCTGTCAAAACAGACCTTAACGAAATCTGTAAGTGAATTACTCTGTACTACGGCGGCTCAAGGTTCACCTGTTGATTAATGGCGGTGAAATACAGTTTATCGTCATTATTGCGTTTCCATTTGATTTAATGGCAAAGTGGTTAAATACCAAATTGCAATGCTAGATGTAGTTCCTACAAAAAGCTTTTGACCGTTTCTGTAAACTTAATAGTTTCGGAAGTATTTCTTTCCCGGTAACTTTTACCTGCAAAAAAAATTAAGTGTGCTTAAAATCCTATAAAATAAAATATAAATCAATACTGTAGGTCTATTTGTGCCGTGTCGAAGTTCAAGTGAGTGTCGCGATGGCACTTGATTATTATTATTATTAAATTGTTAATTCCCAACTAACTATTACAGTTCATTACAGGGAATATAATACAAACGTATAATACTGTTAACTGAAAAAATAGATAAAATAATAATTTCTCAATACGTATCTATTTCGCATGCTTTTAACAAAATCATTCTTCCAGAATTAGTTTTGTTAGTTTATTTTTAAATTTTTTATTACTTGAATATTTTTAAGAAATTTTGGTGATTGATTATAAATATTAATTAATTCCTTTATGTAAAATTGATCGTTTACCAAAATTCGATCTCATTTGGGTAATTTGGAAATTTGCATTGTCTTGTATATATAATGTTAGTGAACACTAAGTGATACTAAATATACTAATATAAACTGAATATAATCCTAAAAATGTAATTGTTTTTGTATACAGTAGACGCTCGTTTATGTGAACTAATCAAAACAAGGTGTATTCATATAATCAAATTGTTCATATATTCGAGCATGTATTTTTAATATTAAAAATCAACATTTATGGCTTAATAAAATACTGCGTTATTTGTTTTTGGACTTTCTTTGCAGCTAAGCTTTTCTGCAAAGCCTTATCCCTGCATTTTCTCAATACCAGTAGATCCTCCACGTCAAAAATATGATTTTCACTCGACATAATAGGCTTGTTAAATGCTTTGTGACAGAATGACGTGGTGGTGATAGACTTGGTCTAGAGAACGTGGTAGCGTGGAGACCAAGCCACTATCATTCCGCACAATTTAATGGAGACGTATCCCTATCTATCCTATAATCTGAATCGGGACAAAAGCACTCTTGAAGAATCTGGAAGATCAGACGGTCTCTAGCAGTATCTCGAAGTTCTGATAGCGTCGGATGTAGCCATTAATTAATCGATCAAACGAACTTACCTGTGAAGTTCGATCGTAATTTTAGTAGCCCTCCAGTCCGAAGATATCACTTGACCACGTAGTAACCTCTCGAACTCATGCGTCCACTATTTTTAAAGAAAACGGTTCCCGCACTCCCTATTCGGTGTTGTCTTCCCGTCTTCAATATTTCATTCCTTTAAATGACTAAATCTACTTTATTGCAACTCAAGGGTAGTAGCTAAGCTACTAAGGGCGGGCGGGCAGTGATATCTTCGGACTTCGGACTGGAGGGCTACTAAAATTACGATCGAACTTCACAGGTAAGTTCGTTTGATCGATTAATTTTAGGACGCCCTCCAGTCCTCGATATCACTTGACCACGTAGATGTTTAAAGAAATATTTGTTGCAAGTAAAGTTATGCAGATAAGTAAAATATATATTATGTTTTAAAATATTTAATGTATCAAAATATTCCTAAACGTAAATATAATGCAAACATTTTTAATAGAACTAGTTATCATAAACAAAAGTAGTATTATGTTCGTGTCAAAATATTCCTTAACGTAAATATGATGCAGAATATAGTAGGGAGAGTGGGTAGGAATGGGTATGCCTTATTTAATTTTCCAGAACGAGCCTTATTTGGAATGGCTATTGATCAATAGGTGGCGGTAGTTGGGAGCTAGAATTGACGTTTGTTCGAACATCGTTGAAGTAGAGTATCATTTGTTATCAAGACACGTGTGTATTTGGATCGTTAAGGTAAATATTTTCGATTTACTTTAATTTGTAATATTTTCGTTCATATTTAGCATAATTAGGCAAGTATTTTTTTCTTATAAGGCATGCCCTATCGCCTACTAAATTCCACTATTGAATTATCATTACCTAACCTGAATTTCTCAGTGCACGTGTTTGTTTACTGAAGGATGAACGTAGGAGGATTGGGTCGCTGGCTTGGTGGAGGATTGGGTCGACCCATTCCTCCTGCTGATATATATTAATTTTTTTTTTTCGTTGAGCAGATGCCTAGGATTTGGGTTAAGAAGACAGGACGTGTTCGAAAAAGTTCTGAGGAAATTAAGGCTGCGGTCGAAGAAGTGAACAACGGTTCTTCCATAAAAGAAGTAGCTAGAAACTTTAGCATTCCTTTTTCTACATTACAAAGACATGTTGCTCGTGCAAGAGTGCTTGCAGATAATGAATCATTTGAGTGGAAACCAAATTTGACAGTTCGGCAAATTTTCTCAGCTGAACAAGAGCAGATGATGGCTAACTATTTACAAAAGTGCTCAAGAATGCATTACGGTCTTACCTCAACCGACACCAGGAAATTGGCATATAAGTACGCTAAGGCTCTTAATCTCAACATTCCTAATAAATGGGACGAAGAGGAAAAGGCAGGACGAGAGTGGCTATTTGGATTCCTCAGAAGAAACCCTAATCTTAGTTTGCGGACACCAGAGGCAACTAGTCTGAGTAGGTCGACAAGCTTCAATAAGCATAATGTCGGCCAATTTTTTGATAATGTGCAAAATGTTTATGAACGTTTTACAATCAGTGCTGCAGACATTTGGAACTGCGATGAAACGGGCTTGACTACTGTGCATAAGCCACAAAAGGTGCTAGCAAAGAAAGGCCTAAAGCAAGTTGGCCAAGTTACTTCTGGGGAGAGAGGCCAGCTAGTAACAATGTGTTGCTTCATTAACGCCGCTGGTAACACAGTTCCACCTGCATATATTTTTCCGCGTCAAAGACATCTAGAGATTATAGGGCATTCAGCACCCACTAATAGTTTGATATTGGGACACAGCAGTGGATGGATGACAACCGAAAATTTTATCAAAGTTTTTAATCATTTCGTTGAACATGCCAGGTGTTCCAAGGAAAAGCCCGCTGTTTTATTTTTAGATAATCACGACAGCCATGTCTCAATTGAAGTAATCAATGCAGCAAGGAATTCTGGTGTACATCTCATCACTTTTCCTCCTCATTCAAGCCACCGTCTGCAGCTTTTAGATGTGGCAGTATATGGACCCTTGAAAACGAGATACAACCAGGCCTGCGATGATTTTCTAGCATCCAACCCAGGGAAACCAATAACGATTTATAATATCGCTGAATTATCGCAAAAAGCATTTGTTCAAGCCTTCAGCAAAAACAATATTATGAAAGGCTTTGAACGTACTGGAATATGGCCTCTTAATAGGAATATATTCTCAGACGATGAGTTCTTAATGGCTTCTGTTACGGATCGCCCATTACAGAATGAGGCTGCTCAAGTGCAACACACCAGCCCTGAACCTCCACTTCTAAGGCCAAATATCCACCTCCTTCAACAAATCTTCAAGTGAGTATTTTCAAAAAAAAAAAAAAATTATCATCAACTCATTTATTATTTCTAGATACTCTCACCTGAAGATGTTGTACCCTACCCTAAAGCAGCTCCCAAGGAAAATCTTTAAAGGTGGAAGAAAACCGGGACGTACCAGAATAATGACCGATACGCCCGAAAAGGAAGAAATAGAGGAAAAAAAAGCAAAAAAGGTTAAGTTGCGTTTACTGGATGAAGAAAAGTCTGAAATAAAAAATGACGAAGAAAAGACTACTAAGAGAAATGAGTCTAAAACCAAAGATAAAAATTTAATAAAACGTGCCCGAAAACCGAGAACTGTTGCAACTACATCCAAAGCCATAGATGATAGTACAAGCACCGTCCAAATATAAGAAGTCCGATCACTTCTTTGAAGTATTGAAAACGCCGGCGGTGACCTCGAATCGCACGGAGAACCACCTACGAGGGAGATACGGGAGTCATTCAGTAGGAACGGTGGCTTGGCCGCTTGAATATTTTTATACGAGGGAGTTGTGATAATAAATACTTAACACAAATCGTACCGAAAGTAGCTACTTTAGGAACGATTTTTTTCACTTTCGATACGATTTGTTTACTTTCGGGTCTACTATTGTTACTTTCGGGACGATTTTGGGTTTCTGTGTAAACGGCTTTAACAATAACGTGAACATTGCACTATATTATGACAGCGCTTGTCACGTATTATATATTTTTTTTAACATACAAAACAACTACAGAAAAAATATTGTACGTAACACGATCCAAAAGTGAACTCGCAGGATTTCAGGACTCGCCTACGGCTCGCCCTGGAGTTCCTACTCATCCCGTAAAATATTACTTTCGGAACTTTGTTACGTAAATTACTATTATTTAAATATACCTGTTTGACAGCATAATCAATACATACATGAAAATTCATAGTTAAAATAAATTAACGAAACGTCGGCATGGTGTGTAATATGTCCCACTAAATCTACTTTGCATCTTACTCAAAGGAAGTAAACAATCCTTTTTACTTACCTTATTGGATCTTTAGGGCACCGAAATAACAAAAAACAATTATCAGCACAACAATAAGAAAAACTCTCAAGGTGATTCGCCTCCATCATAAGTAAGCTAATATTATACTAATTATAACGTGGCAGCATACGAAAACTCTTCGCCGAGAGCGCTGTGGATTAAAGTATGCACTTGCAAAAACTAATCGCCAGCCGTACGCCGCTTGAGCGTTGACTCGCTTGGCGCGGGGTAGGGCGTCGGCAGGGGAGAAATTTACAGCGGGAAGAGCAAGTGAGCGGACTTCTTATATTTGGACGGTGGTACAAGTGAGTCAGAAGAATCATTTAAAGCAGATAATTCAAGTGAAAGTGACTTTGTCCTTGAACCTCCGGAAAAAGATTTTGATTATTCGGCAAAAAATGTAGAAGAAGGAGACTTTCTTCTGGTTAAGATTTGCTCCAAAACGACCCTCGTACATTATATAGGCAGAGTTGAAAAAGAACTTGAGGATGAATATGAACTAAGTTTTCTTCGAAGAAAAGGAAATGGCTTTATTTTCCCAGCTGTCCCCGATATTTCTTGTGTCCAAAAACAAGATGTTGTTTTAAAGCTTCCTTCACCTTGCAAATCTGGTGGGAGCAGTAGAATATTTTCAATTCTATATTTTGATGTAGATTTTAATGATTATAAAAAATTACGTTAAAAACCTTTTTTCTAAACCTTTATTTGTGTTTAACTCTCACTGGTAGTGGCCTCTGTTTCGAAAAATTTCGTTTTGTTTTTATATAGAATAAATGATATTTTATTTTTAGTAAAGCAATACTTTATGGTAAAATATTTGTTTATTGGCATTCCAATTTTTTTTTTAAATAAAAACCCATTCCTCCTCCATCACTCATCCCTTCTGACCCATTCCTCCTGCTATCAGGAGGAATGGGTCGCAATGATCTATCAAGACATTTTCATCTGCCACTATCGAACGCTTTTTATATCATCTTTCAAATGTCAAATATCAAGAACACATAGATATAGACTCATGTTACACATAAATTTGTATTCATAATAGTAAAATTTTGAAAAATGTCACGCCTTGAAGGAAAAACGACCCATTCCTACCCACCCTCCCCTACTAATATAGTACTAAATTAATATAAACAATAATTAAACTTAACATTTTAGCTAACAATGGCGTCTTTGGTTAGAACGAGCTTAGCAAACTGCGTTGAATCTATGATCGGCCGGTTATAAAATTTTGCGAAGGTATTTGAAGCTGGAGACCAACCTGCGGTTTTACGTATTATGTCCAGTGACAGACCCGCCTTAAAGGCTTTAGAGGTGGAGGCGTGTCGGGTGGAATGGGGTTTAAATATAGAGGTATCAATACCTGCCCTGTGTAAAGTTTGTTTCACCCAGTTACTGACAGTAGCTTTAGATGCATTCGAATATGGCGGCCGAGAAGTAAGAAAGATGTGTCTCTGGTCAGCTTGTCGTAACTTTTGAGTTTTGCTTATATAAAATTTAGGGTTGTAGCCACGCAAAGCGAAGGATCGTTATTAAAATAGGGAATCTGTAAGCAGGGTTGATGGGAATTTACCCCTGAGCTTTTAATTTTACCTGTAACTAAGATTTTAAGACCCATGAGATCGTCTATCATGTTGTCAAGGTTAATAAGGAGAATGGTTTGCATTCGGTGTCCAGTAGTAAGTAAAAGTAATGTTGCTAATTTTGATGATAGCTGTATAAGTGATAGATTTTCCAGAGGAAAAAGCGTTTTTAAATATCTTAGTACAGGGTCCGTGTCCCATGTAAAATTATACCTTGGCGCAGCCGGTCTTAAGTTTGCTATGCCCTTCATGTGCCTTTTAAGAACCGGGTCTTCACCCAAGCCTTTAGTCAATATCAAAGATAAAGCGGACCTATACGAATTGATGGTGCCGTATCTAAATTTTTTATTTTCTAAAATATTTTGAAAAAACTCAATTACCTACTTCATTTACTGAAGCATTAAATACAGGGTAATTATACTTTTGGCAAAAGTTCCACCATAACCTAAACGTCGCATTGTACTGTTTCATAGTTGAGGTAAAAATGGAGTGTAATATTGTCTCGATAGCGGCTTCTGGAAGTTTCTTCAGTCTGAATGCTTGACTGACAAGAATGCGGCAACCAGGGTAAGGGTTTTGGACATTGGGTGCTCCTGCCTAGAAGGGCAAGAAAGAATATTTGAGCTAGGCTGAAATATTATGTGGTTACCCTTTTTATATTTTAAGAACCAAGGGAACCATGGTTGGGTTGGCCACCAAGGCACAACTATAATACCCTCTGCCTTGTCTTGTAAAATTTTTTGCATTACCCTAAGTATCATACTAAATGGGGCAAATATGTAAAAGAAAATATTACTCCAGTCTAATGTAAAAGCATCGACTGCGACTGAGTAAGGATCAGGCATCCAAGACACATATCTTTTGCATTTATGATTTATGTTTGACGCAAACAAGTCTACTTCCGGCATGCCAAAAACTCTTAACTATTTTGGCGAAAGCATGGTCAGCTAACCTCCATTCCGTTTCGGTTGGGAGAATGCGTGATTCGTAATCAGCCTTCCAGTTATTTTGTGAACTTATATATGATGCGATTAAAAATAAGTTTCCAGATTCGCAAAATTGCCATATTTTCCTTGCCAGGTCGTGTAGGTATTTATGCTGTACGCTACCCATTCGGTTTACATACGATAGGGCGGTCGTATTGTCTGTTCGAATTAAAATTGTACAATTTTTGTAATTAGCAGCAAAACATTTTAGAGAAAAGAGGATTGCCTTCAGTTCCAAGTAGTTTATATGTTTGTGCTTGTCTACCTCATCCCACCAGCCGTGAGTACTTTCTTTTCCCGTACATGCGCCCCAGCCCGTTAGTGATGCGTCAGTAGAGATTTCCATTAGAAAAATATCTCTTTTTATGTCGTTATATGTTATAAAAATTGATGATTTCCACCATTGTAAATCCGAAGTAATTTTATCGGATAAAATCATGATAGAATTAAAGTCCATATTACTCTTAATTAAATTTTTAGTTTTTTCCCTTTCAAATATTTTAGTATATAACCAACCATATTTAACTGCCGGGCATGCAGAGATTAATAAACCAATAAAACTAGCCCAGTGTCGAATGACACATAATCGATTTTTAAGAAATTTGTCAACCAGATTGTTTATTTTAACACGCTTATCCATGGGTAAGGAAATCGATAAATCGCAGCTATTAAAAATGAAACCTAAGAACTTTTGTTGTTGCTTAGGCTCTAAGGCGCTCTTCTCGGTATTTATAGTAAAGCCAAGAATCGTAAACAAATTCAGCGTTATCTGAGTATTTCGGCGACATTCATCGGCTGTGTTCCCAAAATTAAGAAATCGTCTAGATAGGCTACGCACAGAATACGTAAGTATCTAAGACGTGTAATGACGGGCTTTGTTATTTTAGTAAAAACGTATGGTGCGGAACATAAACCAAATGGTAAACACGTAAATTCGTACAGGGTATGGTTAAAAGTAAAACGAAAATATTTTCTATGAGAGGCATCAATAGATATCAAGAAATACGCATCTTTTAAGTCAATCGTGCACATAAACATATGTTTTTGTAAGATTCTAGACACAGTTCGGAAATCTTCCATTTTAAAATGAGAAGTTTTAACGAATGTATTTAGTTTCTTAAGGTTTATAATAAACCGTTTCTTACCATTTGACTTATCAGTTAGGAAATAGCTAGATATGTAATGATCTGATGGCCTGTTATAACATTTTCGTACTGCCCCCAGCGTTTGCAGGTTATTTATTTCTTTCTTAGATGTTCTAAGGTTTGCTGAGAAGTAACTGTCGGTTGAGGTATTTTGGTCTGCACTGGTGGAGTCGAAAATGTTATCTTAAAACCTTTAAACCAAGATAAAATAGTACGGTTAGATGTTAGTTTTTCCCATTCCGAGTAAAAATATTTTAGGCGACCCGCATGTACGTTCTTTACCTGGTCTCCGTTTCCTGAATTGTTGATATTCCTTTGAGGGGCGGTAGGCCGTACGTGGTTTCGATTCCCTCCCTGGTCGAAACGGCCTTTGCCTGTTTCCCGGCTTTGATGAAACCCCTCTTCCCCCTCCTCTTTTTCCAACCAAACTAGTGTAGCCAGCTGATGTGCTAGCTTTAGTAAACGGTGATTGGGTAAAAAGTTCTTTCCCAGCTTTTTCCAGTGTTTTTGCCGCCTTAATTTTTTCCCCCAAATCGGGGCCAAACAGGAGTTGTCCGGGTATCTGGTACCTTACCTACTACTACCCTTGGATCAGTCTTCTCTCTTGACGTGAGCCCTTCACTTCCACTGGCTTTTGTGCCATTCTTGTAGTTCTGACCTTCGGATTTGCCTCTTCCGGCGTTTTCGCGAAATACACAGTTATCAATAATATTGATGTTAAGCGCTAGTTCGTTTACATCGTCATCTTGATTGACAACGCGGTAGGGTCGTTCCAGATAGCCATTCTGCAAGATCAAGTTATATCCACAAAGATTCATTATCCCTAGGTTAAAGTTTATATTTCTCCAGACAGTCAATGCTAAGTAATCCGTCGGTGGGAAAGCTCAAGTGTTGCCCGCAAATAACGAAAGAATGACATATTGCGTCTGTTTCCTGTTGACAATTTCCCAGTTGAAATGAGATGTCCGTTGTTCCAAAATTCGCTAATATCTGTCCTGAAATGTCCGTTAGGTTAACTCTCAAAGGTTTGACTTTGAACAATCTTAGTTTTTGTACAATGGTATTTTTGATTAGTGACACCGAGGCCCCACTATCGATCAGAAAACTCAGATTTTCGCTGTTGTTTACCTTAAGTACAATAAACTTTGAATGTTCTCCGCTAATAGATAAGACGATATTACTTGATTCTTCGTTTCCAGCTTTTAATTGGGTGGTTTTTTCGAGACTTTAAAAAACACTTCTGGCTGTAGTGTCCTAGTTTACCACATGTGAAACATTTCGGACCTGCCCTTGGTGCCAAACATCCTATACTTTTATGTCCTTCTTGTTGACAGTTAAAACATTTAAGTCCTTGTCGAGGATATCGATTAGCACTGTTAGTGTTTTTCAAAGTTTTTGACCTCTCGTGAGAATATGTATCTCTTGATACGTCCTCGTTATTTTCCTTCTGCTGCATTCCGAAGTGTCTGTCCTTGGAGTTGAATCTTCCGTTCTTGGGCTCAACATTTTTTCTTACAGCTCCAGTATTCCCTTCTACAAATCGTATGTAATTGTAATGTAATCTATCGTTCCTCATACAGATTTCGGGGTAGTTGTCTGGAGATGGTCGACTCGTATCTTTCTGCAACTTCAAGTGCCTCGTCAATGGTATAAAAATCGCCCTTTTCAATGATCTTATTGGCTAGGCGGATGTCAATTCCTTGGATAAACTGTTCCACTAGTACTTTGTTGGCTATATTAGCATTTTCCTCTGGAAACGCAATCAATGTCAATTTTCGCAATCGCTGAGCATATGCTCCCAAACTTTCATCTGGTTTCTTGACACAACGTGCCAATTCCTGTCGTCCATCCATTTGAGATACTTTCGTGCCAAATACTCTCCTTAACCATGTTCTTATCTCATCCACTGTCTTGGGCCTCTCTGTCTGCCTTAAAGCATAGAACTCCTCCTTTGCTCTGTCCTTTCTAATCATGATCTTAAGGGTTTCTTCCTCTTTCCAGTTGTTCTGTTTCGCTGCCGCTATTACTGCTTCGATGAACGCTTCGTAGTCTTTTCCCCCTGTATATGGGTCGATCGATTCTAATTCGTCCTTTTCAGCACGCAGTAGCTGGCGAATTGTTCTCAGATCACTTAGATTTATGGTCCTTGGGTCATCTACACATGATTCGGCCTCCGACTCCTCGTCGATCTCAGCCTGTTTGTTGTGACTGTGCGCCTCTTTCAGCTGCTGCATTTGTTCTGCCATTTTAACTGCAAATCTGCTATTTGTTTTTGCAGCGCTTCTACCTCAGGATGAGTAGCTTCCTTTTGGCCTCGACTAGCAGTGGCATGAGAGTCTGTAGTGGGACTCATTTTTCTTCGTGTCTTACCCTAGATGAATCTCTGCCTTAATGAATATAACTTCCTTTAACCGCAAGTTCCTATACTCTTCCTTACGCAATATCCAATCCACAATATATCGACACCTCCTAATCCTTTAAATGCTCTCAAGCACTTAAAGTCGTTGCTATAAGAGTTCACCGAAATTTTATGAGATGTGTTATAACCTTTATAATTAACCTTTATCCCTGTAATACCAATATAGGATTAGCTAATACCTCAATATACAATACAATTCAATACAATAACCCAATTAATAACACATTACCAAAATAATACTCTTATCAATGCGAAGAGAGTTGTCGCGTATGGAATATTTGCAATCTCCTCTTTTCCAATTTCAGTCAATCCCTGGTTATGGTAAGCTTCTGCTAACCGTTGGGGTAACGCTTTAAATATTCCCACAAATATATTCTTCCGTCAAGTCTAAAATACAGATACCAATGGCATTTTGCTTTAATAGGTGATTATGTAACGCAAACACAGGAACGTCACTGTTTCTCGCTATAAAGTCACCCTCTTAAATACCATTTTGTCATAAATCATGTACAATACAAATCTAGTACTAGACCCAAATTATCGATTTTTTGGTAGAATCATTATTTTCACCATAAAATTTGCATAAATCAACAGTCAATAGTTATCCCCTTGTTATTACCTCTGACCAGGTAGTTCTTTAACCAAAATTATGTAGGTACCCTTACACCCTGAATTCCGTAGTCTAGTACACGCTTTGCATTGTTAAAGTTTCTTTGTGCAATTTATTTTTCGTTTAAATGGAGATACAGTTTGTCGCTTTATAAAAAGTTAATTTGACATAACTAATAACGCATTATATGGCATGCATCATGCTGTGATGGACCGCGGAGTCACGATAGAATTTCTAAATAAAAATATTTCACACAAAATAAAACAATGAGAAATAATTAAAAACTCTCAAAGTAAAATAATGTACTTCATCTTTTTCTAAGTCAAATTGCTTCACGAGATACGTTAGTCACGAACGTCCAGAATTAATGAAAAATTAACATATCAGTGCGCATAACTCTCCACGCCCATAAAAGAATCGCAAGCTAAAAGTCAACCCAGAATATAACTTATCCAAAACGTAGTACTCTCTCATTGGACAAAGCAATCAATCCCCGAGAACCAAGAAATAAAATGCCCTCCCACAAAAACGAGGTCATCTCATCTACGGATATTCACCTTTTAAAATAGACGCTGAGAACGGAAAAAGGTAATAAAAATTTATCGTTTTTATTAAAATTTTGTCGTATTTCACAATAATTCTTGGTAAAAAGCGATGTCATCGGTGATCACATCGCCTATTAATCAAATCTGACAGCCACTTCGATACACCTCTTAGAGGCGGAGAATAAGCTCCAAAACTTCCAAAAACTGACTCGGATAGGTTGGACGAATATCCCCAATTTTCCCCTGCAAAATTGCGAAAATATAAAAACTCTAACATGCCGTCATTTCAGAGAGTTCGAACAGAATAATTGAAGAAACAACAAGACCTAACTAAGGCACGTCACATAGTTCCAGATTAATAAGAAAAGTCAGTGAAATAAAGTAAAGTTAAATTAGTGCCGTGAACTCCGAAAAATCAGTAAGTTTCTTAAGAATTTTAACAATCAAGTCAAAAGAACACCATTCGAATCATTCTTATTTATCCAGACTAAGACCCCGGATTAGTCAAATAATTTTAAAAGTAATAATTAATCTAATTATTAAAGACAATTCCATAAAAATCAAATACCAGTCGAAATTCCAGAACCCTAGTGACAAATATCTATTTAAAAACTTTCAAACTCTTTAGTGCTAAATAAACTGAAACATTTGCAAGTGAAAATCATATTCTTAACGTAAAAGAGAGCCAATGACCTAATTAACCCGCAGACGTTAAAAAACCATTCGATCTTTAGAGAGAAGAACACGAGTAGAGCAAGAGAGAGATATGCTAGCTTATATAATCATCTTTTACTTCTGTAAGTAAAAATTGCCCTGAACAATGTTTTGAACCTTTACAACTTTAAATATAATTTTATAACCGAATTGTACCAATGATGTTGACATAACCGTATTAAATTATAATTTTACCACCGAATATTGCCAGAAATAGTTGAATAACTCCTGTATGACTATCGTACATTTGTTGCTACCCAAATTGTTAACTGTTATGAATATTTAGATTAAAAATAGAGTAGTTTAAAACCTTTCAAGTGTTTTTTTCTTATCTCAAGACCCGAATAACTCATAATACAGCGCTACAATAAACCTCAAAATTACAACAAAACCGTTTACCACGCTGCAGTTTCGCTCCCTTTCGTGCAACGCCAATATGACCAGGTCGCGGGGTATAACAATGCAACTCACCTTCCTTTTTTAAATAAAATAATAATAGATATTAATCAAGTAAACAATCACAATATTTATCAAATTTCAACAGAAAAAATATGAGGATAATACATCAATACCGTATGTTGTAAATAATTGCAACAAGGATCGCACCTAAAAAAAACCGAATCAACAAAAAAGAATAACAAAACAAAATGTTACTCTTCAGCTTCGACGACCGCTACTGGTTATGAATTTCAAAAGGTTTGGAAACATTTCCTTAATCACAAGCAGAAGACACCTATGTTGGCTGAAATTAAACAAGTCTGTTAAACAAAAGATCAATCCCCGTGCATCGCAGCATTTGCCTCGTATGAAATTCCGTTTAGGTTACTTCCACAGGCCATACCTATGTGAGTGTCCATTCGAATAACAATAATAAGCTGAAATTAAAGTTTTATTGTTATAATATAGATATCCGAGAGGTATACCTCCAATTAAATTATCTCACCAAAATATTTATAAATATTCACCCAAATTCGATATTTTACCTCTGAAAACAAATAAATTTCTGTATCCCATTTAAACTCTATATATTTAGTAAATACGATGACATGTATTTTGCACTTTACATGCCAAAGGAGCTCCGAAATTAGTATCCTAGCTACGCTAAAAAATGACAGATGTGTATAATTAATCCAAATTATCTCTTTACTTTAAAAAAATTTCGTCATTAAGTTTATGTCTGAGGAAAATCATTTTCCTTCAAACACAAAAATAAACAAACACAACCCATGTCACTTGTTTTAGTATTTAATCATTCAATCAATTCTTCTGTGATGTTTTGTTCTTTGTGCTTTTACCGCTAACCTGAAAATCCCTAATAATAGAACATAATATAACGCGTACCTACCTACAACAGTAGGTACCACGACAACAAAAGAAAATTAAATAACATCCCTAATTTCTTTTTAAGTTTGAAAACGCTTGTCACTTATAGGGAAAGTGAATATCTACTGTCAGATTACTGATTTAATATAGAATAGACAGAATATAACATCTACGTTGAGGTCTTTAATTTGAATTAATACGCACAAGAAAAAAAAAATAAAATTAAGAAGTGTTGAAACAAGTTTCCTAATGCGATCAATTAAAACAAATCCACTAAGCTGCCAACCAATTTTTATGTGACAGAATGACGTGGTGGTGATAGACTTGGTTTAGAGAACGTGGTAGCGTGGCGACCAAGCCAGTAACATTCCGCACAATTTAATGGAGACGTATCCCTATCTATCCTATAATCTGAATCGGGGCAAAAGCACTCTTGAAGAATCTGGAAGATCAGACGGTCTCTAGCAGTATCTCGAAGTTCTGATATCGTCGGATGTAGCCATTACTTAATATTGTTAGTACCTATTCAGATGCACTTACCAACCTGGACCTCGTCTGAAGCTAACAGTCAGTTGTAGCTAGGGGAAGGATCCCTTACTCCTCTGGTCAGCTGGTCAGCAGGCACACGTATAGTATAACCCGCGTCCGCGAGACTACCGCAAACCGCAGAATCCTCGTTAAGTGGACCTTATAAGTAGTTTGTTCAAGAATTCTTATTATCCAAATAAAACAACTACTTTTTCAAAACACTTAAAATATATTTAACAAAGGAAAAGAAAGTGATATTATACAGAAAAAAGCCTTAATGATATTTACAAAGTAGTATTTAAATCTAGTGAGAAGAGAGGTTTCAAAAGTAAAGCCCAACTAGATAACTATTCAGTATTCAAACTGAATAATCGACATGCGTTTAATGAAAATCCCCAAATAAAAGAAATAAAGAAATAACAATTAATTTTGAATGTAAAATCCCCAATAAAAGAAATAAAGAAATAGAACAGAGTGTTCTACCAGATGGTACAGATCTTACCCTAAAACACTTTATTAAACGATAAGAAATTAAATTGAACTTTTAGAAAATTACAGAAGGATCACTTCACACATTCACACAGAATTCGTAATTCGACCAGAAAGCTCGGTACAAATTTCGGAACTGATTTTACTGCGTTCCAGCAAAGAACTTGTAACCTATAGTATACACCCCCTTGTCTCCCAAAATCCCAATCTTTCAACTTTAATCCAATCAAAACTCCCAAAACAAGTAATGGTCGTTCCCGCGTCTCGTACTGATGGTACTTTGACCAATGGCCACCGTAATTGCACTTTAACCCTCTTTGACCATCCCCTTAATATTTAGGCTGTTTGCCGATAGATGGTTCACCTAATCCACGAAAAGAATATAATTGAAAATATTGATGCCCTCTCATAGAAAATTACTTAAATCTATAATTTATATAAAACAACAAAGTCTTAATCTAATTATATCTAAAAAGAGCTAGACATGTTAAAAAAAAAACCTACAAGGTCGTTTTTGCTTGTTTCCTGTTTTATTCAGGTGTTACGTAGGAAAAATAAACATATCTAGAACTTTTGTACAACGTGTATAGGGCAGATACCGGTTTCCGTCTTCAAGGCGCAACTTTATCTACTTTTCATTTTAATATTAAACTATATGATTCAATTCCCGCGCATTCTTTGTTTTCGAGAAACGTTGCATGTAATAGAAAAACATGTGTTGTCCCTCTGTAAACTACCCTTGTATAGACGGGCATTTCTTAACAAAGAGACATTATTTTTCAAAAGATTTTATGTTTCAAGTGTCTATAGAGAAGATTTCTCCTTTGGATACAAAACGTGACAACCCCTAAAGATATTTTATGAGTATTGACTGTACTTAGGAAGTACCCTAACAAATGAATTTTCGTCCCAAAAGAAGTTTATATTTATTACTGAAAAAACGTTTGGTACTTTAGTTTAATATTTAATCTTTCAAAAGATAATAAAACCTTCCTTCAATTACGTACCACATGTTTACGTATTCCCTGGGAAAGTTGTTTACAGCAAAGCAAGCTTTTTTTAAAATACAGATAAAATAAAATAAAATATTCTCTGCTGTTACAGTAGTAATAAATTGTTTATTGGCAATTAGAACTTTAAATCGTCATATATCTCGGACACGGATCGGCCTACAGTATTGACCGATTTCATTTTACAGGTTCTTAAATTCACTTTAACACCTTTATTTACTATGTTTCCGTAAATATTACCGGAAAAGGAATACGACCGAAAAACTTGTATAACCGCTCGCGTGTTAACTTGAACTAATTTTATTCTGCAAACCTAATGCAAAATAAAATTGATAAAATGTAGTATTTAAACATTTTGACATTAAAGCGGAGACGAAATGATGCGATAAACTTGTGCATAGGTGAACTAACCTGACCCGCCGTAGATGAGAGACTTATAATTGACTTATAGATTTTGTAGCTCTTTTTGCAGGTAATCCAATTCCATACAAACTATCAATTCACCGTTTGGTGCTATGACCGCAAACGAGATATAAAATTTAAAAAAAAACACCCCTTTTCCACGATGACGACGATCAGCGACGCCTTTTTTCCCAAACTTTTTGGTTATAACTTCGGTGTTGCATGCCTGGATGCAACCCAAATAAAATTTGCCGTCCTTCCAGTTTTTCCTTGCAAAAGTACCTACCGACTGCACTATAAGTAAGTTCATTAATTATTCCGAGCGTAAAAAAAACGTAATAGCACTACAGTCACATACTATTTTTATTAACTGAAATCTGATATAATAACTATAAATATGAACATACATTTGAACATGAAAAAATATAATAATTTAAAGGTAACAAAATCACAAACATAAAAAAAAACTGGTACAAATAGTCAAAAGCATTTCTATACGTTAAAGCGTTCTGGATCGTGCAATCTGGAACAAAAAGTATAAAATAAAAATAATTTAAAAGTTGTCAAGCGACAAAGCACCATAACTTAGTTTACGTAAAGTGCTAATAACACAATCAAGTCTCGCTCCACAAATTTAATTACAAAAAAGGTTGTTAAGTTCCCTATATGTTTGGAGCGTCTAGACGTCCATCTTTAGGGGATACTAAAATCGAGTTGAATAAAAAAATTTGGAGTTGCCTCGAATTAATGAGTAAAACTAAACAAGAGTAGGAATATTTTATATTACATATTTTAAAAGAACATTTTAGTTTAAGTAAAAAAAAAGTAATATTAAAATTGTTGAGATTACGACATTTTAAGGAGTTTGATATAGATTATATTATTATTTTAAAGTTATGTGAAGCAAAGAGATTGATTGAGGTATGGGGCTAGCTCCATGGTGGTAAATACAAAAAAACTTTCTTCATATTAAGTGATTGAAAAAATGAAAAATTAAATTAAAAAGTGCTAACGACAACCGGGTTCACTATGGAAACATGGGTTTACGTTGAAAAGCTTAACGCGTTTAGGAGTTATTTAAGAATTATTATTTTTTTATAACAATTCAATATCCTATATCTCCGTAACGATGCCGCCAAGGACCATTGTTTATAAGAACTTTGAATCTTAATATAATGCCAGTAATCACCTTTCGAAGTTTGTCAAAGTACTTTTGAATCACCCTGTATATTTGTAATAAGTTTTGGAATTTAATAGGAATTTTAACCTTCAATATGCAATAAAATAGTCAAGTCTTCTTCCGCATTTTCATTAAATTTACTTTTATTTTCTTTCAAGGGAATTTCTTTCAGCATTTTTTTATAATATTATAAACAAAGCAATACATTTTAAATTCTGCTAAACCGCCTAAACCACTTCAATATTTTTTTTTACGAACACATTAGTGTTTATGCTGTCTCTGTTAACTTGCGATAGTCGGCCTACGGATCGTGACGTCACTTGTCCTTGTATGGTAGGAGTTGTTGTTCGCTCTCAGATTAATAATAAAGTTGAATTACACTGACATATATTCTACTTAAAAAACCAAACCATAACTTACCATTTTTTTAATTTTCCGATAGTCTTTTGTTTTTCTGGTAACATATTAAAAATATTTAGGAAAAATCCTGCAACTCTTGTATTTATCTATTTCTGTATCTCAAGAAATCAACTTTTTAAAAGTGTACATTGTTAGAAAATGAAAATTTAACTACCAGCGCGGGCGTAAGAAGTTTAGAAATCGACCTTTAGTTGTGAAAGCCCTCAACGATAACATGTGTTTTATATTCTTTCCAATTTATCAAAAAGATTTAGGAGGAGAGTCCATGACAAAATACTACACTCAATAAGTAATCACTGCCACACATTTACATCCGAAATAAAAAAAAACAAGTAATGACTACCAATTTGATTTGATTAGAATAATTATTTATTGACTAAAATTGGGTATACCCTACATTCTTACAAAACATTTAAATACACTTTTCTCAATTACAGAATAATACACCGGGTACCGATTAGCTTATTAGCCAGGCTTTCATGTTTTTATAAAGAAATATATCGATTTCAAATGTTGCATATTACCCACAATTCAAGTGATGGACGTTTCTGGTTTAAGGGTGGTACACTATTTACTTTGTTATTTTAAATTTAATCGTTTGTATATTTTTCAAAACTTGAATTTTACAAAGGATTTTAAGTAGGTTCGACATGATTTTTGACTTTGGCCATTAAATGCGAATGTAAAATAATTTGGTTGAAGTAAATGAAGCGAAGGAAACTTGGCTTCAATAGCCGAGCATTTGTTTGATGTCATTGAAACACTAACAAAATACAGCCTAGTTCCAAAACGATCAAAAATTGGGATTTTCCAAATGTGGTTTATAGGTTGAGCAATCCCTAACAAAACTGTTATTGACCACTAAAGAAGTCTGGATATGAATTGTTTCTTACAATTTCTTAAAAATACTTATTTGTCTCAATATGTACATAAAGTCACCAAAGGCTCCAGGAAATCTTAAAAAAACTTACGAAAATCAAATTAATGAAACCAAGAGATTATTCTATAAGAACAAAATATCTAATTCTGACTGTAAAAGTAAAACTATATGGGCCCTTATTAATGACAAGTTAAACAGGAAAAATACAAAGGATCGCCAAATTAAACTTTATGTTAAAGATAAGATTATAACCGACCCGTACCAAGTAGCTAATGAATTTGTAACCTATTTTAGTACGGTATCGACAAAGAAGCTTGAGCGGAAATATGGCACTGTTGCCACAACCTGTACCACTCATCCCCCGATCTGTAATACTATTGTTATCAATCCAGTTAGCGAGGAGGAACTCTTAAAAGTTATTGTGGGATTAAAAAATAAAAATTCCTCTGGATTTGATGACATTAATGTAAAATTAATAAAAAGCATTAAAGATTTCATGAAGCAACCTCTTACTGCATTGATAAATCGTAGCCTGAGTGAAGGAGTATTCCCAATGATACTTAAAACTGCAAATGTTACTCCTGTATACAAAAAAAATGACTGTCATAGTACTGAAAACTACAGGCAAATCTCAGTATTGAGCATTTTTTCTAAAATCTTTGAGATAATTGTCCATGAAAGATTAATGAATTTCATCAATAGATATAATGTGTTAAATTTATCTCAACACGGCTTTCTCTCGAAAAAATCTATAGAATCCGCTTCATACCATTTTTTAAATCACGTATATCGAAGTATTGATGGGGGAAAATATGTCGCGACCATATTTTTTGATCTCTCCATAGCATTTGACACTATAAATAAGGAATTCCTAGTTACCAAATTACACAACTTGGGTATCCGAGGAACAATGCTGAGATGGATAGAATCATATGTGACTGACAGAGTAATAATTGTTAAATATAATGGAGTGAAATCGGAAGCTCAACGAGTAGAACTTGGTGTCCCACAAGGATCCGTACTGGGTCCACTTTTATTTATTCTGTATGTGAATTATTTGCCGTTGAATGTGGTATCTGGTCATGTGACAATGTATGCGGATGATACAACTGTTGTGGTTACTGCCGATAGCATGGATGATCTGAATGCAAAAATGGCAACTGTTTGCGATGAAATGGAATTGTGGTGTAAGAGAAATAGATTAATATTGAATGTTGATAAGACTGTATATATGAATATGTTTAATCGCAGGAACCTTCGTGAAATGGATTATGAAAGAACGCTTAACATAAATCCATCAAAAAAAGTTAAGTTCTTAGGTACCCACTTGGATCCCCAACTTACCTCCTGTGATCATCTGGACCATGTCTCGGGCAAGTTAAATTCTGCATTCTTCGCAATACTAAGCCTTAAGAATACACTCGATACCGAGGGCCTCTTGTCTGTATGTTACTCGCTGGCTTATAGTCATATGACTTATAATATTATTTGCTGGGGAAGTGCTACAATGCACCATAATCGCATATTTATAAACCAAAAAAGGATAATAAGACTTATTTTTAATTTAGACTTACGGGAAAGCTGCAGAGGCACTTTTGCCAAAAATAAACTACTAACCCTTCCCTGCATATATGTACTCCGATGTTTGCTGTTTGTGAATGGCAATCGATCGATGTTTATTAGACTGGGATCTGCAAGTACCCATAATACGCGTGGAGGTGATCTGCTTGAGATACCTTATCATAGGACAACTTTTTTCAGGAATTCCCCTCTTTACAACTGTGTGAAACTTTATAATGAGCTACCATTTGAATTGCGAGCATTACGTGGCGAAAGATTTGCCAAGATGACTAAGCATTTTCTACTGGTCAATGAATTTTATTCTGTGGCGGAATACATGTCATTCAATCACTAGTCATATTTATTATCGTATTTTCTATTATTTTACAAATTCAGGTTTGACTAGCCTTTAGTCCATCTGGAATACCTTACTCAGGATCACATGAAATGAAATTGTGATAGTATTTCGTAAAATGGCTTCATAAATATCCTTAACGATAGATATGTATTTGTCTTGGTATGTATTATGTAATGTTATAAATTACCTGTAATATTAATATTATAAATTCCATAAAATACTTTAACCTTAATAATTAAAATTGCATCTGTGTGTGACTAAGTGTATTGTGTCTATTGATTTTATACTGACAGTTTTTATACATTTACTTTTATTTTATGTATTTGTGTAATCTTTATTTCATTCTTTCGTTGACGACCCAATGTACAAATTGTATTGAAAATGGTAATATATATATTCTATTCTATTCTATTCTATTCTATTCTATATTATATTAGTCGATATATATCACGATATTTATCTGATATACAGTGCCTGCGATAGTCTGCACCATATGGGAATTCTTTTTATTAACGGATTTAGGTAAAATTTAATTTTGCCTTTCCTTTTTGCTTTAAAAATTATGCCACATGAAATTTACATTTTGCAATCACGTAACTTGCTGTATATAACTGTAAATTTGACATTTTCTCCAAAAAATTACGAAACTTGGCATTATTTGTCAAAAATTTGAAGTGTCGAAGGAAAAATATTGATTTTATTGTTTCTGACGCCAAAGAACCTAAGAATGTATGATTTTTTACAAACGGAAATTTCGAAAGTATTGGACAACATGGATTGAAGAGGAGACAATTATGTCAAAGAAATATTAAAAGAACAAAAAAGCACCTTTAGCACCCTGGATATCGAAAACCAAGCAGTTTAGGATAATAGACATTTACAGTCTGTACGGTGGTTCTTTGCCGATGCATCACGGATAAACGATCAAGAGACAACTCTTTAAAACACCCCATCTTTATTTATTAAGCGTTAAAAGTGAATAAAAACATAATAGAGCGTCTCCGGGGTTACGCTATACGTCTCGAATTGAAAGTTACGTGCTAGACAGAGACAAAATATATTTGGAGAGTTGTCCATTGATGTCAAAGTCATCGTTTCGATCTGTTTACTTTATATTCTTTTTAAATGTTTTTGTGCCTTAAAATCCAATTTAATCACATAAACTGTTCCTTTCAGAGCCATATTTATCGTACTTTCGTGTTGGCGGTAAGTAATCGTGGATATTTGTTATTATTATTAAGTTCGAACGCTAGCCACAAAAATTTTGACGTTTATACCCCGTAACTTTGGTTAGATTCATATGGTTTTAGTCACGTAGAAGGCAAAGAACCACCGTACGTATATAAACTTTTTCTCTTAAAATCATACAATTACTTACGTGAATGTCTAGGTACTCTATTAACACCCTGTATAGTATAAATTTAACTCTAGTTCTGATGTACATAATATGCATTATACAAGGTATGGAATCTACCTACACTAATAAAAATGTCCAGAATAGCATGTTAACACTGTTAAACAACGGCACTTTTAGAGTAAATCTATTATACTTGTAATCCTTTTTGGTTGGATTACCTAATTTGTAAAATTTTCTTATCTTGGAAAAATTATGTGAAATTTTTGATCAGGACTTTGATTTGTACAACATAAGTCGTTTTGGCTCTTAAGTTATCATTTTCCGAGCTCTTATTGAGTGACGTGAAGTACGAATTCACAGAAATGTTGTTTCCGCCGGAGCTACGAAATATCCATGAGGCTACCTTATTACATCTTCATCAAGATAGAACTAACAACCATACAGAGGGATGGAACAATAGGTTCTTTAACCTTGTTAGTGAAGACCATCCGTCTATTTAGTTGTTAATTAAGAAGCTGAGAAGAACTGGCAGCAGATGTAGCGAAGCTGGACCAAGCGGGATTAGATCCATAAGTAAAGAAAAAACGGACAACACACCGCGTACTGCAGGATATGTTAAACTTTTAAAGTGCTATATCTCATAGCTTAGAGCTTTAGCCTATGAGAAATTGAATGTATTATAAAATAGTTCTACTTAGGGTTAACTCTGTGTGTATGAAAAATGTATAATTTTTTTTATTGACTCGTTACACATTGTATATGACAGGATTAGGATACAATAAACTTGTTTTGTACACAAATTTACTTTAGTTATTTTACGAGTCACGAAATATAAAAGAGTATGCGTCTTCTAACACAAAAAAATCGTTTAAAAAATTACTTATAAAAAAAAACTTTCTCCGATTCACGCTTACTATGAAATTGATGTACCCAGTATCTTCCATTTTTCTTCTTTGGCTCTTTCAGCTTCAAGTGCAGATACTTATTTAACTTTTTCATAAACCATGCTTATTATCGTTTAGAGTTGACCGAAAACTATTTCTCGTTCCAAACTAGTGCGCTGTTATATTAGGCGTTTTTCCGGCTCCGACGAAACCGGTCCGGTTCGGCGGGATTTGTCGCTTTACGGTTACACTAGGCGTTTTCGCAGTTCGCGCGCTCTCGGGAAACCGGCGGTATTTCTGGCCTCAATCACTAAGTGAATCTGGTGATGGCGAGCAGGCTGGTGTGGTTACAATAGTAGTCCCTGTTTGTCTTTCAGAATTTCCGATACCTTCAAATTCAGCATACATGATGTGCTGTCCTATTTTTAGCCACTGCTTGCAGCATCTAGCATCCTTTTCCCCACAGATACGGCCTTTCTTGAATGCAATGGATTACATCAAACATCGTCCAATTTTTTTCTTTAAACTTTTTTTATGAGTAACTTTTTAATAAAAATTGATAAAAATCCTTGAAATCGTACACGCCACGACTGCACGGTATCACCACCAGCATTTAACGGAATGTGTTTTCCTTGCCTGTACAGCTGCCAACGCATGCGGGAGGCGTATTTCGAAATGCGTCCTCATTTGGTCTTCTCCAACCAGTGCCGAAATCGGACCGCACTACTCTATTCAAAATGTATCTAAAACCATACTTAGATCGTCAACTCGACATATAAGAGACGCTTTGCTTGCGCGATTAATAGTTAATTAATCAATAAATCCGTCTACATTTCGGCCCCGCTGATACTTTTTAGTAACGAAATGATCACATTTTTACGAATACCGTGATGCGAAAATACCACGTTGCTCCGTCTAACAAATTATTTATTATGTTTGAAATTATATTGTTCTACATAGATAAAATGAACAAAGAATGTTGTAAAGACTTAATGAGCTACATAGTTTCCGATTTCTGTCTATTGCAGTATGAATGGGAAAATAGTGAGCAGTTTAAAGTGATATTGCAGTGCACATTAATGCGTGGTGAAAGTTACGATGTCAAATTCAATCTGTAGAAAAAGACCTTTTTGTGCATTATTTAGCAATTGCCCAGATAAATCTAAGAGACGCGCAAATTAACTACTTGTATAAAAACTGGAGATTACAAAATTACAGTGATAGAAAAATAATTAGCGCGTTTGAAGTTAAAAAAAAAGCAAGCCAACATTGGTGATCTTGGAGACCTACACTTACGACAAAATCCGAACATCCTTATAATTATTACGCCAATTATGAGGAGAGTTTTTCTTGCTGGTTTAACACAACATATAATTTTATTGATTCAAGTGGGTGGTGCGATCAGAGCAATACATCTGTGACATTTATTTTTGCTTCAACCAAAGTAGGAGCCGTACCAGTTGCTCCATTAGCAATAAATATAAATTTCACGATCTTATCTAATTCAAGCGAATAAAATTGGGAAGGCTTTACTTTTAAAAATGCATGTCGTCAACTCGAAAGGAGGACGAACTTAAAAGTAAAGCCATCTCTAGTTCATCCCTTCAAGTTGAAAACTTAAGTCCGCTTTTACGCAGCTATTAAGGCAGGCAACGCGGCCTGGATTCGACACCACTGTGGAGACGAAATAAGGACGCTTTTCGAAATACGCATTCGGGAGCGCAGTTGTTTCACATACATGTAACATCGCCTATTTGAAAGCACGGTAGTGCAAACGTATCCCGTGGAACGGACAGCGCACCAAAACAAAGAATTTAAAAACCAAACCAACAACTATAGAAATACCGGACCGGCTTCCCGGAGCCCGCGAGCGGCGAAAACGCTTAGTATAACCGGAAAATGACAAATCTCGCCGAACCGGATCGGTGTCGCCGGAGTCGTTAAAACGCATAGTAAAACAGCGCACGAAGGTTTCGAAGTAAATTTTTGAGTTCTGTGAGTTATAGACTGCGCTGCCGTCGGAACAGATGGTTTGACATGTCTTTATGTTGTATCTCTCTTTTGAGTTCTTTGTTTCGAAGGCCGGGCCGATCGGATGCGGCAAATTGATAAAATATTCTTTTTATTTTGCTCGCGTTGTTATTTACCGGTAACTTGGTTTAATTTCGGAAGAGAAATATTGTATGCCGAAAAATTCCAGCGGTTAAAACTAGACAAAATATAATAATACCTAGTTAGTGGCCAGGCATTTGGTATTTATATTTTCTAGAAGGTTGGTTTAGTTAGTTATTATTATTATTATTATTATTTTAAATAGTAGTAAATAAAATTTAAAAACAATTACATATTTGCATTTTTGTGTTTGGGAAATATCCAGCAGCTGCCGATAAATAAGTATATTCAAAATATATTTATACAGGGTCGTTGGTATGTATGGAAACGGTCGATTATTTCTTAAAGTATAACAGTTAGCAAAAAATATTTTAGATAAAAGTTTTAGGGTTTTTTAAGGTGTATTGGAATTTTAGAAAAATAAGTATACAGGATAAGTCGGAAAACAGTAGAGAAGCAAAGTTACCTTTTTTTAAATGGAACACCCTATATTTTCGAATATTTTTGGATTTAACATGAAATATCAATTATTTTTTAATAAGTACATTATAACTCTAAACCTAATAGTTTCCGAGATATGGACTTTTGAAAAATTACATTTTTGAACTTTGACAGCTTCTAGCTTTCTAACGGTACGTTGTAGAGTAAAACGGCTAACATGTCCCTATTTTACTTTTTTATGATATTTCCAAAACATTAACTTCCGGTTAGACCGGAAGTACTGTATTTCCGGCTTTTAAGTTACATCCGGTTTAACCGGAAGTTGATGTTTTTGAGAAGATAATAAAAAAGTAAGATAGGGACATGCAAGCCGTTTTATTCTAAAAGGTACCGTTAGAAAGCTAGAAGCTGTCAAAGTTCAAAAATGTAATTTTTCAAAAGTCGATATCTCGGAAACTATTAAGTTTAAACTTATAATGCACGTATTGAAAAATATTTGTAATTTTATGTAAAATCCAAAAATATTCGAAGATATAGGGTGTTCCATTTAAAAGGAAGTAACTTTGTTTCTCTACGGTCTTCTGACTTAACCTGTATACTAATTTTTTTTTAATTCTAATACACCTTAAAAAAACCCTAAAACTTTTATCTAAAATATTTTTTGCTGACTGTCTTACTTTAAGAAATAATCGACCGTTTCCATACATACCAACGACCCTGTATACATGTCGTAATGTAATGTGCCTTAGTCTTCGACTAAAGCTTCGGACTATTACACGCTACAACTCTCAATTTTGACAAGAGTAATTTGACATATAATAGTTTATGTATCTAGTTTAATAGTTTATCTATCAGCAATTGCCCGAGGTAATTGAGACCCTTATAATTCCAGTGGTACATAGATAATTTTATTTCTGACTGATTTTAGTAACATTTTGTTCATTTTTAAAGTGGAATAAATGTTTCAATAGATGACAATCAAATTGACTTTAGATGTCAATCGTTTGATTTTATGTCAAATTTTTCTTAATATCCCAAGGGAGTTATGACCCTTATAATTCCCGCGTAACTAAGACGTTATAAGCTAATAATATACCGGTCAGAAATAAAATGAATTATTCAACGACACGCGGAAAAATTTCAAAGCCTACTGCGAGGTTTTTTTTTTATATTACGTTATAAAAATATCTAGAAAACACATTGTCAAATGAAAAATACATCGATATATTTATGAAAAGTATAGATAAACCGGTATTATGAAAACTGTTATTTAGATGTTTCATTAGAGTGCTGATATTGATACACCCAATTCTACTAGTCAAAGTAGCCATAATTGCGTAAACAGAACAGCCATAACTTTTTTTTTCATATCATTTTACTTCGCATGCAAATTTTTGATAGTTATGTCTTTTAGGGCAATTGCAGTCGATAGAAGATGTATTAACTACATTTATTGAAATAAACTTTCCAGGAACTAATATCCCATTTCAGTAAATGATTAGTATTTTTTATATAAATTGGTTAACTTACCTAAGTATAGAAACATTCTGGGTAATAAAGGAAACGTCTTGCGGAGTGAGAAAAACGAACTGTAGATCTGGCTTGGAATTAGCGTGATGAAGCAAAATATCTATTACTTTTGTGCGGTTCAACTTATCCTAAAAATAAATTAAACAACGTATATCAGTGGTGTCAAACAAGGCACATTAAAGTCTATGCAAATTTATCAAATCCTTTTTAGAGAATACACGAGATGAAATATCTTAACAGTTAAGTTTTGAGGTAGTAGCAACGTGGTTCCGAACCAGCATATAACCGACAAATGTAATTCTCGGTACAGTATATTTTATGGTCTTGTTATTATTACCACCTCTTTGCTCACCACAAGCCTTGACGAAACTTGCCCTTTAAACCTTAAATGTCTTTGTGGTGCACCTGCGAGTTATTGTTGAACGATTAATATTTTATGTTTTACGGATACATGATTAGTTTAAGCAGTGTATTGTATGATTTTCTTGACTAATCTCAATACTGTTTTCTTGTATCTGACGTGTAATATTGTTGGTTGCCTACCCCGATGAGGGCTAGTGAGATGTCATGTCGAATATAAGAATGCGGAGTGTTGGTGTTAGTCCCACGTTTTTATAATTAATAAACAGTTAATTGATGTGCTCCGTGCCTTTTCATTCCACGCAACAGGTTATGGGCCCAGGCGCCGCAAAAGAAAAGGTACGCGTTGAAGATATCGCTTAAGAACTCCTTTATATTCCAGAAGTTGATTGGTTGGTCCAAACACGGTTCGTCCGCCATTTTATTCTTGTGTCATTTATTAAAACAAAAAAATGGATAAAGTAGATGTGTCCAGTATTAACAAATTCGATGGACAAAATTATGTTCAATGGAAGTTTCAAATGAAATGTGCCCTAAAAGCAAAAGGGATATTCAGTATTGTAGATGGTTCCACACCGAAGCCAGCAGCCGATAAACCTGAAGAAGTCCAAGCATGGGCAAAGAAAGATGCCTTGGCGATGTTCACCCTTACAGCGGGAATGGAATTAAATCAAATCACGCTAATAGAAAACTGTGAGAGTTCACAAGAAGTACTAGTAAAACTTGACTCTATCTATTTACAAAAATCAGAAACAAACAAAATGTTAACTCATGAGCGTTTCCACCAATATAGAATGAATCCCAGTGACTCAGTGGCTCAACACATAGCCAAAGTGGAGAACCTAGCAAAGATAGTTAAGGAGTCTGGAGAAACAATCAGTGATGCTGCAATTATGACAAAAATAATGAGTACCCTTCCAATCAAATTTAGAAACGTTAGACAAGCGTGGCTGTCTTTAGACGAAAGCAAACAAACAATACCAAATTTGACAGCACGCTTACTGGATGAAGAAAGCAGCCTCTCATCTTACGAAGAAAATGAGGTGGCAATGTCAACTATGACCTTGAAGTCAAACTCATCAGGATCAGAAGGTCATTCTGGATACAGAGGTACTCCACGAGATAATCAAGACCAAAACAGGCAGCGTGTTGTATGCTACAATTGTCATAAAAGAGAGCATATAGCTAGATACTGCCGAGCACCAAGGCAGTTAAATGGTAGAAATAATCAAGACAATACCAGGAACCAAAATGAAAATCTACTAACTGTCTGTAACGAAACTGCTTTTAATGTAGAGCAGACAAGCAGTGTGTCAAAAGATAGTACTTGGATTATGGATAGTGGAGCTTCGGCCCATATGACATACAGAAAAGATTATTTTGTAGCATTTGAGGAACTTGATTCTAGTGTGCTGTTAAGCAATAATAATACTCTCAGTGTACTAGGAAAAGGCTCTATAAAGATACAAAAATTCGTTAATGGTCAGTGGCAAGATGCAACAATAAACAATGTCCTTTTTATACCGGATTTGAGGAAAAATCTGTTTTCTGAGGGTGTAGTAACCAGCAAAGGGATGAAAATTTTAAAACAAGGGGACAGGGCTATGGTGTTTAACAATGACGTTCTAGTGGCCAGTGCCGTTCGTGATGAAAACAATATATACAAGATGCTGTTTCGCACAATCACATCAAGTGTAAATTTAGCCATTGAAGGTATTCAAAAATGGCATGAAAGACTAGGGCATATAAACATTAACTCCATTCGTGAAATGATGAACAAGGGACTAGTGTCTGGCATCAACATAAAGGATATTGACAAATTTGTATGTGAGGGTTGTGCTTATGGAAAACAACACAAGCTGCCATTCGATAAAAGTTCGCATGTAAAAATGAAACTTGGTGAGCGCGTTTTTAGTGACATTTGTGGACCCATGAATGTGCCATCCGTCCAAGGTGCAAGGTACTTTATATCTTTTAAGGACGAATGTTCCGGCTATCGCGTTTTGTACTTTATCAAACACAAAAGTGATGCTCTAGAGTGTTTTAAAGAATACAACACAAAAATTAAAAATAAATTTGGTTATAGTGTCAAAGTGATTCACACAGACAATGGGACAGAATATAGTAGCATAGACTTTAAAAGTTACCTAAAAAATGAAGGCATTAACATGGAAACCACTGCCCCGTATACTCCACAGCAAAACGGCCGAGCTGAACGTGACAACCGTACAATCATTGAAAGTGCAAGGTCCATGTTATATTCGGCAAATGTTTCAAAATTTTTGTGGGCTGAAGCAGTGAATACTGCTGTGTACATACTTAATCGCACACCTACAAGTCAAACACCAAATTCTACACCATTTGAAGTTTGGATCGGAAATAAACCTGTGTTAAGTCATTTAAGGAAGTTTGGTTGTGAAGCTTTTGTTCATACTCCCGATGAAAAAAGAACCAAACTCGAACCTAAAAGTCGAAAACTTGTGTTTGTGGGCTATGATAAGAACTCAACAAATTACAGACTCTTAGACCCATTTTCAAAAAAAATTACTGTGTCAAGAAACGGTATATTTAATGAAAAATGTAGTGATTATACTGAGCCCCGAAAATGTGTTGTTGGTGTTACAGATGATGATGTGACAGTCTTTCCCGAGGTCCTTCCCTTGGAGCAAAATCCCGATGAAGAAGATTCACCAGATGTAGAGAGCAACCATGAAGAAGAAGAAGCCATAGAAGTCTTACCTTCCCTCAGACCTCAAAGACAAATTAAAACACTAGCAAGATATAACGATTATGAACTGAACTTGGTTGAAACTGACGTTCCACTCACATATGAAGAAGCTCTTCAAAGCAACAGTTCGAGTGACTGGCAAAATGCCATTAGTGAGGAGATTACAGCACTAGAAGAAAATAATACATGGACATTAGTCGATTGCCCCATAGACAAGAGGGTCATTGGCTCAAAATGGGTTTTCAAAGTTAAAAGAGATCAAGATGGATCAATTTCACGATACAAGGCAAGACTCTGTGCAAAAGGTTTTGCACAAAAGCATGGGATAGATTATAATGAAATATTTTCACCTACTGCAAGATATGACTCGATCAGAATACTTTTGTCCATTGCTGCAAAACAAGATTGTTATATAATGCAATTCGATGTCAAAACAGCATTCCTTTATGGCGAGCTAGAGGAAGAAATATTTATGGAAATTCCTGAAGGCCTAAGAACATCAGAAAATGGCAATCTAGTTTGTAAGTTACATAAGTCTCTTTATGGCTTAAAACAAGCACCGAGGTGCTGGAACAAAAAGTTTCACGACTTCTTAGCAGACCATGGTTTTCAACGAGGTGAAGCAGACCAATGTGTTTATACTGGACAAATCCAAGGTGCAAATGTGCTTCTAGCAGTATATGTGGATGATGGACTAATAATTTGTAAAAATAAAGATGCAATAGAAGTGATGTTAAATAACCTTAAAAATAAGTTTAAAATAACTTTTAGTGATGCCACTTACTTTATTGGACTTGAGATTACTAAAATTAAAAATGGTATATTCATTTGTCAGAAAAACTATACGCAGCAATTAATAGAACGTTTTAATATGAACAGTGCCAGCCCTGTCAGTACTCCAGAAGACCCACATCAAGACTTAACAAATGAATCAGGTCCTTACCTATCTCCAGACGAGGTACCCTTCAGACAAGCAATAGGTTCGCTTATGTTTCTGGCGATAGTAAGCCGTCCAGACATAGCACATGCAGTGGGAGTACTAAGTAGATATATAAACAAACACACTAAAGCACATTGGAATGCTGTTAAAAGAGTAATAAGATACCTAATTGGTACTCAAGAATATGGAATAAAATATCAAAGCGAGAATGACTCATCGACCTTGATACTTACTGGTTTTTCAGATGCTGATTATGCAGGAGACACAGAGACGAGAAGATCTACTAGTGGTTATGTCTTCAAGATTTCAAATGGGGCAGTAACTTGGTCGAGCCGCAGACAACAAAGTGTGTCCCTATCCACCACTGAGGCTGAATACATTGCTGCTTCTGACGCAGTCAAAGAAGCTCTATGGTTGCAACAATTTTTGAAAGATCTTGGTGAAAAGTGCGAAAAGCCTATAACACTTTTTATAGACAACCAAAGCGCCATAAGATTAATCAAAAATCCTGAACTGCATAAACGAACAAAGCACATCAGTGTACGACATCATTTCATCAGAGAGAAATTTGAGAATGGTGACATCATTCCAAGATACATTGAAACTTCCGAGCAGGAAGCAGATATCTTCACCAAAGCTCTTCCGAAAGGCAAGGTTCAGAAACTAAGAAGTTTACTAGGACTAATAGACAGTGCTAGTCTCCAAAAGAAAAAGACACAAGTGATAGATTAAGCATTTATTTCCTTGTATTTGATGTATTGTAAAACATTTAAAAAGTGGGAGTGTTGAACGATTAATATTTTATAATGTTTTACGGATACATGATTAGTTTAAGCAGTGTATTGTATGATTTTCTTGACTAATCTCAATACTGTTTTCTTGTATCTGACGTGTAATATTGTTGGTTGCCTACCCCGATGAGGGCTAGTGAGATGTCATGTCGAATATAAGAATGCGGAGTGTTGGTGTTAGTCCCACGTTTTTATAATTAATAAACAGTTAATTGATGTGCTCCGTGCCTTTTCATTCCACGCAACAGTTATGTATGGCACGGCCACAAAGACATGTCCGACAATTCTTTGGTTCAAGGTTTTTTTTTTTTTTTTTTTTTTATGGAATAAAACACAAAGTCTGCTCCACTAATTTAATAAAATAAATTCATATTATATGCCCATACGCAAACTCATATTTATTTACAGACCTTTTATTACTTTTAGTTATAATGTATTAGTAAATTAATTTTACGTTACAATATGTTTTCTTATAAAAATTAAAAATTGTTTCTGCAACATAAGTTTAACAATTTAACAATGTCATGGGTCTCTTCATAATTTAATTACATCTTAATAATAACCCACTGAGGATGAAGGTTTATGCCTTCGAAACATGTATGGGCATATAATATGAATTTATTTGATTAAATTAGTGGAGCAGACTTTGTGTTTTATTCCATAAATAAAATATTACTCCACTGTGAGATGGACTACTTCCATAAAATCAAGGTTTTTTGCCTCGATCCATCCGAATATCAGACAAGGGCCCTCCCTCGCCAACATGCCAATTGTATCGAAGGTCCCTTCGCTACTGCGTAGATGATAGGTGTGTGTTGCAAGTATGCTGACCTGGCCATGCAAATTGAAATAGTTCGCTGGGTCCAGTCCCATAGACATATCGCATTTGAACCGGATACCATCCCATGGGGAGCGAGTGTGCTACCAGGCAGTCACCATGTTTTTTATAATGAAAAAGTGCTAACCTCTTGGTGTTGAGTTTTGAATTATCGAAAAGGTGTATATATAATACACACATACAGTCCAAACGGTCGTTCTTTGCCGGTGCGTCATGGATGAACGATTAAGAAGCAACGTGATTTACAACACCCCATCTTATTTATTACAGCGTTAAAAGTGAATAAAAATATAACAGCGTCTCCGGGATTGCGCAATACGTCTCGAATTCAAAGTAACGTGCTAGACAGAGACAAAAGATATTTGGAGAGTTGTTCATTGATGTTAAAGTCATCGTTTTAAATTGTCAACTTTAATTTGTTTCTAAACGTTTTTGTGCTTTGAAATTGAATTTACCCCTATAAACTGTTCTTGTCAGAGCCATTTTTATTGAACTTTCATGTTGTCGGTAAGTAATTATGGATACATACATCCTATGTAGGAACTACAAATCTTTCAGAAAAATTAAACATTATAATGGTTTATGTTCCATCATGCTTTGAGATTGAGACAAACCAGATGTGAAATATGGTTTGCTGCATTTATTTAATATGATTCAACGATTCAGATACCTATAATGATTGCCTTTAAAGAATTTAATACATAAAGTCATACAAAATAATAAGTACTGCGCACATCCCGAAAATATATTAATATGTATGCTTGGTGACACACGCTTGCAAGCGTGTATCAAAGAACTGGGTTTAAACCGTATTTTGAGAACTAATCGTGTTAGGACCGGAATACGAACATTCAAGGATACCACCAATAAATTTTGACGTAATTGATTACACTCAATTAATAGACTGACAAGATCTAGAAGTTACAGAACCGCCAATAACTAAACAATTTTGAACCGAGCGAGTTAGAACAAATGATAAAAAAAATATACCAGACGAAATTAGTATTTTTAAATTTCCATGCCACTCAGTGTATGACGGTTATATAATAATTATTATAATTATAATGATTTATAATTATTTATGTATCGTCAGCTGTTAATGAACCAGAAACTTAGAGATGGTGTTAGAAAATTTGAATGCAAATCACACTTTTTGAAGAATACCGAATTTATGACGTGTTAAAAGGAAGAGGGTGAGATTGTGGAATTCGACTTGCAGCCACCTCCACGTGGCGAGATATTTATGGCAGATTTTACTGAAATTCACAAATTTTGAATCCCTCGGGGCACCGGAAGATATTTGCCTAGAAGCCTTAATTATTACAGGGGAAGTAATCGTAATACGTAGCCATTTTTCCGTATATAGGACAAACATTTAAACAAAAAAAATACATCTTTATTGTTCATATATTGTATAAAACCCAAATTATCATACATTATTTAAACAATTCTCAAATTTCAGATCGTCCCATAAACGGTTACATGCAATAATTAGTTTATTTTGTGCTTTTAACCTGCAAACATTCATAATTTAATTTGTTTATTCCGGTAACCGCAAAATGTGTCTTAAAATCTGAAATAAATAATTTGCAAGCTGATACTTGAAAATAATATATAAATATATCCACCCACAACTTCACCTTTGTTAGTAATCAGATTTACTGTCTTACTTTTTATCGGTGTAAAATTAGTTTCTCTCATCTGTTTCATTTTAAAATGGATGGACCATGGACCATATTATAATATACTTTTAATGTACCATACGGTTTTTGTTATCCTGTATAATTATGTGATATAAAACAAACTTACCATATAAACATCAAATTCATCAAGAAAATAAAAAGGGAAATCCATACACTGCCACAGAGCATACAAAAAGGCTACTGTAGAAAATGACCTTTCACCGCCGGACAAATTTGAAGTTGTTGTCATTCCCTGAGATCCTTGTTGAGGTATCACAATAAGATCTAATTTTTTTTGATTCATGTTTATTTCTATGGTTCCCTAGAATTTATAAATACAGGGTGATCAAAGAAGATTTTGGTGTTTTTTTGAGACAGTTTATGTGATATTATAGTTATTGGTGAAAATTAGAAAATTAATTATAGGTCACGATTACTATGTTCCCAGTACCTTTGGAAGAAGAAATGTAGTAAACATGGTAATTTAACCAATTATTATTTTAGACGCGCACAATTTTAATTTAAAAGCAGAATAAGTACAAGAACAATTTTGATATCTACAACCTAACAGCATGTTAACCCTTTGGACTCCTTTCAATGAAGTTTTTAATAATTTTAAATACGATCTTCGTTTTCGTATGTACAGGGTTATCCAACCAAGACTAGACAAGGCGATTTTTTGACTTTTCCTGTACTTTTACAAAAAAACTGAAATAGCCATCTTACGTCATTTTCTCCCGCGAATTCGAATATCTTCAGCAAAAAACAATTGAACATCAAACAAAAGTACTAGGGGTCACTTTGATATTTTTTTAAATGGGATGCCGTATTTTTAATGAGCTTATCTGATTTCTCATATAAATTTTGATCTAAAATGTTGGATTTTTAATTCAAAAACGCCTTTTTTCTTCAGTTTTAAATTCGGAAAATGTTAAAAATAAAAAAAAAAAAAAAAAAAATAAATAAATTAAAAATCCAACATTTTAGATCAAAATTTATATGAGAAATCGGATAAGCTCATTAAAAATACGGCATCCCATTTAAAAAAATATCAAAGTGACCCCTAGTACTTTTGTTTAATGTTCAATTGTTTTTTGCTGAAGATATTCGAATTCGCGGGAGAAAATGACTTAAGATGGCTATTTCAGTTTTTTTATAAAAGTACAGGAAAAGTCAAAAAATCGCCTTGTCTAGTCTTGGTTGGATAACCCTGTACAATATGTAAATTTTAAGTTCCTATCACACGTTGATGGATATTACTGCTATAACTGATGATGTTATGGACACTACTACTCATGAAGTAAAACTTTGTGGTATTTTATGAGGCATCTCTACTGTAGTAGTAATATTATCCATAAAAATATCGTTTTTATTAGAACCCCTTAACTTATTTTTCATTATTTAACGATGATTTTGTTGATTAACAGATCTTGCCGCATTTTAATCAATAAAAGAAAATATTGAATCCGGTCCTGAATCAACATAAACGTACTAACATTTTTCTTAACTGAAACATACTATATCTAACCTAGTTGCTGTACCAAAATATACTTTAGATGAGCACTGTAAAGACATTATGTCCATATTTCTAAAAAGCACATTTTGTCTTTTTCAAAAATGCAAAGTTTACCTGAATCAAGTATAAAGCTAGATAAGTTATTCCAATACATGTAATTTTCAGCATAGATAAAAGTTTAATTTGAAGTACATTTGATATAAAATATAGCCTCAATAACGCAAGTTTTAGCATTTAGAATTAGCACTTAAGAAACAATACGAAATACCACTTCAGGAATAAAAAACGTGTTCTGTATCAAGAAACAAGCGCTAAAGAATAAGAATTAGCAATTAAGTAATCGGATCTAAAATTCATAATCCTTTAATATTTAATTCAGTTAAGCGGTATTTAAGATAATATTATCATTAATTTATAAACCTATCCAAAAAGGCAAAATATTGCAAATGCACAACTGCGTGTGGGTAAATCTTAGCTAAAAATGTTTTATGATACTGGGCTTAAATAAAAAAAAATAATGTATTACCTAGTAAACATATATTTAGTATTTTAAGAGGTAGTTCATGCTTGCAGTAAAGTCGATACAATCAAATAAAACACAGGCGGTCCATCTCCACAAAATATATTTAAAGTTATCACTTCATTGTTCTCCACATGTTTCGAACATATATATGCTCATCATCAGGGAAAACAGTGATCGACCAGAGTAGTTTCGCTAATTAAAGTTAACATGTAGAAATCTTTGTTGAATTGTGACCAGTGGTTCGAATTTTTAAGTAGTCAGTAATGTAAAAGCATGTTTAATAAAGACCAGTTATAAGAAAAGGTTGTAAGGTTTTTGTATTATATTGATGCGAAATAGAAGTATATGATAAGAAGTTTAAATTTTGTTATTGTAAAATGGTAAAGAATTAGGGTTGAATTAATGTTGTGAAATGAAAGTAGAAAGTGGTAGAGTTGACATTGTTAAAAGATTATGGTATTAGTAAGATTATTGATGTCAAATGGAAATATCTTACGATCGAGAAGTTAGGAACAAATTTTTAATGTTGGTATGATACAGTACAGTAGAAGAGATGAAGGTCCAAAGTCAAATGGGAGTGGAGAAATGAAAATAGAATGGGGTGAAAGTCAAAATAATTATAAAATATGTCAATTGTAGAACATTTAACAAAGAAAAGGACAGATCTGCAGTAGTAATATTATTACCTTCATTTTTCCACTTCAATTTGGATTTGGACCTTTTTTACTGTACTATATCATACCAACATTAAAATTTTTTTCCTAACTTCTCGATAGTCAGATATTTCCATTCACATCAATAATCTTACTAATACAATAATAGTCACGTTTCAGCAGTCGAAGCGTAAGGTCGTGTGACATTGACGTAAAATTCTCTCGACCAAAAATATTTTCTGAAGTATCGAATTTTTTATTAACTTGTGTCAAAATCAAATTAATTTAATAAATTTGATTTTATATGGAAATACAAAGCGGGGGGGATGCCCCCGGCTCAACGAAGCAGCCCTGCCAGCATCTGATGATGAACCAATGCAGCCGATAGCACAGCAACAGCAGACCGTTGAAGACCGGATCATGGAAATTGAGAAGCGCATGGAGGAGCGCTGGAAAAAACTATTAAGCGACAAGGAACATGAATGGCTGGGCAAACTGAAGGAAGTAAAAGAGGCTGGATTTGTTAAGGCGAGGGCCCTAGAAGAATTGCAGGAAACCAATAAGAAGCTTTTGGCCGAAATAGCTAGGTACCGAGATATCAACAAAGACAATACGAAAGACAAAAATTCAAATCTAAATTTAAAAAAGAAATTTGACACACAAAAGACAATGACAATGGTTGACAGCAATGATACCAATAACATTAATAGACAAAATAGCTTACAGATAAACGTGAACGCTATCGAAATTGATAATCCCACTTCAGGCATGGACTACGAGTCCATGTCCGAATCGGGCGACGAAGGACAGTGGTCCACGAAAAGACCAAGAAATAGAAAACGACAAAACGTCAACCCTGACAGCAAAAATTTATATGTTAAAAAAGTAGCCGGTGATTCCGCCTGGCCGAACCTACCCAAGTCAAATAATAAAGCACTAAACACTTATCTAACACAAAAAGTGTCTAATGAAAGTCAAGTGCTCAGCCGGGTGAAAACATTGGTCAATAAATTCAACGATATCGATCAGGGGACCGAGGCCGGGCCTCCAAAACTACGTGTCCCCCCGATCGTAATCAGGGAAAAGCAAAAATATAATGATATAACGGGGCATTTGCGTTCTGAAAAAATCGAATACACCCGCCTACGCCAGCGGACTACAATAAAATAATAAAGTTTTTAATAGCCAACAATATTTATCATTACTCGTACCGCTTCCAGGACGAAAAAGAGCTACACGTGGTGCTCCAAGGCGTTCTGGAAACGTGTTCAGAAAATAAAATAAAAGACGATCTTGAAGAGCTAGGATACCATCCGTCCAGGGTGATTCGCTGGCATAATCGCAGCGGCGCCTCTTTACCATTGGTGCTGGTATTTTTACCGCGTACCGAAAAAAGTATCTACGAGCTAAGAGCTTTAGACTCAATGTCGATTAAAGTAGAGGCTCAAAGAGCACGCGCGACAGTTTCACAATGCCATCGCTGCCAACTGTACGGCCACTGGCAGTTCAGATGCAACGCCCCTATCAAATGTCTGAAGTGCGCGCTGGACCACTTCTCATACGAGTGCCCTAAAACCCGCGAAGAGAAGGCTAAATGCGCAAATTGCGGGGGTGAACACCCGGCAAATTACATGGGATGCCCGCGTCACCCCAACAATTTGCGGAAAAATACTTCCAACAATACTAATAATATGCCAAAAGCAAATCCAAACTTTCGCTGGGGCCAGCAGGACAACAGTAAGTTGGCAAGCGAGGGTAATGTGAAGAATATAAATAAAAATCCTTTGAAGGGTGCAATAGCAGCAACAAATGTACTGGAGGCGGCGCTGCAGTCGACAATGCAGAGCTTCCTCGCTCAATTCACAAAAATTATGGAGACCCAGCTTAAAACAATCCTGAATAATTTCGAAAAATTCACGGTTTAGTGACGGCACAAACTGAGACGGCTTATTTCAAAATGGCTACGTTTAATGTTAACAGTATTAAACATCGACGAAACGAACTTATTGACTTTGTAGAAAGAAACGAGATAGATGTGCTTCTTGTGCAGGAGACGTGGCCTAAAGGAGAAAGGTTATCGTTTCCAAACTATGCAATTTTCAGAAACGATCGCCTAAATAGACGAGGGGGGGAGCACCATGACTCTGGTCAAGAGGCACATCTCTGCTCAAATTGTGCCAGGCCCTGCTAGTTGTACCCACATTGAAGGGACTTTCATTTCCATTAAATTTAAGAATAATCAGCGCGTATACCTGGGATCGGTTTACTGTAGCCCGTCGGTAGGTTTTACGGGCAACTGTTTAGACTTAGAGCAAATTTTTGGCAACAATAATAGGACGATTATAGGAGGCGACCTTAATGCAAAGCATACTATTTGGGGTTGCAGAGATACCAATCAGAGGGGTCGCGCCCTATATAATTCTTCAGAAATTCTAAATTACCACATTTTACCGCCTGAAGACAACACCCACATCTTTGGGCGGGGTCTTCCGGATATATTGGACATTTTCGTGATAAAGAACTCTGTACAATTTTCACAACCCACGGTCATCTGTGATCTAAGCTCTGATCATCTGTCGGTTATAATGGAAGTTGGTAATCCTCTTGAAAGGGGCCGTAACTCGGACCTCCACAAACTGGCATAGGTACAATGGTATATTACAAAATGCCGAGCCACTACAACCAATGCGGAACTCGGTAGACATAGAAAACGCTGTGAGCAAGATCACAGATGACATTAACATTGCTTTAGCTCAGGCATCTATCATGAAAGTGCCCGTATATTCGAAATACGGGGCTTTAACTGACGAAATTAAAGAACGTATTAGAGTAAGAAATCGTTTAAAAAACAGGGCATTTAGGACTGGAGATCCTCGAATCAAAGCCGAGGTTAATCGCGAAACCGAAGCGATCAGACAAATGCTCATCGAACGTCAATCGAACCTGTGGGATGACAGAGTTCAAAGTCTGTGCATCGAGGATAATTCCATTTTCAAGATGACCAGAACTTTGATTAAAGGTGCAAAAAAGCCAATGTCATATCTCAAAAACCAGCAAACAGGTCTGATTTTGACAGATGCTAAGGACAAAGCTGAATTGCTCGCAGAGTTTGTCAGAATTCAGTGAAAATCCAACAACGGACCCACATAGAGATGAGAGGGTCTCCAGAACTATTCAAATTTTTAAGTCAATGAACCATCCGATTCAGAACTTCCCAGAGGTAACGCTAAACGAAGTAAAATCAATAACAAGTGTTTTAAACCTCAGAGATGCCCCGGGTTTCGACGGTATCAAAAATGCGGCGTTGCGAAACCTACCCGACAGAGCTTTGGGGAATATTGCAAGCTTATCCCAGGCGATAATCAAAGAAGGCCATTTCCCATGTGCTTGGAAACACGCAAAGGTAATCTTAATACACAAGAAAGGGGAAGACCCAACTGCTGCAGTGAGCTATAGACCGATCAGCCTACTCTCTAGTTTGGGAAAAATCATCGAAAAACTGATTTTGTCTCGTCTAAGTGACTTTGTGTTTGAGCGCAATGTTCTGCCTAATGAACAGTTCGGTTTTCGAGCCGAACATTGCACAGTTAGGCAGACAAGGAGACTCACATCAAATATCATGAAGGGTTTTAACAGAAGGATGCACACGGGGGCGGGTTTCTTTGATGTCAGTAAGGCTTTTGACAAGGAAAGGCACAACGGTTTACTATTAAAGCTAATAAGGCTCGGAGCTCCAAACTATCTCGTCAAGATTGTGGCTTCATTTCAAGTTTTGCAGTCTCGTCGGAAAGCGCGCTTTCTTTGATAAAACGCATCAGGGCTGGAGTGCCGCAAGGCTCACCTCTATCTCCGATGCTGTACAATATATACACTTACGATATACCGAAGGATAGACAAAATGAGCTCTATTTATTTGCCGACGACACTGCAATTACTGCAAAATCAAAACAACCGTGGTTGATAATCTCAAGGTTGCAGCGCCACATTAAACGTATAGAAAAATGGCTTTCGGCTTGGAAGATTCGTCTAAATTCTTCTAAGACGAAGGCCATATTTTTCTCAAAAAGCAACGTCAAACGACCTGAAACTAGGCTTAGCGTTAACGGGGTACAAGTGAATTGGTGCCAGGAAGTTAAATACCTGGGACTTATCTTCGACCAAAGGCTGAATTGGAGGCTAAATTAAATTAATAGAGTAAAGCTTGCATTGCGACAATTAAGCTCTATCTACCCCCTGCTTCACAGGAGGAGTAGAATTGGCAACAGGACAAAGGTCAACCTCTACAAGGTCTTGGTCAGGCCGGTTTTAACTTATGGTGCGCCCTCGTGGTGTAACATAAGCAAGGCGGAGCTGAACAAGCTCCAGGTAGTTCAGAACAAAGCACTAAAGCTCATAGCAAATGTACCGAGATATGCTATGAACCGAGTTCTACACAATGACTTTAAAATACAGACCATAAAGGAGTTATTTTTAAAAATCATAACCGACTACTACAAACGTACGGACATTTCGACCAACGAACTCATAACACAGTCACATACAAGAGCAAGACCTGACTCGACTACCTAAAGATTGGCTTCCTATTGGCGAGCCCATTTAACAGTAGGGAGGCACTAGAATTAGTGGAGAAGCACTATAAACACAGCACCGTTTTAAGAACGGTAAAAAAAGGCGCCAAAAACAAGCAGCATCAAAATCCTAGATAACCACGCACTCGCCAAGGAATAAAGCTACTGCCGAACAAAAATAAAAAATACATATTAACAATACCGACAAAGTAGACGAGGAAAGAAGAGAAGTCACAGGTCTAACCTAGCTTGCGAACACATGGAAGATCCCGTATATACTAATACAATAATATTTTACCATTTAACTCTACCCCTTTCTACTTTCATTTCACAACATTAATTCAACTCCAAAGTGGTAAAACTTTGATTCTACTATACTGTAACAAAACTTAAACTTCTGTAACTTCTCTTTATCATATACTTCTATTTTCCATCCATATAATACAAAAACCTTTCAACAATGTTCACCTTTTCTTATAACTGGTCTTTATTAAGTATGGCTTTACATTACTGACTACTTAAAAATTCGAACCACTGGTCACAATTTAGCATAAATTTCTACATATTAACTATAATTAGCAAAACTAATCTGGTCAATCACTGTTTTCCCTGATGATGAGCATATATATGTTCGAACCAATGAAGTGATAACTTTAAATATATTTTGTGGAGGTAGACCGCCTGTTTTATTTGATATATTTAGTAACCCGATAAAAATAAAGCAGGGAAAAAACACGTAAAAAAATCCACTATAGTCCGGACACCTCGCTAATCAGGCAGTCGCTGGAGCGATATGTGTCCCCATTATCAAAGATATTCTGTATTGATTTATCGCAATATTAGCAGTTTTTTTACATTACCTTTCATAAATATATTTAGGCTGAATACTCTATTCAATCATAGTAAAACACCACATACCATAGATATTCTCTTAGCAATGTTGTGCATCGCTTTTGATGGTTATTCGCGATTTTTTTCATTTTTACACGTATTATTTTCAGAAAAGTACAAAGAAAAATATCGTGCTAAATACGTTCATAAACCGCTTTCCCCCCTGCTTGCATGACTCCACCTCGCCTCACCCAGGAACTTGTCATGCCTGCACAAGAGACACCTAGTTTCTGAACTAATGAAATTTACTAATTTGTTTTACTTTGTGTGTTGTTTATTAGATTTTTATATTATACTCTCTGTAATGAACTCGGATGGGAAACAAGTTATGGCTGGAATTAAGATCGACTTAAAATATTATGACTCTTACCTTGAATTGTCTAAATTCTAATATTTTCTTGAAGGAATGTTTCATGAAGGTAACGAAGTAGTTTTCAGTGAGTTTATAGTGTCTCTTGCGTCGTTCCACCGCCTGACTTAATTCGTCTATGTCAGTGTAGAGAACTCGCATAATATCAGCAACCTACAATATAAATAAGATTATTTTCTTTGTAAAGTTGCTAAAATATTTACTGATACTTAATCTCCGAAAAAAAAGCATTAAGTATTGCGCATTAGTACCTACACCACTTCGACAGTAAGATGTTTACAAGAAATTGTTAAAAGAGAAAGTTTTACATTACATTTAAACACTTCCAGCATACTTCTACTACTGTTACAATAAATCCGACAATACTAAAAATGATACAACCATTTTATTTGTGTTTCCAAAAATCAAAAATTATATAAAACTAAATTTATCGTCAATTGGATGGAGTTTTAACAAAGAAGCAACAAACTGAGCAAAAACACACTAAGTTAGTAAAAATATTTTGAAAAAGTTTTGGTGGTATTACTGCAGTGCTTCCAAGCCACCCTGTACTGTTAATCCTAAATTTATTGACGTATAAATTACGACTTTTAGTTTTTGGAATAGTGTGTCTTTTGCAGTTACAATTTGCAATTAAATTAACGCTTATTTATAACAGTACACACAATGGACATCTCTCCATTTATTATAGTATTCAATGGTATTTTGGCATTGGTAATTTCCATTTAAAATCATGGCGATAAATATTAGTCACACAGCTAACACGACATTTTGAATTTCAGAAAATCATATTCAATCAGAAACAAATGACAACTTTTGATATCTCATAAAAGGTGAATTTAGAGCTATAGCCGAAAAACGTTAATGCTACCACACGACCGGCCTGCCATCACACAATCATTTTAATAATTATTACGAAAGTTCTTAACTTTGACGATGACCATACATATACACAATTGTTTAATAACTTAATAAAGCCAGTGTAAATATACAAAAAATTGCAAAAGTTTACAACCTTTTCTTTTTAATATGAAAGCAAAAGCACCATCAATGGTGATACATTAAAATATTGTCTAGGAGGTGTTAGTAAATAAATACAACAAGTTCCAATATGTCTAGAATGCATTGCCAAATAAATTATGTTAATGTTTTGGCATTGCTTTCTTGCTCGATAAAACATTCCCAATATTTGTTTCCAAGGCATTCTAGACATATCGGAACTTGTTTAATTTATTTTTCAATGGGGTCATTTAGCATTTCTTTTATCACGTTTTCTAAAAGATATTGTAACTTTAGGGCGAACTGCAAAAAATTTTAATTTTTTGACGCCTCTAAAGCCTTAAAAATAAGACACTAAGTCCTATAGTAAGTCAGGTCGCGCTCGCTGCCGTTGTTTACGACTAAGAAGGCAGGTGGCCATGCACATCGCTCTTTTTCCATTGCTGGATAACGGAGTTGACGCCAACAAGAGAGAAACAAATATTTAATACGTTAAAATCTTTATATAACCTTATATTTTTATTGTATTGTATGTTAATACTCAAACAACCTAAAAAACTTTCTCTAATACTAATTTAGACACAACACACACAACATAATTAAAAATCTCCTAGCCAAAAGCAACTAGATTTTCAATTCGAACATCTAAACTGCACGGGGAAACCAAATTGTTTTGAAAATCAAAACAGCTTTGTATTATTTATTTTACACTGTCAGGTTATATTCGACTTTGACCGCGCTTGTTTCAGTATTTAAGTTTGTCACAATAAATTTTCTTTTTCTTTTTTCTAAAATAGTGTTAGAGACAGTATAGTCTAGGACTCGTATGAAATGGCATTTCCTACTGTTTATAGAATATATTATTAAAAGTAATAATAATAAGACTCTGCTTTAACTGAATAAAGAAACAGTAAGCGCATCTCCCTTGTCTATGCACAGAAAGACCATTGTACAAGTTCAAAGCGGACGAACGGTGGGGCTTAATGACTTATTTGATTTTGATCGTATATTTTGAAAACTACCTATGTACAGGGTTATCCAACCAAGACTAGACAAGGCGATTTTTTGACTTTTCCTGTACTTTTATAAAAAAACTGAAATAGCCATCTTAAGTCATTTTCTCCCGCGAATTCGAATATCTTCAGCAAAAAACAATTGAACATCAAACAAAAGTACTATAGGGGTCACTTTGATATTTTTTTAAATGGGATGCCGTATTTTTAATGAGCTTATCCGATTTCTCATATAAATTTTGATCTAAAATGTTGGTTTTTTAATTCAAAAACGCCTTTTTTCTTCAGTTTTAAATTCGGAAAAATTAAAAAAAAAAAAAAAAAAAAAAAAAAAAAAAAAAAAAAAAAAAAATTAAAAATTAATTAAATCCAACATTTTAGATCAAAATTTATATGAGAAATCGGATAAGCTCATTAAAAATACGGCATCCCATTTAAAAAAATATCAAAGTGACCCCTAGTACTTTTGTTTGATGTTCAATTGTTTTTTGCTGAAGATATTCGAATTCGCGGGAGAAAATGACTTAAGATGGCTATTTCAGTTTTTTTATAAAAGTACAGGAAAAGTCAAAAAATCGCCTTGTCTAGTCTTGGTTGGATAACCCTGTACATCCCTTATAATAATTCTACATCTATGATAGATTCATAAAAATTAGGTAAATAGTGTAATTTAAGGTTTGACTAAATGAGCCCATTCCCCCTAAACATTATTTTTAATGCATTACCAGTATGGGGCTTTTGTTTTCCAATGCATTCTAGAGGTATTAAACTAGAATGAATAAATGAATGAATGAATGAATACAACTTTTTCAAAATTTGATCGCTCATATCGGTTAAACGGTTTGAATTAATATAGACAATTTATTCATTCTTTTAATCAGGAAAGATCTTTCACAAATAAAATATATACAGGGTGCTCCATTAAAAAAATAACCTAATTTGTTTATATTTCCTGATTCTTTTGTTTACTTTTTTTAGTTTTCTGGCGATTCCAATAAAACGCTACAACTGCCACATTTAATGATTTTTGAGTATCTCTATAGGAAACCCTGTAGATATGGCACAAATCTGTTCTGAAAACCCTATGCATTGGAAAGAATACGATACACCAACGCTGACGAATTCTAAATTTAAACGCAGTGGTATGCATATATTGCATATTATAACGCTATTCAATTAAGAAATAAACCAAATTTTGCAGATAGGGCAAAGTTTAGTAACTACATTAATCAGTGAGAATGAGTAAAGAGATATCGCATTTTCTTGTTGTAAGGTAATAGATTAACATTGTTTTAAGTCATGCATGACGAAAACTCGATTGCCGTTGTTCTTGTAGATTCGGTATTTTAGTTGAGGCCTGCAGAATAATGAATATAATAATTCAGTATAGAAACAGGTGTCGTGTGTATTTGTCTAGGCTAATCTCATTGCAAATGTGACTGACTGATCTTATTTATGACCAAATTAAACCATATTTAACCAAAAATGAGATAAATTGCCCAAGAACGGCTTTCGCGGCCCGCCAGGTCAAACGACAACTGAGCCGCAGCGGGCAGCTGCAGAATTTAGGGGTAGTGCAACAGTAAACTATTCTTGTAATAATTTTTAACTGTATCTAACCTGAACGAACCTGCACCCAGCATAGAAGCTCTGATAATTGACAAATGTATAGGGGTTTCTGACATCTTTTTAGAAACGTTAAAAACGTATTAATAACTATATAATAGATTCAGGAAGTGTCGAATTGCTAAACTGGATTATAAATGTCGAGTAATTATTACAGGCGATTTTAATATAACTTTGTAACAGGAGATAGAGAGACCACTGAAATGTTGCATACTGGAGTCATTTGGGTTATTCTGGATAGTACCAGGTGTGTCACCAGGCAAGAGAATTGCCGAGATGGTATTTTCCTGAAATTTTGAGCGCTGGATCGCGATTTGTCATTGCTTGATGGAGGTCTTTTAGATCACCTTGGTCAGATGATTACTGTTCCTTGTAATATTAACCAAAGTAACACAAGGTTACACTTATAGAAAACAATAATCTTTAGCCAGCATGTATAATTAGTTACAAATTTAAAACAAAGCACATTCAAATTTCATAAAAGGACCTGTACCTAAATGCATATTTTGAGCGACGGGTTACATTTCGCGTGCAACTATGCAATATATTTGGGAAAAAAATTAAAGCAATATATCTTACTCCTTTATATTTTTCAACTAATTCCGTGTATCGCTGCGATACTTCAACTATATCCTCTGTTTCCGTTTCTATTCTAGCTATAGCTGTAGAAGTTTCTTGTATTTCATTGGATATTTCAGGTACATTTCTAAAAAGAACAAATCACGTAACACATGTAACAAAAAATAAAATTTAGTAATTTTGTACCTTAACTCAGGAGGTCTCTCGCCTGATTTTAAGGCATCAGAACATTTCGACTCTACTTGAGCCTGTATTAAAACGACCCTAGATCTAGCGTCGTTGACTTTCTTCTTAAATTCTTCTAATCGCTTTTTGTCGAAGTCTTCATTTGTGGACATCTGCCGCTGTTTAGACTTGCATTCCTTTATTTGTTCCTTAAACAATAATAAAAACAAAATAACAAAACCATAATACAATAATTTTGGTTCAGGTTAGTACATGTTATCCATTATAAATGTCACCCCCCATTAACTCTTTTATTTCAGGATTTAGAAAAAAAGTGTTAAATTCAAAAGTTGTAGGATATTTTCCGCAGAATTTTCTATCCCTATTGAAATTCATACAGGATGTCCCAAATAAGCGTGGCAAAATTAAGTTATGTTTTTTAAAATGGGATACCCTGTATATTATGAGGGAGCCCTTTAAATGCTGATTTCAAAAATATGTGACACATTATAGTTATGTTTGATGTTTGACCCAGAATACGCCAAAAACTAAATTTTGACTTAGTTGGCCGTGCATCGCCATCTTGTTATGAATCGTCTTGTCTTTTGTTAATAATTATGACATTAAGGATAACTTTAATGCTTGATTTCGGCAAGAATTAAATAGTAAAACTGTTTAATCATGGTGTTTTCTGTTCAGTTAGGAATTTTATTCAGATGCTGTTTCTGAAAACGAAAAATTTAAAATTGTTTATTTATACAGGGTGTTATTTAATAAGTGTCCGATATTTTACAGGACGATTCCCCAGTTATTTATAAGGTGAAAAGTTCATATAAGCATGGGTCCGCAAGCCCTTCATTTTTGAAATACAGAGTGTTACAATTTTTAACAGGAACAAAAAATATGTACGCCACCGCCGTTTTTTTCTTTTGATAACACTGTTATGTAGGCACTTTATTGGTTAATGCGAAGTACATTTTCATAATTTTTTGATTTTCACTTTGTTTAGGGCAGCCATGTCAAACATGCGGCCCACTGAGCATTTTCCTGCGGCCCCGAATCAATTTTGAAAACAGCCATGTAATGCGGCCCGCGAGCCTGTTAAAAACCGAAAATAAAGTACTGTTACGATTGGTAAAAAATGGCCCAAATAGTGCCATCTATGTTTAGGAGCATGAACTAAGTTGCGCGCTCAACCTAAAAGCCTGGCTTGTTCCGGAAAGTTCTATCGCGCGAGAATACAGATGACGCTACCTGAACATTCTGGAAAGAACTGTCGAGAAATCACAATCCGTATATAAGCCAATACCGCTCGATTGAGTTCAGTTGTTCAGTTAGTTATGAGTCAGTTGCGATAGAATTGCGAGTTTAGTTGCGTACTTATTGTTACAACACGTAACAGTACTTATTGTTATTTATTTCGGATAAAGTTTTTAACATGTCTGTTTCAAAACCAAGTGGAAGTAAGAGGAAACTTGGAGATGAGCATCGTATCTTTCAAGAAAAGTGGGAATTAGAGTTTTTTTGCTGTGAAGTGAAAGACAAAATTATTTGCTTGATTTGTAACAGTACAGTCGGTGTCCCAAAATTATATAATATAAAACGTCACTATGATAGTCATAAAACTAAGTTTGACAAGTATACAGGCATGATTAGAAACGAAAAGTTAAGAGTTAAAATCACGGTTAAAAGATCAACAGCTTATGTTTACACGTCCAAAGCAAGAAAATGAATCTGCCGTTCAAGCGAGCTACGTACTGTCGGAGTTGATCGCAAAACACTCAAAACCATTTGTTGAAGGTGAATTTATAAAAGAGTGCCTTGTAAAGGCCGCGGAAATTGTAAGTCCCGGGAGCGTGAAGGCTTTTCAAAATATATCCTTGTCCCGGAATACTGTCGCTAAAAGAGTTACCGAGTTGGCTGCCAATATAAGCGAACAGATAAAAACAAAATCAGACTCTTTCATTGCATTTTCTATTGCCTGTGACGAAAGTACAGATGTGTGTGGTGTGGCGCAACTCGCTATTTTTCTTCGTGCTGTTGATAGAGATATCAACGTTTATGAAGAATTACTGGAATTAGTACCATTGCATGATACAACAACTGGGGAGGATATTTTCAATGCTGTTTATGGACTTCTGCAAAAGTACAATTTAGATTTGTCAAAACTGTGTTCCGTTGCAACAGACGGAGCTCCTTCAATGACTGGAGTAAATAATGGCTTCATTAAAATATTACAAACAAAGATCAGAGAAACGGGCAGTGACAAACCAGATTTTCATCATGTTCATTGCATAATCCACCAAGAAGTTTTATGCTCAAAAGTGATCAAGTTGGAAAGCGTTTTAAAGTCAGTGAAAAAAATGATAAACTTCATAAGGTCACGTGGCTTGAATCAGCAACAGTTTTCTGCGTTTTTACGTGATTTAGAAAGTGAGTACACTGGTTTACCTTATTATGCAGAAGTGCGATGGCTTTCGTGTTCTATGGTTCTCGATCGGTTTTGGAAACTCAAAGAAGAAATACGCCTTTTCATGGAAGTGAAAGAACAAGATGTCAGCTTATTATCCGACGTACCTTTTTTACAAGATCTTTCATTTATGGTAGACATCACAAAACACTTGTCGGACTTAAATACGAAATTGCAAGGACCACGTCAAGTTATAACAGATATGCATGATCATGTTAAAGCTTTCAAGTGTAAGATGATGCTGTGGAAAAACCAGTTAGCGGTGGATAATCTGTCACATTTTCCGACTTGCAAGGCGTATCAGGAAAGTACAAGTGGCCCAATATCATACAAAATGTATACAGAGAAAATGGGAAGCCTTCTGTCAGAATTTGAAAAGCGTTTTCAGGATTTTAAGTCCCAAGAAAACAATTTTTCTTTATTTACTGGTCTTTTCACTATCGATATTGATAAAGTTCCCCCTCACTTGCAGATGGAAGTGATTGAGATTCAGTGTCAAACCCATTTAAAAGAAAAATTTGATAGTGTTGGTACATTCGAATTTTATAAGTACTTGCCTTTTCAATACCAAGAAATGAGAAAATTTGCCTGTAAAATCCTGTCAATGTTTGGAAGTACCTATAAGTGTGAACAATTATTTTCTTTGATGAAAGGAAACAAATCTCCCGCAAGATCGCGATTGACGGACGCACACTTGGACGCAGTTTTAAAAGGTATTTCCGCCGATAAATTCACGCCACAAATAGACAACTTAATTAAAGACAAAAGATGTCAAATATCTGGCAAAAGAAGTTAATGTTTGTAAGTTTTTGTAATGTCCTTTTTATTGGAAATTTAATAAATATACTTCTAATCTAACATAATAGTACTTTTTTTCGTTAAGATTTTCAGTAGTTTGTCTTCTTTAAGATTAGGTTTTGCGGCCCACCTAGTCTATGGTCTTCATGCTTTTGGCCAACCAGTGATTTTGAGTTTGACATGGCTGGTTTAGGGAGATAATTGCTTTTTTATTTCTTTATTATTCTTTTTCTCGAGAACGACTTCTCGTAGCGACTTCTACAAAGTATGCCTTTTTCATGTAAAAATGATGAAGAAATCCAGTTTTTTTGCTTAAAAATGTAATACAACCACGCATAAAAAAGTATCATTCCTCAAAAGAGTAAAAGACACGTAGGTGGCGCCCTCTACAAGTAGGGACCATACTAACACCAAATTCGAATTTCGCATTTCAAAAAACCACTAGATACCAATTTTCGTCCAAATATAGACATTAATACAAAAATTATTTACGCGAAACAGAAATAAAAGTAAATTTTTAACACCCTGTATCTTAAAAATGAAAGGCTTGCGGACCCATGCTTATATGAACTTTTCACCTTATAAATAACTGAGGAATCGTCCTGTAAAATATCGGACACCTACTAAATAACACCCTGTATAGGGGTTATATAATTTGAATAAAGTGCTATAAATTGGTTATTAAACTTGTGTTTTATCATTATTGCGGAAAAATATGAAACAAAAAAAAAAAAATGAAAAGAGATGTAAAAACAAAAGACAAGACGATTTATGACAAGGTGGCGATGTACGGCCAACTAAGTCAAAATTTAGTTTTCGGCGCATTCTGGGCCAAATATTAAACATAACCACAGATTAACCTAATACAGATACGTAAGTAAGCGACAGCGTCGTATTCAACCCTCGTAAAACCACGCCCCCCGAGAAAGAGCCGGCTCCTTGTCGTATAGTACGGGTATCGGTTTAGTGCTAGCGACTATCGGTGCAACACGATCGGTAATAAACTGTTCAGTGTAGTACGTGTGCCTATGTTATTTTTGTTGTTATTTTAATAAGATGCCTGGACATAAGTGCGTTTATTTGCACTATTTTACCAGAAGCGGTGGACAAAAGACACTTTTTGGGTTTCCAAAAGATAGTTTAAGGTAAGATATTCCTATAACGTATTTTTGATCTATTTTTTGTTTGGAAAGATGATTCAACTAACATAATAACCAGTGTTGTAAGTTTCATTTTTTGAAATTATTAAAAATATAGGTATAATAGGATCACAATTATTGAAATCGAAAACTATTAAATTTGTAGGTCTGCAATCTGGGCTAAAGCACTAGGAAGAGAAGATCTTCTACAAAAAAATGTTACATATTATAAAATCTGTGAAGATCACTTTGAGAAAAAATGGGTGTCGATTTCCTCGGCAGGGTTGAAGCGGCTTTATAATGACGCTGTACCATCAATTTTTCGTGGTCCAAAACGATCGTTGGATGATGTTACTGAGGAACCGCCTAAAAAGATTCTTGTCATATCAGGTATTAAGTAAATAGAAATAATTCATTTAACACATTATTTTAAGAAGCTATGTTTGGTTTATGGAAAAGTTAGCGATAATTTGTATTTATATTGCAGATGTATCCCTAACTCCGGATGCCCCATTATTAGGTCATCCCATTAATGTGAAGGACGTATCGCAGAACGTACAAGGTATTTTTCAAAATTTTTGTTTTATAATATACAGGATTCTGCAATAATGCTTTAGGTCTCCATACCTCCTATACGAATTAAGTTAGGAATTTTATTCACATGCTGATTTATACTTTATCATGAGGTGTATTTCTGGAAAATGTTTTCTCATATACAGGGTTTCACAAAAAAGTGTAATCACATAAAAGTGGGCTTTTTTTTAACCTAACCTAACGCAACTGGGATAAGATATAATACGGAAATCTGACGCACTTTTGCAGAATTAATGTAAAATGAAAACATATCATAAAGGCAATCTTTCTTTTTCCAGATCCCTTGACCCTTGAAATTGATATTCACAATGTACCATCAACAAGCCGAAGTAGCAATAGTCCCTTGTGTGATGTAACCTCCAAATGTAAATTTATTAAATGCTGGATGGTAACAATCAGGGCAATACAGATTCTTTGGCAACGGCTTTCTAAGGCAGGTTTTAAATATCTAAAAACTAGGAGAGTTAATCAAGACTGTTTAGAGAATTATTTCGGAAATGTTACACAGCAAGGTGGCATTTCGCTCAACCCAACGCCGATTCAGTTTGAAAGGGCTTTTAGAAAGTTGTTTTGCCAAAGTTTTTTGCATTCCGAACATATGAATTGTGAAGACGATTTAGGTGTTCTTTTAACACAATTGAAACGTACTAATAGTGTTGTTTATGAGACAAAAAGTGCAGAAAAAAGGCTCCTCAAGCAATAACTCTGCCTGATTATGACTATACGACTGAAAGCATGACAACACAAAATCCGTTCATTTATGTTTGTGGCTATTTAATAAGTAAAACTTTACGAATACATTCATGCGATATTTGTATCCAATTTTCCAAACAGTCTCAGGTTCTAGGCAAAAATGAAATATATTTACAATTAAAAGCTTATGGCAACAAAGAAGGCATTTTTGGAAGCTTAAATTCACCAAGTGAAGAATTTACTCATTATATTTATAAATTAGAAAATATATTCTTAAAATTTTTTGATGATGTTTCAAATAATGAAGGAATTTCCCATTTTTTTCTTAACCAAATGAGCAAAATCACTTTTGTTCATCCATGTAGAAACTTTCCCATTATATATATTGTTAAATTATTTGTTAGATTAAAGGTATTTTATACGTTAAAATATGCAAATCGTAACATATACAGTCAAAAAAAACAGATAAAACGAAGCGAAAAATAAAAATATTGAGTCATTTGTAATATTAACATTTTTTGTTTATTATGTCTAAATAAATATTTTCGTTGTCAATTCATGAGGTTTTATTTAAATTTGTTCAATACAATAACAATCAAAATGTATGTAGTATAACAATATAAAAACATTCCATATTTTGAACACATTGGTGCGGTTAATCTTTCTCCTAAGACATCCCGAATATATAAATGCATTGATGCGGCCAGCACGTGTCCATTAAATCCAGTGCGAATCACTAAATCGCCGCTCTTACGTATCTGTATTAGGTTATCTGTGACATAACTATAATGCGTCAAATATTTTTGAAATCAGCATTTAAAGGGCTTCTTCGTAATGGTATAATATACAGAGTATCCCATTTTAAAAAAACATAACTTTATTTCACCACACTTATTTGGGACACCCTGTATAAATTTTATTAGGAGTAGAAAATTTTCTGGAAAATATCCTACAACTTTTGGCTTAAACACTTTTTTCTAAAACCTGAAATAAAAGAGGTAATGGGGGTGACATTTATAATGGATCATCCGGTGCCTATAATAATTTAAGTATTACCTATGAATTAGTGTACTGGATGATAACATAATCTACAGGGAAACATTCCTACCCGGGTTAGCCTTTAACTGCCCTAAACATTTTTTTTAAGTGCCAATACACATTTTTCAATGACGTCCTTCATTATTCTCAACAGCTTTAATCTCTTGAATGTTTAAGAGTTGTTTGTGTCCACAGCATTAATACGCGCTACATAATGAAGAACTATGAACTGCAACCATGGAAGGATAAAAATGCAGCAATTATTAAATTAAATGCTATTTTTCAAATTTTGGTAATTAATATTGTATAATAACGAGTTAAATTAAATTTGATTTTTGTTGGATTCTGCAATATTATTTTTGTATGAGCTTTATAATTTTTGGGTTACTACCAGTGGCGGCTCGCCATTTGAAGTGAGGTCATTTAAAAAAAAATAGCGCCGCAGGCGAAACATTTTTGGGTGCCACGCCCTTTTTTCAATGATGGTAATTTACCTGCTTTTTAATTAGGAAAAGTAAAAAACACAACACCAATCCTCAAGAAATTAACAAAAACAATCAGGTTCATTTAAGGGGGGGGGGGGACGTTTGCGTGATTTTTACCTATCTTAAGTATAGTGATGAGTTAACAATTGGCCAGTAAAATATATTAAGTGCCTATCCTATAAGTATTTATTTATGTTATGTTATTATCAAGGTTATTACTTATGTACCTATGTACTATGTACTTACATTAAATAGTTTTGAAGGTAAGGTGGATTCTCCTATCTTTAGTACCCGCAAAATGATTGATGACCCGTTCATTAAAATTTGGAATGCTCCTTATGAACGATTTTTCTATTGATAGCATAGCTAATGCAGATAATCTTTCTTGTCCCATCGTGTTCCGTAGAAAGGTTTCAATTCTGTTCAATGTTGAAAAACAGCGCTCACTTTCAACAGTTGTCATAGGAATAGTACATAAAATATCAAGTAATTTAGCACTTTCAGAAAATGTGTCACACAAATTATTATTAATAAAGAGTTGTAGTAAAGGTATCGCACCAGCACTTCCTCGAAAATCTTCCCGCTCATAAATTACTGCCAGTTCAGATTTTAATTTTATATTATTGATGGATTGATAGTTTGTTTTTACTAATTTTATTATGTGGTCTGGATTTTTTTCGGAATAAACACTAAAGTAATCACTATGAAACAGTTGGGCTATTATTAAATGGTCACTAAACTTGAAGCGATCACTTATTCCGGACATTATTAAATCACAAACTTCCAAGGCGATGCGACGTTTAGATCTCGTTTCTGCAGTTGCCCAAAAAGTATATCACAATGAGGCATTATCAGGTGAAAAAAATTTAACCAGTATAAAAAATTATCATTTTGTAGAAAGCATTTTAAACCATAAGCTTGATTAATGGTATTGGCATCGTCTTCAATTTCAATAATTTTTTCAAAGCATGCTAAAAGATCAATCTGATATAGAAAAACAGTCTCAACGCAACGCATACCACCTTGTTGGCACTGCTTTGGGTAGGCGAACTTTCACAAATTCATCAAGAACTGCTGTTCGTTTGGGAGATCGGCTAAAAAATGTAGAAAACCCATGTAAATTTGCAAAAAAAATGTTTACACTTTTATCCTGACTCGCCGCTTTCTGCATAATCAAGTTTAGCTGATGTGCATAACAGTGAATGAAATTGGCTGATGGATAATGCTCCTTGATTCTTGCCTGCACACCTCCTAATCTTCCGCTCATAGTGGCGGCCCCGTCGTAGCTTTATGCAATTAATTTTTGAGGTGTTTTATTGATTTCCAAAATTTCTAATTCTTTGAGTAAAATTTGTGTTAATACATCCTGTGCTTCAGCTGTGGTGCCAGGTGGATTTATAAATTTAAGAAATCTTTCATGGACAGTTCCATTCAAAACATAACGGACAACAAAAACCATTTGTGTTTTATTAGAGCTATCAGTGGTTTCATCAACTTGCACTGCGATATAATTAGCAGACTGAATTTCTAACTTTATTTGTTCTCCGGTAACAGCTAGGATTGATTCTAGTAAATCGTTTTGCACCATTTTGGAAGTGCCCTTAAAGACGGTACTATTCTCTAAATGTTTCCTAAAAATTGAGTCCAACTCTGAAACAAAGTCTATGAGCCCTCGAAATATACCTGGATTATTAGATGTTTGTGACTCGTCATGACCACGTAATGCGAGCTCAAACGCTCCACTAAATTTAACACAGTCTATAATTCTATTTAAAATGTAGCGATTTGTCGTCACGTTTTCATTAAAATCTTTTATAGATTGTCTAAATGCAGTGTCCAACTGCGAGCGAATATCAACCCTACCGATAGTAGCAAAATTCACCGAACATTTTATGTGTTCTGCCGATTGAGAATGTTTCTTAATTTTATCTTTTAAATGTTTTAGATCAATAACACCGGTCGTACACCACAGCGTTTGCATCTCATTGGAAAAAAGCAGGCATTTATAACAATAAAATGAGTTCGTCTCCTCACACCCACAAATCCACTGACAATAATCATACATAGATTTTCTAAAATTGCGATGCACTGCCTTACCTTTGTCCATACTACTCTGCCGAATATTTAAATTGGGTGTTGGACGACCACTAATTTTAAATTCCAAGCGTTTCTGGAAGTCTAACTTATTATTGTTTTTAAAATTTTTTATGTTTTGAACCACCGACACCGACATCTTACAAACGGACACTTTAGCACATATTAACTACGATAAAACACGTTTTTATAATTATTACACTACATACTAAAAATACACGAAAACATTAATTAGAAATGAATAAAGATTATCGCGGGAATTCGCGGCGCGACGCGGACACATCCATCAACACAAAACAAATTATAGGTTAGGTTTTTGTCAGAACGACGGAGAGACAGGATATATATATAGGGATGTATCGTAATATCAATAATATCAAATGGATGATATTTTTCTTTGGACATGTTTTTAAATTTTTATTCCGATATATCAGAGTTTCAATAGAAAAAAGTAACTATACAGGTTAGAGGGGTACAACTGGCCACGCCGCATTTTTAAAACTATTTTTAAAGGCTAGAATTTTATGTCTCATATGCATTCTCAAAATTTCAAAAATATATTTCTATTAGTTCTCGAGATACTTCTAATGTGCCATCGAGTTTGGGAGACCCTGTATATAGCGATATATTTTTAACGATGAATGTATGTTCGTCAACGGCACCGCTCGCGCAGTGGCAGTGACGCATGACGAAAAATCTGTAACGATATAATATTTTTTCGATATCAGAATCAACATCCCTATAAAGAACTACAGACTGCCGACTGCAGAAATCAACGGCCTTCTGTCTTCTTCCCATGCATTCTAAAAATTGCAACGTGCGTCTAAGCTCAATCAAAAAAAAAAAACCGGCTGACAGCCGACAAAACTTCTTTTTCTTCGAATTTAATACAAGTGCGAGAGTGATAACATGCTATTTATTCCTCTCTTTACCCCCACAGGATTTGTTGGGTGACGCTATTTTTCGTGGGCAAGCTCGATTTTGACCGGAAATTTTTGCGGGGACGCATAACAAGTAGCGTGAGGTTACGTCTAGTTTGTTTTGCTGCGTGTGCATTGCATTAATAAATACGAGGGATATTTTAGAGGTAATAGTATCCGAGCGCAGAGGTAAAGTTTGGTTGATTGAATCAATTTTAATGTTAAGTATTAATATATTAGGTGGTTGGTGACTTGGCGTGGGAGGTCATTGCCCAAATGACCTTATGGTAGAGCCGCCACTGGTTACTACATCAAGTTGTAAATGTTGATTTTCAATAGGGCGCTCGCTTTTGTTTAACTGCCTTATCTTATAGTTAGAGCCGCGGCTCTAACTATTAGGCTAACATACGTTTTCATTAATGCGATACACCCTCTTCAGTAAAAAAAATTGTAGTCGAAGGCAGCTAAAACTGACATAACCCGCTTTTTGAAAAATAATCACATATTTGTTAAAAAGCCTATAACAAGGAAAATGCAAAGCATTACCAACTTACTTCATTACGTGTATTTAATATTGCTAGTAATCTTATCTTTCTAGAATTTCGACCATATAAATATAAATCGACTTAAACATAGATCTTTACCTGTAATGGCCATAATCGATCTTCTAAACCTTGCGATGCTTTTCTCATTTTTGATAATTTCTCTTCCTGGGCGGCCACTTTGGTACTTATTTCGCGCATTTGTTCCGTGACCTTGCCCAAGGTCGCTTTTTTTTCATTTAGTATTCTTTTAATGTCTTTAAGTTCATTTTCCTAAAAAAAAAAACAAAGGTAAAAGCAGGTTAGGCCGGCGACACACATGCGGCGAAGACGGGCGGTGTGGTCGCGCCGGCGCACAGTGGTCTCTCAAGAATATTTAGGGCGCCATAATTCGAAAAAAACAAATGTTTCAGAGAGACGAAATAGCTGATTTGGTGTACTGTGACCTTAAAGGCTTCTAGTACCGCAGACGCCAACTCACTCGTGGTACGTTTCGTTGCTATGGAGACGCGACAAGAGTGCGGTTATCGTTAACAGCTGGTATCAGTGTTTTGTGTATGTTAATTGAATTTGTTTTTCGCGGATTGTTTTGCGCACATGATTTTGTTAGACATGTTTTTTTTTATACAATTTTTATCGCTTATTACGAATTTGTAGTTGTTTTCAGGTTTTAATGAATGGCTGACCAGTTAATTTACGTTTAAAGTGAGTACTTTTTCGTTGTATTAAATTAACTTAGTATAGATTTATAAATTTTTCCTCTCTAGTCCCCGCAAAACTTTTTCCACAAATTGTTTTCTTATAATATAGTACTTTACGTAGAATGTTTGATTGTGCCCGAAAAAGCCGGAATGTGAGTTATAGCCAACTCACCGAGGCAACAGGAAGTAAGGAGGATCAGGAAAGAAAAGACGATGTAGATGTACATACAGAAGATTCAGAAGATGAAAGTTATTCAGATGATAATGATGTGGATGTAGGCGACTCGGATGAAAGTGACTCGGATAAAAATGACTCGGATGAAGATAACTCGGATGAAAATGATTGAAATTAAAAATTTATATATTATTTGTTTTGATGCATTCTTCATTGTTATATTTCTTTTAAAAATACATTTTTTTTTTGCTTTTTTCAAAATCAATACGCATTCTTTTTTTTTCCAATTAATTTTTGAAACGCTTTTTGATTACAATTATTTTGAAAAATTTAAGTTTTACCCCTCCCTCGAAGCCCTTTTTAAAGTTTTCGGAAGAAAGAACACCAGAAATGGATTTGGGAGGTTCGAAAACATATATTTTGATACATAACACAAAAAATTTTGAGTTTTTCACGCCTCCCTGCTTCAATTTTGGTTTAGTCCCCTCCCCCTGCCCCAATTTTGGTTTTTAAGCAAAAATAACTTGAAAAATTAATTTAGCACCTTCAAAAACCCCTATTTACCAAATTTCAGAATTTTGGCGCCCTAAATATTTTTGAGAGACCACTGTGCGGCGCGCGGCGGCGTCTCGTTTTATGTGACCAATATATTTAAATCTGCAGAGCCAAACTAGTGGCTACGCTGCGGCTCGCCGCAAGTCTGCCGCGACATGCAGCGTTCACGCCGCCCAAAGCGACTTGTTTAATGAACTTGTTCAAACGCAGATAAAAATTTGCTCAGAGCAGTTTTGTATTCATTTGCGATTGTTTCTCCAAAATATCATCTGAAAATTACAGCAACAGAAAAAAAGTTATTGCTTATCTCTCTTCCACACTTATACGTTTGCGGAATCGCGTACTTTTTTGTTGCGACTGAGGACGTAGTAACAGAACTAATTCTTCAAATGAAGCAAGCAACATCCTGTAGTAACTGAAAATGTTTTCTGGATATTGTCCCAGTTCGCGAAATAGACAATGAAATAATCCTAACGTTATCCGTTGGGTATTTAGTGGATGAGCCCAACTCCTTTGTTTCTTTCTCCCTTGCCGAATAGCATACACAATACATATTATTTCTGCAGTTTTCATTTTTCTCAGACACAACAGGACATTCCGATCAATAATCAATATAATAATACTAATTTGGCGGCAGCGTCATCGCCGGGATCTCGCCGCCTGAAATAAATAAATAAATAAATAGCCATTTATTTCCGACAGGCGGGAGCCCACTTACAGGAAACTCAAACAAATTAATCGAATTATAAACAAAAATCTTACAAAAGTAATGACCTTGCTATACTTAAAATCTAATAACAAAAAGTAAGAAACTAAAGCTAAGTTATCAGGAACCAATGACTACTAATGAGGATAGCCGGACATAATGCGCAAGTGTTTTAATATGGTTGGGAGGCTGTCATGAAATATGTCGGAGAGGGCTGAGATACGATTGAAGTTGTGGCACATTTTGTGAATGGGACCTTGAGGCAAAATATTGGATCTCGCGAATGCAAGGAAAAATGTAGGCCGATGTCGGGCACCTGTGCGGGGAACATGAAGCGATAGTTGCTCCAGTAGAAATGGGCAATCGATTTTAGAGTTTCGAAACCCCGTTGCGGGTAGATACCATCCTCTCTAAACATAAGATACTTTAGGAATCGCCTTTGGACGGACTCCACAGATTGATTATGGCAATTGTAAATGGGGGAACATATGATTGAGCAATAATCCAACTTTGACCTCACATAGGAGTAATACAACAGTTTAAATGTAGATACATCAGAAAAATGCTTGCAGTTTCGCAAGACAAAGCACAAGGTTCTAGAGGCGCTAGAAACCATTTGATCAATATGTGGAATAAAGGAGAACCTCTCATCGAAAACGACTCCGAGATCCCTTATGGTGGTGAGTCTGTTCAGTGTGGATCCGTTTATAGAATAATTGAATTGAAATGGAGTTTTTGTCCGAGTGTAAGAAACGACGTTACATTTAGAGATGTTGAGATTCAGTTTGTTATCCAGGCACCACTGGTTAAGAACATCGTGGCTGTCGCGGAGGGATACACAATCCGCGGACAGCGTCGATGCGGTTAAATATTTTGAGGTCATCAGCATAGGCGAGTCTGTTGCAGTCAAGCGTCGAGACAAGATCGTTTATAAATATGTTGAAAAGAAGTGGCCTCAGGTTAGAACCCTGGGAGACACCCGACGTAGGTACAAACAAGTCCGACCTAAACCCCTCAAACTCAACAAACTGAGTACGATCCAGAAGGTAGGATTGTAATAGTGAGACAAGCCTGTTAGAGAAACCGAACTGGTCAGACGCCTTATGGAGTAGAATGTGGTGGTCAATTTGGTCAAAGGCTTTACTAAAGTCCGTGTAAATGACATCGACTTGGCTCCTCTTGTTAATGGCGTCACAGACGTAAACGGAAAACGAACAAAGATTAGTCATACACGATCTTTCGGAAAAAAAACCGTGTTGATATATAGAGAGTCGGTTTCGAATTTTGAAAAACAGGGACTTTTGCAAGATGATCTCAAATACCTTGGAGAAGTTACATAGGATTGAGATACCTCGATAGTTTTCAATATGAGATGGATCGTCCTTTTTAAAGATGGGACAAACTTTGGCAACCTTCCATATTTCTGGAAATACGTCATTGTTCAATGACAGGTTAAAGATATGACAAAGAGGAGCGCTCATGACAAAGGAACAGTCTTTCACCAGAAAGCTGGGAATACCATCGGGGCCAGACGTAGCTTTATTTTTTAGCGTTTTGCAGGCCGAAATAACGTCCTCGGATGTAACACTGGGTATACCGATTATCTCATATTGGTCTGCTGGATTAAAAGGCTCAGATTGCCAAGGTTGCCCAGAGGTTTTATAGACATTCTTAAAATAATTCGCGAAAGCAGAGACGATGTTATGGGGCCCGTGGACTTGTTGATTTGCATAGTTCATGGTGGCTGGGATTCGAGATTGAGCCTTTTTACTTTGGACAAAGGACCAAAAATTGGAAGGGTTGTTTTTTATGTTTGACTCAGCGTTCCTAATATAACCCCTGTAGGCCTGCTGAGACTGTAACTTAATCAGGCTGCGCAAGGCTTTGAACTTCACTAGGTCAGCATTGGATTTGTGAACTTGCAGGCGACGACGTACTCTTTCTTTTTTAAAAATATTGTTAATTAAATCTTTAGTAAACCAGGGGGGAAATCGTCTTCGCCTAGGGGATTTTAGAGGTGTACAGGCGGCAAAGTTGGTATTCAAAATCTCGTAAAAAGATTGACAAGCATTAGCTACATCAGAAGAAGCAATAACGGGGGACCAGTCGGTGTGCGACATCAGCTCATACAATTTAGGATAGTCAGATTTGCGAAAGTTGAAGTGAAGTGGTTCAGATTTGTTTACGGGAAAGTTGACAACGGGAGGAAGTGCTGCTTAAAAATCAAAAGTTAGAGCAGGGTGATGTGGATCCTCGGCGACCAAAGGCGAATCATTGTGCGCCAGATTGATTTTAAAGTTGGCAAAGACGAGATCGAGAAGCCGGTTATTGGAATTCGGGATGGTGTTGTACTGTGTAAGGCAAAGAAACTCGCTAAGATTTAGTAAGCATTTGTTTCTGAGGCCAAGAGGGGTCGGCCCTGAGAATGAAGGAACATTGAAATCTCCAACGAGGATTATATTTTTTTGGAGCATTGTATCCAGTGACGAAAGGATTTCGAAAAAATTTTCCACCTCGAGGCTAGCGGTGCTGGAAGGAATGTATACAATAAATACATAAAACACAAAATAATGATAAGTAATCTTACAACCTAAAAAGTCTATATTTGGCGCGCTGACACTAATATCGGGGACATCCAGCAGTTCGGAATTGAGTCTGTTGTGAATACTGAGCATGACACCGCCTCCCCTGGAAGCTGCCATTAAGTATGTTCTTCTATCAGAGCGATAGACTAAGTAACAGTCGGGAAAAAGTTCCGAATCTAGAATATCCGGTTGGAGCCAGGATTCGGTAACAGCGATGATATCGTAATCTGAGGAAGCAGCGTTACTGTAGAAGTTGTGTGTTTTGGTCCGGAGACCTCGAACATTCTGATACGTGCAGGTTAACTCGTTGGTTGAGGTGTTGGGGGCCCAAGTTTTTTGTAGTTATTGTGGGCACGCCGCCAATATACCTCAAAATCAGGTTTTCTTCTCCGTTTGAACGACGAAGCTGCAGTTCTTCCTTGAGGTCTTGAAGCTGTTTTAGTTGTGCCGGAGATAGGTCTGCTTCAATGTAGATTTGGTGGCTGTCGGTAAATATTCTCCTGTTCTTCAGCACAAGTGACACGTCGCTGGAGTTTGAGAGAGTCACTTTTATAGGTTTGTGACCGTTACGGTTAGGCTTGCCAACCGTGACGACATTAGTGGCTTCGATTTGTCGGGCTACTTTGTTGGACAGCAGCGAGGAAATCTGAACTGTTTCTGGAATGCCTTCTTCAAGGTGAAAATTAAAGATCATTAAATTGTGCATACGGGTTTGTCTCTGAAAAACTTCCCTGAAAAAGCTATCTTCTCGGTTTTGGCGAGTGGCCTCAAGGTCGGCGGCGGGGCCCTTGGTACTATTACTAGCAGATAGTTGCAGTCTTATCCCAGCAATATCCGATCTAAGTTCGGCATTTATTTTAATTTGGTCTTCATATTTAGAGAGAAGATTGGTATACTGAGATTCGATGTTCAACAACTTTTCCATAATGTCGTTTAACGAGACATTATTATGGGCCAGACAATTAGAAGACTCGTCACTATTGGGAATATCTTGGGGTGGAGTAGCACCGGGTCCGATGGAGCGCCGAGGGTTTGTTTTCGGGGTTTGTTTGCCAGTTGACTGGGATTTCACGAGATCCAAACAGGGGTTGCATGTCCAAGTGGTCTCCATTGATTTGGTCCACATGGAAGCCTGCTTGTTAAATTCGGGGTTGGTGAGGCCTGAGCAACCCTTGTGAAACCAGGACAAACAGGAATGGCATGAGATTGATAGTTGGTTATGCTTAATTGTTTTTTCGCAGTGAGAACATCTAAGCTGTTTGCTGTTATTAGGCGCCATCCGTGTAATTTGTCCGTTCCCGACAGCTAGTTTTTATAATTTAAGATAAGAATGTAAACACTGATAATCAGAAACACGCGGAAACCTAACTGAAACACCGCGATTACTGTACTCTGGGCGTTGGTTTAGGGTCAACTTTATGTTTCACATCAACCACGGTTTAAGAAAAGGTCACTAGCTCGTTTTTGAAAAATTAATAGCCCCGAAAAACTACTGAAACGGTGTACTTCAAGGAGACGTTAAAATATAGCATGTAGGTTGAGGACGGCGCGCATGATGAAATGAAATAACCAGCTTGTAAAAATTGTGCGGAGTCCCCACCGCGAGACTTCGCCGCAGGTATGTCGCCGGCCATGTTATATACTTTATTCTAATAGGTGATTCCTAGACAAGTTCATTTTAACATTTATCCTAAAATTTGGTTTTTGGTAAAAATGTATGAAACGTCAAAGCACTAGATTAGAATAAGCGTTCATAAAAAGTAAATCAAAACATTTCAGTAATAATGGAAAATATATCCAAATTGACTTCATGTAATAATTAAGTGTCTCCAATTATTTATAAATTTACACTACTTTATTCTAAACGGTCTATTTTACGCTAAAAAAAATCAATTTTTTGTTTAGACTTGAATGGTAACTAATAGTGAAATATTTGTTTAAAAAAAAATCATTGGCGTAACATTTCTTTCGTTAAAATTGTATCGCGACGTAACCATACCTACGCATCTGGTTAAAGAAAAAAAATAATGTTTTTTTCTCACAATAATTTATGCAAACAATTAGTTTAATAGCTCAATCTGTTTATGAGATTTTTACTACAAATAGGAAAACAAGACATTTTAGGATATATATGTTTATATGATGTATTTGAACTTGTTTTTAATTAATGGTTACGTTAATCAGAACGTAGCGCTACCTGGTAAGGTCCACTCGTTTGCGCAGATACCGATGGGTTTTTAACATTTGACATTTTTCTGATTTAACATACTCGATACTATGATTTTGTCGGTTTTGTGTGTCCAAATTGTCTTTAGCTAAATGCCTTGTTACTAAAAATTAACGATCTGCCTATCACAGCAGCCAAAATAAAAAGAAAAAGCAAGGTTAAATGTCATGCCGACTTGACTTTTGATGTTGGGCCACCATTATGTTGAACTAATAATTTGAAACGAAATTTTTACATATTATAATTTCATGTCAAAATAAATTTGCTGTAGTATATTTAAAAATCAAATAGGTAAAACTCTTTTCACGAAAAATGGTTCTGATTTCATGACTCCAATAAAAGGGGTGCTAAGTGTGGTCGTAAAAACCCTTAAATTTTACAGTATTTGTTGTCGGGGCCGGATTATAATGATTCCTTCTGATAATAATTAGTTTAGATGAGGATAGTTACAGCCAAACAGAACTACATGCAGAATAACATTAATATACATATAATTAAAAATTTATATTATTTGGTTTTTTTCATTTGAATAAATCAATATAGAGTACCGAGTATACGAGTATCATTACCTGTATTCTTTAGTCCGACCCTTTACTGCACCTTTATAGTTTGCTTACCTATTGCCGGAGGATTGGGATCGACCCTTTACTTTTATTGCAGTCATTAAATCAAAATTATTTTTCGTGAAATGTACTTATATTTATAAGGGGGCGTTTTAAGTTGGAGCTGCGATAATAGCGCATCAATGCATGTAATAAAAAGGGCAAGGCGGCGAGTTTCATGGATTGACGCCACTATCTTCGCTCTTACCGTCTATCGCCGCTCCAACATATTCGCACCCTAAGGGATATCCGATCGGAACAGCGGACATGGGGCCTATATGGACGTGAGGGAGCCGTCACTCAACGGCTTTTCAATGCGAGAGTAGGGTGTTACCTTCAAGGAGAAAAGGGACATAATCAATAATATTTACAAAACAAAAAAGTAAAGACCCATTTAGACTATTATTAAAAAATTTACACTAATGAAAGTGAAAAATCTATGCATACATCAAAACCCAATTTCAACATTTCTTAGCATGAAATAGTTATTCCTATATTTTTAAAAGGAAAAGTCAATCATATTAACAATTTTACACCAATTTCAAAAATACCAATTCTCTCAAAAATCATTGAGCTTCAAGAATAGCCTATTTCTTCGAGGGCAACGGACGGTTCTCTGAACAACACTTTGGTTTCAGGTGGGGACTGAGTACCTCCTCGGGGATCCTCGGCTTTGAGAATGTCGTCCACGGGGCTTATGAAAGGAGAGAGTATGTATCTAGTAGATTCGGAGATCGTGGCAAAGCGTTTGACAGTGGGTCTCATTCTATGTGTTACTGAACTTTTTTATGATTTCAGAAAACTAATTTAAAGTTTTGGTCAAAATGGTTATTTTGGAATAGTTAAGCTTAAGACAAACGTGCAAATTTATAGAACGATTAACACGGTTTCGCTACTGCAGGATCCTGAAAAGGCTATTTAACATACGTGTCCGGTCAAATTAAATTTTAATAAAGGACTATTTATAAGGTACATACACTCTTTTTTTTAACTAAGGAAATGAATGAAAACTTTTTAATCAATAATATTTTTTTTTTAAGAGGGAATAGATTTTAAAGAGTATTCATTCGCTGCACACTCCAATATCAGCTAGTTTATATCCTATTTTATATAGGAACAAATGTCCTTCAAATTAATGGTGAAAATCACATTTTTTACATTGTATGGCCTTAACAATTCGAGTTCCTTACCAAAGTATTTAAATTATGGACTTCAGGCTCAGCTTCATTACTTAAATCTTCGTACTGTCTCCTAATCTGACTCTTGGCCATGCTCACTTTTCTTATTTTATCTTCTTGTTCTTTTTGATGCACCATCTGATTGTGCATATCTTTCTGTATGGCCTTTAATTGATTTTGGATGACTTGCCTTTTGTTTGTAAGGTTTGAAATGTTTTCTTGCAAGAGTCTAAAATGTGTTTAATTGAAGCGTTATAAACTAAAGACATGACACGTGCCGGTATAATATTAATAAAGGATTTTTTTTTAGTTTACACCTGATAGATAATATGAGCTGTTTACTGAAAACAGTAGTAAGGCAAGATGCTTTTTTTTAAATTTTATGTCCACTGGCGATATTTGTATTGCAGGTGTTAGAAAATGTTATGTAATTATTTTAATGGGTGATTCCTATAACAAATATAAGTCGAAAAGTTCAAATAAACATTTATCCTAAAATGCTTGGTTTGATGGTGCTAAAATGTTTGCTCTAATTTGACCCTGTACAAGGATAAGTTGGATGGAGATTTTTGTCTTGCCGTCGTCAATAGTTTTAGTAAAGGAAATAAATAATAGTTTCAACAGTAAATAGGTGTTTAGAGCTATCAAAGGATAAGGTAACATAAACCACATTTGGTAATCCACTGTTTTAATTTTTTCCTAAAAACGAAACAGTTTGATATGCTACATTAAATTTTTGCATCAATTACTATGATATAAAAACACACATTTCTTTAACCAGTAGCGTAGCTATGGACTACAATTTTCACAAAAAAAAAAATGTTACGCCCTTGATTTTTTCAAAACAATTTATTTGACTATTATTTATCACTCGACTATTGCCGTAAATCTTACCGTTTGGAAAAAAATATTACACTCATACATTGTGTAACCATGTAGCAAGTACTGAATTAATAAATAGAAATTAAAAAAAATACGGTGGACATTTTTTCCGTTGTCATGACAACCTACCTATCATCAACCGGTAAATATAATTTTCATAACACCAAAAGATACAATCATTCTCTGTCAAAATTAGAAGCATGAAAGTCAATAGCAACATAAGCATTTTTTTTCGAGAAATATTCTCTCTAAATACCGCTCGCGCTTTCAAATTAAACAAATAATTTTTCATTCAAGCGTGTTTCACATGGAAATAAATGATTTTTTATATCAAGCGCTCTAACCCCCCCCCCCCCCCCCCCCCTTCGACGACTCGTGAAGTTATAGAAAACACGCGTTCATAAAAAATTATCGGCACTTAATTTTAAAGCACTAGCAGTATTTATTGCCCCGAAAACTTTGTTAATAAGTGAAGGAAAAAGTTTTCATTCGATTTATATTAAAAATCGGAAAAAAATAAAAATTTTAGCACGCTGCTGTATGTCCATCCTATATGTTTATATGAACATTTCGACTTAAAATTGGTCTAAGAAAATCACTCATTAAAATAAGTACATAACATTAAGTAATGCACAGTAGAGTAAAGAGCCCCAAGTATAAAAATTGTCAGCTGACTTAGTAGATTTAGCTACCAAAGAAAAAATTTAGTTGAATAGTATTAAGTCACTTAAGTTGAAATAATTAGGATTAACGCAAAAAAATTTTCAAATTCTGTTTTTTTATTCTCGACAGCAATTTAAAAAAATCACATTTGAATGGTAACAAGAAAAGAACTTTAAGCCAAAATAGACAATTCACTGTTTTGTTTACACAAATAAATTCGTTCGTTCGGTTCGATTGACTGGCCTCAGCACACGAATAGGAAAATTTGACAGATTGCAGATCGCGAATGCTGGAAATCTCCTTATCAAAATGACTGCTTTGCATATGTGAATAAAATTTAGAACATGCGGGAACGCTCACCTTGTCCTCTAATTAGTGATTGAACCGAACAAAAATTACAACGAATCGATCGTCAGCCGAAATTAATACCCGATCGAGTTCATCATTTTACCCACTATAATTGCAGAAATAAATATTTTAATTAATTGTGGTAAAAACCTTTACTTACTGCATATGTTCTTCAGTGTCAACTTGCAAATAACGGGCTTGGTGGTAACTTGAAGCATACGTTTTGTAGTTAGGATCGGGATAATACTTCTCTCCTTTCATAGTCAGACCTTGTTTGCAATTTCTGGGAACCCTATTCTACAAAAAGCATCCGATATACAGTGGCATGCAAAAACTTTTAGTTTGGGTTCACCACATATACAGGGTGGTCAAACCAAACTCGGGTGAAGTACTATACGAAAACTAAAAAGAATTTGGCAACAATATCTATATGTATTACAATTGGGGTGGCTCAGACACACGTTTTAATAATACTTCACATTATACAGCGTGTCCCAAAAAGCTTTAATGATATAGAATAATGTTTTTTTTTTTAATGAGACACTATATTTTATGATTTTAAATTATAGTCTCCATCATCCTGATCACTTTAATATAAGATTATAACGGTGAACAGTTTTTGGGAGAAATAAGCTGTTTTGGGCTTTTTTATGAAAAACGTCCCATATTCAATGACATTTCTGGAAGACCAAAAAACGAATGAAAAAAACACGTGTCTACAAAAGTTTGCATTGAATGTTGTAGTTTATAATTATACTAGTTTTGGTTCCAAATCTTTTACTTTTACACAGGGTGTTGAGGCAAACCCAAATCATACATTTTCTCATTTGTTAAATATGTTAAATAATTTATTTATTTTAGAAGAAGTACCTTTTAATCAGCTTTAATTTGACATAACCATTAATATGTATAAAATTATCTGGTTTTCTGGAATATCATATTAAACTTGCTTAATACCATCATTTACAGCACTGTTTCTCAAACTTCTTTTATCGCACCTGCCCCTTTCCAAAAACACATATTATTATTATATATATTATATAGGTATTGGTATACTTAATATTCTTACCGTATTCAAAAAAAAATCGTCAGCTTAATTTGTTGTCAATAAATCACTGAAAATTTGAAACGACGATATCTTTTTCAACAAGTTTTACAAAGTAATATATGGGGGGGGGGGCACCATCTATATTCACCTAGTCCTGCACCAGAAAGAAAAAACTTTCTTATTTCCGCACATATTTTTCTTTCGGTCGCCCTTCTTTAAGCCAAGAAATATATTATTAGATTTGGCGTTGTGTTTCGAATCCTCTGAATTAAAAACCGAAAGTACTAGCGAGTCCTGGTAACTTACTTTCCGTATGCGTAACGTACAATATTTTTTTTTCAATCGACATAAGGCCAATGACACGAGAAAATCTTGGTAATGGTTTACTATATTAATATAGTTTTAGATGTGTTAAAGCACTTTGAGGTCCCTTACCTTTCCGTCAGACCCGGGGCCTTGCTGAGGAGCCGTAAACGGCGAAACGCGTCCAAGGATTGGGTCTGACGGAAAGGATAAGAGACAACTCTATACACGAACTTATTTTAAGTTTGTGTTTTTTAATTTTTAATTTTTAGTTTTAGATAGTTGAAAAACTCTATAGTCAGGAAAAGATTTAATAAACTGAAATATTTAGATTAAAAATAAACAAAAATTAAAATAAAAAATTTAATGGTAATGAGAGAGGGGCCGGTAAAGTACTTTCCCAACGAACATTTTTAGTCGAACTTTACTTAATTTGGCCCCCCGATAGGTTGAGAAATTTACCTTACCAATTTCTCAGCGGGATAATTTACTTAAATTCGTGGGCTTCTTTACCAATGTGGGGACAAAAACTAAGGTAATTTGGAAGGATAATAGAAGTAAAGAGGTAAATAGTTACAATGCAGATCGCATAGCCCCTATATAAGCTTATTTTAGGTTAAAAATAGGTCGAAGGGTGGAATTTGCGTCTAAATTTCACCTTAAATTCGACCTCTGCATGTCTTCATCTGTCATTAGTGTCATTTACTACTAGAAAAAAAAAAGAAATAATAAAAATGCATACCAATGCATGAAACAGAGAACAGCATGATCAATAAAAATGGATTATGTTTGATAGTTTTAGAATGGCGGTGGAGGTTTACCAATAATTACTGGTAACGGGTAACTTATTAATTCACATTTCGGCGTTCCTAGACAGGGTATTCTACTGCCAAGAAAATTTGTTTGTATAACTTAATGATGATAATTCCAAAAAAAATGACGCTGCCTCAAAATCTACAGTTTCTATAAAAAGAAGACATATATTTTTTATTTTTAAAATAATTTTTTGTTTTAAAATGCCTAAACCGCTTTAAAACATCACCTGTAACAGGTGTTTTAATATATTTATGTGTTATTGTAATATATGTATAAAAAATATATTGTTAAATTTTCTCCGAACGAGTTAAAACGGTAAAATGTAACGCAAAAAGATGGCAGTTTTCAGATTTTAAACCTGAAAGTAGGTTCAAATCAGGGTTGATATAAATCATGATTTTTTTGATTTTTTAAACAAATTTACCAGCTTTTACAAATATTATTATTTTTAAATATTTCTAACTGCTTATATTTTATTTTGTTAAGTAAATAAATATTTTTAGGCAGGAATAGTACAGATACGAAGCAAAACTGGCAATTTTAACATGCAAATTTCGTTCGCGTAGTTTTTGCAAGTTTGCGCCTTTGTCGAAACTTGTATTAACGTGAAAATTTCGTCCGCGCAGTATTGCAAGTTTGCCGCTTTGTCGAAACTTGTAATAACTGGCAGAAAACGCCCGGCTATATAATTGATACGCACTTATTTTAGCAGGGATCGGTGCTAGGGCCTGTCCTATTCATCATTTATGTAAATGATCTTTCGACTAGTGTCCCTGGTACTGGTCTTGTGTTGTACGCTGATGATACCACTCTGATCAACGTAAATTCTGATCTTCTGGCACTTCAGGATGAAATGCTGGGAGCGCAGTCGGGGGTTTCTGGGTGGTTCGGGGCCAACTCTCTCTCATTAAATGAAAGCAAAAACCCAAACACTTATTTTCACACAGAGGCAGGTACTGCATCAACAACCAGTGGTTAAATTTCTGGGTATTGTCATGGGCCAGAAGCTTCTGTGGGAAAAACATGTGGAATTTCTTGCTAACAAATTGTCAAAAAATCTTTATCTTCTTAGAAACTTAAAGCCCATCGCGAATCAGGGTACATGTATGAATGCATATTTCAGTTTGTTTCACTCTATAATGTCTTACGGAATTCTAATCTGGGGTCACTCTCCACAGGCACAAAAAATATTTTCTTTTCAAAGAAAAGCATTCCGTATTATCACACACATGCCTTTTCGTGCTCATGTAAGATTAAAGTTTGTGAAACTAAAAATATTAACATTTCCATCTTTATTTATATATAGATTTCTGTTGTGGATTAGACAGAACTTGGACCGTTTTCAAAGTCATAGCGAGGTGCATGAATATAATACTCGAAATGCTTCACATTTAATACCAGAATTTTCGTCTAAGTAAGAGTAGATTTTCTATAAATTACTATGCTCCTTAATTTTACAACAGGATTCCAATGGCCTGGAAGAGTTTGTCTGCGCAAGTTTTCCAGGTAAAACTGAAGAACTTTTTAATTGGGAAGTATTTTTACTACATTAAAGAATTTTTTAATTGCAGTGCAATTTCATGATTTATCTCCTTGTGTGCTTGTGTACATCAATGTATTTTTATTTTTAAATTATTTTTAATTGTATTTTAAAATCGTCACATGTGAAATTTGTATGTAAGTTTAAGCATATGTTTGTCATTTACTTCAGATACCTACTTAAATGTATTTTTGACGTGTGTAAAATCTATTTTGATTATTGGCATTATATAAATATCTATATATCTATCTATCTATAATATTTTTGCTTTACGGGTTAATCTTCAAAACATTTGAACTCATGACAAGCCGGGGCAGAAAGGAATTTAGTGTTTGGCAGCATTTTATAAAAAAAGACAGTAGTGGGCAAACTAGGTTGTAGAGCAGTATGTAAAAAGTGTGGTAAAGAATTGCAAGGTCTAGTGGACAGACTAAAAAGTCATTGGGAAACCTGCAAAAGTGAAACTAGTGATATCAGCAGTGGTCTTGAAACTCTGCATGGTGATTGCCAGTCACAGCCTGGAACTAGCCAGAGTGAAATTATCCAGTTGGCAAAGAAACAGAAAAGCGATAACTGTGAAAAGGGAAGTGTAGGTGGACGTGAAAATAGTGGAAGTAGCGGTCATTTGGATTATTTTGTTGTGAGAACAGGACAAGATAAGAAAAAAGAATTGGACAGACAAATAGCCAAAGTGGTTTACGCAACAAATTGCAGTTTTAGAGCTATAGAAAATAAAGAGGTTCGAAAGGCCATAGAAATGCTAAGACCTGGTTACCTTCCACCATCCTAGATTTCAGTTATCATCAACGCTCTTGAATGAAATATTTGAAGAAGAAAAATCTAATTGTTTTAACAAGTTATCTGGACAATCTGTTTGCATGTACTTAGATGGATGGTCCAATATACATAATGAGCCGATAATCTGTGTCGTTTTGACTGCAGAGGATGAAAACAGTGTCCTTTAGAAAGAATAGATACATCTTGCCGAATTGGCTATTAACTCAATGAATAAGTGCAAACAGATAATGCGAGCAACATGGTCAGTATGAAGAAAAAAATTACCGAGTCGTCCAATTACCCTATAATTACATATGGTTGTTCGGCACAGTTACTTAGTTTGCTCTCCAAAGATTTAGAAGCATCGCAGATAAAAGAACATATAGTACATATTGTGAAATACTTCAGAAATACCCATTTGCCAAATGGTTGGTATAAAGAAAAAGGGGGCAAGAAATTGGTCTTACCTCAGGATGTTCGATGGAATACACTTTCAGATTGTCTTGAGGTCTTTGTAAATGAGTGGCCAAAATTGTTATTAATATGTGAAGAGCATAAAGATCAAATTGATCCAGTGAGTTTTAAAAAAGTTTCAGATATCTGTATTAAAAGGATGGCTGAAGATTTTCTACAGTTGCTAAAACCAATTTCTATAGCACTGGATGCAATGCAACCAAAAGGTGCATTTTTATCTCAAGCAGTTTACATATGTAAAAAGTTATTGGCTGTTTTTGACAGTTTTCAATTTGAAGAAGAAAGAAGCTTGCGTCAATATCAATTATATAAGAACAGACATGTTCAAGCTCTAACCCCCTTTCACTTTTTGGCGTATATTTTGGATCCTACAATAAACAAAGAAGAATATCCATTACTAGCTGAAGAAAAGAGAGATGCTCTACACATTGTTTCCAAATATTTTGCAGACACAGGATTATTACCATTACTAATTAAGTTGCAAGCTAAGTCGGACTCTTTTCACAAAACTCTGTTTTCAGAGGAAATAATCAAAAATGTAACAGCAGTACAGTGGTGGAGATCTCAAGAAGATGTTTCAGAAATTAAGCAAGTGCTCCCTATAGTAATTTCTGTTTTGGGTGCCTGTGCATCATCTGCTAATATCGAAAGGATGTTTCCTACTTATGAATTCGTACATTCAGATATAAGAAACAGACTTGGCAGTGACAAAGCAGCTAAACTAGTATTTCTATTTAAGCATTATAACACTTAGGTTTTTTTATATTTTTTTTTTGTTTAAATTAAGTATTTTTTTGTATTAAAAAGGATTTTTTAGTTTTATCTTCGATTATTATAATAAAATAATAAATAACACCACATAAAAATGCGTCTGGGTTTAATTTTTTGTATGAACAAATACATTTTAAGTGTTAAAATTTTAAAACTCTTTTCTAAATTAATCATGATTTTTAAGAAAAAAATCACATAGTCAAATCTGGTCTTATCTGGCGGGTTTACGATTTAACAAAGACATACTTTCAATTTTTCTTTTCTTTTATTGCGTTTAATCATACTAACCAAATAAAATCCGTCAGACAAATATGACAGACTTATGCAATTTTGGCATGAAAGAAAAGGATAGGTATTTAATTTTCAGCGATTCACAAAAGTTTGTACCTGCCCAAGTACCTGCCACCTTCGTCTTGATTTAAAAATTTTCTGGGTTTTTGCATCCCCAAGCAAAAAAAATGGTACTTAATCTGATAAGCTATTTCGAAAATGCAAGAAAAAGTGGAAATTCGCCAACCAATATTCAGGAAACAGCAGCCAAAGCACTGGGAATTAGTTTAAGGGCTGTGCAGAGAATTGCGCATGAAAAAAAAACATAACATAATACCCAACAATACTAAAAAATGTAAACGATGAAAGCCAAAGACTGAGGATTTAAGCGAAAATATTAAAATGGGATGTAAATAAAACGACAATGTCTTCCTCCACAAATTTAATAATAGTAAAATTATTGCTCCCTACATGTTTCGGGCGTCTAGACGTCCATCTTCAGGGGATACTAGAAGGAATTTCATCTTTATAAAACTAGTTAGAATCATGGTGAACATTGACTTACCTATAATCGAGTTGACTATAAAAACTTTAAATGGTTGCCTCAAATTAATGAGTACAGCCAAAATTGAGTAGGAACCTCAGAAATTGGGTGGACATGTGAAAAATTATTATAATTTGTATATTTATAGAATGAAAATTTTTGTGAAAATATAAGAATTGAATAGGAAATATATTATTTTGAAAAACATTGTAGTTGTGAAGAAAGAAATTTAAAATAAAATTTTTGGAGGCATGCTCCGTGTTAATTTTAAAAAATTGAAATTTTTTATACCAGAGGGGCTATGCCCATGGTAGTATATAAATTACGAAATCATTAATAAAATGTTTTTGAAAATTTTAATGAAAAAAGAACTTTTTTTTATAAAATACAGAAATAGTGCTAAATCACCACCATGGTCACTTTACACACACGTGTCTCAGAGTGAAAGAGAGTAGGTAAAGCGGATATGACATCACTTGGATGTCAGCTGTTAGAAAAGTGAGGTTTTTGACATCTGAGGTTCCTACTCAATTTTGGCTGTACTCATTAATTTGAGGCAACCATTTAAAGTTTTTATAGTCAACTGGATTATAGGTAAGTCAATGTTCACCATGATTCTAACTAGTTTTATAAAGATGAAATTCCTTCTAGTATCCCCTGAAGATGGACGTCTAGACGCCCGAAACATGTAGGGAGCAATAATTTTACTATTATTAAATTTGTGGAGGAAGACATTTGTCGTTTTATTTACATTACGTAAACTCCACTGCAAGTATGGACTACTTTTTCAATTAAAATGGGAGTTCGAAATGTGATTTACGATTTATACAGATCAAAAACCAATGTTACTCTTCCAGTTTTACAAGAAACATTAAAAATTCGGGGTGTTTTGGAAATTGGACTTGAAGCGCTATCAAAATTAATAAAAAAGTTAGGTTTTCGCTATAAAAAAGACTGTAACCGAAGATTTTTATGTGAGCAGCCACAGATAGTGAGAAATTTAGAAAAGTGGTATTTTTAGACGAAACGTGGATATTTTCAAATGGAAGTGGTTCAAAATCTTGGCAAGATGATTCTGTGAAAAGCGTGAAAAGGAAAAAGGGATGTGGCACGGGAAAGCGGTTCATTATTTTACATGCTGGTTCTGTAACAGGATATGTTCCAGGTGCAAGCTTAATTTTTTCTTCAACATCAAAAAGTGCTGACTATCATGATAATATGAATTGCGAAATGTTTGAAAAATGGTTAAAAGTTCAATTGATACCAAATTTGGATTCTCCGTCTTTAATTGTATTGAATAATGCATCATATCATTCAAGAATTTTAAATAAACAGCCTACTTCATCTTGGAGGAAAAATGATATTTATGAGTGGCTTGAAAAACACAACCAAAATCCTTCACCAAATATGCTTAAATCGGAACTCCTATCAATGGCAAAGTCTCTTAAAAAACCAAGAATATACGCGGTAGATGAAATATTGCGTGAATATGGCCATGAGGTTCTACGACTGCCGCCATATCATTGCCAGTTTAACGCAATAGAATTAATATGGGCCGGGGCAAAGTCTTATTATGAAAAACATGTAGGTGATGGTCTTAAATCCGACCAAGTACAAATAGTTTGGCAAGATTCTTTGGATCATATTACACAAGAGTACTGGAAGAAATCAGTGGAACATACATTGACCGAACCTATTTTCAATATATCGTGGTGGGATATAATTACTTTTGAATCCCACGCCACGATGTTGTTGGTTAGATCTATAATTTATTCTATTTGATCCCCCTTGTGGTGTAATTGACAGCAAGGATGTTTGTGCCGTCATCCTGTCCACTAGCGCTCTTTCTTTTATTTCACTAAGTTTAAGGACGAGTGCCTTTAGTTGCGAAAAGTCCATATTTGCAGAACTCATTAAGTAATACGTTTCGTAGTATGATGAGTGTACCTAATCCATTTTCGAAATGGTCCCTAAACAAATCAAAACTGATGTTTGGGTCTAGTTCATATGCCAATGTGAGTAGGTCGTAGTAATATTTTTTAATGTCCTCGCTGTCTTGTTGTTTTCTCGTATTAAATCTAAATTTCAATTTTCGCATTGGTTGTTCACCGCTAAATTTACTTATTATATCTTGTCTAATTTTTGTCCAATTTATTATTGTCTTTATTTGCGGGTTTAGTTATATAATCATTGTACCAATAACTGGCAGGGCCCTCCAGAAAATTTCCCAAATAGGATATTTTGTGGCTGTCACTCCAGCCATTACAAGTAGCTATTTTGTCATATTTTGATAAGAAGTTGACTAGAGAGTGCAAGCTAGGGTCAAATGTTGGTGGCGAAATGAATTTAGGGGTAGCAGGGTTTTTTGCCTCGGGGAACGCGTTTTCTAAAGTTGTATTTGCCGTGTTATTATTTGTTACAGTAATTTGATTATTTGAGTTCTGATTTGTCCCTGAATGTCCTACTTGTCTTGTTGTGTGTATTGGTATGTTTATTTTTGGGTCCCTGCTCGCGTCTATGTCGGTTTGGTTTTTGGGTGGAACCTCGGGTGGGACGATTATTGAATTGATGTCAGGTATGGGTTGTTTTGGGGTCTCGGAACTATCTGTTAAAGTTGTTACAGGGGTATTAGGGTTGCATTTTAGTTTTTTGTTATGTGTTTCGGGGATGGTCAAGTCAAAGGTAAATTTTGTCTCCTCAATAGCCGGAGCTGAAGTTATTTGTGTAGGGCTTCTTTGCAAAGATGTATTTGGTGCAAAAGGACTAATGTCGGTACTTCTGTGTGTTGGTTTAAAATTGGCAAGTAAATTTAACGCCGCTTTGTTGATTTGATAATCTTTTTTCGCGCTGCCCTGTGCTTTACTCCTAGTGATTCTTTCGTCACCACTCATCTGGTTTTAGAAAGATATTTTTGCGTGCTAATAGGTAGTAGGTGATTCATTTCATTTATTGGGCGTTAATTTGGATAGTCATATGTCTTGGCATGGCCACGTTGCGGCCATTGCTGAGGCAGCCTCGCAGAAGCTTGGAGTACTTTTCGAACAAAGAACCTCTATACACCCCAACAACTTTTGATGCTCTATAAAGCCCAAATTCGACCATCACTGGAGTACTGTTCGCATATTTGGGGCTCTGCTCCTAAACATACCCTGAGATTGCTAGATTCCATTCAAAGAAGAGCCATTCGCTTGATCGGTGACCATAGTCTGACAAACAACCTGGAAAGCCTTGAACATCGAAGGCAGGTTGGCGACTTGAGTCTATTTTACAAATATTTTCATGGCAAGTGTTCAACTGAGGTTGCCCGCTTAATACCACCCAGAGCGGTGCATGGTAGAAATACACGACGAGCCACTGCAGCCCACCAGTACGTGGTTCAGCTTAGTGTCCCTCGAACGACACTGTTTCAAAATTCTTTTATCTGGAGAACGTCATCACTCTGGAACGACCTCCCTGAGATCGTCTTCCCCAACGAGTATAGTCTCCAAAGATTCAAGACCAACGTGAATCGTTTCCTGCGCACACGCACCGCTCCTAGAGCGCCATAAAGGATTTATCCTGTAGTGCTGTGCTTTTCATAAAAAAAAAAAAAAAATATATATATACTGATAATCTGTAAAATGGTAAAAAAAAATTCTAAAAAAGGGATATAATTATTTTTGTTAAAACTTTGGCAGATTTATAGTTCATCATCCCCAAATAATATAAGAAATTTTGCCTTTAATCGTGCGATTGTCATCTATAGTGGGAAAAAATTGTTGGGGCCCTTTGAATGTGGGTGTGACAGGAAGGCCTGTTTCCTTATGTACCTGTATATCTGTGATTACTAAATTTATTTTTTCGAGTCTTTTTCGTTCTCGTTGATTTTTATTCAATTTTTTGCGGGCCATTAATCCTCAGGTGCATAAATAACTATTTGACTTAGAAGAAAGTGATTTTTGCAAGTTGTTAATGCAGAGTGTATTATTTCCGCCAGCGGGTAACTGGCACAGAAATAAAAATCTGTATACTGCTGCCGATAGAAACTGTAAAACCTCGCCAGCGTGAACTAGGCACAAGGTAGAATTTAATATCAGTCACAGAATAGCAACCAAGATAGCAATCTTAGCTTCGCCAGCGTTAACGGGCACAAAGTAAGATTACTACCGGTACACGTCTGTATAGTACTAATCTCGCCAGCGTGAACTGGCACGAGACAGGACTATGTCAAACTTTTTATGGATAATATAACCTTTTTCTTTAAAAAAACATGCCCTAAAATTTAATGATCATACTAAGTATTTGATATTATAAAAAATTCACAACGAGAATGAACCAGAAAATCTTTTTAAAAATTTTTTTAAAAGTACAAAAAAATAGGAATAGACCAGTATGCAATATTAATACCTAGAAATAATTAATACCTAAAAATCACACTAAAGTAAAACCAAAAGGAAATAAATTTTTTCCTTTAAGAAATTGTAACCAGGGTTATTATTACTTTACCAGTTATTTTGCAAAAAATAAAAATATAAACACGGCGCCTCCACCAAGTTGTCACGCCCTGCGGGTGCGACTGGGGACGTTGACCTAAGATCGGAATAAAACACCAAATTTTATATAACAACAACAAATTAATTTATTTACTGTTAGTCTGTTTCAAATAAATCATTACAATTATTTTACACTTCAATTACGTTATGGTTAAATATTACCCTTGGTTACATTTCCCTATAGGTGAGGCAAACTATAGTTTCATACTTACAATAAAAGATTAACTTTGAAAATAACCATCGTGGGGCTGCTTTCGAACAGCGTCTCGCAAAGGGGAGAATCGGGATAGAATCGTTCAGTTACCTTGTCGGCCAACAACTGCCCCCTTGTCATTGATCAAATTTGTCTTTATACCTTTCAAACGGTTCGTCAAGTCAGCACTCTTTTTACTATCTTTTAATCTATTTTAGGTAGACGATGTACTACGGTCAATGCATAGGTCGAACACCTCTGTTTCCGCTGACTTGCTGAATCGGCTTGATTGGCGTGTTTATAAATTTAGTAATAAATAATGGGAACTTAATTTCTTTACTGAGTGTTTCTTTACTAAAGTGGATTTATGAAATATTGATTTAGGTTTTGAATTATTTTGAGAAAATATTCTTTTTGATTATTCCCTTTGTGACAATATTAATAAGGGATTGGTGGGATCGAGAACAAGTACTAGATGTCGAAGTAGCGCCAATGATAATTGCTCCATTCGAAGACGACTCAGACGACGAGGACTTTTCAGATTTTATAAGTGACGATGACAGTTTTTAGTCTATAATTAGTTTATAAACGGTTTTCTTTGTTTACATTTTTTAGTATTCTTCGGTATTATATTATGCTTACTTTCATGCACATTGTTCTGCACAGTCCTTAAACTAATTCCCAGTGCTTTCGCTACGGTTTCCTGCATATTGGTTGGCCAATTTCCACTTTTTCTTTCATTTTCGAAATAGTTTATCAGACTAAATGCCATTGAATTTTTAGGTTTTAGTAGTAAAATTGTTAAAATAAATTACACTGTTTATTATTGTCGTTTTTAATAAATACATTTAAGGTATACTATTTACAGGGATGGCGAACCAATGGCACGCGACATAAAATTTTGGCTTGCCACCGATCACAAAGTTTACTATGAATTATTATATTACGAATTGCGACGGCACGTCTATGGCCTCATTAAACATTTCTTTAGAAAAAATGCACGTTAATACATAAAGATTCGCCACCCCTGTACTATTATGTACATAATTTTTGCAAAAATAATAATATTATATCTGGCTATCTTCACGACTTCACGACAGTTAAAATAATAAAACTATGTATCTTTTCTCCGGGTATATTGATACCTACATAGTCTCATAGCATTTTGATATAAGCTGTGGAATTTTCGAATTGATTTATATGATCCGTTACCTTTGGACCCGCATTTTGAGACCGGTTTAGACTTTATACGTTTCTTTCTCCCACTTATTTTTAGCGGGGCGCTTATTGGCTTAACAGGGGCAAAATACGTATAAAATAAATTTGGGATTTGATACCTTACCGGCTCTAGTAGCTTTTTCTCGTTGACTTTTGAAGTAGGTAACCTATTAAATTGGAAATATTTTTTTAGCCTGATATTACACAACAAAAATTTAGCCAATGTGTAATTTGATTTTTTTTTATATTTAATTTATTATTATCTGCTGAAATAAACTAAAATTTGTTTAATTTATTTAACATTTCATCGACATTTTTGGTGGTCGCTAGTCAGGGGTTTTACTGTATATTGTTTATCTAATTTTCCACCATCATTTTGGTTATTAAATTTGTTAAATGTAAAACTATTGTGTTAACCGTCTGCAATAATACGAACGCACCCCTGAGAAATTAATTTTGGAACGAGACCAGTCATTTTTATTATGACTGATAGTTTCAAGTTAACGGTTAACCTAATAACATTCAATTTTATGGAAAATCAGCTGTCCATATACGGCCATATTGGTTTTTATTTACAACATTTTGATGAGCTCTGGAATTTTCGAATTGATTCATATAATCGGTGACCTTTGGACCCGCCAGATAAGACCAGATTTGACTTTACTGATTAAAATCATGATTTTAATCATCTCAACCCTGGTTAAAATTTTCTAGAAACGGACATTTTACCTTCTAACTTAAAGCAAATAAAACAATCAAGTCTTCCTCCACAAGATTTTAATAGAAAAATGTTGGTACTGTTCCTTACATGTTTCGGGCGTCTAGACGTCCATCTTCAGGGGATACTAGAAGGGATTCCAAATTGATAAAACGACCAGTTAAGAGAATAAATAAGAACTTATCCAAAATCGAGTTGAATAAAATTACTTAGAGATGCCTCAAATTAATGAGAACAACTAGAAGTGAGTAGGAACAAAAATGTTTGAAAACGGAGTGAACACTAAAATTAAATTATGAAATTGTCATGTTGATGGTATGCAGATTTTATGTGAATTATGAAAAAGTATTTTAGTTTGAATATTTTTTTTTTTGATTTTTAAAAATCGCGAAGAAAGAAATTTGATTGAAATATGTTGGAGACACGCTCCGTTTTAAAGTGTTAATTTAGAGAAAAAAATGGGGCTAAGCCCCATGGTGACCAAAAATGAAAAATTTTAAAAACTTTTAGTTTTTTTATTTTTCAAAATGAAATCTACTTTTCATTGTTGGTCACCATGGGGCGTAGCCCCATTTTTTCAATTTTCTCTAAATTAACCTTTAAACACGGAGCATGTCTCCAACATATTTTAATTAAATTTCTTTCTTCACAATTTTTAAAAAAATCCTTTTAACCCATTATAAAATACTCAATAAAATTTAAAATGTCTTAATTTCAAAACAAAATATATTCAAACTAATATAATTTTTCATAAAATAATAAATTAATTAATAAATAATAAAACATAAAATCTTTATACCATCAACATGGCAATTTCATAATTTAATTTTGGTGTTCACTCCGTTTTCAAACATTTTTGAAGTTCCTACTCACTTCTAGTTCTACTCATTAATTTGAGGCATCTCTAAGTACTTTAATTCAACTCAATTTTGGGTAAGTCATTATTTATTCTATTTTAACTGGCAGTTTCACCAATTTGGAATCCCTTCTAGTACCCCGTGAAGATGGACGTCTAGACGCCCGAAACACGTAGGGAACATTGCCAACATTTTCCTATTAAAAATTTTGTGGAGGAAGATTTGATTGTTTTATTTGCATTCCGCGAACTCCACTGTAAATATGGACTACTTTTTTATTTTCTAACTTGAAGGTTTAAAATAGGGCATTTTTGAGGAATTACGACATTACTTCGGAAAAAGAAGACGGGATAGTAATGCGATAGTCAAACCCTCATCTACAGGCAGGTCCCATAATATAACCTTGATTATATGAGAAAAAATAATAATACCGTCATTAAAACTATTTATCAAGAAATAAAATAATCATCAATGAAGCATATTTTATTATATAGTCTTCATAACTGTTTCCAGTAAAAATAAAATCGGCCCCTAGTGGACCTTTACCACCATCGCTAGTTGTCCGTCGTCTCAACTTTATAGAGGATTATTTCACTTATTCATATTTCGACCAATAATAGCAAAGCATTTTGACGTAAAAAAATGTTTTATAGCGGAAAAATTTGACAATGAGTCAAACGAAAATTCGAAATCCAGCATTTGATGACGTAATGACGTAATCAAAACTAATGGGTGAAATAAAACAATGATATGTAAACAATCCCTTGGCCGTCAGAAATCTTGCCAAGGTAGGGGTAGAAGAACAACAGCTGATCAAATTTACAGGGCATAATCGAGCCAGTTCGATTAAGCCTTATTTGCAAATGGACAGTGAACATCATGCAAATATTATTAATTCCCTACCGTCTCCAAAAAGGCACCGAGAACACAGAAAATGCTGTCGAGATTGCTGAGAATCCTCGGCACATTATAAAAAACACTAAACATAGCATTTCCAATACGCCTGCAGAATATAACAACTGCACTTTTTATATAAATTGTAATATTGCATCTAACTATAAGCAGTAGTTTTGTTATACTTACTTAATTCTGTTCAATATTTTCTCAATATATTTATTTATTAATTTCGCAGTAGTTTTTTTACAAAAGATAATTTTGTTTGATATTTTTGTCAGTAAATTTAATTATTAGTTTTCTTTTTTTTAATTCGAGAAATAATCTTACCAAATACCATTAGTGCATCTAATTTTTCCTCTGGAAAAATCTGGAAAACTCGTTTTAAAGCGATTTGTTTTTCCAAATTTTTCCGGAAAAATTAGAAGCACTCGTGGTATTACCAACGATTAAAAATTAAAATAATGACAGCTGACAAGCCGACTGGAAAGGAAAAACAGTTTAGCTGGTGTTTTTATTTTATGTATTTTAATAAAAAGAAAACTAATTATATATATAACGATTTAAGGACTTAAGTTGATAGTTAACATAAATGATAATGCAATTATTTCAATCACATTTACATTTTTTAAATCAAAAAATAATAACAAAGACACTTTAAAATCCGACAACACTTTTTAGAGTATATTTAACGCTACGACACATAACTTCTTTTTTCTTTCACCTTAGCAAAAAAAAACCTTTTAACATTAGGTCCTTCCATCGAAAATTAGTATGACATAACCTAAACGTTTTTCTCAATGAATATAAAAGTTAGTTTTTTTCGGTCTTCAAAGAGATGAATTTTTAAATGTAATTTACGTTTCTAGGTAAAAATAAACGATAGAAGCACAGTAAATAAAAGGAACACACAAATTAAATACCAAAAAACACCACAACTAAACGCACATGACTAAACAAAATAAATACTTAATGTTCTAAGGTGAAGCCGAAAGCAGGTTACAAAATGTCCTGAAAGGTCTTGACAAGACTATTTTGCTTCAAGGATATATTTTTTGGTAAATTTAGACTTTAAACAGCCCCACTTAACCAATAGGGAAAGTTAATTGGCGGACTTATCTTAAAAGGTTATGTGCATGTTAAATAATCGGGTGGAATTTTGACTAAAGAAATCCTTTTTCTCCTTTCTACTGATCTTGGCAGTCAAAATTGGTAATTTGTAACCTATTATAATTTCTTAAGTTTTTCATCCTGTTAGTCACTTATGAGGGTAAAATATAGTTGTTTTGACATTAAATAATGACTTAAATTTTCCTTGGACGATTAAGACATTACAATTTCCTAAACAAAGATTGAATAGAAGTACTATTGTACTGGAATAATAAGTTTAAAAGTTCAGTGATCCTAAATTTTCCAACGTTGTGTTTTAATTTCAGTATTGTTTAATTATTTATTTATTTATTTATTATTAACTAGTATCAACAGCCAAGCCAATTACAAATACTTCTTAAATCTACCCTGAAAAAAAAAAGGAAAGGTACAGGGGAACCAACAAGATACACAGTTCTACAAAAATACTAAAATAGACACAAAAAACAGATAACAACAGAGAAATAAAGTAAAAGGTATCAAGTACCTACCTAAGTCAATTATCAGGTAAAATTTTCACATTTTGAGAAGTTAACACCAATAATTGTCCAATCCCAACTTAGCCTCAACTATCCTCTTAAATTTACTAAGACTAGTTATATCAATGTCGATGTCCGACGCATACAAATTGAAGTAGTGGCACAACTTATATATTGGTGAGTTTTTATAAAGATTTGTGCGCGGATAAGCAAGATAAAATACACTTGGACAACGGGATCCGATTCTATTAATCGCAAACGGTAGTTTGCTTAGAATGTCAGGACAATCGATACTACCCTTTAGAATTCGAAACATGGTGCACAACAAAATTTTGATTCTTTTTTTGTGAAGAGACAGCCTACCAAATACTCCCAGAAGGTGTTCATTGTCGCAGCCTCTCTGGGGATACACACCAAATTTTCTAAAATACATACACTTCAAGAACCGCCTCTGCACTCTCTCAATGATCGTGACCCAAACATTATACTGAGGAGATCAACTTATACTAGCATATTCTAAACCCGGCAGCACAAGGCTATCAAAAAGATGAAGGCTCACTTCAATATTAAACTCTTTTGTGTTTCTAACAATAAACCCGGCTATTCTCTGTGCGCTTTCTGTTTTTGACAAAATGTGATTGGAAAAAGACAAAGTTGGGTCAAAGATTACTCCCAAGTCCTTTTGCTGATTTACTCTTGTTAATTTAGTACCGTTTATGGTATAATCGTAGCTAATTATGTTTTGATTGAGGGTAAAAGACATGCATGAACATTTCCCTTCATTCAATTTAAAGTCATTTGAGTTACACCAATTGGTCACGTTTGAAAAGTCATCCTAAAGAGATTGACAATCTTCGATCGAGTTGATTCGAGAGAAACGTTTAAAATCATCAGCAAATAGTAGTCCCACCACATTCTCAATATTGCCGATTATATTATTAATAGCTGCCAGAAACAAAAGAGGCCCTAGATTGGATTTTTGGGGAACCCCTGAGGTGCTCTTCAAAATAGTTGATTTGCAGCCCCTAACCTTAACAAACTGAAATCTGTGCCTCAAGTAGGACTGGATTAATTGAATGATATACGAAGAAACATTCATATCCGATAATGACCTGAGAATAACACAGTGTCGAACCCTATCAAACGCCTTTTCCATATCAGTATATATGACATCCACCTGGGCTTTACTATTCATGGCTTCGTGGATGTACTGACAGAAAGTGGTCATATTGGTAAAGGTTGATTTTTTTGGTAAAAAGCCGTGTTGGCATAAAGTCAATTTACCCGATATCTCTTTGAAGAGTCTCTCATAGACTATAAGTTCAAAAACTTTAGATACTGAACTCATAATACTTATTGGACGGTAGTTCCTTATTTGATCTTTGGGACCTGTTGGAGATTGACCCTGTAGACAACAGTGAGACCAGTTGGGATTGAGATTTTAATTATCATTGTCAGATAGTTTTGAAATAAATAGTTTTTGAACAGTAAAGCTGGATTTATAAACTCGAAAAGTTGGCGAGGTTGAGGTTCAGTTGGTGTTGGAAATAGGAGTTCAATTTAAACTAAAGGGAACACTTAGTTGCATTTATACACTCGTTCATGTTGTTGATGTAAAGCTCATGTAAGGTTCGAAAACTTCCCGGGTAGTTCGAGATAACCAATTTTTATGCTCGGAGTTCGGAATATCTAACCTTACAAACTTGATCATAACTTCAACCTCACCAACTTTTCGAGTTTATAAATCCAGCTTAAATGTAATTTGAGCTATCGAAATATATAGAAATAGTTAATAGAAACACATTTAGTGGTTCATTCGAGATAAAGAACAGCCCTAAGGAGAAACAGTAATAGCAGTTAGAAGAAATGGATGAAAAATCGTCGGAAATTGATAATCTGTCAAAATTGTCAAGAAAAACTGAAAAGAACTACATAAATAAGAAAATACTGATAAAATAAAGAGTACGGAAGAAGTAAACAGTATATTATTTGTAGATGGCGCATCTGTAGTAAGTGCAATGTCTGCTTCGCTCCTTAATTTTTCTTTATTTTGGTTTGTTTTTTTAACAAATTAAATATCAAATTTAGTGTAATAGTAAAACTTGTGTGGGGCTAAATCCGTCCACGGGTGCTCACGTTAGAAAACCTTCGTAAAGTGTTGTTTTTCTGTCACGTTTAGCTGTGCCAAGTTGTGCGCGTGCCGCCATTATGGGTATCTCGAACGCCGATTTGGAAAAAATTAAAGGTGTCATTATTAGCACCTTTAATGATAAATTTCTCCAAGAGATAACCGAGAGGGTTGCTGTAATGTTGGATAAAAGGATGGAGGAGCGATTTGGTAAGCAGGACGCTAAGATTGAGCAACTTTCTGCCAAAATTACAGCTCTTGAGGCCAAACATAAGGATTTACATCTATTAATGGATGCCCAAGAACAATCTCTGCGCAATCTCAATGTGCGCGTTTTTGGCATCAAAATGGAGAACGGAGAAAACATTCGATCCAAAATGCTAACAATGTTCACAAGACAGGTTAAAATAAATTTAAAGGATGGTGATATTAAGGCATGTTATCGGGTTCTCGCAAAAAATTCGGGCGATAAACCGCCGGCAGTCCTAATTCAATTTTTCAGCGACTCTGTTAAGTCCACAGTTTTGCGGAATCGTTCTAACCTTAAGGAAACAGGAATTCAAATAAGAGAGGACCTAACGAGGCCTAGACTGGCTTTGTTTAAAAAGGCTGTGGAAATGTTTTCTCGGCAAAGTGCGTGGTGCCTTAATGGCATAATTTACGTGAAGTGCGATGATACGGTGCGTAGGATTAACTCTGAAGATGAGCTATTGCTGGTCAATAGCTAAACACGCTGGATGTAAGTTACTTACGCACTTCTATGCTGTGTCTAATTAATTAATCATATCCTAGCAGTGTACAGATTTTATTTCGAGACTGAATCATTCTTCTTATTACTTTTACCATGGTTGCAATTATTATTTTTGCAGTTGCAATTTAGATTTAACTTATTTTTATTTTTTTTTATGGTTGCAGATGATTGCATAATATTATTATTTTACTTATAGGTATTTTTTTCCTTATCTCCATAAGCTCCAAGAGCTATGCTAGATGAAATGAATATTATTTATTTGATTTTTACTTTTCTAACAACTGTTATTGTATTGAAAGCATTATCTTCTTTATAATTATATTTCTAAAACAAAATTAGAATAAGTCTTACACTATGTCTAATTAATTAACAAGTCATATCTTATGGGAAGTGTATAGATTGTATTTTATGACTGAACCATTATTTTTATACTGTTACTATGGTTACAATAATTATATTTTTGAGGTTTGCTATCTGGAATTAACTTATTTCTATTTTTAATGGTTGACGAAGGTGAATAAAATTTTTTTTTAAATGTATATCTTTGTTAGCAAATTATATAGATATGTTCTTAGCCAGGATTTCACTTAGTATTTTGGATTTAGCTTTTTTTTTCCTTTTTCTATTTTGGTATTATAGATCTGATTACTTAATTGTGAGCTTTTTCTTTGCAATTTTCTTGATTCTCACTATAACATATTAAGTTGTTTCATTGAGCGACTTTTTTAGGAGGGAAATGTTGGCTGGTGACCTTCTTAGATATTAAAGTATTTTTAGTATTTTGATTCCTTTTTTGACTTTTAATACTGAATTTCTGTGACTCGTATTGTTGGTGACAAGTGTCGTGGGGCGAAGCAGGAAATGCGACTTTTGCTTGTTTTTTTTTTTTCCTTTTATCTTGCACATTGCACGTCTTAATTTAGGCACCAATCGCACTTACAAGCTTACACTCCTTACCCTACTTAGTGTTCTATCAAACTTCGGTTTCCTTCCTTCTATCTTTCCTTTTTATACTGCTTCTAATATCTTGCTTGGATGACTTTTAACATAACTCACATTAATGTTAGATCTCTATTGGCACACTTCGACGATTTTAAAGACTTCATTTCGGATAAAGATTTTCATGTGATCGGAGTTACTGAAAGTTGGTTAAGCCAGGACATTCCTGACAATTTGGTAAGCTTACCCGATTATAACCTTATTAGAAACGATCGCCACAATAGAAGAGGTGGAGGCGTTGTTCTATATTTAAAAAAAAATATAAAATTTGATATACTCTTTACAGAAAGTTGTGATTTTTTGGAAGGTATCTGGTTGAAAATATATATGAAAAAGCAGGTTTATGTCGTTGGAACAATATATAGACCGCCTAATACTGATGGTCAGTTGTTTTTAAATATGTTTGAAGATATCTTAATTGATATATTTTCCAATTATGACCACATATTCTGCATGGGGGACTTCAATATTAATTTTTTAAACACTACTAATAATTCATTAACTAGCAAACTGATATCAATTGTTGAACCGCTCAATTTAATTCAAGTTATAGATAACCCGACTCGTATCACTGACACAACAATTTCTCTAATTGATTTAATTTTTACAAATGTGGAGAATATAGTTAACAAGGGGGTCATTGACTGTCCTTTCTCAGACCATATGTCGGTATTTTGTCAAGTACAATGTTCTTTAAGTACAAAAAACAAGGTTAATCACGTGCCCTATAGATCATTAAAAAATATAAACTTGGAGTTATTTCAAAGGGACCTAGAATCCATACCTTTCAACCTAATATATGACATTCGGGAAATCGACGAAAAGGTACAATTTTTAAGTAATAAATTACTTGCTCTCTTTGCTTATCATGCTCCGCTTAAAAGCACTGCGTCTCGAAAAAAAAATTATTCTCCATGGATAACCGATAACATTAGATTGATGCAAAAATTAAGAGACAAGGCGCTTAAAAAATTTAAAACTAATAAAACACCAGGTAAATGGGCATATTACAAACAATTAAGAAATTTAACAACATCGGCTATTCGAGCTGAAAAAAAGGCATATTTTACACAAAAATTTCAAAACTCAACTATAAAAGAAAAGTGGAAAGAAATTAACAAACTTCGACCTTCAAGATTCAAAGAAATTCCTCCTGAATTTAAGGATGTAAATAAATTTAACTATTTTTTTATTAACGCAACGAAGAACAATAATGCATTAAATAATGAAACTATAGATTTCTACTCAAATAATCTAAAAAATAATTTATCTGGTTTACTGTCATTCCACACTGTAGAATATAATGATATTCTTCGAATTATTCAAAATATTAAAAGTAAAGCCTTTGGCTCCGATCAGTTAAACATAACATTAATCCACTTATGTTGTCCGCATATCTTGGAATATATTGTACATATTGTCAATGAATGCATTATAAACTGTTACTTTCCTAAAAGCTGGAAAGAAGCTGTTGTAACCCCGTTACCTAAAGTTAATGATCCTAAAGAATTCAGCCAATTCAGATCTATAAGTTATCTGCCCACTTTTTCTAAAGTATTAGAAAGAATCTTGGAAATTCAAATTCGCGATTTTATAAATACTAATTCTATTTTGCCTCCTAAGCAATCTGGTTTTAGACAAGGGTACAGCTGTACATCAGCCATGTCTGATGTTACAGACGATATTTTGAGAGCTCGGGATAAAAGCCAATTAACGGCACTAATATTGCTGGACTATTCAAAGGCATTTGATTTTTTAAATCATAAAATTTTATATGCTATTTTACATTATATTGGCTTCACTGAAAATGCCTTGATATTAATAAGATCTTATTTAACAGATCGTACGCAGCGGGTTAAAATTGAAGATTCTGTTTCAAATTCTCTTCCTGTTACTACCGGAGTACCTCAAGGTAGCATATTGGGACCGTTACTATTTAGCATCTATACACTAAATTTTCATAACGCTTTACAATTTTGTAACTATCATTTATATGCGGATGACACACAATTGTATTTTTCATTTTCTCCTGCGGAGTATATAACTGCCGAAAATAAGATAAACTCTGATTTAAATGCGCTTTTGAAAGTCTCTTCTGATCATATGTTAAAATTGAATCCGTCTAAATCGACTATTATATTGTTTGGAAATAAAAATGTTACTGGAGAAATAAAGAATCTCATACATATTAAAATAGGTAATAATCAACTTGACTTTGTTGATAAGGGTAAGAGCTTGGGTTTAATAATTGACTCTCAATTAAGATTTAAAGATCATATTACTTATATTCTAAAAAAAACATATTTTACTTTAAAATCGATTTACGCGTACAGACATTACCTTCAACAAGATACAAGAAAAATACTGTGTGAATCATTAATACTCTCTCATTTCAATCACTGCGACAGTGTCTACGGCCCATGTCTGGATGGTTTAGACATGCGCAGGGTGCAAAAGGTTCAAAATTGTTGCATTCGGTTCATTTTTGGTATCAGAAGACGGCATGGGGTCTCCCACAAACTTAAGGAGATGTCTTGGCTTAATATGTACAATCGACGTAAACTTCATGCTGCATGCTTTTATTATAAAATTTTAAAATTTCGTTCCCCTAATTATTTATACAATAAAATAACGTTTAGGACTGATGTTCATCACTTAAATTTGCGTAGGCAAAATTTAACAATTCCAAAGCATAAAAATGAATTTTTTAAACGATCGTTTTCTTATAATATTTCTGTACTCATAAATTCCCTCGACTTAAACTTAGCGCAACTTACCCTATCTTGCCAAACTTTTAAAAAGAAATATATAAAAAAGTTATTAACGTAACAACGAACGTGCCCTATACATTTATTTATTTATTAGTAAGCAGTCCTTACAAATTTTCATCTCTTCTCCCTCTTTCTCTATCTGTCTCTTTCTCTTTCCATCTCTCTCTCTCCCCCTCTCTCTCTCTCTCTCTCTGTCGATTTGGTGCTTCTTATCTACATTTTTATTTTCAACTTATTATTTTTAATATAGGTAGTTTAAGGATAAAATAACTTTGCTTTTCAAAACACAAGGCCACATTATAATAAACAGAATCTGCATTTCGGTGCAGAAGTCTGAAAATGTTGGCCTTTATTTTCTTACTTTTTTAGATTTAAGTGTAATTAAATGTTAAAATATGTAAAAAAATTATGAGTAGGAAAATAAAAATCATTTATTATTATTATTATTATTATTATTATAGATGATTTAGAAGATTTTAGAGGATTTTAGAGGATTTCCGAATCCAGAAAATGAAAATTTACCTGAAAGAAAAAACAAAAACCATACCAAATCTTCAATAGGTACTAGTAACAAACAATCGTCATTGTCACTTAACAAAAAATTATCTTTACAATTGGAAGCAAAGAAAAAGTTAGCAGCTTTAGAAGAAGAAAGATTTCAGCGACAGAAGGAAATTATAGAAATGGAATTAAAACTGAAATTAAGTGAAACTGGTTCCTCTATAAATAGTGAATTGGGAGTTCAATTAGAAAAAATTAAAGAGGTAAATTGCCACAATTGTTTAGAGTCTATAAATAAGGAGAAAGATATACAAAAAGTTAATTGCTGGTAAACAAAAATGAAAATAAATTTGGGAACCAAGAAAATGACCTTACCTTAAATCAATAGCTACTAGTCGGCTTGATAAAGAACTAGACATTTCAGTTGATGCAGGAAAAAGTAGATATGAAGACAAACTTGAGAAAATCCTGTTAAGACCAACTATAGATAAAGAATTACCGTTTTTCTCCGGAAATGTTAAGGATTGGCCCAGTTTTTATAGTCAGTATATATACACGACAAAAATACTCGACCTATCAGAGGAAGAAAATGTATGTAGATTAGGAAAATGCTTGAAAGGTGATTTACGAAGATCCGTAGAAGGTTTACTAATTTCCACATCAGTTGCAGCAACATCCATAATGGAAATACTTAAAAATAAATATGGAAGGCTAGATGTAATAGTAAGAACTTTGGTAAGTGAAGCAAAGTTGATGCCCATAGTTAGAAGTAATGATTTTATGGCTTTAACATATTTCTCTGAAACCGTCACAAATTTAGTACTTACTTTTGAATCGCTTGATATGCAAAATTACCTGTCTTGTCCCCAATTGCTGGACGAAATGATGCAAAAACTTCCCTATGGTATGCAGCTTTCCTGGGGGGGAAAAAGTAGCGAGAAACCATGGAAGTTATAATTTGAAAGATTTTAAGAACTGGATTTATGATAAAGCTCAGGCAGCCAGTTATGTTCAAGGAACAGTTAATCACATGTCACCAAATTATGATAGGTTTAAAAGAACAATGGTACTCACAAAGAACGAGGGAAGAAAGACATATTTTAAAGTCTGTACTTTATGCAAAGAAAATCATAACTTGGAAAAATGTGACAAATTTTTGGAAATGAGCGTAGATGAACGATGGAAGTTTGTCAAAGGCAATTACATGTGTTTCTGTTGTCTACTAAAATCATCACATAAAATTTTGAATTGTAGAAATAAAACAGAATGCAAAATTTCAGCATGCAAGAAAACCCACCATAGGCTCCTCATTTTAATTCCCCAACACGAACTTTGACAAATGAAGAAATAACTAGAGTTACACAAGATAAAAATATTGAAAATCCAGGATATGAAATCTTCACTAATTCTCAGTCCGGGACATCCAGTCAAGTAGTAGCTCACACGATTAAGAAACAATATAATGAGATTCTACTAAAAATTGCTCCAGTCATTTTACGAACTGAAAAGACAGAGAAAAAGATATATGCACTTTTTGATGAAGGCTCAACTATAAGTCTTATTGATGAAGAACTGGCAACATAACTAGATATGTATGGACCTCAAACAATTTTAAATTTAAGATGGACAGATCGAGATACTTCCAAACAAGAATAGTTAATTTTGAAATTGCTGGTGAGTCGGAGAAGGTGTTTTATAAAATGAATAATGTTTACACTCTCAAAGATATAGGTCTACCAGTACAAAATATTAACATAAAAAAATTATAAACAAAGTGGAAACATTTACAAAATATCAAATTTGAAGATATTCAGGAAATTCAGCCAAAACTTCTTATAGGCCAGGATTATTGGGACTTGATTACGACAAGAAAACTTATAGAAGGTCCTAAAAATTCTCCCGCCCTATCTTAAACTAAGCTTGGGTGGATTATTCATGGAAATATTGGTCAGTTCAGGGAAAGATTAGACGAAACGATTAGTCTTCATATTCGACAAGAGGAAACGGACGAAGAATTACATGATTTGGTCAAGAGTTTTTTTAGTACAGAATCTTTGGGTATAAAGTATAAAGAAGCGCAACAGTCGATAGAAGATGAAAGAGCAGAAAGTATTTTAAGGAAAGTTTCGGTAAAGAAAGAAGATAGATGGGAAACTGGACTAATTTGGAAACATGAAAATGAAAAATTGCCCGACAGTAAACCTATGGCATTCAGAAGACTTGAATATATAGAAAATGGAAAAAGATACACAATTTGCTGAAAGTTATAGAGAGAAAATAAAAGAATATGAAAAGAAAGGATATGCGAGGAAAATTGCTAAAGAAGAGCAAAAAGAATCAGATAGAACATGGTATTTACCTCACTTTGGAGTTACAAATTCTAGCAAGCCAGGAAAACTGAGATTTGTTTTTGATTGTGCAGCAAAAATAGAAGGGAAAAGTCTGAATGATTTTCCTCTAAAAGGCCCTGATTTGTACAATTCTTTAACATCAATAATACATAAATTTAGAGAGCACAGAATAGCATTTTGCGCAGATATAAAGGAAATGTTTCATCAAGTGTTAATAAGATCTGAAGATCAAAATTCCCAACGATTTTTATGGAGGAATCGACCAGAAGACAGTATCGATACGTATGTAATGCAAGTTATGATATTTGGAGCCGTGTCATCTCCGTATACAGCTCAATATGTAACAAATATTAACGCTGAAGAATTTTCCGATTATAATCCACGTGCCGTTGAAGCTATTATAAAAAAACATTACATGGATGATTATTTGGATAGCGTACCTACTTCTGAAGAGGCAATCAAACTTATTAACGATGTTATTATGATTCATAACAAAGGAGGTTTCGAACTTCGTGGATGGATATGCAATTTAGAAGAGGTTTTTGAAAGTATTCCCTTACATTTACGAAGTACTGAAAAAATATTTGATAATTTGGGAACAACACAGTTAAAGTGGGATCCAAAAGAAGACGTCTTGAGTTTCCCTATAAAAGTCGAGGAACTAACGAAACAATTACCCACGAAAAGACAATTTTTGAAAATCATTATGACAATATTTGATCCTTTAGGTTTCTTGGGACATTACATAGTAAAAGCTAAGATTTTATTACAATATATATGGAAAAGCGGCATTGGATGGGACGATCAAGTATCAAGAAATCAACAGAAAAAGTGGATCAGCTGGCAGGAATGTTTAGAGCACGTACAGAAATTAAAAATACCAAGATGTTATAATGCAAACAATAGTCACACAGAAATACAGTTACATATATTCTGTGATGCAAGTGAACAAGCTTTTTCTGCTGTTGCATACTTAAGATTTGAAAATAAGGCAAAAGCAAATATTGCTTTAGTAATGTCTCGCAATAAAGTCGCTCCGATGAAGAAAATTACAATTCCGAGGCTAGAACTTCAAGCCGCAGTATTGGGAAGTCGATTAGCTACAACAATAAAGAATACTCACACTTTAAATATAAATAAAAAATTTTTATGGAGTGATTCTATGTCAGTACTTGGATGGATAAGATCAGAAAATCGAAAAAATTGTACCTTCATTAATCAGAGTTGCAGAAATTTTAGAAAACACCAATGCTTCTCAATGGAGATGGATTCCTTCAAATTTAAATGTAGCAGATGAAGCTACCAGAGATGATAAAGCTGCAAATTTAAACTTTGAAAGTAGATGGTTTAGGGGACCCGATTTTTTATATCATCCTGTATATTTTTGGCCTGAAGAAAAGCTTGCTAAAATTAAAGAAAAGGATTGTGTTCTTACAAGCATCGTTCTGGATACCTAATTTTTGCCAGATGTTCAGAAATTTTCTTCATGGAAAAAATTGATTAATTCAACAGCTTATGTTTTAAAATTTATAGTTACTGCAGAAAAAAGTACCAAAAAACGATCGACTACTGTCATATGAAGATATCCAAGCTGCAAAAAAATTATTGTGTTTGGCAGTCCAAAAAGAAGCATTTCCCAAAGAATATAATCAATTAAAAATGTATTGTTATTATATAAATATATAGGCCTCATTACCAGATTTATCTGTTTCGAGGTCAGTAATAAATAAATAAATAAATAAATAAATTATTAAAAGCCAAAAACGTTTAACAAGAAAGTCGTCCGTATAATTTGTCACCCGTCCTCAAAGAGGGATTGATTTGTATTAAAGGAAGATTGGATTATTCACCAGATTTGGACAGACAAACTAAGCAACCACCAGTCATTTTAGATAACAATCAATATTATACAAGGTTGATTGTGAAGAAGTTTCCTATAAAGACAAAACACGGAGGAGTACAAATTGTTCTAAATGAGATTAAACAAAAATTTTGGATTATACAACTCAGAAGAACGGTCAAATCAGTTATCGAAAAATGTCTTTATTGTAGAATTAGAGAAGCAAAACCACGGATACCAGAAATGGAACAACTTCCAGCAGAAAGAGTCACCAAACCACCATTGAGACCATTCTATTTTTGTGGAGTAGATTATTTTAGCCCAATGAATGTAAAAATTGGAAGGAGAGAAAAAAGATATGGTGTATTATTTACCTGTTTATCAATTCGTGCAATACACATTGAAATGGCTGAATCTTTAACTACAGACTCTGCCATTTTAGCTATACGAACATTTATTGCAAGAAAAGGGCAGCCACACATCATATGGAGTGATAATGGTACAAACTTAACTTCAGCAAATAAAGAATTAAAAAATGAGTTGAAAAATGTAGATGATAATATTATTAAAGAAAAATTATTAGCTACTCAGATTATTTGGAAATTTTTACCACCCGCCAGTCCTCATATGGGAGGCGCATGGGAACGTATGGTGAGAACCGTCAAAGAAACTTTAAAAATTATATTAAAAGAACAGTGTCCCAGGCCTGAAGTATTAGAGACGCTCTTGGTGGAAGCAGAAAATATCATTAATAGCCGTCCATTCATCATTCACCATATCTTCAGACCCTAACGATCCAGAAAGTCTAACACCAAATCATTTTTTAATGGGATCGTCAAGTTCCACAAAACCACCTGGGTTGTTTTAAAATAAGTCGGACGATATAAGAAAACAGTGGAAGTATGTACAGCAGCTTGCGGAAAACTTTTGGAAAAGATGGGTAAAAGAGTTTATACCAACTCTAATAACTCGGAGCAAATGGCTGCAGGAAAAAGCAAATATTAAAAGTGGTGACCTAGTTTTCATTACAGATAATAGTTTACCCAGAAACAACTGGCCGCTGGGCAAGATTGTGATAAAATATCCTGCAAAAGATGGGAAAATACGGATTGTAGATGTAAAAACCAAATATGGAACCTACAAGAGACCTGTTGTCAAAATATGCCCACTTGAATTGCTCGAGGGAGGTGATAAATAACGTTGAAATTTATTCACGGGGGAGAAATGTTGGAGATTGACCCTGTAGATAACAGTGGGACCAGTTGGGAGTGAGATTTTAATTGTCATTATCGGATAGTTTTGAAATAAATAGTATTTGAACAGTAAATGTAATTTGAGCGATCGAAATATATAGAAATCGTTAATAGAAACCACAGGACCTGACTTATAAATAGGAATCATTTTGCTTACCTTCCACCTATCTGGATAAACTGAGGTCCTAAGCATTAAATTAAATAAACATTGTAGAGGTTTTAGTAGGTAATCACGACAGCCTTCGACTATGTATGCTGGAATTCCATCCGGACCAATTGCTTTGTTTGGCTTGAGCTTATTGACCGCAGCCATTATTTCATTGCTAGAAATCAAGTCTTCGCAGAAAAAGTTCATTGGATATGATGGGTGGCAGTCAATCTCATTGTCATTAATGTATACGGACTTAAAAAATGCAGCAAATCCATCAGCGCTGTTTAGATTATTTATTTTGTTATACATAAAGGTTTAGTTACACCTTTTTTTACCAGTCTTTATTAGCGACTGGTAAGAAAGGTGAGGTTGTCGTCATGTCAGTATTTTGTGTGATTTACGTCAAAAAACATTGGAAATAAATATATTGAAAAGTGTGTTTGATTACGAAATAAGAAGCAATTCTTTACATGGTCCTTCATCAATAAGAACAGCACGTTGGAATACAGTCAAAATATGAACAGAAGAAGTAGCAGCCTGTCCGATTTTAGAGGATTTCCCGAACGAGAAAATACGGTGCCTTTTTGTTTCAGAGAAGAATTAAGAAAGCAAAAGCCTTTGATTCAAAAAGAGGATAAGGAAAAGGAGACTCCCTCTAAAGTCGAGGTAACCGTTAACGAAACGACTGAAAACAGTAAATCAAAAATTTCTAAAAACACAAAAGACACGAGTTCGTCTATAAGACAGCAAAAATTGAAGCAATTAGAACTAGTAAGTGAAAAAAAATTGGCGGCTCTAGAAGAAGAACAAGAAGAAAGAGAACGCCAGAGAGAAGAAAGAGAACGCCAGAGAGAAGAAAGAGAACGCCAGAGAGAAGAAAGAGAACGCCAGAGAGAAGAGAGAAAAATGGCTAGACAAAAGAAGTTAATGGAACTAGAACTAAAATATCAAATAGAAGAGATAGAAAACGCATCAATTAGTGACATTAGTGACTCACGCAGTAAATCACCTTTTGAAGAGGAAAGTTGTACTAGCAAGGTAAATCGATTTTTAGATAAAAACGATTTTACATGTAACCCTGAATGTCATAAAGATGAATCCAAACATATGAATGATGAAAATGTAGTGTTTAGGATGCCAAAGCGTGTAGACTACAATACAGTAAATAATCCAATACCAGAAACTAGTCGTCCTAACTCCGATTTAAATAATCTATTGTTGAAGCAAACCTTTGTAAAAGAACTTCCTATATTTTCTGGAGATCCTGAAGAGTGGCCAATTTTTTATATGCAATTAAAACGTTCTTCTGAAATATGTCAGTTCTCTGATGAAGAAAATATTTTTAGGGTTCAAAAGTGTTTAAGAGGCAGAGCACTTGAAACGATTAGGCCCCTATTATTATCTCCTGTTAATCTGGCGACAATAATTGAAACCTTAGAAATAACTTTTGGAAGGCCAGAAGTAATTATAGCTACGCTAGTAGAAAAGGCCAGAAAAGCTCCACCTCCGAAAAGCGGAAAGCCTGATGCAATGCTCACTTTCTCCAATACCGTGTTTAATCTTACAGCAACCATGAAATCTTTACAGAATACAGGACATATGTATAACCCACAACTCTTAGAGGAACTACTACGTAAATTACCATATTTCTTAAGAATGGAATGGGGCGCATATGTATTAAAAAAGAAAAACGATATTAATTTAAAAGATTTCTGTGAATGGCTTCGAGAAAAAACAAGAATTTCTTGTACTATCGACTTCCAAACTAGTAAACGTTTTGAAAGTCATAATAATTATACAGAAAGAAAGAAAGAAACTATTTTTTCCATCAATGAAAGGAGAACACTCAAAAAATGTGTATTTTGTAAAAACGAAAACCACAAACTAGATGAATGTGAAGATTTTAAAAGAAAGAATATAGATACTCGTTGGAATATAGTAAAAGAAAATAAATTATGTTTTTGCTGTCTAAAAAGCAATCATTCAAAGCAAGTATGTCGTTCCAAGAAGATATGTGGAACTGAGCAATGTAAGTTTTTCCACCATAAACTTTTGCATCATCCCAGAAGACTCAGCGAAGATTTGGTAGCCTCTCAATGTTCATCTGAAAACGGAAAAGTAAACTTTATTAAAAATGTAAACACCACTGTTCTTCTGAAAATGCTGCCTGTTGAAATTAGAGGTGAAACAGAGAACCTAACTGTTTTGGCATTTATAGATGAAGGTTCCACAGTATCCTTAATTGATGAAGAAATAGCCAAGACGATGGGTTTATCTGGTAAGAATCAACCTCTGTGTTATCAGTGGACGAATGGAATAATCCACGAAGACAAGGAATCACAAAAAATGAATATTAACATTTCTGGGTTGTACGAAAATGCAAAAACTAATAAACTTGTGAACGTAAGATCAGTGAAAAATATGTTACTGCCTCTTCAAAGTTTAGATATCGAAGTTGTCAAGCAGAAGTATTCCAATATTGGTCAAATAGAATTATTAACACCCTACTTTAATAAACGACCTGTTATCCTCATCGGACAAGATAATTACCACCTGGTAGCTCCCAAAAAGGTAATTGAATTTTCCAATAATGGCCCGTTTATGACCAAAACAGCTTTAGGATGGGTACTACATGGAAAAATATCTGAAATAGGAAGAAATGAATCAAATTTTTTATATCACATCTGTGATGCAGAAAATAATGATGAAAATTTACATCAACTAGTTAAAAATTCTTTTAAAATTGATAGTTTTGGCGTATGTTTAAAGGAAAAATCTGAAAGTACGAGAGATATGATTCGATCTGAAGAAATAATGAGAAACACATGCAGAAAAATAGAAGGTCGATACGAGATTGGTTTACTTTGGAAGAGTGACTTCACTAGATTTCCTGAAAGTAAAAATAATGCCTTGTCCAGATTGTACTGCATGGAAAGGAAAATGGACAAAGATCCAGAATTTGCTAAACAATATTGTTCTAAAATTGAAGAATATACAAAGAAACAGTATGCCAGAAAACTTAATGAAGAAGAAAAGTTATATAGGACGGAGAACGAATGGTTCCTACCTCATTTTGCAGTATTTAATTCAAAGAAAAGAAAACTTCGTTTAGTTTTCGACGCAGCTTCAAAAGTGAATGGAGTCAGTCTAAATACAGAGCTTTTACCAGGTCCAGATCTTCTGACATCTCTAGTGGGTGTTTTGTTACGATTCAGGCAATATCAATTTGCTTTTACTGGTGATATCAAAGAAATGTTCCACCAAGTAATAATAAGAGAAGAAGACCGACAAGCTCAAAAGTTTCTTTGGAGGGGTATGAGGAGATCTGGAGAGCCTGATGTCTATGAAATGCGAGCAATGATATTTGGGGCTACATGTTCACCTAGTCTGGCACAATATGTAAAAAATAAGAACGCTGAACAACACAAAAATCAATCAGAAGACGCCTGTAATGCGATCCTAACCAAACATTATGTGGATGATTACCTTGATAGCAGAAGAAGTGAAGAAGAAGCTATAAAGATAATAGAAGAAGTTGTCCAAATACATAAAAACGGAGGGTTTGAAATTTGTAATTTTATTTCTAATTCTAAACGTATCTTACACCATATTCCCGAAAACTTAAAAATGCAAAAAATTAAAAACTTTAAAGAATACCTACCGCAATTAAATAAAAGGACAAAATGGTTCGAATCTGTCAAAAATGCAGACATTGGTGACATCGTTATAATTGCTGATGGAAATCTCCCACAAAACAACTGGCCGATGGGCAAAGTCGTTGCCACTTTTCCAGGGAAAGATGGCAAAGTTAGGGTCGTCGACATAAAGACTAGAAACGGAGCGGTATACCGAAGACCAGTCAATAAAATTTGTAAATTAGACGTTAACTCTCCGGGAGATGGAAGAAATGTTTAGATTATTTATTTTGTTATACATAAAGGTTTAGTTACACCTTTTTTTACCAGTCTTTATTAGCGACTGGTAAGAAAGGTGAGGTTGTCGTCATGTCAGTATTTTGTGTGATTTACGTCAAAAAACATTGGAAATAAATATATTGAAAAGTGTGTTTGATTACGAAATAAGAAGCAATTTTTTACAAGCGCCTTTTTGAGAACCTATATAATATGCCTCGCCGTCGAAAGCCATCTCCTCCATTATATCAGAAGAATCCCTCAAACTCTTCAAAAAAGACCAGAACACCTTCGGATTAACCCTCAGACTGGTCTCTACGTCATTTAAGTACCTATTATAAGCCAACTTAACTTTATTTTTAATAATGACCCTAAAGGTGGTATACCTGTGTCTCCAATAGGGTGATTTAAGTTTTCTCGATTTTAGAAAGAGATTGTGTTTTTGCCTAAGAAGCTTGATGATCTGTTAATTAAACCACACCGGGTGTTTCCTATCTGACTGAATTGACCGCGGGACGCACTTCTCAAAGATATTGTTAAGTGTTGTATAGAGAAAATCGGTGGCCTTGTTTACATTCGAATAGTTCTCAAAGTACTGCCAACTTTGCTCAGCAAAGAGTCTGGCCATCAGCCGAAAATCAGCTTTCCTAAAATTAAACTTGGTTACAGATACAACCTTACAATGTTCGATCCGTTCTTTAGTTTTGAGGCTAATACCAAGACAAGGGTGGTTCTTATCAATCGGAAGCAGAGCTTCCACTGATTCATCAACTTGGACACCATCGAAATTCGAAAGATGAGATGACGAGATCGAGAAGTACACGATTATGGTTTTTTATTCCATTTGTTTGATATAGATCATTAAAAGACAGAAATGACCTTAGCGTATTAAGAGACTCATTACATGATAGATGGTTTACGTAGCTCGGGATATTGAAATCCCCTAGTATATATAATATATTCATAATTAGTTTTATGACTCAACTTAAGACTCAATTATCTCGAAGAAACGTTCATACAAATCACTCGTACTATTAGGGACAAAATAAACAACTATCACATATAAAAACAGATTCCTTTAAAGTTTCAGCTTAATGCATAATGCCTCCTGATCGTGGTCAAAAATTTTCTCCTCAGCAGCAGAAATACTACTCTTCACTGTAATTAGCACTCCCCCACCCTGAGTTTTGTTAGTCACATCCCTGTCCCTATCCCTTCTAAAGATGACCCTGTTATCAAAGCTGAATTCTGCGTTGCTAACCGAATTATTACAATATCCGGTACAGCTTACTTGACGGAAAATACTTAGGTTTAGCAATTAAGTTTATTTTACTTAATATTGAAGACAAAAGCTTTTGTTGCAATTTTAACTTGTACAGGGTTATCCAACCAAGACTAGACAAGGCGATTTTTTGACTTTTCCTGTACTTTTATAAAAAAACTGAAATAGCCATCTTAAGTCATTTTCTCCCGCGAATTCGAATATCTTCAGCAAAAAACAATTGAACATCAAACAAAAGTACTAGGGGTCACTTTGATATTTTTTTAAATGGGATGCCGTATTTTTAATGAGCTTATCCGATTTCTCATATAAATTTTGATCTAAAATGTTGGATTTTTAATTTTTTTTTTTTTTTTTTTTTTTATTTTTAACATTTTCCGAATATAAAACTGAAGAAAAAAAGCGTTTTTGAATTAAAAATCCAACATTTTAGATCAAAATTTATATGAGAAATCGGATAAGCTCATTAAAAATACGGCATCCCATTTAAAAAAATATCAAAGTGACCCCTAGTACTTTTGTTTGATGTTCAATTGTTTTTTGCTGAAGATATTCTAATTCGCGGGAGAAAATGACTTAAGATGGCTATTTCAGTTTTTTTATAAAAGTACAGGAAAAGTCAAAAAATCGCCTTGTCTAGTCTTGGTTGGATAACCCTGTACATACAATATGTGAATATAGAAAATAGAGATTGAATAGAACCACGTAAGGTGTCGTTTCTTTTAAGCTGAATGCGAAACCCTCAGTTGACCACATGGCGATCCTGCCAGTCCTAAGGGAAGTTTTGACAGTTATTTTACCGTGATGAAGAAAAGTGTACATAATAAAGTGAAAATGGGCAAAACACAGTCAAAAGAAGAGATAATTATCGCTCAAGCAGGAAACAGTGGAGGTGCAACTTCACAAACCTCAAAGATGTCCCAAATGGAGATTGCTACTATAGTACTTGGTACAGTAGCTATATGTGTCATTGTATTCTACTGCTGTTCAAAAACCAAGAAACAATTGGAAAAGAAAATTAGATTAGAAATTAGAAGAAGCCGGGGCTGGCATAGAGGGAACGGGCTAGTTGTGGGCGCAATGCCGGTAGTTCGCTTCGAGGGACAATAAGCTTGCTGCAGTGACACTAGGACAATAGGAGAAATTACAAAAAAGTTAAAAGGTTAGATATTAAATTTTAGAATTTAATTTAAATACGTTAGAATAAGTTATGAGTAGTGTTGTAAAATTTCCCGAAATATATGTTTGGAAATATTTCCGGAAATATTTCCTGAAACATTGGAAATATATGGAAATATTGGAAACAAATTAAAGACTAAAAAAAATAAGAAAAAACTAAATATTTATTTAAAAAATAACAACAAAAAATAGAACGCTTCTTATACATGAACACAAATAAATGGTAAACATCAAAAAAATAGAAATAGGGTCAAATTTGTAAAAAAAAATAATTATTTTTTACAAACAAGTCGAGCAAGAGGCATATCTTCATCGCTGTCGTCATCATCCTCAATATTATCTTCGGCATTAGGGTCTTCTTCATGCCAGTCAACTTCTTCAAAATCTTTAACAGTGTCACTAGTGTCAGTGTCGGAAATAAAAATTGACCTATCGCCCTTTTCAATTTTATTTAGCAAGTTTTCATTGTGGGATACGTAGAGCAGTTTAGCCGCTCTATCATTAGTAAGCCTGTTTCTCTTTTTAGAATGAATGTGACTATAAACGCTAAAACTGCGCTCAGTGGCTGCTGAAGATGCTGGCATCATCAAAATTCGTGACGCTACTTTTGATAAAGAAGATGAAGAACAAAGTCCTTTCCACCAGGAGACTGGGTTATGAAAACTACTTTTCCATATAAAATTATTGCCAAACAATTTACCACTTCTACAACGGTAATTTGCTATTTCATCTATTATTTCTTGCTCTTTTATATTGAGTTTATTTCTTGCTATGTTAAGTATGCATTCTATTGCTGAAAGAATTTGTGTTTCATCAAGTTCAGAACCTTGTGATTTTGGATCTAGTAATTCTGCAGCATAATGTATGGGTTTAATAACAAATTTTTCTCTTTTGTCAACAAACTCCAACAATTCAGTTTTCTCTCTGTCGTTAAGTGGGGACAATGCAAGGTTGTTCTGAACCACCCTTTTAATATCATGAAATGCTTTTACAGCAAAGTGAATAGTGCCATAATCTCCTTCTACAATTTTTAACCATTTGCAAATAGGTTGAAAAATGTTAATTAGGTTGGAAATTTGACCCCAAAATACTTCGTCATCTAATATCCACTGCTTAACATATTTATCAATCATTTGTGTTGCTTCTTGGCTAACTGCAACTCCTTGTAAACTGAGCCTAGTGCTGTACACACTTTTTAAACTGGTCAAAATTGAAGACCAGCGAGTTTTTACAGGCAAGTGAATGGCACCTGCATTTGGCTCTACATTTTTGTTTTCTTTTTGCTTTGTTCGTAAAAGTTCATAAAGAATTTGTTTTTTCTTGATCTCTTTTGCAATATCTGTAACTTTGTCAATTAGAGCCGACATAGTATTAATTTTAAGCAAATCATTACATAACAAATTAAGACCGTGGGAAAGGCAACCATATGGAATGATATCATATTTTTCGTTTAGTATGGTTCCAGCAAGTTGCATATTTTTTGCATTATCTGAAACGTAACCTAAGAATTTGTTTGGTCCGTATTTTTCAATTATCTTCCCCATTTCTTCAGCTATATACTGTGCAGTGTGTCTTTGCAACTTAGTTTCAATAGAAGCTTCCAGTAGAGGTGATGGTGTAGTGATTATACAATTTATGACTCCTTGGTTTCGTATGTTGCTCCACCCGTCGCTTTGTAGACCTAGAATTTCACTTTCATTAATTGTAGTTTCAACCCTCTCCTTTACTTCATTAAACGCTGCATCCAACTTTGTATTCGACAGTTTATATCTACTTGGTAGTACAAAACTTGGACGAATCATCTTAAAGAGCTTAAGCCATTCGGCGTTATCAAGGATGGACAATGGACAGTAACTGGCGTATATTGCACGAGCTAGTTGGTTTTCGATTTTTTCCTGTAAAAAAAAGGTAGTAGTATAGTATCTGTATTCCGCATATCTTTCTATTTAAGTCAGTGAAATTCTAATCCTGCTTTTTAATTCATAAATAGATCCTCAACATCCTCATTCTGTATACAGGGTGTGCTTACAACTCCCACATTTTTTTGTATTCCTATTTTATTAAATATTAAACAACGATATTTTTTAGCAATAATCTACGGTACTTACTTGATTTTTTTTGGAAATTCGGTCAGCAAATGCCAAAACACTTCCAGAAGTAGCAGGTTTCATTAAAGAAGTAGTAGGTTTCATTAAAGAAGTAGCAGGTTTCTTCATTTCATTCACAACATCGGAAGTAGATGGTTTCGTGGGCGGCATTTCGACATCAATGTCAATACTGGAACTGTTAATAGTACTAGTACTACAAGTAGCTGTAAAACTTGAGGTTGACGGTACTGGTGGTAGTATTTCTGATACTGAGCGTTCTGATTCAGAGGCAACAACAGTGGAATTATCACTCAAAATGCTTTCATTTACCAAAACACATTCGTTGTCGCTTGATGAGCCGTTTTCTTCGTCATTTTGCATAAATTTTTTTTTTACTTGCTTGGGACAGCCTTTACAAACTTTACTTAGATGTGCCTTCATCCTGGACGCATTTTTAAAGAACGTTTTACTGCAATACATGCACTGGTAAATATTGTTACCTTTAGAAATGCAATACTTCCAAACAATGTCTTTTGTTTTCCCCATTTTAAAACTCACTAACCATCGACACTATCAAAGAATCAAAAATATACTTTAAAAACTTACAAAATATACTTTACACAACATATACTGTATAAAAATCTACTCTTAAAACGCACTGCGGACTGCGGCACTCATGTGCTTGCTTTAACATATTATCCGATGCGCTCGGGGCTTACCCGCTTTCCAGGTAGAAATCCAATGTTGCCGTTGCCAATAAATCGGAGAATCGTCGAGCTGGAGATATTCATATGTGTTTGTGAAAACTGTATTATTAGTATAGGGTTACAAAATATAAAAGATATAATAAACATTTGTTTTGAATCATTTAGAACAAGTTTTAAATATTTTTTTAAATATTTCCAATATTCTCAATATTTCCAATATTTCCGAGACAAGTTCGGAAATTTCCAATATTTCCATTTCCATGGAAATATTTCCAACGGAAATATTTCCATTTACAACACTAGTTATGAGTGACATAAGGTCAAGAGATTTTCAAGAACTTTATAAAAATTCAAAAAAGATATATAACAATATTAATAAGTAACCTTCAGATAGAAGATTAAACATTTGTTCGTATACGGTGATTAAACGTTGAAAGGGTTAATAAATTTTTAGTAGATAGGCATTTTAAAAGCAAAATTTGCTAAATTAAAACTAAATTCTGAAACTGTCCAAAGAGATGAAAAGGAATCTGAAATAATTGCGACATATTTAAAGGAAGTAGAAAAGATTCTTTTTAATTCTCGAACGACACTTTTAGAGACATTACATACAATAATATATGTATATATTAGCGACTGACAAATTTGACTTAAGAACGGCCGCATCTTGGTTACCTTCTATGGATAGCACCGAAGATACTACTAAACAGCTTATCGACTCGATTGAACTTTACAGTGATTTACTAGATAATAAAGGGAAAAAATTATTAATTAACTATGTTCTTAAAGCAAAGTTGTCACAAAATGCCAAAATACGTTTAGAAAAGACTTATGATACCATAAACGATTTAGTTGCCAATATGAAAATGCATTTATTGACAAAAAATCCGCTGCCGCTTTGGCGACCGAGTTACATTACGTCAGGCAGGATGGAAAGACAATTGACGACTACGCAAAGACTATTGAGAATTTGTTTACTAATTTAACATTAGCCCAGGCAGAGGGAAACGAAAATAGTATTTCCATTTTGCGCGACCTAAATGAAAAGTTAGCCATAAATTCGTTGGTAAATGGTTTAAAAAATAGCGAGCTTCGCACAATCATCAAAGCAAGAAATTATTTCGCGCTAAAGGATGCAATAGTAGGGGCAAAAGAAGACGAAAAAATAAAGTTTTCAAACCCCGTACAAAACACTTTTCATATGCGAACATATAATTATTCTAATAAATAATATTAACGGGTATCGAAACTCGAAACACCCAAGGAAGATATTTCAATCGTACCAATAACCGGGGTACAAATTTTAATTTTCATGACAATAACAGACCAAACGGCAGACAAAATACAAACAATCGTCAGCAAAATTTTTCTAACAATAATAATTCCTTCGCAGGTCAAGGACGCGCTACTCGAAATCGGTCAAATTTTCGCGGACGTTGGCAAAACCGTAATAGGGGTCACCATCAAACAGCTTATTCTACGGACTCGGTAAACAAAACGGAAGATTCCTATAACACAAATGTAAATATCATGTTAACTAACGAAGGACAAAATCAAACATTTTTTCGTTCCTAAATAAAATTATAATTATAATGTAAAGAGTGACTGTGTAGTTTTAAGTTTAAATTGCATGAATTTTGTGCAAGTAAAATATCAAAATAAAAATTTATTATTTTTGTTAGATACCGGAGCAAGTATTAGTGTAATATTTTTGGAAAGTTTAAATATAAATGAACACATTGATTCATTAAAAAATTACCAACATCTTGGGAATAGGAGGTTTTACTTTCTCTTTAGGATCTGCAAACATTTTACTTTCCTAGGAAAACAATGATATTCAGCATGAATTCTTAGTAACAAATAATTTTAATTCATATAAATGGCATTTTAGGTTCAGATTTTGTTACCAAATATGGAGCAAATATAAATTACGAATCATGTTTATTTTCATTTTGGGTTTTAAATAAAAAGGTACACATGCCTATGCTGTCTAAATTTGAATCATATATATCTTTACCACCTAGAAGTGAAAAAAATAAAATAATCACTTACTGCGAAGTTAATCGAACAGGTGATTTTGTAGTTATGCCGGAAGAATTAAGTGAAGGAGTGCTTGTTGCAGGAACAGTAGTTCCAGCATACAATAATAGAATTGCGGTACGAATGGTTAATGTGAATGAGCGAGAAATAAAACTTAAAAATTTTAAACCAAAGTTAGAATGTGTATCTCATTTTGAACTATATAATTCTGACAGAACTAATAATTTGTCTATAGAACGAGTTGACAAAGTATTAGAATCGGTAAACAGTAGTAAACACGTCTTCTCTTGACGTGGAGGAAATGCTTTCTATAGAAAAGATATGTGCAAAATATGCAGATGTCTTTCACTTAGAAGGTGATCCTTTGACTGTCACAAATCTTTATAAGCAAAAACTCCAATTAAAGGAAGACGCGGTTCCTGTATGTCAAACCATATCGATTGCCATATGATCAAAAAACGGAAATAAAAAATCACGTTAACAAGATGCTTAAAGAAGGCATTATTGAAGAAGCAAAACGCGAATGGTCGTCACCTCTCCTTGTCGTACCTAAAAACCCGATAGTACTGGTGCTAGGAAAACTAGATTGGTACTAGACTACAGGCTCGTTAACAAAAGGGCTCTAAAGGACGAAAAGTTTCCTTTACCTTGTATATCTGAAATATTAGATTCTTTATCTGGAGCTTTTTATTTTTCTCACCTTGATTTGTCACAAGGGTATTATCAGCAGACCCTTTACTGCTTTCACTATCAACGAAGGTCAATTTCAAATGAAACGATTACTACCCATGGGACTCAAAGTAAGTCCAAGTGCTTTTTCTAGGCTTATGACTATAGCCATGTCAGGGTTAAACTACGAAAGTTGTTTTATTTATTTGGACGATCTTATAATATTTGGTAATTCATTACAACATCATAATTGAAATCTTGTTAAAGTATTACAACGACTCAGAAAAGTAAATTTAAAATTAAGTCCCAATAAATGTGAGTTTCTTAAAAAAGAAATTTTATTTTTAGGCCATATTATTTTTTCTTATGGAATATCGCCTGATCCAGAAAAATCAAAAGCAATTTTTTAACCCTTCAGTGCACGGGTCGGGTCTGACAGGCCCATAGCTTTTTTCCATGTGACATACCGCGCGAACGCGACTTCGGCCGGCTTCACCCGACTAGGTACCTCTTCTCCGTGCCGGACGATATAATTCATTGTGTACATCAGTAATGTGCAATATTTCGTTTAGGTGCTATCGCTTGTTTTGTCCTGATAGACCCAACCAATTCTTTCTGGTAAGTTTTTTTTATGAAAAATGTGAACGTAAAAAAGTGAAAATAGTATCATTTTAGATTTAAAAATGGCAGATCCGTACACACAAGATATTAATTGGATGCAGAAGTTGTATGATGTAATTTTCTACAATTTATTGAACGTGTCCGCGATTAACGCTTTTATAATAAAAAGGAGTAATGATCCTTCATCACCATCAGGAAAACAGAGAAGGCTATTCCTAAAACAGCTTGGAATTCAATTGGGAATGGAACACATGAAAGAAAGAGTTACATCTCCATATTTAACTAGAGAAATACGAAACCGCGCTGCAAAACTTAGCGGTGTCCAGGAACCTGCACCAGTAGCTATCGAGGGTAATAAAAGAGGTCGTTGTAATTTTTGTAAAGATCGAAAAACCCGTTTTCTCGCCCGTTTTCAATGCAAAATTTGTAAAAAATATATTTGTTTAGAGCATTGTAGATATGTATGTCATGTGTGTGCTGACGAAATTTAAATCGTGAAATTTCTACAGGGTATTTAACATTTATCGACCAAAAAAAGTTATTTTATCTTTTGTGTTCAGAAATTAAAACTTTGTTTTTTTTTATTAAAAATAGATATTAAAATGTTCATTTAGTTATATAGTAATAATATTTTGTTTAATATATTATTTTAATTTAAAGTATATATAATTTTCTTTTCGGTCTGTAAGACCCGACCCGTTCCTTTATGGATTAAAATTTCACCCGTGTCCTGAAGGGTTAATATCCTATCCCGCAGTGGTTATGCTATCGGATCGGTTTTGTGTAACGGAAATGATAAGCCTATTGCTTTTGCTTCTCGCGTTTTAAATAAAGCCGAACAAAATGATTGTACAATAGAAAAAGAGTTATTAGCAATCGTATGGAGTGTTAAACATTTCAGACCATACTTATACGGAAGAAAATTTCATATTTTTTCAGATCATAGACCACTTGTATATTTATTTAGTATGATCAACCCATCAAGCAGATTAACAAAATTTCGTCCAACTTTAGAGGAGTATGATTTTAAAATACATTATATTAGAGGTTCTCAAAATGTAGCCGCAGATGCATTATCGCGTATAAAAATTGAATCTAAAAACCTTAAGGAAATGAGTGCGAAAGTGAATAATAGTATAAAAGTAATGACGCGTGCACAGACAAAACATGAGAGTATGTCTAAACAGTCCGATTTAATAACAACTACTAAGGAAAGCCTTGATCACCCTGGACTTGTAGAATTATTAAAACGATCTGTCGAATGTGTGGAACTACAACCTATTAATAAAACTACGTTTAACGAATATACAAATCAAATAAACCATAGTTATATACAATATAAAAATTTTATATATTATGATGAGAATTCTCAAATAATTTATTTTTACCAAAATCACCGATCAACGCATGACTTAGGTACATCATTGAACGTTGAGGGATCTTGGAAATATATGTAAAAAATATAATATTCCGGAATTATGTGTTATAAAAGATACACATAATATTAAATATATAAAAGGCATATCGCGATGCAAAGACGAATTACTTAGAAACGATATTAAAATAAACATTGTCAGCCGCGCGTTACAAATAGAGAAATGAAACAATTAATACTAAATTATTTTCATAATTTACCTACAGGTGGACGTGCAGTTACAAACAGAATGTATAATAATATTAAAAGATATTATTTTTGGACTGGATTTAAGATAGATGTAGATGATTTTGTCAGACGTTGTGATGATTGCCAAAGGCATAAATATTGTAAGCTGAATAAGCAAGATATGACAATTACATCAACAGCGACTTCAGCATTCCAAAAAATTTTTCTTGATATAGTAGACCCTATCAAAACTGATATTATAAATAACTCCTATATTTTAACTATTCAATGTGAACTCACCAAATTTATAGTGTTAGAAATTCATAATAATAAAATAAATTCTGGACACATATACGTCAAATAACATTTACTTTTATTTTAATTAAGTAAACAAAAACAACGAATACAACGAAAGCGGCAAGTTAATCCGAGCGCGGAGAATATTAGTCTGACGACGCATTTTTTTATTTCATGTGGCCCGATAACAAATTCCTTTTGCCTGATTCATCCACAGGCCCTGTAAAATGCACCAAATCTCTTATCGTCACGTATACGTCGTCAGCTGAAAATCCCATAGACATACTAACTATTAGACCGAACAATAACAAATAAAAGTGTTGTCATCAATGTATTCCAGTCTAAAGTAAATCAACATGCAAGCTGCTCCCCTCCACTTGGTTTGCCAGACTTACGCCACAGAAAACGTAGTTTTCTGGGCTTACGATGTTAAAAGTATTAACTTCTATGATTAACTAGAATAACATGATGTGGGAAATTTATAACATTGCTTAAAACCTTGTAAAAAATCTGTAGTATGGCAAGTAATAAAGGATCCGCCCAGATTCCATCATTTTCGTGGCTACCGCATCGACTCGGCAATACTCGGCATAGCGGATGTTCCATTCCTTTGTGACAGCGTTTTTCTGTGGGTTTTCCTGGAGTTTTGTCACATGCATATGTAAAGGCAGCGTAATCCCCCCTCCCGGCCCCACCTAGCTCCTCACAGCGTCTCGCCACCAAACGATTTTGGCACCACAATTTTATAGCATTTATGAATGGCGCGGCGTGTCGGATCTATAGTTACGATGTCTATGGAGACCGGCAGCGGCTTTCAAAATAAATATCGGAAAATAAGCAGTAAATAATTTTAACTGTTCGCCAGCTGATTTCTAACAATAGAATGTTATCCCTTGCCTAACAAGGAAGCTTACAGCGTTGCCAAATCTTTTGTAGAAAATTTTATATTGCGTTACGGTATCAAGGCAAGGAATTTGTAGCTAATTTATTTCAGGAATCGTGTAGATTATTACAAATAAAAACTCTAAACTCAACTGCTTACCATCATGAAACTCTTGGTGCTTTAGAAAATTCGCATAAACATCTAGGAGCATATTTGAGAATTCAGTTATCAAAGCATACAGATAATTGGAGTACATGGGTACCATACTGGTGCTTTGCATACAACAATACAATGCACACTGAAACCAAATACACTCCTTATGAACTTGTCTTTGGAAAATTAACTCAAATTCCATCAAATATCACTAGCACCATAGATCCTTTGTACAATTTCGATAACTATCCAAACGAACTGAAATATAGACTGCAAGTTGCCTGCAATGACGCAAGAAATAATTTGATAAATTCTAAACAAAAGCGAAAAGAAAGATTTGACGAGGATTGTAACAAAACCGAATTTAATGTAGCCGATAAGGTTTTGGAGATTAACGAAAACATGAACACAAAGTTCGATGCCTTGTATATAGGTCCATATGTAGTTATAGAAGATAAACATCCAAATATATTATTAAATATAAATAGTAAGGCAACACTAGTACATAAGAATAGAGTTAAGGTTTACTACGAATAGAAAAAAAATCTCAAACTTTAATTTTTTTTTCTCTTTCGCCAAGAGAGGTGTACTGGAATAATAAGTTTAAAAGTTCAGTGATCCAAATCCAATCAAACATTGTGTTTTAATTTCAGTATTGTTTAATTACTACAATATTCGGTACAGCTTACTTGACGGAAAATACTTAGGTTTAGCAATTAAGTTTATTTTACTTAATATTGATGACAAAAGCTTTTGTTGCCATTTTAGCTTGTACATACAATATGTGAATAAAGAAAATAGAGATTGAATAGAACCACGTAAGATGTCGTTTCTTTTAAGCTGAATGCGAAACCCTCAGTTGACCACACTATGGCCAAATTATTATTTTAGATAATACGTCTAAACAAAGCTTAATAAAAATACATAGTTGGCATTTACTAATTATTGCGGTCATATTTAGTTACTTAGTATTGAAAAATTACTTTCAGCTGGCAGGAAAGAGTTGCAATGGATTATCCTTAGATATGAAATTGTTTATTATCTAGATAATCAATTAGTATTTTCTATCAGAGGTCTATATTGTAAGACACCCAATAATTAGGTCATCATAGCACTCCATTGAAATTTTGTAATGGAAATTGTAAGCAAACCTTGCACTCACCCTCAAAATAAAATGTTACATACTTCTACGACGTTGTTCGCCGAAAATAAATAATTTAATTAATCGAAAGTTATTACAACGCGTCAAATATTACGAAATTGGTCCTTAGAAGATATTATGGAACATTTTACTATAAAATTTCCAATAGAAATCGTGCAATTATTGCTGAATGCTGTAAATTATGGTATTAAGCACGTTTAAATTAATATTCCAGAAAACCAGATGATTTTAGACATACCAAGTGTAAGTATATCATAAGAAAGCTAATTATAAGGTGCTTCTTCTAAAATAATAATATACAGGGTAATTCATTTAAAAATATTGGAAAATGTATGACTTGCGTCTGCTTCAACACCTTGTATAAAAGTGAAAGATTTGAAACCAGAACTATTATAATTATAAACCACAACATCCACAGCAATCTTTTATATATAGACATGTCTTTTTTTAATTTGTTTTTAGGTCTACCCGAAATGTTATGGAATATAGGACATTTTTATAAAAAAAAAGTTCAAGAAAGCTCATTTTTCCCCAAAACCTACTAACGTCTGACCCTTATATCAAAGTGATCAGGATAATGGAGACTATAATTTAAAATCATAAAATATAGGGTGTCCAATTTAAAAAGTCGTAATTCTACATCATAAACATTGAAGCGTACTCTTAGCGTTAATTTTATTTCAAAACTAAAAAAAAAATCGATTTGGCTCCCTCAAAAAACCCAAATACAAGATTTCTTTAAATCGACACATTTTTTTGTAAAAATTATGTCTAAATAGGCGTGATACAAAAAAGTTATATAATAAGAAAGTTGACTGTTTCAACTACGTTTTCTGCTAAAAAATAAAATTTTGGTATTGTATTTGGGGGGTTTTGGAATGCATAATTTTAATGAAAAAAATTGAAAAAATATCACACACACATCTAACGTGGAATAAATTCTGTATTATCACTTTGGTAGATTTTTCTAAAAATATCTAATCTAAACTAAAATGAACTAAAATACGCGTATACAGGGTAAGCCAAAAATACTTATCATGGCCGACTTTTTTGTTTTTTTAATGGAAACCCCTTATTCTTTTGTCATATTTTTAAAGAACGCCTAAAGTTGTATATTGGTGCAGAGTTTTAACTTTTCCATCTTTAACCTCTATTTATACAGAGCAAGTAAAACTATCATTAATCAAATGTATTAAACTTAGTTTAAAATTGAAAATGTCATTTATTCACTTGCTGGCAGCAACCTAGTCGTAAATAAATTCCATTTCTCACATTCTCAATAACCTCTGGTGTAATAAGTTCACACTAATAACTTATTTGTTTTTTTAATACCCCAGTACTTTCGGGTTCTGTCTTAAAAACTTTACTTTTTAAGTAACCCCACGGGAAAAAATCAAGTGGGTTAATATCCGGAGACCTCGGTGATCATTCTATTGGACCCCTCCTGCCAATCCATCTATTTGGAAATATTTGGTTTAGATAATCACAAACAGGCCTCGCGCACAACGAGGAGGCTGCTGAAACCAGATATCCGCATTTGTGGATCCAAAGCATTGGGAAACAAAACTGCTAAATTTAGAACCAGTTCTTGCTGTAGAATGACAACTATCACACCCCAGTTAAGTTATTGTCGAAAACTATGGGCCCAATGGCTCTATTCCCAATAATTCCAGCCCATCCAGTGGGGATTCATATTTGCCCAATAACGGCGATTTTATTAATCAACATGGTCATTTAACGTAAACGTAGCTTGCATCAGGAAATAATATGTTTTCTGAGTCTACGACAAAAAAATACGGAGTTCCATTAAAAAAACAATAAGTTGGCCATGATAATTTTTTTTTGGCTGTATACGCGTATTTTAGTTGATAAAATGCGCCATAAAAAATTAATAGTTCACGTATCCGAGTGATTTTTAGAAAAATCTACCAAAAGTGACAATACAGAATTTATTCCATGCTGGATCTTCCCACTGTATACAAGAAAAATTGAATCAGTATTGAATCGCCAGTTAATTAAAGACACACATTATAATTTAATTTCTATTTATTACCTGATTACTCATCAGTTCTATAGCTCTGTCGGTGTTCGGAATAAGTAAAATGTTCTCTGTACCCATCTGGTCGATTATACAATTCGAAACTATTGGATCGTCAATTATTACCGCATCGTAAACTGACATACAATCTTTTGGAGCTTGTACTAAATTCTGCCTTACATCATGTTTCTGTAAATGTAAAATATAATATTACAGCTTAAACAGCCGCTCGAAATACCATATAATGTCTTGCATTGGATGACACTCGGTAGTTATTACGTAACATCGGTAATAATAGCCAATAATTCAAAGGCGAGCCGCAGTGTTGCGTACACGATTTTTTATCCCGCCGTCAGCGTCGTTTACCAACTTTATACGACTCTAGAAACTGTTTTTTTTTTATACCTAATAATGCAAAACCGCATTAGTGTCAAAAATACCAGATCGACAATGATAGATTCAATTCCTGACGAAAATAACTTGAAACACTTGTCAATTTCGGTATTGCGTAAAAAGTGTACAGTAAGTAGCTATCTTCGGAATGGATGTAGAAACAACAACGTATTGCGTGTTGAGTAATTTTTAAACTGTGATAAAAATAGTCGGCACGGTGGATGTTTGCCGGTGCGTCATTACTTACACGTGACTAAAACCATAAAATCAAAATTACGAGATTCAAAAAGTCAAAACAAAGTCTAAATTCATACAAATTTTCGTCGCTAGCGTCTAAGATGAATGAATAGTAACAAATATCCATAAATACTTACCGCCAACACGTAAGAACGATAAAAATAGCTCTAAAAAGAACAGTTTCTAGGATTAAATTGAATACTTATGTTTTTATTCACTTTTAACGCTTTAATAAATAAAGGTGGGGTGTTGTAAATCACGTTGTAGTTTATCGTTTGACCGTTTATCCATGGCGCACCGGCAAAGAACGACCGTACAGACTGTAATGGATAGAAATAAAATGTATTTTATTTTATTATTTTCTTCAATGGTTGGTTCTTTATTTTTTCAATTATTGCTTATTAGCAAAAGCGAAGCTGTAAAAATACTTACAAATAGGCATTTACTTAATATATTCTTATAGAAAAAGCAATAATTATTTACTGGAGAGGGAACATATCTTTTAACTTTTGCTGAATCCCATCCTATTATTTCCTAGAAAGGTTAAGAAGACATGTTGGGTTTCGTAATATGACTTGATGTTTTCCTTTTGCTTGGGTGTTCATGTAATTGTTCATTTTATTTTATGTATTTGAAAACAACTGCTATAAAGGCCATTATTCTTTATTCTATATACCAATTTAAACTAACCTACCTCGTTAAGAAATTTAGACGTGATAATAGTTGGCTGTTGATCACCTGCCAAACATTCTGCAAAAATTTGTTGCAACAGTTTACCATCTTTCTGGTTATCAACCGTAAAAGCGCTCAGCATGCCCCTCCCCAAAAATCCTTCTGCAGCCACAGCCCATTTCTTGTCTTTTAGTTTCATATAAGCTCCTAAAAAATATTGTGGTTGAGGCGAAGTTCATTTTTATCGTTAAACTTGCCAACAAATTGCCTTTTTTGTAACGTCACTATTTGGGATTTGATCAAATCGAGAATATTAGCATGGTATATCTGTTTTGTCGATTATTCAAAATATAAACGCTGAAATAATAGTGTAATTCTAAACAAAATACATTTCTTTTCATTTTTATTACACTAGGTATTATTTACGAGCTTTTGAAAATTACATTCTTGGAAACCAATTTAAAGAAAGTTTATGAAAAAAAGATACGTTTTAGTAAAGGGTAAGACAAATTTGTGTATTTTTTTGTCATTATTGTTGCTGCTTTCGTTGATAAATAACCATCTGTAAAGTACGTTTAGTTTTAAACAAATAATTAGGTACCGTGGTGTTTCTATTTAATTTAACAATTTAATTGTTTATGTGTAAACCAAAAAGAGTGTAAACCACAATTATACCGAAATCAAATACAATAATTATACCTAAAGGACCCTTCGGTTCATGCTGAAACCTGTTTTTGTACTGCGTAATCTTCTCCTTTACTTTAGGAATGTTCCTACCATAAACCATCAATGTGTTTCCCGATTCTCTCTGCAGAGCTTGTAAACTACTTTTTTCATTGACTAAAAAAGAATTGTAAGAATCAATGATCCCCCATATAAAAATCAAAAGTTTATCATACATTTTAATATAAGTTAGCGGACGTTAATTAATGGTACCCAACAAAACCACAGATTTCTTATGTAGAAATACTAGTATTTAACCAAACTTGCCTTAGTACTATACAGGGTGTCAAAATTTTTAATTCTTTAAAATACAAAAACAAACATTCTTACTAATTTGGTATTTGGAGGGTTTTTGGGACGAAAAATGTCGATTTAATTCATCTAAGAACAATTTTAAAGCAAAATTGAGTGGCAGAGAAGTGGTGACTCATTAGTCTGTCGCATTATGTTTTTGTGGAAAGCAATCTTAAGCCACGAAAAAATCTGTCTTGTGATCTTGAAGCATTCAGCGCTGTTGTTGGTGGTGCGAGCAAGGAATGCTCTGATGAGAGGCTTTGATGCAGTTTTTGATTCACTTGTTCTTATTGGTGTAACCAAGAGGCTACAGTCAAAATCGTTATAAGTATCCTGCGAGTCGAGTGCCAAATTAACAGATCTTCCTATTATTACCTGATTACTCATCAGTTCTATAGCTCTGTCGGTGTTCGGAATAAGTAAAATCTTCTCTGTACCCATCTGGTTGATTATACAATTCGAAACTATTGGATCGTCAATTATTAGCTTCGTTCGTACAGAGGTCAGAAACCGTCGGCAAACTGTTAGCGCATGCGCGTTTGTTTAAAAGCGTTCGCACATGGCAGATCGCAAACCGCTGATAGAAAATCCCATGTTCGCACAGGCCCGATTGTTGGTTATGGATGGGTTTTCAACCGTCAGAATAATTCGCTGACTGCGAGCGGATTTTTAGTTGAGGACTTGCGCAGTTTGGCGTATTTGGTAAATCAAAAATCAAAATTAACCTCAAAAGATGTTTCAAGGCAATGAATTTAGTTAGTCTAGTGATGATGAGTTATATTATGCACACGTTCATCGAAGACCAAAAAAAGACAACTTTTGGAGGAAACTGTTCAACAATATAATGACACTAAATTTCTGGAACAGTTTAGGGTAAGCAAGAGGGTGGCCAATAACATAGCTGAGAGATATGAACATGAACACACTTGCATTTTGCAAATTTTGTTGTTCCTAATGCACTCTTTTTATTGTTTTTATTTAAAATATTTATAGGTTAATTTTCTGTCATCAGCCAGTTAATCTGTAATCTGTCAGTTGCTCTTGGTACGTTCGCAGAGCGCAAAATTTCCAACCAGTTCACAATCGATCACAAACTGCGCATGCGCATAGAAAAGTTGGCAATCTGTTAGCAATTTGCTTGTACGAACGAAGCTATTACCGCATCTTAAACTGACATACAATATTTTGGAGCTTGTACTAAATTCGGCCTTACATCATGTTTCTGTAAATGTAAAATATCATATTACAGCTTAAACAGCCGCTCGAAATACCATATAATGTCTTGCATTGGATGACACTCAGTAGTTATTACGTAACATCGGTAATAATAGCCAATAATTCAAAGGCGAGCCGCAGTGTTGCGTACACGATTTTTTCTCCCGCCGTCAGCGTCGTTTACCAACTTTAAACTGTTTTTTTTTATACCTAATAATTCCTAACATCTCCACTTAGAGCATCAAGACGGGCCTGATGGTCCTTACGCAGCAAATCGGACGAAGATCCACTGGGTTTCTTCAGAGGGTTGACAAGAACAAGTTAAGAAACAGTTGTCTCTTATTAGTATACAGATCACTAGAATCAAGATTATTTTTGATATCTAAAATAAATGTATTGTTGGTTAATAATCTGTTTGTGAGATTCAGGGAGTAAAGCGATCGATTTATCTGGTCAGTAGGAGATGACGGAAGTGACGGAACTGTGCCCAAAAACACATTGGTCTAAATACGAGTCAATATCGATTCGAATAAATCAAGTTTTACAAAATAAATAGCGACTCGACTCACTTGCGAAATATCGCGGTATCCGCGTTTTCTTTGGCGGCTTATTTTTCAAAGAAATGCGGACAAAAACAAAACGTGCCAGCGTAGCTTTATCCACAGAGTTTTAAGTAAATAATAAAATAGAATTTAATTTAGTTCTGAGCTTTAGTTTCTTAGCTTTTTTCGCTTGCATTTTAGCAATTTCCAAAAATGTTTGGCACACTTTATAAATATCTTGGTAAAACCTTGCTGTTTATTACCGCTGCCTGTAATTCTGCACGCGGTATGCTAATAGGCTTTAATGGACATACTCTAGCTTTTGGCGATAACAATATTACTTCAATTTTATCTTCGTATAGGTACTATTCTCAAGTAAGCAAAGGAAGAAAATGCTTCTTCACTGGTATCTCCGAAAACATGAATTTCCAAAGATTTTGCGGATGGAAGGTTCTCCGAATAACATCTTGGTATCTTTACTTCTTCTATTTTCTTCACATCTTCTAACCAAACCAGCGAGTCTTCATAAATGCTTTGCGGAATTATATCGTCTCAATTTTTAAAAGTTCGACAGACCCACTGCAAAATTATTCGCCCTAAAATAGTCAAATTAGTGAGTAATCGAAAAAGATCAAGCAAAAACATTAAAAAGCTTAAAACTTGTCTCTTGGTGGAAAATCTATTGTTTGGATAATCTGTGGCTCTATCTTGTGAAGAGTCAGTTTATATTAAAATTCATCGTTTTCTGTATTCCATCATAAACCAAGAATTCTATTTATATGTTTATATTTCTGTTATATATTTATATATTGGTCTGGTTTTCGTTTCTGCAAATTTTCGTATAATTTCTGGTGAGTTTAAAGACTAACTAACTACCTCAAAACCCCCCTCTTCATGTAATTTTACAATTTCATTCCCCTTCTTTACATCTTCTTCACTGCTACAACAATCCAAATAATCATCCACATAACATTTTTTCTCAGCATTTATTGCCAGATGGTTGTAATTTTCTGACTTCTCTACTTTTAATTGAATCATAGATATCTCCGGGGTAAAGATTACTCATATTAAACAGGAAAGAAAAATCCACAATTCTTCACAAATATTTAATATCTCGCTCTACGCGTTTCGGTTTCTTAAACCATTTTGAAGAGCTGTCTAAAAAGTTCATTCATATAATAATCTCAATTTCAATTCAAAATTATTTGGTGTTACTTACATAATATAAACACAAACTTTACATTAAGGACACAAATAAGCTCACAATGGCGAGCACAGGTTAACTAACTATATAAAATTGATCAACAGGATAAACCCAAAAAAACATTTAAAAAATAAAACAAAATATACCGAACCAGAGTGACATCTAGATTGCACAAAGAGAGGTTCTATTATTTAAATAAACATTCACTACTTAAACTCATTCACAATTCTCTTTTATTAAATTATTGATTAGTGATATCTTGTATCCGTTGTTATAAGCTCTGCTAAAAGTTACAAACGATATATTTGAGGCAACGGAAAGGGGCGAGCTCACATTGTTGATCCTATTATATTTATACCAAAGCATTTGACAAGCTCAATCACACCCTCTTTGCAGCAATTCTTAAATATCTCGGTTTCCAGAACAATGCATGTAACCTTGTTAGAAGCTACTTAGAAAGCAGGAGACAAATGGTTGTTCTAAACGGAAATACATCGGGGTCGAGGGACTTGAGGTTTGGTGTTCCGCAGGGATCGATACTAGGACCACTGTTTTTTACTTTGTATACAGCACAACTTATAACGCGAATCAAGCACTGTAGAACCCACTTTTACGCGGATGATACACATATCTACATTTCCTTTAAACCTAGTGAAATTGTTAATGCCAATAACAAGATCAATGGGGATCTGGGTGTCATTTTACAGGTATCTCAAGCACACTGTTTAAGTATGAACCCCAGTAAATCGCAGGGACTTCTCTTTGGTAGGAAGAAAGATCAATTGTTATGTCAAAAACATGTTAAAATAATTGTAAATAACGATACGCTTAAGTTGGTAAATTATGCAAGGAATCTGGGCCTAGTACTCGATAATAGTCTTAGATTTTCTGAACATGTCGGTATGTGCATAAAAAGGGCTTTTATAAATCTGAAATTAATATTCAATTACAGAAGAATTCTATCTGATAAACTTAAAAAATATGTGACTCCATAGTTTTTTTGCACTTTAATTACGCGGACGTAGTATATGGTCCTTGTCTGCTAAGTGTTGATGCTCGGCGTATCCAATTAATTCAGAATTCTTGCGTGCGTCTGATAGGGGGTATTAGGAAGCGTGAAAGGGGACTGTCTGCGAAACTAAAAGAAATAAAATGGTTACGAATAAACTAAAGAAGAGTCCTACACTGTAGTTTTATACAACAGTATAATCTCTAGAAGGTGTCCGGATTACTTATACGAGAACATTAAATTTCGCAGTGACATGCACAATTTGGAACTTCGCCATAAACATACTATAACTACTCCGGCACACACGTCTAGTAATTTTGAGAAATCATTTAGTCATAATGTGGCAAAATTATATAATAAAATAGCCCTCCACATAAGGCAACTTACGGGCATAAGATTTAAAATAGGAGTTAAAGAAGTCATAAAACGTATTATCTAGTTTATACTTGTTATTGTGATTGATTTATATTATACCCTAATAGGGTTCAACCTACAGTACAGAATGTTTTTACTTTTTTTTTACTAAATAATGGATGAATAAAAAATGTATATATTTTCCTTAGGTTAAGTGAGGAAGCTTGCTTCAACTTCGCCTTTTGTAATTAATGTTTAAAAATTACAATAAATACTTTATTTATTTATTTATTTATAAGCAATTTGAAAGATGATGTTCCAAATTCCAAAGGTAAGAGTGGGATAGCGAACAAAAATAAAAAAAAAATTAATGGCATGCTTAAGAAGGTGTTGATTGACCCCTTGGATAAGACCATAACATCTTTTCAACCTCCTAGGTATATAAGGCTAACTTTTTTGGGCGCTGTTACTCTGAGAGTGGGTAATGTATTGAAGTCCTTAAACAACAATTTTAAAATAGCTTACAAATCGGTAAACAATTTACGTAGCTTATTCTCGAGAGTAAAGGATTCAATTAACCTGCTTGACAAGAGTGGGGTGTATTTGTTGTCCTGTAACTCTTGCCCAGCTAAATATGCTGGTCAGACAGGACGTAGTATTAATATTAGAATAAAAGAACATTTAAACTCTCACAAATCGCCTAATGACAGGAGATCAGCTTTTGGCCTACATTTAAGAGAGAATTTACATAGTTTTAATACTAAAGACAACTTTAAACTGCTACATAATGCGAATAAAGGCCATAAGCTGAATTTTTTAGAAAACATAGAAATATTTATTTATTTATTATCAATTTACGGACATGGTCCATTTTACAAAATATTATAACTAACAATAATAGATGAATTATTTACGATATTAAACATATTGGTATAATCAATTGCAAATAATATATATGTATCGGTATAATTAATTACAAATAAGAAAACACAATAAAATAAAAGGGATGGATGGGACTAAACACAGGTTAATAATTGTCATTGCCTGAGATCTCTTAAAAACTCATTTTTATTAACAAAGAAATCAAGCGTACCATGGCGATGATTGGCGAGTCTTGAAGACCGACCAATAAAATTATTGTAACAATAATTAGTTCTACTAAATGGCTGATGGAACATATTATTAGTAGAGCGTGTGTTTCTGGAAGGAACGACCCAAGAGAGTAGGGCAAATATAGTGCCCGTTAATAATATCGTACAACATCTTTAGGTCGTGCTGCTCTCTGCGCTGGAAAAGTGTTGACAGGCTCAGCAATTCCTCCAGATCGTTGTGCAGCTGCTGTCTATGTACAAAGTCAAACTGAATATTCAATTTAAATGCAATGTATCTTAATAACAGGTGTTGTACCTGCTCAATTGAATTAATATGAACCTGATAGTGAGGGGACCACACACTGGAGCCATACTCTAAGTGCGGTCGCACCAGGGTCGTATATAATAATTTGATGGAATTGACACTAGTGAAATCCTGTGACCATCTTTTAATAAACCCTAGGGATTTTAAGGATTTAGAAATAGCATGTGTTACGTGAGGAACAAAACTTAAAGACTGGTCAAGAAGAATGCCCAGGTCCTTTATCATATTAACCTTGACTAATACCGAGTCCTTAATTGTATAATTGGAAATGGTTGGATTTCTTAATCTAGAAAATGACATAAAGTAACATTTTGCTGCATTTAACTCCATCCCATTTAACTCACACCAATGTGAGACAGCGTTGATATCCTGCTGTAAGTTGATACAACTCTGTGGGGAATCAATTTGGGCATATATTTTTAGATCATCCACAAAAAGAAGATAATTGGAGTGTTTAAGACAAGCGGAAATGTCGTTAATAAAAATATTAAAAAGCAGAGGACCCAGGTGGGAACCCTGGGGTACTCCGGATGTGACATTGACTTCATTTGAAATAAAATTACTAATACGAACAGCCTGTACCCGATCGGTTAAATAACTCTGCAGCCAGAGCAGCAGTGACCCGCCAATACCATTTTCAGCCAGTTTATTTAGTAGAACACTGTGATTCACCCTGTCGAATGCATTGGAAAAGTCCGTATACACGGCGTGAACTTCAGATCCCTTCTCCAGGGCACTCGACACGAAATCAACATAAGTTAACAAATTAAGTTCCGTTGATTTGCGAGATTGAAAACCAAACTGTGAATCAATAATTAGATTACCAAGGCTATGATTGAGCTTTTCATATACAATTTTCTCAAAGAGCTTTGGTATGGTACTAATAATACTGATCGGTCTATAGTTCCTAATGTCGGCCCTACTACCAGATTTAAAAATGGGTGTAACAAAGCTTGATTTCCAAAAGTCTGGAAAACAGCCGGTATCAAGAGACAGTTGGAAGATTTTATGCAAAGGCCTTGCTAGTACAAATCTACAGCTTCTCAACAGACTGGGGGGAAGGCCGTCAGGTCCTGGTCCCTTATTAGGATCAAGACATGATAACTTTGAGTAAACATCGGAGATAGAGATTTGACAATTAGTAATATTTAAATTGTTAAATGACGGATTAGAGATGAAATTACATTTACGATCACTATAGACCGATGAAAAATATTTAGCGAACAAATTGACAATGTCAACGCCGTTGTCTACTCTATGCTCTTCATATGATAGCTGACTTGGAATTGTGGCCGACTTACGCTTTGAATTAACAAAATTCCAGAAGGATTTAATATTATTAGAAATACCAGATTCCGTAGTTAAGACAAAGCCATTGTAACAATTTTTAGACAAGTCCTTACACAAATAGCCAAATTAGAGATAAATAATCAAATTGAGTGTTTGAACGATCTTGTCAACGCCCACTATAGGGAGGCAGCGAGAATTGTGAACGAGTTTAAGTAGTAAATGTTTGTTTAAATAATAGAACCTCTAATAAAGGCCATAAGCTGAATTTTTTAGAAAACATAGAAATAGCCAAATTAGAGATAAATAATCAAATTGAGTGTTTGAACGATCCTGTCAACGCCCACTATAGGGAGGCAGCGAGACTTGTGAACGAGTTTAAGTAGTAAATGTTTGTTTAAATAATAGAACCTCTCTTTGAGCAATCTAGATGTCGCTCTGGTTCGGTATATTTTGTTTTATTTTTTAAATGTTTTTTTGGGTTTATCCCGTTGATCAATTTTATATAGTTCGTTAACCTGTGCTCGCCATTGTGAGCTTGTTTGTGTCCTTAATGTAAAGTTTGTGTTTATATTATGTAAGTAACACCAAATAATTTCGAATTGAAATTGAGATTATTATATAAATGAACTTTTTAGACAGCTCTTGAAAATGGTTTAGAAACCGAAACGCGTAGAGCGAGATATTAAATATTTGTGAAGAATTGTGGATTTTTCTTTCCTCTTTAATATTCTCTACTTTTACCCACCTCTGCAGGTACCTATATATTATTAAAATACGATATTAAATAAAATATTTAACAAGTGTTTTACCAGCTCTGAATAAATAATGGCCTGTTTATATTCCAGATGTAAGTGAACCAGCATAAACTGTCTTGAATCCCTTAACAGAAAATCCTTGTCAAGCTTGGAATGAGGCGTTCGAAAGTGTGCATCTTTAATTGTTACAACGTGCTTAGATTATTCATAATTTGTACAAAAATATGGGTAGGTAGTGTTCAAAAAGTGATGTTTAAATTCTATACAGAAATAGGTTTCACGGGGTTACGTTATATTTTATGTATCTTTTTATATCTTAAAATTCGCTTCCTTATCTTAGCAAAAAAAAATACAAAGAAGCAGAAATTAATGTAATAGCCAAGAGGAAAAAAAAAAAGCTTGTAAAGGGAGAGTAGCGACTATTTTTAATACGTCTATTAGCTTCTGGCAGATTGTTGCGAACGATTAACGTCAAGATAAAAACAAAACATTTCACCTCGAACGGTTAGTTAATCCAAACGCAGTCGGCAAAGGTTGACGGCATTTATAAATGAATGTAAGGAACTTCATTAAGGTCAATTTTGAACGCGAATGGCAACAGTGAGTGCCAATTCAAACGTCGAGTTTATAATAGTTGTCATATTGTAAAATGGTATGCCTAATTTTATGTTTAATATCAAATTATTTATCATAGTAGCCTTGATAAATGAACAAATCATTTTCTTCTTTTTTTTACTAAAGGTTTGGTCTTCTCCTGTCAAAAAAGGATGATTTTATTAAAGACCATGTCATGCGTCAGCAGAATTAAACACTTAATGAATATCATTACCAATTTTTGAAAAAATAAGAAACCGGTTTCATAAAAATCTTATTGCGATACTGAAAACGATATCGAAAAGGCTTTGATATAAAACCAAAATAGAAAACCATTTTTTTTACCTAGACGGTTTGGATGTAAAATAATGGATGTAAAATAATAAAAAATAAGCCGAATATCTTACCAATTTGGTGATCGATCTGCCTTATCTCACTGTTCAAACTGGACTCGTCATCTTGTTGCCTAGCCATGTTATTTCTTATTTGAAATAGCTCATTTCTTGTTGTTTCTAATAGATCATCATATCCTTTAAGTTTCTCTTGCATTTTAGCTAAAGTTTGCATCCTTTCCTTTTTCTGCTGTTCCACTTTGGACATACTAAAAGTAAGTATTAGAAAATCATTAATATTTATTATTGTTTTGGCTCTAGTCCCTTATCAGGTCGGGTTTATTGTATATATGCAGTATTTTACACTAAAGCCCATAAATTTAAAGGACTTGTCTAATAATAATATTTCATTCAAATCAATTTTTTTGACATGTCGAATAATTATTATTTTAACTCCATGAATAAATTTACGTCAGCCATACATTTTTGCATATGAATAGTGTCGGAAAACTAGTGTGTTATCGGGAAAATATGCACCTGAATGAAAACTATAGCGAAAACGGACATTTATTTTCGTAGATATTTTTTTTAATAGAAGGGTTCTAATTATTATTGTTTTTTCGTCCAAATTGAAGCAGATACGACCATCTCAGAGTTTAATAAATCTCATGCGGTTTAAAAAAAAGTTTTTGACCAAATGTCTATAAAAATCACTAGTTGAAAGAAAAAATATAAACCTTAAAGTCTTACAATATTAAGGAGCGGCATTATCCACCGTTGGGTTTTAATGTCTATGCCTAATAGAGTTATAAGAAAATGTTAGATAGTGCCGCTGCGCGCTGTTATCAAATTCAACCTAACGAACGCTCTATTGATATGGTTAGAGGGGGGAGGTGCTCGAACGATTTCAATCCTATTTAGAAGAAAGAAGCCAAACAATTTTTGTAGGTTCCTCTTGTTCTGAGAGTCGTTTAATTGACTGAGGAGTACCTCAGGGTTCGGTGTTGGGACCGATTCTTTTCCTTTTATATATTAATGACCTGACATTTTTTGACATTGCATTATTTGCCAACGATACCACAATATTGTGGCATTTTACCAAACCTCATGTTCTAAAATATAAAATAAAGTTAGATTTAACCACAGTAAAGGAGTGGAGTAGTGCAAACCAACTGTCTCTAAATATAAAAAAAAACACAAATATTGTTGGTTTTAAGTGTGATATGTAGGGTTTGGTTATTGGTGACTCACCCCTCCAAAATCTTTCGAGTATTAAGTTTCTTGGATTATTTATAAATAACAAACTTAGATTTGAGGATCATATTATGGCATTGAGCAGGAAACTGGCTTCTGGTTGCTTTGTGGTTAAAGTCGTAGTGAATGAATTTGGCTCTAACATTGGTAAAAATGTATATTACGCATTGATTGATTGAATCTCATTTTAGAATTACAATTACAATCATTTGCCTAATGACTTAAAGGATATTCCCACCCCAAAATCAATTAAAAAATCAGTTAAATATATACATATATTACGATTTAGTAGCTCTGATTAACGCACATGCGTTAAGTGTAAAGCCGAGCTAAGCTGGTTGAGTAAAGATTAAAGCTCTCTCTTCTACTACCAACCGTCTTGCATATAACATCATATAGTAATCTTTGATTATCATTATACTATATCCAGTGGCGTAGCCAGCATTTCGGGGCGGGGGGTGGGGACAAATTATGGGGAATGCAGACCGCAGAGCTAAAGCGCCGCAGACAAGAATTTTTTGGGACCACGCCCAAATGTCGTAGGAGTTCACCTTTCTTGCGCTCCCTTGGGAACGGTAGTCTGGCCCCAAACAAAGTGAAAATCTGCTCTACGGTCTTTTATGGAAATAAATTTCTCCAAGACTTTTTCTTCAAAAACATCTATTTTATGTACTAAATTTCTGTTTATGGACATCATAGCTAGAACATTTAGGCAGCCATTTTCACAGGAATGTTTTATACGCATAAGGGTAAAAGCTCTATTTTGTGCTTTCACTAACTTGTGTCAAGTTTAAATCTGGCCAGGGCTTGCTTGCTCAATATTTTAATTTTTAATTTATTTTCTAGTTGAAAATTGACAAAACCACCATTTGGTATACCGGGTGATGCATGGCTTGGTTGAACATAGGAAATCCCATGTAAATTTTGAGGCGACTAAATATTGGCTCCCCTGTACATTTTAGAAAAAAATTGTATTATAATTTTTTGAAGAGGACGGTATAATAAACCCATGTGCCAAGTTCGAATGAATGTTTATAAAACCACTGTAAATCGCTGTATTAAAGATTTTAAATATCCTTTGCCTTGTATACAGGGTGAGGATTTTAAAGTGTTACAACGCAATATCTGAAAAACGGCTATAAATATTTTAGTCAAATTTTGGGACGTGGATAGGGAGGTTGGGGGACAAATTTTAAAATATTTTTGATATTTACCCCCCCTCCAGATTTGATGTGGCTAGTGACAAATTTGAAATGTCAAATGGAAAGGTATATTTTTTTTTTGATAATTCGATTCCTCGTCAATAACTACGTAAGTGAGCAGAAAATTGTTACATTTGCTCTACTAGTTGCTTAGTTACGAATTTTTCAATAAATAAAATAGGAATACTTAAAAATGATAATTCCTTAAAAAATCTAACGACGATCATGCTTCAAAAGGTGTTCGAAATGACCCCCATCCATTTCTAAACATTTTGCAATTCTTTTTTGACATGAGTTGCGCACGCGAGTTAACATTTGAGGCGTTACTAAATTACATGCTTGTTGAATACGATCTTTCATGTTTTCTGGTGTGGTCGGTGGTGTAGCCATAACTTTCTCTTTTATAAATCCCCACAAGAAAAAATCTAATGGGGTTAAATCTGGTGACCTTGCAGGCCAATTTACAGGACCACCACGACCAATCCATCTGTTTCCAAACATTTCATTTAGTGTATCTCGAGCTTGTCGGGCAAAATGTGGCGGAGCACCATCTTGCTGAAACCATAGTTCTTGTTGATTTCCATTATTATTCAGAAGTTGTGGCAAATCGGTTTGTAAAAAATTATTATACATTTCTCCATTTAGGTGACGGTCAAAAAAATGTGGTCCAATGACTCTATCTCCGACTATGCCACACCAGGTATTAACCGACCAAGGATGTTGGTTTGGCAGAAATCTCATCCAGTGAGGATTTTGAGGTGCCCAATAGTGTAAATTGTGCCGGTTGACCTTAAATTAAAAAAAGCAAAATTGATTGAATCAGTATAAAATTAAAAATAAATCTAAATGTATGTGAATATTCTCTAAACACCCGTTAACGGGTGTTTAGATATGTATTTATTTATGTACACCCATCAAGTAGTGGATTACATATTTTTGATTATTAAAAGTTACATTAATCCATATTGATTTAAATAATTACCTGACCACAATTGGTAAATGTAGCTTCGTCAGAAAATACTATCTTTCTTAAAAATGCATTGTTTTCGTGAATTAAAGTTTGTAACCACGTACAAAATGTAATCCTATTTTGAAAGTCTTGGCCATACAATTCCTGATGAATAGTTATGTGGTAAGGGTGAAAATTGTGCTTGTGTAAAATAGCCAGTACCGATTTTTGGCACATTCCTGAATCACGAGCAAGTTCCCTTGAACCAACATGAGGATTTACAGCTATTACACCCAACACTCCAACGGCCATATCGTCATTAGTTTTTGTTTGTCTTCTAACTCTGTTCTTATTTTTTAGGATTCCCGTGCTGCGGCCTCGATCTTCTAATCGCTTAAATGCCATGAGATTTTTGAATGGCGGGAAACCTAACAGTCCACAATTGCGCCGCTTCCCGGTAGTTTTTTCTACATTCTCCCAGAATTAACAACATGTCTATTTCAATGTCATAAGATTGTTCCATAATTGCACTGAATAATGAACTTTATCAGATTATCACTACTTGTCAAAGTCAAAAGTGGTTTCCTAGGATACAACATAATTAAAGGTTTGGATAAACAATAATCATAGGTGTCATGATTTAAAATGTGTAGTTTTAAGTATTCCTATTTTATTTATTGAAAAATTCGTAACTAAGCAACTAGTAGAGCAAATGTAACAATTTTCTGCTCACTTACGTAGTTATTGACGAGGAATCGAATTATCAAAAAAAAAAAATACCTTTCTATTTGACATTTCAAATTTGTCACTAGCCACATCAAATCTGGAGGGGGGGTAAATATCAAAAATATTTTAAAATTTGTCCCCCAACCTCCCTATCCACGTCCCAAAATTTGACTAAAATATTTATAGCCGTTTTTCAGATATTGCGTTGTAACACTTTAAAATCCTCACCCCGTAGAAGAAATTTCTTCAAAATTAAGAGGGAATGTTATTTAGTAAAATCAATTTAGTTAAAGCCTACAACCAATTCGAAGTTTTCCTATTTCCCTGCGTCTCGAAAGGTGTCAAACTGGCCCTAGCTCCCTGCTGATAAATTTCTATAATAAACTACCAGGTATCATTAGAGAATTGCCTAAAGCCCAGTTTAAAACCAGAGTCAAGGAGATTCTACTGACCAACGTATTTTATAACTGTGATGAATTCTTAAATTTTATTTTTTAATCTGGGAAACGTTAGTATTTTACAAAGTCTGTTAGTTAAAGTCTATCTGCTAGTAATGCAGCATGTCTATTTCTGTCTGATGAATTTTGTATTATGATTTTAATTGTAAAACAGTTCTAAAACTTTTCTCTTTTATTAACTCTTATTAGTTGATAATGATGTTTTAAAAGTTTTTTTTTTATGTGTAGAATAGGGTCCGAATAAGGCCAATTTTGACTTGTGTAAATGCTTGATGTATACTGGCACCAATAAATAGTTTGAAGTTTAAAGTTTTTCGAAGTTGATAAAAAAAACTAGTGAAATTCTCATTGGTGGCCGGGAAAGATGATTAAGAGCATCTGTCAAATTTAGAAAAAGTTTTTGCTAAACTCCGGGATGCAGGTTCGACAGCAAAAGGGATATATGTGAATTTTTCAAAGAAGAGAGAGAATACTTAGGCACACAATCTCTAAACAGGGCATTAGAAAGCCAAATAATAAAGTCAAAGCTATAACAGGAGCTCCAGAACCAACAAATGTAACCAAAGTTAGAAGCTTTTTGGGTGTAGTGAATTATTATCATAAATTCATACCCAATGCCTCAGAAATATTGAGTCCCATTTATTCCTCACTTAAAAATAAAAATAAATTTGAGTAGAATTAAGACTGCTCAGATTCGTTCAGAAAGGTCAAGGCGATAATAGCCACAGTTATATGTTTAGCTCATTTCAACCCCGATTTACCAATATATTTAACCACCAATGCTAAAAATGCTGGAACTGTGATATCGTAAACCATATCATAAATGGTAAAGAGCAAATAATAGCATGTACGTCTAGAACTTTAATGCTGAAACCAAGTATAGAACAGTACAGAAGGAAGCACTGAGCTTAAGCTATTCAGTGGAAAAATTTTATCAATACTTAATAGGCAATTTTATTACGTTGAGAACGGACCACAAACCTTTGGTGGCTCTTTGGAGAAAATAAAGGACTTCCGCAGATGGCAGCGAACGAACTCCACAGATGGGCATTATTTCTCTCAGAATTTGACTATAAAATCGAACATATCAAAGGGAAAGACAGCCCAGTGGCAGATTTCATGTCAAGAATGCCGATGAAAGTCGAGACAATATCTGAGGAATCCTCTGAAAATGGACTATATGTAAACTTTGCAGAGCCAGTAAAGGAGTGGTCGATAGACAATGAAGAAGTCAGAAGATAATCAGGCATAGATCCTGAATTGAAGATGGTACTTGAGTATGTCAAAAAGGACAGATGGCCTCACAAAATAGAAGAAAACTTAAGACAATACTATTTATTTATTTATTTATTTACTTAACAACATTTTCAAGGTATAAAACATTTACAAAATACACAATTAAGTAAACTAACATTACCTAGGATAGCCCTATAGGCAAGAATTTTAAATTTATCATCAGACTGATTAAAGAAATATAAGGAACCATAAAATTTATTGACATTTGGCGAGACCCTGTTTATAGGACTATGTGCCAGACAATTCGTTCTGTGAAATGGAACATGCAGGAGGGAATGATTACGAGTCTGGGAACTAGGAACATGAATGTAAAAAGTTTCCAAATTTTCGCTGATCTTAATAATATTGTTCAATACTTAAAAGGCAAAGCAGACATCGTAGTACTCCCTTCGACGGGAAAGCGTTGTCAAATTTAGATAAGCCATAGCCTGGTCGTCAGTAAGTTGATTCCAGAGTTAAGAAGAATATGTCTGGAAAACTTGATGAACTTTTTCTGAACATTTTCCAGCCAATTGATATAAATATCATAGTACGGCGACCAAACTATGCTTGAGCACTCCAAAATGGATTTGACAAAGGAAATATATAAGGTTTTTACAGCTGTTACATTCTTAAAGTCCCTACACGATCTCTTAACAAACCCCAGCATCCTGTTCGCCTTGGATGTTATTTTTTCAAAGTGTTTAGAAAATATTAACTGTTTGTCCAAGTACAAGCCAAGATCTTTACCCACAGTCACCTCTTTTAGAGCAACCTGGCACCCTGATTGGATTTAGAGCAAATGAAATTCCAAAAGAAATTAAAATTGCAATTTATAGTGTCTTCTGCATGGGTTATGTAATGACTGTAACATTCCTTAGAAAGTGATTTACATTGCGTACGTAAAAGATGAAAGTTATTGTAATCAGCCTCGCTGCTTGATCGTTTGTATCTTTTGTGGGCAATTTTTTTACTAAATATAAGATTTTTAAGGTCATGTGAGAACCAGACTGGGAATCTATTGCCAGTTGGGACTGCCTTAAAGGTATAAACATTTTAAAACAGTTAAATACCACAGTATAAAAATTATGTAACATTACATCAATACTATAACATTCGAGAATGTTTAACAACTAAAAACAAAGACCCCGTAGAAGAAGTAAGAAGAAAATTTAATAAGAGGGAGGCGTGATGATCAGATCTTATAAACATAAAAAGAAGTTGTGCGAAAACGTCGTAGTAGAAAGAAAAGTAGGAAAAACAACGTACATTTGTCAAAATCCTACAGGAAAAACATGCAAACCAAATGCCGCGCATAAAAATGTCTGAAAAGTCAAATGAACATAACGAGCGCGAAATAAATACTAACAATAATTATTTTAACAATTTATCTGCCCATTAATTCCATTTTTAGGTGAACCAGCAGAGTCCGACCAGATCAGAGCAACAGGAAGCTACACAATTATGGAAATAGACCCAGAGCATATGACCGCTGACTGTGCAGGCGAACCAGAACCAATGCACTGCTAATGCTGACCAAGAAGCCTTAGAAGGGTTTAGTCATAGACATATAAAAAAGAGTTTAGTCATAGTGGTAATGTTGACTCGCGTAATTTTGCAAATATAAATAATGAATTACTGGACAGGGATATACAAAAAAGTAACGAACAGCAAAAAGCTGAAAAGATTTTTAAATGGAAAACCGTGTCTAAAACGTATAAATGTGTGTAAAAGTAAAAATGACTGTGATAATGAAATTCCTATTGTAAACAAAGATAGCAAACTAATTAGACAGGATAGGGATTTCAAAAGAAGACGGTTGGCACTAGATTTAGGAAATATATAAGAAAATTAATAAAGCTAGCAGACTATGTCACAGACGACGAGTCTGATTAAAAAAACAAATTAAAATAAGCACAAGCAAAATTAAATATAAAATATTTACAAGAATCAGTTCACATGGTAACTTACCCAAATAAAGCTTGGATTTGTATACATCGTTAATTGTTGATACGAATATTATACAGAGTTTAAGTGTGAGGGAGTGCGGTAACGCAACCATTACACATATTACGATTTAGTAGTTCTCTAATTAACGCACATGCAATTAATGTAAAACTGGCCTAAGCTAGTTGAGTAAAGATTAAAGCTCTCTCTTCTACTACCAACCGTCTTGCATATAGCACCGACTAATAATCTTGGATTATCATTATACTATACCCTGACCAAGTGAAAAAAAGTGTTTAAAGTAAAGTGTTTAATTTAACCGCTCCACCCGGAACACTTCAGTATTGCTGTCTATACACTTTTCTTGTGGATTTTTTGTTTCTTTTACAGCTTTTCTTTTACTTCTTTGAACGATAAAGTATATTTTGACTTTGACGACATACGGTTAAAAACGAAATTTGACACATTACAAATACCAAAGTTAGAGGCTGTGTGTAGGTAGGCGGGCGAGCGAGGTAGGCGACTCCAGCGCTCCCTCATGACTGGGAACTAGACGTAGCTTGACACTGTAAATAAAATGCTGACAATGATAATAAAGAAAGTTCAAAAGTAAAAAAAGTAGCGCTGCTCGCAGTGACGCTCCTTCGAAATATTGGTTTACTCGCAACACGTGTTGTTTATATTATTAAGAAATAACTATCGGTATCGGTGATTCAATATTATAATTAAATAAATAAATAAATATTGTCTGGTGCAGCTATCAGATATTGGCGTTATGTAACGCATTCTCTAGAGCGTGCCGGCACCTCGCAGCATATTCTCGCTCGTATTGCACTGCGCAGATATTTTAAATACCTCGACGAAAAATATCATTTATTTTATGTATTTATATGTATAAAAGGTAACCTTTTCGTCAGTATGTTGGATTTAAGTTTTTTGATTTTATAATAAATGAGTTCTTATTTTGTTAGTGTTAAATTTTGGTTTTAGTATAAGAGCTAATATTACACAAGTCTTTTACCGGGTGGTGCACCGCCAGACTGGCCATAGGAAATCCCATATACATTTTGCTACCATCAAATATTGGCGCTCCCCTATTAATTTTACATCAAAATTGTATTAAACTTTTTTGAAGGTCCTTGTATGATGGACCAGCACACCAAATTTTAATATTTTCTAATAAGTCAATTAAAAGTTATTTATTTATTTCGTTTTAAGTACTTGCATTTCTTAAATTAGTACCTTCTTGAATACTGTAAAACATGTTGAAACTAATAAAAAATAAAACGTCTAGTAACATTGGACATTATTATAATTATTACTGGTGGTTTCATTGAGGTATGTATCAAAGCCTTATTTAATTGTTAAGAAGAAATTAATATCGGAGTCAATATTTCAGGGTAACAATTTACATGCGATTTCCTATGGCCAGTCTAGCGGTGCACCACCCGGTATAAGACTTGTGTAATAATAGCTTCTATACTAAAACCAAAGTTTAACATTGACAAAGAATTCATTATTATAAAATCAAAAAACTTAAATCCAACATACTATTAATAATCGACCTGTTCATGCAAGTGATGTACTCAACATATCTAGTTTTGTTACGCTGGTTAATAATGTTTAAAAATAATAAACTATTAATATATTTATATAGGTATAGTATTTTTTAGCTTAGACAGAAGTAGTTAATAATAATATCATGTAAACATTCATAATTCAACATCGACAACGTCAAGAGTAGACGTTAGACCTTTTCTGGCATGTATCGCTTACTAGTTACTTTTATTTTAGATGTACGTTTATGTTGATTCAGAACCGGATTTAATATTTTTTATATTAATTAAAATGCGGCGAGATCTGGTAATCTACTAAATCAAATTAATAAATAATGAAAAATAAGTTAAGGGGTTTGAACGAATGAACAAGGTTTTACTAGCTTGCTGTCATTTGTACACTATTCGCCATAGTATGAGACTGGTTGGTTTTTATATTTGCTAGATTCAATTGAAACTCCGTTTACCAAAAAATTACATATATTTACTACATTTCAATTAGCACTTGTTGACAGGATTTTACAACACTTTTAACTTCTTAACTTGCGGATCTACTACACTTTATGAATAAGAATCTTTTGACATTAGACACAATGCACTTTATGTATCTATGGGATTTATTTATATATCACGACTAAAAACAGAGAAACATATCTTGCGTTACAATACAAGACTAATTATTGTCGTAAGCCGATGGAAAAAAAAATACTATACTTTGTAGGAGATATTATAAATGCGAATTGCCATTTTAGGGAAGAAAAGAGCCGAACTAAATATATAAAATATGACATTAAAAAATAGGGGCCCAAAGCGTTAACATGCTGTTAGTCGTTGTAGATATTAAAATTGTTCTTGTAGGTGACAATCAACAAACGAAATAAATAAAATTTGCCCGAATACGATTCTAATTTTGAAAACAACTAGGTTAAAAACTACTATACCTAACCTATCGTATATGTAAGTAGATATTTCATATCGCCGGGTTGCGGTATGCATAACTTGACCTTTAACACACATATCTATCGAGAATTGGGTATGTAAACATTTAAACTGTTGCGATTTAAAACGAGTTTCAAGTTTTTAGTTTTTGATTTAATATTTTTATGTAATATTTGACTAATGGAAAAAAATCACAAATTCAATAATCAAAACATCCGAAACCTTAAAACCCATTTATCGAAAATAACTTGTAGCTGTCTAAAATAACAGTCATCGGTATACCGGTGATTTCAAAATTGCTTATAAACCTAACTAGTTTATGCTGTGTAAGTTAACCTAACCTAAACCACAGTAAAATTTGACATAAGAACACGTGTTGAATGCGAACTAATAGAGCACTAACCTGCCGCCAGGCGGCGCCACCAGTCGATCTGCACGCTATAGCCACGTAAAATCTAAAGTAAAACCAAGTTAAAAAAAATTTCTAATCTATAACCAAAAAATGAAAAGAGCGAGGTGAACGCCGTTTTCATTGACACAAGGCGTAATATCATATTTAATAATGAATAAAAAAAGACCAACTTACTTGTCATTTGCATTTGCAATTTCCTGTTGTAAATATTCGGCATCCTTATTTTTAGTTGTAATTTCAATAGAAAGTCCCTGTTTTTCTCTTTTCTTTGAGCTTTGAGCAGCTTGCAATTCCTCCATTTGTTCTTTTAGGTCATTTTGAGGTCTCTTTTGAATTTCGATCTGTTCTTTAAGTTCCATAATTTGTCTTTCATACCCTCTAAATAATAAAAAATCTCTTAACATTTTCCAGAGCTCTTGTCCTAGCTTTTGTATTATAGTTTGCAGAGCTCTCATTGTGCATGTTAGAATAAAATGGTCAACAGGTTCCAATCTCAATTATTCATTTTCTACTCCACATGGAAAACTTTTGCTGTTATCGGAACTAGACAAAGGCTTAAAAATTAGCTAGCTCTGCATGAAAAATATAATGTGATCGATCTCTCAAAAACTATTAGTATTGTTTAGTGTATAATGTTTCATACAAAATATTTATTTCAGGTTGGTTCATGCAGTTACAGCAATTAAAATCCGATATTAATATGTACAAGGTGAAGGTAATCTTTGCTGTTCTTTGTAGTTCGTCTCCCAATTTCTTAATTGTTAGTCAATATTAGTGGGTGCGTGATATATCGATTAATAATTAATAAATTGGGAGACGAACTACAAGCAAATATTTACTGATTATTTTGTTTTTTTTTTCGAAAACATCAGGAGTGCACACGGAAACAGAGGATGGAACTTATTAAAAAAACAAAGAAATTGGCCTCACTAAAAACAGTATGGGAAAATATGTTTGGATACTTGGACAGGTGATTCTACGTGACAAAATTAAGGTAGTAAGTCATCTAATTGATTGAAATGGTAACTTGATTTTTTTGCACCCATTGGAAAGACTGATTTAATGATAACAAACATGTTTAATGGTATTTGTAACTAAACGGTGAGGTTTATCGACTCGGATGAGGAGTAACTTTCTTATTTAGTATTTAATTATCTTTAACACCACATATTTGGTTTTATATCTGTCAAAACAAAAAAGATATGCGAAAAATAAATGATGGTTTTTAGGTGCCTATGTGTCATGGCGATGTAAAACATTGAAACTACGTTGTGTTTCTTTCACCTCAATGTATTGAATAATCGTTACAATTAATTAATACGCATGGGTACGTTTTACATAATGCCGACTGATGCGTAATTAGTAGGCTAAATATGAAATATCCATTTCGTAAATGTGTGATCGACATGTGATCACTACACTTAGTAGGGTAACATTTTTGTAACAAAATGATAGTAATCACCAAGTTGTGCCGAACATCAATTTGATTGGTAAAGAAATTAATTGCCGTATATTAAGAATAGATTAATGGACTGTAACTCGGAAATATTGACATTTCGATTTTTTGTTAGATAACTTACTACCTTGAATATCCTCCCCTTTTAGGCAGGTGCCTAAAAGCCTCGTATTTCTGGCATGCGTTAACTTACCACAAAGGTAAAAACTGACGTTACTATAATTTTTTACGTGAGGTTCAGTGGCGTAGTCAGTTTTGTTTTTTCTATAAAATTTGGTGTTTGAGATATTAAATATTTTTTATAATGATTAAGCATAATTTGGGCTTTCCAAGAAATATATACTTAGTGGTTTATATTTATTTTGAAAAACAAGCTCAAAATTCGATATTCTTGAATATTTACTTTATTTGAAATATAATGCCCCTTACATTACTATGTTAATTTTTGTACAAATATATTAATAATTAAATCGACGCAAAAGTTATGACATTATTTCGTGTATTCGACGGGCTGAAAGAAGTCAGCACACTTATAGAAATATACGAAACACCATATTATTTGTATGTAAGTTTATTTGTATGTGAGTTTATTTGTAACAGCAGACCAACGGGCAAATGCAAAATTTTGACAGTAATAATAATTACTCTTAAGGTTAGATACTTAAAAAGTTAATTTGATTCTATATTTTCAATTGTGTATTAACACTTATTATTTATTATTAATTACTAAAGTAAAGAAAACCGAAAAACAAACACTGAGATACAAGACAACCAAAAGTTTTATTATAAGATTTTGAAAATGGCAGCAGTTTTTTTTTTTTGAATGCAGTAATGTCACATTTTTGATATTTTTCCAACTGCATTAATATTCTAACGTGCTGGCAGAATTGCCCCTCAGGGCAGAGCCAATAATAAAAAGAAAGAAAAGAAAAAGAACTGCATTAATATAACCATAGGTATACTATTATCGACAGCTTGAAAGGAGAAATGAATGGCAGAAAAACAGTAAAATTAAGTTTTAAAGTATTTAATCTTTAAAGTAATTATTATTATCAATCAATTTGTTTCAAATGGATCAATCATGGCATACTGTTACAATTAAATAAAGTAAATAATTAAACGTTCGAATTTTGAGCTAGTTTCTGAAATTAAATAGAAACAACTGTATATTTTTTGAAAGCATAAATGATGCCTAATCAATATGAAAAAATACTATAAAGGGTGCCCCATGTAAAGATCATAAGTTTGGTTGATATATGAAAAGCCAAATTATTTATAAAAAAAAACTGATTACGCCAACACGCGAAAAATTCTATCAAGGTCACTTTTTGCCTTTTTTTTTAAATTAGGATCGCTATGAAAAAATAAATGATTTTTGCCCTGATATAAGTCATACTAGTTTATTTATTTAATATTTAATGAAATTATTGTTAAAATCATGAATTTTTTGCGTGGAGAACTTATTGATATGAGATTTGCTTTGGGAGCAGGTGGTAAGCGATATGCATTCTTAGGTTCTAAAATATATGCACAACAATATCCGCAAAGAAGATATCCTCATCCAATAGCGTTTAAGAGATTTGAAACAACGGGACATATTGATTACCATAAACATCAGTCAAACCAACAAGTAATGATAATAATAAATTGATAGTAGCTTTAAGTGTAGTTGAGGTTAGTTCAGGTTAATTTATCATTGGTGACAATGCTCCACAGTAAAGATTTTAGTCCTTATCATATTCAGTTACTTCAGAAATTAAATGCGCAGGATCACAAAAGAAGAGTGTTTTTTTTTGTCAGGGGCACAAGATATGCTTCAGCAGGAACCTCAATTTTTAGAGAATGTTATGTCTAGTGATCAGGCTACATTTCACAGAAATGGATCTGCTAACAGATACATCTTTCATTATGATACTAGTTACCCTTTTTTTACGCGAGAAGTTAACTATTAACACAGATGGTCGCTTAATCTATGAGCGGCAAAATCGGAAATCATATTAGCGGGCCACATTTTTTTAATAGACTGGTGAGGTACAGGGTTATCCAACCAAGACTAGACAAGGCGATTTTTTGACTTTTCCTGTACTTTTATAAAAAAACTGAAATAGCCATCTTAAGTCATTTTCTCCCGCGAATTCGAATATCTTCAGCAAAAAACAATTGAACATCAAACAAAAGTACTATAGGGGTCACTTTGATATTTTTTTAAATGGGATGCCGTATTTTTAATGAGCTTATCCGATTTCTCATATAAATTTTGATCTAAAATGTTGGATTTTTAATTCAAAAACGCCTTTTTTCTTCAGTTTTAAATTTTTTTTTTTTTTTTTTTTTAAATCAAAATTTATATGAGAAATCGGATAAGCTCATTAAAAATACGGCATCCCATTTAAAAAAATATCAAAGTGACCCCTAGTACTTTTGTTTGATGTTCAATTGTTTTTTGCTGAAGATATTCGAATTCGCGGGAGAAAATGACTTAAGATGGCTATTTCAGTTTTTTTATAAAAGTACAGGAAAAGTCAAAAAATCGCCTTGTCTAGTCTTGGTTGGATAACCCTGTACATCTTCATTTTTTACAGAAACACAAAAGCTAGACTTTTTTGTGGATATGTGAAGGAAATGATGTACAAAAGGTTCCAACTACAAGAGATAATGTGCAAGATCGAATTACGAGAGGTATTTTAAACAACTACTCCAAATATGTTAAGAAATGTAAGTGACTCGTTTGGAAAAAGAAGTCGTGCTTGTAATTTAAACTTAGGAGGTCAGATTGAACCTTATTTACGCTTAAATTTAATGTTTAATCTAATGTTTTAAATATTAAAGAAATTTTTTTCTTAATAAATGTATTATTGAGCTAATTTCTTTGTATTCTGTTTCCGAATATATACTAAAGGGAGGGAATTGTTGTCATTTAATATAAAACGTCAGAATTAAAACCGGTAGAGCGCAGATAAATTTTACCAGGTGCATATTAAATTTTAAATGTGTATATTTGAAAACCGTTGGGTTAAGGTATAACATATGTTACAAGAAATACGTTCAGAAATTTAGGTAGAATCCAAAAATTGAATAATATACAAGGTGCCCCATTTAAGAAAAAATATCTTTATTATAGACAATGAATTTGTGGACAAGAAATATTTCGAATACCCTACATGCTAATTAGTCCAATAAACGGAACGCTTAACAAGGAATTTTGGTTAGAAAGCTGCTTTTTTGGCGGAAGGTACATTTTAATGTTTGAAAATACACTTCGGTATTATTTTGTATTCAACCCTTGCATAAGGGATGGAAAATTACTTTAAAATGTTTTTTTGACCCGTGGTTTTAAAACAAAAAACACTAGAAAAAAAGGTTTTAGGCAAAAGTTATAGAGCATTTAAATCTGAATAAAAACGTTTATGATCATTTTTACGATATCTCTAATAGTTATGGCCTTAGAATCATGTGAACTTTGAGGGTTGGTCGGCGTCTTCGAAAATTCACAAACGCATTAAATTTTCAACTTGGCAACACTGCCCATCCTCTGGCTAAGACTCTATACGGGTGTCTGAAAAAAAAGTTTTTTGGTAGGTACGTTAATTTATTAGAGTATGTTATTTTTGTACTGTTTTGGGGTTTCTATGAGTAAAACATTTTTGTGAAATATTGTTTGAATAACCCTGTGAAAGGTATGTATGAAAGTAAGAAAATTTTGAATGGTTTATAATTAATTTATATAATATGATATTTTTATTGGGGGTTTATCTTGAATAATAATATTGCCCATTGCCAGTCAACTGTAAAGATATTAAGGTTATACGATTTTTGTAGGTTAAAAGAGAAAAGCAACAAATCAGTTTTAAAGAGTTTTTTTAGAGCAACTTTTCGGGTGCCAATAATTGATGGTGTGTCAATTTACATAATATAAAAACCTATAATAGGTATCACCTATATGAAAAATAGTATGAAGTACTTAATAACTGTGCAGTGAAATTTATCACTTACTCAGATTTTGATCTTCTCTTACATTGTCTTTCTAAAGTAAAGTAAAATTTTTTGTTTTTAAAATTTTCGAAATGAAAAATACCCTATGAGCTGTTCCGAGGTATTAGCTATCTACTAACCGAGTTTTACATATACTTAAAATATAGATATAAATGTTATTTGCGCACCCTGTATCCGCAAAAAATCATTCGGCATCTAAAAACACCAAAGACGACAGTGATGCCATATCCATATTTAGGTCCCATTTATTAAAGACCTGACCAAAAATTGTTTTTGAAATTTGCGAACCTCTTATGGCTTTTAGATTTATAGATTAGAAAAAAGTAGTAATAACCTTTTTTGTGTAAAATTTAATGCTCTACAACATTTAATAAAAACTTTTTTTCATGTTATTTTTCATTTAAAAGTTATAACCCGAAAATATATTTTCAACCCCAATTGAAGGGTTTTTTAGCTCTCGTGCAAGGACTGTCTTTTCAAACATTAAAATGTACCTTCAACCGAAAAAGCAGCTTTCTAACTAAAATTCCTTTTTAAGCGTTCCGTTTATTGGACTAAATATTTTGTATCTTTACCTAGTATACAACCCAAAAAAAGTTAAGGGGTGGAAAATTATGGTGAATCAACCTGTACATATACATACAACTTCATTTTATTCCACTAAATATGCAAGATCTTATTTAACGCAAAATTATTAATCCAAATTTTTTTCTACCTAATTTTTTCCTGCAAACCTTCCACTTCATTGGCCTTTTTCTCAGTAGTAGCACGAAACTCTTCCATTTTCTTAACGACTTTGTCCACCTTTTTCTGTTCTTCTTGCAACTCGTTCTCCACGTCATTTGCCTGAGACCACAACATTTCCGTTTGCAGCGCCAATTTCTTTTCTCTTAAATTGATTATAGATTGATGGCCATCTATTTTCCTTTTCAATCTTCGAATTTCTTCTTGGAGCTTTGCAAAATTCTATATAACAAATTATACTAAAATTGGTTTGTAGCGAAATATTTTTTATAAAATGCTAGCGAAATATTATGATAAATGATAAATTGTCATTAAAGGCTATCAGACAGAAATCGGACTGCCCGTCGTGAGCAGCTGTTGTATTACATGGCGGAATACCAGCCCCGCTATATAAACGACGGGCTGCCGGAGCGGACTGTTATAATAAGATGTAAAAATGTCAGACCAGCTCGTTTTCTGTCTGACGAAGCCTTAAAGTTCCCCATTCACAAGACGATGACATTAGCAACCAGTTTGAACTAGTAGATGCAATCAGGTTCCCTCTGCGACCAAACATGGGGTGCATTCAAAAATTCAAAATTCGAATAAAATATAAATCGTTAATTTAACAAAAAAAATAAAATAAAATAAAGATAAGTAGATAAGTTAGTAAAAAAATTACTAAAATAAGTGGCATTCTTTTCTGGCCATACTCCTGCGGACTACGGTTTGGAAACAATCGGGTTTTTAGTCGAGTAATGATTGTCATTTTAATGCGTCGCCTACTATTAATTATCAGGCGTAACTGTGCGAGGCCTACGGCCACGCACTATTTGCGTTACCCTCTACCGCGGATATTTTTCAATTTTTTTTTTACTTAAAAGTGAAAAAAAAAGCAAAATATTTTATATAGTCAAGATTTTTGAATTTCTAAAATATTTTTAATTTATTAAAATTAAATACCTATTCTGTTTTTGCTTTAGTATTTGCTAATCGTGCGAGACCTACAGCCAGGCACAGTTCGAATATAATATAATCCTTGAAAGTATAGACGTCTATTATTTATTTAATTATTATTTTAAGCAATATAATTAATTAACTATATATTTTTTAAAAATAATTACATGGCGCACCTAGAGAAGTTGGTGACGGGGTCTTTTATGACGGTAAGGGGCATCAATGTCATAGTTGGAGGCTCGTCTGATAAGGGGGGTTGGGTGATCTGGGGCCCAAGTTAGAATCTTCGTGTTGTGGAGAAACTGGGAAAGTGGTGTGTGTTTGATGTCGCGGTGTAAATCTACGTTACGGATAAACCATGGGATGTCCATGGCGGTGCGGATGTAACGATTTTCAAGGGATTGAAGGCGGTTGATGTGGGAGGGGACTGCGTGACCCCACGCCACTGAACCGTATGTGAGGGTGGGTCTGATGATGGATTTGATAAGAAGGGTCTTGTTTTTGTGGCTTAGTGCGCTGTGGCGATTGAGAAGGGAGTAGAGAAGAGAATAGGTCATTCTGGCTTTATTGCGGTTGCCTTGGATATGGCGTTGCCAGTGGAGGGTTTTATCGAGGGTGATACCGAGGTATTTCACTGCGTCGGACCAGGGGACATCGCGTCCATCCAGTTGCCTTCTGCGGGGAAACTGGATGGTTTGGGTTTTGTCGGGATTGAGGCGAAGTTTCCAATTAACGCAGTAATTGGAAAATTCGTCTGCTGCTGTTTGCAGCTTTCTGGTGACCAGGTAGGGACGCAGTGACCTTACGATGAAGGCGGTATTGTCGGCATAGAGGGCCAGTGTGCTCTCGGGGGGGGTTTAGGAATATCGTGGGTGAAGATTCTATTGCAGCCGTCCGGCCAGATAACCTCTTATCTGTTCTGCGAGTCGGAACTTTTACCTCGTCTGCTGCGACGCTTGCGACAGAATATATTCTCAATTCTCGGACTGCAACGCTCAGTGCATAAACGAGAACCCGGGGCTTCCGCGCGGTGTTGTCGACGTTCATTATTTTTTAGAAAATACACAAAAATAGAAACATATTAATTACTTTCTATAACAAAAATATTAAATAAATATAAAATAAAAACTCTCTGGATAAAGTCCATAGTATCAGTACACAATAGAAATATTATTAAAAAGAACATACAGAAAAAAAAATTATCCTTGTCACAATGAAACTATTAAGTACATTAGGTTGTACCATAATGATAAAAGCACATATTAATAAACTAAGTGGAGTGAACAACGAAAACTAGCAAGTAAAGAAACTTAATTTTCTCAAAATTTATAATAAATAACCAAATACGGTATACCTAATTACCCAATAATGGTGTTTTTTTAAGATTGTTATCGAGGATTTATAAGACATTTGCAATTTGCAAATTTGCCCTGGGTATTTGTTATCGATGACTGTAAAAAAATTTCACAATGGGCTATTTTTTTTTCGCATTGTTAATCTTTTTATTAAACTCATTATACATTTTATTTAAGAAAAAAAACTGTTGTACTTCCTTAGTTACTTAAATCGGCGACATTAATATAGACAGTCGACACAGCACGATTTACTACGTACGACGTAGAACACAAATAGTAAATATAACAAACAAATAGAGTACGACAAGCATGTTCGTACAGTAGTTTTGATCGCAAACCAGAGAGATCATCTTTTTAATCGGTCAAAGCTGTTGGCAGTTGCGTTCAATCTGGATCAAAAAATGGCTACTGAAAAGAAAAACGTGTTTTCATGACAATTTGTTGGATAAGTCAAAACTTGAACCACGGGCATTCTTATCAATTTTCATATGATGCTGGCCATTTGGTTTTAATGAGTGCCATTAAATCAAACAGACAAACATCAATTTCCTTAATTTTTTTAAACGATTTGGTACGACGAACACCAAGTCTGAGGCTAGCTTAAGCCTCTACCGCGTAAATTAGAGGAAAAAGTGTTTTCTTTTTCATTTTGAAGAACAATTTTATTGTAACCGGCATTTTAAAATCTCACAATTATACAATAAAACGTGGGCCTGTGCGATCTACTGCAGAGGATGACGAACTTACTCGATTTGATGGTAGAGATAAAAGATAAACATACAGCAAAATCTCCAACACTCATAATATATGTTCCTTACATATTCTAAAGTAATGAATTGTGTAACTTACACCTTTTTTGTCATCCAAAATCCTAGAACAATCCTTTTTATTATTAATAATTTTTCTATATTCCTCTTCCAGCATTTCCAATCTCGTAGCTTTCATGAACAGCATAAATTTATTCTTAGGGTCACTGCTGCTCAAAAAGTTTCTGGAAGTATCTTGGGTTAGAAGGCATATGGGATTGTCAACTTGGATGTTTAAATTTGACGTAATGTTCTGTACTTCTTTTGCTTGTGTAGAAATAACTTCACCTACAAAAATAAATACCTCCATTGTAAAATTAGAAAGAGAAATAAAAATGTCAGCCAGCTGAAACTATTTGTTTTTATCTTAATTTAATATGCCGTAGTTACCTTAAGCAATACGAACCGAAAAGGCCCTAACCGTCAAACAAAGCGAATAAAAGTGAAGCAGGGGCAATGAGAGAATGGTGCTAGATTTGTTCAACGTAACAATTTAAATAGCGAAATTAATATATGGTCCTTTTATTTGTTTGTGACTGTTTAATATAAAAGTTTTTGGTGAACATATAATTAATTATTATATTTCTTCTTTCTAATGAGCTAAAAAAAAATAAATACCCGAGTAGGGCGGGTTGCGGAAAAATCTATTTGCCTAAACTTAATCCTATGACACGTCCTTCCCAGTTCATATATTCTTCAGTATTTACCAACATAAAAATTAGACTTAAATGTACAAAATTTGTTGGCATATATTTTTTTTAAATATGGATTTTTTATTGAAAAAAAAAACAAAATAAAAAATTAATATTATATAGTACATGTTTTATAAAGCTATTAGCGCACTTTCTACAATTTATGACACTGATTGATGTCAAATATCTCTATATTTAAATATAAATATCCATCAGGCAATATTTAATATTTAATAATATTCTTTACAAATTTACAAATGCTCACAAACATCCATGTCTTCGCCGAGAAAGATCGCTGCCCACCACCGTCCCATTAGAAAAGCGGGTACCACTCCAGTTTATCGGCTTATGCGAAAAATGGCGAAAATGAAAAACGTTTCTTGCAATATGTAGCACGTACTTTCTAAACGACAAATCCGCGAGCGGAAAACCATTTTTTTAATCGCAAATATAAAAAAAATGTGAAAATAGGGTACCCGCTTGTGACAAAAGTGAAAAAAAAAATGAAAAACTCTTATTGATTTATGTAGCATATACCGAATTGGAACCAAGGTGGATTAGATGCCGTGTTAGCGCTGTTTAACCAATATAAGTCTATATAACTATTACAATTTTTGTCGAGTGACTACAGCTAGAGAAATATAACCTCACTTGTCACTCTCACTGTGCTTTTCGGTCGACTATTTTCACATTTTTTTTATATGTAGCATATACCGAATTGGAACCAAAAAGGCGGATTAGATGCCGTGTTAGCGCTGTTTAACCAATATAAGTCTATAATTATTACAATTTTTGTCGAGTGACTTAACAGCTAGAGAAACATAACCTCACTTGTCACTCTCACTGTGCTTTTCGGTAGACTATTTTCACATTTTTTTTATATTTCCAATTAAAAAAATGGTTTTCCGCTCGCGGATTTGACGTTTAGAAAGTACGTGCTACATATTGCAAGAAACGTTTTTCATTTTACGCCATTTTTCGCATAAGCCGATAAACTGGAAAATTACCGAAAAGCGGCTCGATTTCTAACGTGTGCGCTAAAATCATGCTTTATACGACTTGTACTTTAGTATAGTACACAGGTATAGTATAATGTGATTTTCTTATCAATAATGTCATATCATAATGCTTTGAAACCGACATTGACAAACTGACGGGTTACCAGAGTAGGCAACTGTATACACAAAAAAAGAGTATACGGTTGCCTAACTACGTATAGTAACAATCAAATAACAAAAGGCCACCGAGTCATCCGCGTGAAAAAGTAAAACGTGTTCTACCTCACTTCGACTTTAAAAAATATTCTTGTCCAGTGTCGCTCGAGATCGATAATCAGCAGCGCAAGCAGATGACGCGGTGGTGTTTTCTTAGTTGATTCTTTCTCTACCTTATTTAATGTTTATACCTGTAACATTGCCATTGACAGACGTAATAGTTTCATTAATGGGTGCCAATAACGGAGTAAGAGGTAAAGAAAAACAAATTTTTCAGGCTAATACACGATCAATATGGATGGTTTCTGGAGATAGTAGTAGAGAAAGAATATTACCTGCTGCGGATTTCACCCTATAACTACCGCCGCCTGCCGCACTCAAATTTCTAATTATAGTAATACTTTTTCCATAAACTCTGGGTCTGTATGCCATGGGTCCTTCATTGTATAATTGAAGTTCTACACTGCCAGAATTTTTTCCAATTTTAACAAATCCTAATGAAACAAGAAGCATTAGAAAAATTACTCATTTTTATGCAGTGCTAATATAAAGCGCTGCATTGTATGACAAATATAAATAGGAAGATTTTATTTAGACCCAAAAAGTATGGTATTAATATTAAAAAGATGCCAGAACTTCATCTTGGAATATTTGATCGACATAACTCATCTTTAATAGTACGCTGTCCATTTAGTTAGTTAGTAGTTTAATTGCAACAGCTTTAGAAGTTGTTCTAGATTCTAGATCTTAAAATGTTAGGGGCCTTCTCAGTTATTTAAGTTAGAAGCGAACAAGTCATGGCGCGCTTAAGTAAATAAATAACTTGTCTATAAACTTTAAACGCTTTTTTCTCGAAACGCGCTTTTTCTTCTGAAACTCTGGTAATATTTATTCATACCAGCAGCGTGAATGTCGTCAAAATTTCATCAGCCATCGTTTAACAATGCATATCTTTCTTCAATTCGCTGTATTTGATTTCTTTTAGTGACAATTTGTTGTTGATACGACTGCTATTAAACTTAAAAATTTTCAAACATTTGTGTTTCTTCTTTCATTAAAAAAAAAATGCGAAATTCTTTGTTTTTAGCGCTCTAGACTAAGTAGGGCGCACTCTTTTTTTTTAAATGGTTATCATTTTAATACAGTTAATTATAATGTTATGAAAGTTTAAGAACAGAGGGTGAAGGTACCTTTAAAATTAGGAATCATTTTACCGTTCCCCTTTTTTAAAAATCGAATAGTGTTTATATACAGGGTAGGGTGACTCGGATCTAAATGTACATACATCACCAGGAGATAGTGGACATCTTGGGGGTTCTAAATAATCTATCTTTAGTGGGTCCATCTTTCCTCGTTACTTAGATACAGAGTGTTTTATAAGGTTTGGCTCATTTTTGTTTTTGCCATAATTCTTTTAGCACCCGGTATAAAATGTTCTTATTCGGTGGAAATATTTTGAGTAGCTATCGCTTCAAAATGCCGTATGGAAATTTTTTGAAATTCAGGTCCCGACTTTAAAAACAAGACTGATTTCATTTTTTTAAATTCAACACCCTGTATATCATATTTTTATAAATTTTATTTTTTATTTGAAAAACGCATAAAAAACCAATTCTAATGACATACTTATCAAAATCCCCGCACTCGCCGCTCAGCCATAATAAATTGCTCTTCTTTGGATGTTAAAACACATACAAAATAATAACTGTTTTTATAACGACAATAATACCAATAATAAGAAATAAATCAAAGTAATAAAATAGCGGCGTGTTAAAATTTGAAAATTTTCAATTCAATTTGACTCCATGGCTCGGCACCTCAGAACAACGAAATATTGGGGGGCAACAAAACATAATAAGTCATTGTCAGTTGTAACCTGTCAGATTTTTGGGCATTACGAGGATATTTTTGTTAAACATTTACTTCTCGTTTAAAATGCCCCATCAATTTTTAAACCAAGAATACGCTGATATAATATTTGTATATGGATTTTGCGATGGTAACGGGCGAGCCGCTTCTCCAGAGTATGAATTAAGGTTTCCTGGAAGAAGATGTCCAAACCATCAAACATTTTCAAATGTATTTTCTTTTGTTCGTGAACAAGGACATTTTCCGACACAAAATAATATTGATCGGCCTGTAAGACACCCAGTTCAACAGGAAGAAGACATTTTAAATTTGATTGAAGAAAATCCAAAAACATCCACAAGGAAAATTGCTAGACGTCTGCATATAACGCAAAAATTAACCCATTCAACAATAAAAAATGAAGGCTTATATCCTTATCATATCCAAGAGGTACAAAGGTTGGAACCAGGTGATTATGCTAACCGTTTGGTTTTTTGTCAGTGGATTAGGAGGCACCAAAGAGATATTCACCGGACTTTGTGGGCCGATGAAGCTCAGTTTACCAGAGATGGAGTCAACATTTCCAGAAATTGTCATCTTTGGTCTCTAGAAAATCCAAATGCTATTAGGCAGTCGCACTCGCAACATAGATTTTCCATAAATGTTTGGGCAGGTATAATCAATGGTAAATTGATTGGCCCACACATCTTTGAAGAAAGATTAGATGGAAACCAATATTTACACTTTTTGGAAAACATTTTGCCAAATCTTCTCCAAAATGAGAATGTTAATTTAAGAGAAATGTATTTCCAACACGATGGAGCCCCTCCACATTATGCAAGAATTGTTTCTGAACTTTTACAACAATAGATATCCAAACAGATGGATAGGTCGTGGGGGGCCCCATTCTTGGCCAGCAAGATCTCCCGACTTTAACCCGCTGGACTTCTTTTTTTGGGGGTATATGAAAAATTTAGTTTACGAGGAAGAAATTAATATACGGGACCAGCTCTTGCAACGCATTATCACTTCATTTCAGAGGAAGAAAATGTGAAGAAGTTAATGGTGGGCATTTTGAAAATATTCTCAAATAATTATGTTTTTGTTATTTTTGTTATTATTGGTATTATTGTCGTTATAAAAACAGTTAATATTTTGTATGTGTTTCAACATCTAAAGAAGAGCAATTTATTATGGCTGACCGGCGAGTGCGGGGATTTTGATAAGTATGTCATTAGAATTAGTTTTTTATGTGTTTTTCAAATAAAAAATAAAATTTACAAAAATATGATGTTGAATTTAAAAAAATGAAATCAGTCTTGTTTTTAAAGTCCGGACCTGAATTTCAAAAAATTTTCATACGGCATTTTGAAGCGATAGCTACTCAAAATATTTCCACCGAATATGAACATTTTATACCGGGTGCTAAAAGAATTATGGCAAAAACAAAAATGAGCAAAACCTTATAAAACACTCTGTATCTAAGTAACGAGGAAAGATGGACCCACTAAAGATAGATTATTTAGAACCCCCAAAAAGTCCACTATCTCATGGTGATGTATGTACATTTAGATCCGAGTCACCCTGTATAGACCATAAAAAAAATTAATTAAAATCTAAATATCCTATATAAAAATCCGATTGCAAATGGTTTTCGATTTTTTACTTAAAACGAATTTTTGCCGATCGTTTTATACAGGATGTCCGAAAATGCCATTCGTATATTTTAAAAGGATATTGCATATAATTATGAAAACATGAAAAAAAGTTTATATGAATGTAAGTCCTTAAATTTCTTATATGGAAGCTACGGCCGTCCAAAGGTGACCTCCAAAGCCTAGTTTCTAGTTTGTTTCTTTGCAACCGCTCGGGGTACCGGTGCGTATTTTTGTTAATTTGATGCTTTTTTTAACTTCAAATTTATGTGTGTCCTAAGACTACTTTAATATTTTAGTTTGAACACAATTCGATAATAGTTTATGTAATTATTTAAATAAATCGTTTTTTCCTCTTAAACCATTAACCCAATTATTTTTATAATAATACATTTTTTGTGCAAAAAATAATCATACGAATCATAATTTTTGGGTAAAATTTTAAAAATGTGTTATGTAAAAAAAATATTAATAAATAAGCTAAGAGACCGAGACTCCCCCTAGGAACGCACCTGACTAACTTTCAATATCAAAAATTAGCATTCATTAATATTAGTTCGCGTGCTACTGGTGGTACCTTCCGCCAAAGAAATAAAATAACTAGTCTTTCGAGCTTCCCTTATAAGACATTTAAGGACCTACATTCATGTGAACTTTTTTTCATGTTTTCTTTTTACATTTTTCTTTAGGAAAAATATTATAAAATGATAAGTGAATAATACATTAGATTAATTAATACTAAGCTCAAATTAAGAAAACATTGCTAGACCAAAATAAACCCTCAATAAGACAATTATTACTTTTGAATTCCAAGTCCGTTAAGTTTGGTACAACCCCTAGGTTAAGATTACTAAAAAGGGGTATTCGTCTATTCGTCGTATCTAGTATTATCGGAATAGGTTTCTTTCATTCATAACAAAAACTTATATATTTGATTATTCTTATTTCTTACCTTTAACACTACTTCCTCGATTTGTTAAATTCGCTTTGCCACCTAAGCCCAATATTAAAGCTGTCAAAATTGCGCTTTTTCCACTTCCGTTTTTACCAATGACCATGCTAATGTTATTGTTGGTAAAATCGACCTCTAACAGTGAATGGCACATAAAATTCTTTAGAATCATATAATTGACAGTTCCTGCACGCCGCTATATGGAAGAAAAATTAAACTTTAATATGTATTTATATCATTTAATTCATCCAGAAAATTACAGAAAAATATGTGGCAAAGTATAAAGATGAAATACACACATCCAAAAGTTTTATTATTGACCAAAGTGTTTTTAAAGATAATTATTAAAATTTACCACTTTAGTGTCACTGAGACGAAATAATTAAAAAATTGGAAATAAATGCACATCCAAAACCTAAACTCTTAACAGAGAACTTCTGGTTTTATACATCAAATCTCGAATCACCCACGGGTAATTATTATTTATTCTCCAGTCTGGACCTTTCCTACCGATTCTACCTATAGCCGGAAACATCATCGACTTATTACAGCAATAAAAACATTACATAAAAAACATTCTAAGCGATAAGATACGGTCAATTAGCCACAAACATATAAAAACTATGACACTAACGAGGAATCTCCTTCACAAGTTATGGGATCTTTTTTTAATAAAAATTCAAGCAACAGCCCTACGATGGCCGAAGAACAGCAACCGGACTCAATATTACTGTAACTGAGAATAATCTTGAGGTAAATACTTAAATGAGGTTACTACATTCGTACATTACATGATCGTGCATCACGCAAACTTTTTATTTTGACTTTAAGTCGGTGTAACTCCTACGAGTCGGTGTAACTCCTACAAGTCCTACAACTTGAGAATGGGGAAAAACAAAACGGCGGGTGGGAATGCGCAATTTTGGTATTTGTCTTGTCTCATGTCCATCAAAACTATGGTAAAAAAAAATCTCGTCCATAAATTTTTGGGAGGTAAAATGACAATTTTACTGTACTAAAAGAAAAAGTATCCTAATAGGGCAATACATCGCTGCGGTCAGGGCAGGAAATTAGTTAGAGCGTTGACGAATAAAATCAATATTTTATCTGTGAAATTTGCATTTTTTTACCAAGAAATTTTAAAAACTAACCAAAGCAAGATGGCGTTTGTTAATACACTAAGGCCCATTTGATCAATGTCCTGTCATCATCAACTATGAGATAATTTGTCATGGAAGTTATGTGGCCGATTTCGCGAACAATGCATTGATCAAATGGGCCTAAAACATACATAGGGTGGCCATTTGAAAACGAAACAAAGCCAATTTTGGGCACCCCAGGTTATTAAAAAAAAACACTCGGACCCGTCGATTTTTGATGGCAACAACATAGTTTAACATCGCTACTATCTACCTAGCCTGTACAGTGGCTAACCAAAAGTACAAAAACAGGTTGTTTTTACCTTTTTTATTACAAAAAATGACAACGATAAATAGCATTTTCTGGTGTAAAACTTTGCTTTTTTAACAATTCTAGTTGTATTCCTGTGACCTTCAATTATTGTTGCAGATCATATCATTCGGTCGCGGCAAAGTAGTAAGGTCTGATCCTAAAAGCTGTTAAAATTTTCTATCTTTCTATGTATCATGCTCCTATACCCATCTAGAATAGTTTTTGACTTAGGAGCATTTATTTGACAAATTTAATTCTTACAGATAACAATCGTTATGACTTTTTAGTCGAATTTAACAAGTAGCCTATGAAAACTCTTGTTTTGAAATGGTTGACATTCTGCTATTATTCATTTGGTTTATTTGTCAGTTAGTTTATTTAACAAGTCTATTTTAAAGTTTTAAGAAAAATGGAAGAAAACAACAACTATTCAAATACAGTACTTATGAATTTATTTGTTTTGCATGGTCAGTGTGATAAGATAATTAGCCGTACTTGCCATCAATGAACAACAAGAAATTTAAACGAATTCAAAGCAATTTTCAAAATTTTGGATCGTCGTTGAAAGTTACTAGAAATTTACCCAGACCTGTAACGTCCAACGAGGAAAATGAAATAAATGTTTTGGCCTATTTTCATGCATATCAAGTCTTCAATAAGATGTGCCAAAGAAGATTTGAGTTTAACCTATTATTGTGTACAAGAAATATTGTCCAAACATAATATGCATTATTATAAGTTTACCAAAGTTCAATTTCTTAAGCCAGAGGACTTTCCACAAAGAGTTTTGTTTTGCGAAAGCTTAATAGTTCATATTCAGGAAGACCCACAATTCTTTCAGAAAATTATTTGGAGTGATGAATCCAAATTTTCTCGCGAAGGAATTTTTAATAGGAAAAATATTCATGAATTTCGTTACAGAATCGGCATAAAAGTGATAATGGTTTATTCAATTGCTAAAAGGGTGCAAATCATTTCATTATTTTTTGTGAACAATGAATGTGCTAATAGAACTGTGCAACTGTTTAACCATCAACATCAAAATTGACAAGTCCATCGGAATTGGTGCAAAAATTTCGGTAGACGGGATTAGTAGGTAACAAAAAACGTGAAGTGGAAAATCCAGTAATAAATAATAAAGCTACAGAGGTGGCGATTTTAGGGCACGCTGTTCAAGATCCCACACTAAGTACAAGAAAGCTAAAAGCTGGCGACAACATCTGGTGTTAAAAGAAGCAGCATTCAAACGATATTAAAAAAACACAATTCAACACCATTACAAAATACATCTGGTACAAGAACTTAATGAAGACGATTTTGATAGGCGATTGCAATTTTGTGAAATTATGAGTGAACGGGCTGGCATTTTTGGTAACCGTATAATATGCCCCTTTTTTTACCTGGCAATTTAACAGGCGAAATTTATCTGGAATTATTACAAAAGGTCATTTATCTAGCGTTAGTAGAAATGATTGAAAATGAGGATCAGTACATGGAAAACCTCTTAATATTCCAGCAAGACGGTGCGCCACCCCACTTTGCACTCACTGTTCGTCACTATTTGGACCAAACGTTTCTAGGACAATGGATTGAAAGGAGAGGAAATATTGAGTGGCCCCCATGTTCTCCGGATCTAAGCCCGTTAGATTTTCTTATGGGGCCACTTAAAAACTAAAATTTATGACACCCAGTCAACATCTTTGGAACACTTACAACAACGGATGAATATCGTCAAATCACCCCACAGATGCTTAAAGATGTACGAGAGCGTTGTGAACAAAATCTCTACTACTGCGTGGAGGCCCAGGGGCATCATTTCCAGCATTTACTGGACTGACTTGTAAGAATTTTTTTTTGTAATAAAAAAAAGTAAAAACAATCTGTTTTTGTACTTTTGGTGAGCCACTATACAGACTAGGTAGATAGTAGCGATGTTAAACTCTGGGGTTATACTCTACATAAAAATACCGTTAAAACAAAGTATCACTTAACCCCCATTCCATTTAAAATTTTGGGGTAGTTGTCCCTCCCGCTAGGGGTTTGACTTTCAGGGAGCGAAAATGTCAAAAAAATGTTTCCCCCTATAACCAAAAATTGACGGGTTCGAACTTTTTTTTTTTTTTAACCTGGGGTGCCCAAAATTGGCTGTTTCGTTTTCAAACGGCCACCCTGTATACCGGATGTTGCATCATCGGGCGGGGCAGACGAATTCTCACGTAAATTCTGAAGTGATCAAATATTGGCTTCCCTAATTATTTAAAAACAAAATCTATTAAGAGTTTAAAAAGAGCGCTGTCTCATAAAGGAGCTATGGGCGTTTAAAGACAGCCCGATAAAACTGGTTTTAGATAAATTTCCCTTATAAGATGGTTTCTCACCATATTATTAGCAGCTATTTTTTATGATCGGGCACAGTACTGCAATGGTATGACGCTCTGCAAGCGGCGTGTCTGCAGTTTTGAACAATAATATTAATCATAATAAAAACTCTTTATTAAGGAAAAAATTACAATTTTCATTAAAACTGAAACTTCAGCCTCTGGTGGCAAAGTTTAGCCTTGTTGGCTATTCTTTCATTTAACAACAATCTGCGAAGATTGCACTCACTGGGGAACACGACCTCAGAAAGGTTGTTCCATATAGTAAGGATATTCTCCAGATAAAGGAATTTTTGAACAGTGTCGTTGGAGGAACCGTAAGCCGAACCTCGTATGGGTGGTTTGGTTTGTCGTGTTTTTATACCATGGATAGAATCAATCAAGCAATGTCAGTTGAGCATTTGCCATGAAAATATGAAATATCTGTAAAAGAGGCTCAAGTTACCAACCTGTTGCCTGATGCCCTAAGCTTTCAAGGTTGTTTGCCAGATCATGATCGCGGATCAAGCGAAGGACTTTTTTTTAAATTTAATTTAGCAGTATTAGAGCAATGTTTAGCAATATTTCAGCGATGGTCGAATTTGTGCTTTATAGGACGTCAAAAATTGTTGACGTGTATAGAGGTTTTTAGTTCCGAAAAGTACCCCAAGTTTATGTTAAAAATATTAAACAGTAATAATTATTGAGTATATATACCAAATCTCGTTCGCTTTTCTTAGAAATGAGACAGATCTAAAAAATCAAAATAAAATATTAACATCTTGGAAACGAAACGTTTTTGATCATATCTTTATATGAACTTTTCATCTTAAAAATAATCGAGCAATTGTCTTGTGAAATATCGGACACTTATTAAAAAACACCCAGTATAGACCATTTTAACAGTGATATATCATCCCAGTCCTAAGATAGTTACAATGAAACTTATATTATAAATACAATATAATATATTAAATTCGTTCGTTAGCCAGGTTAGTTCAGGCACTCTCTGATTTCACATATTATATTGTTTTCTAAAATGGCACCTAACCCCAAAAAGAATAAAAAATTAGCGAGAACATCTTAAACGGTTTGGAGTTATCAAATTGAAATAGGAAGCCAATTTGAGCATATTTTATTAAAAGATTTTATATTTATTGTAAATTAGCTACCAAATAATGTAATACGGTCTTATTTTGTTGTCATAATTTTATTTTCGGTATTCATAAACAAATATGGAGTTTGGTGATCCATTCTTAACGCAGGATTCGATAGCATCTAAACATTAATATTAATAATATTTAATATTTTTTTAAAAACAGAATTATAGAGGGAGGTATCAGGTCAACACAACAACTTTTTAACAACAATTTTAAATAATTTGGAAATATACAGGGTGTTTCAAATAGTTTTGGCTTATTAAACATACATTTTTTAAATGGAATACCCAAACAACAAACAATTTAAAAAATTTTTGAATACTTACCGATTTTTCAAAAATAATCTTTTTCTATACCCAAATTTCATTTATTTCTGTCGGTCTGTACTACCAGCAGGTGCATGTTTTTTAAGTGCTACAAAACACAAAATTGTTGAAAAATCGTTAATAACTCAGAAACTATTTAATTTAGACATAGGATATATTATACAAAACTTTCTTAGAATTGATCAAAAAATCCAAACATGTCATAATATACAGGGGGTCAATAAAAAAAATATATATATAAACCAAACCGATTTGGGGCACCCTGTATAATTCCAAATAAATTAATATTGTAGATCAAATGCCTCCGCATGACTCTGATTTTTAAAAAATATTAAAAAGTACAGTAGTTTAGATGTTATGGAATTTTGCATCAAGAGTGGGTCACCCTATAAATATAAAATAAATATTGTTGATTACAAAAATAAAATAAGTCACTTACACTACATGTTGGGGAATTATCACCGTCAGTAGTTGTTCTTGTTCTTTTTCGACCCTCAACAGATTCTTCTATGGGCAGCTGAGTTAGGGGTTTCCGTTTTCTAGGACCCTACATATAATAAATAATATTGAAATATATTTTAACTTAACATCTGTAATTAAATATTTTCTCAATGATAATATTGACGCGATGTTTATCGGAGGAAGTAAATGCTTTTAAAAATATGCTATTTTCTTAAAAAAGTAAAGAATTATCAGCAACATGTAAGAATATTTTTTTGTAATCAGTTTCTACACAAGTATTTTGGGATTTCAATATATTAAACCATTTTCATAACACTTTGCATATATTTATTATTATTAATTAAATTACGTTGATAATGTACGTAAGCATTAAGCAAAATAAAATCTGTATCCATATAATTTTTTCATTTTCATTTAAAAAGGCATTAACAACAGTGTTCATTTAACGCGGGAGCTAACACCTAACAGAATAAAGGCTAGCGGCTAGCAGCAATATTATGAAGGTTACAGTTTATACGAAAATGAAAGGAAATTATGTAGCATTTGATCAGGACTGAAAGTATCCAGAAAGTATATTTACCTATCTTAAAGAAAATAATTCGCTTGCCAATATAAAAGAAAATTGTGCGGGTATGAAAATATACCAGTATTTGCCAGATGCACTACAAAAAGGCCGCATACAGCTGAACCGGTGGTTCTTTGCCAGGGCGTTATGGATAAACGATCAAGAGACAACGTGATTTACAACACCCTATATTTATTTATTATAGCGCTAAAAGTGAATAAAAACATAATAGAATTCAAAGTACCGTGCTAGACAGAGACAAAACATATTTGGAGAGTTGTCCATTGATGTCAAAGTCATCGTTTCGATCTGTCGACTTTAATTTTATTTGTTTCTAAACGTTTTTGTGCCTTGAAATTCAATTTAATCCTATAAACTGTTCTTGTCAGAGTCAATTTTTATCGTACATTCGTCGTGTTAGCCAAAAGTAATTATGGATATTTCTTATTAGGCTTATTCCAACCAGCAGTTCGAGACTAGTTTTTAATCAGAAATATAGTCTACCAGATGAATATTGCATGTAGACCCCAAGATGCATTGTTAAGTCCTACAACTGGTCGATTGTGTTTGACAGTTTGAGACTGTCAGGGACTGATGCGATGGTTGGAACAGACCTATTATTATTAAGTCTGAACACTAGACACGAAAATTTTAGCGTTTATGAATTTAAACTTTGTTGTCTTTTTGAACCTTGTAATTTTGATTAGATTCATATGGTTTTAGTCACGTGGAAGTAATGACGCACCGGCAAAGAACCACCGTACAGACTATAGCAGCTGAAATTTTGTCGACTACTTCATTTCCATCAACATTGGTCGCGTTCGTCAGAACGGAGCGCTCCGGTAGCGCTACTTCAAATCAAGTGCATCTCACGCTCACTCCCAGTAATCAGTCGCTCAGTGAAGGGGAATGAGTGAGACCCACCGGATAGGAAATAGCGCTATTTGAGCGCTACGTTCTAATAAACGCGACCCTTGTAGTATCATATAAGCGTAATCGCACTGTGCGGTTGCTAATTCACCTAGGCTACTTGAGTACTTTTACATGCGATAAATAATCGTTGTGTGTACGACCTGATGTCTAATGCGGTACGGTTTATCATATGCTGGACCGCACCGTTTGCGAGGGCGCTTAGTACACTTAAGACGGTGCGATTGCCATTTCTTTTATGATCACACAACACTGCGGGATAAATCCTTGATGGCGCTCTGAATGTGCGTAGGAAGCGATTCAAGTTGACCTTGAATCGTGGAGATTATACTCACTAGTGAGGTCGTTCCAGAGTAATAACGTTCTCCAGATGCGATTTTCCGTTTGCGACATTTCTCGTCTCATTCGCAGAATCATTTTACGACATGGTACGATAAAATGTATTTATTATAAATAGAATACGTAACAAAAATTGCGTGCGGTGGTGTCATTGCTCAATGTATCTTCGTAGTCCATGGACCCAAATAGTATTGTGTGAACATGATGGATCAGAGACGAATTATTTCATTGGTATTAGTGCATTGAAGGCAAAGGAAGAAGTGTGAAAACGTCTCATTTAATATAATTTAATTTTGTTATATTGCGAAATCGTTGCGGTTTCCCGCATTCAACAGATCGCACCAAAACCGAACAGTGAGCAAAGCCCAAAAGGGTACTTTTCGAAGGTGCGACTGTCATGCGACTTTTAGTTTGCGCCACTTCGCGTCGCATTCGCAGAAAACTTTTACATGGTGCGAAAAAATTTTGACATTGGACACTGCCGTCTCGAAGAACAGGTCGTCATGTTAAGATCGTTACGTCACATTAGAAGATGGAATTTACTATAGAGGCTATATGGCATGTAGATTATAATATTGATATTTGTAAGTCAAAGATGTCTTAAATTATATCAAATGAGGTATAGAATCGTATATTAAAATGGTATTTCGATGATTAGTATACAGAGTGATTCAAGACTATAAACTAGCTTATGTTATCATCACTAAGTATTGCTTTCGATCTTCTTCGATACTCCTTCGAGCTTATGAAAATAATTTCCAAATAATCCCTGAATAACAAACATTAGAAATAATTTCATAGGTAGCTATTTTAAATAGAATTTTATATCAGTCAGTTGGTAGGTACATACTATCATTTTATCTTCCTCGAGAAACTATATAAACTTTATTTAACTTGGTTTTTGACTAGAAAAATGAAGAGGCATTAAGAGGAACCTGCCTTAAACTTGTAGGTATGTTTTAACCGATATTTGAAGTAAGAAACACCTGTATCGTATGAAAATCTAAACAAAATGTACAACAAACGTAGGCATTGTTTTGTTTCTAAATTTTTGTTCGAACCTAACCTAAGTATGACATGCTCAACCTTCAATATTATACTATGTATTTAATAGCTAACTCCCGAAACCTTAGACAAAATCGCATCTTTTCATTGCCGATTCATAGCACAAATTATGCAGCTCACTCACCTGTTGAAAGAACGTTAAATGTTGTAAATACTAGGTGTTGAAATATTGGGTATTTCCTTATTTCAATTTAAGAGACAAATTAGTGAAAAAAATTGATTATATTTTCTATTTGGGCTATTAATTGCTAAGAATTGTATTGTTCATTGGCTCCTGAAGTAGTAATTAGTGGTTAGGTTTAAGTATTGTATTAATTATTGTATTATTATTTTCTTTGTAATGAGGTTGATCCCGTAAAATAAATAAAATAAATAAAATAATGTACTTATAATCTTTCTATGTTTATTGCCTAATAACAATTTAAACAATATACCAAAATATTATTATTAAAAAGGTACCTACACTGCACTGTTCTAGTGTTATCTACCATCAAGTCCTCTGGTTGCCCTGACTAAAAACCTTTCCTAAAAGTACTTTATGCAAAAGTTGATACATTTTCGCAATACTAAATCGTCTCTTGGGATCCCTTTTTTATCAATAAATAGCATTTCATCAGTGAAAAACATTATAGTTGACCCGGGAACACATCATGAATTTGGCATTTATCGCTATTTCACAGCCACTTAATCAAATAATTTATGGTTTTACATATAAAGGTCCAAACTACGTTAAATTAATGTTATGGGTTTTCTAAAATAATCACATTAAACTGCTAAAAACAACTAAAAACTTAAAGGAAACACCAAAACGGTCTACCAAAACAATGCAAGCCTGTCAAGTGGATCGACTAGAAACAGCTGATTTTAGAATGTGGGCGGGAACCTGACGGCCTGTTCTTCGAGACGGCAGTGCTTTGGACCAGTCTTATGAAATGGATGCCGGGCATTGCCGGGTAATGCATATCTATATTAAGGGATCAGTCGGAGTTATATGTGGACGACCAGAAGGTCGTACGACTACGCATCCAGCGGACGACCGGCCTTGTAGCCTAAGAAAGTGCTGGTAAAATGGAAAACAAAATTAAATATTTTATTATACCAGATAGATGCAAGTGCGCATGCAAGTATATTGCTGCTTTGATTAATCTCATCAACAACGAAGAATGTCCATTAAAAATCACAGTGGGGAAAGCCAAGTGCCCGGCAGCTTGCAAAATATCATACTAAGGTCGGCAAGGTACGATATTATGGAAGCCATAAACCTTACGGCTTACATTAGTTGTCTATCAATCAGCAGGGTTGGCAAAAATTTGTTTACACGGTCCATAATAAAAATAAGGGAATAGTCTTGGCTAAATAAAAAATTACTCTACGAATAGCACTGCGAACGATTTAAAATGTAACTCGGTCTCTCGAATTTTAAGAATAAAAGTAACTTTACGTTATTGCAGTTCAGTTGTTAAATAACCTTTCTTTAATCCTTCTATTAGTATTGTTACTAAATTTCTGAAAAATTATGAGAACAGAACCTTTGCATTCCTTTCGTTTAACGGTAAACATTAATTCCTAAAATTAAAATCGTTATTTGTAATTAACTTGAAAACCAATAAAGATATCAATTTACGGTTTTCGTCAAAATGCAGCTATTTTTATATTTATGCTCTTTAAGCTGAGTAACAAAGAGATGTATCATGTCATTTAATTTTATTAAGAAAATTTGAAAAAGCTGAATCTTTCCTAAACAGCGGTGTGTACTAGCGACCACGACCAAACTTGTTTCTTTAATAAGTGTAAAGGTGTCTATTAAACGAGCCAAACCGATTAAATTTGGATAAAGCATAAGGAAGATAAAGCAAATGAAAATAATTTTTTTCACAAGCTTCCCTTGCCTTTATTATCAAAGATACAAAAAAAGTTTTACAAGCAATTTTTCAAAAGTTACTAAACTGTTTATTTCTATCATTAAAACAGTACCCTAACATAGCGATTATCTGAGAAAATCTTGACTTTTTAGGTATATCCTAGTAGTTGCGGTTCCTAGCGGTCATTCTTGAAACTTAAAACATATTTTATATCAACTTCCTTTGGTCGATTTAGTTAAAAGACATTTCTTTCCCGAAGTCGTAAGGTTTATGGCTTTTTATATTTGCGCACCCATCTACAGGGGTTAATATAAGCATAGACCAACCTACCAAGACCTATCATCTTACGGGTAATTTTACCGCTCTAAATAGGCAATTAGGGTGCATGCGCTAGGGCAGAAACGTCGAAAATTAAATTATTTCCCATTCATAAGAGACAAGCCATTTCGTCAGACCACCTTACAAAAGCTCTGCCGTTTGGGTGGGACTCGGGGAATTTAGGAAGAAATTGGATGTTGCCGCATTGTGCAAGTTGCCTAAAATAAATAGGAATAGATGATGTAATTGCCTGTTAACAATTCTGATAATTTTGTTATATTAGTTTAATTAAGTCATGTTTTTTCCGTTCTTGGTTATAATAATATCTACATACTATTATTTATTGTATAACTTGATATGCTACCATCAGCTACGACCAAATATGTTACCTTTATCAGGTATTTTTATCTTTTAATCACGTAACAAAAGTTTTGATGTATGCGTCCCATCCAGTTTTCCATGTTCTGTAATTTTTTAAGTAAAACAATATAAATATTTCAAAACATTTCATTGATAATAGTAGTAATAGTACAAATTTTGTACATGCAAACTATTTACCTACTTTAAGAATAAACCATTGTTATCTAGATGACCAGCAGGGATAGTTTTTTACAGTAGAAGATGGTGATTATAAGTAGTAAATGCAACAAATTTACAAAAAATAGTAAAACATCAGAATAAGATTATTAGGTACAGGGACATTTTTTTAAGTGTCTCACCCGATTGGAGATTTGCCTGCTGACTATGGCACATTTCTTTATAATTTTCCGCAAGGAAGCCGAATTTGATGTCAAAAAATATATAGGTTCACAAATTTGAAAGATAAGACGCTATATTGGACTTTTTAAATGAAAGCCCTTATCCATAACCTCACGGGTGCATTGCATTTCGCGATTCGATTTTGAGTTGTAAAACCCAATTGTTTTACAGTTACATATCTCCCGTGACCGAGCTATTTACGCTATAATCAAATAAGACAGATGTCGAAAAGTGACAGATACGACGCCATTTTGAATTTTTAAAATTGTAACCCTCATCCATAACCACACGAATGAAAAATAGGTATGGTTAAAAATAAATATCAACAACTATATGTTTTTGAAATATGATCGAGAAATGACATTTAAAGAAATTTAAAATGGCGTCGTATTTGTCACTTTTTCACATCTGGTGTATTTGATAATAGCGTAAATAGGTTGGCCACGGGAAATTATGTTACTGTAAAAACAATTGGGTTCCACAACTCAAAATATATATTTCTTAAGTGGCAATAATTACAGAACCAAATCAACAACGTTGAAACCTCTTATCTCCAGAATAAATAAAAATAAATGTATAGAATGAAACAATTGTTTCTAGATTTCCACTAACGTTTATTTAAAATTAGTTGACAATTGTTTCGCCAACACTGTGGCTTCTTCAGATGTTTATAACCGAATGAATGAATATGACACAAAAGTATACTACACAACCCTAAGTACCTAATTAGAAATTATATACAATAGAATTAATAAACAAGATTTAATAACAGGGTATTTTGTCATTTAACATGTAATAAAATTATATTAATGAAAAAGGTTTAATAACGGGGAATTCCCTAGATCCAACTGTTCAATTAGTAGTAAATTTGCATTTTTATATTTGTTTATTTCCATCCATTCCAATAAAAAATCTAATCTCTTCCCTTTGTTGTCTAAGTGTAAAGTTTTAAAATTGTCATCAAAATTATGGTTTTCGCTCAATGAATGTTTGGGGTAATTAGAATTTTCTATTCTCTTTAAAAACCAACTTTATGTTCTTTTATTCTATTCTGGAATGACCTACCCGTTTGGCAAATATAAAATTTGGAACAAGAACCGGAATTTAATTGATAAACTCCTGATTTATTTTGTTTTTTAGTTTTTGATTTACTATTTTTAATGTATTTACCAAGTGTATTATTAGTTTTAAAAGCTATTTTTTAACCTCTTTTCTTAAAAAAGTTAGCAACTTTGGTTGTGACTTTACTTGTGAATGTAAAAGTCTGGAAATTATTTTCTTTAAGTTTATTGACGGGGAATACTAAATCTATTGCTTTTTATATTGCTTTTTCTTAACTAATTTTTCAATTAGAGATACGTTATATCCATTATTGACTGCAATTTGTTTAATTATATTTATATCGTTATTGAAACTATCATTTGAAAGAGGTAAATTTACTAATCTATGAATAAAACTATTGTAAGCCGAAATTTTATGAGAGTAAGGATGATTAGAAGTACTGTGTATCGTTATATCATTGTACGATGGTTTATGAAAAATTTGAAAATCATGCTTATTATTCTTAATAGTTACAGTTAAGTCCAAGAAATTAATAGCATGTTCATGTTCCAATTCAATAGTGAATTTTATGTTCTTGTGTAAGTTATTAATAAAGTCCAAAAAGTTTTTTAATTGTCTATCGGTACCCACGAAACATGCTAATACATCGTTAACGTACCTGTACCAGTAAACAAAATTTTTAAAAATAGAATTTTCTTGAATTTTCCTTTGTAGATTGTCCATAAATATTTCAGCCAATATAGGGCTTAAAGGGTTGCCCAATATTAAACCTTCCATTCAATAAATGAAAATAAATATTGGCAACTTTTTTTTTGTGAAATCGAATCGCGAAATGCAATTTACTTGCGAGGTTATGGATGAGGGTTTTCATTAAATAAATCCAATAGGGCGTCGTATCTCTCAAACTTGTGAACCTATATATTTTTTAACATATTTTTTAACATCAAATTGGGCTTCCTTGCGGAAAATCATTGAGGAATGTGTAATTTGTTTTTTATTATATTCAACAGGGAAATCGCGAATCGGGTGACACTTCATGAATGAAAGTGCCTTATTGTTCAAGAGGTATCATAAGAGATAAATCTTATTGACAAAGCATGATAACTTATACAACTGAATTTGAAGAAATAGTCCATACTCAAAGTGGAGTTAAAATATAGGGAAAGGAAAGAACAGAAGCTTTCTTTCTTTCTCCCTTTCTTTTAATACAAATTCATAATATGAATTAGAACTTCGAAGGTCTCCTTTATGTATCCTTACTTCAACCTGAATAAGAAGAACATGTATTTCTTTATGACCTTCTAAATTTCACAATTATCTTTGAATTTATTACCTCTATTAACAAAATTTCTTGTCAGTGTGATTGATTACATTCACTACGCGACACATTTTCAAAAAATTTTAAAGCTCCATCAACGTCACCTTCCACCTACAATATTCTCTATACTGCTAATATTAACTGCAGCACTATTTTTTGTCTCCTGAAGATGAAGGTTACTACCTTCGAAACATGTAGACGTGCTTTCATAAAACTGAGCCTCTGATTGCTCTTATTAAATTAGTGGAGAAAGACTTTTTGACTTTCTTTCCTTTCCTTATACAACTGAGTTACAACACATGGCTTAAAAAATTAGGAGTTCAGCATCGACAATAGATATATAGCAAAGGTACAATCAAAAGTTAATCACCTGGTTTAACTTCATTACGGAAGTGCAGTTAATTTTAAATATTATAAGTTTCTTTGACATTATTGATGTTTAAGTTTTTACACTTCACCCACATAAAAAATTTAAAGCTAAAATGGTAATAAAAGTACCAACAAAACACACATATATCAGTTGATATAAACTACAATTTAGAATAACAAGCGATAATCTTACATATCATTTTGTGTAAAAAATTCGTCTATATTATAAAATGCTCTTGACAATAGCTTGGCCTTTAATTTCTTACGAAGCAGTTTAAGGTTTTGGCTATTTCTTGTCTCCAAGCTCAGGTGGTTTTCAGTGGCGGCTCCTCAGGGTAGGCCTCTGAGGCCGCGCCTCACCCTCAATCTCCCAATCTCCTCTCAAAAAATACAAATATGTTTTTTGTAAATTTATAAATTTTCAACTATAAATTCCATATGAAAAATAATTTTCATACTGCTTTACCGAGCGCCGCGCTATAAGCGACTATTTTATTCTGTAAACATTAACGACGTCGACGGCCGAGAGGCTAAATGATTTCAGCTTCACTGCTCCGAGTGTTCATACCTATTTTGGCAAGCCTCATACGAAAATCTCAACGTCTTTTGTTTGGTCTGTCTCTCTCTTACTCCGGGGTCATTTCGCGTTTGTTTCTTTCATTGAGGCTATAAGAACCTAGCTTGGCTGGTTGTTGATTGGCTGTTTAAATCACATGTTTTATTCTGCGAATTCTGTGATTACCCGGCGCCCGGCATATATCGTAGGAGGTGTGTGAACTGTGTGACACTGTGTGTGTTGATTTAATTTAGGAAAATTACAAATTGTCATATTTTATTGGTTTATTTTATGTTAATATTGTTGTGACTGTGCTGGGTAGTCAAGTCAGGATACAGGTGCGATGCAGGTAATGTAGAAGTGTTGGCAGTGTTTGTTTGGGCAATTTATAATTTCGTGTTCGGCAAATTAAGGTTATATTTTCAAGATCCGGTAAGTATTAAGATTTCTTTATTATGTTATTAATTATTAAACGCTAAATTTTGTTGTTTTAAAAAAATATGAATCCTGTTCATGATATTATTCTCTCAGTCATTGAAACGCCATTGTTAAGGAGAAACGAAACGGAAAAAAGACAGATATTATGTAGTCGTCCGACATCAAAAATTTCGGCAATATTCAACGGATAAGAGACAGGGTAAGCAATATTCAAGAGCTTTTCAGGTAACTTCGTACGAAACCTATAAGTGGTTGTGCGGAAGTATTTATAAGGAAAGCTTATATTGTTGGCCTTGTATTTTATTAGGCAGCGTAAAAAACAATTGGAGTTCAGGGGGTGGGTATTCTGATTTAAAAAAATTTTCACGGACGGTAAAATCACACGAAAGTTCCAAAGAACATATTAAGAATTCTGTGGTGCTTACGAGAGTAGAGCAAAATAGAGACACAATAGCGGATGCACTGAGAAAAAATGCAGGCGTTATTTATAATGAAAACGTGCGTAAAAATCGCTAATTATTAACTTATTTAGTTGATGTTACTGTAACGTTAGGAAAACAGGAGTTAGCATTTCGAGGCCACAATGAAACGACAGATTCATCTAACCGCGGAAATTTCAAAGAAATTAATAAAGAGAAATACGGAACTTACCGAACATTGTGCAAAATTTAGTAATATTTTTACAGGACAGTCTAAGACTATTCAAAATGAACAGATTGGTTGCATGCATGAATATATTCAAGAACATACAGGGTGTTTCATTAAGGTCGAAGAGCGGCCATATCTCGGAAACTATTGGGCATAGAAATTCAGGAAAAAAAAATTAATGACTAAAGTGGCCATGAGAAAATCCTGGAAATAATTTTTAAGTTCCGCATTTTGCCGCAAGGGGGCGCAATTAAAAAGTAAATTTTTAAATTTTAGATATCTCCGAAAATTGCACGTTAAGGTATATTTTTGATAACACCATTAAAAAGCTTGGACAATTTTGCATAATTTTGGTCCCATGCTTATTGGCGTACCGACTTTAGTAAGAGTGGGGGAAGCTGTTGAATGTGTAATCATTTAAATCGCTGTAACTTATCAACGACTTATCCGATTTTAGCAAACTAAAACTTGTTTGGAAGAGAAATGTAAGTACTTTTAACTATCGTCTTGAGTGGTCCATGATACTTCTCAATAAAAATACAAGAGGGCGCAATTTGCAATAATAACACATTTCTTAACTTTATTCATTTATTTCAAATCATACGGTATAATTATGATACCATAATCGAAAAGTAGATGAAATTTGCTACAAAAAATGTCAAAACCGCAGTTCGATATCTCCATCCGTTTCAGAGTTATTGCCAATAGAATAATTTTTAAAACTTTAAATGAAGAAGCGGTTGTTTTCATAGTTTTGTGATCAAGCATTCCATGACAAAAAATATTTTTAAACTTTATGGTTAGGTAGGTTTGTTTCTCATTATTCCAATGTCAAACTCCGTGCCTTCCTTCACACTTTATCTAGGCTTAGGACTAGTCCAAATCATGTAAAATACAAAATTTGGAGCGTGTTTCAAGGCCAACGGGCCATAAAACAGTATTGAAATAATTATCGGAAACTATTGAAGGAAACAATATTCATGGAAAGCTTCTTAGGAAAACAATTGAGAGACTTTATAAATGTTCAAAATGACCTCCGTTGTGCAAAATACAACGATTAATTCTTTTTCTAGAACTAGAGACAGCTGTTTCAATTTCAGCTCGTGAAATCGAATTTAGTGCATTTTCAATTCGCTAAATCATGTTGTCTCGTGTGGTTGGTCGCGTTTTATATACAATGTCTTTTATTCGCCCCCACAAGTAAAAATCTAACACAGTTAAATCCGGGGATCTAGGTGGCCAAGCAAACAAACTACCCCTTCCAATCCAGCGATTTGGGTATCCAATATCTAAAAAATCACGGACATTATGCGAAAAGTGTGCCGGGCATCCATCATGTTGATACCACATGGATGTTCTTAGGCCAATAGGAACATCTTCTAAAAGGATAGGCAAGTCATTTTGTAAAAAGTTTAAATAAGATTCACCATTTAGATAATCATTAAAAATAAACGGTCCGATAATTCTGTGTCCTAATACTCCGCACCACACGTTAACACTCCATCTGTTTTGGTGATCCACTTCGCGCATCCAGTGAGTATTTGTCTGTGACCAATAGTGCATATTGTGTAAATTAACTTTGCCACAGCTACTGAAAGTGGCTTCATCAGTCCATAACACGTGGGAGAGGAATTGAGGATTCTCGTTACACATCTCTCTTAGCCAATAGCAATAGTCGAGCCGTCTGTCATAATCACTTTCTGATAGCGCCTGATGTAAAACTATATGATAGGGATGCAGCTTAAAATCCCTTAGAATTCGGAACACTGCAGTACAACTTATACTTAGGTCTAAAGAAATTGCTCTTATGCTTAAATGCGGATCGGCCTCTACGTACGCAAGAACGTTTGTAATGTTGACTTCATTTCTTACTGGACGTCTTCTAAAAGCAACTGAAATGCGTCGTACACTTCCCGTTTGCCTTACGCATATTGCCAGTCGCTGAAATACTGCTCTGCCATAGTGCCTTCGTTCAGGATATCTGAGAGCATATTCGCGTTCCGCTATAGGCGCATTTTGAAAACATTCAAAATATACGGCCAGCATATCGTAAGCTTCGGCATTGGTATAAGCCATTTTTGAAAGGTACGTATCACAACTTTCTATCAAGAAGTTTAAGATGAATTACGGATAAACTTTTGTCAACACCTTTCAAAATGAAACTAGTTGACAACTATTTGCATTATTTGTCTTATCTCCATGGAAACTTTCAGATTTTATTTCACAGCTATCTAGATTTATTTTTTAAAACACATCATATTGTTAGAGTTACGCCTAAATGACACGTTTTCCATGATTGCCATTAATTCTAGAGTGGTTTCTGGGCCATTGGAATAATGAGAAACAAACCTACCTAACCATAAAGTTTAAAAATATTTTTTGTCATGGAATGCTTGATCACAAAACTATGAAAACAACCGCTTCTTCATTTAAAGTTTTAAAAATTATTCTATTGGCAATAACTCTGAAACGGATGGAGATATCGAACTGTGGTTTTGACATTTTTTGTAGCAAATTTCATCTACTTTTCGATTATGGTATCATAATTATACCGTATGATTTGAAATAAATGAATAAAGTTAAGAAATGTGTTATTATTGCAAATTGCGCCCTCTTGTATTTTTATTGAGAAGTATCATGGACCACTCAAGACGATAGTTAAAAGTACTTACATTTCTCTTCCAAACAAGTTTTAGTTTGCTAAAATCGGATAAGTCGTTGATAAGTTACAGCGATTTAAATGATTACACATTCAACAGCTTCCCCCACTCTTACTAAAGTCGGTACGCCAATAAGCATGGGACCAAAATTATGCAAAATTGTCCAAGCTTTTTAATGGTGTTATCAAAAATATACCTTAACGTGCAATTTTCGGAGATATCTAAAATTTAAAAATTTACTTTTCAATTGCGCCCCCTTGCGGCAAAATGCGGAACTTAAAAATTATTTCCAGGATTTTCCCATGGCCACTTTAGTTATAAATTTTTTTTTCCTGAATTTCTATGCCCAATAGTTTCCGAGATATGGCCGCTCTTCGACCTTAATGAAACACCCTGTATACAAAAAGAAATTAATGATACAGATTGTTGTTTTTTTGGCGTAATAGCGGATGATAGTACCGATATAACGGAAAAATCTCAGTGTTAGATAACAGTTAGGTATGTAACAAACGGATCTTTAAAAGAAAGATTTTTAGGATTTCTTGACGTCAGTGATGATAGAACAGCAGAGAGCCTTTTTCAGTTAATAAAAAGTAGTTTAGAGCCTTATGACATTAAAGAGAAATTGGTCGCGCAGTGTTATGACGGTGCCAGTGTTATGGCGGGTGAAATAAATGGACTTCAAACAAAAGTTAGATCTATCGCGCCTTTAGCTTTATTTACCCATTGCTGTTCCCACAGATTAAATCTAGTATTGCAACAGGGAACAAAACAGATAACTCAAATTCGTATATTTTTTGCTACTTTATTAGGGATACCAAATTATTTTCACCAATCACCAAAACGGTCGTTTGCGCTTAATCAAATAGTTGGTAAACGAATTCCGCGAGCTGTCGAAACGCGCGGGTATTCACGGTCTAAAATTTTAAATTTAGTGGCTAATTAATGGGATAATTTGATTTTAGTTTTTCAAAGTATCATTAATGATCCAAGTTCCGGATCAGAATCTATTAATGCCGCGAAAGGATTTCTTAAGCATTTTAATGATTTTGAATTTTGCCTTTTAACACAAATCTATAAGGAAATCTTTAGTTGCAACGATATAGTGTTTCAAATTTTACAATCTAAACATTTAGATATAAATAATTGCTTCTCACAAATAAACTATGCCAAGTTAAGGCTGAGACACAATCAAAAACTTGTGGTATAAGAAATAAGATTTATGATATAAGAATTAAGATTTAAGAACGAACATATGTTGTCCTTTGTAAACAACGCACAATCAGAAGTCAGCATGTTTGTTAGGTTTGACTTTTGACAATTTAATAACCTCAAAATTGTATTTTCGTTTCTTAAGGTAATGATAAAACGCTGCCGACATTGCAAACATACTATTCAAAAGAGTTAAGGACTTTATGGCAAGCCTTCCGAATTTTTTAAAAGTATAGGTGAGCTTGTCAAAGTTGTAAAAAATAGTTTGTTTTTGTAAACAAAAAAGTGGGGTTAGGACAATAGTTTAGAATTTAAAAATCGCGCCGTTTGTAAGGAACCGGATTGGTTAAATTTAGGTACTAAAATTTTAATTCTGTCCTGTACTCCTATTCCTTAACACCTAAATCTTAAATCCTATTATTTATTCCTTAAGTTTTTGATTGTGTCTCAGCCTTTAAGAATCAGTGAATTAAAAAACGAAGAACATTTTAAAAAAAAATTTTAACATTGCTAAAAATGCTACGGAGCTCCCAATTAACACACGTAGAGGTAGAGGTCAACCTTCTAGCAAATCCGATATTTTTACGAATTATAAACAATTAAAACTTAATTTACTAAATTCGTAATATTTAAGAAAGTTTGACCCTGACCTTGCAATTGAATATTTTTCTCGTGAAATCTAGTATTTCAAAATAATTATATTGCTGGTTGAATTCCTAACTATTCATTTTAAGCCAATGACCTTGAAATCGCGAAAAATTTTCGTCTGCGGCGCTATTTTCTAACCTCACCCCCTTATACACCCACGAGCCGCCACTGGGTGGTTATATATCTTTATCCCTTTTCCTTCCACTTCTATGAAGAGTTGACATTGTTACACTATTTGCAGATTTTTAGGTAACCTCAAGAAATTTACAGCAGAAATCACGCGTCGCGCTGCTTTTTAGACGGCCAATTATCAAATACTGCGAGTTAGGGCGGACGCATCTTTATATAAACAGTGGAGGGTTTTCTTGTTCTGACAGGAATTTGCAGCTCTGAGCGTTTTTCGACAGGAACTACTTTATTAAAATTTGAAGAACGGTGGGAATAAAATCAAAAACGTGTTGAAAATAGCAACTTATTTATGGGAAAAAATAAATAAAAATAAAGAAAAAAATCGAAAAAATAAAAAAAATCGCGAGTTTTGATGTTTTTCAAAAAAATTGTGATTTTTTTTCAATCCTGCTAAAAACCAAATTAATATCACTTCCGGTTTTATTTTTTTTAATGACAACCTATATTTTTTATTGTTCAATCGAATTCTTCTCAAAATTACCTTTTCAACGACATACAACAAGCTGACATTTACTTTTAAAATGGCGTCTATAAAACAATGTATGCAATTGATACGGGGAAAATAGTAATAAAATCTGTTAAATTTCATAATTCTTTAAGCATTTTTTTTTTCAGTTTTTGAATAAATATAATTTTTTATTTTAAAGAAAAATCGTATCTTCAACCCTAGGTTACTTAATTTTTTCAAATTATATGATCTACTTTTGATAATTTATTATTAAAGGTTAAAGTATCCTTAACCATCTAAAGCCATTTTGGAAATCAGAATAATTTTTGCTTTTAAAACAATAAAAGGAAATCGGTGCATTTTGTAATGAAAACAGAATAACTTATCTCCACCGCAGTTGGAAGAGTATGTTATTTTGTAATAAGATGTTTGTATTTTTCATGATTTTGGGTGTGAGTTGGATACATAGTTCGATCAAATAACAATAAAATGACTAAGTTTACAAGAGAAGAACAAATTGATATGTTAATTGTTTACGGAGAAAGTCACAAAAATGCCGGTCTAGCTGAAACATTATACAGAGAGTGAATCGCCTAGTCCAAATTATTTCCCATGGCTAGAAAAAACGTAAAAATCAGAAAGAAAAAAAGTTCAAGAGGACGATGAGAACTTTGTTGTAAGCGAAGAAGCTGAAATAAATATATTGGCTTGCATTGCTATAGTCCCACATATTCCTTGCGAGAAATAGGACAACAATGTAATATTAGCCACGAAAAACCACTTAGAGAAGGCGCTTTTCAGGAGCGCTTTGGTGTAAATGTCTGGATGGGAATAATGGGAACGAGAATCGTTGCTCTAGTATTCTTTTTTGATCATTTGAATCGTTCGGTATTTAAATATTTTTCAAAATACCGTCGAAAAATTTGTGGACAGCTAACCTTTAAATGCAATAAACGAAATTTATTAACAGCAAGACGGCGTCCCTGCACATGACTTAAGGATGCCGTAAAGGGCCCAATTTAACAGATTTTATTACTACTTTTCCCGTATCTAATGCATACGTTGTTTTATAGACGCCATTTTGAATTTTGTAAAATGGCTCATAAGCCGCAATTTTGAAAGTTAATGTCACTATCTCGTTGAAAAGGTAATTTTTAGAAGAATTCGATAGAACAATAAAAAACACAGGTTGTGATTTAAAAAAAGAAAATGGCGTAACTTCCGGTAAAACCGGTTTGGTTTTAAGTGAAAATTAACATCCCGCTCAACCATGGCAGTAACCCAAATTTGATTAAAATATCTTTTACAATAATTTCGTTGACACCCGGTATGTATTTAATATACATAATATTCAGAAGTACGGTACGTAAATTAAGGGGGTGATCCCTTATGATATTCTAAGAGAAAAAGTTCATATGTCCGAAGTTGCCACGTTTGTGATATAAGGGTGTTAAAGTTTTTTTAACATTTTTTTAAATATCCTTTTCCCGGTATTATTGAAATTTGGTACCGTTATTCATGATGTATTCATGATATAATGAAGGAGTCCCTAATGAGGCTCAGGCCAGAAATTGGTAGAGGTATATTGTCCGTCTGTCTTGTAAAATGAATCTGCTGGTGATTAGGAAAATGAGTTTTTATGGATAAGATATGCAGTCTCTAAGATAAGTAAGCATGCAAGGGTTAGAATATTATTGGATATGAAAAGTGGCTTGCAATGAGCTCTAGGATGGGTATTGCATAATGTCCCTGTACTTTATCAATTTTATCCGAATATCTGAGTCTGAAAAAAACAAGATTTATACACACCGCGGTAACTATGTAAGTAAGTACTAACTAAAACAATAAAAACAAAACCATTACCGAATACTTTTTCGGTTCGCCCTCTTCTTTTCTTGAACACAGAAGTAGCGTAGTGATTTGTACTATTTTGAACAAAGCGCTATAACTTTTAGTTTTTGAGAAGGAAAATTATATTTTTCAAATATATTAATGTTTATTTTTGAAAAAGCGACGATGTAATAAGAAACATTTAACGTTATAAGTGGTAGAATTTCACTAAAAAAAATGCATATATCCATAAACATAAACATAATTATTGTGAAACATATTATACGTACACCATATTTAAAAAGAGAAATATCTCATAAATCGCTGTTTTTGTATTTAGATTTCTAATCTATACTTACCTAAATAATTAATAAATTTTAAAATATTTTACTAAATAAATACATCTAAATCTCAAATATAAACACAATGATGTTTATTCAAAAACTAATCACGATGCCGCAAAGAGAAATTCGATTAAATGCACTTCATAGTATAACACAAAATTGGCGGCTAAATTAATACAAATTATTCCAAACCCAGGTTTCAGCAAATACACGCGGAATCGCCCCTTTTTTCGGATTGCAAGTGCAAGCAAGGCGCGGCAACATAAAGTTAAGAAACGCTTGAACACGGTTTAATTTATAGCAATTTCTGTAATGGTGATTAATATCTTTTTTGAGAATATTTTTTTTTCTAGAAACCCTTAAGGCGCGTACAGATTAGGAGAGACGCGACCGAGACAAGCGCGAGCCGACTTTTCGTGCCTCGCGGCAAATTTTTGGAGCAGCGAGCCTGTCGCGAGCCAACCGCAAGTATTTCCTGATCCATCGGGAGAACGCGCTTGCCACGAGCCACCGACGAATAATTTCAGTTTGAAGTGAGGTGCACTGTAGCTATTGTTTTTCGGTTCACTTTAGAATTACCGTAATAGCGTATGCTTGACTATGTCTGACAACGAAGAAATTGCGGCGTTATTAGCGCTGTGCAGTGGCAGCATAATAATTGCAGATAGTTCATGGCAAAGAAAACGAAATCCTCGTCGATGGTGGCGTACAAAGCTATACAAAAAGCGTTTGGGTGTCCCCTATACAATTCAATTAGCAACAGCTGATTTTCTTTAGTCCACATTCTCGCGCAACAAAATTTTGTCGAACCTGCCACGGGCGCGTACTAATTGATACTGCGAGTCCCTTTGAGATCGTGGCAAAAACCAACAGAAAATGGATCGCAACGACCTTCCGCCGAGAGGCTTGCAAGCCGCTTGCGAGACCCTCGCGAGGCCGTACAAATTGCACGAATTTTGTTGGTGGCAGGCTCAGGCTACACTAAATATCACCGAAACCTCGGAAGCATTCGGCTCATCGGCTCCGTTCGGAGAAACGCTGGCTTTTATTCTACGGTTACTAGATTAACTGAAGTTTGTAAGCAACTGAGTGGTACTGTGGATATAGCATCCGTGTATGAGCCATAGGTCCCGGGATCGATTCCCGTTCCGGGCACTTTTTCTTTATGACTTTTTTTTTAGTTTTTTATAACTCTTTTATTTTTTTTTTAAAGTAGATCGACTCAAAAAGGGCTGGTAAATAATTGGCCGGTGAACTTGAAAAAGGCGAATTAGAACCAAAAAGGTGGATTAGATGCCGTGTTAGCGCTGTTTAACCAATATAAGTCTATAAATTATTAGTTACAGCATTATTTAGTTGAGTTAAGCAATATAATGTTCCAATCCGTTACGTAACATAATATCTTGTTTGACATTTCCGACCGACATGCCCTATTTCTGACGCCACCAACAAATCCCCATTCGAAATTCCCGCTAGGGTATCTCCGAAAGAAGCCGAATGCGTCCGAGGTTTCGGTGATATTTAGTGTCGCCTGGCAGGCTCGGCTCGCGCTTGTCTCGGTCTCGCCTCGCCTAATCTGTACGAGGACAAATTTGGCTTTGTACCCAAATTTAAACAATAAATGTATGCATTTAAAAATATTTTATGAGTATTGCTATTCAATTTTAACCATCCGGAATTCAACCACGGTGGGCACAATCTGGCAACTGCCTGCAAACGACGTGCGTTTCTTGCTACAGTCAGGTGGAATTAATGGACGACAGTAGCGACATCTTACTACTGGTTTTTGCGATTCAAACTAAATTTACGCATACATGTCTAGAGGTCCACTCGCATGAGCGGTAAATTGAAAGCATTACATGTAGTCTTTGGTCTATAATATAAGTGACAGAAAAAAACTTCTAATACAAAAGTTGCATAATTTATCCCGTGTTATCTTTTAAACTTGTAAAAAAAAAATAAGCGCATCGCAAAGTTGAAAAACAATTGCAAGTTTTCTTTTCTAAACAGTAAACCCTATATATTTTCCACCAGGACGAAAGATCTTTTTCCCGTGATTTCAAAAATATATAACATATCAACATTTAGTACAGCAGTTTTTAAAATATTTGAGTTTACAATTTTGATAAATTAAATTGATGATAAATCGAGTTATCGAGGCGTTCCGCATATTTCAACGTGACATATTTGTCGCTTTACTTTAAATTGAAATGTATACTTTAAAATTTATGATTTAAAGTTAAGTAAAGACATAATTATGTTTTCTGTATATCCGCCACGACTTCCGACACATTTTCTAATATTTGATCTGTATTGAGCATGAATATTTCTTGTTTAATCCTTTGTCTCAACACTTGTATATTTTGAGGTCTGTCATAATAAATTCGATTTTTTAGGAATCCCACAGAAAAATATCTAACCGACTTAGGTCAGGGCTATTAGTCGGCCATTCCTTACTGAATGCGTAAATTTAACGTAAAGCGACAAATATGTTACGTTAAGTATGCGGAACATGACAACTCGATTATCATCAAATTTATAGAATGAAACACTTGTTTCTAGATTTCCACTAACTTTCTAGAAACAAGTTCTATGAATTTAATATGGATCTTTTCTTTTTTTTTTTGAAAATGCTTTATTTAATAAATATTTTACAATTTAATAACACAATTAAATCTTAATCTACCCTAAACAGTGCTTGAAGAACTGGCCTCGAGTGCATAACTAATTATTATTCAGTCATATAGAAGTTATACGCTGCACAAGGTATTATATATTTTTATCCTAAGTAAATCACAGTTCCCTGTGTGCAGAGACACCCATTTATCCTGTGTTTATTCCTAAATCTAACAACTAAATTATAGCTAGCTAATTTTATAGTGAATTTTTAGATTTTTTACAAATGTTTTATTGATAACAGTTTGCTTAATTGAAAGAGGTAAGTTATTATAGGTATCTGAAGCCTGATACCGGCATAACGTATCTAAAGTTACTCAAAAAGAAAGAGTCGTACACGAGTTTTTTGGCTTTGTTTGTAAGGTAATTTCTGCATTTGAAGATGTATGGGATCATTGAAAGGGTCTTATTAGTTACTTTGTTTATATGTTGTGTCCAGCTCATCCTATCATGCACCAACAAGCCAAGGTACCTCACGCTCTCGACTTTTTCTAGACTAAAATTGTCTAATGTAATGTTTATGTTATTTACTACTTTATTTTTCTGTTTTAAGACCATATAATTTGTTTTGTCAATATTCATTTTTAATCTTTTAGAATATAGCCAATTTGCGTATTTTTTAAAATCATTATTAACAATTTCATTTAAATCTTGTTTCTCCGTACCAGTGTAAACCAAGACTGTGTCGTCAGCAAATGTGAAATACCTTGCCTCCAAACCTGCATATTTCAAATTAAGAACATACAGCGAGTACAACAGGGGTCCAAGTACTGACCCCTGGGGAACTCCGTAGGCGTTTGTAAGTAGACTACTACATGTTTGGTCGATCCTAACATATTGCTTTCTCCCTGTTAGATATGTTTTTATTAAACTAAGCGCTGTCCCCCTAATCTCCATACATTCCAATTTAACCAATAGTAAGTCGATATCCACAACATCGAACGCTTTTTTTAGATCCACAAAGACTGCTACCACTGCACCTCCTTTATCTAGTTCTGCTGATATGTAGTTAGTGAAATACACTGTTGCACTGAGAGTGCTGCTATTATTTAAAACCCCATATTGAAACTCATCTGTCAGTATATTTCTATTTATGTGCCATAATCACCTTTTTTTAATAATTTTTTCTATTATTTTCGAAAAAACACTAATCACCGAAATAGGACGATAATAAAATTGTTCATAGAGCTCTTATTGCCCGACTTGAAAATGGGGTGATTCTGCTAATTTTAAATTCTTGAGGAAATTCGCCGGTAATAAATATTTTGTTTATAAGGTTGGTAATAATTTTAATTATGTAAGCCTTTAATGTAAGAATGTCATTGACTGTAATCCTGTCGTGCCCAGGGGATGAATTGCGCTTGAGCTCAATTATTGCTTCTTCAATTTCCCGGGCCTGTACCGGATATAAGTCAATATTGTTTTGACAGTAGTTTACAATGTTGTGTTGTAACTGTAAGTTTTTTTGTTTTATTTCCTCTTCCAAATTTTTGACAATTAATTCCCCTACCTGTGCAAACTGTTCATTTAACGCGTTAACTACTTCATTTTGATTAATTATTTCATTACCCCCTATTTTTAGACTATGTATTTTTTGGTCCACAAAGGGCAGCAGAATTAAGAGGCATCAAGCCTATAACGATTAAATGGATTAAAGCCATGCTAAAAAGCCGCAAAATCAGTTCAACCATAGGAAGTGAGACCGCAATGGTCCAAGCAATAAAAGGGTGCCCACAAGGTGGAGTAATATCTCCCCTACTATGGTCCCTCGTTGTAGATGAACTCCTAGTAAAACTGACAAAACATGGTTTCGATGTTCAAGGTTACGCAGATGACCTAGTAATAAACATCAAGGGTAAGCATAACGGCATAATATCCGCCCAAATGCAGACTGCCCTAAACATCACAAAAAATTGGTGTACACGGGAAGGACTAAATGTCAACCCGAGTAAGACGATCGTGGTCCCTTTCACTAAAAGGCGGAAGGTTAACCTCTCAGCGCCTATACTAAACGGGACTAGGATCGAATTCTCAAAAGAAGTTAAGTACTTGGGAGTGATCCTTGACCAAAAACTTAACTGGAACCCACACTTAGAAAGGACTACCAAAAGAGCCACAGCGGCCCTACTAGCATGTAATAGGCTATTTGGTAAAACATGGGGACTAAGACCCCACATGACTCACTGGTCATACACTACTGTACAATAACACACACCTGTACCTATAGTAACATATGCTTCACTGATATGGTGGACAAAAACAGAGGAAAAGACGACACAACGCAAACTGCAAAAAGTACAGAGACTTGCTTGTCTGGGAATCACAGGGGCAATGAGAACATGCCCCACGGCAGCTCTGGAAACAATGCTGAGCCTTCTTCCACTGCACCTGTGCATACGGAAAGAAGCGCTATTAAGCGCACACAGAGTAACCCGGACACAAAATATGAAGTCAGGAAACCTGACTGGTCACCTCAAAATCCTGTTACAAATACAGATAGAGGCTATGACCAAACCAATGGACACTATGATAGTGGCACGAAACTTTCATCGCCCTTTTGAAGTGGTCATACAGGACCGCCAAAGCGTGAAAGAAAAATTGCCACAGCTCAAACAAGGCCCACTCGTCTGGTTCACAGACGGATCAAAAATGGAAGAAGGGGTCGGCGCTGGGGTCTTTGGACCCAGATGTAGAATCTCCAGGCCCCTAGGTCAGACTCCAACCATTTTCCAAGCAGAAATATATGCAATAGACATATGTGCCACTGAATGTGCCCGGAAAGGCCTACGGGGTGCAACAATATACATAATGTCGGATAGCCAAGCAGCTCTGAAAGCTCTAGCGTCCTACAATATCAACTCAAAACTAGTCTGGGAATGCCTACAATCTCTCAACCAACTAGCGGCGGCCAACAAGGTCACCTTGATGTGGGTGCCCGGGCATGAGGGAGTGGAAGGCAACGAAATAGCTGACTCGCTTGCTAAAGAGGGTGCACAGGCACCATTTTATGGACCCGAACCGTTCTGTGGCATAACCAGAGGACACCTCAAAGAGGAACTCAACATATGGGAAAAAAGGCAAAAAGAGGCCTCTTGGGAGAAATACTCCAGGACAAAGACAGGCGAAGAAATTTATTTCGTGCACGCCTAAATTCACTAAAAAGCTCCTGGAGCTACAAAAACACGAACTGAAAATTGTCACCGACTGCCTTACGGGACACGGCCCTTGGAGATATCATCTCAAAAAAATGGGAAAGACCGAAGACGAAAAGTGCAGATTCTGCAATGATGCAAACGAAACTGCGGAACACATACTGTGTGAATGTAAAGCACTAACCCGCCAACGGCTAACTCATCTTGAGGGAGTACTCTTAACACCTGAAGATATAAGCAAATTAGCCCCCCGAAAAATTTACAACTACGCGAAAAGTTTGAATCTTACGGGGTAAAACTGATGCAGGGTATCCACAAAAGATCTCTTTAGGTCGAAGTGGCGAAGGGCCAAAGGGCCGAACGACCCCATTACATTACATTACATTACATTTGGTCCACATTGCCGTTCTTAAAAAAACTATTTATAAATTTCCACTGTTTTTTTGAGTTGTTTCCTGCCTGCTGCCATTTATTGGCAAAATGTTTGTTTTTTAAGGTATTAGCTAAATTATTTATTCTATTTTTTATTTTTTTAAACTCGCCCTCTAGTTGATTGTTATTTGTCCTACCTTCTTTAGCCTTATAGATTATATCACGTTTCTTCATCAAATTTAGAATATCCTGATTTATTCAAGTATTATTTTGTCTTATTCTGATAGTTTTTACAGATTCAGATTGTTGTTTACAGTATGTTATTATATCAGTTAGAGATTCAAAAGATTCTACCTCATTATTTTCTATTTGCTGCTTGAAAATATTTTGAAATTTTTTTAAGTTAGTAGTTTTTATATGTTGATGAGTTTTTTGTATCAACGGTTTTATGTTTTCCTCAATAATTAACAATAATAAGTTGTGATCTGACGGACTAGTTTCTTGGATTTCTATTTTACAGTCTAATTTTGAATGTTTATCTGTTAGGACATAGTCTATAATAGTTCTGGTGGAACTAGTTGTCCATCAAGTAATGATGCAACCAAATGCCCCTGTTGATTGCAACCGTCGTGGCAGATCTAATTTTTTTTGGATATAAATTTTAAAATGCACGGTCAACCCGATGTAGCAACTATTTTTCTCCTGAAATTAGTGCTGACTTCTAAATTTTGTTTTAAAATAAACCCCAGGGGAAAAAGTCAAATAGATTAAGATCGTGTGATTTTGGAGCCCATTTCCAATAATAACAGTGACCTGACGAAAAATAGAGTGGGAATAACTTTTCCAAGGAACTTTTACTATACTACCCTATACCTAAATGAACAGCAACTTTTAACAGCTTTTCAAATCAGTAATAATATACAGGGTGTTTCATTTGAAAATAATTAATTTTATACATTCTTTTAACTAACCAAAATACCAGAATTTTTAGACAACCCTGCATATTGCAATTAGGATTTCATTCAGTTCTTAGTATCTGAGATTTCAAAAATATCAGCATTTGTTAGAGGTAATTTTTCAAAAAAAAATTAAATTAATTATAATATCTCGAATTTTATCAAAACTAATTAGAGTCTAGGTACTACATATTCCGTTTCTGCTCTAATCATTTTATTCCTTTTTTTGTACCTAATCCTGGTTACCTGTTTGTTAATTATGTGGTTATTATGCCTTTATGGTCAAACCTCCAAAAACTTCTCCAGGACGACCAAAACTTGAGCTGGATGACGTTTTAATGCAAAAAATAAGGCGAAAAGTTCATAGTTTCTTTAAAAAAAAAAATAAATCCCACGCTGGACAAAACTTTGTTCTCAATCCGAGAAGATCAGGACTACCCATTTATGTGTAGAAATACGCTCTGGAAATTATTTTAACAAAACGGGTTTTCGGTGAAAAAAACATAATAGGCAATCGATTTTAATAAACAGAAGCGATATCGTCTGTTGGAGAAGAAATTACTTAAGAAGCATCCGAAAAGCCAGAGAAGAAAACGAAAAAATATTTTACCCAGGCGAAACATGGCTAAATAAAGGCCACACTGTGACTAAATTTTGGCAGGATGAAAATATTAAAAGTTCAAGGCAAGCTCTTTTGGAAGGATTGTCGACAGGATTAAGACCGCCATCTGGAAAAGGACATCGACTTGTCATAACCATATTAGAAGTTCTGAAGACTTCGTTAAAGGTGGTCTACTGATGTTCCAATCTAAAAATATACTAGACTATCACAAAGATATGAATGCCGATGTCTTTGAAGAATGGTTCGAGCAAATGTTGGATCTTATACCAAGAGATGCAATAATTGTATTGGATAATGCAAGTTATCACTCTAGGCTGACGGAAAAATTACCGACAAGTGAGTGGGTGGCGTAAAAATGAAATAACAGAATGGCTAAGTTTAGGACAAAAAAGACCTATTGGTATTAGCCAACTTACATAAAAATGCATTCAAAAAATATGTAGTCGATGAAATGGCAAAGTTACGATATATATCTGTGCTCAGACTCCCTCCTTACCACTGCGAATTAAACTCGATCAAACTTATATGGGCTCAAATAAAGACAGATATTGCCAGAAAAAACACGACTTATAAAATGGTGGATTTAAAAAGACTCTTTAGTAAAGCTATGGGTAAAATCAGTGCGGAAAAGTGGAAAAAGTGTATCGATCATGTGATAGAAGAAGCCAAAATGTGGCAATACATGCTCCTGGCTAAGGGATGGTGTTTAAATTGTTCTTGATACCCCGGTATGCGTTTTGCATATTTAATGAGCATTACTTCGCGCAATTTAAAGATAGACTATAGTTCAAAATAAGTTTGAAACATGCTCTTAACCTACATATACACCTATAAAGAAAAAAATAAAATATTATACTGGTTTTAGTAAATGGACCGACGCGAATGTAGTGCCCCACCCTGTATATAATAGAAATCGAAATGTCCCGAGACATTTTTTTATTAGAATTCAGCTAACTGATTAAAAGTAAATAGTAAAACGTATTCCTAACCAAAAACAAGTACATATATAATGACATCATGCTTTATAATAATTATTAATTATCAACAAAAGTTTATCTAGTTAATAAAAATACCAATCAAACGATAAGACGAATTTTAAGAATTTAGTTTTTTTTGTGAATATCTTTAAAGGATTTTAGTGAGACTGTTTTCTTACTTTTGAAAAATAATTTAATTTAAAGGTTGAACTTAGTCCATTGGATATTATTGTCAAATAAAAATTGTTAAATAATAAAGAAAAATCAGTGGAAGCAAAGAAATTGTACTAGAGCAAAAAAACTCGAAAATCGAAAATATGCAAAAACTTTCTTTTTCCTTACATTTTACTTATACCGTGACTGGCAGAAAGTGCGCAGCATATGGAAAAATTTTTTATGTATGAATTTAGTAAATTTAATTTATTTCAGAAAAGTTCTGCATATCCTCAAACCAAAATAACACTCATCAAATCCGTTAAAAGTCTTATGGTATACGAGGGAGAGTCAAAAATTGGAAATTCCGCTATGAGTAAAGTACCTCCATCTTTTATTTTAGAACAAATGTTTATTAATAAATATTGTTTCAATTTGGAAGATATACTTAAATACCAAATTTCGCTTATTTTGGACAAAAAATAGGGTTTAATAGTTTTTTCTGAATTACCCTGTGTTAAGCAAGCCAAGTGTTGTTATTTAACTTGCGTCAACAGTTCATGAGGCTTTTATGTTCCTCGATTGTAGATTAATTTTACTGATTCTTTTATTTACTGAGTGAAGGAATTAAACGAACTTTTCACTGTGGTAATTTGGCGTTTATTTCTCCAAATCACACAAAACTTCTTTAGTACATGATTTTACAATAACATACTAGTCACTACATTTGTTTAGTACATTTGCTGGGTGCCTTTTTTTAGGCAATGCTATTTGTTTCAATCCGACGGAAAGAAACCACGTGAGTTTGTTGACATACAACCTTGCTTTATCAAAGCCGAAAGTGTAGTAGTATACAAAATGGAAAACAATATTATCTAACAACAAATATACGCCCCTGTTGTCATGACGATTAACGAACAATGCATTTTGATAGGCTACACATCCGCCATGTTTTCTTTTAACGAACTGGACGGTAATCAACAAATGTACAACGCTATGTCACCTTTCTCGAGCGCCAAAACACCGTCAAAGGGTTTTCGGATGTACAAGATTCTCTCTTAACATCTAAATGTAGAAATTTGCTTTTTCCTGGAATAACGGTCGACTTATTATTTAGAAAAATATTATATTATTATGTAATTTAAAAGATGATATTTGCAAGTTTTATGTTTATCCCGGCGATAACACTATTCGTTCCGCAAACATTGATACATTTTGCTCCTTTATTGAAATAATATTGAAATCAGATATTTAACAGTAGTATTGATTCTAAAAACATTTGTTGCATTTAATTATATTATTTTTAATGCATTTGGATGATCGTTCCCCAACACCCTGTATAAAAAGTACATCGCAACCATACAGTAGGCAAATTGTATTATATGTACACTTTGTTAGAGATAACCGTAAATAGTATGTCAGATTAGTTAGTTTTAACAATAATATGACATTTTTAAATAAAAACATAAAAATATTAAATATTTTTGCTGCACACCGTATTTTATTTTTTGAGGAAACAAAGTAAAGTGCGAAGAGTTGCCTTAATGTAAAATGCTATAAAATACTGTGTAGAAACGCAATTCTTGAAAATCAGTATCAGTTTTTGACTGAATTTGCTTCGACTTATGCTTGAGCTTTTGATCTTGTTTGTGGTAAAATGATTTACGTGGCTATATGCATATGATTAAGTAAATATTTGCAATAATAAAATGTACAGTCCTTTACAAAGATGCAACCGGGGAGGACATTAAAAATGCTGAAGCAGAGTGCAACGCCTGTGACTATTGTGAGATTTGAGATCTGCGAAAACTCATAGATTTGAATGTAATATTTAGGTAGTTGATATAAGTTTTATTGATTCATAATATAAAAAAATAGTAAAATAAAGGTTATAAACTCTAGCGCGCCTCTAACTCTCGACTTGCTCTGATCCCGTCGTCCTTCGTCCCTTCTCCCTTCGCCGTCATCATCGGGCCACCGGCTCCGCAGCGGCGGTTCGCGTATAAAATCCGCTTGTGGATCATTTTAATTCGGTGTCGTTAGACTGTGTGACGCATGGGACAAATGCAACACAAGAATTTCGTTGAATTCCGTACCCATACTAACGTGCCCGTGCGATAATATAAACATTTTCAATGTTAAAAATATGAATTTAGCACATACAGATCTCGATACAGATGTTATAGATATCTAGGTGCTGATATACTACATTTTGTAGAATATTTATATACTTTAGGTACATACTATTTTATGTATTTATGTACTAGTAATATAATATATATAAAAAAAAAAAACTGTATTACAATTTAGGGTCTATTTTTTTAATTTTAATTTAAGTCAAAAGTCAAAAACATTTATTGTTACTTTTGCATAGAGCGCTTGTTACTTAGTCTTTATTGAAAACTTTTATCTTTTGTTTTAAATTGTACCATTAGGCAAGATGTGTTTTTTCTTTTTTGTGCTTAAGCCTCTTAATGGTAAATTATTTTGTAAGTCAAGTTGTTTTTCTACTGTATTTATTTTGTAATAGGACTTTCACTTAATGTAAATCTATAAAGCGCAGTTACTAAATAAATAAATGCTGTTCATTTTGGATGTGTTGACAGCTTTTTTTGTTTGTTTTTTTAACCTAATGTTATATTCTTAAATCACTTTTAGATATTAAATACCCTGTGAAATAGTCTATTGTTTTATTAGGAGTAAAAGCGATACTTTTATGACGCGTCTGCAGGTTTGACAGACGAGTCATAAGAAGCTGCTTTTAAATATAAAAAATATATTTTTTTGTTAAACGTCGTTTAAATATAGAACAATAAAGATACAAAAAAAATTTATTTTTGCATTTAAAAATGTTGAGTTTTGAGTGGGACTCACCTTGCTATGGATTTATTATTGTATTGTTTGATACAGACGCGTCACGTTGTATTTTTATTTAAATAAATAAAGTATGTTTATAACTTTGTTGTATTATTCAATATATATTTATTCATGAGCAGACAGTCATACTTGTACCTCCGCTCTCAGCGGCAGAAAAAGTACTATTACTTTCGCTGGCAATAGCAACCGCCTACTGATAAAAAAGCAAAACTTTAACGTCAAAAATTAGTGAAAAAATGTCAGGTTTACTGACGTTTGAAGAAAAACTAAATTGTAATATTTGTAAGGGCTGAGAAACTTAGAATAATAGCCTTTTGGTTGTTTTGCCAATAAATAGTATGTACTGCTACACTACTACTCAAATTGGCCTGCTCGGTTTTAAAAACTTATAAACCACAACCTCTGCACACCTGACTTTTTACCTATCTGTCACTACCTGCCATAAGTGTACAGCGACATATTTTTTAGTGTTTTACCCGATTGGCGATTTTCCTGCTGACTATAATAAAAATTAAGTACACTCTCCTCAATGATTTTCCGCAAAAAAGCTAAATTTAATGTCAAAAAATATATAGGTTCACAAATTTGTAAAAGATTTAAAAAAGATACGATGCCATTTTGAATTTTTTTAAATAGCAACCCTCATCAACGAGTAAATTGCATTACGCGATCTGATTTTAAGAACATATACCTAGTTGTTGATATTTATTTTTAACCGTTTCGGAAGTATAGGGGTTCCTAAACTGCCTTCATCGATTCTATCTTTTAAGTTTGTACCCCTTTAATAAATAGACCTTTTAAGCTAATAGCCAAAATTTTTTACATGATTACATAACTTCGCGTGGCCGAGCTATTTACGCTGTAATCAAATAAGACAGATGTCAAAAAGTGACAGATACGACGGCATTTTGTTTTTTTTTTAAATGGCAATCCTCATCAATAATCCCATTTGGCGATCCTATTATTAGCTTTCTCACTCTCTTAAGCATGGTTTCATATTTCAAAACAGATTTAAATTGTGCTCATAAAGATTCTGAATTGACATTAATCTTTTTTTTACTTTTCCCATAAAGGAAGGAAGAAAACTCGTTTTTTTTTTTGTGTGTATTAAGTGTATAATCTTGAAAATATTTAAATTTGCAGAGCGCTTTCGGCCTTAGGCCATCTTCAGTGCTTCCTAAAAGCGAGGAAAATCCAATTTGTAAAATTTATTTATAAAATTAATTTAAGATGTCGTTGTTAAAAAGTTGATGTAAATTCGAGTTATTTATTTATAACATATAACTATTTTATTTGTTGAAAATTTGTTCTGAGAAGTAATAAGAAATGTATTTTTTGGTTTTTACTCACTTTGTCAGGAAACAGGAAACTTCATTGACACAATTAAATAAGTGGGCCATCATCAGCACAATGTAAAAAACTAATTAGTAAAAACAAATAACATGTAAATTTGTAAAAAGACGAACTACTGGGACGAACCACTTTTAAATTTAGTTAATTAACCATCGTTTTTTATTTTCTTTTTCATAATTAAATTTTTACTACAGTGTACAGTGATTTTCCTCGCTTTTAGGAAGCACTGAAGATGGCCAAAGGCCGAAAGCGCTATGCAAATTTAAATATTTTCAAGAATATACACTTAATACACAAAATAAAACTACTTTCCTTCCTTCTTTTTTCAAAAAAGTGTACACAGCCCTACCTGATCATTTTCCCATAAAGACCGCATAGTATATTCGGATAAGTCGCCCTATATTAATGGAGATTTCACCTAAGAAAATATTTATCTAAAACTGTCTCAGAATATTAACCTATGAAACCAAAAAGTGATGTCAACATATAAGAAAAAATTAAATAAATTATTCCTTGTTCCAGCGTCTTACTGAATCTTCGCTATTTGGAAGATGTTGCAAAATTGGTTCCAGTTTTTCCATGTGGCTGTGAGCATTTCTTACAAATAGATTTTTCTTATGATTCCAAAATCAAATCAAAACATGCTTTATTATCATAGAAATACAAGGTATTCATAGACAAAGCTTTTTTCGGAGTATAAAAAAATATAAATCATAGAACATAAAACAAATAACAACAAAATAAAAGCAATTAATAACATCTACAGAGACAATAATGTAGTAACACACCTAATAATAAAAAAAGCAAGACAAAACATAACATATTTAGTGGGTCCAATAGTTATTGTTACAAAAAAGAGTAAAACAGATTAAAAGTAAAAAAAAAAAATACAAACCCTGCCAACCAACATGCTCGTATAGAAACCAAAACAAAAACAAAAAACAAAAACAAAAACTGTCCATCCAGTCTCACAGGCAATACATCAGGGCCAGTCATCTAAATAATACTCTGTTAAACTATAATACTATAATAGGCTTTCTCCTTAAAGGCTTATTCATAGTGGCAGCGTCGAGCGTCGCGTCGCGTTTGCGTCGGGTCGAGTCGAGAGTCGCCTCGCGTCTGCTGTTTTCAGAGTGACAGCGTTGTGTTTGTAAATAGTTTATTATTTAGTTTCTAAAATGGCTCCCACGAGAGCACTTCGTTTATTTATGTTGCTTGAAACACCATATTACTTAAGAAGAATAAGAAGAAAGCGAATTGGAGTGCATCCTATTAATCGGGAGAGACATATATTTGGGGAATTTCATCATTTATATCCTGAGTTAAGACAGTATCTAGATCGATTTTTTAATTACCTAAGAATGTCTATTCGCACTTTTGATTATATGTTGGAAAAAGTTGGAACCCATTTGGAAAAGAATGCATCAAATTTTGTGAAAAATAGATATATTTCACCAACGGAACGACTCGTTATAACTATAAGGTAAGAACATAAACTTATTTAACAAAGGAACAAAAAAACAACATTAATACAAAACAGAGTGAGAGATAAAAAACATCTTTTTTAGTACGGCCTATATTGATATTGATTTTCGGGATAGGTAGTGATATTCGGAAATGTAGCATCCACTGAAGGCAATATTGTATGTGTCCTCGCTGTAGACTCTTCTATAGATAACAATTTGTTTAAAACCACTTGCTGTATATCATTTCGAACTTGTAGTTTATGGATAGGATTTTTTATTCTATCCATGAAGGGTATCAAACTTTTAAAAAAATTTAAATCTTCGTTTTCTGGTTTTTCTACGTCATTCGTCAAATTTTGTGTTAAGAGCTGCAATTTTTTGTTCTCTAATTCAAAGAATTTGTCATCTCTAATATCACACAACCTTTTTCTAGTACCCTTACGAAATACTGTGGAAGTTGCAGATGTAGATGCAGAGGCAGACGATGGTCTTTCTTCTTCCTGTAGTGATGCTACAGATGCTGCCGATACAGATTGCGGGGATTTTATTGATATTTCGTCATCTTGTGTATTCGTGTTACCAAGGTCTTCCTCCCCTTCAATATCGATATCATCATTTTCTTCTTGGTGAGCATTACCAGTGGCTAAATTTCCACTTTTAGTTGCTGGAGTCATTAGGTGAGTTAAAAATGTCATCATTTGAAAATATGGCCAAGTTGATTTATAACTGTTGCCTGGGTCCCCTGAACGTGGCTTTGGAATTTTTTTTAACTCACGACGGTATTTATCTTTTTTATTTTTCCACCGTGCTGCTACTGTTTCCTCTAAAAATAAACACTTTTTACCCTAATGTTCAAAATTCAGTGCATAATATTCTTTTATGTTTGTATACAATAGCTAATTTATTTATTATTGGAAAGAAGGAAAAGTGGATATTATTCATCTGTATATTTTTAGGTTTTTAACAACGGGAACGACATATAAGCATTTAGCACATGAATTTAGAATTGGATACTCGACAGCCTCTCAAATAATCAAAGAAACATGTCCAATTGTTTGGAATAGGTTACTAAAAGATCATATGCCTATTCCAAGTCAATAACAACTTGAAGCGGTAATCCGAGAATATAATACGCTCTGGAACTTTCCAAATTGTTTCGGGTCAATAGACGGAAAACATTGTCAAATAAAATGTCCACCCAATACTGGAACATCATATTTTAATTATCTAAAATATTATTCCATAGGTCTGCAGGGGGTGGCAGACGCGAAAAAGAAATTTATTACCATTGAAGTAGGCTCGCGAGGGTCTGAAAGTGATGGTGGCGTATTCCAATCCTCAGCACTTTATAATTTGTTGGAGACTAACCGATTTAATAGGCCTCCTGAACAAGCACTACCCAATTCCAATATAGTTTTACCCAATGTTTTGATAGGTGATGAAGCATACCCCTTAAAAACGTATTTGATGAGACCCTATCCTCGACCAAAAATTGGGGTTTTAGACAACGAAAAGCAAACTTATAACGATCGTCTGTCACGTGCCCGAAAATGCATTGAAGATGCGTTTGGAATTTTATATCAAAAGTTCCGAATTTTTGATACCAGTATTTTACTGAAACGCGAAACAGCAATAGACGTGATAAAATGCGCTTGCATACTTCATAACCTAATAAGGGATTTTGATGGAAATGATGACCAAGATTATGTTCACGTCGTGGAACAGGCAAACATACAAAACAACGTACAACGACATTTAAATGTGAGAAATAATAGAGCAACCAACGCAGCTACAGAAATTCGTAATGTATTTAGGGACTATTTTGTTGATAACAATATTAATTAGGTATTAATAAACCTTTATTTAAACTTATAGTTATTTTAACACATAAACACAAATTGTCGGCTGATTTAAATTGAAAATAGACATAATTTTAGAAGACACCCTGTAAATATAGACCAAATATAATAAAAATATAGACCAAAATATATAATACAATAGAAAATATTTACTTGATAGGTTTAAAATCGCTCCCACTTCATTGTAGAGTCGGTCTCTCAGATTCTTATTTTTGTAAGTAGCTAATGTCGTGTTCCATAGGGCCGGTCTTGCATGTATTTCTGCAATCAAAGCTTCGGTGGCATCCTCCTCGTTCGAACTCATTTTGAGTAATGCATAGTGCGACGCTTCAAAAAAACAATCCGGATTGTTTACGACGCGGACGCTCTGATAACGCTCTCTGAGCGCTGGAACGCGACGCAAAGTAAACGCTGTTACTCTGAACGTTTCAATTTAAATATACAAGTTGGTTTTTTTGACCGACGCGACGCAAAGGCGACGCGACGCTCGACGCTGCCACTATGAATAAGCCTTAAGAAGAGACGCTGTAGATCTTTTCAATTGTATCTGTGTTGGAGACTGTTTTATACCTTCAGGAAGGTGATTAAATATTTTAATGCTTTCATAAATTAGAGAGTTCTTGGTGAGTGTGCTTTTGGGAATCGGTACTGGAAGATTATTTTGTCTCGTATTACAGGGATTACGAGAAGCAATGCTGGTAACATTGTTATATTTTTTAAATATAAGGCAAACAGTCTCAAGTATAAACAAGCAAGGTAGCGTTAAAATTCCCTGCTGCTTAAACAGTAGCCTGCAAGAATCTCGAGATTTTGCCCTGCATATATACCTTATTGCTCTTTTTTGCAAGACAAATACTGAATTAAACAAATATTGGCTGCAGAATCCCCAGAAAGCAATTCCATATCTTAAATGACTTTCCACAAGCGAAAAATAAACTGATTTGGAGATTGACTTTCCCAACTCATTGGACACGATCCTAACCGCATAACATCCCCTTATTTAGAGCTTCCACATGTCTATGAAACTTTAACTTATTGTCGATCAGAATACCAGGGAACTTATTAAATTGTTTACTCTCTATTTCTGAGCCATTGAGAGTAAGATTATCACATTGAAATCTGAAACTAATTACACTTGTTTTGTTAACATTTAAACATAAACGGTTTGCATCACACCATTCCTGTGTTTCCTTTGCTCCGTTTTTACATGCATTTTTAAGTAGTGTTTAGTTGGATATTAAATAATTTTCTGGTATCGTCGAGTTCATAATAAGCTATAGAATCTAAAATTCATAAATTCATAGAGCTAGTTACACAAATAAAGTTACAATGGACAAAAGTTCAAAGAACAATGGATTTCAGTGATAGTGGTACAAAAAAACGGATTTTGTTCTCATCTAAATCGAGATATTAATATTATCTTTATAAGTACAATGTTCCCAATAAATATTTTATCGATACGGGGTCAGATCAAAAAATTTTAAATTTTGTATGCTGCTACTGTGCATACGGAATATTGGCCTGTTCTTCAAAACAATAGAGATTGTAAGATGACTGAACTATCGTGTTCAGTGTGTCATACTGACTATTTCTTTAAGCCGAGACCCAAGGAGGAGGAACAATTTGGTGTCAAGTGTGATGGCTGTAAATTGGCTATATGTAGAGCATGTGCTGGAATTGCCACCACCGAAGCACATGCTGTGGCCCTTGCATCAAGAAGAATATTATTCTATTGTCCCAGTTGTAGAGCTACCTTAACTGATTTGGCTGGATTCCAAAAACTTATCCAGCAACTCGATAAAATTAAAAGTGAATGCAAGTGGAAAGATAGCTATATTGCTGAGCTTAAGGATAATTATGAAGACAAGGTGGGTGAATTTGAGGCTAAAATAACCAATTTAACCAAGGATAACTCCGATTTGAATACACATATAGACGGACTAAAAAAGCGAACTCTAGGCGTCGAAGATGAGGTTCTCACTGCTGATCAAAATGACGCAGATGGTATAAAACAGATGAGAGAAGAAGAGACTAAATGATGAAATCTTAGCTTTGGTGGGCAACAATAAGAACCTAATAAAGAATCTCGAGGACTTGCAAGATAAAAACAACAGTCTTTCCAAAGATTTAGTGAGCTTAGGGCACTACAGCAAAATTTTTCTTACTAGTATAGAAACTCTTACTAATGATAACAATGTTTATGCTAGTGATTTAAAGAAAAGTGCTCTCGAAGTATTCAAACTTAAGGAAGAATTAACAACCCTCAAAGGCTTGGATTGTAATAATGATTCTTTAACCACCCATCGTTTACAAAACTTGAACTCCGAACCCTTAACACCGACAATCACTCCAACAAAACCGGCCCAAATCCTAGTAGTTGGCAATAAATCTTGTGCCATGGGAATAGGTGTGTTGATTAAAAAATATCTAAATAAAGACATGGATATAAATTGTCAATATAAAAACCAGTCACTTTTCGAGGAGTTGGTGAATACCTTAACTCTATATTCACGTAACTTCACCAAGGACGATTTTATACTTTTCTTTACTGGAAAAGAGAATGCGGTCAGAGGACTAAACATTTCTAACAGTAGCCTGGTTAAACTGTCTATGGTGACCAAAAAAACGAACCTGATAGTCATCGCGCCACCTTCTGCTTCGGATAGACCAATACTAAATGGTTTTTTATGATCAAAATCTCAAGATCTATAGGAACGTATCCGACAGTAATCATAAATCGTTGTTCTTAAGTCTTGATACTTATACCGCCGTAAGTGATAAAAATCGTTACGCTAACACATGTTATTCAGCTAAAAACCGTTGTATTGCATTTATCAGTGGACAAATAACGAGATGGTTTCCACAGTCTTATAAACTGAAAAATTCAGGAAGTGGAGATGAACCCAGTATCGATGTTCTACAGACCGATCAGGAAAACATCTCAAAAAACGGATATCATCATCGAAATCTCCAGAAGTAATGTTTTCTATCAAAATGTTCGTGGACTGCGTACTAAGACCGTTTCTTTTTACAATGAAGTAGTTAACTCAGACTACGATATAATAGTTCTTACAGAGACATGGCTTTGTGCAGGAATTTTAAGTGAGGAATTGTTTCCTAGTCATTATGTGGCACACAGGAAGGATAGAGATTCTGACTTAACCGGGAAAAAGCGGGGTGGCGGCGTGTTGATTGCAGTGAAGTCCGATTCAATCTACTACTTACACGGTCCCCGACACTTTTGTTGAGCAAGTGTGCGTCGGTTTGTGTTCTGGGAATATTCAATGTATCTTCGGTTCAGTTTACATTCCCCCGAATTCCTCAGTTTCTGTCTATGAAGACCACGTAAGTGAACACTATTATGCCTACTAGAATGCCAAACACAAAAGCTTTTATTTTTGGTGACTATAACCTGCCTAATTATAGTAACTCTTATATAGTTGTGGACAATAGAGACGAACATACCCATGCTAATTCATTATCCTATTTAAATGTTCTTAATAATAATAGTAATAATACTGTTTTTGTTTCTAGTGATGAATGTGGTCGTTTGTTGTACGATTGTGTATGCTTTTATGATTTTGTTCAGCTTAATAGTGTGCCTAATCAGAATAATGTTATATTGGATTTAATGTTTTCAAATCATTCTTGCACTTACGTGCAAAGGAGCGAAACGTCTTTGTCCGAGGTTGACATTCACCATCCTCCTCTCGATATATCTATTTACTTTAGTGATCTTGCCCTTGACGAAACTGGTGCTGATCCCAAGAGCATATTCAACTTTTTTAAAGGAGATTATAATAAATTAAACAATTATTTTGAACATGTCGATTGGAATATGCTGTTGGGCTGCAATTTATCTATAGACAGGATGGTTGAGTGTTTTTACTTAATTGTATTCGTCGCCATTGATATGTTTGTACCTAAAAAACTCGACAGTGCACTTAGATTTCCGACTTATTATTCGCAGAAAACGATTAACCTCATCAAAGATAAAAATAGGGTATACGGTAGACTCAAATCTTCTAAAAGTCATTCTTTATTAAGTGAGTATAGGAATCTGAGAGCAAGGTCCAAGCAGTCCATCAGTGACGATTATAGTAATTTTATATCTTCTTCCGAGAATAATATTCTAAAGAATGTAAAGTCGTTTTGAACTTATCTAAGGTCTAAACGGGTTATTGCAGGCTATCCTAAAGAAATGTGTTACGCTGATTCCATATCATCTAATCCCAATGAAATAGCTAATATGTTTGCAGATTTTTTTTAGTCTGTTTATGTACCGGGAGGTGGGTCGGCGTTGTGTGACATTAGACTTCTTCCTGAAACTAATATCAATCTATGTATGATCAATATTGATAGTGATCTAGTTTTTGACAAGTTGGTTGACTCGGACATTAGTAAGGGAGCCGGCTTCGATAGAATTCCACCCGTATTTTTAAAAAATTGCAGTCCGACTTTATCTCTACCACTTAGTTTTGTCTATCAAACTTCTCTAAATATCGGTATATTTCCTACAATATGGAAATTTTCCGTCGTAACCCCCTTGTTCAAAGATGGAAAGCGTTCAGACGTAAATAATTATCGACCTATTTCCGGACTATCGTGCATGGCTAAGATCCTGGAATCCATAGTGACAGACAGAATCTTTGCTTCATTTAAAGGTGTCATCTCAGAAAATCAACATGTTTTTTTCTCCAGTAGATCTTGTCAAATTAATTTATGTACTTACAGTGACTTTATTTCTACTGCTCTTGATGACGCTTTACAGGTTGACAGTGTTTATTTTGATTTTAGAAAGGCCTTCGACCGAGTTGATCATAATATTTTGCTGCAAAAATTGAGTTTCTATGGTATTGGTGGTCCTTTACTTTCCTGGCTTAATAGTTATCTCCACAATCGAATCCTATATGTTAAATTTAACCATACTTTGTCCAAGGAGATTACTGCACATTCCGGTGTCCCTCAGGGATCTCACCTCGGTCCTGTATTATTTTTGATTTTCATTAATGACATATCCTTTGTTTTCAAACAGTGCCATCATTTGTTTTTTGCTGATGATTTGAAAATATTTCGTCATATTGAGAATGAAAACGACTGTGCCCTTTTACACATGGATGACACCGAAAACCACAAAAAAAAACATGAAACGATAATTAGAATAGACAACATAAATGACCCGAAAGAAACCATAACAAAACTTAGACAGCAAATCAATATCAAAGAAATTGGAAAAGGCTTCAAAAACATAAAACAAACAAAAAATGGTGCAGTAATCATAGAAAGCCATGACAAGGAACAACAAAATAAACTAAAGACAGCAATAAATAATATTGACAACATAAAATATAAAGAAAACAACACAACTGACCCTATGTTCATGATAACGGGCGTCGGGAAAGGCTTCTCAGATAGTGAGTTTGTTGAAGAGCTTGAAAGACTAAATGAGGATATTGTTAAAGAACTTCAAACTGGTATCCAGAATAAAATCAAAATAGTGGCAAAAAGGAAATGTAGAAACCCAGAGAAAGAAAATTGGATTCTACAAGCACCAGCAAAAATAACAAAATGGTTTTTGAAGAAAGGTACTATTTATTTTGACTTGGTAACGCTACATGTACAGGAACATATAAATCTTGCCTTTTGTTTTAAATGTTCAGGTTTTGAACACACTGCAAAATACTGCACACAAATAGAATGCTGTCATAAATGTGGAGAGCAACATGAAGCAAAGGAGTGCACTGCGACAATCCTTAATTGTCCAAATTGTCAAAAAATGAAGTACACAGACATTCAACACTCAGCAAGAGATGCAAATTGCCCAGTATACAAACGAAGACTTGCAAGATTCAGAACTAACATAAATTACAGCGAGGATTTTTTATAGATAAACAACAGCAACAAAACCAAAAAGCAGGAAATAAGCATACAAACGCAGCAAACAGAGAAATTACAAGTATCATTCACCAAAACGTCCAGTCACTAGGTAACGCAGTTGATGGAATTAATGAACTTTTAAAGGGGAACAGTGAATGCAATTTCTTATGCATTACAGAGCACTGGAAGTCGGCAGAGGAACTTAAATACCTATCAATAAAAAATTTTAAATTGGGAGCATGTTACTGTCGTGAATCTGGTCAGCATGGAGGTAGTGCAGTCTACGTGCACAGAAAAATTAAATATCATATAAGAACTAAAATTAACAAGCTCTCAGTTAAAAATGAATTTGAGTATGCGGCTGTAGAATGCGATTTAAATGGGTTTCAAATCATAATAATATGTGTATATAGACCACCATCTGGAGATATAAACAGTTTTTTGGACAGTTTTGAATCGTTGTTGACAAGTATTATCATCGAACATAAAAAAATTATAATTGCAGGCGACTTTAATGTAGAAATGCTTAGAGAAAGCAGTCATAAAGTCAACAATGTCGTTGTTACAATCTTTTAACTTGTATCAGTCAATATTCGTAAATACTAGAATAACACATAACTCAGCCTCTTGTATAGATAATATTTTCCTAAACTGTGACTATATAGATAGTAGGGTTCTAGACACGTTCATCTCTGACCATACTGCTCAAAAAGTAACCTTTCATTTGGAAAAGTCATTTGAAAATAAATTACAGTACAGAAGGACTTTCTCAGATGAAAACAAGGTGTTATTTATCAAGTGTTTAAAAGAACAAAACTGGCTTCAAGTATATGAAGCTAAAAATGATAATGTAAATACTCAATGGAATATGTTTCTCAATTACTTTTTAAACATTTTTTATCAGCATTTTCCCTTAAAATTAATTAATATAAACCAAAAAAGAAATCAGTTGATAATCCAAAAATTTAAGAGTGCAAGAATAAATTAGATGTTCTTTTGACATTATCTAGATTTAATAATAATTTTAAGAAACAATAGAAAAGACCAAAAGGGAATATGATAATCTATTGAGAGCAGTAAGATCAGAGAAGTACGAAAAGCGATTAAGATTGGCGGATAATAAGACGAAATGTATGTGGAACATATGTACCGAAATAACTGAAAGTAGCGTGAAAAATAATGATATTGGAATTAAAGGCACACCTGAAGAGATATCCGATCGGTATAATAAGCACATGGTGTCAATAGTTGCTGAACTAGTTAAAAATTTACCAGTGCAACCGATAAATTGTAAAATTAAGGAAAACAATCAGTCGTTGCTTATGAGACCAATATCTACCACTGAACTTTGCGACTTGGCTAATAAAATTAAAAATAAACACAGTTCTGGTATAGATGAAATACCCACTAGCATTGTAAAACTGGCGATTCCTATAATTAAGGAAATTCTTTGCTATCTCATAAACAATTCATTCAAACAAGGTATTTTTCCGAACCAACTCAAGATATCTTTAATAAAACCCATATTTAAAAAAGGAGATCCAGAAATCATGGATAATTATAGACCTATAAGCATTCTGCCATCATTTTCGAAGATTTTTGAACTTTCAATGTGTCATCGCCTTTTAGACTTTTTAAATAAATACAACCTACTTAATAGTATACAACATGGATATCTACCCAACAAATCAACACAAACTGCCATTTTTCAATTCACAAAACACATAATAGATCTCATAGAAAATGGAGAGTTGGCTATGGGAATATGCCTGGACTTATCCAAAGCATATGACTGCATTGATCCAAAATTACTATTACAGAAATTAGAATTATATGGTGTAAGAGGCAGGGCCCTTAAATTATTTGAGTCTTATCTTTCAGGGAGATATCAAAGGGTGAAGATAGCAAAGAATGGACAAAGTTCTTCATCCGATTTGATGGAAAATAAACTAGGAATTGCTCAGGGCAGTATTGCAGGGCCAATGTTGTTTGTGATATTTCTTAACGACTTGCACTCCATAGCAGATTTTAATGAAAACATAACATGTTATGCAGACGATACAAATCTTATCACTGGGGCGAAAAATATGGGGAATTAATGGTTATGGGAAAATCTTTATTTAACAAAGCTAACATCTGGTTTTCAGAAAAGAAATTAATACTAAACAGCAACAAAACAAATGTGTCACTTTTTAGAACAAAAATGTCACAGGTAGATAAGCCAAATATAATATCATTTGGGGAATCCGAGGTAGAGATTGTCGAACAAACTAAGTTTCTTGGGATTTACTTGAATGAATTCTTAAACTGGTCATATCATATAAACATATTAATAAAAAAGTTAAATTCAATTTGCTATGGCGTTAGGGTTGTTGGGTGGTATCTGAATGAAAAGAGTCTAAAAACAATATATTATGCGAATTTCGAATCAATAATGAAGTACGGCATAATTTTCTGGGGTAGCAATAGCCTAATAGAAAAAGTATTTGTGATTCAAAAACGAGCAGTAAGAACTGTAAAAAGAATGGGTTATAACGAAAGCTGCAGAACTGTTTTTAAATCATGTGGACTCTTAACTGTGTATGGTGTTTATATTTACGAATGTTTGATCTTTTTCTTCAAAAACAGAAATCTCTTTCAGCTAGAAACATTTCATATATATAACACAAGGACTTTAAATGTAAACTACCCTATTCACAGACTAACCCTAACCGAGAAAAATCCACGATATATTTGTTTAAAATTTTTTAATAACTTACCAGGACATATAAAATGTATAAACACATTAAAATCTAATAAATAGTAAGAGAATATTACTTGACAAGTGGTAATCATAATATGACATATAAATATGTATACATGTGAGAACTTTGTTCTCTAGCCACTGTAGCTGTATTTTAGTACTAACAGTGTTAGTTAAAATACGCCAAATTGTGCTATTTAATTCAGCGCTCGTTGGGGCATGTAGCCCAGAGAATAGCTGTTTTAGCATAATTTGGTTAATCCTTATTGTATAAGGTCTCAGCAAGTGGCTAGAGAACAAAGTTCTCACATGTATACATATTTATATGTCATATTAACATTAAAATCTTTTAAAATCACTGTGAAAAGAATGTTAGTTGAAATGGAACCTTATTCTATACACGATTATTTGAGGTAATAAAAGTTATAGGTATAGGTTGTAGAATGTAGACTTTTGTAAGATTAGCCAAGTAAGTATATTTTTATTGACGCCATTTGATTTTTGTGTATGAGTTTATGTATGTATTCTTGTACATAATTAGAAATAAAGATTATTATTATTATTATTATTATTATTACAGAGTGAAGTCTCAAAACTGTATGATTGGTGTCTCAATAATAGCATGACCCTAAACAGCGAAAAGTGCAAAGCAGTATCGTTTTCAAGAAAGAGGCAACCTCTGAATGTTGTTTATCGGATCAATGGAGCACTAATTCATAAAGTTGAACTGATTAATGACTTGGGTATTGTATTTAATAGCAGTCTACGATTTAACAGCCACATTGATAACATAATTGCAAAGGCCTTCAAGATGGCTGGTTTTGTCATGAGACAATGCTGGCAGTTTGAAAATATCGAGACATTAAAGAGAATATACTATGCATTGGTTCGAAGTCATCTAGAATATTGTTGTGTGGTCTGGGCTCCTCTATATTAGGTCCACATTAAACGGATTGAGCGGGTGCAATCGAGGTTCATGAACTTTCTGTTGCATAGACCGATACTGGGGATTGATCATTCTACGCTTTCTTATAGGGATCGCTTAAGCCTTGTAGGGTTGGATAGCCTGGAGATACGCAGAATAAGGCTCACCCTGTTATTCGGCCATAAAATCTTAAACAACTTGATGGACTGATCGGAACTTTTGTTATTGCTTAACTTTAGAGTACCATGTCGTTTGACGAGACAGGCCGATTTGTTTTCTGTGAATCAGAGCCGTACTGACATCGGAAGGAATAGCCCTGCAAATCGTATAATGAGCAATTTTAACCTGTTTGTGCCACGGGATTTTAATATCAATTGTTCCACGCTTTCTTTTAAAAACAAAATTAGACATTTTATTGACGATAGGGCCGTTTGAGGGATTTGGAATACTTGGTGGGGGTTTTACTTACTGCTAGGCCCATGAGGCAAAAAAAGGGAAGACTGTATATTTATGATTCTCCGAGTTATTGTTAATTGTGTGAATTGTTTTTTTTTTTTTTTTGTTTAACTGATTTTCTAAGTACTGTTAGTTCTTTTTAGTGTTTTTTTTAGAATATACCATTTGGAACTGTGTTCTGTAGTGTATTGTAGTGTTTGAATAAATAAATTTTTTGACCTTCCCCAGATCAGCGACAATGTTTAACAGAATATCCTGTCGGGTGTGGGACCATAAAATTGTAGTGTCATCTGCGTATACTGTAAATTGTCCCTATATATTTAGTGCTGCTAGGTCATTTACATAGAGTAAGAACAGGATAGGACCAAGTATAGATCCCTGTGGGACCCCATTCTTTATGATGAGAACATCCGACAAATCACAGCCCGACCTAACCAGCTGCCTTCTCTCAGATAGGAATGACTCAAACCATTGAAGCGCAACACCCCTAAAGCCGTAACGATAAAGTTTCTCCAACAGTATCCTGTGACTGACACAGTCAAAGGCCTTAGAAAAATCACAAGACTGCCGCGGCTACATCTCCTCCATTCAGACGCAGATATAAGTCCTCCAGAAGGCTAAACATAGCCTCACGTGTACCCACGCCCTCCTGGAAGCCGAACTGATATTTGCTTAATATCTTGTGTTTCTTCACAAAAGTTATCATTCTTAACTTAACCAGTGATTCTATAACCTTTGACAATGAAGGCAGCAATGAAATGGGCCGCAGGTTTGCCGGATCATCAGTGTCACCTCCCTTAAATAATGGATTTACCACTGCTAATTTCAGACAAGACGGAAAGGAGCCAGTGTCAAACGAAACATTTATTGACTCAACCAGAACCCTGAGAGCCTCATCAGGGAGCGCGATTCTAATAGATATCTCATCAATACCAGAGGTCTTCTTATTCTTGATTCCCCTAAATATAGTCCTCACTTCATCGAGATCAGTGTGAGACATGTAAAAAGAGTCGGGGATAGATACATGTGGAAGATAAGATAGAGGATCAATATTAGTTTTTAAATCCTTCGTTATTTGTTCAGCAAGGTTACAGTAAAAGTAATTCAGCGAGTTAAGGTCAAAAGCCACCTGATTACCTACAGAGGCACCCCTTAGATCATTGATAATACTCCAGTGTTCCTTGGCCCTATTATGGGATCTGTCTATTCTCTCTTTATAATATAGTTCTTTGGCAGCCTTTATTACTCTTCTATATATACTTCTGTATTTAACAAAATAGTCAAGGAAATACAAGCTTGTGGTGTATTTTCTAATTGTATGCAATGCTCTTAAATTGTTAGAGGAAGTTCTTATGCCAGAAGTTATCCATGGTTTTTTATACTTTTGTTTAATTTTGCACAAAGGAAAACTCCCTTCAAACAGATTCACAACAATATCATTAAAACATTGCAGAGAATCGCAAGACTTAACCACCATCCGCCAGTCTGCCGCTGCACTATATTGACGAAATTTACCAAAATTTGCAGAACTGTATATTAGGGTGGAGCGAAAGAAGCGCAATTTTTTTTTCTTCAAATCACAATAGCATTAGTGTAGAAATGTTGCGTCTTATAATCTCGATTACAGATATAATTTGGTTTTTGAAATAAAAAAATATTTAGAGGGTCCGCAGGGCAATCAGACTTGTAAATATTCGAGTTTTTGTTACATAATATTAAATTTTCAAAAAAATATCAATTATTTTAATTTGAATGTACATTAGCTTGCAAAAGCCCTATTTTAGTATACAGATAAAAACCATTTTTGGTTTTAGAAAAGGTTTAGAGGTCCCGCAGACCAAGTGAAAATCATGATTTTTTGGTTATAATTGATACTTATTTTATTGAAATGAATTTATTTCACTTCGATTTTCTAGCGGTTCTTCGCTTAATTTGAGTAAAATATATGATAAAAATGCCAAATTATTAAACAAATAAACCCAGAGCTCACCAATTGAGCTCCACCCTGCTCCACCCAACCTCCCAACCAATGTAGAGCAGTATTTACAAATTAAATTGCTTTTGTGTCTCAAATTTCGGTGTTTTTTTTTGGGACTCTATCTTAGAACGAATATATCCATCTCTTCTAGCCTCTCCACATACAGAAGATGAAGCTTCCGTTACAAGTTTTATGTGTCTTTCAACTAATTGAGTATGGCATGGGAATTCTAAAATGTCTGGTATAGCGCCTGTTTCAATAAAATTCTTAAGTTCATTATCTGAATACTTGAATATTGCGGGTGGATTATTGGTATCTTTAATATTTTGCCAGTCAATAACATCAATGTAGTCGTTAGCTTCGAAATTAATTTTAGGTATTTTAAAGATCCTGGGATTATTGTCATTTTCCTTTTGATACTCTCTACCTCTTAAAATTCGACGGAAGGCAAGTTCTCTTATATGACGTCGTGGATCTTTAACCATGCAGAGAAGGATGTTTTCTGGATGGCAACATATTTTATATATTTATATATTTATTATATATTTCTTTGAATAGTAGCATCGATTTCTTTTCTTATGGATTCATCCAAATATCTTGAAAGCTTTATCAAATAAAATAGATTTTTTGCACCATCAGTGCACAAATAATCACCTTTAATTTGGAACCAAACGGGAACATATACTTTTACGACATATGTTGCAAGTGTTATTAATATATCAGAAGGATCACTTGTAGCTACATATAATCGTAATATCCTACTCGCACAAGTCAACCAACGAGCATGTGACAACTTTCCAGGATTCCTTTTTGCAAGGTCGTCTGAAACTTTCCCGGAAGCGACTGCCAAACTAATATCTAATAAATATTGTTGATCTGTGCTTAAGGTGGTTGGATCCAATGTTATTTTTTCGAAGCTTATACTAGCAAACGCTACTATTGGTAATGATTCACAAGTTTGCAACAAAATACCAATAGGACCAAAAAAAGTTTTTGGTCCTGTTGTTTTACCGTCTAATTTATTAAGCAAGTGGCGGAGGAGAAGTTCATTTCCGTGAAGTTGACAAATAAACCAATGCAAGTGTCGTTTAAGGTTTAACTCTACAGGTCTTTGTATCCCTCCCTTCGTTCCGGTATTGATCACGATTTGGATTGAAAGTGTTTTTAAATAGATGCATTTTTTAAAAATTTGCTATTTTTTTTTCTCATGCAGACCCTGAAGATCATCAAAAATTTAGTAATTCTTTTTTTTTAACTGTAGTATAGTCATGAGCAACTTTTGGCATGTAATGTGTAAAGAAAGTAAAAAAAAAAAGATTTTTCTTACCCGATTAAAAAAACATATTTTTTTAATTATTTGCCATTCTTTGTTTCACGTGCGGACCCTGAAGATGATCGAAAATTTAGGAATTCTTTTTTTTTAACCGTAGTGTACAGTCATGAGCAACTTTTGGCATGTAATGTGTAAAGCAAGTAAAAAAAAAGATTTTTCTTATCCGATTAAAAAAACATATTTTTTTAACTAGTTGCCATTCTTTGTTTCACGTGCGGACCCTGAAGATGATCGAAAGATTAGTAATTCTTTTTTTATTATTAAACTGTGTAGTAATGTCCAACTTTTGGCGCGTAATGTGTAATCCAACAAAAAAAAATTTTTTTTTGCTCCACCCTACTGTATATTCTGCCATATTTGAATTGAGTTTTTCGCTTCTCTATACTAAACCCCACTCTAGCTACAACAGACTCATGATCCGATAATCCAGATGGTATAACAGCCACATCATTACCCTCCCTAGAATCAAAATTCAAACAAAAATAGTCAATAATAGTACTGGAATGATTTGATATCCTGGTCGGCTGATTGACAAGCATAGTCAAATTAAACGAAATGAAAAGATTCTTTAAGTTTTGGGTCTCAAGACAGTCAACTATATAGTTAATATTAAAATTGCCAGTCAGAATAATCTTTGATTTAAGAGGAATGCTTAAAAGAAATATCTCCAGTGACTCCAAGAAATTTCCCATGCTACCACCCGGAGGTCGATACAAACACACCAAGTAAACATCACAAGACTTATTAAATACAACAGAAAACTCAAACTCACCCTCTGCTAGCAAAAAGTCATATTTATTAACACTAATCACTGAAAACGTCTGCAAAAACCGATCCCTAACCAAAATCATTGTTCCACCGTGGCCCAATTCCCTTCCAGCATAGGCAGAAACCACTGTGTAATCCTGGATATAACAGGGTTCATCCGGCTTAAGCCAGTGTTCAGTCAACAACAAAATATCAGGTGAGCCCAGACCCTCAATAAATACAGAAAACTCATCTTTTTTGTTTCTTAAACACTGAATGTTAAGAAGCAGCAGTGATACACACGCTTCAAAAATTCTTTGGTTATCTATAAAAAATTGAAGGGCTTTTGACTTGGGCTACCAATTACCTCATTCATGCAAGATTGATCTGTCGTGTTCAGCATAAAGGTCTATTAATTCAAGGGGTGAGATACTTAAAAGACAAAATGGATTAAAGCAATTAAGGAACCCACGTATTTCCGAAACGGTTGAAAATAAATCAACTCTTAGGCAAGGGCCTAGCGACACCTAAGGCACCGGTTCCCGTCAGATCACCGAAGTTAAAGCGGTGTCGAGCGCGGCTAGTACTTGGATGGGTGACCGCTTGGGAAACACCGCGTGCTGTTGTCTTAGGGAAGAGTGTAAAATGAATCGACATCAAAACCATCCTATTCACGCCGGACAGGCCGGATGAGATCGGATATCTCGTAGGATGAAGGTGCCGTTTCACACTCCCCAGTCGGTAGACCGCACGATTAAAAACCGCACGGTCGATGACCGGTTCTAGATGGCCTCAGATACGCCGACGAACCGTAAAAAAGTAAAATAAAAAAAAAAAAAAATCAACTCTTACATGTGTTCTGGTATTGGATTTTACTATAAATAGCCGACAATTTCGTATGCTATTCAGTCATCCACGGGGGGTTCAACAGTATAAGATCAAATTAGCTGCAGTCATCATATGACGTCATAACTCGAGATGATGAGTTATTTTCACAAGAATTAATTGTAAAACGTAGTTTCAGCGGAAAGTTCCTAAAGCATAATCTGGGACTTTCTTGGGTGTTGTCCAAATAAAAGTCGGACCAATAAAATATTTGTTAAAGTTACGAAGTTGTTTGATTTTGTGTTTTTAAGTTGAATAAATACTTAGGCATAAAAAGTGTTATTAGTCAGATATTATAAAGGGTCAGAATAAGACCATTATAATATACAGAGTTAGGGAAAAGTTTTAAAACAATTTTATTACGTTTTAACAAGACTGTTGTGATTTAGACACATGGCCTTAAATTACGCAGCAGTCTTTGACAGAATGCAAGACGTGCTGTTACCGTCTTCGCCGAGCGGCTTTCTGGAGGCCTGGATTAATGATGCCATGGCCGCATACTCGCCCGATGGACAAACAGAACTCCAGGAAGTTCGCTACGACTTGTCCGTCAACGTTACGGAGGTGGCGAAGGGCCCAGACCGAGATGCCACATCTGCACCTGGTGTCCAGGACCTGTTAGGGTTCTCTAAACCTCCGTCCGACTGCCGGCCGAGTGGCGAAGAAGTGGCAAGCGACCCAAACCCCGTGGGTGACTCACAGCAGGCAAGAACAACTAAGCCTGAAGAAGAGGATCTCTGGTCGTGGTGCGAAGAAATACAGCCGTGGGGAATACTGGGTGAAGAAGAAGAGTTCAAACAAGTTTATGTTGAACTAGCTGAACGACAGCATAATAGAATACGTTGTGCGCATGCGTGCGAGCTACCCGGAGACGTAGCATCGTCCCAGCGTATCATGGCGCCCGAGCAAAAGACCGTTGAAGGCGAGGAAGACTTAAAGCCCTTCGATCCGCCTAGGTCAAAGACCCATTTTAAAGAAGTTAAAGAAGTATTGAAGTTTAAGGAAGTTGAAGAAGTATTAAAGTTTAAAGAAGTCGAAGAAGAATTGAAGTTTAAAGAAGTTAAGGAAGTTTTGAAATATGACGTGCCTGAAGTGGTGTCCCATCAAACAGGAATAGATGAGGAAACCGTCTTGTGGCTACATGGCAAGTTGAAGGCTGAGGCCCCAGTAGATGGGCGAGGAATCACCGCACTCCTAGGGATCGTTGAAACGCAAGCAATGGACCCGGCTGCCAGGGACCAGTATCCGAAGAGGAGCTGATGTACCGCTGGAGACCGCTTTGGAGTTGTGGGGCGTCAGGAGGACGACGGAGCAGTAGCGGTTTGGTGTCCGAGGAAGTATAGAAGTAATATTCTCAACTTAGCACATGGAATACGCCACAACACGAGACAAGGAATGAAAGAGATTATCACGAAATGGTTATGGTGGCCGACGATAGAGAAGGATGTGGACACGCACTTTAGTCAGTGTTTGTGTTGTCAACATTTCAAACAAGATGACCTGTGCCACGGAATGTTAAAACCGTGGGGCGCAGTTTTAATTACAATCATTGAAGATTTGCCAAGGACCAGACACAGTAGATTTACAACACTGTACTGTGCTGTTGATGTATTTAGTGGATTTATAGAAGCAAGACCACACAGAAGTATTCACCCAGCCTCGCTAATAGAATTTGTACAAGCCGAAGTGATCAGCAGATGGGGAACACCCAGTTTGTTGATGCTAACACCAGATGTGGCCAAGTACAGGGAGAAGATAGCCCATGCAACCAACATAACAACAGTTGGCACGGCAGAGAGCTTAGTAGCCGCCACGATGATACCATTCCAACGAATGAAGACAAGAATTTTAAGTATGACCAGAGAAGAATGGCCTCTACAGCTGCAGTCCTTGCTGAACCAAGCCAGGAGCCGCAGAGATGACTTCAACGGAGCCACAGCCAGAGAGATGGTGATGAACACCAAGACGATCCTCCAGACCCGAACGTTCTAAAGCGTAGCATAGAGTAGAAATGGAGCTACGGCCAGAGGGATGGCGATCAACACCAGGACAATCCTCGAAGAAACAGATGAAGACAAGTGTATATATTAATTAGGTAAATTGTAACTGTAAATATTTTGTTGTTGTTGTTCATTCGACAACAGCTAATTGGATCTCTTCAGGGGGGTGGTGTTCTGGTATTGGATTTTACTATAAATAGCCGACAATTTCGTATGCTATTCAGTCATCCACGGGGGGTTCAACAGTATAAGATCAAATTAGCTGCAGTCATCATATGACGTCATAACTCGAGATGATGAGTTATTTTCACAAGAATTAATTGTAAAACGTAGTTTCAGCGGAAAGTTCCTAAAGCATAATCTGGGACTTTCTTGGGTGTTGTCCAAATAAAAGTCGGACCAATAAAATATTTGTTAAAGTTACGAAGTTGTTTGATTTTGTGTTTTTAAGTTGAATAAATACTTAGGCATAAAAAGTGTTATTAGTCAGATATTATAAAGGGTCAGAATAAGACCATTATAATATACAGAGTTAGGGAAAAGTTTTAAAACAATTTTATTACGTTTTAACAAGACTGTTGTGATTTAGACACATGGCCTTAAATTACGCAGCAGTCTTTGACAGAATGCAAGACGTGCTGTTACCGTCTTCGCCGAGCGGCTTTCTGGAGGCCTGGATTAATGATGCCATGGCCGCATACTCGCCCGATGGACAAACAGAACTCCAGGAAGTTCGCTACGACTTGTCCGTCAACGTTACGGAGGTGGCGAAGGGCCCAGACCGAGATGCCACATCTGCACCTGGTGTCCAGGACCTGTTAGGGTTCTCTAAACCTCCGTCCGACTGCCGGCCGAGTGGCGAAGAAGTGGCAAGCGACCCAAACCCCGTGGGTGACTCACAGCAGGCAAGAACAACTAAGCCTGAAGAAGAGGATCTCTGGTCGTGGTGCGAAGAAATACAGCCGTGGGGAATACTGGGTGAAGAAGAAGAGTTCAAACAAGTTTATGTTGAACTAGCTGAACGACAGCATAATAGAATACGTTGTGCGCATGCGTGCGAGCTACCCGGAGACGTAGCATCGTCCCAGCGTATCACATGTTTTAATACAGAACAACTTAACTGTCAAGTAACTCCTGCAGGCTTATCCGATCATAAAGCGATAACCTTAAGTATTACGCTTGATTCTTCTAGTCAAAGTAATAAGTTTAGATTTGATAGAATTTTTAGTCAGAATAATTTTAATAAGTTTTATATTGAGTGCAGTTCATATAACTGGAACTTTGTTTCAAACAACAAACTAAGAGATGTCTATAATACCTTGGTGAACATCTTCAATAAAACATTTCCAATGAAAAAGTTATAAATTAAAAAGAAAAAAAATTGGGTTACCAAAGGTGTCAAGACCTCATCAAAAAATATGCGCTGTCTCCATACTATCAGAAAATATACAACCAACGTAGCTTTTCATCAGTATTTTCTTAAGTATAAAAAAGTTTATGGGCTAGTAATAAAAGCGGCTAAGTTGAGATATTACAACACGCGACTTGCTGTAACTAATAGAAATAAGGCTAACTGGAACGTTATTAACGAACTTAGAGGACACCCTGCCAAGACTAATATAAACAGTTCTAATATTGATGCAAATACTTTTAATCAGTATTAATGCTCAATAGGAACAAAGCTAACAGAAAAAAATTCTCAAGACCTGGATCCTATTTCCTTCCTGAATTTAAACATTACGGAGAGTCTGGTATTGTCGGATACAAATGTTTTGGAAGTTATTGACGTTGTTCGGGAAATTGGGTGCAGGAACAGAAATGCGTCTGGTTTGGATAACATGTCAGTTAGAATTATAGAAAATCTGCCTATTAATGTAATAGATTCTTTTGTTGAGTGTATCAATGAAGGCTTTCAAATGGGACACTTTCCAGAATGCTTAAAAACTGCCCTAGTTATTCCTGTTAGTAAGAACGGCGATACCGACTCGCCCACAAATTTTCGGCCCATCTCCCTGTTGCCAACAATTTCAAAAATAATGGAAAAAATTGTAAAAAAACGTATAATTGCATGCGCATTTAAATAAACACAATTTATTAAGCAGTAACCAGTTTGGTTTTCAGCAATTGAGGGGTAGAGGGGATGCAATGTTCTCGTTCTTTGAAAAAATATATTCTGGTATGAATGATCATGACATTGTGGCTGCTGTATTTTGCGACTACTCAAAGGCTTTTGACTGTGTAAACCATAAAATCCTTTTAAGAAAACTGCAATGTTATGGCTTTAATGGTAAGTTAATAGTAGTAGTAGACATCGCGCGAATATCACGTTGTTTGTTGTGCTCCTGAGAATTTTGGTGTTTGGATGCAGTTCTATACAATAAAAATAGTTTTTGTGCAATCGGGACTGTTACTGATTCGTGCATAAGTAATAAGATGTAGAAATTGATCCTATTTTAAATCGTTTTCATGTCAAATTAACAGTATTGTGTATTGTGTTTTTACAAATTCCTTTAAGGTCAACCTTTTTTTGCAAAGTTTCAATCGGCAGCGTTGCCAAGATGCCGATGAGTGCGGCGGATACTTGTGACTTCTGTCAGGATAATTTTATTGTTAACAATAAATTGCTGCAGTGTGGTCTATGTAAGAACAAGTTTCACAATTTATGTGTTAAAATAAAGGATAATATTTCCAAGGCTGTATCTGAATCTAAAAATATCCTGTGGTTTTGTGATAATTGTGTAGGAATAGTGGCCCAAAACATCATGGTTGCTAAAAAGATTGGCGAAATAGAGCAAAAAACGGATGCCGTAATGAAGGCAATAGAGGATATGAAGTCGGGGGAACCTCCTCAAAAAAGCACAGAATTTTTAAATTACGCCACGGCACTCAAGCAGGGTGTAGTGGTTGTTAAACCAACTAAAGTTTGTGAAAGCAAAGAAACAAAAAAGATAGTGAAACAACAGGTGAACCCTGCAAAGTTGGGCATCGGTATAAGAGGAATAAGGGAAGCGAGAGAAGGAGCGGTAATCATTCAATGTCGTAGTGAAGCAGATGCAAAAAAATTAAAGGACAATCTTGAACCGAAGATTAGGCAAAATTATGTAACGACGGTCCCGGTTAAGAAAAATCCTCGAATAAAAATAGTGGGTATTGAAGACCAATATAGTGAAGATAAGCTTATCCAAAAATTAAAGCAACAAAATCCAGATATTATATCCTCCGAGAGCCATATACAAATAGTGATTACAAAGAAAATGGTTACAACTTTCTTTACCATTATTGAGTGTGATGCAAAGACTTTTCAAAGAGTGATGCATGATGGAGATGGTAGATTGTTTTTGGATTGTAGATCATGTAGATGCTTTGAATATATAGGCGTAATTCGGTGTTATAATTGTAATCAATACAACCATACAGCAAAGGATTGCACAAATCAGAGATCTTGTGGTGGATGCGGGAGAAACGATCATGAAACGAGAGATTGTGATAAGGACAAGTTTGAATGCGTTAATTGTAAGTTGAGCAATCACAAATATAAGCTTAACTTGGATGCTAACCATAAAGTCTATGATATTAAATGTCCGACATATTTATGGCATCAAGAGAAGGAGAAACAAAGGATTCAGTATAGTGGTCATACAGATAAATAGCAATCAGAGTGTTCTGTATCTGGTGATAACCCAAACAAACATAGCCTGACAATTATGCATCAGAACATACAGTCTCTCAGGCATAAAACCTTGGAAATTGACAGCTATTTGGAAGGGCTTGTGTGTAAGCCCCAGGTTCTACTTCTCAGTGAACATTGGCTTGAACCGGAGGAGGCTTCATTCATAAAGCTTGAGGGGTACGAGATGGTGTCTTTCTATACTAGGAGTGATATAAAGCATGGAGGTGTTTGCATTTATTGTGATCAGGGTGGTGCTTTCAAGAACGAAATAACTATATGTGATATGAGCATTGAGGGTGACATCGAGCTTGCTGCTGTCTTTGAGGAGACTTTGAAAATAGTGATAGTATGTTTGTACCGTCGAGGATTGGGAATATACGAAATATTTTTAAAAAGGCTTGAGCAGGTATTGGATTTCATATATAATAACTATTCGAGATATAAAGTAGTTTTGGCTGGTGATTTTAACCTTAATTTTTTTGATCATCAGAATATTCGAATTAAGCAGCTGCAAGATGTTTTGAATTCTTATAGTATGAACCAATGTATCTTTAAAGCCACCCGTGAAACAGTTCATTCATCGACTCTATTGGACAACATATTCTGTAGCTTTCAGGGGGGCTTCTCAAGCTATGTACTGAACTCTGCACTATCTGATCATCATGCGCAGGTTATCAATATCAAGGGTCTATACAGTGGTGGAAATAAATCTGAGTATGTCTATAGGAGGGTTTATCCAGAGAATAAAGTAATAGATTTTAAGCATGAGGTTGACAGGATTGATTGGTCGCCGGTGTATGGATTGGAAACGGTGAATGGGGCTTATTCTGTCTTTATAAACTTAATCTTAAATTATTTCAATAAAATTTTTGTTGTAAAGAAGGTCTCTCTGACAAAAAACAGCAGTCATTGGATAACAAAGGGTATCAAAATTTCTTGCCGGCATAAGCGAGTGCTATATTTAAAGAAAATCAAAGGGATTGTTACGGATAATCTTTTTAAACAATACTGTAAAATTTTAAAACAAGTAATAAAAGAGGCCAAAAAAATGTCAAACAGAGATTTTCTAAATAAATCGGAAAACAAGGTTACAGCTACCTGGCAACTAGTAAAAAAGATCACCAACAGCAATAATAAAAAAGGGGCCCTTGAAAACTTTTCACATAAATGTAGTGATCCTTTCACAACTGTTAATGGCTTGAACAAATATTTTATCAATGCTTGCCCAAATTTGAACTCAACGATTCAACAAGTATTTCCTTCCACTGATTGTTTGCAGTCCATTTACCTGAGACCAACAAGCCCACATGAGATATTTAAAATAATTAAGTCTAAAAAACAAAAAATCGGTTGGGGATGACAACCTGCCGGTCAGAATCATCAATGAAATTGCAGATCGTATCTCCGAGCCTCTGTCATACATAGTCAATCTTTGTTTTAAAACAGGCGTCTATCCGGATCTTTTAAAAAATGCCCTTGTAAAAGCAATATATAAAAAAGGCGAAGTTGACGAAGAAAAAAATTATAGGCCTATCTCTCTTCTTTCTAACATTGGTAAAATCTTTGAAAGATCAATTTATGATCGTTTGTCGGGTTTTCTGGAAAAGCACTCACTAATATCTGATAGTCAGAATGGGTTCAGAAAGGGGAAATCTACTATAAGAGCGATTTACCAAGCTATTTCAAATGTTTTAGACTCTCTTAATAATAAGAAATTTACTGTGGCTATGTGTATGGACCTGTCAAAAGCTTTTGACAGCGTTAATCATAAGACTCTTTGTGCAAAGTTGGATAATTACGGTAAAAGGGGAAACGGCCTTAGGTTGATCAAATCTTACTTGGCGAATCGCACACAACAGGTATGTGAGTATGACATTTATGGCAGACCCATTAAGTCTGATAAGATCAGCATTGCTCGGGGTGTCCCTCAGGGATTCATCTTGGGACCGCTGTTGTATATTTTATATACAAATGAGCTGTCAGATGTAACTGGCGAATATACAATTCTGTATGCTGATGATACTACTCTAATTTTCGGTAACGATAGCCCTGAGGCGGTGCTGATCGACATTCAGAGAGCTTGTGGCGTGCTGGACAGGTACTTCTCTGCTCACGATCTCCTCTTAAATGTGTCAAAGACGCAGTGTATTGTTTTTGGCAATAGATCTGATAATGCATTTGCTTTCACTTATAATAATTCGGATATCCAAACTTCAGAGCACTTATCTTTTCTTGGACTTATAATAGACAAAAGATTGGATTGGAGAGCGCATGTCGAGCACGTGGCAGTGGCTACGTCTAGGTACTGTTATGCTTTAAGGGTTGTTGCTGAGAACGTTGGTGTTGATGCTGCGATTTCAGCATATCATGCCTTCATTCAATCTAGGATAAGGTATGGCCTCATTTTTTGGGGGAATTCAATAGAAATAGAGAGAGTTTTAAGACTTCAAAAAAAGTGCATTAGGTTTATCTTTAGAATGGAGAAACGCGAAAGTTGCAAGGGAATATTTAGTAGTAACAAAATTTTAACTCTAATTAGTATGTATATATTAGATTCTTTTATGTTTGTCCATAATAATAAAGACTTATTTCAAGATACTATTAATAACCACCAATATCTTACCCGACATAAGGCCAACCTTTTACCGGAAAAATGTAATTTTAGCTATATACAAAAAAATGTTTCTTACACTATTATAAAAATATACAATAATTTTACAGAGAGCATACGTAACCTACCTCATAGCCAAGCCAAAACAATTATAACTAAATTTTTAATTAAAAAGGCATATTATAGTCTAAATGAATTTTATAGTGATTCTGATAGATCTGCTATTCTCTGAACGTTATCTTGGATTGTAAATTAAATTTTTGCCTGACTTTCTTCTGTGTATTTTCTTCTCGTTAGATCTTGTTAAATCTACAATCACTACTACCTATGTGTATGTTAGGACGTATGTGTCAGTTATATGTATTTATTTTTTTATATATTATTATAAATTTTAACAGTTATAATGTAACTTTTGTAATCATTGTACTGCGACAATTGTTTTACGCCTTTTGGCTTTTTCTTAGAAACAATTGGTTTTGATTGGGGAGGAAGCGCAAAATACATATAATTTTTGTAATATTCAGAAGTACGATTCTTTACTACTGGAAAAGGAATTTGAATTTTCACTTGTGTTTAGTAAAACTGTTAATATGTATGTAGTCTGTTTGTATCGGTCACCTATTTCTAGTGTTAACGTTTTCCTTGACAGACTTGAGCTATTATTGTGGGCATTACCGGTTTCATCTCGTAAAATTTTGGCTGGAGACCTTAATATTGATTTTTCTAAAAATAATTCTAGAAATGTCCTTGATTTAAATAATGTTTTTACTTCGTTTAATATATCAGTTCACAATCAGGACCATACTAGGATTACCCCTTACTCGGCTTCAACCATCGATTATGTATGTTCAAATATCGATAAGTCAAAATTGGTTACCTATACTTTTTCGGCGGGTCTGTCAGATCATGAAGCTATAATGTGCAAGATACCCATATATATGGTCAATAAAACTAGTCCTTATAGGTACGGTAGAATTTACAGTGGGTCAAATTTTGAAAGATTTCGTGTGAGCTGTCTAAATTTGAACTGGAGTGGCGTTGATGGCATGGGCTGCCTATCATTCAGCAAATTTCATGAGCTTTTGGTTAGTGTCTTCAATCAATCATTTCCATGTAGAAAAATAAAAATTAAAAAGAAAAGGCCATGGGTGACTAGAGGTTTAAGAATATCCGCAAAAAATCTAAGGTTTTTGTGTAAAGTTAGAAAGCTCTATTTTAATGACTTTATCATGTGTTATGTAAATAAATATAGGAGCATATATAGACGCTTATTGCGTAAAGCTAAGGAGCTTTACTATAATAAAAAATTGAGAGAATCTCGCAATAAAACTAAAGCAAACTGGAAAATAGTAAACGATCTGAGAGGCAAGAATAACTTAATTCAATCTAAAATTGAAATGGATCCAAACGTTATTAATACTTTTTATTGTACAATCGCGGAGCAACTGACCGCAGGTTTAAAACCATCTTGCGACGCTTTAACTTATTTGGAAAACGTACACATCCCCGATACATTTGTTTTGTATGGCACTAACGTTCTGGAGATAAAAAAAATTCTATCTGAAATAAAAAATAAACACTCCTCAGGACTTGATGGTCTATCTATTAGGGTTCTACAGAGCGTTCCTGATTGCGTGCTGCGAGCCCTTGTAAGAACTATAAATGATTCATTTCGAGTGGGCTACTTTCCCGATTGCCTAAAAACAGCACTTGTTGTGCCTATTCATAAAAATGGTAACCTTGATGATCCGTCAAATTTTCGTCCAATATCATTATTATCATCACTTTCCAAAGTCGTGGAAAAACTTGTAAAAAGTAGGATCTTGGAACACCTCTCACAATTTAAAATTTTAACGGATGCACAGTTTGGTTTTCAACACTCTAGGTCTACGACCGACGCGATATTTTCTTTATTGGAGAGTGTTTATCTGTGTTTGAATGAGGATGATGTTGCGGCGGCAGTGTTTTGTGATTTTTCGAAAGCCTTCGATTGTGTCAATCACCAGACGCTGCTGCAAAAACTAGAGCGTTATGGGTTCCGCGGTAGAACGCTGGCGTGGTTCGCATCCTACCTTTCCGGAAGGAAGCAGCTGGTGCAGTGCAATCAGGTGCGATCGGCCATTCGGGATATTGCCCGAGGAGTCCCTCAAGGATCCGTGTTGGGTCCTTTATTGTTTCTTATTTACATAAATGATCTGGCTTCTCTTAGCATTTCGGGTAAATTTACATTGTTTGCCGATGATACAACGATTTTCTGGCGGGGGAGGGAGACTGAGGATATGAGAAACATCATCTCTCGCGATATTCAGCGTATAAAGGAGTGGTGTGATTCTAACTCCCTATGCTTTAATATAAAAAAGACTAACATAATGTCATTCAAGTCATCATTGGCTTCGCTTACTATTAACGACCAAATAGTGCACAGTGCACCTTATATTAAGTTCTTGGGTATCACATTGGATGACAGGCTGAAGTTTCAGGAACACATAGTTAACCTTAATTCAAAATTAGCTTCTGCGTGTTATGCTGTGCGGGTGGTCTCTGGTGAGTTGGGTGTGTCATCCGCAAGAATGGTGTATTGCTCATTGATAGATTCTAGGCTGAGATACGGAATCGTTTTTTGGGGCCTCTGCAGTAAACAGCTTTTTAACTCTGTTTTCGTGCTTCAGAAGCGAGCTATTAGATATCTGCGCGGGGCGAAACCTAGGGATCACTGTAGACCTTTGTTCTTATCATTGGACATTTTAACCTTACCGTGTTTATTGATACTGGAAACCGCATGTATTGTCCATAAAAGACGGTCTCGAGATGTTTCTGATACCTGAGTCATATCAGACGCGACAGTCCGGAAGGCTTTCGCTACCCATCCCTAGGACAACCCTTGTAAAAAATTCGATAATTTACGAGAGCATCAAAATTTATAACCATTTACCACAGACTTACAGAAATGTGGCCAAATTAAGTTTATTTAAAAAATTAGTTACAAAAATGCTAGCAAGTAAAGCATATTACAACCTCCAAGAGTACTATGATGACACGCTTTAAAGGGTAGAGAGAGAGAAGAATGCAAGGAGGAAGATGAAAAGTGTTATTTTTATGTCGTTTGTTCCCAAATTTAATTTATTGTCTGTTTCATATTCCATAATTGTTGAGTGTTATTTTTCTGTTTTTTTTTTTTTTCTCTTTATATAATATTTTGACTGACTTTTTTGACAGATAGTTTATGATGTCCTGATTTTGGGTGCCAAATCTTATTATAGTACATTTAGGGCTTTAAACTAATATATGATCAATATTTTTTATTACTATGTACATTTTTTTTGTCAACGCTTTGTCAATGAAATTTCAAATTTTGAGACAATAAAGCATATAAAAAAAAAAAAAAAAAAAAAAAAAAAAAAAAAATAAAACATTATCATTATCTATGTTTGGACTGGATGAACTCATATTTGTCGAACCTTTTACAGATGGTTAACTTTAAGAGAGAAGTATCTCACCCATCCCAGATTCCTTGTGGTGTGCCTCAGGGATCTGTCTTGGGTCCCATTTTATTTCTTTTATATATTAATGATCTAACTAGTCTTCATATCAATGGTAGGTTTACATTATTCGCAGACGATACCACCATTGTTTGGCAAAGTAAAAATGAACAAGAGCTAAAAAATACAATTTCACAGGACCTTACTAAAATAAAAAGTTGGTGTGACTCTAATCTGCTTCTTTTTAACATTTCTAAAACAAACATACTTACATTTAAATTTAATTTTGAAAATCTTTTTATCTCCGAGGTTCACATAGAGAACAAATTACACACAAAATTTTTGGGACTGCATATTGACAGCAATTTAAAGTTTGCTAATCATGTGAACATCTTAAATCAGAAAGTTTCTAGGGGCTGCTATGCTGTTAGAGTTGTTTCAAATGAACTTGGTATTACCGCAGCAAGGACAGCTTACTTCTCCTTTATAGAGTCGCACCTAACATACGGATTGGCTTTTTGGGGTTACTGCAGTCAACAGCTTTTTCATTCTACGTTCATATTGCAGAAAAGAGCTATGCGATACATATGCAGAGTTAAGCCTCGTGAGCATTGTAGACCCCTTTTTCTTAAACATGAAATTCTCACATTGCCGTGTCTCTTCATTGTTGAGACGGTAGTTCTTATATACAAAAAGTATTTTGGTTTGGCAACAGAGGGATTACATAACACCAGATAGAGTCATAACCTTCTGCTCCCCATTCCTAAGACCACCTTGACAAAAAATTCTGTCCTTTACGAAAGTAAGAACATTTATAATCACCTTCCACTTTCAATAAGGGCTGCTCAGCCCTTGAAGTTATTTAAAAAGAAGGTTAGGAATCTTTTAGTTAATAAAGCCTACTACAGCCTGCAGGAGTACTACCAGGATAATTTTTAAATTTGTTTGCTGATGTACCATGTATCTTTTGTTTTACTTTTGTTTTGAAGCCGCTTATTTATTTATTGAAGAAAAAATAATAAAAAGTGGTATTTTAAGTACCTAGTATTTATATATTATTTATTATATGTATATTTGACTTTTTTAAAACTATTTATGACTTTGCCGAGGATTTTTAGCAAAACTCATTGTGTCTGCATTATGTGCATTAACATTTGCCTTCGTATGACATTAGTAATTTTTTATTGACTTGTTTTTTGTTTTAATGTTACTTTTTTTTGTATTTTAGTGTAAGTGTTCTTTTTATTAAGCTTTGTCAATAAGAATGTATATTTTTTCGACAATAAAGCATATTTTGAGTTGAGTTGTTTTTCAGATCGGATCGCGAAATGCAATTCACTCGGGGGGTTATTTGTGAGGGTTGCATTTTAAAAAAAATTCAAAATGGCGTCGTATCTGTGATTTTTTGACATCTGTCGTATTTGATTATAGCGTAAATAGCTCGGCCACGGGAAATAATTTTACCCTGTAAAAAATTGGAGGTTTCAGTTTAAAATGTATATTTATTAAACGGGCGAGATACTGAAAAGACAAAATCGATGAGGGCTATTTAAGAACCGTTAAGAACCCCAGTATTTTCGAAAAGGTTAAAAATAAATATCAACAACACAACTATGTATATGTTTTTAAAATCGGATCGCGAAATGCAATTCACCCGTGTAGATATTGATGAAGTTTGCCATTTAAAAAAATTTAAAATGACGTCGTATCTGTCAAATTTGTGAACATATATTTTTGACATTAATTTGACTGCCTTGTGGAAAATCATTGAGGAAAGTATAATTTGTTTTTTAGAAGGATTTTTATTATAAGGACTTTCACCGATACTTGAAAAAATGTCCCTGGACATATGTGTGCCTGTGTGAAACAGCATCCCACCCGACAGCAGCAGAGCAGCACCCTTCCAACACTGAGGTTCTTCAGATCTTTAAGCCAAGGAGCGCCTTCCAGTTTGTTTTTCATTTCAACGGTCATATCATCAGTATAAAGTACCGTGCAAGCAAAAATTATTTTCATCCAAGAGGGCATGGACTAAAAATCACAGTTTTATTATAAGGGGACGGTATATCTAACCAAATCTAGGTTAAAATTATGTCAAATTGTATTTACTGACACCCAACATGTATTAAGCTCTACCGCTAAGCAGAACGGCCTTGATAATAATTTTTGCTTGCAGGGTACCTACAACAGTCCTGTCTTCATACTTTAGCTTAAGCTTATACTATACTTTTTCTATTTCGTCCTAAGTCCTTGTAAATTTTAACCAAGACCTTTACAAACTTCATTAATTTTTCAGTAGCTTGAAGCAATGGATAAAGTTAGGGATAAAGGCACCAACTTAGAATTTAGTCTATAAATTCTACCAAAAATTGTTGTGAAATAAAATAAGGATTTGTTTACCGGGTTAACCATCATTTTGCACAAATTTATTTCTCCTATACCTTTGTCAGGAAATTAAATAATATGTAATATTATGTGAAAAAATTATTATTTTAGGATTTTACCTGCTTATCATGGGCCATCTCAGAAAATCAATATACTGGTGTTTTCAGAACAGAGGAGGGTTTCACCATAATATACTTGGTTTCACTGGTATTCTCAAAAAATTCTTATAAACAAACAGATTAAAGGTTACCCGCCAATAAAAAAAAGTTTCAATTGTCACTTGCCATCTTGCCAACAAACTCAAATAAGAGCTTGCCAACTGATCGAAGCCAGAATAGTTGAGGTTCACGTATTCGCGGCGCAAGAAAGTAGTGAATCGGCGGCAGCGGTAGTAAAGAAGAGCAGAAAAGAAAAAAAGACAAAAACAACAAGAAATGCATTTTTCAAACATTATTAAAAATATGAAACCACCCGAAGCATAAGAGTGATCACAAAAGTAGTTCAAATTCCAATAGGATCCATCCAACACATGCTCCACAAATGAAAATTTTATTATTCAGCGACTAATCTATGGCAGCATATATGCACCTTGTAGATTTTCTGCGACAGCGATTTCTTGGTCGCCACGATTAGAAATCGCAAATGGAGGGCGAGCCTTGGGGTTTTAACTTGGTTTTAACCTAATGATTAATGAACGCGGTGCAATGGAAATTTGTAGCTAATCCTTGCATTCGCGTTAACCCTGGATAAAAAACGTCGGTGTACTTGGCCATTCTAGGAAACCAGAGTTGGTAAGTTGGTATCTCAGGATCAGCGCTACGTGAAAACCACAAAAAAACCAAATCCGTTCTCAGTCAACCTACAACCCTAGAGTCGGTTGTGGTCAACTAACCTGAACTAACCTTTACTGTTCTGTGGTGGTCAACCACAGAACTATAAAGGTTAGCAGTCAACTATCAACGTCAACTCTGTGCGCCTGTGGCACAAATCAATTTTATTTCGGTGATTTGTGGCCTGTGGTCTGTGGTCTTCGCCTTCGAGTGAGGAATGAGGTTAGAATCTAGAATGAAAAATTGGAAAAATTAAAAATTAAGTTCTGTGTTTTGTGATTAAAAACTAATGTTCTATTGCCATGGGAGATGAAGACAAAAAAGCCGTTCCAAAATACGGTTTTAAAGTAAAATTAAACCATGAATATCCCGAAAACAGAAGTCCTTATTTTAGGCCATCTATAAAAATTATTTGGGGACTTCTTCCATTATTTCTCAGGTAAGGTCAGATTAGTTTAGGTGTTCAATACTTTCTCCGGCTACTGAAATGAAATCAAAACAGGATACTTTATTATCTTAAGATACTACAATCTTGTTATAAAGTTGCTAACACTAGTACTCATCTATGACATTCTTCGACCAAATAAAAACTGCACAAAACAATAAACAGCAGCAATAAGCAGTATGATTATTTAAATGTTGTAGACAATGTGGCATCTTTATTGAAAGAGTTGTTTTGAACTTGCATTGTCTTGGCTATTATTTTCACAACGTTTCGATTGAGTAGTTGGTATCTCCAATCGTTCTCAAGTGAATACTGACAAATATCCTTAAACTACGAGCTTAAATACTAAAGTCCTGTGCAGCGACCCGTGAAAATCAATGGGTGTGACGTCCGTGTCTAGTTTGTTTGGTTCCTGGAGAGTGTCAGCCTTGTATTGGTTTTCAGTAGTGGTCTCCAGATCTTATTGACTTCCACTGATGGTTTGCTGAAAACACCTTTATTATGTTGAATGAAGGGTGCCTCTTTGAATTTTCTTTTATACCAGCATTGTTCTTTGTGTACTATGGTTGCTTCTGCCCACTGAATCCTATGTTGATTGTCCCAAGCGTGTTGTGCTAGTCTTAAGATATGTGGACGATACTTTCATTATTTGGAATCATGGAGATAGACAACTGGACCAGTTTTTGGAACACATCAACGATTTAGGACCAACTATTGAGTTCACGATGGAGAAAGAGAACAATAACGAATTACCTTTCCTAGACGTATTGGTCAAAAAAAAGAAAGTGAAAATCGGATTACCACCAACGTATAGAAAACCAACTCACACCAGCCAGTACCTGAACTTCACATCCAACCACTCACATGCAACCATAAATCAAATCAAATCAAATATAGCTTTATTGTCATAAAAATCAGATAATTTTGTTGACAAAGCACCTACATACTAAACTGGTAACTAAAGACACAAAAGAAAAAAAATGGAGAAGCAAGAGATACAAATAAGATAAATGGTGTAAATGAACAATTATGAATGTTAATATAATACAAACAAACTTAATATAGATATGTATACACACAGAAGTTAAAACAAATTATCTAGCATAACGATTAAATAATCGGAGTTATAATATACTAAAATAAAATACAATAACACAATATATGCATTCTTGAAACAAACTGTAAAAGGACAATCCAAACACAATACTGTAAGAACAAAAGAAATAGAATAAAGTAAAATACATAGGAGAAAACTGAGGGTTAAAATATTGTTGAGTTATAAAATAGGGTCTTCAAAATAATCCGTTATGCTATAGTAGGCCTTTGAAATTAATATTTTCTTTACTGCTGATTTAAACTTGGCTAGCGTATCCAACGACCTTACACGAACTGGCAGGTGATTGAACATTTTCCTCCCATTATAAAATATCGAATTCTTTGTTAGTGCCGAATGCGGTATAGGCAAAGGCACAACAGCAACTTGTCTTGTGTTGTAACTATTTTCCCTAGGTTGATGTCCGAGTTTTTTATACATCAGGCTGACCGTTTCTAATATATATATGCTACTTAAAGTTAATATTTTATGTTGTGTGAATAATAATTTACAGGAATCCCTAGCACCTGCTCCGCACATATATCTCACTGCTCGTTTTTGCAAGATAAATACTGAGCGTATCAAGTATTGACTGGAGTTACCCCAAAAGCAGACTCCATATCTCAAATGGGATTCTATAAGAGCTGAGTATACAGATCGAGCGATGTTCGTGCCTAGTTCCCTCGAAACAACCCTTAAAGCAAAGCACCCCGATGCCAATTTATTGCATATATTTGCAATGTGGGCCCTAAACGTCAATTTACTATCTATTCTTATCCCGAGAAACTTAGCATCTGTACTGTTGCAAATGTAACCATTGCCAAGGGAGACATTATCCACCGCGCCATTAAAGCTCATTATGTTAGTCTTAGACACATTAAGAGTAAGGTAATTCGAATCACACCATGCTTTGACTTTTTTGATATCCTCAGAAACAACTTCAGTTAATTGTGCAGAGTCTCTGGCGTGCCAAAGGATGGTGGTATCATCCGCAAATACTGTAAATTTACCCCTTATCTCCAAGGAGGCCATGTCGTTAACGTAAATTAAAAATAATGTGGGGCCAAGCACCGAACCCTGTGGCACGCCTGATTCTATCCTACCCTTGTCCGAGGTCGTTCCGTTAAAACTAACGCTCTGCCTTCTACCTGAGAGGTACGATTGAAACCACCCCAATGCGTTTCCCCTAAAGCCATAATGTTCAAGCTTCCGCAACAGTATTCCGTGATCCACACAGTCGAAGGCTTTAGAAAGATCACAGAATACTGCCGCGGCCGCCTCTCCATCATTAAGGTGAAGATATAAATTATCCAAGAATGGAAACACAGCATCCACAGTGCTCTTACCACTCTGAAATCCAAACTGACTAAGACTTAATAAGTTGTACTTCTGCAAGAAGGATGCAACCCTTTTTTTGACCAGTTTTTCAATAATCTTGGCAATTGTAGTAATTAGAGAGATGGGCCTAAAATTTGATGGGGTGTTAGAGTCCCCACCTTTATGAATCTGGATGATGATCGCCTCCTTAAGTGAGTCAGGAAAGGTTCCTGTGGAAAATGAGTTATTTATAACATTTACAAACTCAACCAGTGCAGGTTCTGGTAAACCCTGCAAGATTTTGATGGAAATTCCATCCCATCCTGTCGCGCTTTTATTTTTTATGTCACGAAGCGTTTGATTAATTTCCTCAAGGTAAGTAGGAGCAAGAAAAAAAGAACGTGAAAAAGATATTGGTTTTAGGTAATCGAGTGGATTGTGCCCCGAAACAATATTGTTTGCTAGGTTTTGTGCAATTGAACAATAAAATTTGTTGAAATCGTTCGGCTGAATGCCCGTTTGAACAGTCATTTTACCCTTTTTTCCCCTAAGCTGATTGACAATTTTCCAACTATCTTTCTGCTTGTTATGGGATTTCGCTATTTGTTTTTCGAAGTAGGATCTCTTTGCCACTTTGATTGTCCTTCTATAAATTGATCTATACAAATTAAAGTAGGTAATAAAGAATATATTATCAATAAAATGCTTGCGCATGCAATGAAGGGAACGGAGGTTTTTACCAGAAATTTTAATTCCTTTGGATACCCATGGTTTTTTTTTCTTCTGTTTTATATTAGTTACTGGAAATGATTGCTCAAAAACCTTTGTAATTAAGACATGGAATCTCCCCAGGGGATCGCCAGTCAAACTCGCGCTCATCCAGTCAACAGTCAAACAGTTACGATAAAACCTCTGAAAATTTTTTCGCGAGAACACTCTGCCACGTCTTGTTGGTCTCGGGGCCCTACCCTCGTCAACCGGAATTCTACATACTACTGCCTCATGATCAGAAAGGCCCGCATTCACAGTCCTGCAAGAAACCCCCTCCACACTGGTACAGACATAGTCCAAGGTAGTTGAAGAGGCTTTTGTGATTCTAGTAGGAGTGTTTACATGCATTTTAAGATTAAATGAATTTAACAAATGTTTTAGCGCCAGTGTGCAAGACGAGTCACCATTTTTAAAGTTAATGTTGAAGTCCCCAGCCAATATTACATTATACCGCGGACTCAGTCCCGACAGTAATACCTCCAGCCTTTCTAAAAATACACTATAACTACACTCTGGGGGACGGTAAATACAAACAATGATAATATTTAATTTATCGAACATACAATCGCTTAATTCAAATTCCCCCTCTACATTCAGAGATTCAAATTTTGCAACATTTATGCAGTTAAATTGTTGCAAAAAGTCATCATGAACAAGAATCAATGAGCCCCCATGGAGAGAGTATTTTCTACAAAAACACGATGCTACGGTATAGCAGGGTAAGTAAATAGGTTCGCCCTCCTTTAACCAATGTTCAGTCAATAGAATAATGTCGGGAAAATTACAGTTTTCTACAAATACAAATAATTCATTCATCTTATTACGCAGTGATTGTATGTTCAACAACAGAAGGGATATGGTAGAATCATCTAGTCTAAAAAAGCACAATCGTCCCGTTCCAACAACGGCACTGTACCCAAGGTTGGTGATAAGACCCCGTTTGGATCCGCCTCAATATCTATTGCAGGTTCATCATTTTCCTCCTCAGAATTAGTGGAGGAGTACTCCAGTTTTACGTACGTTAAACATTTATAGATAGCCTTGTTAATTCTTATTGCTTTACTTAAGGATTCAACAATAATAGAATTCTTTAACCTATTACCCCATTCCGTTTTAGATTCTACAAAAGAGAACACACCCTCTGAAACATTGTTTACTCTATTTAAAAAATTTTTGAGCCTATCGTTGAACATAACAACTTCATTGTTGAATTCCCAATATCTTGTAGCGTTAGTGGATAAAAATATAAAATTAGTGTTAGTGCACAGTTTTAGTTTTGTCCAAATGTTTTTTATTTTGGGATGTTTATTATTAGCAAAGTCATTACCTCCTGCCGCAATGATGACGTAGTGGGTAGTAAGATCTCTACTAGACAGGGTCAACAAAATCGGCAACACGGCTGAAGGGCTACATCAGGAACTAGAATTGGTTAAGACAGACTTAACGAAGAATGGATATTCAGACAAGCTAATAAAAAAAGTTCAGGAAAACATGAAGAAAAGAAAAGAACCAGATGAACCAGAGCAAAGACCGACACTCACAATTCCATATGTTAAAGGACTATCAGAAAGGATAAAACGCATCGGACAGAAATACAAAATTAGAAATGTGTTTACATCGGCTACAACTTTGCGAAATTCACTCACGAAGACAAGACCAGAGAAACAAAAGGACTCCAAGAACTGCATTTACAAGATTCCATGTGAATGTGGAGAAGTTTCTATAGGAGAAACTAGACGACCACTGGAGATACGAGTTAAAGAACATAAAAACCATACCCAACGAGGGGAAACTTCTAAATCAGGACTAGCACAACACGCTTGGGACAATCAACATAGGATTCAGTGGGCGGAAGCAACCATAGTACACAAAGAACAACGCTGGTATAAAAGAAAATTCAAAGAGGCAGCGTTCATTCAACATAATAAAGGTGTTTTCAGCAAACCATCAGTGGAAGTCAATAAGATCTGGAGACCACTACTGAAAACCAATACAAGGCTGACACTCTCCAGGAACCAAACAAACTAGACACGGACGTCACACCCATTGATTTTCACGGGTCGCTGCACAGGACTTTAGTATTTAAGCTCGTAGTTTAAGGATATTTGTCAGTATTCACTTGAGAACGATTGGAGATACCAACTACTCAATCGAAACGTCGTGAAAATAATAGCCAAGACAATGCAAGTTCAAAACAACTCTTTCAATAAATAAGCAGTATGTTTTATTTTGTGATATTTATTTTATTATTATTTAGGTACTCTTCTCATTAGGAATACCTGCCTACCTAGAATACCTACAATTATAATATTAATAAATAAATATGTAAATTTTTTACAATTTCAATACAAAAAAATAAAATTAAACTCATAAGTAAGTCTCTATTAGAAATAGTTGCCACAAACATGATGCCTTTGGGTTTTCTTGTCTAGCACTTAACCCTTGATGGCATATTTCGTATTTTCTGTTCCCTGTTTCTTGTTTTTCTAAAAAAGTCTAAAGTAAAACCTGTGGATTCCATTGATGAATGTACTAATTCTCTGGCAATACATGAATATAATCCATGGAAAACCGAGAAATCACATGGCAGTCTCAGAAGTTACCGCCGGAATCGGGATGATTTCCCAAAATCTCAGAAATCATGTCTGCAGTCGCTCGCAGCCTCAGCAATCACTAAAATTTCTTGGAAATTCTAATTGATGTGTTGTTTGTTTTTTTGGAAAATATTTATTTATTATCTAGTAGTGACTTAAGGTAAGTAAAAATATTTTACCTATAGTAAAAATTCATATTTTATTTGTTTCCATTGGTTTTGTTTCAATGATGTTTAGTGGAAATAGAAAAATTTGGATAAAAGTTTTCAAGATCAGCAAAAAAAAATGAACAAAAATTTTTTTTTGACAAAACGTTAGGTTTAATGGAAATGTTTTATAAGATTGTTATTCTAAAAAATTTTTACATGTCGTACACAGATCCTCCAAAAGTTAAGGATATGAAAATATCACTCAAGAGTAAACGGGTATTGTTTTTTTTCTCACTATAAGAGATGTCTGCATACTTTTAAAAAAATACTTTAAAAATTTTAATAATTTAAAAAAATCGAAAGTATTTATTTAAAAAAGAAAAGAAGATATTTCAAGATATTGGTTGAGGGAAAATTCTGTGACAAAAAGGTAGTGTTAATAGTTTATTTGTATTTACTTTTTAAATAAAAGCATGTTTTAAAAAATAAATTGTAGGTAGGTACCTAAGTTGTTTATAGATATCTTTGACCTAAACCCTGTACTATAGTTCTTGGGTAAGTAGTAAGGGTGTTTTCAGAGTTCTAAAATTTAAATAAGGTAAATATGGAGCCATTTTTAATATATACCTGTGTCTGATAATGATAAGTTTTCGAGATATCGCTACCCTAGAACGACAGGGTTCTATGTGGCATCACGTATATTTCGAGATACAGCTCTGTTCAAAGTTTTGACTTCAAATATTTTGTTGATTATTAAACTATCGTTAATGCTTTTGGGGTATGATAGTTTATTGTTGTGTTTTAACCAAACTGATATAGGTACTTAAACCTTTGAAAATTTATTATGCAACTCAGAAATTCGAGTATTACTTTAACAGATAGAACCTTGTCAAAAATTATAGGATCGGCATTTTAGAAAACAAAGTTCCATCTGCAAGTTACAACCTTGTCACGAAAATAGTTTATTAAGAATTATTAAAATAAACAGCTACTAGGTATTCTCTAATTTCGTTGCGTTCAACCTAAAAGAAAGAAAGAAACTCAAAAAGGAACTATTTCTTTATTTTGAATATAAAGTTTGCCAATTTGTGACTATAGGTACTAAGAATATTTTTTCTGTTAAATAATATTAAAAATCGTATTGTAATTTTTTATTGTTCTCTTTCTCGCCTTCTTTTCCTATTTTTGGTTCTTGCTCACAGTCAAGGTACAGGGTCATTCCTCATATATCGACACCCCATCTACAGCAGTTATTTGGCGGGTTGCAAAAAAATTCTAGAGGCAAAAGATTTATGTTTAACTCTATATTTTTAGAATTCACTATCAGAAAAGACAATGGCACATCGGAAATGTAATATTTCTGCATAACTATCATTTTTTTAAATGGAACACCCTGTATATTATTCGATATTTGGGTAGAGCTTTTTTTTCTGATTTCAAAAATATATAGTTTGTCTATGTTTGGTTAAGAGGTTTTTGAGATATTGGGACTAAAAATAAAATAAATAGGGAAGTAGGAAAACCGAATTTATTGATAAATAACGTATTTACAACTGCTCAATATGACCTCCATTTCTATTGATGCACTCTCTATAATCTTCTTCTATTTTATTTATAGCATTAACGATAAACTGACTCTGATTTTCATTTGTATCATTAATGTAAAGCAGAAGTCTTTCTCGCATTTCTTCAATATTTTCACTACGATGTTCATAAACTTTATTTTTTAAAAATCCCCACAAAAATGAATCAAGGGGCGTCAAATCTGGGCTGTTTGGAGGCCATTGAATGGGTCCATTACGGCCAATCCATGTTTCATACTTTTCATTTAAATAGTTCACTACAGGCAAAACGTTGTGTGGTGGGGCTCCATCCTGATGCCAGATAAGTTCTTGGTATTGCCGTAATGGTAAGTTTTCAATAAAATTTTCAACTTCATTTGTCAATATATTAAGGTATCTTTCGCCAGTCAAGTTCCCATCATATATAATTGGGCCGATAATTTTATTATTTAAGATGCCACACCACACATGTAATGTTTTTCGGCCTTGAAATTGTATTTCTCTGAATGCATGGGGGTTCTCGGTAGCCCAAAACCGAACGTTTTTTCGATTATAAACGCCTGAAGTAGTGAAGGTGCTTTCATCAGACCACAAAATTTTCCTAAAAAGCATGTTGTCTTCCTCTTTCCGTTGTAACATTTCCTGACAAAACATCATACGGCTATTTTTCTGAGCCTCTGTTAACTTCTGCACAGGCAATATTTTATATGGATGATAACCATTTTTTTTTAATGTCGTTAGAATTTTTTTTGCAGATTTTCCGAAATAATTTTTTGCGTCTTCTGCCGATCTATGTGGGTTTTCTAAAAACAAATATTCTTATTTCTAGACTTGTAATGTAACAACAAACTATCAATCTTACCTACAAAATACAACAAAATGTTTAATTCTTCCTCTTCATTACCATTCACTGTTCGCTTCTTCCTTTTAAGATCTTTTCGTTCCCTGAATCCCCTTTCAATGGTTTTAAAAGTACTTCGCGCTGGTACTGCTCTTAGCGGAAATATTTGCCTATGTTCTGCTCTCGCTGCTGATGCGTTATTATTATTTTTGTAAAATAAACTAAGAATATCACATTTTTCCTCAACCGTGTAAGGCATTTTGACAATGACATGAATGAAAATATTGACAAGCAACAATAAATTCACTTGTTTTTAAAATCTAGACGACGCGACACGGCAATGAATTATGATTCATGGCCAACTATCGTTTTTTTTTATTCAATAACGTTTTAAAGACTTTAGGGCCCAATATCTCAAAAACCTCTTAACCAAACATAGGCAAACTATATATTTTTGATATCAGAAAAAAAAGCTCCACCCAAATATCGAATAATATACAGGGTGTTCCATTTAAAAAAATGATAGTTATGCAGAAATATTACATTTCCGATGTGCCATTGTTTTTTCTGATAGTGAATTCTAAAAATATAGAGTTAAACACAAATATTTTGCCTTTAGAATTTTTTTGCAACCCGTCAAATAACTGCTGTAGATGGGGTGTCGATATATGAGGAATGACCCTGTACAATCTTGCCTTTCTTATCAACTTCGTCCTTTGCAACCTTGTTTTTCTTCTCCATGGTACTTTAAAATTCTGCATCATCTAAAACAAATAATAATAATAATAATAACTAACTAAAAACCAAAAAACTCGGAGTTCATATTGTATATAGGCAATATAGGCATTTACAAGATATTATGAATTATATGTATTTCTATGATGTGTTGGTAAATACCTTACTTAGTTTTCAGGGTTAATAAGTTAGTCTGGGTGGTCAGTGTTTAAAAAACATAAAATTAAAAGCTATTTGTATTGCTTACCTATTTCTAGAATAAATCTATAATATTCGACATCTTGTTGGCACATGTAAATTAGCATGGAAATTAAGTCATCTCTTTTCTCTTTCTTGATACCAGTTTCACCTTTACGAATGTTGTGGCGTCTTAATTCAAAGCCTAATTTGTTAAGATCATGAGAAGAAGTAGTGCTATTCTCTGATTTTCTGCCCAGTTTTCTTTCAGATGGAGTAACGGAGATATTTGTAAATTCTCTGTCATCAAATTCAGTTAAATTCAACATGAAAGCGCGACTGGGTAAAACGCAACATTTGAAGCTTTGAAAAAGGAATATTTTTGTATTCGAGCTTCTTACTAAGTTCTTGATAATTCCAATAATCATCCGGTTGCATTTTAATAATAATAAAGGGCTTCCTACGATTCACACTTTTTAACAGTCTAATTGGACCAATAGGAGAAAAGAACTCATTTCGTTTTAGATGTTTTTCGATTGCACTGTGTGCGCTGTCGACTTCCTGACATGCAGAATGGCCAGCAATAGAAAATTTCATCATAATGGATTCAATGTGTGGATTTCTGTTTATAAAATCCGAGATCGCAAAAGACATAATCGAGTTTCTATTCTGGGGTACACAAGAGTCGCTCCATGTTATGAGTTTGTTGATATCATTTTCTTCAAAACCTCGTTCCAATATCAAAATCCGAGATCGCAAAAGACATAATCGAGTTTCTATTCTGGGGTACACAAGAGCCGCTCCATGTTATGAGTTTGTTGATATCATTTTCTTCAAAACCTCGTTCCAATATCCTAATGAGTGCGCATGCTATGTCATTTCCTGTGCGACCAGCACTTTTTTCGGTCCAAATTGCACAATATGTGGTTTTGGTGGTAGTAAGGTATGCAGTAAGGTTGTAAATATTTATTTGCTTTTATAGAACAACGGTCCAATTTCAGTCCTTGGACACGTAAGAACATTCTCCATGTCAAATATTAAAACCGGAGTGTCTGATTCTTTATCTGTTTTCTTCTGTTCTCTCATACTATGCTTTTTTCGTTGATGTTCCTCTTGTCTGTTTACTATATCTGTTTCTAGTTTTTCGTTTTCCTTTTTCATATTTTTATATACTTCGTTCCGCACCTGTCGCTTTTGGGTGCATGAAAGTCAATATTGAATTCTGTGCAGAATATATATCTGTAATATGACGCTTTTACTGGTTGAAGATTTTCTTCATGACATTTAGCAACATAAAGATCGTACATTTTAGCAATGTTTAGATTAGAATCAATGTATTTTTTACTTGTCCTCGCTCTACAATAATGCGACTCAATAGCTGGAAAACTGTTAATGTGATCTCTTACAATTATTTTTTGATCTTCGCTAATAATACAATTTGTGTTAGTTTTTCCCCTTAAGTCTTTCTGTGGAACACCACTTATTTTATCTTTCTTTTGGTGTACATTATATATCGGTTTTTGTGAAATATTTAATGTTGAGAGGTAAAAAGTTTTGCAACTTCAATTTTTTGGTCTTTGATAATACAAAAATACTTGAATGTAGAGTTGTGAGTTTCTACGGGAGTGGTCAATGGCAGTATTTCGATTTTTTGTCAGTTTACTAGTTGTCCTGTTAATAAACTCGTATTTTCCATTTTGTTCTAGGCTGTAGTAGCTTTGAAAAACTTTCTTGCGCTCATTTTCCGAAACATATCTCGCGCACTTGAATTTACATTTATTTTTACAGTCTTTTTTGGTTCTTCTTTCTTTTCAACCACTTTATTTCTTCTACTAATATAATTTTTACCAGCTTGGTACTTAATCTTCCTTTGCATACTTTTCCAGGTCAAAGAATTGGATTTTCTTTTCCTTACTTCTTGTTTGTCTTTTTTTGGTCAGCCTTTATAGTGACCACTTGACCTACATTATCAATAATTTGAGGTTCCTCCATGTTCATATAACTATTTTCTAAAATTCCTTTAGGTGTCTCTGAACTTTCTAGCATACTCGCTGTTAGTTTTTGGTTAGAAGTATTTTCCCCTATCACAGGTTTCAAATGCACAAAATCAATTTCTTCTCCAGTTTCTTTATCCTCGTCTATCGGCTTACCCGTATTCTCTTCTACTACTAAATGTTCAATTATTTCAATCGCGTCTTGAAATTTGATTTTCATTGCACGTGATAGGAACCACTGATAAAATATTTGAATTTCTGATATCAATAATATCACCAACTTCGATTAAGCTATTATTGTCAAATTTTAACTTCGCAGTAGTTAAAATAGCACCGTCTTCAAAAAATTCAGGATTGTTTAAAATATCTTCTAGCTCGCAGTCTTTTAATTGAATGTTTTTAGCCATAGTGCTGTATGTAGATTTAGAAGCTTCTGCAAATTTAACGAAAACCAAAATTAATAGTCTTGACAAAATAGTATTTTTATCAGTTGAATAGCATAATAATATTACTTAATATAAATATCTTAGAATAAACCTACCTTGTATATCTGAATAGCACTAATTTGTAATAATTAAGTACAGGAATTTTTGTTTTCTAGCAATTTTTCAGAGCCTAAAAGCTGGATTCATAGTCGCCGTAACGTAAGCCGTAAGACGTAACGTTAAGCAGTAAGAAAAATAAACATATGATTATAAATACATGCATTCATAGTCGCCGTAACGTAAGACGTAAGCCGTAACACGAAATGGTTTATTTCCATTTCTTACGTTTCGGTCGGGATCGGCCGTACTCGTGCATAACGGGCCGTCATTACCAAATTTGACAGTCAACGGGAGGGAGATTTCCTTTGTTTATTTTTGGTGATTTCATTTTATCGCCATTTTGCTTTTTGTCTAGCGAATTTTGCATTTTCCTTGTGTTTTTACAGTTAATATTATATATAAACAACGGTTAAAATGAGTGAGGTAGTTGAAGAACAACTTCTAATAGATATCATATAACCTACAATTTCGAAATTTCGTACGTCTTAACTTTTTACTATGAATGGTATGTTTTCTCTTACGTCTTAACTCTTACGGCTTACGTCTTACGGCTTACGTTACGGCGACTATGAATCCAGCTTAAGAATAATTAAACCACACACCACAGAACGAAGCATTTTTTTTTAGGTTAAAAAATGCTTATAAAATAAATGTACACGGTTGTATCTGCAATAAGTTTTTGAAGAACAGGGTTGTAACTGTAATATTATTACAGATTTTTATGACAAGGTTCTAACTACTGCACTTACAACCTTGTTAACAAAAATATTGCTATTTTGAACATCAGATAGAACCTTGGCCCTTGAATATTTCGGCTATCGGTTAACAGATGGCTCTTAAAGTATTAGTATTAGTAAAAAGTTGTCAGATTGAACCATATTACACCAAAACCTAGATTTTGCCAAAAACAGCAGTTAAAGCCGTTATACAGTCTGCAAGTCTATCGGCAAGTTGCAATTCTCTTGCTTATAAGCATGCGCAGTTGAAAACAGCTGATCGGATTTGGCAATTCTATTGCTATTGCCAAAAGATCGGTCGGGATCGATTTTTGTTGCAAGTGCGTTTGCAATTCTGGTGGTTTTCTAGTGACTTTCTTGATTAACGACAGAGCCGAAAGTCCCTAGAAAGGACGCGCCCGTTGAGTTTGCCGTTTCGCATAAAGTTCTAGAGGTTGGTACTCATATTGCAATTTTAAAAACATGGACTTGCACCACGACTTGCACGATGTATTACAGTCCTGCAATTGAATTGCAGCAATAGAGTTGCAAGGTCAAAGTATTGCTGCAATTCGTTGCCGACTGTAATACGGCTTTTAGAACCCTGTCATTCTAAAGTAGCGATATAAAGATATAATTTAAAATAAACCAACACTCATCTAGCCTGGCGTATATATAATCGTACGACATAAAAAAGAAATTGTTAGACAGCTCAGTACTTATACAATTTTATTAAAATTAATAAAATTTAGCTAATTTTTCTTTGAAACCAAATTTAAATGATATTATTAATTCCTAATTACTAACAGTTTTTGTGCTTCTAGACAAATTTAAGTTTCCTTGAGAAAAGAATAACAAAATGAGAGTTTTTTTTATTTTAATTCGGAAATGTTTGTTAAAACATAAATATTATCTGTTATTTCCAATCCTAAAAGAAACATTGCCATTCTGTCAGAAAATAAAAAATAAAACTCAAACGGAAAACGACGAACTTGCCAAAAAATCAAGAAAAGATTATATGCATACCTACCATACCTACATCTGAAACGTTGGCTAGTAGCGGTAGTTACTTAACTGATAGTGAGTCCGACGGTGAATGGTTATCTGAAAATGAGCCTGGTGAAGATAATATAAATCCGTAAATAAGCGTCGAATGTGCAGTGCAGTACAATACATGGTAGAGTGGTCCAGGTTATCGATAATTTAACCAATAAAGAGATGAGGACACACAAACAGTAAGAAATGAATATATCTTTTATGGGCCAATTAATCTAGTTGGCTGTGGACCTTTTCAGTTAAAGAGACATGAAAAACTAGAAATGTAAAGACTTTTTATATTGAGGAAAGATGTAAAGACAATTAAGATGTTTTAAATATTATTTTTCTGGTTTCGCTGCTTATTGGGAAATCATTATAGTTTTTTTTAAATATAAGTTTTTTGCTGTACTACGTCAGTGTAAATAAATGAAAATATGTTACGTATTTAAATAAATATTTTATTCATCCACCTAACAGCTCTTAAAATTTAAGAAAACTTGAATTTAAAGACGAAGCAACGGTAAGAAAACAAAAATTATAAATTCTATTAATAAAAAAAGGATAAATACATGTATTTAAAAAAGAAACCTCATGATAGCCCTTAGAACACAATGTGTTGCACTGAAATTTGAGGAGACCATTTTGTAAGAAAAAAGTAAGCAATACGAGTCTAATATTCTAATATTTGTTTAGATTTATCTCTTCAAATCAGATTAAGAATAAATAAAAACGCAACGCCATATTTTCGGAAGTAATCAAAATTTTCTAAACTTTCGGAGTTATCTTAGTAAAATACTTTTGCAACTTTGCTTCAATTTAACTGACGCTGTCTACCGTACCTATATGATATCCCAATTCGAAGTTGTAACACGCTATACCGATGCCTTTAAAATTTAGTCAGGGTACATAATTTTAAGGTCACTTGTTTTTTTTGTGTAATTTATTTTTGTCGCCTACAGCTATAATGAGGAAGACTGCAAGGCGGTTAAAACGCGTCTAGGGAAAAGACCATGATTAATTTTACGTCGAAGCAACAAATCAGAATAAACTTTTTAGGACATATTAATGCTTTGGAGGCTTCCAAATGTAACAGCTCTTTAACTAAGACAAGACAACGCATTAGCAGTTATGTAAAAAGTCTTCAAAAAAGTAAAATAAACTAATATTTTAAGTTTATTATTGCTATGCAATCGATGGAAATCGCCGGAAATCCCTTATATATTGTCAACAAAATGGCGGGCTCTACATTTTCAATTACAGGTTTCACACTTCTAGACCACTATGCGTTGAGGTCGCGGACCACTGTGCCATCCAATGTCAAGTTCAATTAAACAAGACTCGGCACTTTCGGTGTATAAATACCCGAACATTGGATGGACACGGTACCTTCGTCTCAACGACTGGTCAACCACCCTGCGACAGGAGTGCCCAAAGTGTCAATATAGATTCGAGGTCCCTCTCCTGCTCGATTTAAAAGCATCCTCCAAGAGTCCCCTAGTCAACTACCCTGCGACAGGAGTGCCCAAAGTGTCAACATAGACTCGAGGCCCCTCTCCTGATCGAACTATAAGTACTCCCCGAGAGCCCCCATCGACAGTGCCGAACTGGTCTGCACCCCCCGGAGACATGCTGGGTTTTCTCCTGGTAAATTATACAACGAAGTATTAATAAAAACCTGTATTGTTTTTTAGCCGAGTGGTTTTCATTCACACCCCGTTAGGGAAACAACCCCCAGTTGTGACAATATCCTTGCGGTCGCCCGTGATTTCTAGGAAATCCGGAAATCACAGTAAAATTGTGGCAGTATCTCAAGGACTGTCAGAAAATCCCCGCAGTCACATAGATTGCTTTGACTGATTTGGAGTGGTTCACCCCTCGGCATTATTCCAGTTGTTTCCAAGGTCTTTGAAATTATTTTATCACAACAAATTTATAGGTACCTTATTATAAGCTATCCTCTTTGCTTATAACAGTATGTACAGTATTTTTACTCTTATATATATTTTTTAAACATTATTTAGCAATGCCTACTAGTACATTATACAAAGTTAATTGTAACAGTATCCTCTATTATATATCAAGGATATAGACTCTTACCATAACAACAGTGCAAAAAAAATACTTAAAACTAACCAATCGCTATACAGAGTTGCTCCTAAATTATACCTAAATGGTTTTTTAACTACTGAGTAATTATATCATTTGTCGTTACATACTTAATGTTATTCCTTATATACTTTTGATGCTTGATATATCGGGTTAACTAAACTTTTATCTGTTCCGACATTCTCATGATTGATCATGGTCGATTACACATTTTTACGTTAGCATCATTGCCTGAATACACTCTTCGTTTTTGGCAGTTTTCAGTGAGAAGTACATTGAATTAAAAGTTAATTTTTGGATGTAGGTACAGATAATTGAGAATTCAGGCTATCTGAGGGTATAGTCTATTTTCAGTTATCTTCTGTGTCTATTATATAATAACAAACTTTTGTTTTCTGAAATCCATAAGTAGCAAATAATCTTGGAGTTTTTGCCTATTTTATTTATCTATGCTATTGTCCGATTTGTACAGGGACTGCTTAGTAATTTAGCAGGATGGTGGCGAAATGCAACAAGTGCAGTAATCTTATAAACGACGATAAGAAAACATTTCACTATTTCTGTACAGAATTGACTGTATCAGAGATAAGATTAATAGAGCTCAAGACTAAGGGTATGGACACAACGGGGACCATCGACCCTCGACCATAGCTTAGTACCCTCGACCTTCGCTTCGACCCTTGCTCCGACCCACGTGCACCCGTGCTCACATCGAGGCTCGGAGCATCGCACTTTTGCTCTAGTAAAGTGAAAACCAGCGTCCCATAAACATGGATTTTTCGACATCTTCTTCAGATGAGGAAGATATTATTCTGATGTCAAGTGCTAAAAAGTGGTACCTGTATAAAGGTCGCCAAAAGACGAAGATACATTACTTAAACAAAAAACGAATGTCGTATGGAGAATTTCATCATCTATATTACGATTTAAGAAAAGACCCGGCCCGTTTTTTTGACTACATGAGAATGAAAATAGAAACTTTTGATTATATTTTAAACGGGTTTGGAGATAAAGTAAACAAAAATTACCAGAATTGTCATCGTCAACCAATTGGATCTGAAGAAAGACTCATGGTAACTTTAAGGTAAGTACGAAAAAACTTTATTTAAGCACCTACAAACATTTTTTTTTTTTATACAAATATATGAAACTTAACGTTTTAATTTTCAAAATGGTCATTATTTTCAAAATGGGTATTAGGATTGCTATACATTATATTGGTTTCTAGGTTGCCAGAGTTGTGGTATTCATTATGTGGATAATAAGCCGAATGACTTGATGAATGACTTAATGTTGGAAGTACGTTTTGTTGAATTGTTGCTAACTCTGTGAAATGTGGTTTCATACACGATTGTACATTGTTTTTTTGTGTTTTTGGTGGGTATTTTTCTACTACTTGCATCTGTTGTTCAGTAGATGATTGTACATTGTTTTTTGTTTGGGGTCGGTATTTATGTACTAGTTTAAGCACTTCTATTCGAAATTGTATTTTGGAATTTGCATCAAATGTTTTCACGTGTGGCAAAATGCTTTTAAAAAATGATTCATCTTCATCTATTTCTTTTAAACTCGCATTTTCTTCAGCCATTTCCTGTCTTTTCTGTCGATTTTCTTCTTTTCTCTTTAGATATTCAATTTTTTCCTCTTCCACTCTAATTAATGATTCACCAAGTGTATCTCTCTTGCCAGAGATTCTTTGGATTTTAGCCCTTTTAAATATCGGCGTTGACGTTTTCATTGTCGACGCCAGTCTGGAATCAGAAACGGAATCTGAAACGGAAACTTGAGATGAACTGTCATCCCCAGCGTCGGCGTCATCGTCGCTCAAATAACTGCAATCACCCGACAAGGTATTGTCAGCATTATCTTCAACAGAAAAATTTCCTTCCGTTGCTCGAGGGGTACAGGTGTCTTTTAAAAATAAAAGATAATCAAAAAATGGCCATTTGTGTTTTTCATCATCATCATCACCATCTGCCCCATCCCCAGATCTTTTTAATGGTTCCTCTAACAATTTTTTTATAAAAGTTTGTCTCAGTCTCTTCCAGTTTGCTTTTGCAGTAGCCACTAAAAAGAAATATTTTTTATGGCTATTTAAAAATGCGATTGTCTAACAGTTATATAAATAACTAGTTGGCTGTGGACCTTTTCAGTTAAAGAGACATGAAAAACTAGAAATGTAAAGACTTTTTATATTGAGGAAAGATGTAAAGACAATTAAGATGTTTTAAATATTATTTTTCTGGTTTCGCTGCTTATTGGGAAATCATTATAGTTTTTTTTAAATATAAGTTTTTTGCTGTACTACGTCAGTGTAAATAAATGAAAATATGTTACGTATTTAAATAAATATTTTATTCATCCACCTAACAGCTCTTAAAATTTAAGAAAACTTGAATTTAAAGACGAAGCAACGGTAAGAAAACAAAAATTATAAATTCTATTAATAAAAAAAGGATAAATACATGTATTTAAAAAAGAAACCTCATGATAGCCCTTAGAACACAATGTGTTGCACTGAAATTTGAGGAGACCATTTTGTAAGAAAAAAGTAAGCAATACGAGTCTAATATTCTAATATTTGTTTAGATTTATCTCTTCAAATCAGATTAAGAATAAATAAAAACGCAACGCCATATTTTCGGAAGTAATCAAAATTTTCTAAACTTTCGGAGTTATCTTAGTAAAATACTTTTGCAACTTTGCTTCAATTTAACTGACGCTGTCTACCGTACCTATATGATATCCCAATTCGAAGTTGTAACACGCTATACCGATGCCTTTAAAATTTAGTCAGGGTACATAATTTTAAGGTCACTTGTTTTTTTTGTGTAATTTATTTTTGTCGCCTACAGCTATAATGAGGAAGACTGCAAGGCGGTTAAAACGCGTCTAGGGAAAAGACCATGATTAATTTTACGTCGAAGCAACAAATCAGAATAAACTTTTTAGGACATATTAATGCTTTGGAGGCTTCCAAATGTAACAGCTCTTTAACTAAGACAAGACAACGCATTAGCAGTTATGTAAAAAGTCTTCAAAAAAGTAAAATAAACTAATATTTTAAGTTTATTATTGCTATGCAATCGATGGAAATCGCCGGAAATCCCTTATATATTGTCAACAAAATGGCGGGCTCTACATTTTCAATTACAGGTTTCACACTTCTAGACCACTATGCGTTGAGGTCGCGGACCACTGTGCCATCCAATGTCAAGTTCAATTAAACAAGACTCGGCACTTTCGGTGTATAAATACCCGAACATTGGATGGACACGGTACCTTCGTCTCAACGACTGGTCAACCACCCTGCGACAGGAGTGCCCAAAGTGTCAATATAGATTCGAGGTCCCTCTCCTGCTCGATTTAAAAGCATCCTCCAAGAGTCCCCTAGTCAACTACCCTGCGACAGGAGTGCCCAAAGTGTCAACATAGACTCGAGGCCCCTCTCCTGATCGAACTATAAGTACTCCCCGAGAGCCCCCATCGACAGTGCCGAACTGGTCTGCACCCCCCGGAGACATGCTGGGTTTTCTCCTGGTAAATTATACAACGAAGTATTAATAAAAACCTGTATTGTTTTTTAGCCGAGTGGTTTTCATTCACACCCCGTTAGGGAAACAACCCCCAGTTGTGACAATATCCTTGCGGTCGCCCGTGATTTCTAGGAAATCCGGAAATCACAGTAAAATTGTGGCAGTATCTCAAGGACTGTCAGAAAATCCCCGCAGTCACATAGATTGCTTTGACTGATTTGGAGTGGTTCACCCCTCGGCATTATTCCAGTTGTTTCCAAGGTCTTTGAAATTATTTTATCACAACAAATTTATAGGTACCTTATTATAAGCTATCCTCTTTGCTTATAACAGTATGTACAGTATTTTTACTCTTATATATATTTTTTAAACATTATTTAGCAATGCCTACTAGTACATTATACAAAGTTAATTGTAACAGTATCCTCTATTATATATCAAGGATATAGACTCTTACCATAACAACAGTGCAAAAAAAATACTTAAAACTAACCAATCGCTATACAGAGTTGCTCCTAAATTATACCTAAATGGTTTTTTAACTACTGAGTAATTATATCATTTGTCGTTACATACTTAATGTTATTCCTTATATACTTTTGATGCTTGATATATCGGGTTAACTAAACTTTTATCTGTTCCGACATTCTCATGATTGATCATGGTCGATTACACATTTTTACGTTAGCATCATTGCCTGAATACACTCTTCGTTTTTGGCAGTTTTCAGTGAGAAGTACATTGAATTAAAAGTTAATTTTTGGATGTAGGTACAGATAATTGAGAATTCAGGCTATCTGAGGGTATAGTCTATTTTCAGTTATCTTCTGTGTCTATTATATAATAACAAACTTTTGTTTTCTGAAATCCATAAGTAGCAAATAATCTTGGAGTTTTTGCCTATTTTATTTATCTATGCTATTGTCCGATTTGTACAGGGACTGCTTAGTAATTTAGCAGGATGGTGGCGAAATGCAACAAGTGCAGTAATCTTATAAACGACGATAAGAAAACATTTCACTATTTCTGTACAGAATTGACTGTATCAGAGATAAGATTAATAGAGCTCAAGACTAAGGGTATGGACACAACGGGGACCATCGACCCTCGACCATAGCTTAGTACCCTCGACCTTCGCTTCGACCCTTGCTCCGACCCACGTGCACCCGTGCTCACATCGAGGCTCGGAGCATCGCACTTTTGCTCTAGTAAAGTGAAAACCAGCGTCCCATAAACATGGATTTTTCGACATCTTCTTCAGATGAGGAAGATATTATTCTGATGTCAAGTGCTAAAAAGTGGTACCTGTATAAAGGTCGCCAAAAGACGAAGATACATTACTTAAACAAAAAACGAATGTCGTATGGAGAATTTCATCATCTATATTACGATTTAAGAAAAGACCCGGCCCGTTTTTTTGACTACATGAGAATGAAAATAGAAACTTTTGATTATATTTTAAACGGGTTTGGAGATAAAGTAAACAAAAATTACCAGAATTGTCATCGTCAACCAATTGGATCTGAAGAAAGACTCATGGTAACTTTAAGGTAAGTACGAAAAAACTTTATTTAAGCACCTACAAACATTTTTTTTTTTTATACAAATATATGAAACTTAACGTTTTAATTTTCAAAATGGTCATTATTTTCAAAATGGGTATTAGGATTGCTATACATTATATTGGTTTCTAGGTTGCCAGAGTTGTGGTATTCATTATGTGGATAATAAGCCGAATGACTTGATGAATGACTTAATGTTGGAAGTACGTTTTGTTGAATTGTTGCTAACTCTGTGAAATGTGGTTTCATACACGATTGTACATTGTTTTTTTGTGTTTTTGGTGGGTATTTTTCTACTACTTGCATCTGTTGTTCAGTAGATGATTGTACATTGTTTTTTGTTTGGGGTCGGTATTTATGTACTAGTTTAAGCACTTCTATTCGAAATTGTATTTTGGAATTTGCATCAAATGTTTTCACGTGTGGCAAAATGCTTTTAAAAAATGATTCATCTTCATCTATTTCTTTTAAACTCGCATTTTCTTCAGCCATTTCCTGTCTTTTCTGTCGATTTTCTTCTTTTCTCTTTAGATATTCAATTTTTTCCTCTTCCACTCTAATTAATGATTCACCAAGTGTATCTCTCTTGCCAGAGATTCTTTGGATTTTAGCCCTTTTAAATATCGGCGTTGACGTTTTCATTGTCGACGCCAGTCTGGAATCAGAAACGGAATCTGAAACGGAAACTTGAGATGAACTGTCATCCCCAGCGTCGGCGTCATCGTCGCTCAAATAACTGCAATCACCCGACAAGGTATTGTCAGCATTATCTTCAACAGAAAAATTTCCTTCCGTTGCTCGAGGGGTACAGGTGTCTTTTAAAAATAAAAGATAATCAAAAAATGGCCATTTGTGTTTTTCATCATCATCATCACCATCTGCCCCATCACCAGATCTTTTTAATGGTTCCTCTAACAATTTTTTTATAAAAGTTTGTCTCAGTCTCTTCCAGTTTGCTTTTGCAGTAGCCACTAAAAAGAAATATTTTTTATGGCTATTTAAAAATGCGATTGTCTAACAGTTATATAAATAACTAAGTTAGTTACATTCTTAGTTACTTTAGTTCAAAGAAAGTTTAAAGAAACTTTTTGTAAAATTTAATAAATAAAGGCACATTTCGACATTTTTAAGTCGCACCACTATTATGATATACCTTAGTTTTGGCTTTTAGACAAGCAATAACTAACTGAATAATCTAATTTGTCTCTAATAATAATAAAAAATCTCATTTGATGCAGACTTTTTTGTGGACACTGTATATTCATTTTCACTTTTTCATTTTTTTAGGTTTCTTTCCACCGCCATCTCATTTCGAAGCTTAGCATTTTCATTTCGAATGGGAAAAAGCACCATCAGAAATATTGTTATGGAAGTCACCGAGCTTTTATGGGACGTGTTTTTTAAAATACATATGCCAGTTCCCTCGCAGAATGACTTTAGAAAAATTGCTGAAAATTTTTATAAAATTTGGAATTTTCCTAACTGCGTGGGAGCACTCGATGGAAAACATATCCGTTTGAGATGTCCAAGTAACTCTGGTTCAATGTTTTTCAACTACAAGGGATATTTTTCTCTCGTACTTCAAGCCTTAGTAGACGCAAACTATAGGTTTGTAAATATTGATGTCGGAGGATATGGTAAGCAAAGTGACGGTGGTACATTTAAAGCTTCTCCATTATACAAAAAGCTCTCACAAGGCACGCTTAATTTACCAGACAATAGTCCACTTCCTGGTTCAAATTTAGTAATGCCATATGATATGATAGGTGACGAAGCTTATCCATTAATGAAAAATTTACTTAAACCCTATAGTAAAAACAATTTAAACACCAAAACAGAAAATTTTAACAAACGTTTATCTCGTGCAAGGGGCGCACCGTAGAATGTGCGTTTGGTATTCTACAAGCGAAATGGCAAATTTTAGATAAACCCATTCTTACAGATGTCACACTAACAGACAAAATTGTTAAAGCCATTTGTATTTTACATAATATAATAATTGATATGGAGGGTATAGACCACAACCTGCGAGATGTTACATTTGGAAACCACAATCAAAATAACGAACAACGAAATGCTGGTGGAAGGTTAAACGACGAAGCAAAATTTGTTCGAGACAATTTTAAAACTTATTTTATGCAACAAAACTAAATAATAATCAGTTGCTTTTAAGTAAAATTGTTTAACCTACCTGGTACATCACACTCCTTTGCAATGTCCTTCCACAATTTATTTAAAATAATGCAGTTATAATGATTTTTGTCTCTTTTGTTCCAAATAGGTTCGCGAACAAACACAAGCCCGATTAACTTTTCTTTATCCATGATGGCGCAATTCAATGTGACCGACGCCGATGTACCTTGGTCGAGGGTCCAAAAAATACTAAGCTCGGTTTTTACCCTAGCACCATGTACCAGGTCTTAGGTCAAGCCTATGCGCGGAGCGATGGTCGGCGCTCCGATGTTACCACATAGATCTAATATTGTGTATTTATTTTTTTTGGTGAGCGAAGCTATGGTGCTATGCTATGGTCGGAGCAATGGTCGGCGCTCCGTTGTGTCCGTACACTAAGAGAGTTCTCAAATATCTCTGGGACTCCTGCCAGGAAGGTATGCGTTTAATACCTATTCTTAAAATGAACTTGGAAACCTTAGATTTGAGAACTTCAAGAATTACATCTCTTCAAAGATCGATACATTCTCTAAGCAGGGTGCCAGTCAAGTAACTGTACCATCCAACAGCAGACCTGTCCCTTCAAATGAAGAAGTTATAAAATAAATCATTGAAAGGCAAAAGAGAATGAATAATGTAATGGTTTTCAATTTAGCTGAGGATAATGCAACGTCTGATATGACAGCTATTCAGCGAATTTTCGATGTGTTGTGTGACATACCACCAAGAATATTAAAAACTGCAAGAGTTGGTAAGCGGAATAAAAATAACCGGAGATCTCTGAAGGCGACACTTTTCAGCCACCAAGAAAGTGCATAACATTATAATCAACAAAAGCAAGCTTGACCTATCAGAGCGAGTGTATATATGTACGGACTTAACGCAAATAGAGCAGGATGAGTTTGGCAATATAAGGGATGAGCTGACGGCGAAACAGATCTAATTATCTCCAAAGACAGTTAAAAAACTAGCAAGTGTATGTAATGATGGTCTTGTTGCAAATGATAACTTATACATGGATATTGTGTATACCAATATTCAGAGTTTTATTCGTGATGAAGATGAACTTATTAACATTGTCAACCGTTTACCTAACATAATTTTGTTGCGCGAGACTAATATATAACAGAAGATTTCCTTGACTTCGAATGTTCTTTTGATAATTATGATGCAATTCGGAAAGTCGACATACGGGGGGGGGGGGGTGCAATTATGTATATATGAAAAAAATATACAATATTTCATATTAAAGTCCGTCTTATCTATCTTACAAACTCATTATAAATGCTAATCCCTTACCGTCATAATAACCTATTGTGTGAGGTGTAAAATTCGGCCACCTGATCTGGGGACTCCAGGTACGGATCTATTTAAAGACTATTGTATTTGGTGTGATATATCATTCTCCTATTGCGATTTTTGTGAGAGTTTGCTGGGGAGAAGGAGCAGACTGTTGCTGGTTGGAGACTTTAACCTGAATTTTGATTCTGGCGGTTTTTATGTTAATAAGCTAAGGCAACTGTTAGGCATTTTGGGTTTAAGCCGGTGGATAGCGGAACGAACACGATGTACAGATCAGAATGGTACTCCTGTCCTATAGACCTTGCAATAATTGGGAATTTTGATATAAAGTGCAAGGTACACAAATCTATAAAAATAACTGATCATTCTGTTATCTCAATTGGGATAAATAATAAAAAAGTATGTAATTTATATAGCTACAGGAAACAGTTTCGTAATTTATCTGATATGGCATTTGAAAATATAAATTATAGTATTATCGAAGCCAATTGGGCCGATGTTTTGAATTCGGTTGATGTCAATTTTATTTTAAATAGCTTTATCCTCAAATTTACTGGAGTAATTGATAGAATAGCTCCTATAAAAACAATATCTGTTCGGGCAATGATCTACCATGGTTCGATTTTGAGGTACGGAGAGTTGAGAGGAGAATTAAACGGTTTTAAATTGGGGACAGTATAAGGTGTGTAGAAGCCATTTTATAAATTGATTGAAGCAAGAAAAAGAGGCATATTACTTTAATAAGATAGATTCGAACCGCAATAATAGTAAGTTGATGTGGGAAACATTAAAAAATATAGTAGAAAGTAATGTAATATACTGAACTTATTCAGGGTGAAACCAATATTGCAAATAAGTTTAATACATGCTTTGTCGAAAGTATTGCCGAAATACGAGGGTCGTTGCCGCATCTGATTTGTGGCCAGGAGTGCATACATCTTTAAATAGTCTTAAACCTCTATCTATCCAGAACCTTAAGAATATTGTGAATTCTGTGGATGACAAATGTAATATTAATGATATTCTGAATACGAGAATCCTAAAAAATGTTTTTGATGCTGTCAGGCATGTCGTCTTACAATTGGTAAATACATTTTTAGAACACGGTACATTTTCCGAACAGTTAAAATGTTCTACAGTAACACGAATCCCTAAGAATACAACTAGTAATAAAATTATGCTGTCGATTTTTGACCTGTTAATTCTTTACCTAGCATATAAAAGATTATAGAGTTAGCTGTTTATCAACAAGTGTCTGAATACTTTAACGATAATAACTTACTTTTCTCAAATCAATCGGGTTTTAGAAAGAATTATTCTTGTGAATTTGCGGTACAACTTACGGTAGCCATTTGAAATGACATAATTGATAATGATAATGATAATTTTATTGTAGCTGTTTTTCTCGACTTCAAGCGTGCCTTTGAAATAATAGACCATAAAATTCTATTACTTAAATATTATGGTATAAAGGGTATAGTACTCGATTGGTTTCGTGACTATTTAACAAATAGAAGGCAGAAAACAAAGATTAATTCTAATTTTTCTGGGGGATTGAAAACAGGTACGGTGTACGACAAGGGAGCGTGTTAGACCTCCTTCTATTTATAATCTACATAAATGCTATTAACTATTTTATTAGGCCTGATTTTCTAATTTATTTGCTGATAACTCGTCACTTTCATGTAGTCACGAAAATGTACAGATTGCCGTTCAAAACATAAATGACGAACTTATTGAAATAGAAAAATGCTTGAATACTAATAAATTAAAATTAAATGTAAATAAAACAAAGGAAATGATTCTTTCAACAAAATTTAAATATTCTAGACAATGTAAATATAGAAATGTATGGAACTAAACTGGAATTGGTAAAGGATATAAAATATTTAGGATTTGTCATTGACAATTACTTAGCTTCTAAAAGTCATTTCGTGTACATTCAAAAGAAAATAGCAAAAAAACTTCTTTTTCTCGAGAATGGTAAGAAATCTTAGCATTAACTCTAAAATTACAGTATATAACACAACAATTCAACTACATTTTACCTATTGCCCTAGCCTTCTGTTTCTACTAGACAACAACAGTAAATCTTCTTTACAACAATTGCAAAATAAGGGAATGAGAATTGTACTTTCATGTACTCGGTATACACCTATTAACAGCATACTTTTGTGTCTGTAATGGATATCAGTAGTGAAGAGAATTAAATTTTTGGCTATGATTTTTATATATAAATTGTTAAAAGGTCTCCTCCCATCTTACCTTGGTGGATTTATTACCCATAACTGGGATGTGCATAATTACCCTACTCGAAATAGAAATGATTTTTATATTAAGATGATTAATTCCACATTTTCCAAAGGCCTTAAAGAGTACAATGATCTACCGAGATATGTCAAGGGGTGTACATCGGTCAATGGTTTTAAAAGGGAGCTTGGGACATTTTTCAGAACATAAAAAGCGTCGTAACCAACTATTATTGCTTTTGGGTTTTTTTTTATTTTAATATTTGTAGAATTAAGCTTAATTTAGTTAATTTATAGGATATTCATTGTAATATGTTAGCTAATTTGTATTAGGCTTGCCTATTAAAATATATGTTATTATATTATGATATACTTTAGCAAAGCGTTGGACTGCGTCTCCCATGATATCCTTATATCAAAGTTTAAACACTATGGATTTAGCCGTTCAAACCTGGCACTTATACATTCCTATTTAAATAACAGAATTACGATAATAACCTTATAAAACCTGAAACTGTAGGTGTTGGTGTACTCGAGGACTCGGTGTCGGGGCCTGTCGTTTTCATAATCTACATAAATGATCTCTCAGCCAGCGTCTCTTCAGCCGGGGTTATATTGTATATGCGGACAATACAACTTACAGCCGGTTACCGGGCGTGCAACATGTATGAGTGCTTATTTAAGCCCCTTGCTTAGATGTTAGTTTCTTGCTTAGAGACATTCTTGGCATTCAAGTTAACTTTTCAGCCTACAGAGAAAGGCCATCTGTGCTAGAATGGGACTACATTTCCACGCTTTTACTGCCCTCAATATACAGTGTGTGTATAAAGTCTGGAAACGGCTTAACAACATCACAATTTATTGGCCGATTTAAACCAAATTTGGTACAGTTGTGTAAGAGGATCTGACGCACCGAATGACGATATTGGCGTTGTTGCCAGCTTTTTAGTTTGTCTGGAATTCGAACGAATTTTATATTTTTAAATGTAACACCTTGTATATTTTTTCATTTATAGGTTTTACTTTAAATTTGTTACACTTTTGGTATAACATATTTGTTTCTAATATCAGTAGTGTCGAAATAACGAGTAGAATTTAGAAAAAATATATTTTTTATGTTACATGTTCAAACTGTCTCCCTGTACAGTGCCAATCATTTCTGGCTTTATTAATTCATGCAAATCGGCCAAATCTTGAGGTTTTGTGATATAAACTCTGTTCTTCAAGTGTCCCCATAAAAAGTTTTCGCCAGGCGACAAATCAGGGGACCTAGGTGGCCACTCAATTGTACCCCCTCTACCGATCCACCTATTTGGAAAAGTGTTGTTCAAAAATTCGCGCACGTTTTGACCTGTTGGAAGAATGTACTTGCATAATTTGGACCCCATCACATTTCGTATAGTAGGCATTATTTGCGTTTCCAACAGCTCAAGGTAAAGTTGTGATGTCAAATTTACATCAATAAAAAAATGGACCGATCTTGTGGTTACCCAGAAGCCTAGCCCACACATTCAATTTTCCAGGGCGTTGTGTATGACCTTCTCTCATCCAGTGGGGATTTTCATTTGCCCAAAACCTACAGTTGTGTCTATTGACTTTACCATTTAACATAAATGTTGCTTCGTCTGAAAATACTATAAATTTGAAAAACTGGTTATTTTGGTCAAACCTTGACATCATAATATTACAAAATTCAATTCTTCGCTCATGTTCATCTTCTGATAACTTTTGAACTACATGTATTTTGAAAGGGTGATATTTATGTTTTATTAAAACATTATGGACGGATTTGAAGCAGACGTCATTTACTTGAGAAATTTTTCTTAATGAAGAAACAGGGGTTTCAACAACATGTTGTAACATTTCTAAACTTTTCTCTTCATTTACTACTGCTGGTCGTCCTGATCGTCGCCTATCTTTACAATTTCCAGTTTTTTCGAACCGTCAGGACAGTTTTTAGAACAGTTGCTTTTGAAATTGGATTTCGGTTTGGAAATGCGTCACTAAATAAGAATAAGAATTGTAATTATTTCACTTTCAGTTAAAGACATTTTTGCATGTAAAAATTACAGCTTTTATGACTTTATCAAAACTTGAACTGGTGTTTTATTTATTAATAAATAAAACACAATTTGTTGATATTTTCAGAACACGTCGTTATTTCAAAAACTACTGATATTAGGAACAAAGTATGTTATACCAAAAGTGTAACAAATTTAAAGTAAAAACTATAAATGAAAAAATATACAGGGTGTTACATTTAAAAATATAAAATTCGTTCGAATTCCAGACAAACTAAAAAGCTGGCAACAATGCCAATATCGTCATTCAGGTGCGTCAGCTCCTCTTATACAACTGTACCTACCAAATTTGGTTTAAATCGGCCAATAAATTGTGATGTTATTAAGCCGTCTCCAGACTTTATACACGCACTGTATATAGATTGATAGTTCAGTATTCAGATGCCTATTATACAGGGTGTTTCATTAATATTGCAAAAGAAATTCAGGATGAGTTTCCCTACTTAAAAATATGAAAAAAAGTTTCTATAAACCTATGTTTAGAGATACAGGGTGTTACAATTTTTAAGCAGAACAAAAAATATATACGCCACTGCCGTTTTCCCTCTTGATAACAATGTTAGGTAGGTAGTTTAATGGCTAATGCGAAGTACCTTTCGATAATTTTTTTGATTTCGGCTTTGTTTAGGAGATAAATGCAATTTTATCAAACTCTAATATGGGCATAGCAATATGCCAATACATGTCATTTATTTTTTTTGTTATTCTGTTTCTTGAGAACGGTTGCTCGTAGCGACTTCTATTAAGTATGCCTTTTTCACGTAAAGATAATAAAGAAATCTATTTTTTAGCTTTAAAATGTAAGACAAGCACGCTAAAAATTACCCCTCAAATCAGTAAAAAGACATGTAGGTGGCGCCCTCTACAAGTGGGAGCCATATTAACATCAAATTCAAATTTCACATTTCAAAAACTCCCTAAATATCAATTATTTTAGTTCAAATATCGACATTATTTCAAAAAAATAAAAATAAAATTTTAATACCCTATACCTCCGAAACAAACCATTTCCGGACATAGGTTTATAGGAACTTTTTTTCATATTCTTAAGTAGGGAATCAAAGGAAAACAAAAAAGTGTTGACGCTAAGCGTAGTGATATCCTATAACAGCAGACACGCTTCTTGTTGTATAGCACCAGATTTTGTACCTTAGAAAAAAGGTGGTAATTATGCAGTATACCCGTTTTTTGTCAATTTTGCGAATTTTAAAAAGCAGCTTATGTTATTTAAATATGTTGATATGTGATGCGGATTGAGAATTCCGAGGCGAAAATTAGAAAAATTAAAAAGCGCTAACCATATTCCAATTCACCTTTCAGATGATTTCACCTGGTGAAATTGAAACATGCATTGCGCTTTATAATCAGATAATAAATTTTCAATTTTTTAATTTTTACTTTTCATTCTTTTTATGAAAAATTGAAAAAAATAAAAATTTGCATCTGTATAATTACCAAAAAGGTATATGAGACACTAGGGATATTTTGTATTTTATTTGTATGTATACGTTAAACAGTAGAAAATCTTACAAAGGACCGTCGACTATCGGTAGGCGTGTTTATTTACGCGATTTCCAGAATTTAGTGGTTCAAGGCCATATTAGTTTTCACTTTTTTGGGCTAGTCAGGATATCATGGTGATTGGTTTAAGCTTTGTAATTTTGTTCATTTTTTATTGATTTTTCTTACTTATTTTGGTTGTAGATACCTATGTGGCAACCAAAAATAAACTTATCTTTATCGAAGATTTTTTGTCGTTTTTTACTTTTTTCTGTGTCTGTATTGTTATCCCTTGAAGAAAAAATTGTAGGAATTTGTTGGACCTTTTTATGTTGTTTCTTTTTCCTTGACTTTACACTCCTGATTTATTCACTCATTTTTATTTGTTGGCATTTATTTTTTTTGGTTCTTTTAACTGCATCTAACAATGAATAAACAATAGATATTGATATTTGACTTACCCCTTACACATAGGATTTTTTAAATTATTTGTTTTCCTTTATAACTAAACGTGATAATAATAGTTATAACAATTCATTACAAGTAGAAATCAATATTAAAATTATGGAAAAACAAAAAATTGATTTTATTTTTGTGACAAATAAATAGGATAGTGTAACATGAGGGGTTAGATTTGATTGTTTTCTTTTTTTATGTAATTTTAAAGAAATGGTGATTTTTAGATATGTATGGTATTATATTGTTTCTAAAATCAAAGGAAAGTCGATTGTCATGGATTATATCAAGATGCAAACTGCTAAAAGGATGTATGGTAAGAATTTATATCCCGCCAACAATAAGTTTATTTTCAAAACCTTAGAAATTTTATAAAAAATACACAAAATCATGGAGGGGTGTCAGTTAAACAATCAGTTTAAGCCATTTTCTGTGGGAAACGGATGATTATTTCCTATAGTAAATTAAATATATCTAGCGAAAAATGTTAAACACACAAGTTTTAAGGTTTTTAAAAATTTATTACATTACAGAATTACAGAAAAATTTATTTATTTATTTTATTTTATTCCTTTAATCCTGCTTAAAGTTTAAAAATACTATCAAATTTTTTAAATTTCAGAGATATGTAAATTCTACATTGGTTACTAAATTTACGTACGTTTTTTATATGTTTTATTATAGGTGGAATCATATTATAAATCTTAGGACCCAAATGTGCTGAGCTCTTTAGATTAATGTTGTTATAATTTATTGGGTAGATAATATCCTTATTCGTTCTAGCACGAGTATGATAACGATGATGCACTATATTCTGATTAGATTTGGTCTTATGAATAAATGTTGACACAGTTACCATTACCATATACAATGCTCGAATACTGCAAATTGTGTTTGAGAATAGCAGTTCTGTTGGATACATTCTGTTTCTTTTGTACATCACTTTCAATATACACTTTTGCACTATATTCAACCTGTACAGATCAATTATGTATACAGAATCAGTCAAAAGTTCGTTGAAAAATAAAGTTGCTTTATTGTAAATGGAATTAATACGGACTTATTTTTAGAATCTTTAATAGTTTCTTAACAACTTTCCTTATTATTTTCCTATAGATATCTATTAAGGGTCCCATAGACGACACAATATGTTTGCACATTTTATTAACTGGTTTTGCGTTCAGTCAAAATGCGCTTGCTTCGACCACAGACGTAAACATTTTGCTGAAAATTATAAGGGCCTCACAGACGGTACGTCTTACTCAGTTTTAGAGTTTATTATAAAACACACGGAGCGGTTTCTGCCGAGTCGGTGGAAGAGCGGCGACTCAAACACACGCGGCGTCAATACAACTACCTACAGAAAAATGTAAAAATCATAATCCCGCTGTTGTCTAGTTGTGTGCGTATAGTAAGTCGTAATATGGCTTCTTCTAATGAAAGTGATGAGGATTTGTATTGTCTAATGACTATAAGCTAATAATACTAATACTGGATCCCATAATAAATGTGAGGAAAAATAGGGGATTTTTTTTATACACTGTATAACGAACTTAACGATGAACCAGAAAAATTCTTTAATTTTACTAGAATGCGCAGAGAAACATTTCAAGAATTTATTATTAAATATTAAAGATCCATGTTCCAAAAAAATACTAGCATGAGGTACCAGTAGAAAATGTACACAGAAGTGGCAACACTGTCTCAACTAGAAACTTTAAAAACAGCGGGAAACTACGCTACGTGTGTTTTGTAACAAGAATGAACACGTACTGATGTGCCGACTCTCCTTGGAAAGCGCCATTTTCGAGATATTAATTAGTTTTCTTTTTTATTTTCATAAATCATGACAGGCAGAAGAATTCTCCTATTTCTGAATTCCGAGATACTAAGGCACTGGTCGAGAAATAGGCAATGTCTGAGGTTGTAGGAAACACCCTGTATAATATTATTGATTTGAAAAGCTGCTAAGATGTATTCTTCATTTATGTATACCATACTTATACCTACCTGTTTTTTTTACTTGTATTTGGAAAAGTTATTCCCATTCGGGTTTTAGTCAGTGTGCCAGCAGTGTCATGTGGCATGTCACTGTTGTTATCGAAATTAGTCTCTGTCATCACCTGATCTTAATCCATTCAATTTTTACTTGTGTGGTAGGTATGTTTAAAAAAAATATACAAATCACCAGTAAATCCAAGAGAAGAGTTGTTATATGGCGTTAACAAAACAGTTCAAGATCTATATCCAAATTAAATTAGATCTGCCATGACGAGTGCAGTCGACAAGCGCATTTTTAAGTGTTTAATTGTTTTAGCAGTTTTAGTCAACCTACAACTTTTTCAAATAAATGTTTAATAGTCAAAAAATTTACTAAACACGTATAGGTATGTGTTATAAAGTCAACTATGGTTCAGCCTTTACACTTATTTTATTATTACTGTGTATCCGTAGGCTGAATAGCTGGCTCGTGTGTAGATCTGTTGATTTAATAAAACACTGTATTTAATTCCAACAGCATTTTATTCGTAAGGTAGCACTAACATTTTATTTACAATATTCACTTTATAACTTCCCACTATCTGAGAATACACTACATCAAATTACTAGTTACACTTCAAATTGCATTCACACATACGTTTCCATAGTACTCAATACTTTCACATTGTATTAACTTATTGAACTTTGTTTTTGTTAACTTTAACTACATAGTACAAGAAATGTGGACAATTTCCACTCGGTGACGTGCTTTACTTTTTAAAACAGTCGTGTGACATGCACCGCCGAACTTTCGGGGAACAGTTCCCTTGATAAACTTATATTTTATGCGTTTAGCCAAACTCTGCTTGGCGACCGTCTGGAGGCTGCGTTGCCTCATCCCTTCTCGCGTCTGTCTCCCTTCCTCACGCAGCTTGGTAGGTGATTATTTTGGGTGAAGCGCCTAATTACATATGACAACAATGCCGCGCTGTTACTATGTGGGTTTTATGATAAATCTTGGATATTTACTTACACGTGAGAAAGGGAGACGAACTAATAAAAACGCAGACAGCACAGGATTTGTCCTTGCCTCGTGCGGTAGACACATAAGCTTTATGTATGTACAATATATACATCAAGTAGACTTCCAAGAATGCCATCAGTGGCGTACTTTGCTTCAACACTCAGCGTGTTCTCAACAGTATGGTACACATAAATAAAGAACAAATTTCAGCAGCTTTTTCAATATGTTATAATATACGGGGTGTTTCATTTGAAAAATCTACTTTTAGAAGTTTTCTCAAGTAAGTTAACAAAATTGTTGAAAAAAAAATGGAAACTGATTAATACATATTGTAACAATGAAAAAATAAAAATAAAAATTTGAATTGATTAGTTAGTTAATGATAATATTAATATTAATTTTTTCATTGATCAATGATTAAACCGCGGCTCCTCAGGTATAGTCGTGTCGGTTTTAGAGCAGGATCGTGATTCGTGATTTGAGTGAGTATTATTTATGATTCTCCAGAAAATGCTGGGCGCCAGACAGCCAAAGGGACTGCCAGAAAGTAGAAAAGAATATTGAGCAAAGGGGTCAATGAAAGATAAATCTATTAATCAGAGAAAATTGGTTTTAAACCAGAATGCTAATAAATTAATAACCTCTTAGATAAGACAATTCATCAAAAGAGTATTGATCAATGGAAAATTCCCTAATTAGAGGAAGAAATAAAATATAATAAATCAAGAGATAAGGTTAAGTTTTAATAGAGCTTATTTATTTAAACTTACTCAGAGAAAGCAGAAAAGCATTGCAGCTCGAGCTATAAATGGTAATTTTAGTAATTATAAGTAATTTAATAATAACAAAAAAAAAACAATTATCAATATATCTACGTTACAATAAAATTGGACAGTACTGATTTTAAAATGATTTTCATTTGCACGTTAGGGTCCTCTTTATGATTAAGGTTTAAGAAAATAAAAAATAATAAACTGTTCATCAAAATTCTTAATTAATTGCGCGGTTAATTCCAGCTGGGTAATAAATCCACATTCAACAATTATAAAAATTTACTCATCTTTTAACTAAGCTTTCTCGGATCCAAATTTTGCAGCCTCTCCAGTGACGCTCCTAGTTGCTGACCGGCAACAGGTGCACAATAAAATAGCGGTGAACTGGACAACACTGTCAAAATAAAATGGCCGTGGCTCCCATAGAATCGGCCTTACACCAAGGAACTCCACGCCCACCGTCCACTGCCAACAATTCACCGGGGTACGTTACGGTTACGTGGAGCAGACGTCCACACCAGGATACAAACGAGGTTTGCTTGTCATAAAAGGGAATTTGTGGAATTTAAGGGTTTGATGAAAATAGATGGAATTAATTAAATAAGGTAGAGTAAAATAAATTTGGGTAGAATACGATAATAAAAAACGGGAAAGAATAGGTTAACATGGGATGAATGTAAAAGATAAATCAGAATAAAAGTCAGGTAAACTTTGATAAAAAAAAGGTAAAAATAAGAAAACTTGATGAATAAGAAAGGGCAAATATAAGAATCTTGATAAAAAAATAAACAAGGATTGGTAAAATAAAAATGTTTTAAAGGTATGAAAAAAAGGGTAAAGTATGAAAAAAAATGGATTGGTAAAATAATAGTGAGGTAAAATAAAAATGGAAAAGGTATAAGAAAATTAGAGGTAAAATAAAAATGGAAAAGGTATTAAAAAATCAGAGGTAAAATAAAACCTGAAACAAACAAAATGGTGGAGGTCAAAACCACGCTACAATCGAACTGTATCACTATTTTACCTGTTGGACAGTTTTTTTCCTTGATTTTGCCAGGAAACAAATCCCCCAATGGGTGTTACACTTCACCACTGGAAAATAATTAATCCAGAAAATTCTGTAACACACTCGGTGCCTTTTATTTTCCAATGTGATTTCTTACGCCAATTTAACCTGGCTTCAAAGGAATGCAACGTGTAAAAGACCGGCAACGACCGCGAACAATAATTTTATTTCCTCTCCCTGACGTCAGATCACCTCCTGCGTAGGAATTAGACCGTGACTATGGCACGAAACGGCCAGGCAGTTGACTTTATATAGTTTAGCTGAATTATTAATGATCGATGAATGCTTAAATTTGCTCATTCCAATTAATTAAGTTTGAACAATCAAAAGATTGTTACAAGATATACATGTGAAAGAAAGAAACTATTAATAATTTAAAAATAAGTTCACATACAGAGTGTTCCATTTAAAATAAAGTAACTTCTTTTCCATGATTTTTTGACGGCTCCTGCATACCTAATCTTTCTGTAATGTAATTGAATTTTAATAACCCTAAAGCTTTTGTGTTTAGTGTTTTTTATTTGCCAAATTACGTTTCTTTATCCTGAAAACTAGAAAAAGTTATAGAAGGGAACCAAATTTGAAAATCGCTCAGTTTAATAACATTCGTTAGGTTACAGCATTCGTCTATGGCTCGTTCTGTAACTTCTAGATGTGTTAAATTATACACGATTCCACGATCCCAGAGTACCTACTTTCACAAACTTCAGGCGGTGATTACTGGCGTATTGTTGAAATTAAATAAAAATTATCATAATATATTTGAAACAAAACCTGAACTACTTTACGTACGTAAACTTACTTTTCCGAACCAAGAACTTCTATATACACCTTAACATCTTTTGACGGTCCATAAAGTCCAAATTCAACCATGGCCGGAATACTGCTCACACACTTTGGTTCTGCTCCTAAACATTCTGAGACTGCTGGATTCTATCCAAAGAATTGGATTGGTTGATCGACAACCTTGAAAGCTTTGAATATCATCGTAGATAGGGTGGAAACTCGTGCCTATTTTATTAATATTTTTGTGGCAAATATGAAACTGAACAACGGCAGATGTAGGTTTAGCGCGACATTTCCGGTGTTTCTTCCTTTCGTCGGATTCTATAGCCTCACTGACGAGCCATTATACGGCGAAACGCGACTGGGGATGAATCCGACGAAAGGAAGCAACTTACTTTTGGATTTCTAAATGTTCAATTGTTACATGGTATAAAGATACGACGAACCACCCATACGAAACGACCTTTCTGAGGCCCGGTTTCCTAACGAATATGAGAATCTACAAAGACGCGAATCATTTGCTTCCTGCAGTGCTTGTGCCTGATTATAGTAAAAAGGCTAAAATATTAATAATGAAAGAAACCTATTTTAAAAGTGCAATGCATTATTCATACGCTGGTTGATTTTAAGAATGTATTATACTTTTAAGGTAAGTATTTTGAGGCTTGTTGCAACCCGAGCAAAAACCGTACTAGGACCGTCCCCGAACGGTCGCTCAACTAATTTACCACTGCAACAATCGATTGCCAAATTGAAAATTTAATTGATCCTGGAAATGATCGTTCGGGGACAGTAATTTGGCTGTGTTGGAATAAACCTTTAAACAGCTATTTCATTTGGCAAATTTTGTACGAAAGAGTTTAGAACTTTTATTTTTCTTTTAATTTCATTATCTGTATAAGAAGGAAGGGTGTTAAAGTTTATTAGATCTTCCAGTCTTAAAATAAGGCTAGTAATCACCTCTTGTAATATAAACACATTTTATATACATTTTTAGGAGTTCCTATTGGAGGAATTGGGTCAGGCACAATAGGAAGAGGTTTTAAAGGTGAATTTTGCAGATTTCAGTTGAAACCTGATATTTGTGAATACAATACGGTGGATGCCAACCAGTTTATTGTTACCATAAAAAACTCAAAGCAAGTTACTATTTTTCAGAGTTGTATGTCTACTTATAAGTAAGTACCTAAAACCTAGTGACCGGCATTAAGTTAGTTCAGGTTAGTGTATATGGAAAAAATGTTTATTATTAAACTTGTTAGCTACTATTCTTAAGAATTACTCATTTTAACACTGCGCAGTTGGATTGTTTTCCGCGAGAATTAGATTCGTCTCTTACTACCCTATTTCTAAGCTCATGAATCACGAATTGGCGACTGCGATAGCAGATAAATAATGCTAATTTTTTTTTAGGCGCCGGGTGTTAGGTTTGTCAATTTGGCGTTTAGTATTTCAGCCTATTGTATTTTCAGCTTATTTTTTATTCGCAGAATAGTTGTATTTAGAAGTAATAATATAACCAATAATCTCGTTAATTTTTTTTAAAGGTGTAGTGGTTTTACCTTGAGAGTGCGAGGTAACAAAATGTGAATATAAATAATGTGTACCTATCTTATTATTTATGATTGTTATCAATTTGAGAAAAGTCACTATTTGACAAATAGTTCCGCAAATACCAAAGATTTTGGATTTGGTGGCTTAATACTCTATATTATACAGCGTGATTCAAAAGTATTTTGACAAAATTTTGGTGGCTGTGGGCGCGTTTAGCTTATAGTTAACAAATTAGCGCCTAGTTTCATTACTTGCAGCAGTTGGCAATTTGCTACTCCGACCGATCTGTGATTTGAACTTTTTTGACTTTGAGGCGTTGCCGTTGTTAAAAATAGTGATGAATAACTTAATGCTAGACTATTTTATAAAAGAAGAATAAAACTTATAATCCCTGACTGATTTTTGGTAATAAACCTATTTTTTATAATTGAAGGAATAGTCCATACTTTCAGTGGAGTCAAAGTAATGTAAATAAAACAATGCTATAAGTTAAGTAGTTAAAATGTGGAGGAAGACTGTATTGTTTTATTTACACTATTTTTTATAGTTTCAAAAACGTTTAGGTTAGTTCAGTTAGTTCTTAAGGTCGATTTATAAACATCTTACGCTCGCGATGGCAGCTCAAGTCCGCGCTTACCAGAGTTGCAATATTAAAAACAAATAGCACCATTTATAAACTGTTGCTGTCGTTTACGTTGTTTGCAATATTTCAATCCGAATTTGAACTGCTAGCACGGGCGTAAGTAGTGCATAAATTGCTTTTATAAACTCACCTTCCTTACGGAGATACAGTTGAATTTAGAAAAATATAATAGTTCTAAATGCGTTAGGTTTTTTTTTATAACATTTGGTGGCGACTTTCAACAATTTATTTAAACATATATATCTGTTTTTGTTTTGTTTTTTTTTTTAATGGCTACCTCACAAATATTACTTTTTAGTAGCTAAAAACAGCTTAACGTGTCTAGATATAATATTTAAAAAAAATAATTTTGTTAAGAATCAAATTATGGTTTATTTAAACTTATTTTCTTAAAATATCTTTAGTAATCACATTCCAAAGTTTGTAATATGAAGTAGAAATATTTTTGAAGGTTCTAAATCTAGTATAAAAGCCCACGTTATAAATTCTAGTTTTTTAAAAAGTTGGCTTGGGCTGTTCAGCCATGAATTACAATTATAATATTTACAAACGCTTAAAAACGTACATGTTCAAGCCGGTAATCGAACCCGGCACCTCTAGATTGCCGAGCGGTATCGCTCCCACCCGACCACCGAGGTCGACTAAATTTTAGTTAATCCATAGACTTTCACATAAAAATAGACCACATATTTCATTCATTAGACCATTTTGCGCCAAAAACAAAACTCCAAAACGGCAACGCTGTATACCGTTGAATAATTGTAAACGTATTGTAAACGTAAAAACCTTGAAAGTATGTTGAAGTTTGGTGTAGAGAGTATAACAAAGTTTCATATGAGAACTCGGAAATGTTCTCTATTACCCTTATTCTCGTAACTCTCTTCTAAACTTTCGGAAATATTTATTAAACATAAAATATTTTCTCTATTTGGATTTCATAATTACTTCTTTATGAAACGCACAGAAGTTAATGCTCCACTTTATGAAACTGAAATTTTATTTTTTGTAAGTTGATTATGATATTATTTATACCAGAGGAAGTTTGTGACTTTGTAAGAGTGTATGTCAGAGGGCGCATGTACGGTATGCTTAATCAAGGGTAATTTCTTACCAAGACCACGAGATACGGCCATCTGGTTTTGTTCTCTGTCAAGTATTGGTTTTCTGTTTTATAAACATACTGCTCTGCTGTTTTCCTTTCGTTAGAGTCAGATCCTATAGCCTCACTGACGAGCCGTTATACAGCTAGACGCGTCTGGGGATGGATCTGGCAGAAGGAAAAAGCAACCCTTGCAATTTTGTTACTTGGTTTTCGGCACGACGCCCAGCTCGGACATAGCGCTGCCTAGCAAGGACTCCTGCAACTGTGACGTTGTCTTTGCAGGTAATTTCATCTAATATTTGTAAGAGGCTTATTGAAAGGGCACAGGTATGCTTAAGAAAAGGTGTTTACCAGCACCGCGAGATGGAGCCTCCTGGTTTCATTCTCAGCTGATTTTATTTTTTTATTTTTATTTACTACGAAATGTATTGACAAAACAATATACAAGATTATTATTATATCACTATTCCAATGCTATTAACCGAGGTCCTACTGCCCACATATAGATTTAAAACATATTTTATCATCATCATCATCATCAATCAACCTTTGCGTCCACTGCTGGACATAGGCCTCCCCTATTATTGCCCACTTCTTCCTGTCTTAAGGGGTCTGCATCCAGTTGCTAGAAAAATCTGTCGTCATTCCAGCGTGTAGGCGGCTTCCCCTACTTCTATCTTGGTCTCCACTCGAGCAATATTTTCGTTCATCTTCCATCTGTCATTCGGGCCACATGTCCAGCCCAATTCCAATTAAGTTGGGCAATATATGAGATAACATCAGTGATGCCAGTCCTCTTTCGCGAGTCTTCGTTTCTAACATGATCCCGCAATGACACTAAACATTGATCTTTGCATCTTGCACCGAGTTGTTCTGAGCTTCTTAGCGGATGCAGTGGTAAAGTTTCAGCCCCATAAGACGTAACCAGCAACATGAGCTTTTCATATGTGGTCCAAGAGTGGGTTATTCTTTTTAGTTCACACGTTTGACACGTTCACGTTAGATATGTATATTTATCCACAAGCTCTACTTCTCGATTGTCAACAGTAATATTTCTACTAGGAACCAGGTTTGTCATAAATTTCGTTTTGAACATGTAGTTTTTTAACCAACCTCAGCACACACTTCCTGAAGTTCTTGCAGCATCATTTCAATATCCTTTAGATTGTCGAATAGCTATGTCGTCTAAAAAACGCAAATTTGCTAAATTTTGACAATCTTTCTCTAAACCCCTTTCTTGCCAGTTCAATTTTTTGAGTATATTCCAAGACGGCGATAAATAATTTGGGTGACATTGGAATGGAGTTGGTGTTTTCGTACAGTTTAACCATCATAGTAGCGTTTTTATAGATATTATAAATTAGCTTAGTGTAGCGATAGTCAACACGGCATTTTTGTAGCGATTCTAAAATTGCACGTATCTCAACTGTGTCAAAGGCCTTTTTAAAGTCCGCAAAGGCAACAACAAGCGGTCTATTGTGTTCGATAGATTTCTCAATTATAGTTTTAATGTTTTAAATATGGTCGTTTGTTTTCCGTTGGTTATTATCCTCCTGAGCAGTTTATACAGATGACTAAGGCTTATTGGTCTACAATGTTCCAGGTTAGCTTTGTCCCCCTTCTTATGCAGCAATATTGCGATGTCATAGTACAACTTATCTGGAAAGGTACCGTCAAAAGGGCAAAGATTAAAAAGTGTCCTTACTTTCTGGAGCAAACAGGGACCACCGATCTTGATTGCATCATCGCCAGAAGATTTATTCTTTGTTTTTCGTAAGGCTAATTTCATTTCGTCCATGGTAATGTCTGGTAGTGTTTCAGACCCTCGATTAACAACTTCTTACATGTCATTATCTCTGGTTTCGCATTTGAAACTAAATTTGATTTTTTTTAGCTCCTGTATAATTATTAACTACTTTCAAAATCTCCTCTCTGTTTGTTGTAGTTCGTCCCTACTAATCGTAACCTTTTGCTCAAGCACGTATCCAGGGCCCCCCCGAAATCCCGAAATTTGAAATTTTTTTATTTATTGTACACCTTGTACTGCATCTTCTTATTGCACTATAAATAATAATAGATTAAACGTCACATAATGATTTAAGTTTTAATGTGTGATTCGCTTTGCTCTGAATTAATTAAAATAAGTCCACATTTTTGAATGATTTTTGCTATTTACTTTTTTCCATCTTCGAGCTTTCTGTGCAACACTTTCATGCATGTCATTTTCTCTGGTTTCGCATTTGAAACTAAATTCGCTTTTTTTAACTTTCGTCAAATTGTCAACTAAGTACTTTCAAGATCTCCTCTCTGTTTATTGTAGTTCGTCCTTACTGATCTTTAACTTTTGCTATTTACTTTTTTCCATTTTCGAGCTTTCTGCGCAACACTTTCATGCTTTCTTATGTTTTCTATTGTCTGCTGAATTTGGTTTTGTTTATGTCAGGTCTTACGGCCTTAGATATTTGCTTATTAATTTCTCTCAACTATTCAGCATTGGCCGTCTCGCTATTTTTCATATCCGCTGATTTTTTTCTCCTTTTCGGAACTGGGCGCAGTGTCTGTTTTCACTTTCTAACAAGGCATTTGTGATCGTGTCATTTAAACTGTCGATACTTTCTTCAAGTTCATATACATTTAGTTGTTCGTTTATACACCGCTGGGAATTCTCCAAATTTGATGGGTTTGTCCATGGTCTATCGTTGGCAGTTTTTGTGATCATCTTATGTCATTCTTTACCGAGATTAATTATTACTTTGGAACGCACCATCCAGTAAACAGTCTATTTAGCACTATTACGTCTTTACCTATGTGTTTTTTGTCGGTGGTTATAAAATCTAGTTCATTTTTTATTCGGCCATCCGGGCTTTCCCACGTCCATCTTCTATTAAGTACTTTTTGAAAGAAACTATTTCTTTAAGATAGGATATTTTGTAGTAAAAATGCCAACAATGTCTCCCCACGATTATTTCTGTCTCCCAGTCCGCAATTTCCCACTTCTGTGGCATGTGATTTTGATGAAAAAAATCGCTTCAAAAACATTTAGTTGCTATTAATATATTGACATACTTATTGATTATTAATAACATTAATACAAATACAGTTGATTTTATTTTAATGTTTACCGGTATTTTATGGCATACTGAAAATTAGAAATAATAAATTATTTTATTTTTAAATACGTGGACTGTTTCCTTACAATCTATTAAAAATAAATATTACCAAAGAAACTTATAGCTTATAAGTTTCTTTGATATTACTTTATATTATCGGCAAATTTCTACCGATACGATCATAGGCATCGTAAATATAGATCCTGTAACGGTTTATTTTTAGTACTAGGGGTTAAAGCCTATTTTTGCTAAGGTGTGAGAAATAATCATTAAGGTAGTACAATGTGCTCTATGAAAAACCATTAGTATGTGATGAATTGAAACAAACCAAAATTTTATTTAAAGTTTATTATTATGTCGCCTTCACCTTTTTGTCAAGAACCTTTCAACATATTTGTTTTGCTGTTTATTAAATGTACATAGATATTTATAAAACATTTTACTAGTAAAAATAAGGCTATACATATATATATATTACTCGTATCATTGTACTGTTACATAACTCTCTCTCTCGGTGTTTAGAGGTTGCTTTCCTTTCTTATGACATTTGTTGATTATCTGGTTCCTCCTTTATTTTTCTGGCAATGCCGTTACCTCGAGTGGCTGATCCAGCTTGTGTTGTACCTAAAATAAAGATAACTATTTGAATTCTATGACTGCAGACTAAGATCTTAGGTAATTTTGCCTTCGATGGTACGTAAGGTTATATAGGTATGTAAGAGTTGTTAAAACGGTCTCTGGCTGCGAATGCCTGGTTAATAAAGCAGATCCTTACCTTATCTTTCATCTTGATTCCATATCTCCCTTGGCTTAGGGGTTGAAAGTCGATTTTTCTCCCTTGTTAAATGGCAGACCGTGTCCTAAGTTAGTAGCCTAAAAACAGTCAGCTACAGACGGTGTAAATAGAGTAAGTTATAGGACTTACCGCTATGGTCGTGTCAAATACATTTTCGTGGGAAATACAGTGGATTTTCCGTATTATATTTTCCTTTGTTTGGTTCTAGAATGGTGTGACGATCTGATCAGTGTTGCCAGAGGACCTCAAAAAATTGTACCAAATGACAAGCTTAAAATGTACCAGATTTTGAACTTTTGTACAGACATCAAAAATTACTTATTTTTTAACCTCCCACCAAAAAATATTAATATTTTTAATTATTATTTAATAGTTTTGAATTATTATTACCGTATTAGTAAAGGAAAAAACTTAACGCTATAGTATTAATGTTTATTTTTAGGAATATAAATTACCATGTTGATTATTTATAATATTACTAGTAGGTATATAGGTAGTCATTTTATTTATAAATAATACTCTTATTTAACAAGGATTCAGAAGGCTTCCACCTAAAACAAGGAGTCTCGCTCAATAAAGATTTCGCCATTAACAAAGAGTTGCACGTTTCGGGCAATAAGCGATTCCCTCTAGTTTTTGTTTTTATTAAGTAAATTTAATTGGGAAAAAATTATTTCCGCAGATGCGCTGCTGTGTGGCAATGACAAAATATTAAACGCGAATTCACATATGTTACCAAATGTTTCTTCATTGGCTGAGTTTTTAAAACTATTTTTCTAATTTTGTCTCGAAAAATAGATATTTCGAACGCGCTAGCGAGTTCGAAATATATCCATTTCGAACTCCGAATTTTATTTTTTAAAAGTTGGCATTGGTTATATTTAAATGTTTTATTCTGTTGACGTCTGACGTTTCCTGTTATTGTTATCCATGAGAAAAGAAAGTTTTCGGGATTTCTCTGGTAAAAGTTGATTTATCGTTTTATTAGCAATATCCCTTAACTCAGGGGGAGTTAAACTTAGATTATCATGCTCCATATTTTTTTAATTATAATTATGAACAACTCTATGAAATATTAAATCACAAATTTCGTGACAATGACACAAAGAAAATATTATTTATTGTCAAGGCTACTATGATAAAAAGAAATTTAGAGTATTACCAACATAGAATTTAGACACACAAATTTACAAAATTTGAAGGGTTGATTTTCTTTTTAAATATGTATTTTCTTATTGAAAAAAATACAAAATAGAAAAAATAGTATAAAGTACGTGTTTTATAAAGCAGTTAGAGCACTTGTCCCGTTAAAAAACTCGCCGCAAGCGGCTCGTTTTTTAACATGGACGCGTGCTATAAGATGATGCTTTATAAAACATGTACTTTAATATACTATTTTCTAATTTTGTCTCGAAAAATAGATATTTCGAACGCGCTAGCGAGTTCGAAATATATCCATTTCGAACTCCGAATTTTATTTTTTAAAAGTTGGCATTGGTAATATTTAAATGTTTAACAGCCGCTTGCAGCGACTTTTTTTTAAAGGACCTTTAGGGTAAAGGCCCTTTAAAGTGCCATTAGAGTATTTTCTATCTTGCACCGATTTTAATGGTCTTTTAAAGCGTTCTTTAAAGGACCATTAGTTAATTGGCCAAATTTGGTCACTTAAAGCTGTTTTAAGGTTAATTGTGCGTGCTAGTTTAATTTTGATTTTTGACACAAAACTCAAAAACAGACAGAAAAAAAGATGGATTATGTAAACTTTATTGAAGATGGGTTGGTAGAGGATGGGGTTGCAGATGATTTGGGAACATTGGATTTTGTTGTATTTGTCTTCCCTCGAAGACTCAATGAGCGCCGTAATTATTACGAAGAAATGGACCAATTTGTTTTTTTTCCAAGGTTCAACAACGAACCCGGATCGGAAGTAAGTGTTAAGGGCCATAGTTTTGTTCTGTATTTTGCTAAAACAAATTACGCATTGTATTTTAAGAGAATCGCTGTGTGGGTAAATAGTATGTACGTGCTATATATGTTTTTTTGAATTTTTAAATAATAAAAAACTTTCGTGTTCCATTGCAATCTTTGTTCATTATTTACAACAAATAAGAGCTTCAACACCTAATATCTCACATAAATACTTAAGAAATTACGCAGCGTACGAGGATCTATCCTTTTCGAGACTATTCTAATATAAATAAATAACCAAACAAGCTCAACAAGGCACTACAATCCCGCCTGAAACAAAAACTAGCACACAGATTCTCTCCGAACCCCAAGATTGAAGTTTTGTAGCTGCCGCCACAGAAGCCGAGTCAACCGACGACGTGGGAAAGGCCGAAATTAAGCAAGTCACAAGGGCCAAGACGTGGGCAGGCGCTATACTGCCGACATAGTAGCGAAAATGAATAGGTACCACAGATAGGTACTTTTTAAAAAACTCAACACTATAACACACAAACAAAAAGAAAATCAAAAATAATTTTTGTGCCAAAAAGATATTTGGATTTTAAGCACAAGTCAATTTGAAGTTTAAATCAAGGCCCTCCAACAGAAAAACGCAAAAATTACAGCGTCCTTGCGACGTTGCCATATTGTAACAAAAATTAAAGCATAGTTAGTTAAAATTTTGAGGAAATGTTTCCGTGCAAATCATTTGCAACTTAAGTAACAATTAAAATTAAAGGTCCATTTGTTAAATAACAATTAATAAAAAGTCGCTGCAAGTGGCTGTTATTCTGTTGACGTCTGACGTTTCCTGTTATTGTGATCCATGAGAAAAGAAAGTTTTCGGGACTTCTCTGGTAAAAGTTGATTTATCGTTTTATTAGCAATATCCCTTAACTCAGGGGGAGTTGAACTTAGATTATCATGCTCCATATTTTTTTTAATTATAATTATGAACAACTCTATGAAATATTAAAACACAAATTTCCTGACAATGACACAAAGAAAATATTATTTATTGTCAAGGCTACTATGATAAAAGTAAATTTATAGTATTACCAACATAGAATTTAGACATACAAATTTACAAAATTTGAAGGGTTGATTTTCTTTTTAAATATGTATTTTCTTATTGAAAAAAATACAAAATAGAAAAAATAGTATAAAGTACGTGTTTTATAAAGCAGTTAGAGCACTTGTCCCGTTAAAAAACTCGCCGCAAGCGGCTCGTTTTTTTAACATGGACGCGTGCTATAAGATGATGCTTTATAAAACATGTACTTTAATATACTATTAATTCGAACCAGAAATTTAAGAATTCTAATTTTTTAATTTCCTTTTTACCTTCTCCGATAAATTGCATATTTCTCTGGCTTCACTTGCAGTTTCCTCCTCCTTGAGATTTCGTATTAAATGAGGATACTGTTGAAATAACGGAATAAGAGATAAGGGTTTTTCTAGCAGTAAGTTTGGCTCGAGTAATTGAAAATTTTCAAATTGTGGTATATTTTGGAACCTATTTTGAATTTGTTGACATAGCTCTACGTAAAAATAAATACAGTCATTATAAAACGATACTAAACTTTCATTTCTGATGTAATACTTTTTAATTAGTAGTTCAGTTTTTTGACCTAAGTAAATTTCCTTATTTGGCAGGTATTGAGAAACATTTTGTGAGTTTATTTTAAAAATATTGACAGAATTGACATAGAGGGCGGTACGGGGATGAAAATGTACCAGAAAATGATGTAAATGTACTTTTGTACAGACAGGTCCGAAATGTACCAGATTCGTACAATTGTACCAGCTCTGGCAACGCTGGATCTGATCGTTAGGGACATTTCACTTTGTAGGTTATAAATAAACCCTGTTCCTTTAATTTATATGAATAGAAGTGGGCGTCAATATCGATTTTAATCCCTTCGATCGACCTAACTTATTGATATTGTATTGACTGCTATCGGGTGATTGTTACCAGCCAATTGCATTGTATTGAAATCTGTTTATCGTTATGTAATGTAGGAGCCACTTGGGTGTTTATTTAAAGCTGGTAATTGGTGTAAAGTCATTTAGTTTCTAGGTTGACATCTATCGACCTTTGCGAGATCGATTATATCGCTTATTCCTTAGATGTGGGAAATATTTATCTGATGTACCGTTGGTTGTATACGGGTGACCGTGTTTGGTAATAATTTATATTGCCCATGTATTAGTTAATTAAAAACAAATTTCTTTAGTTTCACCGTCGCGCAGGAGGGGGTACAAGGGTAACCCAGGATTCTATTGTCTCCGCTCTTTGGTTACTTTATTATTTGTACGGGTTCGCTTCGGCTAGGTTAGTTCATTAGGTTTTTGTGTAGGTACGAGGTCTTGAATTCTAGCGCCCTTTTTATTGACAGGAAGCTTTCTATTTTGTTGGTAGGATTGCAGCTCTTCCGGGAGGTCGTGCGCGATTGTTACGGCCTAAAGTCCCTGTATTGGAAAGTCTGGACACGAGCTATAAAGCCCGTGTGTAAGAAAGAGAACTCTGTGTCCTTTTCTATTTCCTCCTTTTAAGAAATTAATGGCGCCCGGGCGTGCGCGCGGTGTCAGTCTCTCCTGTCATATGATCTCGCGATGTAAATAAACAGTTCGCGTTCGTTAAACGTCAAAGTGTTTTAAAAATGCATACATGCAGCTATCCCGGTTGCAAAATTAATACCAATCATGGGAGAAAATGTTATATGGCCTCATTTCCCTCGGATGAGAACAGACGTGAGAGATGGATAATTAATGTTGGCCGAAAGAACTGGACACTATCAAAAAATTCATTCATATGCGAGGTATAATAACTTTTAGCACCATCGCGGATGGGGTGGTTTGTAATAGCAGTTTGAATTAAATTTCAGTTATGATAAGACAATTTATTTATTTTTTAATATTATAATCGATTAATTTATAAGCTTATATTTATTAAAAGAGCATTACAGTAGTACTTGTGTCTTCTATAATTTAATTATTACATAATATATTAAAATTAGTAGACGATTCAAGAATTAGTAAATAAATCTACATACATGTTATGTTTCCAAAAGCACAATATTTGTTTATAATATAGGTACATACCTGTGATCTCCTTAGCAAATCTAAAGAATGATATTCCTTCGCCGGTTTTAGAAGGGCGTTCGGGGTAAGCTTCCGATATGCCACCTTTCTGCTTCTTTACTCCCGATATTAAAATAAAAAAAAATCCTTTCTAAATTGTAAATAACCAAAAAAACAAATCACTTTTCACTTTAAACTGCAGAAAAAAAGAAGATTCGTTCAGTTTTCTAAAAGTAAACAAACGATTTGACAGATTGCGAATGCTGTGAACTTAGCTGCGAATAAGTCTTATCTGCGCTTCTCTTATTGGAACCGCCATTAATTTCTTAGCTCGAGGCCAACCAATCGCGTGAACGTCCGCTCGTGTCCAGACTTTCCAATACAGGGACTTTATTACGGCCTTGCTTACTTACTTACTGACTTGTCTCCGTCGTGAAAGCGTGTGTCCAGCCAATTTTTTTTACACGTGAGTGGATTTTGGACACCGTTTTCTTATTAAAGCTTTTAAATTGCTTTGGTTTAGTATAGTGTTGGATTGAAAGCTTTTTTACGGCATAGCCGGATTTTAAAGCGACGGAGTGCAAGTCAGGAAACGTAAAAAACGTGTGAGACCCCATCGTCATCGGGTAAGTCTAACCATTTTATGTTTGAAATCAATTGCAGTCACTTTAATTTTGCTTTTATTCGTAAATAAAATATAATATTATCTTACGTTAATATTTAAAACCTTAAATTTTTGGTCAAAACTCATGTATTTTTTTTTTATGCTTCCTGTTATCGATATCTATTTATGTCGCTAGAATTTTACAATACCGTATTGCCCATTGTACTTACAAAATGCACGTTTTTCAAGCCTATCTTTTTTTATTCTATTGTCATTGTTATATTATTGTCAAAAAAAAAGGAACTCATCCGAACCGAACCGCGTGGCCTTAAGCCTGCATGTTGTACGTTAATGCCTAGGGTTTTATTTCTTTGTGTCGCTATTAATGTAATCTAATTTCAATAATTTATGTGCTTAATTAGCCGAATATAATTTTGTAATTTTTCTGGTTAATTGCTAAGTCTTACATGTGTTTACTGCAATTGGTGGATATGGTTTAATTAATTTTTATTTGATTGATAATTATGTATTCTTTCCTTTAATTGATTTAAATGGCCGACATTGTGCAGCTGTTTTTTTTTTGGTATTGCTGAATTGAAGTAAATAACTGTAGTTTTCGGGTTTTTCGGGATTACGTCGTGTTAATATTTTCTGGGGAATTTGTTCAGGGTTGTAAAATTGTAAAATTATTGTCGAATAGGTTTGATAATTAAATAACATTATTTTCTGGGATTTTTGTAATTATGTGGGAATAATATTTTTATGGGTCGCTTATTCAGGGTTTGAAAGGGGATTTTATTTGGAGTCATTGGCACCCCATGTCGGCGTGTGGGCGGCGCATGCGCAGTTGCTGTATTGCGATTTAGCATATATATCTCTAAGTTCAAGTGGGAAATTACTTTGCAATTATTTTTTTTTATTAATCTGAAAGTTGGGATTTCAATTTTGATCATGCGCGTGGCGCATGCGCACTAACTACTTTTTCTAGAAACATGCGGTTTCAATTTAGTGAGTTTCCTGCTTGGCTTGGATGAAGTTCTTTTAATTTTATTCGTCATCCTGAGCATGCGCAGTGCCCTCACGTCGATATTTTTGTTAATTAATGGCTGCAGAAGGGTTACGGCACACCCTGTGAGGTGCGCAGACAATTTTAGACGCATGCGCGTGGCGCATGCGCAGTAATAATTTTTCTAAATTTTGGGTTTTTCTGTATTATTAGGGTGGTTGCACAGTGTTGGTCCATTTATCTAATCATTTGGGCCTTCAGCCATTTATTAAATGTAAATTTTTCGCAAATATTGCCGTTGTGCTGATGCGCCTGTTTTACTTCTTAGGGTCCTTTTACCGGGTCGCTTCTACCCAGGTCCTTTTACTTGGACACCGTTCATCTGGGGTTTCATCCAGAGGCGCTACCAGTTTTAAACTAGGGTGTACCTAGAGTTGCCCACCAGGCCTCGTGCCAAGCAGCCACGGCAGTATCGGTGATACCATCCCGATGAAGTGACACAGGTTTTGGGGTTACTTTTTTTGTGAACGTTATAGCCGTAGAGCGGATATATATGAATATTTTTATTGTTGGTTGTTCCATGCTGTAAATTGGAACTCATTGGAAACTAATTTTTCTCGGGCGTAAAACCTAATCAATCATTTTTTTTTGTTGTTAATAAATGTAACTATCCGCAGAGCGGATATATATGAATATTTTTATTGTTGGTTGTTCCATGCTGTAAATTGGAACTGTCATTGGAAACTAATTTTTCTTGGGTGTAAAACCTATTCAATAATTTTTTTTTATTTGAATAAACGGCATTAGTGTGTTTTTAAAATTTTTAGTTTTATTTGAGACGTCCAACAACACCCCTTCGTAATTTGCTTTTCTTCTTTTTAATTTTTTTTTTTTATTATTCATTATTAAGTTCAGTGGAGAGTGAGCACCCACCGAGATCGCGGAGGCTTCCGTTTTGGCCTGGCTACAAAACGGTGGCGCCCCTTATTACCCCCCCCTACTCTTCGGCATTTGAGCTAGGGCATTTGCTCGCTCTCTCAAGGCCTCTCACCCTCGGCTGAGCTTTGTTGCTGTTAATTCCTTTTTTTTTTTAATTAAAAATTAAATTATTTTTTTTTTATCTTTGGGCAAATAAAAGCGTAGCAATCCGACACGCCATTCATAAATGCTATAAAATTGTGATGCCAAAATCGTTTGGTGGCGAGACGCTGTGAGGAGCTAGGTGGGGCCGGGAGTGGGGATTACGCTGGCTTTACATATGCATGCGACAAAACTCCAGGAAAACAACATCCGCTATGCCGAGTATTGTCTAGTCGATGCGGACGGCCACGAAAATGATGAAATCTGGGCGGATCCGTTATTGCTGCGTTGCCATACTACAGATTTTTTACAAGGTTTTAGGCAATGTTATATATTTCCCACATCATGTTAATCTAGTTAATCATAGAAGGTAATACTTTTAACAGAGTTAGCAAACTACGTTTTCTGTGGCGTAAGTCTGGCAAACCAAGTGGAGGGGAGCAGCTTGTATGTTGATTTACTTTACACTGGAATACAATGATGACATCACGTTTATTTGTTATTGTTCGGTCTAATAGTTACGATGTCTATGGATACGATACTATGCCGATATTATAAAAAGTGTGCCGATATCAATATCAGTGATATCAATATCAGTTTCGGTCATCCCTGCTATAAACCGTAAATTTGGACAATATTATTATCTTGTTATTAGCCAATACATTTATATACTCATTTTGATTGAGTGACATTATTATTTTACAATATATTTGGATATTGATTTTAATGGTTCCAATTAGAAATGCTTTGGCAGTTTGGTAATAATGTCCATAGTTTGGCAGACAACCCATTGTTTAGTAAGAGAATCCAGCCGACCCATTTTTAGGGTTTATTCGGTATATTGAATGACGGCTTACCTTAAAAGGTAAATAAACTGGTCTATTTTTATTTGAAAGTCTATAGTTAAAATAATTTTTAATATGACTATTCCACTACTATTTTTATAGAAAAACCAGTCTAAAATCATGGGAAAGCTTGATAGATGGAAGCAAATGTAAATATACAGGGTTGTATCCTCGAGCTTGGACCGAATACGATCTATCGGAGTATGGTGTAAAATTGACTTGTAGGCAAACTAGCCCAATCATACCACACGACTATGAAGTAAGTAATTTTTGTTTTAACCATTATTATTAGTTGTCGAACTATTACCAATTACAAAATTCGTTACCTATACGTGTGTTCATATTATACACTTACTCGAATATTTAACTAAATAGTATACATAACCTAAAATAGTACTAGTATTTTTAAGTACCCCTGTTTTTATTTACCATTTTTAGAGTAGTTGTTTACCATGCGCTGTATTTGTCTGGACAGTAGAAAACATTACAAATGAAAACAGAACTGTTTCTATTTCATTTACCTTTAAAAATGGCACAGGAACAAAACGAACTGACAAAGAATGTAAGATATAATATATTAATTGATTATTTTAAACTTACATCAAAAACTTTAACTACTCATACGTAATGTACTATTAGGGGAGAGGGAAAGAGCCGACCATGCCATATTTTCTGTGTACACATATAGCACAAAAAAAATATGTTCGTATCAGTTAGCTTTGATCTAAACGTTATTATTGTGACCATGTCATTTAAGTGCAGAGCCAAATACCATAACAACGAGCATTCTACTGGCATACTAGTTACCTGGACTCACCTTGACAAAATCAATATGATACGAGAATATTTTGTTGGGCTAGATATCACTGTCGCAACGAAACATTTTGAATAATAGTGTTTTAGTGTTTATTGTTCGTTTTCCTCGTGATATAGTCAGGTCGAATATCATTCGAGAGAAAATTTTATATGGCAAAATGTTTCTCGTTTTTATTCGAGTTTGTTGCTGTCTGGCCATTTTGTGAAATTCATGAAATGTTATGACAAAACTACTGGATTTAAGTATCTAGTCCGGCTCAATGTTCATATTTGATCTCCACTACTTGGTATGTCGAACAATACGTTTTTAAAATGTCTACAGAGAAAATAGGTAGCGTAGCCTTGGTGTACGGCTAACAGTCCTCAGGTAGCTGACTGACACATCGTTGCGGTCATTAAATATCGTCGAGGTAACGTCGCCGTCGCGTATTGTTGGGATACGAGCGGCCTTAGTGTACGCTACACCAGTGAACAATGTACAAGAATTGAAGCAACGGGTTATTTTGATTGTCCATATTGTTATTGTAATTGTTAATTATAAAAGGGTTTTGAAGTTGTGTTCAATTTCGCTTTTTCTTGAAAAGAATTGGTTCTAGAGAATGGAAAACTCATTTCTATTATTCAAAGCAGTTAGAGGTTATTAAATAAAAACTATTTCTTTCATATTTATATGAAATGATTGTCTTATTTTCAGTCGACCAAACTGCCTGTAAAGTTAAGTACCACTATTTTCGATCACCCTGTATACGTATCTGGGTAAAATTTAAAACGTAAGATAAAAAAAGCTACCTCGCAGTAAGCTCTGTCAAACATTTCATATATAAACTGAATTCCTTAACGACACGCGGCTAAATTTCAAAGCATACTGTGATACAGTTTTTTTTAAATCTTGTGTTGGGTAGGACATAGGACAAATAATGTTGGATTGCAAGTATGGCTACAAGAAAATTAATTTAAAAATATAAAACAATCCTCACAAAGTTACACGTTAATTATTCTAATTTCATCTGCGTATCTCAAAATACTTTTTTATAAACAGGGTGCCCGGAAGAGACATGTACAACGTCAGGAGTCTGTCATCAAACGTTGTATATGTATTTTCCTAACACCCTGTATAGGGTAATCCACGAAGATCTCCTAATAAACGTATGTCGAGATATGCGAGACATATTTTACTGTTGTTGCAGCCTATTAACATGCAAAACTGGCAATATTTAAATGTCGATATCTCAAAAACGGTTAGAGATACTTAACTCAACACCTCATTTTAAAAATGGTTTTTACTGCGCATTTAACCTGAAGAAAGTCATTTTTAAAACACGGCTAATATGCCATCTATGTGCTTCATCCTGTATATGTTCGAAAGTTTGCCGATATTCTGTTTGTTTTTAGCAACATGTAGCTCAAAATCGTTTTCATACCAAGGTATAGAAGGTGTTATTCTGTACCACATGCTAGAAAAAATCCGATGTTCTTATGCTCTAGCTGTCCAGCCTTCTAGTGATGTACGAGTATCAAAGTGTTTAAATTTTGATCCCAATTCTAATGGATTAGATGTTTGGGATCAGGTAAGAAGATTATATACTCACTATATTTTTAATAAAGAAAACGGCCAACTTTTTAATTTCACTGAATTCATGAAAGTGGAAAAATTATTTTTTTTTGCTGCGTTTAATATAGGCAGAGTCGATCCCTGTGCACCGGCGGAATGTTTTTAGGCGCCCAATTAAGCTAGATGGATACAGACCATGCGTGTATTCGCGAACTTTGACGAATCAGCGGTTTGTATTAATGACCGGTCTCTTCGCCAATTTACCGCCTCCAAAAGCGAATCACAGCGCAAAATAGATTTTGAACGAACTTACTTGGGATCTCTGTTTTTTTTTAAGTTAGGAATTCTCCTGCGACTTCAATTGAATCTTCGCAAACTGTTTAGGTTTTATCACTTGTAGAAATTTTGAAATTTACTTTTGCCTTGATTATTCGTATTTCTGCTTGTTTGATTTAAAAAGTTTTATACTGCAAAATTTTGGCGCCTATTCCATTGATTGTGAATTGATTGGGTCATTGGTGGTTGATTGATAGTGCCTCACTACTATTAGTGCTTCTCTACTATGGGATTGGACCAACAGGGAGCCAGTCTTTCGGTAGTTTGTACGTACTGTTTGGTCTAGATCTCGTGTGGGAGTCCGTGATTAATGGGTTTGTCGATACGTCCGTACGTCTGTAATAGTCTGTAATAATTTTTGTGAAAAATTCATTTATTGTCTGCATACGAAAGTCTTGATGAAGTATGCGATTCATCGTGCACCTGGGAACATCCGCAATAATTTTTAGTGCCCTGTTTTGTATTACCTGGAACTTATTAAGCTCCGTTCTGCTTATGTTGCACCATGAAGGTGCACCATAAGTGAGAGCCGGCCTGACACACACCTTGTAGAGGTTGACCTTAGTCCTATTACCAAGTCTACTCCGCCTGTGAAGCAGGGGATAAATAGAGCGTAATTGATGCAATGCTAGAGGGGATAAATAGAGCGAAATTGATGCAATGCTAGCTTCACTCTATTAATTGAATTGCGCCTCCAGTTCAGTCGTTGATCAAATATAAGTCCCAGGTATTTTACCTCCTGGCACCAGTTCACCTGGACTCCGTTGACCCGAAGCCTTATCTCAGGCCTACTAACATTGCTTTTCGAAAAATAAATAGCCTTCGTCTTAGAGGGATTCAAGCGAATCTTCCAATCCGACAGCCATTTCTCTAGCTTGATTATGTGGCGCTGCATCCGGCTGACGACAAGTCGCGGCTGTTTGGTAGTTGAAGTAATTGCGGTATCGTCAGCGAAAAGATAGAGCTGCGTAAATCTATCGCGCGGAATGTCATGAGTATAAATGTTATACAGCATCGGAGAGAGAGGTGAACCTTGCGGTACTCCCGCCCTGATGTGTTTATTCAAAGAAAGTGCGTTTTCTGACGAGACAGCAAAACTTCTATTCTCCAAAAAAGAAGCTACCACCTTGATTAAGTAGTTCGGAGCTCCGAGTCTTATCAACTTCAACAAGAGGCCATCATGCCAGACCTTGTCGAATGCTTTGCTTACGTCAAAGAAAACCGCTCCCGTGTGCTCTCTCCTGTTAAAGCCTTTTATTATATTTGAAGCTAGTCGCGTCGTCTGCCTGACTGTGCAATGTTCAGGCCGAAACCCAAACTGTTCGACAGGCAGAACGTTACGCATAAACACAAAGTCATTAAGTCTATTCAAAATTAGTTTTTCTGTGATTTTCCCAAGACTTGACAGCAGGCTGATCGGCCTGTAGCTAACCGGCGCCGTAGGATCCTCACCTTTTTTATATATTAGGATGACTTTTGCATGCTTCCAGGAGGACGGAAAGTGGCCCTCTTTGATTATTGCCTGAGATATGCTTACTATATTTCTCAAAGCTTTGTCAGGTAGATTTCGCAACGCCACATTCTTTAAACCGTCAAAACCCGGGGCTTTTCGAATATTCAATACGCTTAATAGGGACTTTACCTCGTCTAAGGTGACTTGTGGAAAGGCCTGAAACGGGAAATTCATTGATTTATAAATTTGTATCGTCCTTGAGACCCTCTCATCTCTAAACGCGTCATTGGTCGGGTTTTCGCTGAATTGATCGCAGAGTTTGTCCGCGAGCAATTCAGCTTTATCTTTGGCATCGATTAAAACAGCATCTGTTTCCTGATTTATCAGGTGAGACATGGGTGCTCGTGCTCCCCTGGTCAAAGTCCTCGTCATTTTATAGATGGAATTATCCTCTATAGATAGACTTTGGACCTTGTTGTCCCAGAGGTTCGACTGCCGTTCGATCAACAATTCCCTGACTACCCCAGCCGCCCGATTGGCCTCCGCTTTGATGCGAGGATCTCCAGTGCGATACGCCCTATTCTTTAACCGGTTTTTAATTCTGATTTGATTTTTAATTTCATGTGTCAAAGTCCCGTATTTTGAATACCTGGACGTCTTTGTAACAGAAACTTGAGCTAACGCTGCGTTGATGTCATCTGTGATCTGTGTAACCGCATTGTCAATGTCTAATGAGCTCTGTAGAGGTTGTAACGCCTCTACATTTTTCATTATGCTGCTGTACCTGTGCCAATTTGTTGAAGTGTGGGTAACAAAACCTCTACCTTTTTCAAGTGGATTACCCACTTCCAAAATGACCGGTATATGATCGGAGCTCAGATCACAAATGACCGATGGTTGTGAAAATTGAACGGCATTCTTTACCACAAAGACGTCCAAGATATCCGGAAGGCCCCGCGTAAAGCAATGCGTGGGCTCCTTCGGCGGTAGAATGTGGTAGTTTAAAGCTTCAGAGAATTCATATAGGGTGCGACCTCTTTGGTTTGTAGCTCTACATCCCCAAATCCTGTTTTTCGCGTTTAGGTCACCCCCTATAATCGTTCGGTTGTTATTACCAAAAATTTTTTGTAAGCAGTTGCCTGTGAAATCTACCGACGGACTACAGTAAACCGATCCCAAGTGCACGCGTTGATTATTTTTAAATCGCATCGATATGAAAGTCCCTTCAATATGGGCACAATTGACAGGACCTGGAATAACTTGAGCTGAAATGTGTTTCTTAACCAGGATCATAGTTCCGCCTTCGCGTCTACCGAGGCGATCGTTTCTAAATACGGTATAATTCGGGAAAGAAAATCTATCTCCCTTTAACCACGTCTCCTGGATAAGAAACACATCTATCTCATTTCTCTCGACGAACTCGATAAGTTCGAGTTTCCGTTGCTTGATGGAATTGACATTAAATGTAGCGAGTTTAATATATGCCGTCTCCGGTTGCGCCGCCATTTAACCTGCGGTTTTTTGAAAGGCACTGACCATAGATTTTAGCTGAGTCTCCATAATTTTGGAGAACTGGACCAAGAAGTTTTGCATGGTGGCTTGCATAGCTGCCTCCATGGCGTTTGGTGTTGCTTTTGCCCCTTGAGTTCTGTAATCATTGCCATCGCTGGCCAATTTAGCATTGCCTTGCTGACCCCACCGAAAGTTGTTTCGCGGTGTAATGCTTCTGGCGTTGCTTGCCACATTTTGACTCAAATTGTTTGGATGCCGTGGACAACCCTTATAGTTTGCCGGGTAGTCTCCCTCACAATTTGAGCATTTCGCTTTTTCTTCACGCGGTTTAGTGCACTGGTAAGAAAAATGGTCTTCAGCACATTTAAGACATTTAATTGGGGCGGTACACCGAAATTGTGAGTGCCCGTACAATTGGCAGCGATGGCACTGCGAAACTGTGGCACGCGCACACTGCGCCTCCACTTTAATGCACATAGCATCCAAAGTCTTTAGCTCATAAATGGATTTTTCCGATTTAGGCAGGAAAATCAACACCAAAGGCAATGGCGTCCCGCTGCGACTGTGCCAACGAATTACACGCGTAGGATGAAAACCTATTTCTTTCAGGTCCTCGTTGATCTTATTCTCTGTCCAGGTTTCTAGAACGCCTCTGAGCACTACGTGCAGTTATTTTTCTTCTTGGAACCTGAACGAATGGTGATATAAATTATTTGCAACTAAAAATTTTGTAATTTTGTGAAAATCTGCCGGTGTAGGTGGATGTATTTTTACGCCTTCTGGCAAAGTAACAGCGCGACCATAATCAACCTTTATTGACTTTAGGTGAGCCGAAATTTCATTATATCTATGTTTGTCCCTGATGACGATCGGAGGGACACGTAATTTTGGCGGTCCGGACTCCGAAACGCCATCAGTGACATTTTTGGCTTTGGCAGGCAAGCTCTTGGACTGCGTGGTGGTTTGTACCTCTGCTTGGCTACCTGATGCTTTTTGAATAACTGGTTGTGTCACTTTTTGTGACAAATGATTGCTGAGGGCCTTATTACTCGTTTTCGGTAGGTTAGGCCAAGCAGAAGAACCGGCCACCTTTTTATTGTTCAAATTGTCCAATTCAGAGGTTTTATTTGTCCTTTTTCGCGTTCGTCTAGTCTTTTGACTGGACCATTGCTCGCTATTATCATCTGAGTCAGATACGGAGTCTACTTCCATATCTGAACCTGGTTTCGATATTTCAATTGAGTTTATATTGACTTGTTTGCTATTTAATTTGCGAGCAATGGCCGCGTCTTTGTTGGTTGTTGGTAAAGTGTTTGTTTTGTCATAAATCGAGTCTATTTTTGCGTTTAAAATTAAATTTGATTTTTGTGAAATTGAAGTGTCATTGTCATTGTCTTTTTGTGATTTGTATCTATCGACATCGGCTTTTAGCTCCCTTATGGTATTCTTTAGCTCATTCATTTCAACAGACTTCCTACTACCTTCCTCCTTCATTATCCTTATCTTATTTAACCATTCTGCGTTGTTGTCATCCATCGCCTTCCTCCATTTGGCCTCCAAACGTTTTTCACATTCTGCAAATATTTCCTCTGTAGACAGCAGGACCTTAGCTGGGGCCATTATCTCATCGTCTGAAGCTGGTAGCTTGGTATTGATGGGGCGGGAGGCATCCCCCCCGCTTCGTAACTCCATAAAATGAAAACTTAAATTAAATTTGACTTTTCTTGATAGCCGTGGGGTTAATAAATATTCGATACTTCAAACTTGCTAAAATATCGAGAGACAATTTAAATGTCACTGTCAGCGACTGCACACAACGAGAGTTGAAGTGCGACTTTTTGAACGAACAAGTCCCTACATACTATTCACAAATTGCCCGCGAACCATGCATCGCGAGTCGCTTTAGCCTAAGCTGTATCCACAGCGTTCGACCAAAGGGGCCAACGAGCTCTCGCACGGGAGAAGAGGCAAACAGCGCGGACCGAAAACGCTTTTTTATTTTCATTCATCTAGCTAATATTGTGCGAAGGAGACTTTCTTTACTGCAGTCAACTATATCTAAGTCCCGTTTTACATGGCGCGCAACAAACGCACTACGCGGCGCGTTTCTTATAATGTCTATTTTGCTTTTACATGACAGAGATATTGAAATATTTTTTCCACTATTTTATTTATGCTTTTTACATACACGTTGATATTACTAGTGTTTTAGTCAATTAAAAACTCCCTAATTTTTTAATTTCAATAATTTATTAACTTTCTTTTTGTACGCCTTTATCGCGTTTACCAAACATTGCTTACTTTAAGCGGTTTGGCGTTTTTACACGTAATCTTTTAATTTTGCTAATAAGCGAATTGCGTAATCAAGAATATAGGAATTACTTCTTATGGTAGTACGTTTTTCTATTTGAAGCGACAAACAAACGGCCCCTCCCAACTTCGTTTATAAATCCCATTTTAATGTATAAACCAATAACTAACTAACCTACACAATATTTAAAATAATAGTTCGTAATTTTTTAAAAATATGATCTTCTGTACTTAGTTAAAGTTAAACGGCCAGTTTGACAAACCCTCAGAAAAGTCCCACAATCCGCACACATTTGGGGAAATGGGGATCGGTGTTTCAGCAAAAACTACAGTTGTGGAAAAACAATCGCAGGATGTCGAAATGCTTTTGGTATGGGATATGCCTAGTGTAATATATCCCGTGTCTCAGAAAAAATGTTTTAGGTATGTTTAATATCAATATTTTTTACAAATTTCAGTTTTAAACTAACCTCAACCTACTACTTATAATTAGTTTTATTGCCACGATTAATAATTAAGAGTTTGACTATAATTATAAACACGTTACTTAGTTCATTTTGAGAGTTGTTGTCATTAACAATATGATATAATATGTCCTATTCCGAAAATCCTAAGTTTTTCAGTTCTTTTAAAGTTTTTTAATTTTAAATTGAAATAATTAAAAAAAAATTCAAGTTTAAACTTTACTGGTTTTTGTATTTGTGGCACACTTAATTTTTTTTAGTAATTGGGTGTAGTTTGTAACAAAAAACAAGATATCAATTCAATTGTTAAAAATTAAGTAATCTACGCAGGAGGGTAGAAATTTTCGAAGAAACACGAAATTTTAAATAACTCGAAAACTAACCATTGTCGGAATAGGACATAATATTATTTAGAAAATAAAATCACACATTCCTCCTGGAGAGAATGTATCGAATTACCAATCACTCTATATGCCCATGGTATTTCCTCATTATATTGACACCCCACTCTATAGAATTTATTTAAACAGTAATAAAAAAGATAAGATGTAAAATGTGTGTGATGTTTTTACCTGACTTTTTAAATTCCGTTCTAAAAAAATCATTTTAATATTAGAAATGCTTGCCTAGTTTTGATTTTTTTGTCTGAAACACCCTGTATATGCATAACGTTTTTTCACGCCTCAAAAATTAGTTTCCAGTGAAAGCAGTGGTACCCTGTGGAACTATTGAGGCGTGAAAAAAGGTTATGCAGTTAGTTATAGTTCCACAGGGTACCACTGCTTTCAGTAGAAACTACTTTCTAGAGAGTAGAGTAGTTGCTAGTGAAAGCAGTGGTACCCTGTGGAACTATTGAGGCGTGAGAGAACGTTCTGTTCAATCTCGCATTAGCGTCTCATCCTTCCCCAACATTTTGTTATTTTATCCCCTTCGAAATCTGTTTCCCATTAAAAAAAAAGACATGCAAAGTTTAAAAAAATGTATTAATCGACATGATGCGAAAAAGAAGTATAAACTAAATAAATATAATTTAAAACCTTTTATTACCCCATCAAGCTTCAGTAACAGTTTTCATTATTTTTGATTTAAAGTGACAATTTCATTTCGCGGCATTTGCTCGCACTCATTTTGCAGCGTCCGTTCTAGCTGAACTACAGTTGTTCCCTAACTCTTCTTCCTAGCTTATCTCAGTCATGGGATTCAGGTCCAGACTTCGGGTTGGTAATTCTTCTTAAAATCGCGAAATAGTAGTCGAAGCAGTCGGTTGTGCTTATCGGTGCTCTCGGTGTTTGTTTAAATCTATAAACATATTATAGTGAAATTTATTTGTTGTAAACAAAATTATAATCCTTTTTAAAGACAGTGTATCTATTGAAATTGGTATTCACACCACATATTTCTGAATAACAGTTTTTTTTCTGGTGGATTGTGTTATCGCGTGTCGCCTGATACAGCGTTGCCATCATGCCGAGTAAACCGAAACAAAATGAAAAATGCAATCTATGCAGCAAGAACGTTGGTGATGATCATCAAGGTTTGTTGTGCGATATGTGCAATACTTGGAAACATAGAGAATGCATTTCGATGTCCCAGAGAATGTATGTACAACTAAGTAGGTCAAATGAAGCCTGGTACTGTAATGAATGTAAGGAAAATAAGCAAGAAAAAGGAGCTGCAAAAGATGTTTCCTTATCTGATATTATGACCAAATTAAACAATATGGAAAAGAAATATGATATGGTATTTCAGAAGCTTAAAGAACAAGAAGAGATAAATAAAAAATTAGAAAATGAACTTAAAGAAATAAAACAAGTTCTAAATAAAAGAGACCAGAAAGAATTAGTGAAAAATGTTGTTATCCAAGGAGTACCAGTACAGCCTAATGAAAACCTTAAAGCGGTTGTGAAGAAAATTGCAGATCATCTTGAGACCCCAATTAATGGAAATATTACAGCATTCCGCTTGGGAGGAGGAAATCAGAATAGCCCACCTATAAAGGTGATGTTTGAACAAGAAAAAGATAAGGAAATGCTTATCAAGTCAAAAAAGAAGTTAAACTTGGTAAGCAAGGATATCGGATTTGTGCAAAATAATAAGATTTATATTAACCATGACCTAACAAAAGTCAATCTAAAACTAATGTCCGCGGCACGCATTTTCAAAAAAGACAATGATTACAAGTATTTATGGCTTAGTGCAGGTACCATATTCCTGCGTAAGGACGATGGGTCCAAAGTCATTGTCTTAGAAAATGAAGATCAGTTACGGGAGGCCTCAGAATAACGGTTAAGTTATCAAAATAGTGATAAGATAAATGTGATATACATGAACATACAAAGCCTTAGAAATAAGATAGATCTCATGCAATGCTTTGTAATTAATAACAAATGTGATATACTAGCACTATCAGAGACTTGGTTAAATAACAGCGAAGTTGCACTTTATGATATACAGGGATATAATGCCGTTCATTGTTGTAGACAAGGCAGAGGGGGAGGGGTTTCTTTTTACATTAAAACATCACTGAAATTTAGACGATTAGACAGCACTGTAGACACTGAAGAAATAGATTGGCTGTGCATTGGCTTAGATGATGGTAATTTAAAGTTAAGTATTCTTTACAAACCTCCTTCATATAGTAACACTGACTTTCTTACTGATCTTGAAACAATACTTTTAAAATATCCCAAGAAACATGTCTTGTTTGGTGATGTGAACATCAATATACTGGAGAATTCAAATGCAGTTAAAAAATATAAGAATATGTTATTATTAAATAATTTTAAAATAAATAATATTATTTCTGTTGAAAATGCTACAAGAGTAACTGCAAATACTTGTAGTTTAATCGACCATGTTTTGTCTAGTTGCAATTCCGATTTAGTGCATATGGTAAACGTTGAATATAATTCATTTTCAGATCATAATCGCCTTACCTTTAAAATCCGTAATAATATAAAACAGTATAAACCATTAGTAAACAAAACTATTACCTTTATTGATTATAAAAAATTTATCTCTGCATTTAAGCAAAATAAAGTTACTGTAAATATTTCTTCATTTGGGGATTTAATTGAATTAATCAAGCAGTCTAGACGTGAATCTGAGTATAAAAAAACTATTAGAATACGAGAAAATAATGACTGGATTAATCAGGATATTCTTGAGCTTATGAAACAACGTGACAAGGCATATAAAAGAAAAGTTCTACATCCTAGAAATGAATTACTTGATCGTGAGTTTAAAAAGATAAAAAATCAGGTCAATAACAAAATAAAAATAGCAAAAAACCAGTATTTTAGTTCTGAATGGAATAAGGCAAGTAGTAATATAAAAAAGCAATGGCGTTTTATTAACAAATTATTTAGTAAGCAATCGGTGCACAATAGCGTTGAGTATTTGCTAGTAAATGGTAAAAGAATAGAGGGTGATAAGAGCATCGCAGATGGCTTAAACTATCATTTTGCAAACGTAGGAGAAAATATAGTTAATGACTTAAATGAAGAAATAATATTGACGGGTAATGATGATGTGATATTAAATGAGGTAACTGCTGAAAACAATATAATGCAAATAGGTCTAACTGATAATAATGAAGTAAATGAAATCATAATGGAACTTAAAAAGAACTGTGCCCCGGGTTATGATGGAATAACAACTATGGATTTGTATAATTTAAAACACGATATTTTGGATATTTTAACAAAACTAATAAATGATTTATTTCTAAATGGTGTTTTCCCCACGGAACTTAAACTTAGTAAAATCAGTCCAATATTTAAGTCTGGCGAAACCTGCCAGATGAATAACTATCGGCCTATATCGGTTCTTAGTATATTTTCAAAAATTATTGAAAAAATTGTAAAAAAAAGGATGGTTACTTTCATCACTACTAATTTGGCGGTGGATACGTTCCAGTATGGTTTCATCAAAAATAGTAATACATTGTCTGCCACTTTCGACTTTGTAAATTATGTATCAAAAGGTCTAGATCAGAAAAATATTGTTATTGCTGTATTTGTGGACCTAAAAAAGGCCTTTGATGTGGTATCAATTGATAGGCTTTTGGAAAAATTAAATTGTTTGGGTTTTCAGGGTGGCTTTTTAAATGTAATTAAGACATACCTTGTAAATAGGAAACAATATGTAAAAATTAATGATTGCTCTAGTGATACTTTGACTAACAATTGTGGGGTGCCGCAGGGGTCGGTTTTGGGACCACTCTTGTACTCAATTTACGTTTTAAACCTAAAACTAGCAAATTTAGAGGCACGTTATTTTACATTTGCAGATGATACTGCTCTAGTTTATACAGGGTCAAATGAAAAGGATTTAGAAGAGGTTATTAACAGGGATCTGGATAGATATCTTGGGTGGCTTTATGGAAACAGATTAAAGATTAATGCTGAAAAAACGAAGTATGTCGTGTTCAGACAAAAAAATAAAATTGTTAATGACATTGACCTTAAGATTTGCAACACAAGCTTAGAAAAAGTAGTCTTTATAAAGTATTTGGGTTTGTTTATAGATGAACTGCTTAGTTGGAAAAATCATATTGAAAATTTAATGACAAAGCTAAATTTATTTATACCAATCATTTATAAGTGCCGAAATTATATCTCGCATAAAACAAAAATTAGTATCTACAATGCCTACTTCTTGGCTCATCTAAGACATTTGATACCTATTTGGGGAAGTTGTTGCACCAGCACTCTTAATGAAGTTCAAGTAAAACAGAATAAAATTCTGAAAATACTTTTTAATTACGATTACCTAACTAATACTGATTTACTGTATAGAGAATTAGGTGTCTATAAGATAGAGCAAATATTAATGCTAGAACAAAGTAAGCTAATGTATAAGATTGTGAATAACCTACAAAAATGTAATTTTGATATCATGCATTTGAATCAGATATATAATTATAGCACAAGGTCAGAGAACAATGTCTACATTCAAAACTCTAGAATAAATGTTGGTTTGAATTGCCCTCTTAATTCATCATCTAGAACTTATAATAATCTGCCAATTCATGTCAAAAATTCAAATAACTTAAATATGTTTAACAAGAATCTGCAAAGATTTTTGAAAGATAACTAATAAAAAGCGTAGAAGCTATAATAATTATGTGTATAAGCGAATTAACAGTTATGAATGGCTTCATTGTGTATGACAGCACCAACCATTGTTTTCGTAGCTCTAAGTTTGTTAATTCTCCTTCATACCAGTGTTCTTAACACTGATTTAGGAATAGAATATATATATTTTGTAAACTGTATCAGAAGCTAATAAACGTTTCAAAAAAAAAAAAAAAAATATTGTTTTGTTTTCCCTTGTATAACAGCAAGTTTCTGTATATTTTATTAACTTCAAATATTGGTGATCAAACACAATAAAGCTACAAGTTGTATTTTTTTTTTATGGAAATCGGTAGATTAATAAAAATGAAGTGGTTTACAAATAATTGTATTACGGAGGCCGGCGCTAGTCACCATAACATAGTTTAAAACAACCGGCGCTGGAAGGCAAGATAGCATTACTATTTGCATTGCCTGAGATGCCGGCGAACCTAATCTCACTTTACACTTGGATTGCGCTGTGGACCTGACAAGAAGAGGTTGTTATGTTTTTATTATATATTGTTCCCGGATGCTTAACTATTTATAAAAAAAAACACAAACAATGAATTTTCACAGACCCTGGCTCAGAAATTAATGTACTTAACTTTGTACTAACTGAAAATATCAACAAGGTTGAGTTACCATTACCAGTAAGTACTACATAAGAAACCTGATTCGTAAGGCGTTTCTAGGAAGATCCACATATATACTCAATCAAAAAGTAAAATACTTAAATAAAATATAAGCTGAGAATTTAAAGACAATGGAAGCAAGAAGAATGCATCCCAATAATTCTAATTTAGAAGTAAATAATATTGGCTGTAAATTTTCGAGTTTGAAAAGTAGAATTAAAGCTTATTTATTTAATCGTTGCCTCATAATAAATGGGCATTTTATCCAATCATCATGATTTTCTTTCCTGTAAGGCGACACGCGACACATCAGAGAAACTACGACTGCTACTGTGATACACAAACCGAAGAATCAAAAAATGAAATTAGTGCCATTTATCCACGGACACTGACGACAGTTTGGATGAATACACTATTATCAATTAGTTGATGCACTCAATAACGTCGTTTCTTTCGTTTATTCTTATTTTTTGATAATAATAGTGTATTCATCAAAACTGTCGTCGAGAAAACCCGATTTCCAGCGGCATCCTCCAGAGGCACATATATAGGAGCTTGTCATCTTATTTTTTCATGTTCTATATGAATCCGAGAGATTTCCCACATTTTCACGGACACCCTGTATAAATCTTAAACATAGTTCCTATATAAGGTCGAGAGAACTAGGTGCTCATCCAGATAAATTTAAATCGTTTTATAGAATGTCTTTGCCGACATTTACTAGATTAGTTTTCATTGTTGGACCCGCACGTATTTAAATTTAAAAATGATACGAATTTCAGACTATTTTTCAATCACTAGCAAAAACATCATATTAAATTTTAAAAAATAGTGTGAACAAACTGGAAAGACGAAACAAGAAACACAAATAATATGGAACAGAATCTATTTCATGTAACAGATTTTAACAGGGTTTGGTTCACGTGAAACGCATTTCGCTGATATGCGAATTCTCATTTAAAATAATATGTTGATATTTTATGAAATTGGTATGTGTTTCCTGTTTCGCGTTTTATGTTTCTTTGATGTGTGGCTTGCCTAAGAGAAGAACCTAAGTCTCGCATCAAACCGATAGACAACACCAGGCCATAAAGATGACATACAGCTTCATGGTACGGTGGTTCTTTGTCGGTGCGTCATTACTTCCACGTGACTAAAACCATAGGAATCTAATCAAAATTACGAGGTTCAAAAGGTCAAAATAAAGTCTTAAGTCATAAACGTAAAAATTTTCGTGTCTAGCGTTCGGACTTACTATTAATAACAAATATCCATATTTACTTATCGCCAACACGAAAGTACGATAGAAATGCCTCTGATAAGAACAGTTTATAGGATTAAATTCAATTTCAAGGCACAAAAACGTTTAAAAACAAATTAAAGTTGACAGATCGAAACGATGACTTTGACATCAATGAACAACTCTCCAAATTTCTTTTGTCTCGGTCTAGCACGTTACTTTGAATTCGAGATGTATTGCCCAACCCCAGAGACGCTCTATTATGTTTTTATTCATTCTTAACACTATAATAAATAAAGGTGAGATGTTGTAAAGCACGTTATCTCTTGATCGTTTGTCCATGACGCACCGGCAAAGAACGACTGTTTGGAGAATATATTTTTTTAATGCGACGTGGAAATACAGTTTAAGCCTAAAAAATTCAAAAATATAGTATGGAATAATATTATTATGCAATTTTTAAAATAGTCATATCAACTTAACATGTTTCCTGATTTATTAGAGACTTTTTGCACCTCTTAATTCGTCGTGCCTTTATGGTTATCGTTATTCTGAGCATGCGCAGTGTTAAAAAGCTGATCCGTTATGGTTATTAACCATAACGGACTCCTTTATTTACGGAAGAATAAGGAAGAGCTTATCGGTAACCTTATAGTTGTGCTTAAACTGCATGGTTGCCGGAATGTACAAAAAAATGTAATAAGCGTCATTGCTATGAATCAAAACTGTGATAAGCAATTAATTAAAATCCGAATGGCAATATACAGTAGACTCCAGGAACACAAAAATATACAAATTGTTGTTAGGTTAGGTATTTTATTTTGTTTAGGTGCGCCGACGCAAAATAACTACAGAAGTGCAGAACGTAGGCGCTGCAAAATCTCTTTTTTTAAAGGTGGCGCTACTCGTTATCTTGAATAAAGTTAACCACAACGGAGCTAAAAACCTATGTTAATTCAAGAGGTGCAAAAAGTCTCTATTATTATATGTTTATCTATTATTTGTTGTTGCCATTTCTTATGGAGTTTTATTTAAATTTTTAAATTTGTTTGCTGTTTCTACCACTTTAACATTAATTTAGATGGTTTCATATTTTGTACATCGTAACCGTCGTAGTTAGTATGGATGCCGGCATCAATATGAGTGCCTGCACTGCCAGCCAACAAGGCTACCAGCGCCAACAGCGGAGCCACTTCATAATAAAAATGTTATTGATAATTAAATTTCCTTTGTCCGGTTAATTTCGCTCTGTAGACTTAATTTTTGATAAAAAGTCGATCATTATCAAACAAAAATTACGTGTGAAAAATATTTGTTATTGGAAACTTTAGTTTTTGTTTACAGGAAGGTCAAAATCTTAAAAAGTGATAAATATTATCTTAGGTAAATAAATATAATATTTTTTTAAGATTTTCACCTCCATGTATGTAAAAACCAAATGTTCCAATCACGATGTGTGTTCTTCTTTACAACAATTTTTTTTATAAAGAATAACTGTTGACATACTAAAAGTTAGGTCTTATAAGTATGGTATTGGTATTTCTCTTAAGTCAGCTCCCTTGAGCTTTTACTTCTTTTAAATTTGTTGGTGCTTATTCTTCTACTATACTGGAATTTCTTTGTTGCGATGATCTTCTTGCATTGTTCTGTTTTCTTCATTGATTTGCTTGCTTATTTTCGCTATTTTGTTCCGTGTTGTTTTTTTTTTTTTTTGTTTCTCTATTGTTTTTGTTAATCCTTGTTTTTGTTTTTGTGTTTTTAGGGTGGGAGCCAATCTTTCGGATATTTAAAGTTGTTGTGTAATGTCGATCGTATGTGTGAGTTTTGTATCATTGGATTTGTCGATAAGTCTGTCCTTTCAAAGTATTTAGTTATTAATTTTGTATTGTGTTCCGCAATTGTTTCCATTTTTAGGTCTCTGTGTAATACAGCTGTCAGTACGTGTCTTTGTATATCGCCGTTTCAGATTCCTGAATGGCGCTGATTCATAGTTAATATAAAAATTGAACTGGGCAAACGTCTATGGATAATGCAAGACAATTATTAATTAATAAAGAATGGTTTTTCTCTACCTGTTTTATATTGTTGTATATACGGCGTTTATTGTGTGTATACACGTTATATAATAATATGCACGATACACATAAGTTACACGGTATGATCTTTAGACAGACGAAAATACGAAATTTCTGCGCATGACGTCATGTGGGTGACATTTCTGTCAGGTTGTGCATTTGTTGATATGTAAAATATCTGTCGTTTCGAAGTATTTGTGGAATTTTATTGTTATTTGCTTAATGAAACGTATTTTATAATAATCTATGATATAAGCATTATTTACGTAAACGTGAAAGTGCTTTTAAGTTGCCTAAATTTGTGATTAGCGGCTAAAATGCCGAATTGTGCTGTGGTACATTGTAATAACCATACCCGAAAGACTTAGGGGAGCACTATAAAGTTCTTTCGATTTCCAAAAGATCGCTAATTTATCAAAACAGTGGATTATTGCCTGTACATGCGAGGACAAAATTAATGCGAAGAATGGTAAGTTAATTTTGATTTTTTTAAAGATATTTTTATGTATTAAGTAACTATAGTTATTCAACGCGCTCTTATCTTTATTTTCTTATCAAGACTGTTATGTTTTAGCCCGCATATGTTCTGTACATTTTGAAGAGACTTGTTTTGAAGTACCATTAAAAGAACGACTTTTGGGGTATCTATGTACAAATAAATAGTCGACATTTAAAACCTGATGCAGTTCCCACATTAAATTTATTTAAAAAACGTAGAAGACCAAGTAAAGAACGCAAGGTATGATTTGCACAAAAAAGAAGACGAGAGGAAGTTAAGAATATTTTGGCAGAAAGTGTTGTTATACACACAGCATCTCTTGAACCGGAGACCTCATCGGATTTAACATGGATCCGTCTGTCAGCACTAAAGCAACTTCTGTTGTTACAAAGACAAAGGCGTATGTGTAAGTTTGTATTGTTACTTTTACTTAACTTGAACATACATGAACTGCTTTAAGCTGGATTTATAAACTCGAAAAGTTGGTGAGGTTAAAGTTATGATCAAGTTTGTGAGGTTAGATATTCCGAACTCCGAGCATAAAAATTGGTTATCTCGAACTACCCGGGAAGTTTTCGAACCTTACATGACCTTTACATGAACAATATGAACGAGTGTATAAATGGAACTGAGTGTTCCCTTTAGTTTAAATTTAAATCCTATTTCCAACACCGACTGAACCTCAACCTCGCCAACTTTTCGAGTTTATAAATCCAGCTTTAAATATAATTTATTAAGAAAAAAAAATTTCAACTTATTTATTTATTTTAAGGGAAATGGAAATAGAATTAAACGAGCTTAGAAACAAAGTTAAGCTTTTAGACGATCAAATCAATGAACTCCGAAGAGAGGCCAAAGAAGCAAAAGTTGGGTTTAGAATTGTCCCTAGAATCCAATAATGCAACAATATACAGGGTATTCCATTTTAAAAAATATAACTTTGATCTGTCACGCTTTGATGCAACACCCTGTATCTACGAAAATGCATTTTGCAAAAAGTTTACATTAAATCCTACAACTTTTGTATTTAACAATTTTTTCTTAATTGCGAAACAAAGAAGTTAAAGAACGAAAAGTGAACACCCTGTACCTATTCTGAAATACCTATATTATTATTATTATTAAGAATAAACATTTATAAAAAATCAATAATATTTTTATTATTTTGTGAGAACACTTTAAACACATATAAAGAAATTATAGGTATTCAACCAGTCACCAATTCTTACATAAAAAAAATCTTTTAACCAATATGTGTCTTAAAAATATAAAATATTTAATAAAAATATATGAGCTAGTTATTAAATCTCCATTATATAGTAACAACTTAATAGAAATATTAGCTAAATTAAGTAAAAATGTCCCAAAAGTAGCGACATATCTTAAATCTCCATTGCTTTTATATGGCAAGTGTTGAATTTTATCACCCAGCTGACGTCATTATTGTGGGAGAGAGATAGCTATACTATGCGCAAGAGCATACCGTGTTTATGTGTATCGTGATAATATGTGGGATTATATCTATTAAGTACTTTTAGTACTTAGCTATCGATCTTTATTTTTTAACTTATACTGGGTCGTTGGTATGTATGAAAACGGTCGATTATTTCTTAAAGTAAAACAGCTAGGAAAAAGCGGAAGTTGACACTTTTAGGAAGATAATAAAAACTAAGATAGGAACATGTGAGCCGTTTTACTCTAACACGTACCGCTAGAAAGCTAGAAGCTGTCAAAGTTCAAAAATGTAATTTTTTAAAAGTCAATATCTCGGAAACTATTAGATTTAAATAGTAAAAGAATACTACTTGGCAAGTGGTAATCACAATATGACATATAAATATGTATACATGTGAGAACTTTGTTCTCTAGCCACTTGCTGAGACCTTATACAATAAGGATTAACCAAATTACGCCAAAACAGCTATTCTCTGGGCTACATGCCCCAACGAGCGCTGAATTAAATAGCATAATTTGGCGTATTGTGCCTAACACAGTTAGTACAAAATACAAACTCAGATTGCAGAAACTACCGGGAAAGAAAAGAATGAATCTTTATTTCCAATGATAGGTAGGTTGCTACGCTGCATCAGCAAGTGAGAACAAAGTTCTCACATGTATACATATTTATATGTCATATTGTGATTACCACTTGCCAAGTAGTATTCTTTTACTATTTATGTGTTTATAGTACCATACGGTATCTTTGACATCAGATTGCTAGAAACTTCTGGAGGATGGCGCCACCTGTATTGTACTGCCTCGGCAGAACAATATTGTGGCTATAGGGTGTCTCGATTTTCCAATGGTAGGTGTGCTCGCTTGTCATGCTTGCCCTGTACTGACGAGAACCAAAGAGTTCGAAACTCGAAACCGGTCTACAGGTAGCAGCAGCGTAGCAACCTATCATTGGAAATAAAGATTCATTCTTTTCTTTGTCGGTAGTTTCTGCAATCTGAGTTTGTATTTTGTACCTAACCTTTATTGTTCTGTGTTTTGTACTAACTGTGTTAGGCACAATACGCCAAATTATGCTATTTAATTCAGCGCTCGTTGGGGCATGTAGCCCAGAGAATAGCTGTTTTAGCGTAATTTGGTTAATCCTTATTGTATAAGGTCTCAGCAAGTGGCTAGAGAACAAAGTTCTCACATGTATACATATTTATGTTTTACCTATCTATTATTGATCTATAATACCTTAGAAACGGAATATGTTATGATAGCAATAATACCTGCTATCACACCTAGGGCATTATAAGCGGGCATTATGATAATGCCCGCTTATATTACCCTAATGCGCTAATATGGAAATTTTATTGCTTATCCAATTTTATTTCTCTCACAATAAAGATCAAGTTTATACAAAAAATAATTTTTTCTTTAAACAATACTAAAAATTAAACTTTATTTCCAAAATAAAAATTACAATTTTGAAATGTCCCGGAAAATGTAGCTGATCCCACTATAGAATGGTCGGTGTTTTTTGTGATGGTAGCAGCGGTGGTAGCACTAACGCTATTTTGTATAGAAGAACAGTCTATTAAAGAATTTTCAATAGTCGCTACGGAATTAACCTCGGAATTAACTGAATTGGCAATCATTTTGGCTATTTTGTTTTTGGATGAAATACTTTCTTCTATATATCCTTCAGCTACTGAAGAGCTTTTCCATTTCCCATGTTGTTTTAGCGTTTCAAACGAAGCACCTGCCTCAACAAGTAAAGTTGACGATGTGCGACGCAAACAGTGGCCGGTGTAAGCTTCTGCATTATCCAGTTTTAAAAATTTTGCGATCAATGTTGGGACGCTTCCTATGGTATTTTTTCCAATGGGTTGTACTGTACATCGACCCTTTCTATAGGTAAGAAAGAATCTTCGCTCCTTTATTCCAGCTGGTCTTAATGTTGTATACTTTTTTATTAAATTTAAAGCGCCTAAATCTTCTTCGATGATAGTAAAACTTTTTGAAGTTGAAGTTTTAGTTTCTGGTACCTTTATAACCAAGACTGTTCCTCTATCTTCAATGTCATCAATGGTCATTTTGACCAACTCATCTCGTCTTAAACCTCCAAAAACACCCATTACCAATATGACTTTGTGTACCAAGTAGATATCATCAGGAGCCTTCTTAATAAATTTTAATATTTGTTCTCCTTCCAAAACTTTAGACTTCTTCGGGACGTATCCTTTCGACTTAACTTTTAAAAAAGATATGAGACGATGGTATTGCGAAATGTCTATATTTTCATAGACCATCAACGTAGACCTTAGGGTAGAATACTTGGTCCAGAGAGAGTTCGGACTGTATTTTTCCGACTAAAAATAATAAAGTTTGTTAAACATATGTATTAAAATAAAATCAATAACTTACCAGTTCCTGGAAATATGCCATTAAAACGTTTTCGGTTATTTGAAGAATTGTGTTCGTATCTTTCCAAATACCAAATATGCCATACTCCCGATCATACTGTTGCCTTGATTTAACTGGCAAAAGATTTTCGGTCGCTTTTATGACCTTTTCTCTTATATTTTGTGGAATTTCTTCCATTTTGAGCAAATCGTTAAATAAAAAATGCCAACTGACTAACTGACAGAAACATCAAAGTCAAACTTAACACCAGTCATTATCTACTTACGTATACAGGTACAGGTGCAACTTATTTTTTATATTGCGAATAAATAATGTAATTAGTCATTGAAAAACTCTTTTTTAGGTAAAACATAAAGCATTGTATGCACCACGGGCTTTACTGGACTATAATGCCCATCAGGCAGAAACCTATCCCTCGGGCCAGAGGCCCTCGGGCTATTTCTACCTTCAGGGCATTATAGTCCCCGTAACGCCCTTGATACATAAATAGCTATTATATGTCATATTATTAGATTTAGACTTATAATGCCCGTATTAAAAAATAATTGTAATTTTATGGAAAATAAACAATATTCTAAGATATAGGGTGTTCCATTCAAAAAAGGTAGCTTTGTTTTGCTACGGCTTTCTGACTCATCCTGTATACTTATGTTTTTAAAATTCTAACGGACTTTAAAAAACTCTAAATATTTTGTCTTAAATATTTTTTGCTAGCTGATTTACTTTAAGAAACTATCTGCCGTTTCCAAACATACCAACGACCCTGTATATTTATTAATATTATATTAAATACAATTTTACAGGGTTAAATATAAAAGCGGAATGTCCATGAAAACTTGTTCATTCCAAACTTCACCCTTAGTTATTGCGTATTTGTTGTTAAACCTCACTACAGATTATAACCAATAAAGGCATTTATTTATTCGTGTTGGGGACACCTGGTATGTTTTCTAAATCAGAAAAATGTATGCTTTAAAAATATGAACCTTTATACAGGCACAGGCTTCATGAAAAAAATCAAAGTTAGGCGAAAATTTAGCATTTACGATGCTCAGTGTTCTTTTCGAAAACGAAATTTAAAATTTGTCTTTTTTTGGTTCACATTATTGTGGGGGGTGTCAATATGAGGAAAAACCCCTGTATCTTCCTATTTTTTTTTAGATTTTATACTGAAAAATTTGGTCAAGAAAATGCAACTTTAAAAATAGTAGATTTTGCTTTCAAAAACTACCAAACTTGGGAGGATCAAATTTTTAAATGGCAGAAGGTTGTGTTGGATGACAGGTACTAAAATTTAGATATATTTTATTGATGTTATCGAAATATGTTAATTTAGATGAAAAATTTCTGTGATTTAACTGAAGAATTTCTGTGAATCACGTGATAAATTCTGTCATGGAGTAGGTTAACGACGACGTCAGCCTTATTGCTGCCATCACATTTTTTAATCGGCGTTGCCAAATCTGTTAAATTCCTCCTAAGGCATTTGAACTTCTAAGTAAAAAGAGAATTTTGAGATTTTTTGTAATTATTATACATTCATATAATCTTGAGTAGAATACTCTTTTTAATTGACCGATACCGAACCGAGACTTGAGCGATACACAATATGAGTATGCCTAATGCATTTGTTGTTTAACAATATTTTACTATTATGGGTAGAAATAAAGACTGCTTGTTATGTTTCACAGTTTTAATCTTTAATTAGCTGACACACGTAAATGCTAAATATTTTACTAAATTGACAGCGGTTCGATAGTAAAGATCAAACCTGGAAATTTTACCCGCTAACATACCATGGAGAAACCGATATTGGTTCATAAATATATTTTTTTTAGCTATTTACCCGATTGGTACAAGTCAGCATTATTTAACGAATCCTATTATATAAGCGATGGAGGAACGGTTTGGTTTTCTTTAGATGAAGAAATTACTGCAAAATATAGTGACAATGACCCTAGGTAGGGCAAGGTATCCTAATTTGTAGTCATAGTCTTAACATTAATATAATTTTTAGTAAAAAGCATATGATGGGATATATTGTATATTTGCAATAAAAAGACAAGGTCGGCTTTTTAATCTGCATCTCATAAGTAAATACCGTAATTTGTAATATATTACTGTGTAAATTAAATCCAACAGGAAAACACACGTTTAGTCCCCCAGGTGTCGATGGCGTAGCCACGGTATTGTATTCCCACGTTCCATTAACTAGCACACCAGTTTGAAAATAGGCTTCAATTATGTATACCTGTGCTCAGTTGTAAACCCCATAATTCAAGACCAGTTTAAGATTACAATACCAAGAAAACTTCCCCAGAACCGCAGATTTTGACAACCAAAGAATTATTAACATCCAAACTCAACTAAACTTGATAGAATTCAGGAAAGGCTAAGACATCCGTTTTCCATTTTATGACCACCTTTGACCAAGATAATTTTATGGCATATGTACAACTAAATATAAAAATATCCAATAAAGATATACCGGGTGTTAACGAAATCATTGTACAAATCACCAAAGCGTCATATCAAAAGATATTTTAATCAAATTTTGGTTACTGTCATGTTTGAGCGGGATCTTAATTTTTATCTAGAAACCGGAGTTGAAAGAATTTAGATCAATTAATTTAAATCGCGATTTAAATCACTTGATTTTTTTCAATTTAAATCATGATTAAAATCAAAATTTCTGATAAGTCATAATTAAGAGAAAATAAAAACTTTCAGTTTTAATTAATGGTTTATCATATCAAAAAAATAAAACCACTGTACCTAAATAATGTTTATTTTAGTTAACTGTAGTGCAGAAACAAACTTATTTACTTATTATTTTATTATAATATGCTGTTTGTGGACTTAAACTGATTCATTGTCCTTCTCGATTTCTGGAGGTACTTTACTTTCACTACACTTTTGTCAGTGAACTTTCATCCGTTCGACAAGACCTTGCATTTCATGTCTACATTTTTTGCATATGTTCCCTAATTTTCCTTCAGTTTTATTAGATTTTTCTATTAAATGTATCCAGATAGGGTCTCTTTTCCTTCCACTTCTATGAAGAGTTGACATTGTTACACTATTTGCAGATTTTTAGGTAACCTCAAGAAATTTACAGCAGAAATCACGCGTCGCGCTGCTTTTTAGACGGCCAATTATCAAATACTGCGAGTTAGGGCGGACGCATCTTTATATAAACATTGGAGGGTTTTCTTGTTCTGACAGGAATTTGCAGCTCTGAGCGTTTTTCGACAGGAACTATCTTCATTAAAATTTGAAGAACGGTGGGAATAAAATCAAAAACGTGTTGAAAATAGCAACTTATTTATGGGAAAAAATAAATAAAAATAAAAATAAAGAAAAAAATCGAAAAAATAAAAAAAATCGCGATTTTTGATGTTTTTCAAAAAAATCGTGATTTTTTTTCAATCCTGCTAAAAACCAAATTAATATCACTTCCGGTTTTATTTTTTTTAATGACAACCTATATTTTTTATTGTTCAATCGAATTCTTCTCAAAATTACCTTTTCAACGACATACAACAAACTGACATTTACTTTTAAAATGGCGTCTATAAAACAACGTATGCAATTGATACGGGGAAAATAGTAATAAAATCTGTTAAATTGGACCCTTTCATAATTCTTTAAGCATTTTTTTTTTCAGTTTTTGAATAAATATAATTTTTTATTTTAAAGAAAAATCGTATCTTCAACCCTAGGTTACTTAATTTTTTCAAATTATATGATCTACTTTTGATAATTTAATATTAAAGGTTCAAGTATCTTTAACCATCTAAAGCCATTTTGGAAATCAGAATACTTTTTGCTTCAGTTTAAAACAATAAAAGGAAATCGGTGCATTTTGTAATGAAAACAGAATAACTTATCTCCACCGCAGTTGGAAGAGTACGTTATTTTGTAATAAGATGTTTGTATTTTTCATGATTTTGGGTGTGAGTTGGATACATAGTTCGATCAAATAACAATAAAATGACTAAGTTTACAAGAGAAGAACAAATTGATATGTTAATTGTTTACGGTGAAAGTCACAAAAATGCCGGTCTAGCTGAAACATTATACAGAGAGTGAATCGCCTAGTCCAAATTATTTCCCATGGCTAGAAAAAACGTAAAAATCAGAAAGAAAAAAGTTCAAGAGGACGATGAGAACTTTGTTGTAAGTGAGGAAGCTGAAATAAATATATTGGCTTGCATTGCTATAGTCCCACATATTCCTTGCGAGAAATAGGACAACAATGTAATATTAGCCACGAAAAACCACTTAGAGAAGGCGCTTTTCAGGAGCGTTTTGGTGTAAATGTCTAGATGGGAATAATGGGAACGAGAATCTTTGCTCTAGTATTCTTTTTTGATCATTTGAATCGTTCGGTATTTAAATATTTTTCAAAATACCGTCGAAAAATTTGTGGACAGCTTACCTTTAAATGCAATAAACGAAATTTATTAACAGCAAGACGGCGCCCCTGCACATAACTCAAGGATTGCCGTAAAGGGCCCAATTTAACAGATTTTATTACTACTTTTCCCGTATCAAATGCATACGTTGTTTTATAGACGCCATTTTGAATTTTGTAAAATGGCTCATAAGCCGCAATTTTGAAAGTTAATGTCACTTTGCTGTATCTCGTTGAAAAGGTAATTTTTAGAAGAATTCGATAGAACAATAAAAACACAGGTTGTGATTTAAAAAAAGAAAATGGCGTAACTTCCGGTAAAACCGGTTTGGTTTTAAGTGAAAATTAAGATCCCGCTCAACCATGGCAGTAACCCAAATTTGATTAAAATATCTTTTACAGTAATTTCGTTGACACCCGGTATGTATTTAATATACATAATATTCAGAAGTACGGTACGTAAATTAAGGGGGTGATCCCTTATGATATTCTAAGAGAAAAAGTTCATATGTCCGAAGTTGCCACGTTTGTGATATAAGGGTGTTAAAGTTTTTTTAACATTTTTTTAAATTTCCTTTTCCCGGTATTATTGAAATTTGGTACCGTTATTCATGATGATAAGAGGCTTAATTAGCCCTAACTAAATTAAATTTATTAAGTCCAGTGGCGTCCCGGGGAGCACCTTAACGAATATTATTGACAAAAAAAATGTACGCCACTGCCTTTTTTCTAATTTTGATACTTTTTCGTTACGCACCGTACTTCTGAGACAGCCTGTATAAGGGACGTTAATATCAAAATTTTTTTTTATTCTGCAAGAATCTCGACAAGCTATGGCATAGAGAGAGCAAAGAGCCCTTTATTTAGTTATATTAGTATTACCCACATTTAGAAAGTAAGTTGGAGTAAAACCATTCCTTAACCCTAAGTAGTCGGACGGCGCTACCTCTTTTAATGAGTGAGTTTTATCACTATGCCACAGAATTCTAGTATCGTCTACAAATTTTATCACTTATGTCGACATATACCAAGTCATTAATGTAAATTAAATAGAAAACGCCCCATTCTGTACCCTGCTCAATACCAGTCTTCACTTTTCAAGTAATTTAATCCGATCAAAATCCTCTTCTTCTGTCTTCAAGATATGAATGAATCCAGTTCAGCATTGTCCCCCCAACACCCATATTGATAAAGCTTATGCAGCAGTATTCCGTGACTAACACGGTCAATCGCCTTTGATAAGTCACAGAACACCACCGCAGAAGCACACCCCAGTTCATACAAATATTTAAAAATTCTATTTAACTGATTAACAACCTTTAATTTCACTTGTCAAGACATAATCTTGTTTTAGAAAAAAATATGGCAAATTCGCCTATCTTGAAGGCCATGAATATCGAATGTACAACTCTTACGACGTCCATTTCTATGCTTCACATGCTCTAAGCAAAAATTGGCCGGAACTTCAAAAATGTTTACAGTACGATTTGAGGGATTATGTTTTTCTAGAAGTACCGGACAAAATAAAAATGCTGTTTAATGGAGCAATCGTGGAGAGGAAGAAACCGAATAGTGTTCCCCACGATGCTGGCGATCCAGGTATGTCTCCTGTCAATACATGAATCTTAAGGATGACGTGGTTTGTGATCAGCATGCTTAAAAATCTATTGAGCTGAAATTTAGCACATACCTGGTGACACAGGATATATTCAACTTTGTTTTTTTAAAAATATTAAACATTGAAATTTGAAATGATTTGTATAATTGATTAATTATTGCGTGCAGTGACACATCATGATATTGCATAGCTTCTGTCACTCGAAAGACCATGCAAGACATGTTAATAAGAGGTTAATCTAAATCAATTGAGTGGTTAAAGCGAAATAATTATTATAAACTAACCTTCAAACTTTCCATAGTGAAGGATAGATTAACAAAACGGCTTTTATTTTAGGTGAATCTCCATTTTCTCTAATAAATGCTTATCCCATTCATGATGTTAGTAATTGGAGGGATTTGAACCCAAAATTTGTTTTGCAATGTTTAAGGGATGCTTCTACATCTGGGACTTTGGATAAAGAATACATTCAGGTATATATATTTTCACTTATTAAATTCAAAATATTTACACATTTTACTCTTAACTAGCGGGATTCCGACACTTTTTTTCTAGTTTAAATACAAATTTTTTTTAAATTTATTTTTAAGTTCGGTAAAACGTCGCATAGATTTTCGAGAAATGTTCAGGCCCAGAATAACTTCAAACGCCAGTCATTCATTTTATTGGTTCTGATTTTGAGAACGCACACGCCACCGTCTTAGTTATATCCTGTGTTTCACACGTGGAGCGCCTGCTGTTCATCATAGTCATCTTTGAGAACTCTTTAAAATGAAAATGTTTAATGGTGATTGAGGTGTTTTGGAGTTGGAATAGAAAATGGATTTTCTATACTATAACAGGTACCTTCAAATGGGACCACTATCAATAGATAGGTTCCTATTGGAGGTCCTCAATATTAGATCAGCTTACCTGCCGGCCTGAACAACTGTTTTTCGGTTCTATAAAATCTTCGTCATAAGGAGCCACAGCAGATGTGCAACAAGACTCAAATGAATAGACTGTAACGATTTCAAAACAACGTTTCAAGAATTATTGCGGACGCACATATACTCACGTACTGCACAATGACTTAGGAATGCCGACATTAAATTAATTTTTTGATAGCATCATCGAATTACTACAGACGGACAGACGTGTGAAAATAAGTTAACGATTGGATATAACTTAAGAAAAGCATATGCCCTCATATATGAAACAGCATAAAGTGTTTTTAAGTTTATTGCTGATAGTAGCAGTGCACCTGACGTGCCTGCCTTATCTTTGTTAGCAGATGGGGTGCTAGGCCGCCACCAATTTTACAAAGTCCCTTCTCTCGTTTGGGAGCCTTTTTCGCATTTCTTCTGAATATTATACATTAACTCCGAAGCTAGTTTAGTTTAAGGTAATCGAGACGTGGTGCAAGGCAAAAACATTTAAGACTGCCTTAAAGGGGCAGTATACCTAAATTTCATGATTGTGTCTAAAAATAGTTTAAAAATATCTAAAAGTAAATATGAAAACCGCAAGCCACTACGGCGTTTCGTTTTCAAACTGTCATATTGTCGACTGCAACAATAATTTAAAAAATTCAAACATGACTTCCCCAGACATGAAAAGGAGTTTGTAGTGTACATTTTAAAGACGAGGATTTTGTTGGGAGATACAAGAAGAACTTTATGAATCAGTATAAAGTTTTGAGATTATCAGAAACTGTGATTCCTTCTTTATAGTATGAAAACTAAACATTTTTTAAGATTTAAATGAAACTTCCGTTAAGCCAAGAAACGAGTGAAACAGTGTTCGGTATAAAAATGAAAAATCACTAAGTAGGTTATTGTAAAATATTATTATCGTATTCTCTAAATCCTGTGTAATCTCCTTTTATTTCTGGGCACTTCTGTCTAATTGAATTTACCACACACGATGGAATTACAAGTCTATTAGGATGTCCAATTGATGCCCAACTGTTAATCCAAGAAATATAATTTCTGTAAGCTAGGTGACGCCACAATTCATTAAACTCTTAATCTAAATGCGTTTTCTTTTTGTCTTGTGTCCTCTGTCCTGCACTTTAAAATAATATTATGGCGCAATAAATTTAAAGAATCTTATCCTAAAAATAGGTTCTCAAATGCATCGTGATATATATTACATGCGTATTTGTTTTCACAATGTTTATTAGGATGTCCTCAACACAGCACAAACTCTCTCTTGGTGTTGGCATTACTACACAATTTCCACACCTACACCAAGTTTTGTCTTTGAACCTTGCCACGTTTTCGTCGTTATGCCGGTTGTCATGTTTCTTCTACAGCTCGCTTAATTCGTTTTTGATGTACCTTGGTTCATAGCCAAAAGCCATCTTTACTGCAAAATAATATAAACACGCAAAATTTCCTTTGCTTTCAAGTTGCAACTCTATCCCGACGCGTCGTAACGTCACGGGCACGGATCGTAATGCCGATGCCGGTTAGTAGTATGTGGTGTTGCGGACTCGGCGATGTTGAGATGACGTCACGCTTACCGCCGCTCAAACTTCCGTCGCTAATAATTCAAAAACTACTTATCGCAGGAAACTGCGGTTTAAAAATTTGTTCTTAAATTTTTTTTACAATTTTTTTTGCTTTTGGGTATACTACCCCTTTAATATAAGAATTCCTTAACTAGGCAAAACAAGCTATGTTTGGTGCAAGCAAGCTTACACCCGGTCTATCTGATTTTTTAAAAGTAAATATAGTGTGCGTTTTTGTTTTAGGATATGTATAAGGCTTGTGACACAGTAATGAAAAAAACCCTAATGTATGACATCGATAATGACGGACTTATAGAAAATTCGGGCGAACCAGACGAAACTTTCGATACGTGGATTATGACAGGAGCAAGGTATTCTTAAAATAAATCACAAATGATACCATATAGAGCAACAACCAACAATACTTGGTTAAATAATTGTTAGCGCCTCCGGTGGATGGACTAAGACCTAAATTTTTGAGGAGGGCGATTTAAATTATGTATCGACTAAATAGTACTCATATAACCCTGATGCAAGTGTCTGCAAAAAAATATTTATGAAAATAGAATTCAATAAATAAACTGTGGCATATTTATTGCGACCGTACAAAAACACAAAAATTAGGAAAATAATTAATAACTTTGCAACATCGCAACAGATTCGAGAAAAAGATTGGGAGTCCATAAAGAATAAAGAGGGACACTAATTCCATGTAAAAAATATAGGGTGCCCCATTTAAAAAGATTTAAATTTAAGTTGTCCCGCGTTTGTCAAACACCCTGTATATTAAATGTTTTTTTAAAGATGCAGGCCATTAACCTTACAATTTTTGTATACATTTTTTTGCCAAAGTCGAGTCTTAACGAGATATTGTCCACCGGCACACTAAATGGACACCCTACGCTTCCTACAGTTGTAATAACTGGATTGCCATGTGAGGGCCGTAGCCTCGTAGGGTGGTTCGAACTCAGGTTACATGGGGGAGAACAGAGAAAACCCTCTTATACGTCTTTAGTGTTTTATTACTTCTCTAATAATAATGTACATCAATAAAATTAATTACAATGAACCCAAGTATGACCTGGTTCCATTGCTGTTTGTTATTGTATTGTTTATTAAATATTATAATAACTAACTTTAGATATAAACTAAGTAGAGAATGCTGCGTTGGATACTTTTGCAATATCTGACCCTATTAACCAATTGAAATTACTTAATGTGCCTAAAGTATCCATCACACCTTTCCCGCCGAAAAATTAAAAAAAATATTAATAAACTAATATTTTTTTTTTTTTTTGCAAAATTGATATGTTCAACTAACTTAACTAAAATACAAATACAATAGCCTTAATTGTAATACTTTTTTACCCTATTTTTGTGTACTTCTCTACACTTATTATTAACTCTTAAAATTAAATTAGGATCTTTAACTTCTAAAATAGTATAAGGACCTGTAAACAGTAAATCCATTTTACTTTCCATATTTTTATTATCTAATAGGACTAAGTCTCCGACCTTATAATCAATAGTTTTACATTTTGTATCGAATCGTTCTTTTCTTTTTTGTTTCGAATCTATTAAATTATTTCGCGCATCTTCCCATGCTGTTTGTAACCGAAATTTTAGCTCTGTTGGATAATTATCGAAATTATGGACTGGATCAATTTGCTTTTTTAAATTTGAAGGGATTCTACCTGGTGAACCAAATACTAGTTCAAATGGACAATACTGTGTTGATGTATGCACCGAATTGTTGTACGAAAAACACCAAAAATTTATCCACGAACTCCAGTTGTTGGGTTCCTTTGCTACTCGCATACGAATATATGCACCCAAACTCTTATGAGAATTTTCGAGACTACCTAGCGTTTCGTGGTGGTGCGCAGTTGAATTTAATTGGTTTATTTTAAGAAGTTTACAACAATCTTTGAAAGTATTTGCCATAAATTCTTGTCCTTGGTCTGTAGCTATTTCTGAAGGAATACCAAAGCGTAAAATAAAATTTTCTACGAAAGCCTTAGCAACTGTCTCCGATTCTTTATCCGGTATGGGGTATGCTTCGATAAACTTTGAAAGTTCACATTGCAATGTTAGAATATATTTATTATTCTGCAAATCTACTGGTAAAGGTCCCACTAAATCTAAGTATATTTTTTGAAATGCTGACGTCGCTGTTGACGTTATTGTCATAGGATTTTTGTTTAGTCTAGAATATTTACATTTTTGACAGTCGTCACATTTTTTCACAAAATTTTCAATGTCCCTTTTTAAGCCTGGCCAAAAATATTGTCGCTTAATATTATTAAACATACGGTTTATACCCGCATGACCTCCTGTAGGAAGTGTATGAAAGTCGTTCAAAATTAGTTGTTTTAGCTCTTTACTTTCAATACGTTGTAAATCTCTTACCACGCATATTTTAATGTTATAATTACTGGTACCAGTTATGTCTTTTTTATTTTTATTTAACATATTTATAAATTCAATATTGCTAGCATTTTTCATTATGTATAATTCCGGAATATTATAAATTTTACATAGTTTATTCAGATCCCTCAACGATTTTCCTAAGTCAAACGCTGATCGGGTAATCTGTCTAAGAAAAATAATTTGCGAAGCTTCATCATATAATATATTATTATTAAATGTCTTACATTTGTTTATGTTTATGTTAAGTCGACTATTATTTATATCCTCAAATTCGTTTTCTGCAACCACGCGTAATTCAATTGTATTACTCGGTCGCTTTAATACTTCCGCAACTACAGGGTGATCAAGCCTATTATTTACGGTCGTACTCTGCGTAGATCTTTCTTTTAAAACATTATTTTTTGATTTCTCTTGCGCTCGTGTCATTACATTTATTCGTTCATCCAGTCTGGTATTCATTTCCTTTAATTCATTACAATCTATCACTATACGAGATAAAGCATCCGCTGTTACATTATCGCAGCCTCGAACATACTCAACAATAAAATCATACTCTTCCAGAATTAATCTAAACTTAGTAAGCCTACTTGAAGGGTTGGTCATATTAAACAGATAAACTAGAGGTCGATGGTCTGTCAAAATCTTAAACTTCTTACCATACAAATAAGGCCTAAAATGTTTCGCACTCCATACGATACCTAAAAGCTCTTTCTCGATTGTGCAATAATTTTTCTCGGCTTTATTTAATGCTCGTGATGCATATGCAACGGGTTTGTCATTGGAATTTGACAAAACAGCACCCAAAGAAAACCCGCTCGCATCGGTTCTTAGTATAAATTGATTTTCATCTGAAAAATCCGGATATTGTAGAATTGGAGGACCCATGAGCGACGCCCTCAATGTATCAAATGAGTCCTGACATTCTTTAGTCCAGTTAAAACTTGTTCCTTTTCGAGATAGTTGGTTAAGAGGATAAGCTATTGCCGCAAAATCTTTTATGAACTTCCTATAGTAATTAGCAAACGCGACGAATCTTTTTGTCTCATCCGCGTTTTTAGGTATAGGATATTGAGAAATTGCTTTAATTTTTTCTGGATCTGGCATTACACCTTCAGAAGAAATTATGTGTCCCAAATAAAGAATTTCCTTTTTTAAAAAATCACATTTACCGGGATTGAGTTTTAAATTTACTTGTCGAAGTCTTTCAAATATTTTGATTAAATTTTTATTGTGATTTTGAAGAGAATGTCCAAAACAAATTAGATCGTCCAAATAAACAAAACACGACTCATAATTTAGCCCAGCCATTGCTATCGTCATCAGCCTTGAAAAAACCGATGGACTTATCTTCATCCCCATTGCTAAACGTTTCATTTGATATTGACCTCTGTCAGTAGTAAACGAAGTACAAGGTCTACTTTCAGGAGATAATTCTAGTTGGTAATAACTTTGAGCTAAATCTAAATGACTATAATAAACTGAACTACCTAATGAATCTAATATCTCAGATATATTTGGCAAAGGAAATTTACAATCTTCAGTTTGCCTATTTAGTAACCGATAATCAATAACTACTCTAAACTTTTTAATTCCGTTATTATCCGGTTTTTTCGGTACTATTAATAGAGGAGACGACCATTCTGAACTTGCTTCCTCTATTATTCCGTCTTGTAACATTTTCCCGACCTGTTTGTGGATTTCCGCCTTTTGTGCGTGTGGTAGCCTATATGGCTTTACATACACCGGTTGTGCCCCTTCTTTTAATTTAATTTTTTGTTGGTATAAATTTGTAACTGTCAAAGGATCATTATCTAAATGAAAAATGTCAGTGTATTTAGCACATATTTTTTCAATTGAGGTTTTTTCCTCCCTGTTCAACGACTTTAAATCTATTAAATTGAGTATTTTATCTACCCGTTCTACTGAAATATCATTGTCACTGAAATTATATACATTATAGTTAAAAGTACTCTCAACTTTAGGTTGAAAATTTCTTAATCTTATTTCACGCTCATTTACATTCAATATTCTTACAGGAATTTTATTCCCTACAGGTTTTACTATAGCACTAGCAACAAACACTCCTTCACAAATCTCACTATTCATAACTACACATTCATCCTTTCTATTTGTGTAACAAAACTTAATTATTTCACATCTAGGTGGTATTATACTGCATTTATCGTCTTTGGATTCTAAGGGAACCTGTATCTTTTTATTATTTAACCAAAATGAAAATGAAAATTGCTCATAATCAATTACAGCATCAAAGTTAGTAAAGAAATCTGAGCCTAAAATACCTTGTATATCCGAGTCAAAATTGTCAACAATTGAAAATTCATGAGTAATCTGTTCACAATTAATTAAAAAAGAGATATTTGCTGAGCCGACAGTAGTCAACGAACCGGCTACTCCTTTAATATTTAATTTCTTGGTAGTATCAATAATTTCTGTACCTTTTAAAAAATTTTGAAAAAAACAACTTATACTAGCACCTGTGTCGCATAAAAATAATAGTTCACTCATTCCGTAGCTAATTCTTACATAATTTAAACCATTCACACAAAAAATGTTATCTTCGAGCCTACTATTAGGTCCGAAAAAACGTGCTGTTATCTAAGTTAATAGTTTTACTATTACTAGCAGTTGTACCTTCCACTTGTGCAACGTAAGCTCTACGGCTAGCATTTCCTCTATAAACATTATTATTAGTCGGTCGCCTCGGCGAATTTGAATAATTACCTCGACCTTGACCTCGGTGTCCTATATTTTGACCCACATTGAAATTTGATCTATTATTGTTTACACTCCTATTTGTGTTAAAATTGTTGTAACCTATCCTTCCTCGATTTCCGCGATTATAGTGCGAATTACGTCCTCTATACGAAAAATTAGAATGGGTTTTCTTACCTCGCATGTAAAACAAATTCGAATTACCGCTAGTGCCTGAATTTCGAGTGGTTTCTTCTTCTTTCGCAGCGATAACTGCATCTTTTAGTTCTTGATAATTTCTAGCCTTAATTATCGTCCTAACCTCGTAATTACGCAACCCATTGGAAAATGCGTTAATAGCAAGCCTCTCATTTACTCTACGTAACACTGGCACAGCTCCATCATCACCCTCTGCCTGAGCCAAAGTTAGGTCAAGTAAGAGCTGCTCGATACATTTCGCATGTTCGTCAATGGATTTATTATCTTGCCTAGCATTGTGAAGCTGTGTGGATATAGACGCAGCTGATTTGGCAGTTAACAACCGAGCCTTTATATCCGCGACTAAATCCTGAATCGTATTATAAGTTGATCCCAATCTTAATTTCGCACTTTCCGATAGTTTGACCTTCAAAACGTATTTTATTAAAAAAAATTTTCCCGCATCGTCAAGAAGTTCGGAATATAATTCAATAGCATCGATAAGTTGCTTTGTTACGCTCTCAGTGCCATCCAAACACGGTAACATAGACGTAGCTGTTCTAATATCAAATTTTTCACCCATATTTAATGTAATACTATCACTATTATTAAAGTCAATATCGCTTACCCTATCTAATAAAATTTTCCTACACAAACTAATATTTCCTTCAATAGCTTTAAAATATTCTCTAGCTTCTCCTACTTGTTCCTCTTTAAATTTTTTGTTACTCTTTGTTTCTTTAAACCTATTTTCTAATTGTCCTAGGGTTAAATTTAAACTCTGAATCCTATCTAAACTTTCTCTACGCTCCTTAGGTTCTTTTTTTAGATTACTATAAAACCCTTTTAAATTTTCATATAGCTCTTTTAAGTCCTTCATTAGAAGTAACCCAACAGTTATACTTAAACATTAAATATTTTACTTAACTTAAACTCTGTTGCCTCTTTTCATAACGGCTGCTTGCTTGTTGGCATCCCAGTTTTCCAGCGGTGAGTACTAACGGCATTGCGCCACATTAGCACTGTCCAGCGTTGCTGACCCCTTTGCGGAACAGTCAGTAGGGCCCAAGGAATTCCGATGACATACCATTAAACCAGCTCTTGACTTCTTACAATTTCTCTCCGTATTTTTTTTTCCAGTGTCTTTTTTCCACGGTAACCGCAATATAAAACAATTCCAACTATTGTAAACGCGATAAGCACAATTTTAATTATTTCACTTAACGTTAGTCCTTTCTCTCCGGACGCGGTAACACCTCCACTGTTGCCCGCCTGTGCAATTATAATCTCTTCTTTCGATTGATTTTTCCCCATCACTAGTACCTTACAAGTCTTCGTTTGTTTCACTTTACTTTTAAACTTTTCACTTTAAAAAATATACCCATGTAACAACTGTCACGGTCGCCATGTAATAACTGGATTGCCATGTGAGGGCCGTAGCCTCGTAGGGTGGTTCGAACTCAGGTTACATGGGGGAGAACAGAGAAAACCCTCTTATACGTCTTTAGTGTTTTATTACTTCTCTAATAATAATGTACATCAATAAAATTAATTACAATGAACCCAAGTATGACCTGGTTCCATTGCTGTTTGTTATTGTATTGTTTATTAAATATTATAATAACTAACTTTAGATATAAACTAAGTAGAGAATGCTGCGTTGGATACTTTTGCAATATCTGACCCTATTAACCAATTGAAATTACTTAATGTGCCTAAAGTATCCATCACACAGTTAGTAGATCTAGCTTGTCACTTCATTTTGGTGATATTCTTGCAAATTTTATTTTATGGTATGGGGTGGCAGTAGAATGGCAATTCAATCAATCAATAATTCTTTATTGCGAGCTTTATTGCTTTATTATCAAAAAAGGAATGATCTCGTTGACAAAGCAGATACAACTACAAACATAGTATAAATAAATAGTACCTACTTTAAGTATATCTCTTTTAAGAGATAAACAATTTCAGCGGCTGCATATAAATCATTTAGGTAAAAACAATGTATAAAATAAGTCGGACTAGAAACACAAAACGTTAAAATTCATATCACATTTAAAAAAAATACCTTAACTTGGTAAAATGATGCTAATTAAATTCCGATATAATCTGTCATAATAGGGTATGTAGTAGTCTTTTCAGATTTTTCTAGAATTTTGTTATTTGTCTTAAGCGCCACGATAAACGATTAAATATCTGTCGTTATGATGTTGTATCAGTCAGGTATGGGAATACCTAGCGCCAGTGCGCTTAAGTAAAACAACAAACTAACCTGAGCCTAAGCTGAAAAAACGTCGTGTCACATAGTAGGAAAGTTAGCATCGATCGGGGTATTGTTGGTTTATGTTGCGTTGGTACGTTATTAGATCGAAGCACGCTTGTGTCAATTAAATGTCAATAACAGCGACGCCACTATATTTAATTATTTTTAATATTTTAAAGTGATAATTAAACATTGAAATTAAGGGTTTATAAACAACTTTAATTAATACACTAAATATATTTACTTTACAAACAAAAATCTCCAAAAGTATAAGGTGTAGATCCATTATACTTATTTGAAAAAAGTTCTATAAAAACGTAGAATCAAACAATAACATAATATACAAAATGCTCCATTTTAAAAAATACAACCGACTTTTTTGGTAGTAAGAAACACTTTTAAAATATGCACACTTACCAACCACGTAAACGTAAACAGTTGGAAAATGTATCGCATAAAATTATTTTATGAGATCGTTCTCATTCATGATGTCTCTAAGGAGAAAAACTATTAGCGGCAATGTTTTCTTATATGCTTAAAAATAACACTAATTTTTGAAAGCTGCACAAAATTGATTTTGTAGATAAAAAAGCAGTTGGTTACTTTTAAGCTGAATTGGAATGAATATTAATTTTAAAGGCTTTACTAAAATTTAATAGGTATTAATAAATAACAAATTTTGTTTATTCTTAATTAAATGGTTCCAACTTTAAACAGTTATTATTTAGTATTCTCAGGATATCTGGTGTAGGGAGTTCGATTCGAATATTTGTCGTGATGCGGTCAACTTAACTTTGCCACATTCAATTCAAAATTCGAGCGTGACATTTTTCAGAAGCAGAATAATTGACAGTCTTAAACTGTGTATAGAATAATGCAGTAAGTACAAGGTACAACTGTTTTTCCTATCAAGACATAGTTTAAAACATTGTCGCTAACAATAATAAAATTGTTATCTATATTTTATACGCATCATTATACACTATACAATACCTATAGCTACTTATTGCATTTGAAAAAAATAATATTCATATAGAAAATTATATACGAGTACCTGCTCATTTTTAAAAGCGAACAATTTTTTAAAATAAAAATATACAAGTTGCTTCATTTAAAATAAGAAAGTTTTAAATGTTTCAATTATTTTGCAATGAACCTTCAATCGTGACATTTGTGACCACCCGGTACATTTTATACCAGGTTTAAAGATTTTTTGAGAATTTCTAATGTTATTATAAAATAGCAACACAAAATTAGGCCAGAAGATAAGGTAAAAAATGGATAAGTTATCATGCATTTGCCAAATAATTATAAAAAGTGCAGATATCTCAAAAACTAGTAGACTTAGGCAACCACAATTTGTTCTATGAAATTTCCTTAGATGTTAATGGGGAAAAACATGTTGTATTTGAAAAACCAAAGTTGGCAGCTACTTCAAGTACGACCAGAAATTACAGAAACATACAATATTTTAGTTGAAGAGAGCATACGGACATACTTAAATCTACAAAGTTTCAAAAAATGTTTTCAGTAGTTCTTCCAAAAGTTCTAATACATCATTGTGAATTAATAAAATAGTTGCTTAGACTCATTGAACTGCAAACTGGTCTTTGATTGGTTCGATGCAGTGGCGCAACCAAGGGGGGGGGGGGCTACCGGGCTGCAGCCCCCCCCCCCCCCGAGCAAGCGTAGCTCGTGTCGTCTGGATATCTGGTGTAGGGAGTTCGATTCGAATATTTGTCGTGATGCGGTCAACTTAACTTTGCCACATTCAATTCAAAATTCGAGCGTGACATTTTTCAGAAGCAGAATAATTGACAGTCTTAAACTGTGTATAGAATAATGCAGTAAGTACAAGGTACAACTGTTTTTCCTATCAAGACATAGTTTAAAACATTGTCGCTAACAATAATAAAATTGTTATCTATATTTTATACGCATCATTATACACTATACAATACCTATAGCTACTTATTGCATTTGAAAAAAATAATATTCATATAGAAAATTATACAGGGTGCCCAAGATAAGGAGGACCTCTATGGGGATCTCGGTTATGGTAAGAGCTACAACTTTGATTAAATGGGGAAAAAGTTGCGCAATCAGAGGACTAATAATATGGCATAAAAAAAGTTTTAGTAATATTTGTAAGTTTTGAGATATTAAATAAAAACTGATATTTTGGATTTTTGATTTTATTTTTCTTTGGCGTTATTATTAAAGTTAGAGCAAAACTGACAAAACTCTCTCACAGCAACTTGTTATGAACTTAAAGATTACATCGCAATTTTTTTTATACGACGTTTCGTTTCCAAGCAAACACCATCAACTTCATTTTTTCTAATACGGCCCTGATTTCTTATTGTCAAATTTTGAGAGCATTTTTTATTCTTAATTCAATGATGTACCAGACAATGTTGTTTAATTACGTTTCGAGCCTTTTTAACCATCTTTATGAAATTTTCAGGGTCCGGACCTGGATCCTAGAGTGTTGCATATGCTTTTTCAGCTTTTTTAATTAAACCTTACGATACTGTTTAAAAAAAAATAAAAACTTCCTGGGTTTATTTTCTTTTTGAAACAACACAAATCTACGCTGTTGCAAACTAAGTATTGTTCTTTTCCCAAATTAGCGAAGTAGGCATTGAAAAAAAAAAATGAGTAGGTATGGTGTCAGACAATTTGGCATTACTTCAGTTGAACTAAATATGGCAGGTTATTATTCAAATGAAGAAAAATTTGATATGTTATCATGTTTTATTTTAAGCGGAGAAAATTGTAATGTAGCGGAGCGGATGTATTTGGACAAATATCCGGAAAGGAGACAACCAGCTAAACGGACTTACAGTAAGTTAGTAACTAACCTTAAAGAACACGGTGCATTTAAAAAACCCATGCTCTCCCGAAAAAAAAATAGTAACCAGGAAAAGGTTTTCAGCGTATTATTAGCTGTTACTGAAAACCCTGGAGTATCAACTAGAGAAATTGATGAAAATGTAGGCGTAGCGAAATCAACTGCTCAATTTATTTTAAACAAACAAAAATTTCACCCATATAAATACAGAATTTGTCAAGGACTGAGGCCAGGTGATGCAGAAAGACGTCGATCATTCTGCGAATGGTACACCAGAAAATGCCACGAAAACATAAATTTTCCTTACCAGATAATTTGGTCTGATGAAAGCATGGTAAATCGAAACGGGATCTTTAACAGAAAAAATGTACATTACTGGTCTAAGGAAAATCCACGTGTATTCAAAGAATCAAGACACCAATACCGTTTCGGATTTAATATGTGGGCTGGAATTTTGGGAACAAGAATAATAGGAACTTTTTTCTATCAACATAATTTAACATCTGAGCATTACCTGAATTTACTCCAAAATGACTTAGAGGGGGCTCTGGATAATTTACCTCTGGCAGAACAACGCGACACTTGGTTCCAGCAGGGTGGTGCACCTGCACATAATTCAAGGGTAGTTAGAGAGTACATTTCAGCAAGATTTCCAGAAAAAAGTATCAGCACTTATTCTGTAACACCCTGGCCGGCGCGTTCCCCAGATTTAACCCCGCTTGATTTTTTCCTTTGGGGATATATCGAGAATTGTGTTTATAAGCAGAATTTTGAAACAGAAGAAGAGCACAGCGTAACGCCACAAATGTTAACTAATGTCCTAAATAATACAGTTTTAAGATCCTATTTATGTTTGGAGAACGACGGAAATCACTTTGAACACCTTTTGGAAAATTAATTTTTAATGAGTTAATGTTAGTTTTATTTCAATTAATTAAAGTTTAATTATTATGGGTTCGGAATCAGTATTTTACAATGTTAAATAAATAATTAAAAATCTATTATGTAATTTTATTATTTTTTTTTAAATTCATAATGAAACTAAAAAGATTACGTTGTTACCTTCTACATCCATCATTTTCATTTTTTTAATTAAAAAAGCTGAAAAAGCATATGCAACACTCTAGGATCCAGGTCCGGACCCTGAAAATTTCATAAAGATGGTTAAAAAGGCTCGAAACGTAATTAAACAACATTGTCTGGTACATCATTGAATTAAGAATAAAAAATGCTCTCAAAATTTGACAATAAGAAATCAGGGCCGTATTAGAAAAAATGAAGTTGATGGTGTTTGCTTGGAAACGAAACGTCGTATAAAAAAAATTGCGATGTAATCTTTAAGTTCATAACAAGTTGCTGTGAGAGAGTTTTGTCAGTTTTGCTCTAACTTTAATAATAACGCCAAAGAAAAATAAAATCAAAAATCCAAAATATCAGTTTTTATTTAATATCTCAAAACTTACAAATATTACTAAAACTTTTTTTATGCCATATTATTAGTCCTCTGATTGCGCAACTTTTTCCCCATTTAATCAAAGTTGTAGCTCTTACCATAACCGAGATCCCCATAGAGGCCCTCCTTATCTTGGGCACCCTGTATACGAGTACCTGCTCATTTTTAAAAGCGAACAATTTTTTAAAATAAAAATATACAAGTTGCTTCATTTAAAATAAGAAAGTTTTAAATGTTTCAATTATTTTGCAATGAACCTTCAATCGTGACATTTGTGACCACCCGGTACATTTTATACCAGGTTTAAAGATTTTTTGAGAATTTCTAATGTTATTATAAAATAGCAACACAAAATTAGGCCAGAAGATAAGGTAAAAAATGGATAAGTTATCATGCATTTGCCAAATAATTATAAAAAGTGCAGATATCTCAAAAACTAGTAGACTTAGGCAACCACAATTTGTTCTATGAAATTTCCTTAGATGTTAATGGGGAAAAACATGTTGTATTTGAAAAACCAAAGTTGGCAGCTACTTCAAGTACGACCAGAAATTACAGAAACATACAATATTTTAGTTGAAGAGAGCATACGGACATACTTAAATCTACAAAGTTTCAAAAAATGTTTTCAGTAGTTCTTCCAAAAGTTCTAATACATCATTGTGAATTAATAAAATAGTTGTTTAGACTCATTGAACTGCAAACTGGTCTTTGATTGGTTCGATGCAGTGGCGCAACCAAGGGGGGGGGGGGCTACCGGGCTGCAGCCCCCCCCCCCCCCGAGCAAGCGTAGCTCGTGTCGTCTAACTACCTGTTTACAAGAAAAATATCTCATCACTACCTAAGATAGGTAAAATTACGCAAAAATTGAAACGAGTCTGGCTGTTTTTGTTATTTTCTGTTGTGTTTTTTAATCTTCTCACTTGAAAACCAAGCATCATCATTGAAAAAAGGGCGTGGCAACCAAAAATGTTTCGTCTGCGGCGCTTCCCCCCCCCCCCCCCCTCCCAGCCCCCTCCGAACTTATTTTCTGGTTGCGCCACTGGTTCGATGTAACTATAAAGGCATTACAGGATATCATTTCTGAATGTGATTTTAATAGAGTGGGTATCTAGAAGTAATATTTACAATTTAGAAACACTTGGCAATATTGGGGCTCTAATTCAGTACCCATTTTAAAACGTCCATATTTATGTCTAAGAATGAGGGTGATAGGATTACTGTAAGTAACGAATTTATAAATGAGAAATGTTCAAAAGCGCGTAGCGCGTTGTAACTTCAAAAAGTCTGAACTAACTTACTTTAGACTCGCACTATGGAAATTCCTTCAAGCTAGAAAAATATTTTTTCCAAAAACTTAAAGCAATGCTTTTTTTTCATTATAAACTGCAATCTACTTAAAATGATAAACATGTTTGACTACTTATACAACATAAGTTTAATTTATTTTAGTGCTTATTGCGGTGGATTATGGTTAGCAGCACTCTATTCTATGACAATTATGGCAGACACACTAAGTAAACAATCAGACAAAGAACAATATCAAAAATTGTTAGATAAGGGAGTGAGGTCATTTGACAAAAAACTGTGGAATGGAAAGTACTATAATTTCGATTGTTCGAGCAAACAGGCTAATAGTATTATGGCAGATCAACTTAATGGACAATGGTACTTAAATTGCATGGGGCTAGGACAAAAATATCGTGTAAGTTAAATGCAAAATGAAAAACTTCAATTAGAAGTCTAAAAAAGAACACTTTTTAGGTTAGTTCATTTGTTTGTTGTTTAACCTTTCAATCACTACCTCCAATAATATATATAAACATTAGGGGTGGTCCTTATTTACGAAGTTTTGAAATTTAATGGTCTCACTCCATAAATTGTTTCATTTCATGGCAAAATAAAAGTCAGCGAAATTGGAATTGAATTGGACAACCGCAAACCGTGCCTCACGAATGCCAAAATTTAAAAAACTATGGCCAATTTCATATTTCTACATAAAGGCATAAAATGCAACTACGTTCCCCTACTTCTAAAAATAGAAAATTAATATTATAATTATTAGACGCAGGACGCTTACAAGTCGGTACTTGTCGAGAAGTAGTTGGAGAAACAGTTGCGTCACCGTCTGCGCTTTGCCTTAATTTGTTGTTGTCTTTCGTTACGTGTTAGTAGTGTTCTTATGGTCACCGGATCGCATTAACGCATGAAAATGGCGTGCAAGCGAAAATTACGAACAAATATATTCTTAATAGGCAGTGATATATCGCAAATTACTGGTAGTAAGTTACCATCCAACAGACAAGTGCTGCAAGTGTTCTTTTTCAACGTACCAATTCGTGAAAGCGCCAAGTTAACTATAGATGAAACGGTAATTTTTTGGCAAAAAGCTTCAATTCCCGTGAGACAACCTCACCATTGTATTGCAAAGTTAGAAGCGTTATATAATTTGTGGAGAAATTTGCAAAAAAATTGTAGGAGAAAGAGTGAAACGCAGAAGTCTAAAGAGGCTGAGTTTACTGAAAAACTGGATGACCTGTTTGACATAGCACATGCCAATGCCCTTGAAACAATGAAATTAAAAGAAAATAGAGAGTTCCTTATAGCTCAAAGACGGAAAGGAAGGATAGGGTGCATAGGACCAGTAGATAAAAAATTTGCAGATGCAGAAAAAAGACGGTTGGATAGATTGGAGAAAGAACAGGAGAGACACGAAAGAGCGAAAGTAAATCAAAGTAGTCAGATTGGAGGTAAGTCTTGTATATTTTATTGCGAACTTATTATGATTTTAAATTAATTAATTCTTTTTAGTAATACTAACTAATTCAGATGAAGATACGCTTGAAACATTTGAGACTTCAGAGACGGAGCAAGACCAACCAGGACCTTCGAAATCCCGTAAACGTGCTAGACAAACTTTTATCACCACAAGACTCGTAGCTACATTAGATAGGTGCAAAATAAGTGACAGGGATTCCGTCCACATCTTAATGGCAGTCGCAGAAGCACTTGGTCACTCTGTTGATGACTTAGTAATTAATAGGTCCTCCATTCACCGTTGTAGAGAACGTCTACGATCAGAACGTGCTTTAGAATTAAAAGGGGAATTATTTACATTAAAACAAGCAAAGGCACTTACAGTTCACTGGGATGGTAAGCTACTTCCTGCTTTGACTGGAAAACAAAAAGTTGATCGTCTACCAGTTATTGTGACATGTAACGGCTCGGAGCATTTGCTTGGTGTTCCCAAACTTTTATCGGGTAAAGGTGATGAGATGGCGTCTGCGGTATATCGCCTACTTGAGGAGTACCAAATATCAGACAACGTCCAGGCCGTTTGCTGCGATACTACAGCTTCAAACACCGGTCGACTCAATGGAGCTTGTGTTCTTTTGGAACAAAAATTAGAAAAGGATCTACTATATCTACCTTGCCGTCATCATATATATGAGTTGGTATTAAAATGTGCATTTGAGGTGTGTGTTAGTACATGATCTGGTCCTGATGTAGCTATTTTTAGACGCTTTCAACAAGCATGGTCACAATTGGATCTTCAACTGTATGAGGCCGGCGTTCAAGACAAAAATGTATCCGACATTATCAGCGACGACCAAGAAAGCATTTTAAAATTTTGCCTTGATCAGCTAGAATTACATCATCCCAGGGAAGACTACAAGGAATTATTAGAGCTGGCAATTATTTTTTTGGGTGGTCAACTGAAAAAAAAAATATTATTTAGAATTCCAGGTGCATTCCACCATGCGAGATGGATGGCTAAAGCTATTTATTGTTTGAAGATCTTTTTGTTTAGAAGTCAGTTCCAAATGACATCATATGAAAAAAACGGCATTAAAGATGTTTGCATCTTCATCATTCGTTTGTACATAAATGTATGGTTTTGTTGCCCAGTAGCTGCTATGGCACCACTTCAGGACTTGAAGTTTCTGAAAGGTTTATATCTTTATAAAGACACGCATGAGGTTTTATCCAGAAGAGCCATATCAAAATTTTGTGGTCATCTATGGTATCTTTCCGATGAGCTAATGGCCTTGGCATTTTTCGACAAAAGCATCCCTTTGGAAACTAAAATCGAGCTAGTAAAAGCGACGCAGTTGAATAAAGATGATTGTTCCTTTCCTGTTAAGCGTCTAATTATTTCAGAGAAGGATATCCCTACCTTAGTAAATCATCCGCTACAATATTTTGCTTCTAAACATACATTAAATTTTTTCAAACGTTTTAAGATTTCCTGTCAGTTTCTACAAGAAAATCCAGCCTCATGGGAATTCCTACAAGATTTCAAAGAGGGATCGTTGCTTGTACAAAATCTTCAAGTAGTCAATGATACCGCAGAAAGGGGAGTTAAACTCATGGAAGAGTTTAACAGTGTTCTTACAAAAAAAGAAGACCAGAAGCAGTTTCTTTTGCAAGTAGTAAAAGATTATCGTAAGAATTTTCCTAGCTGTAGCAAACAGTCTCTTTTGCCAAAAGTAGATACTTCATAAAGTAAATTTTTGAAATTTTCTAATTTTTTATGAATCTTCTGGTTTATTTATTATAATATATTTTAATGTTATATACATATTTATTAAATGATACCTGTTTATAAATAATTATTTATTTAAAAATTTTGATAAAAAATCCCGTAAAAGGAGGTCATTGAGGCACGACTTACAATTATCCGATTGAGCTGAAATTTTCCACATTTATTTTTTGGTCCATTTGGAAAAGCTTTAAGGGGTGAGACTTAGGAATTTTGCAAAAATATTTTTTTTGTTATAAATAAGGACCACCCTAATAAACATCACTTAAATATTGTCACGTGATAGAATATGGAATTGGGATCAGTTTACAACTGATTTTGTGGGATAGTGTCACCCCTCAAGTTTGCGGATGAACCACTATTTCATAAAAAAAAGGCAACCAAAAAAGATCTAAATCTAACTTACACTATTCCCACGACATTTATGGTAAGGTATTTTCAAAGGAAAATGTAATAATCCAATATAAAGTGTGTTTTTTTCTTTAAGAACTGCAATTTAATTTGTTTTAATTCTAAAATTTGCCCGTTCCAAGCATCAACGTAACGTCATAATTCATACAAAGAGATATTAGCGTCTGTAATCATTTTTAAATTCCAAATAAGTTAGCATATCGGACGAAGAATGCAAAATCAACAAAAAAGTAGATTTACTAGGCAGATTCCAACCGACACCCTTCAATTTTATACACAATATAATATAATTACATAATCCAGAAAACACAGCCATACTGTGAAAGTACCTGCCGATAAATATCTTAAAAATCTTGAAATTATGCTCATTACCCTTTATAGTGTAAGCAATAGATTTCAATTTTTTTTTTTAAGTTGACTTTGGTTGTTCAGCTCTATTATATGTCTATGGTTCAGCCAGTCGCTTTACTATCTATTAATTTATATAATTACATAGTATCTTAACAAACACTTAAAAACGTCTGTCCACGCCGGGATTCGAACCCGGGACTTCTAGGATTACCATTTCCATTTTAAAATTCTTTATTATTTTAATCATTTTATATACATGGCAACTTAACTGGGCATCCATCAGTGGATCCTTATTTGCTACTGAACCTAACTAAAACTACCCTAACCTAAACTAAGCTCAGGTCCACAGATAGCCTAGATGGCTGGCACTGGAGGCGAAACCTCTTGTGGGCATGTGACGGTGGCCTAATTGGTTAACCACACGTTTATAATTTTACCGCACCGCACTTCCTTCCCCGCAAGAAGGATGTTATAAGTGACCTTGTTGTAGACAACTCGAGGCAAGTCAATATAAATAAATTTCGTCATGAACTGGAGTACGGCCAAGCATTTGAGGAAAAACTGTGCGAAAAACCTCATTTACTTTATTCAGGTAGGCTCGTAAAGCGCGAAATTCGCCATGGCAGGCGATTAAAATGTGGACGGGACAACATCAGTCAACCATCACGGTTGAAAGTCAGTGGAAAGAGGCTATGCTATTTTTTGTTATTTTTACACCGCACACATGTCCGCTAGATCCGCATTTGGGGGTGGCGGGAGGAGGAAGTATAAGGGTAGTCGGTGGTAAATTAGCTTATGTTTTATTATGTTGTCCGGGTCATCTCTTTGTGATGTAATGTTTGCAGTTAGTTGTGTTTTGTGTTTTAAACAGGTAGAATTTTTTGAGATGTCCGTAATGTAGTCGATTATATTGTCGATGCCGGGGCCATGTTGATGTTTTTTTTTTTTAATAATAATTTATTATTGACCTCAAAACAGTTTACAATAAAACTGGCACCGAGGCCTACAAATTGTATGGTATAATTATTAACATTCAAATAAAGTTATTCCGAAAGGCAAACAAATGTAGTTTATGTAAATAAAACAATGCAGTCTTCCTCCACAGTTTAATTTTAGAGTAAATTTAAGTTCCCAACATGTTTCGAATGCTTAAGCATTCATTATCAGGGGATACTAACATCCAGTTTAAAGGCGATGTATGTTGTCTCAAACTAATCATCGCCTTTAAACTGGATGTTAGTATCCCCTGATGATGAATGCTTAAGCATTCGAAACATGTTGGGAACTTAAATTGACTCTAAAATTAAACTGTGGAGGAAGACTGCATTGTTTTATTTACATTACATTGACTTCACTGTAAGTATGGACTACTTTTTCAACTTCAAATGTAGTTTATATTTCTTTATCCTGCCACTTAAATGTCTATACTCTATTTTCCTTTATATAGTTCTTTATATTGCACGTCACTTTCTTGGTATTTCCATGGAGTATTCTTTGTGGAATCCTATTATATTCCTGTATACTTCTATATATTGGTGAGTCCTGTCCCTTTTTAGTTCTAGCATATGAATTTCTTAATTCATGGTTTGTTCTTGTGTTGTATGTGTAGAATTGTCTGTTATTTTGTAGTTTTACACTGGTTTTAAGTTTATTGTTTTGTATACCATGTATTAGTTTGGTTTGTTCTAATACTTTCAATTGATTTATTTTCAGGTATGTCACTTTTCTATATATTTCCTCACTGGGCGTGTAGTAATTCATCCCGAATATCACTTTAATCGCTTTGTTTTGTAGTCTTTGGTGCTGATCCAACTATCTAGTACATGCATTTCCCCAGCAGGGCATTGGGTATCGCATATGTGGCTCTATAAAACTGTTGTAGAGAAGCTGTCCAGATTTTTTATTGAGTTGGTGAGCGCATCTTCTAATAGAGCCCAACATAGGAACTATTTTGTTTATCACACCATTTACGTGGTTTTTCCAGGATAGATTATCTGTGATAGTTAGTTCAAGATATTTATATTCAGTAACTCTTTTGATATTTGTTTCATTAATTTTGATTTGGGGATTGCACGGTGGTTTACTTTTCTGCCTAATAACCATAAATACTGTTTTCTGGACGTTTAAAGAAAGTTTATTGTAACACAGCCAGTTAAAATACTTTACTAGATCACTATTGACAGTTTCTTCAAGTTGTTTTTCACTTTCTCCAGAATATATTAGCACTGTGTCATCTGCAAATTTGAAATATTTTGCTGTCAGGTTGGTGAATTTCAGATTGTGCACGTATAACAAGTATAACAGTGGTCAGAGAAGAGATCCCTGTGGGACACCTGTATTTAGTATCTGTTCTTCGCTATGTTCACCATTTATTGCAGTGTAGTGTTTTCTACCGCTTGAGTATGTTTTCAGTAGTCTATGGCATGTACCTCGAAAGCCCATTTTGTATTGCTTGTTCATCAAAAGTTCAATATTCACTGTGTCAAATGCCTTCTGTAGATCAACAAATACTGCTAGTACATATTTGTTTTTGTCCATTTCACTCGTTATATGTTCTAGTAGGTCCACTGTTGCCCCTTGGGTGCTACTTTTTTTTTGAAATCCATATTGTTGATGATCAAACTTAAATGTTGCTTCTATGAATGTTACTAGTCTTTCCTTGATAATTTTTTCTATAACTTTTGAAAAGGTGCTTATTAGTGAAATTGGCCTGTAGTTGTTTATGTCTTCATGTGTTCCTTTTTTGTAGATTGATATGATTTTAGCTGTTTTTAGTTCTGTGGGATAGTTTCCGGTTTGCAGTATGTTATTTGTCAGCTTGACAAAAGTGGGTCCGATGGTATTGATCAGCATTAGTAAGTCTTTTTTTGTAATTTTGTCTGTGCCTGGGACGCAGTTATTTTTCAATTCATTTATTTTGGCTGTTATCTCCTTTATGTTTGTTGGCTCTAGGTTTAAGCTTTGTGCATTTTCTTTCTCAATAACCTGTGTTTGTTGATTATGTTTTATTTTTTTTGCCAGTGCTTCCCCTACTTTTGCAAAATGTCTGTTAAACTCTGTTGCTATATCTTTACTTTTTTCTATTGATTTTCCTTTTTCGTTTTTTATTTTGTTTATATTTTTTTGTTTGCTTCTGTTACGGTTGCATATTTCGTCTATTACTGCCCAGGTTTTCTTAGAGTCTCCCTTGACTTGCTCAAATTTCATTTCTGCGTATGTTTTTTGTAGTCTTTTTCTTAGATTGTTTAGTGTATTTCTAGCTTTTTTATATTCTTTTTCACTTTGTTCGTTTTGTATTCTCTTCCATCTAATGTATAGTTTGTCTTTTTCTTTTAGTTTAGTCAGATATTCTTTTGTGATCCAGTAGTTATTTTGTTTTATTTTAAGTGATTTCTCTTTTGTACATTCCTCTTTAGTGGTGTTGATTATGTGTGCAAGTTCTTGAAAAGTTTCTATTTTACATTTTTCCATTTTTACTTTTATTGTATCCAGCCAGGCTTGCTCCACAAGATACTGTTTTTTTATTATTTCTTTTTTCTTTATACATATATTCTTCTTTACTTCTATATACATTATTTTGTGATCTGAGAGGAGGTGATCTTGCAGTTTTATGTTACAAGTTAAACTTTTATTTGTTATCACATGATCAATGATAGATGCTGTGTTAATTGTTGTTCGAGTTGCATTCTGTGGCATTATTCTATTTTGTATTTTAAAACCATTCATCTGAATTAGGTTGGTGTAATTATTAACAGTTTGAGAGTGTTTTAATAAGTCAAGATTAAAGTCTCCGATTATAATGCATGTGCTTTTCTGTTGTTCAAGTAGTCTGTCGAATTTTGTTGCAAATATCTCGCCGTTACTTTGTGGTGGTCTGTAGATACCAAAGACGGAGAGCTTGTATTTTGGTAAGTAAAAAGATGCAATGTTGCAGTCGTCTATTTGTACATCGTACCTGTCATTTTGTATAAATTGCAGTTCTTCTCTTATATAGACACTGCAGCCTCCTCCCCTGGTGTCTCGACAATTATGCACAGCTACATACTTTTGTAAGTTAAAGCAGTTTATCTCATTTGGATAGATCCATGTTTCCGTAAGCACTATGAGATGGATAGTCATGGTGTTTTGGAGTATTAAATCATTTATTTCATTTACCTTGTGTCGGAGGCTTCTGATGTTTAAATATATTTATTTATTTATTCTGACTACGTTACTAATATAATATAGTTTGTAGCAAGTCTTACAAAATAAAACAAAATTAAAAAATTCAGAACAACAGTAAGTACAGTTAAAAAATAGAGAATACGAAAATAACACAAGAAACAAAACAAAAAGCAATGTTACTAACAAAAAAATTAAATTAAAAGAGCAATATAGAGTCTTGAGTCAGATGGTCAAGGTACGGGCTTCCTGAACGAACTCCTCAATGGAGTAATAAGCCTTCTCAATTAAAATTTCCTTTAGCTTATTTTTAAAACGATCATTTCCCAAATTCTTCAAGTCCAAGGGTAGGATATTGTATAGGTGAATCTGTATTGAATTTTTTTAGATTTAGATAGTCTGAAATTTGGTTCAATTAAGAGATTAGCAGAGCGAGTGCGATAATTGTGGTTCTCCGCATGAGTCCGAAACTGATGCCTCCCTCTATGCACTTCCAATAGCTGATAGAATATATAGATGGAAGGGAGTGTCAAAATCTCTGCTGTCCTGAAAAGTGGTCTACAGTGGTCAATTATACCAGCACCACAAAGAACCCTAACTGCTCGCTTTTGGAGTTTAAATACTCTCCCTGCACTAGAAGAATATCCCCACAAGGTCACTCCATACACAAGGCGAGAGTGAAACAGTGCAAAGTAGGCATTCCTAAGGATATTCCCCGAAAAACAACGCCGGAGCCGCCTCAGAAGAAACACCACGCTGGAGAGTCCTCCACACAAGAAGTCAACATGACAAGCCCATGTCAAAGAACTATCCAGCATGATGCCGAGCATCCTGACCGGTCGAGCATTGGCGTTAGCAAAAACGGAAAATTCGAGGGTTTGAGATTTATCCGGATTACACTTCAAGAAATTTGAAGAAAACCATGTATCAGCCCTTGACATAGCCCGATTTAGTTCCACTTCCAAGCTGGATTCCTTGGAACAAGATACACAAATGGTGGAATCGTCTGCATAAAGTGAACATCTGAGGGGCTGCATGAAGCTGAAGAAGTCATTAACGTATATTATAAATAATAACGGTCCCAAAACAGACCCTTGTGGGACACCATGCCTCACTGGTCGATAGTGAGAACGTCCCGAACAAAGCTCAACACACTGCTCTCGACCATCCAAATATGAAGCCAAAAGGGACAAGGGTACACCCCTGACGCCGTAACGCTCCAACTTCTGCAACAAGAGAGAATGACTGACACAATCAAATGCCTTGGTTAGGTCACAAAGCGTTACAGCTGACTGTTTGCCCTTCTCAAGACAATCAACTATGCCACCCACAACCTCAGTCACCGCCATGATCGTAGAGCATCCCCGGCGAAATCCAAACTGACTGTTATTCAACAAATTATTAACCTCAAAGAAGTTGCAGAGTCTACTCTTTAATATCATCTCAAAGACCTTTGAAATGTATGGGATGATTGAAATAGGGCGATAACTATCAGGAACATCCACATCACCGGACTTGAGCAAAGGCACCACCTTAGATAACTTAAAACAATCGGGAAATATTCCCGCCCCCATACACTCATTGAACAGTTCCGAGAGTGGGAGACTTATGAGGTCACCTACCGACTTCAATACGGCGCTATTAACATCATAGACGTCTGTGGCACATGAGTTCTTTATAGAGGCAATGGCATCGGCTACCTCCAAAGGTGTCACTCCATGCAAAAAAAAGGTTCTGTTATGAATCTGAATGGTCGAAGTCATGTCATACCTATCAAGATCCACCCTAGGCAAGGTTTTTATTATTTCATCCGCTATTCTCGTGAAAAAATCATTAAAGCAATTCGGGTCAGCATTAACAGAGTTAACATTATTTCTTGAAGCGTTACGCTCATAATTTATCAATCTCCAGGCCGCTCTAGAAGGATTATTGGACCCCAACATAAAGCGTTCGTAGGCTTTACTTTTTGCTGCTACAAGAGCACGTCTATAATCCTTTCGCAAAGCTCGGTAAACAGCCACAGCCTCAGGATATTGAGCACTCTCAGAAAAAATTAATACTGCGTCCAAAATATGTCTCATACGCCTTAACTCATCCGTAAACCACTTAACAGGTCCCCTTTTATGGGGATTGTGGATTCTTTTTAAAGGAAAATTGCGTTCGACTAGAGCTGCAAAATTGTCGGTAAAAGATTTAGAGAGATATTGTAAAGATATAAGATGTTTAAGTGCTGGTTTTCTTTGGCAATCATTTTTAGTCTTTTTTTCACAGTTTTGTTTGTTAGTTCTATGTCTCTTAGATTATGTACAGGTCACTCTCGTTTCTTATCCTGACCGGTGTATCATTTTCTTTTTTCTTAATATATATTTTCCCATTAGCTACATATGCCGCATGAAGACTATTGGTTTTTTTATATTCTCGTGCTTTTTTAAACAAATACTGGTTGTGTTTTGTAAGGTCGTCGTTAAAATAGATATTTTTATTTTCTCCCACTAGGCCACATTCTTGAACTTTGATGCCCTTAAGTGCTTTAACCTTTTGAATAACTTTAAGTTTTGTGCCTGTGTTTTTGAATTTAACAAGTATAGGGGAGTCATCTCTTGTATTGACACAGTATGATAATGTATCTAAGATTTCACCATCGCCTATATCAACTTTGAGTGTTGTAATGATTTTTTGAACTGTTATTTCGGGTTTTTCCTTCTGTTTTTTGATCCCACTAATCACTAAATTTTTTTCTCTTTCCTTTTGCTCCGAGTTATTTAATCTATTCTCTAGCATTTCCACTTTCTGCTTTAGGAAAAGATTTTCTTTTTTTAACTGTCTCATTTCGCTTAAAATATCCTCTATTGCCTTTTTTTGTTCATCGAACCCGTTAGACATATATTGCACAGATTTCTTCAATTCTCACATATCTTCCTTTAGTGATTTCCTTAAAGGGTCCATGTACCCCTTAAACAGACCCTCGACAATATTTTTGATCTTTTTTTCCTCCATTTCCTGTTCTCCCAGCAAACTGTTTCCACCCCAACCTCACTTTTTTCACCTGTGCCGCAGCAATCAACCTTGTTTTGGCTATTTGCGACCCCGGCTTGAAACGCACAGCTGGGATGGTAGCTTGATTTACAGTATTCACAGTCAAATGAACTCACAACTTTCTTCTTACAGTGTTTGCACTTTTTTTCAGTTTTTTCAGACTGCGAATTTTTGTCTACCTTTTCAGACATAACCTTATTTTCTGTTTTTGTAAGTCCGTGATGCGCACGTATCGGTCTGATGATGTAACGCGTCTCAGGTTCTTATTCTATAATCTTAACACCCGTTGTAATTAGGTGTTAGATGCAGAACACCACACAGGCGCGGCATATGTCAGGATTGATCTGATTATTTGAATATAAATCAGTCGTTTATTAGTAGGGGAGACCAAAGAATAAGGGCTTTGCATTGCTACAAAGCCCTTTTTTAGGTTCTGGGTAATGTGAAGTTGGAATAAAAGTCGTTCGTCAGTTGTCATGCCAAGTAAGTAAGTCTGCGTGTGGGTTGTATGTATGTGTTATTAATTTTGATAGGTATTATAATTCTGTTATTTGTGAATATCTGGAAGTATGGGGCCAGGATATTAACGTGTGGTTTGATTTTTATTTTGGCTATCTCTGCATGAAACGACTGCGCTTATATTAGTTCATCGTCGGCATACAAGGCCAGTTGGGTTAGGGGATACTTAGGGATATCCGCGGTATATAAATTATACAATATTGGTGAGAGTACGGTACCCTGCGGCACCCCTGCCCCAACTGACTTTGGCTCCCACAGTGCATCCTCCATCCTGTCGAAGAGGGTCCTGTCTGTTAAGTATAATGTAACAAAATATGTCGGAACGTTATGTAAGTTGACAAGTTTGAAATAAAGTCCGTGGTGCCAGACTGTGTCAAAGGCGCGTTTGATATTTAGAGATAGGAATACAGTATTCATCCCCCTGTTGAATTCTCTCCTAGTATCTTGCAGCACCTTTGACACAATCATTGTTGTACTGTGTCCCTGTTTAAAAATTTTTCTGTTACTTTAGACAGTGCGTTAGTCAAGGCTATTGGTCGGTAAGAGTCGGGCTGTTTCGGGTCTTTTCGTGGTTTTAATAAATGTACTATTATTGTGGTCCCTTTCCACTGTCTTGGAAAATGTTGAAGGGTGATTATGTTGATATAAATCGGAGTCATATTGTTTTGGGGATAATGACTGGGTCTGTCTGACGCAATCACTTGGATGTCATTGTTTATTATATAATCAAATATAGTATTACTTTGATGATTGCATCGGTGATTGCTCCACATGGTGTGACGAGCATTCAAATCGCCTGCCACTAGCACTTGACCATGGTTGGCGAAGAGCGGCTCCAGATCTGCATTAAATAAACGAATGAGGGGGGGGGGGCGTAGACCGCAGTCAGAACCACTCCATTCCCCCATAGATTTGTTTTCACTGTTATATGTTCAATTTCAGAAATAACGTTTTGAATTTGCTTATGAGGAATGAAGTGCTTTATGACAATGACCGCTCCCCCACCCCTGACATTTCTGTCCGCACGATATATTGCATAATTACGTAATTTTAGGGCGTCGCTCTCCTCCAACTTAGTCTCTGTTACAAACATAATATCTACTTTCTTTTTATTCAAGAATTGAATTAGCTCGCCAGTTTTATTTTTGATGCCATTGGCGTTCCAGTTTAGGACGATAAGATTTTTCAGTTTTAGGGTTATTTTGGTTTGAATTTGAGTTTAGATTATTTTGTATTAAATTATTATTGTTGTTTTGATTTCTATCTTTATTTTTATTTATATTTGAATTTTGTCTCGAGTTATTTGTTTGTTTCGAATTTTCCTCATTAATTCGATTGCTTTTTGAATGACCTGAAGCCATCTAAAAGACATAGTCATTAAATTTACTTGCAAAGCCAATTAATGCTGTGTAGTTGCACCCTTGATGTGGATGATTCATTATTGCCGCCAGATCACTCAAAGAATGAATAACTTCATTCAAGTTAAATTTAATAAGGTCGCTCATTACTGAAAAAAGGCTCCCTACCTAGTCAGGTTCGCCGCCACTGTTATTAGCACCACTATCACTTGCACGTTAGAGGTTACAGTTGCGGTTGCGGTTGGATGCTGTGAATGTTGTGGATGGTGTTGTTGATGACGCGAACAATATGTTGTCGCGTGTCCCCACAGTTGGCATCTTTTACATTGGATTATGTTGTTATTGGAGTGGCGTCTTTCCCAAGTTACAGCAAGGTTTTGGATATATTTAACTTGATTTTGGATTTTTGTTAAGTTGACATTCCCGTCGAAAACTGCCATGTACAAAGTCATATTCAGTACGTAGCTTATGCGCAACATCATCAGGAGCTGGTCGATGATCCAGGCCCCTGATGATGAAGGTGTGCGTTTTGGTTTTCGCTGTGGCGTATGTATGGAATCAATTATCAGGTTAGAGTGTTTCTTTTGGGATTGTTAGAAAATGTGGGTTTTCCCTCTTTTTACCCTGCTGATTTTGCCCTGGTTCAGTACTATCTAGTGATGGGTAAATTCCCGGGAACGGAATATTCGGGAAATTCCCGGGAATTTTCCCGGGGAATTTCCCCAAAAATTCCCGATATATTTTTTTGAATTCCAAATTATTTTAAATTCTATTTACTTATTAATGTTTGACCTTAAGATAGATAAAATTAAAACAAAGAAAGTGGGTATGTATTTTTATTTTAAAAAAGAAAATAACAGAAATATACTCTCGCCCGCAACCTCATGAAGTCATGAATGAATATGATACAGGAACAGGCTACAGGCATAAAACAAATACATTTTATTCTTTTACAAAACAAAAACTAAACATTCTTTTTTTGAAACACATTTTAAAAAGTTCCTTTTCATTTTTTTAATATATTAAAACAACGCAAACAAAAGATTCTTAATAAAATTCATCTTCATTTTCTGAACTGGTAACCTCGTCGTCCTCCTCCTGAAAATCCTGATAAGGAATTTCTTCATCCTCAGATGAAGTTTCTTCGTCATCGTCCGTCTCCCTCTCAGACTCTAAATTTATTGACGATTGTGAAAGGCCTGAAGGTCCAGGTACTCCAACTTCCGAGTCTTCCGACACTATCATCTCAGAATACTGATCACTTTCAGTAGTTTCAGTTATTGTAGTTAAATCGGTAACGGAGGGATAGTCGTTTTTGTTAGGTAAGTCAAGTTTAGGTGCTGCTGTTTTTGTTTTGGTACGCCAGTAATGGGCGATGTACGTTAATTTTATTGCACGCGAAGTTGTCAGCTTGTTTCGTTTCTTCGAATGAACTGTAGAAAACGTGGAGAAAGTTCGCTCGGTCGAAGCTGAAGTAGCAGGAACACAAAGAATTTTTACTGCCACTTTGGACAGCTGATTATTCTGCCCAATGATCCCCTTCCACCAGACGACAGGTGTTACATTCCGGGAAGCTGTCCAAATAAAATCTTTTGCCCAAATACCTTCATGCGCTCTGTATTTGGCAATTTCAACCAGCAGCTGTTCACGGTCATGATCAGTTGGAAGATCATCGGAGAAATGTAAACTGTTTGAGAAGCTAACTATGTGCTCAATGGCTTCAATTTGTTCTTCAGGGCTTAAGTAGCAGCCTTGCACCCTCGGATCTAATAAACAAGCTGCTTTATGGATAGATCTAAGTGCATAAGCTTTTCTTTCCAAATATTTATCCATAAAAATGTCTTGTTCATTTTTCTGTAAGAAGGAGAGCGGTAAATTTGTTAATAAGCTTTCGTAAATTTTACTGAATGCTTTAAAAGAGAGATGTATTGTATCTTCATTGCTTTCTAACTTTAAAATCCAGTTGACTACCGGTTCCATAAGGGCTTTGGTTTTTTCTACACGTACCCAGAAATCTTCATCATCCAAAAGTGTTTGTTTTTTATCGCGGCCCAATATATTACTTGCCTCTTCATTCACAGCCAAAGTTTGCAAACTCTCTTTGCAAACAGTCATGGATTGTATTGAAAACAAGTGAGATCCCCAGCGGGTATTAACTGGTAAGACCGAATCCTTGGTGCAATGTTTTGATTTTCTAATTTCATTAAAAATACTTTTTAACACCTGCGAGCGTTTTATACATTTAATTATGTCTTAGACTTTGCTTATGAAGGAAACCATCGTTGGAAATTTTAATAAATCCATAATAAGCAGGTGGAGTGTATGTGCCAAACAGCCAATGTTTGAAATATGTGGAAACATCGCACTTACAGAAGCTGTAGCCTTCTTCATATTAGCTGCATTATCAGTTATTATTGCTATACATTTATTAGGATTATAATGATTTATTACGTTCACAATTTCTGTAGCAATATATTCTGAAGTGTGACGATTTTCTTTTGTTTCTAAACTTTTCACATAATATGGTTTTAGATCTGCTGTTGTTATCACGAAATTAACAATGCCTTCTGATCTTATATTCGACCATCCATCCAATTGCAAAGACAAATGATCAGACTTAGCGATAGCCATTTCTACATCATTTTTTACTTCTTCATAATGAGAATCCAGTAATGTAGTCGATAAAGTTTTTCTTGTTGGAAGATCATAAGATGGACGTAAAGAACGAAAAAAATCTTTCCAAACTTGGTATTCTACCATAGAGAGGGAGCTTCCTGATGCAAATATTGCTTTCGCTAGTAGGTTGTTAGCTTTGACCTGCAATGAAACATACTATAAGTACCTCTATCCTATAGTAAAATAAGAAAAAATTTAACGGCAGTTCATCAAAAGACAATAAGAATAAGTTAACTAAGTTTTCCATTGTACTTCGTTGGCGAAAATATTATAAAGTTCTTTTAATTGGGTACTAAAAAAACATTGGATTGGTAAGTACATTACCGAACCGAGTAAAATTTTTCATTCTCACAATTTTAAATAATTTTTAGAAATCCGTACAGCGGAAAGCTGGGCAGTGCTTATAAAATAAAATTTTGTTTTGACAAAGATCTACCGAGAACCGGGACTACTTCACTATTCACTACATCACTAGTCACTACTGTAACTTACCTTTTCGGAAGCATGCATACGATCAAAAAATGTTGAAATATTTCTCGATCCAGATGATGTTGTAACGGTCGTAGTTGTGGTTGAACTAGACGTAGTCATACCAATACTAATCGTCGTAGTGTTCGATTTATTTGAATCAACTGATGGTGAAGAAAAGGCTACCGTACTACTCACTGTAACTGGAAACCCTTTGTCGCTATCAAATTTATTCTCAGATTTATTAAACCCCTTTTTTAGACCTCTTTTAATTTCATGCGGGCATTTACTACACCTATTCAAAATGTGTTTAGTCATTTTAATTATATTTTTGACGGTATATAATAACTTGCAATGAATGCATTTAAAAATCGTTCTAGTCCCTTTAACTGTCGGAATAAAATTGTCCATAACCCTTTTTAATGAATTCTTTCGGTCGCTCATTTTAAAAACAACAACGCAACCGTCAGTAGCACCACGAATACCAAACCACACATAGACAATACTGAGCTAAATTGAACGATCGGAATCCACCCGACTGGCCGGGGTTAAAGTCGTACGTATCATGCCGTGACTCACGACTGACTGGACGCTGCTCACTTGCTCATGGAGTAGCATGGTTGTCAGATTTAAACAGTGTTGTCAGACTTAATATGAATTCTGTTATTTTTAACGAAACTTATGTTTTGCCGGGAAATTATTATTTTCCCGGGAATTTGTTTCGGGGAAATTCCCGGGAATTTTCCCGTTCCCGGGGAAATTTTCCAACGGGAATTTTCCCGCTACCCATTACTAGTACTATCCATTAGAGTTTCATTTACATTGTCATTATTTATATTTTGATTTAAATCTGGGTCAACATTGTCTGTCGTCATGGTTAACCCAGATTTAAGACTTTGTTTGTTTGTGTTTACATTTTTTGTTGGCCTATAGGTTACTGGAGTATTATCAGCAATTTTTTCAGTCCAAGTCAGATTAGTAGTTTTAGCATTGGTGGATTTTTCGCTATCGGTGAGCGCGATATCGCTTATTTCAGAATCTGTTGTTTTTTCCGTAGGGGTATTTACCAGGGGCGGCTCGTCGTATAAAGCAACTGAGGCCGGGCCTCACATGTAAAATTAATAAATTATTTATTTAAATATAAAACGTTTTTTAACTAATTTCCAATCATTAAAAGTATCAAAACAATAGAACATTGAATTACCATCAAAGTTCAACATATTATCTTTTAAATTTAGCGCGCACCCCATCCAACATTAATTTTAAAAACTGAAATCGTTGCCTGACCGCATAAAAAGAAAAATGTAATCCCAAAAACTTGAGCTTCCTTTACGTCACAAACGCTATGCTCTCCAACCCGCCACCTCCACCGCAATAATTGCGCAGAACATGAAGAATAGGCAAATTTTGTAGGCGAGTGAGGCCCACTTATTTGGGCCTATATATCGTATTATTTTTACAGTAGCTTGCAATGGCTTGCATGTTGCCAAATGTTTATTGAACAAGGACCCTTATTGACTTATTTACTTATTATTTAAATGGTTTATTTTTAAAAACATAAAAAAATAAGTTAGAAATAATTGATAAATGTTTTCATTGTTCTATAAGATATTATTAATATGTAAATATGCAATTAAATCCCAATAACAAAAAACAGATAAAAATTAAAGATTATAGGTGGGTGCCTAGTGCCTATTTGAAACTTGGCAATGTTTTATTGTTAACAGGCTCATATATCTTTTCTTCTCGTAGGATCAGGTGTCGGGTTATTAGATTTAATTAGTGCCATTCGTTTATGATTGTTAACCTATCGTGATTTTAGATTTTCGAGGCAGGTCTGCGGGTTAAAATACTGACACCTAATTAATTTGTTTTCTTGTTGTGTTGGTGCACATACCGACTCCTAGAGTCGGTTGTGGTTGGTGATAGGAGGTAAGGTAAGGCAAGAGCCCTTTACATCAGGTGAGTAAGCCGATTTGCTTTTTATTTTAATAATTAATACAGTATTGCCATTGCCAAGGTCCAAGGTTTCGTTACATAAAATTATTTTTTTTGTGCTTTGTGCCTATTTTAATTTAAATTATGAATCCCTCTCACAATATTGTTTTGTCTTTGCTTGAAACCCCTTTCTCGCGACGACCTGAGATAGAAAAACGGCAAATTTTGGAGAGTCGACCAACACCAAAAATAACGGCAGTTTTTAGCGAAAAGAGGGTGGGTCGGGAAAGTTCGCGATCATTTCAAACTTCATAATATGATAGTTACAAATGGCTTTGCGGGAGTTCATATAAACAAAGTTTGTATTGCTGGCCGTGTATTTTATTAGGCAGCGTAAAAAACAATTGGAGTTCAGGGGGTGGGTATTCTGATTTAAAAAAATTTTCACGGGCGGTAAAATCACACGAAAGTTCCAAAGAACATATTAAGAATTCTGTGGCGCTTACGAGAGTAGAGCAAAATGGAGACACAATAGCGGATGCACTGAGAGAAATTTACCCTGACCTTGCAAATTGAATATTTTTCTCGTGAAACCTAGTATTTTAAAATAATTATATTGCTGGTTGTATTCCTAACTACTCATTTTCAGCCAATGACCTTGAAATCGCGAAAAATTTTTGCCTGCGGCGCTATTTTCTAGCCCCACCCCATTATACACCCACGAGCCGCCACTGGTATTTACAGGTAATTTGTGTATCTTAAATAGGTGGGTTGAAGCATCAATACGTTCTGTTTTTGTTAATTCACCCTTTGCTCGTGCTTCGTGTTTGATACTATTGCATATCAAACAATTAGAATATAGAGCGATATATTTTTTAATTGCATTAAGAGTTAGTCGTTTCGGTATAAGATTAATCGTGATTGCCGGGCGAAATCGCTCCCAACGAGGTCGACAAATTTAAATCTTAAAATTCCCTTTTTTAGTGAAAAAGTGGTTTATCCGAAAAAAAATGTTAAATTTATTTCTCCTATATACCAAAGAAAGCCAAAAATTGGAGGGGCCTTACATGGCACCAGAGCCAATAATATTTTTTAAATTTACTCTTCCTCGCGCAATTCCCTTCCACCTACTCATACTACTCGTAGTTTCTATATTTTACTATAAAATATATCATATTATTATGTGACACCCGATGTCTTAATTTCCATGTGACAATAATTGTTGCGAAAATAAAGTTTCGATACTATGTGCGGATTATGACGCCAATCACGTGGATTTGTTTTGGTTACCTATGTTGAAAATAAATCGACTATGGGTATTATGGTTCATGTACAGGGACATTTTTTTAAGTGTCTCACCCAATTGGCGATTTTCCTGCTGACTATAATAAAAAACAAATTACATATTTCTTACATACCTACGTGGCGTCGTATCTGTCACTTTTTGACATCTGTCGGATTTGACTATAGCGTAGATCGCTTGCTCACGGGAAATTATGTCACTGTGAAAAAAATTAGGGTGTTCAGCTTAGAAGATCTATTTATTAAAGGGGTGAGACACTTAAAAGACAAAATCGATGAAGGCAAATTAGGAAACCCCGTATTTCCGAAACGGCTGAAAATAAGTATCAACAACTATATAGTTTTAGAGTCGGTTCGCCAAATGCAATTCAATCGTGTGGTTGTTTATTGGGGTTGCCATTTAAGAAAATTAAAAATGGCGTCTCATCTGTCAAATTTGTAAATCAATGTACTTTTTGACATTAAATTCGGCTTCCTTATCGAAAATCATTGAGAAATATGTAATTTGTTTTTTATTATAGTCAGCAGAAAAATCGCCAATCGGGTGAGACACTTAAAAAAATGTCCCTGTACACTCTAGCATAAAACGATCATTGTTATGTATTTGATTGTACCTGTTTTTATAAAAAACTGCTACCTCATTGTCAAACGTGGATTTTTTCGTGTATGTCATTCTACTTACCGATTTAAAACGGTAAGTGATTTACTTACCTTTTCTCTTAGCCTTAGCAACCAGTAAATACGACTCACTGACGTAAAAAAGGAGTTGGTAAATAAACAGTCAGACAAATGAGTATTCAGGTTAGGTTACTAGAGTGTTATAAAATAGGTATGTAACCATTCCCTTGTTGCACAGCCTCGTTGTAAATCAATTTTAAGTACACAGAGATTTATCAGCGAGTTCCTAAATTCCTTAAATATTTTCTTCTGCGACGCTTTCTTGCTCTTTAATTTTAAGCTGGTTAAGTAAAATACAAAAATGTTTTTTTTTTGCTAAATTTGCTTGCTTGTTTATTTCCTGAAAGGTGTATATAGTATAAACAGAATGGCAGACATGCACAATTGCACATGCATGGAGGGAATATGGATGCTTCAGGAACTTTGTCATTGATGATAAAGGTGTCCATTATTTAATTAGAGTGATCCAATTCAAAGGAGCCCGAGTATATTTTTAAGAATGATGTCATGCTAATCATTAATTTTGTATAAATTAGCCTTTAATTATTATTTCACCTATCAAATCATTTACCAAGTTTACACGAGAGCTTAAGAGGGCGCAGTCAAGAAAATCGAGTTGCCGACCCAAAATGTTTCGATTAAATTTTGAAAAGTATAAATCTGTTGGCGATTGTGATGAATGTAGTGAATAGTTAACATATTGGAGAAGGCAACTAGCTATTTTGAAATAAAAACTCCTATTTATAACAATTATATTAATTAACAAATATTGACAACAATTTGAAAAAAAAAATGTCACCGATTTAAATGAAACTCACTCATCTCCCAGACAATAATTTTAACATGCCGCCTGCAAAATATTAAAACACAAAACGCACTAAAATGGCAAATTTAATCGAAACATTTCCAAACTCTGTTTTTACGCCATATTTTCCATATGTTTAGCAAGGCTTATCACTGAACAGCTTTAAAATAGTTTGGCTACTATCATGCAGAGGGAGCCGGTGAACTTATGAAGTATCAATTTGAAAGGTCGGTAACTGCAGCCGTGACGTAAAATGAACACAGCGGACTAAGAAAATTTAATTTCAGGCGTTATGCCACATATGTATGAAGATAGATGCGAATCACGAATTGCGAAAAATGCTCGGATTGGTCAATTTCAAATATGTATTGTCTTGGCGGATATTTGAAATTAATCAATCAGAGCATTATTCGCAACTCGTGATTCGCATCTATATTAACTATACTGTATGCTGCCGTAGCGCTGTTATCACATCAATTTCTGACAAATAAAATGAATTAATGCAAAAACTGCTTTACTTTGTTTATAAGTCGGTTTTTCGGTTAAGTGTTATTAATGGCAATGGCATGACTTGACCCGTGACTCTGCTGGCAGTGATAGAGGCTGGAAGTTTGTTCATGTTGACACTTTTCTTTTAGTTTATAGGATTTTAGGTAGCTATATATATCTACCTATGGTAAGAGACAAAAATTGGTGAATTTAATTCCCAGAAACGTTTAAGAAGTAAAACAATCTCGCACAAATAATTCAAGTATTATTAATCTCAATACAATTATTATTAGAACACCTGCAGAAACCATATCACATCAAACTTTACAAGAACAAGATACAAAAAATACATAAAAACCATTACAAAGGACAAAAAAAATATTTATTTATTGAAGAAAATAGAAGTTTGACTGAATTATAAAGAAGAAACATTAGTTTAGGTATTTTAAAATAAAATTAAATATTTCTTGACATAAGAAATGACAAAAAGTATAACATAACAAGTACCAGAAAAAAACCGAAGACATATATGACAGTCACCTTTTAACCCAAAATGACGATAAACACGATTATTTACCTTCAAAATACCCCATCAGATCAAGCCAAGAAAAATGCACAGAAAAAATAAAAAAATTTGAAATTAGCACTCAAGATAAACAACAAGCTGGAACATCAAATTCTGTTTTATGTCAAGAATGTAATATAATAATAAAACAAAATCAAAGTTCAGTACAATGCAATGAAAAGAAATGTATGAATTGGTATCATATAAAATGTATAAATATCGACAATAAAAAGCTTAATTATATATTAAAAGAACTTAAAAAAACAAATGGAACAAGATGGTTTTGCAAAAAGTGTAATAAAATATCTAATACTCAAGAAAATTCTGAAAATTTCTCGCCTGGTATTATTTTGGAACTTCAAAAATCAATAAATTTTTTATCAGAACAGTATGATACGATTGTTAAAGAGAATAAAAAATTATCATCATCCTTGAAAGAAGTAGTAAAGAAGCAAGAGGAATTAAAAACGGAAAATAAATTATTAAAAAATGATTTATCATATTTTAAAAAAGAATTTGAAGCATCACAACATAAAAATGATTCAAATTTACAAAATTCACTCAAAGAAAATGTTGAAATTAAAGGTATCCCAAAAAATCCACAATTTACAGATGAAGAAATATCAAAGAGAATTTTTAAAAAAATTGACAACAAAATTGAAAATGAAGACATACTGAATATAAGAAGAATAACAGAAAAAAAAGAAAATATAATCAAAATTAAATTTAAAAATGAAGAAATTAAAAAACTCGTCATGGAGAAATCTAAACACTATTATAAAAATAACGGAAAATTATGGACCAGTGATATAAAAATACCAACACCACAAAATATTATATATATTAATGAAGAATTAACACCGAAATTGAAATATTTATATGGAAAAACAAAAGAATTAAAGAAAAGAGGATTTAAATACATTTGGATTAAGAATGGAAAAATTTTTATTAGAAAAAATTATGAAGAAAGTATTATAAATATCAATTCCGAAACTGAAATTACTAAATTATTAACCTAAATTTATTTTAATCTTATTTATTAATTTTTAGTGTTTTTATTTTTTAAATCTATATGAAATAATTAATTTTTTAGATATTTCAAAAACAGAAAAATAATGAATTCTTATTTAAAAAACAACGAAATAGATCAAATTCAAACACAACTGGTAAGTAATAAGAATGAATATGACAGTTTAAAATTTGATAATAAAACTTTTTCAATATATCACAATAATATACGAAGTATAGCAAAGAATTTTGATGAAAGTAAATTATTTATTCACCATTTAAATGAAAATTTTGATGTTATAATATTTACAGAAACATGGAATGTTTTAAACACAAATTTATATTCTATTCCAAATTATAATTTAATATATAACAATGGTAATTTTAATCAAAATGATGGAACTATTATTTTTATAAAAAATAATCTTAGTTACGATTATGAAATAATATCTTTCAGTGAAATAAAAATAATAATTATTAATTTGTTCATTAATAAATATACAAAAATTAATATTATAACAATCTATAGACCTCCATCTACATGTTCAAAGAAATTTGTTAACGATTTAAACCTATTTTTTATTAACTTTGATAAAAAATTTAATAATGATGATACAACAATTTTTATTGGTGATATAAATATTAATATTCTTTCAGAATTAAATAACCAGTATACTAATGATTACTGTAATATTTTGAGTGAATATAATTTTAAATCTTATATTAACAATTTTACAAGAGAATTTAATAATCAAAAAACGTGCATTGATCATATTTTTATTAAAACTAAACAAAATATTCATAATTTTAAATCATTTATATTTCAATATCAGATTACGGACTACTATCCAATAATTTTACAAAATATTTTAAACACAAACACGAAAGATCAATCCAGATTAACACAATATAAAACATATATTGATTATAATAAATTGAAACAAATATTTAGCAATATCAATTGGGATCAATATTTTTCAATAAAATCTCCAGAAGAATTAACAAATCTTTTAATTAATAAAATAAAAATAAATGTTGAAAGATGTAAACATCAAATAAAAATAAAACACATGCCCAGAAAAGAATGGATAACAAATAGTTTAATAATATCAATAAACAAAAAAAATCAACTGTACAAAAATGTTAAAAATTCAAATAACATAAATCTACAAAATGAATACAAAATTTATAAGAATAAATTAAATGAAATTATTAAGAAAGCTAAAATAAATTATTATAAATCTCAAATAAGAAATAAATGCCAATCATCTAAAGAATTATGGCAATGTGTTAAAAAACTATGCAATGAAAATAATTATAAAAATAATTTTATTGATCTAATGAAACTACCAAATGGAGAAACAACAACTGATAAAAGTTTAATATCAAATTATTTTATTGAATATTATTCAAAAGTTGGGGAATCACTAGCAAATAAAATAACAAGTAAAAATAATAATGATGTGCTGACTGAAACTGTTCAAAATAATTTAAACTCTTGTTATTTAAAAGAAACTAATTATCATGAAGTTAGAGATTTTATTAATAGCTTAAAACCTAAAAAATCTCCTGGAATTGATGGTATTACATCTGAAATTTTAATATCAATAAATTCATACATTTGTAAGCCTTTAACTCATTTAATAAACACTATATTTAACACAGGAATTATCCCTCTGCTTTTAAAATAGGTATAATTAAGCCAATTTATAAAAACGGAAATAAAATTGAATTACAAAATTACAGACCTATAACATTAATTTCATCATAGCAAAAGTTTTTGAAAAAATTTTTAAAAATAGATTAGAAAATTTTTTAAATTATAATAAAATCAGACAAACAATATGGATTTCAAAAAAATAAATCTACACAAGATGCAATTTGTCATCTAACAAATCAAATATATAACTCGATAGATAATAAAATGAACAGTATATGCATATTTTTAGATTTAGCTAAAGCCTTTGATACTGTAAGTCATAAAATTCTTATTAACAAATTAGAAAAAATTGGATTTCGTGGTCAAATATTAACTTTATTTAAAAATTATTTATATAACAGAGTACATCATGTTAAAATTGGTGAAAATATTAGTTCACCAAAAATATTTAATTATGGAGTACCACAAGGTACAGTCCTAGGACCAATACTTTTTAATATTTATCTAAATGATATATTTAATTTAGACTGTCAAGGAAAAATACATAGTTTTGCTGATGCCACAGTAATTTTTTATGAAGGCCCAAATTGGAATATTTTAAAAAACACTATTAAAAAAGATTTTATAAAAATAAGTAACTGGTTTAATAAAAACGTATTAACTATAAATTATAACAAAACAACGTACATTCCATTTACTTCATATAAACATAAACTTCCAAATATTGGTTCAATAATATGCAATAATAATATTAGTATAAAGGAAGCTGAAAATATTAAATATCTTGGAATCATTTTTGATAAACATTTAAAATGGGATTTACATAGTAACTAAATTGTCAAAAAACTAAGAATTCTTATACCAAAATTTAAACACCTTAAACAATTTTTAAATATAAAAGAATTAGAAATATTATATTATTCTTTAGTACAAACCCATTTAAATTATGGAATACTAGGATGGGGAGGTATAAATAAGAATTATATTAATAAAATTGAAACAATTCAAAATACATTTTGAAAATTATTTATGAAAAAGACTACCTATATTCTTCTGATTTACTATATAAAGATAGTAAAAAAATGGACATTAAACAAATATTTTCTTATAACATGTTAATGTATATTTTTAAAAACAAAAATAAAATTAATTATATTAATCATACACATGAAACTCGTCATAAAAAAACTATTGCATATAAAAATAGAGTAAACAAAACAATAGGACACAAACATTTTTTAAACATCAATCCATATATTTTTGATATGCTACCAAAGTCAATTAAAATCATTAAATCATTAAATAAATATGGAAATAAAATTAAAAATTGGATATTATCTAATCCAAGAGAAATATTTCAAAATGTCATTAATAAATATTGAATATATGAGTAATAAATAATAAATAATAAATATAATAGGGTGAATAGAATGAATCAATGTATACAATGTATACTATATATAATATTATCTTTATATATGAATATATTATAGTGATGTAAAATATACAATTAAAATACTGTCTTATTCGTCTTATATCTTTTTTCTAGTTGTACTTGATTTATAAAATATATTCTTAACAACAAATATAAATAAATATTATTTTGACATATAACTCAAAACAAGTGTTTACTTCATGAGTTCTGAATTGATATTTAATTAGTTCATTCAAAAAATTATATATTAATTTTAAATATGTATACAAAATATTTGAATAAACTTTTATTATTATTATTATTATTATTATTTAAAGTTTATTTTTACCTACTGTCAGTACTGTACAAATATTTTAAAAAATTAGGAAGTAGACATACCTATTATGTGTAAGGTATGTTAAAACAGGGTGCCCACGCCCACTGACCTAGAAAAGTCAAGGAATTTTATTTTTACCTAAAAAGTTGGGGAATTTCCAATAGTTAGGTAAGTGTAGGTAGGTAGGTATATCACATATGAATATTTTGATGAGTATACTTTGACATTTTTTATGCCTATATTTTTATATAACTTTACGCGATCAAATTTCTGCAAAAATATTGCGACAGCAAGCAGGAGGAATATTTTTAAAAGAAATTTGGTCAAATGTGATATTTTTACGACAATGTTGACGGCAAAATACCTAAAATATCTACTGTACCAGTGATACCTATATGAAAATATTATTTACATTTACCGAGAAAAACAGGGGAACAATGTATCCCGATAACTCAGAAAAACAGTAATAATGCAAAACGCGAACGTGACATGTAGTTGTACATTAATTCGCCGAATTCGCTTATAAATTCAATAATATAGGACAAAAATTATTTTTGGACGCACCCCGTCATCCTTTCCGGCTTCAAAAGAAACCGCAAATTTCTAACGCCAGCTAAACAGTGCTGCCAGTCTAATTATAATAGATCCATATTACAGTGCTTTTCTTATTTACTATATTGTCAATTATGGTTTTAGATACCCTATACCGGGTGATGCATGGCTTAGTGGAATATAGGAAATCCCATGTAAATTTTGAGGTGGCTAAATATTGGCTCCCCTGTACATTTTAGAGAAAAATTGTATTATAATTTTTTGAAGAGACCGATATAATAAACCCATGTGCCAAGTTTGAATGAATTTTGATAAGCCAATCCTAACTTATTTAATTAAATGTAATGGCAAAATTACGAAATTTTCATAGTTTAGGTAATACAGCAAACACCAGCAAATTATCATTTGGTATTGCCAAAACGAAAAGTAGCGTCAGTGACAACATTTTCATTGAGGGCGCTTTAGTTATAGCTAAATATGAGCTAGTCCATTAAGGAAAAAGTAACTATGATTAAGTGGTATTATACAGGAAACAGTTTCAGAACAGTGGCTGAAATGTTTTCAGTTCAATTCCCTGATAAGCTTATCCCTTCCATTTTATTAAATAAACTTATCATTAGTAAATTTGAGTCCAAAGGCACTGTAATAAATAACTGTAAATGCTAAACTCAGAATGTCAATAGAGCTGAAGAAAGGGATAACAGAGATCTTGATATTTGACTGCACGTGGAGGAAAATAAAATGATTAGCACGAGGACTCTTGGGCAAACCATCAAACCACAGTGTTGCGCACTTTAAAAAAATATAAATATTTTCCTTACAAGTATGAAAAACATCAAGAGCTACGGCAAGGTGATAAAGAACGGAGAATGGTATTCTGTTTTAAGGTAATGGAAAGAGCAAATAATAATAGGGATTTGTTAAGAAATATTTGTTTTACCGATGAATGTACATTCACCCTCAACAACAAACCCAATGTTGGTATTGGAGCCAAGAAAATGAACATCGTCTTGTTCATACTCGGACAAGAAAAAAATGTTTGGGCGGGAATTGTCGGACATCACATTATTGGACCATTTTTTAATGGAAGGCAACCTTACAGCACTAACCTATTTGGACTTACTACAAAATCGAATTGAACCCGCACTAGAAGAAGTTGTACGCGAAAATCAGCTGATCTGGTATCAAATTGATGATTGTCCTGCCCATAATTCCCTCATGGTTAGGGATAACTTGCAAAATATTTAAACGAAAATATTATTGGCCCACGGCATCTAATCCTTTGGCCAGCCAGGTGTCCTGACCTTTCGCCAAACGCCTTAAACGACTTCCTTCTGTGGGCCACTTCAAAAACTTTATTTATAAGGATGTAAAATTTAAAAATCTAGACCAGCTAAAAAACTGTATTTCGTTAAAATGTGACAGAATTTCTAAATATGATCTCAGTAATGTTAGAAATGAAATTTCTGATCGGTTAGGATATTGTTTAGCTGTTAAGGGAGGGTTGTTTGAACATTTAATTAATTAATGTTTAGTAAAATCTGTAGTCATAGGTATTGTGGTATGTTATATTAAATTAAAGGCACAATAAGAAAAACATAATGGTGTCTTTTATTTTGGATGTGTGATTACCGGATTGTTGAAACGAAAATGTGTTTTGAATGTGAAATAATCATTAGTCGTTATAAATTTTAATCGTAGCGGCCTTTACTTGGTGAAAATTCATTTTAAAAAACTTGAAATAAAACACGTATGTGTTGTAATTTTCACAATATATTTGTCAACATGACATATGTTTCGCCAGCGCAGTGGCTTCTTCAGATGTGAGGAAGGTATAACAATTTGTAAAATAAGAAGCTTAAAATTAAGGTACCTGAACTAATGATATTATAGTAGGGAATTATTGTGGTTCAATATAAATTTAACAAAGGGGAGTTGTTATTATCTAATTGGTCATTTAGGATATTTTGGGTTTTTCTATCCTTGTTAATAGATAAAGACTCTAATAAATCCAATTTTATGCCTTTGTTCTCAGTGTGTAAGATTTGGAAATTTTTATCAAATGTATGATTTTCGATTTTTAGATGTTCCGCGTAAGTTGAATGCTTATTATTTTTAGAAAAAGAATCGTAATGATCTTTAATTCTGGTATGGAACGATCGACCAGTTTGGCCTATATAATACTTGGGGCAAGATCCACAATTTAATTTATATACTCCATTTTTATTAATTTAATTAGTTTTGTCTTTGTTGTTTTTTATGATAGAGCCTAAACTACCCTAAGTCTTATAAGCAATCTCAATATCGTGTTGGTTCAGAAGTTTTTTAATATTATCACTTTGTTTGCCTAAGTAAGTAATGGAATGGTATTTAGTATTGTTTTTTATTAAGGGGTAGACCTCTTTAATTGCTTTTTTATATTTCATTTTAGTAAGGATATTATTTATAATTTGTATTGAGTAACCATTATTGACCGCGATTTGTTTAATTAAGTTTAATTCTTTATTATAATTTTCTATAGACATAGGAATGTTAATTAATCGAAAAATCATACTATTATAAGCTGCCAGTTTATGTTGTATTGGGTGATGTGATTTGTTGTGAATGGTTATGTCATTGTGTGATGGTTTGTGAAATATGGAAAAATCTAATTTATTATGTAAACGTTTTATAGTTAGATCTAGAAAATCAATAAAAGAATTGTTTTCCTTTTCAAAAGTAAATTCAATTTTAGGGTGTATCGAATTAATAAATTTAAAAAAAGAATTTAATTGTCTATCTGACCCAGTGAATGATACTAGAATATCGTCCACGTATCTAAACCAAAATTGGCAACTTTTAGCTAAGGGGTGGTCATGTATGAGTTCCTCAATTTTATTCATAAAAATTTCGGCTAATAAGGGGCTTAGTGGGTTACCCATAATTAAACCATCTGTAGAAGTATATAATGAACCGTTAAATTGAAAATAGTTTTGTTTAAGGCATATTTGTAATAAATGAATTATTTCGTCTATGATAATTTGATTAACCAGGTTCTTTTTTAATAAACATTCAACTAAATCGATTGTCTCATTAGGTGGTATACTAGGAAATAAGTTTTTTACATCGAAAGAAATAAGTTTAGCATTATTCGGAATACTGATGTTCTCGATCTTAGAAATCAAATCGTATGAATTTTTAACACTATACTTAGGTAAAAAATTACAATATTTGCCCAGAATACTAATTAGTCTATTTGATATTTTGGTAGAAGGAGCCGAAACAAAAGATACAACCGGTCTGATAGGATAATTTTCTTTATGTAGTTTTATCAAAGAATATAATTTCGGTGGTTGAGGGTTCATTACTTTTAATTTAAATTTTTCCGTGTCATTTAAAATTGCGTGTGAGCTTTCGATAGCTTTGTTAATTTCAGTTTTATATGATAGAGTAGGATCTGTATGTAGAGAGAGATGTACATATATATATACAGATGGTTTAATTATGGGTAACCCACTAAGCCCCTTATTAGCCGAAATTTTTATGAATAAAATTGAGGAACTCATACATGACCAGTTGACCACCCCTTAGCTAAAAGTTGCCAATTTTGGTTTAGATACGTGGACGATATTCTAGTATCATTCACTGGGTCAGATAGACAATTAAATTCTTTTTTTAAATTTATTAATTCGATACACCCTAAAATTGAATTTACTTTTGAAAAGGAAAACAATTCTTCTATTGATTTTCTAGATCTAACTATAAAATGTTTACATAATAAATTAGATTTTTCCATATTTCACAAACCATCACACAATGACATAACCATTCATAACAAATCACATCACCCAATACAACATAAACTGGCAGCTTATAATAGTATGATTTTTCGATTAATTAACATTCCTATGTCTATAGAAAATTATAATAAAGAATTAAACTTAATTAAACAAATCGCGGTCTCAATACAAATTATAAATAATATCCTTACTAAAATGAAATATAAAAAAGCAATTAAAGAGGTCTACCCCTTAATAAAAAACAATACTAAATACCATTCCATTACTTACTTAGGCAAACAAAGTGATAATATTAAAAAACTTCTGAACCAACACGATATTGAGATTGCTTATAAGACTAAGGGTAGTTTAGGCTCTATCATAAAAAACAACAAAGACAAAACTAATAAAATTAATAAAAATGGAGTATATAAATTAAATTGTGGATCTTGCCCCAAGTATTATATAGGCCAAACTGGTCGATCGTTCCATACCAGAATTAAAGATCATTACGATTCTTTTTCTAAAAATAATAAGCATTCAACTTACGCGGAACATCTAAAAATCGAAAATCATACATTTGATAAAAATTTCCAAATCTTACACACTGAGAACAAAGGCATAAAATTGGATTTATTATAGTCTTTATCTATTAAAAGGGTAGAAAAACCCAAAATATCCTAAATGACCAATTAGATAATAACAACTCCCCTTTGTTAAATTTATATTGAACCACAATAATTCCCTACTATAATATCATTAGTTCAGGTACCTTAATTTTAAGCTTCTTATTTTACAAATTGTTATACCTTCCTCACATCTGAAGAAGCCACTGTGCTGGCGAAACATATGTCATGTTGACAAATATATTGTGAAAATTACAACACATACGTGTTTTATTTCAAGTTTTTTATTAGTCGTTATGTCCAGCTTTACGTCAATTTTTGACAATAGCGTCATAGAAATTATTTGCTGGTGTTTGCTGTATTACCTAAACTATGAAAATTTCGTAATTTTGCCATCACATTTAATTGAAAAAGTTAGGATTGGCTTATTAAAAGTTATTCAAACTTCGCACATGGGTTTATTATATCGGCCTGTTCAAAAGATTATAATACAATTTTTCTCTAAAATGTACAGGGGAGCCAATATTTAGCCACCTCAAAATTTACATGGGATTTCCTATATTCAACCAAAGAGTAACATTAGTTGGGTTACTCTTTGCGACGGGTTTGACATTGTCAACATAAAAATATCGGATTTGACGTTTAACATGGCACTCGGCTGGTAGCATTGAGAGATAACGTTTACACGAAGGTTAATCGGATAGTCTACATATTTCATGCGTTTTAAATTAATCCGAATGTTTTTTAAACTGATTGAAGGGTGTTTACACATGCGTTTTAATAAAGTTCATATTCCGTTAATGTGCATTAGAGCGTTCGTGTAAACTTGGTAATTAACACTATTGAAAACAAACCGTTGTAAATGGAATACCATACCGATATCCTTTTCACTAAAATTTGGTAATTTCATGTAGTTCTTTTCATGATAGATCTTTCCAAAGAAAAAAATCCTCAGTTCGTTGCAATCTATATACGACAACAACGTCCAGTGTTTCTGTGAAGGTACTATGGGAGCAGTAAATGGTTTCCAAAACGGTCAAGTGGATAAAGTAACTGTTCAAAGTCAGGAGGTCTGGACGGGGGTAACCTATGCGTTAGCTGCTACAATGATACAAGAGGTAATTATATAATATCCGAGATTATACGCATATCTTGTATGTGGTAATGTTTTTGAAATTTAAATTACCATTTAATTAGCCATGCTGATTAGGAATTCAATCTTTTAACGTCAATATCTCCACAACTGTTAAATAAAATGCAATTTATGACAATGACTTGATAAAATCAAAGCATAATAAAATATTTCAATTTGTTTTTGTCTCTTGACTTTTTGACTTGTGACTAGCGTGGTCTTGTATAATTAAAATTATTTTGACTTTTTAGATGAAATATCTATTGGAGTGTAAGAAGCTTTAATTAAATAGTACGTACTAATTAGGAAATATAAAATTATACGTCCAAAAACAATAACATTTTTTCACTATAAACATATATCGAGAAATGCCCCCAAATGGGGTACCCTGATGATCGACGAAATTGTTTATGATAGAAATTTAAAAATTTAGTATGATAGTCCACTTTATATTATCTTTAAAATTTTTAAAATATCCCACAGCACAATCATGTTTCAGAAACATTTCATATCAGTTTCTCCGAAAGATGGCGCTGCAAAGTTAAGCAGTTGTGTTTTGGCTCCGTTAATATTTCAGTAAAGTTGTGGTATTTTTCGTGATATAATACAATATTACTAGTTAAAAACTTACTTTACAATGGGTCCTACACGTACAACTCGTAACAATAACCCAGGACGCAGAGATTCCATGTCAAAGGAAGATTTAGCAAACCAAGTTCACAGGTTAGAAGAAACTATGCACCAAAACGTGCGTGAATTAAAAAGCCTGATAACGGATAACACGGAACATTCGAGTGAACTGGACTCTAATGAACTCATGACTAAAATAAATGAGTTTCAGAATAGTACACAAAATGTTATAGAGTCCATAAAAACCGAGTTACATAAACTAAATCAACGGTTGTCAGCACAAGAAAAAAAATTCGAAGAACAAGAACAAAAGCAGTTAACAAATTCACTAATATTTAGCGGTATTCCCGAACAAGAAGATTCTGACAGTTTACGGCAAGAGTTGACAAATATTATCAACAAAAAATTAAAATTAAAATATATTCTGACCGTAAATGATCTCGGGAACTGTTATCCTATGGGTAAGTTCGTTGAAGGCCGTGCAAGGCCACGTCCGATATGTGTCGAGTTAGTACATAAATGGAAACGCGATGATATCTTTCGAAAAAAAAAGGACTTTAAAAACACCGGTATAGTGATTTCCGAAAATCTAACCCGTAAAAATTTAGATCTATATGAAAAAGCGTGTACTAAATACGGGGTGAAGTGCTGCTGGACTTGGGGCGGAAATGTTTTTGTAAATATTCAGGGTTCAAAGAAAAGGGTGGGTACAGTGAAGGATATTTAAATTAATTAAAACATTGTAGGTAAGCACCACAACTAATAACTATATTCAATTAGTGTAAGGAGTCATATTAAGTAGTGACTTTCGGCGAAATTTGCAGGTTTAATTAGGATCGTAGATATATATTATTATTAATTGTCTGGAATATCAGGCTAAATATATGAGTGAATTTATGAAATTGGCCCATTTAAATATAAGGAGTTTATTTGCACATTTTAATGATCTAAAAGAATTATTACTGTTAAGAAAATTTGACATATTAGGTTTAAGTGAAACATGGCTTAATAACACAACAGTAGATAATACTGTACGTATTAATGGTTATAGTCTTATTAAAAAGAATAGACAAGGAAGAGGCGGGGGTGTAGGATTTTACGTTGAAAATCATGTTCCATATACTGTCATTCAGACGTCTGCAGAAATTGAACAACTGTGGATAAAAATAAAGTTGCCAAAATTGTGTTTTGCTGTGGGGGTCGTATATCGACCGCCGAATGTTAACCCTAACGAATTTCTTTCCATATTTGAGGCCACTGTATCTACTTTGCTTGTCTCTGTGGATCATATATTCTGTGTGGGAGACTTTAATATTGATCTGTTTAAAATTGAAAATGCTGAAGTTGATTCGGCTCTAACATGTTTTGAGACACTCGGGCTTTCTCAGATTATAAATCAACCCACTCGGATAACTGGATCCACATCGACACTTATCGACTATATTCTAACATCAAGTGTGGAAATTGTAAACTCAGTAGGCGTAGACTCTGTACAGATTAGTGATCATGAATTGATTTCATTTATAATAAACCTTAAATTAGAAAAAGCTAAAACTCAGTTCAAAACAGTCAGGAATTTTAAGAATATTAACAAGGAACAATTTTACAGTGATCTGCAAGCAATACCGTGGCGCAACATTTATGATATAACCGATGTAAATGATAAAGTGGATTTCATGTGTAATAATATATATAGTTTACTTGACATCCATGCCCCTTATGTAACTTTTAAAATTACTAAGCCATATGCTCCATGGCTTACAGATGCTTTGCGAGCTGCTAAAAAGGATAGAGATAAGGCCTTGAGTAAGTTTAAAAGAACTAGATGCCCTACAGATTGGTCTTATTACAAAGCTTTGAGGAACGGTTTCACACTAGCGGTAAGGAGAGAAAAAAAAGCGTATTATCAAAATTCTTTTCAAAATAAAAAACCAAAAGAATTATGGGCTGATCTAAAACAATTAAATGTTCATAATACAGTTCAAGGAAACTTAGTTTTACCAACTCATTTGACAGACCCAAATACTATAAATAATAATTTCATCAATGCTGTCCCAAAACTTAAGCCTAATCAAAGTCAAATAGATTTTTATAATAATAATAAACAATGTCATAATAATTTTAATTTTGTTAGTGTAACAGAAATAGAGGTTTTAAAAGTAATTTCTACAATAAAAAGTACAGCTACAGGACTTGATGGAATAAATATCTTAACAATACAATTATGTCTTCCCTTTCTACTTCCATATATAACACACATCATGAACTATAGTATTTCTTGCTCCACCTTTCCTAGTATGTGGAAGGAAGCGCGTGTGATTCCTCTGCCCAAGGTTGCTACTCCGAATACTTTTAATGATTTGCGCCCCATTAGTATTCTCCCCACCCTTTCCAAAGTTTTTGAAAAGCTACTTGATGTTCAGTTGCAGGTATATTTTAACAATAATAAAATTATTTCTGATTCACAGTCTGGTTTTAGAAAGGGTGTGGGATGCAATACTGCTTTAATGAATATAACAGATGATATAATATGCAGCTTAGATAAGGGAAAGTTGTCAATTTTGGTTTTGTTGGATTATTCCAAGGCGTTTGATACGTTAAATCATGATATTTTAAAAGCAATGTATAGTTATGTGGGTTTTAACGATCAAGCAATAGGGCTCATGACAAATTATCTGCATGACAGAAAACAATTAGTATATTATAATAGAAAAAACTCGGAATTTTTAGATGTCACTAATGGTGTTCCGCAGGGCTCAATCTTGGGCCCAAGATTATTTACATTTTATACGTCATCATTTTCTTCAGTTTTTCTGTCATGCAGTAATCATTTCTATGCTGATGATACTCAGATGTACTTGTCCTTTTATCCGGATGAAGCACCACAGGCTGTCGCCGCAGTCAATTTTGATTTGATCAAGGTTAGTGAATTTAGTAGTAATCATTGCTTAAAATTAAATTTTAATAAAACTGTGGCGGTGGTTTTTGGAGGAAAAGTAGAAAAACAACGGTTTATCGAACGGTACCGTCATGATATTGGCGTTCAAGGTCACAATATTAAGTTGGATCCTGTGGTGAAGAATTTGGGTCTGTATGTTGACAGTGAGTTAAGGTTTGCTGCACATGTAAATAGGTGCATTCAGAAAGCTTACTCCAACTTAAAACTTATTTATCAAAATAGATATATCCTTAATAGGAATGTAAAGTCTATGTTGTGTGATGTACTTGTGCTTTCCCACTTCAATTACTGTGATGGCGTTTATGGTCCATGCTTGACCGAATATGATTCAAGGCGAATACAAAAAGTACAAAACTCTTGCTTACGGCTTATATTTGGCATAAAAAAACGAGAGCACATTACTCATAAAATTAAAGATAATGGTTGGTTAAGCATGTACCAAAGGCGTTATCTGCATATGATTTGCCACTATCATGCTATTATAAAAAATAAGTTTCCAACATATCTCTATCAGAAGATTAGATTTCGCACAGACGTACACAATATTAATATTAGGTTTAAGGGTAGGCTTACAATACCACAACATAGATCGCAGGTTTTTAAGCGATCCTTCTCGTACAACATTGTCAATTTATTGAACGCTCTTCCTAATGATGTTTATGCTATGTCAGCACCTGTTTTCAGAAATTTTATTTATCAAAAGCTTGGTGCGCAATCATAATAGAAAGTGCGGCCTGGGTAATGAATTGTTGTTTTTAGTAATACTCTCCACTTTTAAAGATAAAATATAATTTATTAGTTTATGTTTATCTCGTCTACTATTTTCTTTCTTTATGGCAATTTCACTAGTTATAGTTTGGTTATGGGTTAGTTGAACAGATGCCTTGTTGCATATATTGTAATCAGGGTGAACTGAACCTCGCCCAATAACAAAATGTAGTACTTTGATTGTATCATTTATGAATAAAGACCTTAATTATTAATTATTATTATTATTATTATTAAATATTCCATAAATATTTCAAAACATTTATAATATATTGATGAAATCTTTCAGAAACTCAAAAATGTCCCATAAAAGTATTATTTCATTTTATGTTTCTCAAATATTTTAAATTAGAGGCAAGTACTTTTCAGAAATATTTCAAAAAGATTTCTTGTAATATTTCTGAAATTATATAAAATAATATATCATTCAATATCAAGAACATATTTATTAAAAAAACATATAAACTATTATTAAGTAATAAATATGAATATACAAAATAAGATGCTTATTTATCTCTGAAATTCTTCTTTCTACGGGGCCCTGAAAGTATAAATTTAAAAATTAATAATTTTCAGTATGAATCATAATAATATTATGTGGGTATAAGGGTGCATTTATAAAACGTTTCGTCACCGCTACCGCTCGTCGCCACCGTTCTCGTCGCAACTTAACCCAAAGGGGAATAATGTATGCATTTATAAAAGCCGCAACTGCTTCCGTTCGTACTTCCAACATGACCAATTTTTATCTCGCTAACCTTGTGCTGTTCGTCGTTCATGCTTTAGCCAATGAGAGGAAAGAAATTTGACACATTTGATAAAAAACATAGAAATATTTTCCATATTCCCATCTTATAGTTTAATAATATTAAATATTAATTAATTAAATTAATATTCTAACCTCAAAATATGTTACTGCTCTCGCGAATTTACAACGGTGCAGTTCGTGTTTCATAAATACCCTAAGAACGGTGGCGCCGAGCGGGAACGGTGACAACGAGCAGGAGCTGTGGTGAAAAGTTTTACAAAGCGACCTTTATATTATAGGTCCCTGATAGAAAAATACCAATCTCTACTATATCAAGGACGCTGCTTATATCAATGTTTGATACATAATCACTATTAAAACTACATATTCCATTATAAAAACAGGAGTTTAGCCAAAATGTGTTATCAACTTATATATGTATTCAAAGATCTTACAATTCACAGGACAAACGGAGTATCTTACCTATAGTTCTGTCCCGGAGGGAAATGATGCATTACTGCATCTTTTATTATTCTATTAATGTTTTTATAAATTAAAAAGTTAGTTTTCATTCTTCTTCTGTCCCTTTACTGTTCAATATTCTAATTCACAACAGTAACAACTCAAGTTTAATAAATAAACTAAAGCGGGGAAAAACCTAAAATTATTAATATACCTATTATTAAAATACTCACCCAGTTTTATTATTATTCATAATATAACTATTCGGTAGTAATAATAATTATTGTTAATTGAACATTACAGGAACAAAACATAAAGTAAGGAGAACCCGTGAGGGAACAGGCTGGCTTTTCTGCATTTGGTCCGTCAAGTGTCAAAGGCAGGGTGTGTCAACTATGATTTTGGGTGTAATGAATCTAAAGTATTTCAGAAATATTGATATGAAAGGTTATGTTTTTGAGACATTTAAAATATATTAGAGATATGTCTGAAAGGAAGTGTGCTGTGTGGGATAGGCAGGGGCGCAACGTTCGGGGGCATAGAGAAAATTAACCAGTCATAACTTTTTTGTGTATAGATTCCAAGATTTTGTCAGACAAATGTGAAAACCTTGATACTTTTAAATAAAAAGAAACGTGCTCTTGGTCAATGGTCGGTTATTCGTCAATCGACAAAAATTAATTTAAAAATTGCGCTGTATACCAGAAAGATGTTATATACCCGTTTTTGGTTGGAACAACGTTTCCAATCTATACACAAAAAAATTTTAACTAAGCATTTTGCTCTCTTTACGCCCCTTTAATTTTAATTTAAATATGACCTAAAAGGGCGACCGACTCAAATATGTTGTAATTGTTAAAAAATGCCTGTTGCTTTAACTACGATTTTGGGGCACTACTACTACTACTTTTTTTTCTTAAGGAGTGAACCAAGGTTTTCGCTAAAAATACTAACTTGAACTGATCGTATCTGCGTTAAAATGGGATATATCATTAATTGTATTAAAACGGAATTAATCTATGTAAAAACCCCATCAAGGTATTATCTGAGGGCATAAAACGTCGTTTAGTTCGTTGAAAATTTAAACTTTTCACACACACACACACACCCACACACACACACACACACACACATACTTGTTCTCATATTTAAAGTGGCATCTAGGCTATAACCCTAACTGTGGTCACATGCGAATATCGGCAACACCCGGTCTGCAAAAAAAATTGGCAACACTGTGCACCGACGTGCATTACGATACACTCCATTTTAGCCAAGATAGGAACCATTAATTATCCTAAATAGTGGCATCGATGCCACAAGAAATCGGAAGTGTATAGGTGATGTTACAATAAATACAACGAGTGTGTGTGTATGCGTTGCTACAGCAAATACGCTGCATGACGATGTGTATACCAAATACCTATACTTTTATTTATTGCTTAAAAACTTCGAGCTCTATAGCATTTTCCAAATAAATAATTTTTGAGAATAGAGTCTTTTTGGTTTTTTCCCTTTTAAATCCATTTTGAAATGTATGCAATTTTTGCCATTGTATGAATAGTCAACCGCTATATTTAGATTCCCTTTCTCAAATTTTATATTTTTAATTAAACTGATTTTTATAAGTTTCCCGTTATTACATTTGAATTTACTGGCTTTTAGTACATCATCAGCTATCTTTTTTCATCCTAAGAAGTCGCTAAAGTCCATTTTTATTGTTTCAAATGGTTTCGGTATGGTGCAAGAGTTCGCTATTAATGTACACCATTCTGATAGAGCCCATACTATCCGTTTCTTGATAAACCGCTCTATTGTTGCGTGAACGGAGTCGACAGGCCTATAAGTATGACCTGGTAGTAAGTATCGCACACTGATTGACGTTAAATGAACCAAGTCCTTAAGAAGTCGAGATCATTACCAACATTGCTTTGTTTTTATTCTGACCACAACAACTATCACAATTTAGTGATAGGTGTTTGACGGTTTGTCGTCCATCAATTTCTTGCAAATATTTGTACATTATATTTCGTTACTGCCACGTCCTCGGTCACATTCTCCCCATAAATAACAAAAGCCATTTTGAGTTCCACTTTCGTAAACAGTAAGGTTGTAATAAGCATACTTCCTGGCATAATACAAGAGCAAATTGTCCCCATGGGGTGTGTATTTAACACCTTCTGCAGGTCGAAACTGGCACATAAAAATTCTGAATCTAAAACAGCTTTCTTCTGATCACCTGGAAATAAATCCTTATAAATATTTTTGCTTTCCAGATGTTTTTCATATAATTGCTTTGTTTCTACTGTTTCCTCAAAGTCTTTGTCCTTTCTCGCTTCACAAACTTTGCACTTATCTTTCTTCGGCAAGTCAAATTCGATATTAAATTCCGTCTTAAAAATCTTCCGGAAAACTTGTAGTTAAATGATATTGTTTTTAGTTGTTATGCCATTTTCTAACTGATTTTTCTTAAAATGTCCGTATAAGGATGATAAGTTGCGAAATTCTGTCGGTAAGTATTTTCTCGATGTTTTATTCCTGCAATAATGAGATGGGACTGCGGGGAGTGTTATACCCCGCAGCTTGATGGTAAAACAGGCAATGAAAGGGAGCGGTTTGCAAGCGTGGTATACGGTAAAGTAGTTTGAGGCCTACGGAGGCGCGGTGCTTAAGGTTATTCCGGTTCCTTAGTGATAAGAAAAACTCTACAAGAGGGTGTTCAAAAATATTCTATTTCCAATCTAAGTTAAACGCAATTATGGTAACAGCAAATCACAATGTTAAATATGGCAGATTTCAGCAATTATTCACTGACAAAATACATTTAGTAAATATGGTTCAATACGAAATATGCATAAAATAAATGGGTTAATTCAACTTTTACTTACAACAGTAAATCACAATTATGTAACCTAGCATTTCTCTCTCACACTCGATGGTTCTAGGTTTATTCGCTCTGTACAGCTCGGTTATTAACCCACACCTGAACGTTTGGGCTGAAATATAGGTCGTTGACTCTACTTTCACGTAAGGAATCCCTTTTTCTGAGAATTGGCTAGAGATTTAGATAAGTTTCGCTTGCGAATATTTTAAGTCTATTTTTCACTGTAAAGTTTGTAGGTTTATGAGAAAAGCTTCACTGTAAATATTAATCTCGAACTGAGTAGGTTTTTAATAATTAAACTGATTTTTAAAATAATGTAATTCTAATTTTAATTTATTTGGTTAAACCGGGGTCTTAAAAGAATATTTATAATGGTTCTCTCAGAGACTTGGTTACTAAACTTTTGCGAGAAGCGGTGTATGTTTTGACTAATTTTTGACTTAGGTCGCGGCACTATACTTGGATATACGTTAATGAAAGTGTCTCTTACTTTTTAATACTTTGACTGTACTGGATGGCGTAGATAGGTTTTCTTTGTTTTCAATTATTTTATATGGAACTGAACTGCACTGTACTGCACTTTTTACTTTGAACTGCACTTCTTCTGGACTGTTGTGAACTGTAGTAAACTGACTGAACTGTTTTGAACTTTTGTGAGCTCTGGGGAACTGACTTTTTCTAGGCGAGTTAGCGTTTTTATAGCCTCTCTAAATTTGCGTAGGTGCAAAATGGGAATCTTGACTATCCCATCCGAGTAAGTAAGGGAAATTTTTAAGTCAAACTCCGCCTTCAAGAGGTGGATTGAAAAGTCCCTTCTACTTGACTAAGGTGGTATGCGGTCATCAGTTACGAATTCTTTTCAAAGAATTTAATGTGAAATGTAATAAAATTTTATGTAAAACGATTAATTTTTATGACCGTCTTCCGTTTAAAGCTTCTATTTCGGAGTTGAGTAACCTTGGTTCGAGATGATCTCATTTTTTGTGGGAAGGCATTAGAATACTTGAAATTTTTGGTGGTTTGATGTATCCAATGAGAATATAATATATTTTGCAATACTAGGACGCTGGGCTGTCTTTAGCTGTTAGAAATATTTTTTGGGCGTGGAGAGATATGCGCACTGATATGGTAATTGTCATTTTTTCTGGACGCTTGTGGCAGGCGAATAAAGTGATGCTAATAACCTTTTGAAAAGATGAAATTGTATTAATTTACTTTGATAATATGGAGTCTTTTTCATTGATTTAGGTATCTTATGTAAAACATTTTTATTTAGAAATACACCAGGACTTCGCAGTCCGTCACAGGAGCATCGTGATAAAATCTAGAACATTCTGCTTCTGCTCGTTCCCAGTCTTGTTATGGGGGACATGCTTACCTCTCTGATCTCTTTTAGAACATACGCCTGACATAGAATTTTTTTTCGGATATCTCAAAGTCATTTGTGATATATCCAAAGTTTTCAATAAGAATTGTTGGCATACGTCGTGTTCCACATCATTCCACCTAATGATATATTTGAAGGAAGATTGTCTTCTGCTTTGTTCAGCCTCTTGTTTTCGACGTTTTATTTCAACATCTTTTGCGCACGAAACCAGCCAGTCTCGTTGCCTTTGCGGGTTTCCTAAGCCCCAATAAAAATAGAAAACATGTTCCCTTACTGTCTCTGGAAATTTGAAAATACACTGGTTTGGGCAATTATTACTACAAGGATTTTCCCCAACATACTTATTGGCACCGAACTTGTTATAACTTTTTCTTTGCGCCTTTTTGCATGTTTTTTTCTGTTTTCTTAAACTATTTTTCCCATTGTGTCTTCTTCCGCGTTAGTCGAGCTGCTGTAGTCACTACTACCACGTGACTTGCACCTTACGATGTTTTGGAGATCATGCGATGTTTTCGCAAATACAAATGAGATTTGTTTACATTTTTGTGTGACTTACGTTACACTTAATTCGGCTTTTTCTCTAAAGACTATGCTTCTCTACCTTACGATAATTTGCTGGAAGGTGTCTGACGGTTTGGTAGTTACGATAGTTCAATAATCCCTTTTTCTTAAATTTGTCACTTACGATGTTATGGCAAAAAGGTATCGATATAGAAACTCATACTAAAGTTTATCCAGTCAAAGCGTGTAAAAAATTACCTAGTAAGAATTAGTGCCTTGAAAATCTCGCCTGCGGCGCATGTAGTTGTGGAATGGTTAACATTTATTTTAAAAAAAATATGTAAAAAACTTTTAATACGGGGTAGTTTTCATCCTTTTGCATTACCTGCTGAAACATAGAAAAAAAATTACATTTGGCCTTGAACGAAAATTCGTAAACTTGCCTCATATACGAATATAACCCCTTCCAATGTTAAAATGTTTTAAAATCGTACATTTTACAAATTTTTTTGAAACTAATATTTCCCTAAATTTTACTTTAAAGTGTTTGACTGAATATTGAGATAACTTATACGAAGGCGGGAAATAGGTATATCCAAATTTAAATTCAAACTACCGTACGTCGGTATATTCCATATTTTGTTCTCGTATCCGAGTGTATGGTGCCACAAGTAGAGCGGGCGACATAGTGCAGGCCTATTCACACACAAGATGCCACAGTAAATGTAAAATAAACACTTTCCTAACATGGCATGTCGTCAAAAGATGTCGGTGTAAGATACCAAAAGAACACACAAGATTATTAATTATGAACTATGCACGAAAAACGGCAAACGAGTCACTTATATGTGTTTAGAATGTGAGAAACGTTTGTTAGTAATTTTAAGGTTTTCTTCTGATACTACAAATTTTAATCAAAAAATCTTTAGGCTATTCTTCTTAAAAAGTGCAGCTTTACACTAAAAACAGCGCTAACAGTGGTCGCCGCATGGCATTGCAAATCGTACGTTTTTACAAATTTTTTGAAACTAATATTTCTAAATTTTACCTTAAAGTGTTTGACCAAATATTGAGATAACTTACATGATGGCGGGAAATAGGTATATCCAAATTTAAATTCCAAGTACCGTACGTTGGTATAATCTATGTTTTGTTGTCGTATCCGAATGTATAGTGCCACAAGTAGAGCGGGCGACATAGTGCAGGCCTATTCACACACAACATTATTTCAATTATTCAACTCTTATTTGCGCGCTATATTGAGTAAATACATGGTTAAAGTGTGTATTGTAGAGGGCGCCACCGTATAGCGGTTACTACAATTTAGGATAAAGTAAGATGTGAATTAGCATCAACAGTGGCATATCATACACAATTGGCGGGAAACGTTATAGAATTACCAGCGCTAATTGGTCAGTACCGAATGTTGAGATAGGTTACATGAAGGCGGGAAATATATCCAAATTTAAATTCAAACTACCATACGTCGGTATATTTCATATTTTGTTGTCGTATCCGAGTGTATGGTGCCACAAGTAGAACGGGCGACATAGTACAGGTCTATTCACACACAAGATGCCACAATAAATGTAAAACAAACACACACACACACACACACACACACACACACACACACACACACACACACACACACACACACACACACACACACACACACACACACACACACACACACACACACACACACACACACACACACACACACACATACATACTTGTTCTCATATTTAAAGTGGCATCTAGGCTATAACCCTAATTGTGGTCACATGCGAATATCGGCAACACCCGGTCTGCAAAAAAAATTGGCAACACTGTGCACCGACGTGCATTACGATACACTCCAGTTTAGCCAAGATAGGAACCATTAATTATCCTAAATAGTGGCATCGATGCCACAAGAAATCGGAAGTGTATAGGTGATGTTACAATAAATACAACGAGTGTGTGTGTATGCGTTGCTACAGCAAATACGCTGCATGACGATGTGTATACCAAATACCTATACTTTTATTTATTGCTTAAAAACTTCGAGCTCTATAGCATTTTCCAAATAAATAATTTTTGAGAATAGAGTCTTTTTGGTTTTTTCCCTTTTAAATCCATTTTGAAATGTATGCAATTTTGGCCATTGTATGAATAGTCAACCGCTATATTTAGATTCCCTTTCTCAAATTTTATATTTTTAATTAAACTGATTTTTATAAGTTTCCTGTTATTACATTTGAATTTACTGGCTTTTAGTACATCATCAGCTATCTTTTTTCATCCTAAGAAGTCGCTAAAGTCCATTTTTATTGTTTCAAATGGTTTCGGTATGGTGCGAGAGTTCGCTATTAATGTACACCATTCTGATAGAGCCCATACGTTTCTTGATAAACCGCTCTATTGTTGCGTGAACGGAGTCGACAGGCCTATAAGTATGACCTGGCAGTAAGTATCGCACACTGATTGACGTTAAATGAACCAAGTCCTTAAGAAGTCGAGATCATTACCAACATTGCTTTGTTTTTATTCTGACCACAACAACTATCACAATTTAGTGATAGGTGTTTGACGGTTTGTCGTCCATCAATTTCTTGCAAATATTTGTACATTATATTTCGTTACTGCCACGTCCTCCGTCACATTCTCCCCATAAATAACAAAAGCCATTTTGAGTTCCACTTTCGTAAACAGTAAGGTTGTAATAAGCATACTTCCTGGCATAATACAAGAGCAAATTGTCCCCATGGGGTGTGTTTAACACCTTCTGCAGGGCGAAACTGGCACATAAAAATTCTGAATCTAAAACAGCTTTCTTCTGATCACCTAGAAATAAATCCTTACAAATATTTTTGCTCTCCAGATGTTTTTCATATAATTGCTTTGTTTCTACTGTTTCCTCAAAGTCTTTGTCCTTTCTTACTTCACAAACTTTGAGCTTATCTTTCTTCGGCAAGTCAAATTCGATATTAAATTCCGTCTTAAAAATCTTCCGGAAAACTTGTAGGGAAACGATATTGTTTTTAGTTGTTATGCCATTTTCTAACTGATTTTTCTTAAAATGTCCGTATAAGGATGATAAGTTGCGAAATTCTGTGGGTAAGTATTTTCTCGATGTTTTATTCCTGCAATAATGAGATGGGACTGCGGGGAGTGTTATACCCCGCAGCTTGATGGTAAAACAGGCAATGAAAGGGAGCGGTTTGCAAGCGTGGTATACGGTAAAGTAGTTTGAGGCCTACGGAGACGCGGTGCTTAAGGTTATTCCGGTTCCTTAGTGATAAGAAAAACTCTACAAAGAGGTGTTCAAAAATATTCTATTTCCAATCTAAGTTAAACGCAATTATGGTAACAGCAAATCACAATGTTAAATATGGCAGATTGCAGCAATTATTCACTGACAAAATACATTTAGTAAATATGGTTCAATACGAAATATGCATAAAATAAATGGGTTAATTCAACTTTTACTTACAACAGTAAATCACAATTATGTAACCTAGCATTTCTCTCTCACACTCGATGGTTCTAGGTTTATTCGCTCTGTACAGCTCGGTTATTAACCCACACCTGAACGTTTGGGCTGAAATATAGGTCGTTGACTCTACTTTCACGTAAGGAATCCCTTTTTCTGAGAATTCGCCAGAGATTTAGAAAAGTTTCGCTTGCGAATATTTTAAGTCTATTTTTCACTGTAAAGTTTGTAGGTTTATGAGAAAAGCTTCACTGTAAATATTAATCTCGAACTGAGTAGGTTTTTGGTAATTAAACTGATTTTTATACGGTAATTCTAATTTTAATTTATTTGGTTAAACCGGGGTCTTAAAAGAATATTTATAATGGTTCTCTCAGAGACTTGGTTACTAAACTTTTGCGAGAAGCGGTGTATTTTTTGACTAATTTTTGACTTAGGTCGCGGCACTATACTTTATGCGTTAATGAAAGTGTCTCTTACTTTTTAATACTTTGACTGTACTGGATGGCGTAGATAGGTTTTCTTTGTTTTCAATTATTTTGTATGGAACTTAACTGCACTGTACTGAACTTTTTACTTTGAACTGCACTGACTTCTTCTGGACTGTTGTGAACTGTAGTAAACTGACTGAACTGTTGGGAACTTTTGTGAGCTCTGGGGAACTGACTTTTTCTAGGCGAGTTAGCGTTTTTATAGCCTCTCTAAATTTGCGTAGGTGCAAAATGGGAATCTTGACCATCCCATCCGAGTAAGTAAGGGAAATTTTTAAGTCAAACTCCGCCTTCAAGAGGTGGATTGAAAAGTCCCTTCTACTTGACTTAGGTGGTATGCGGTCATCAGTTACGAATTCTTTTCTAAGAATTTAATGTGAAATGTAATAAAATTTTATGTAAAACGATTAATTTTTATGACCGTCTTCCGTTTTAAGCTTCTATTTCGGAGTTGAGTAACCTTGGTTCGAGATGATCTCATTTTTTGTGGGAAGGCATTAGAATACTTGAAATTTTTGGTGGTTTGATGTATCCAATGAGAATATAATATATTTTGAAATAGTAGGACGCTGGGCTGTCTTTAGCTGTTAGAAATATTTTGTGGGCGTGGAGAGATATGCGCACTGATATGGTAATTGTCATTTTTTCTGGACGCTTGTGGCAGGCGAATAAAGTAATGCTAATAACCTTTTGAAAAGATGAAATTGTATTAATTTACTTTGGTAATATAGATTCTTTTTCATTGATTTAGGTATCTTATGTCAAACATTTTTATTTAGAAATACACCAGGACTTCGCAGTCCGTCACAGGAGCATCGTGATAAAATCTAGAACATTCTGCTTCGGCTCGTTCCCAGTCTTGTTATGGGGGACATGCTTACCTCTCTGATCTCTTTTGGAACATACGCCTGACATAGAATTTTTTTTCGTATATCTCAAAGTCATTTGTGATATATCCAAAGTTTTCAATAAGAATTGTTGGCATACGTCGTGTTCCACATCATTCCACCTAATGATATATTTAAAGGAAGATTGTCTTCTGCTTTGTTCAGCCTCTTGTTTTCAACGTTTTATTTCAACATCTTTTGCGCACGAAAGCAGCCAGTCTTGTTGCCTTTGCGGGTTTCCTAAACCCCAATAAAAATCGAAAACATGTTCCCTTACTGTCTCTGGAAATTTGAAAATACACTGGTTTGGGCAATTATTACTGCAAGGATTTTCCCCAACAGACTTATTGGCACCGAACTTGTTATAACTTTTTCTTATAGCCTTTTTGCATGTTTTTTTCTGTTTTCTTAAACTATTTTTTCCCATTGTGTCTTCTTCCGCGTCAGTCGAGCTGCTGTAGTCACTATTAGTGATATTTTCTTCAAAGGAATATTCTGAAGAGTGACGACGTAAACGTTTAGCTGTAATACAGGTACGAGTATTTTGATCATCCTCGCTACTGGAATAGTCATAATCAACGAGTTTTACAAAGGGCCGTGTTGAATCTACCGGGTTGTTTTGGTAAAGGTCAGTATTAACTGAAGAACTTGGCACATTAAACTCTGAGATTATTTCTGTTCCATCGGCAATGATATTATTCACAAAGGGCCGTGTTAAAACTACTGGGTTGTTTGCGTGAAGGTCAGTATGAATTGAAGAACTTGGCACATTAAACTCTGAGAATATTTCTGTTCCATCGGCAATGATATTATTCACAAAGGGCCGTGTTGAAACTACTGGGTTGTTTTGGTAAAAGTCAGTATGAATTGAAGAACTTGCCACATTAAACTCTGAGAATATTTCTGTTCCATCGGCAATGATATTATTCACAAAGGGCCGTGTTGAAACTACTGGGTTGTTTTGGTAAAAGTCAGTATGAATTGAAGAACTTGCCACATTAAACTCTGAGAATATTTCTGTTCCATCGGCAATGATATTATTCACAAAGGGCCGTGTTGAAACTACTGGGTTGTTTTGGTGAAGGTCAATATGAATTGAAGAACTGGGCACATTAAACTCGGAGACTATTTCTGTTCCACCGGCAGTGATATTATGATAATATAATATAGGTTCAACTAGACTAATTACAACCGTATCTGAAGATTGTAAATAATCATTTAAGTTCGAAATTTTACCGACTTCTGAGGAAATACTGATGCTAGTGCATTTACTTGAGTCTATAATGGCGTTTAGGGCTTCCTGTGATACCAGTTCAGAGTACTCGCTACCATTAACAGCTAATGGGTGACTAAAATTTTTGTGGAGACCCAGAAAAAGTTAATACTAAACGCGGTACGGCATTGGGTTCCTCTGTTCCTTGAGAACATAGAGCTAATGCCACTAGACGTTTTGATCTAGTAGTCATGGTGATAATCTAAAATAAAAATATCATGTTGTCTTTCCAATAGAAACAAAAGTGTTTTCGGTTAGAGTCCTCCGTATTAATGGTTAGGGCTGGAAGTTTTTAAATCCTCATAATACATTAATGTAAGAAATGCGAAAAAAATACTTAATACAATAGTGGTCCAGACGTAAACTGTACCTACATTTTAAAAATATTTTTGATTATAAGGTGTTCTTATAGTTTGCCCTGTACCGCATCTAATTTTCTCATTTTAAATTGAGCACTCTATATCATTGCATTTTTTAATTACTCGTCAGATTTCATGTATACAGGACATGACACATTAAATCACTTTAGAATCTTACTAGAAATTAAAAATGCAATGATATACAGAATGTTCTATTTAAAATAATCAAGTTGAATACAGTACGTGGTAAACCATCAACCCCGTATATTCGAAACATTTTAAAATTCACAGTTGTGCAAGTTTGGACAACTTTTCTATTAAACAGTTTTTCGTATTTCTTTCGGTATTGGATTTATTGAAAAATACACTAGCGTGAGACCCTGTAGATTACAAAAGAGCAAACCAAAAACAGTTCTCAAATATTCGGTTGGACACAAGACGGTCGCGCCAATTGTGTTCTTTACTGCCATCAAGGTCAAACCTTATTGTTGATGTTTACAGCTAAAATTTTTTCTTACATCAAATAAAATCCAATGCTAGGCCAACCCTCACCGTAAAGGGTACAGCTGTCTTGACCGTCTAATAAGTTGTTTAGTTTAGCACAATCGTTATCACACGAATAAAATCATTATCTACTTAGAACTTCATAAAACTAATTGAAAACTTCGTTGTGCTAAGATGATTTTGAATTAGAACTACCTAGTTTAACACAATTTTTTTACGAATCTCAACGGAAACAACCAAAAACCGTTATTAATTACAGAAAGAAAATAATTGTGGTACTTACGTTCTAACTCCGCAGTGATACACAATGAACTAAAAGGTCATAACGCACTTCGCTGCGTCGTAAGTCGCATTTTTTGTACCACGTGACTTGCACCTTACGATGTTTTGGAGATCATGCGATGTTTTCGCAAATACAAATGAGATTTGTTTACATTTTTGTGTGACTTACGTTACACTTAATTTGGCTTTTTCTCTAGAGACTATGCTTCTCTACCTTACGATAATTTGCTGGAAGGTGTCTGACGGTTTGGTAGTTACGATAGTTCAATAATCCCTTTTTCCTAAATTTGTCACTTACGATGTTATGGCAAAAAGGTATCGATATAGAAACTCATACTAAAGTTTATCCAGTCAAAGCGTGTAAAAAATTACCTAGTAAGAATTAGTGCCTTGAAAATCGCGCCTGCGGCGCTTGTAGTTGTGGAATGGTTGAATATTATTTAAAAAAAAATATGTAAAAAACTTTTAATACGGGGTAGTTTTCATCCTTTTGCATTACCTGCTGAAACATAGAAAAAAAAATTACATTTGGCCTTGAACGAAAATTCGTAAACTTGCCCCATATACGAATATAACTCCTTCCAATGTTAAAATGTTTCAAAATCGTACATTTTACAAATTTTTTTGAAACTAATATTTCCGTAAATTTTACTTTAAAGTGTTTGACTGAATATTGAGATAACTTATACGAAGGCGGGAAATAGGTATATCCAAATTTAACCCTTTCACTATTTTTGTACTTCACGAGGGACATAAATTTCTAAAGCTCATATTCGGATAAAAGATCATACTAGTCATATTCTTGCTTTGTACCTCAGAAGGTACATATTGAATATAGTCCATGCAGTAAAATTTGGCGATGGAGCTGGAACAGGTGATTTTGTATAATAAATTCTAGACTAGGTTATGTACCTGTTGAAACCACGCGTGACAATCGCTTATAGACTTTTGTATATAAAATCGGGTTTCATCAGGAAAAAAGTGTTCTGTGTACATGAATGGTAAGTTACTGGATTATTGTTATTATATCTGCATGTGTTATTATGTTTGATTAGCGTATATGATCAAAATAATACTTTGAATTTTGATGTACCTGTCAAGGGACAAACGCAATTCATGACAAAGACGCACAACGGACACGGTATATTTTTATTCTTGGACAAAATTTGATTTTGTGGTATTTTTCCAGTAATATTTTTTGAAGAAAATGGCAAGCAGCAAAAGAGAGAAGAAAAGGCCCTTAACCGAAGAGGAACTTCTTCAGTACTTAGAAAATGACGATTTATCTGAGGCATCGTTTTTATCAGATGACAATGACAATGATTTGGGATGGGACTCCACTGAGCAAATAGATAACGATTTCAATCAAAGCATCCAGGAGGAGCTAGATATTGAAGAGACATATATATGGATAATGATGATGAAGAAAACGATGAAATAAATGAGCGACAAGAAAATGAGCAGGAGCTAATCGAAAACGAAGAAAATGAAAATAATAGGGAGCATGCCGACGAAGCAGAACTTCCACAACTGAAAAACATGATACAAGACTTTGAAGAAAATCATAACTTTACAAAAAAGAGTAACATAACATGGTTAAATGATGTTCAGTATGAAACAAGACACATAGACTGGATCCAACCGCATTATAATATTCCAACCGATTTGCCGTCGCCAGTTGAGTTTTTTTCTAAATACATTCCAGAAGTAATATTTGATCAAATGGCTACTATGACAAATTTGTACGCAACACAAAACAATATTGCCAGATTTCCACCAACAAATGCCGACGAGATGAAAATATTTATTGGTGTTCATATTGCAATGGGAAATTTGCAGTTTCCAAGAGTGTGCATGTACTGGCACCGGTCAATGGGAATTCCTCTAATAAAAGAAGCTTTATCCCAAACAAGATTTTATAAACTTCGCAAAGCAATCCACTTGGTTGATGTGACTAGCCGACAACAAGAAAATAATGATAGACTATGGAAGGTTCGTTGTTTGTACGACTCCATTAAAAAGCGGTGTTTTGAACTACCGTTGGAAAGAAACCTATGTGTCGACGAACAGATGGTTCCATTTAAAGGGCAAATAAATATTTAAAATTACATGAAAAATAAGCCAGTTAAATGGGGGATAAAAATCTATGTCTTATCAGGTCAAAGTGGTATGATTTATGATTTTATTATATACCAGGGCTGCGCGACTCCAATAAATCCTGTTTATTCTCATTTTGGTTCTGCGGCAGCGATTGTTATGCAACTATCGGAAAGAATTACAGAAAAAAATCATGGCCTGTTTTTCGACAATTATTTTAGTACCTATAACCTGTTTCAATATCTGGAGTCCAAATCCATATATGCAATTGGAACTATAAGAGTTAATCGCTTTGCTAATCCACGCTTACCTAGTGACAAAGAAGTGAAAAAAAAGGCCGTGGCACTGTCGCCTCATCTGTCAGCAGAGATGGAATTATTATTACTAAGTGGTATGATAATAAGGCAGTGCTAACAGCTTCAAACTTTGTCGGATCTGGTAATACAGACATTTGTAGAAGATGGGACAAAACAAAAAAGGAGTATATTAACATTCCAAGACCGGAAGTAATAAAAATGTATAATAGCAATATGGGAGGGGTAGACAAGTTAGACTTTCTGATAAGTCTATACCGCTCATATGTACGATCCAAAAAATGGACCGTCAGAATGATGACACATGCCTTAGATCTTGCGTTGGTAAATTCGTGGTTAGAATACAGAAATCAAGCTTTACTCTTAGGAGTACAAAAGAAACATATCTTAGATCTACTTGCTTTTAGGATGGAAGTTGCAGAAAATCTTATTTTGTCTAAACGTCCTCCTAAAAGGGGTAGACCTTCAGCGGATGCAAATACTCCAGAACCTCCCAAAAAGAAAAAAGGTGAAGCTAGACCAGTAAGTTGCCTTAGATATGATGGATATGATCATCTTCCAACTTATGATGACAAAAAGGATAACTCGCGGTGTAAAATGGAAGGATGCAAAAACAGAACACATATTTTTTGCTGCAAATGTAAAGTTCATTTATGTATTCTAAAGGGTAGAAACGGTTTTTTACAATTTCATTCCAAATGAAGAGTTTCCTTGTTAAAAAAATGTAATTATAGGGCTTTTGTTGAATAAATTTTTTTAAGAAACAATTTTTTTTTTGCTCTCTTAATTGGGTTTGTCCCTGGTGAGGTACATGATATAATAAAGGGTGGGGGGGAGCGTACAACTTTCAACCTTCAAAAAACTATAATTTATAAGTATTTTAATCTATAAATCAACACTAAAGATTTTTAACGAAGTCCTAATGGAAGTGCAAGTGAAAGGGTTAAATTCAAACTACCGTACATCGGTATATTCCATATTTTGTTCTCGTATCCGAGTGTATGGTGCCACAAGTAGAGCGGGCGACATAGTGCAGGCCTATTCACACACAAGATGCCACAGTAAATGTAAAATAAACACTTTCCTAACATGGCATGTCGTCAAAAGATGTCGGTGTAAGATACCAAAAGAACACACAATACTATTAATTATTAACTATGCAGGAAAAACGGCAAACGAGTCACTTACATGTGTTTAGAATGTGAGAAACGTTCGTTAGTAATTTTAAGGTTTTCTTCTGATACTACAAATTTTAATCAAAAAATCTTTCGGCTATTCTTCTTAAAAAGTGCAGCTTTACACTAAAAACAGCGCTAACAGTGGCCGCCGCATGGCATTGCAAATCGTACATTTTTACAAATTTTTTGAAACTAATATTTCTAAATTTTACCTTACAGTGTTTGACCAAATATTGAGATAACTTACATGAAGGCGGGAAATAGGTATATCCAAATTTAAATTCCAAGTACCGTACGTTGGTATAATCTATGTTTTGTTGTATCCGAATGTATAGTGCCACAAGTAGAGCGGGCGACATAGTGCAGGCCTATTTACACACAACATTATTTCAATTATTCAACTCTTATTTGCGCGCTATATCGAGTAAATACATGGTTGAAGTGTGTATTGTAGAGGGCGCCACCGTATAGCGGTTACTACAATTTAGGTTAAAGTAAGATGTAAATTAGCATCAACAGTGGCATATCATACACAATTGGCGGGAAACGTTATAGAATTACCAGCGCTAATTGGTCAGTACCGAATGTTGAGATAGGTTGCATGAAGGCGGGAAATATATCCAAATTTAAATTCAAACTACCATACGTCGGTATATTCCATATTTTGTTGTCGTATCCGAGTGTATGGTGCCACAAGTAGAACGGGCGACATAGTGCAGGTCTATTCACACACAAGATGCCACAGTAAATGTAAAACAAACACACACACACACACACACACACACACACACACACACACACACACACACACACACACACACACACACACCCACACACACACACACACACACACACACACACACACCCACACACACACACACACACACACACACACACACACACACACACCCATACTTGTTCTCATATTTAAAGTGGCATCTAGGCTATAACCCCAATTGTGGTCACATGCAAATATCGGCAACACCCGGTCTGCAAAAAAAATTGGCAACACTGTGCACCGACGTGCATTACGATACACTCCATTTTAGCCAAGATAGGAACCATTAATTATCCCAAATAGTGGCATCGATGCCACAAGAAATCGGAAGTGTATAGGTGATGTTACAATAAATACAACGAGTGTGTGTGTATGCGTTGCTACAGCAAATACGCTGCATGACGATGTGTATACCAAATACCTATACTTTTATTTATTGCTTAAAAACTTCGAGCTCTATAGCATTTTCCAAATAAATAATTTTTGAGAATAGAGTCTTTTTGGTTTTTTCCCTTTTAAATCCATTTTGAAATTTATGCAATTTTGGCCATTGTATGAATAGTCAACCGCTATATTTAGATTCCCTTTCTAAAATTTTATATTTTTAATTTAACTGATTTTTATTAGTTTCCCGTTATTACATTTGAATTTACTTGCTTTTAGTACATCATCAGCTATCTTTTTTAATTCTAAGAAGTCGCTAAAGTCCTTTTTTATTGTTTCAAATGGTTTCGGTATGGTGCGAGAGTTCGCTATCAATGTACACCATTCTGATAGAGCCCATACTATCCGTTTCTTGATAAACCGCTCTATTGTTGCGTGAACGGAGTCGACAGGCATATAAGTATGACCTGGTAGTAAGTATCGCACACTGATTGACGTTAAATGAACCAAGTCCTTAAGAAGTCGAGATCATTACCAACATTGCTTTGTTTTTATTCTGACCATAACAACTATCACAATTTAGTGATAGGTGTTTGACGGTTTGTCGTCCATCAATTTCTTGCAAATATTTGTACATTATGGTGCATATTTCGTTACTGCCACGTCCTCCGTCACATTCTCCCCATAAATAACAAAAGCCATTTTGAGTTCCACTTTCGTAAACAGTAAGGTTGTAATAAGCATACTTCCTGGCATAATACAAGAGCAAATTGTCCCCATGGGGTGTGTTTAACACCTTCTGCAGGTCGAAACTGGCACATAAAAATTCTGAATCTAAAACAGCTTTCTTCTGATCACCTAGAAATAAATCCTTACAAATATTTTTGCTTTCCAGATGTTTTTTATATAATTGCTTTGTTTCTACTGTTTCCTCAGTCTTTGTCCTTTCTCACTTCACAAACTTTGCACTTATCTTTCTTCGGCAAGTCAAATTCGATATTAAATTCCGTCTTAAAAATCTTCCGGAAAACTTGTAGGGAAACGATATTGTTTTTAGTTGTTATGCCATTTTCTAACTGATTTTTCTTAAAATGTCCGTATAAGGATGATAAGTTGCGAAATTCTGTGGGTAAGTATTTTCTCGATGTTTTATTCCTGCAATAATGAGTTGGGACTGCGGGGAGTGTTATACCCCACAGCTTGATGGTAAAACAGGCAATGAAAGGGAGCGGTTTGCAAGCGTGGTATACGGTAAAGTAGTTTGAGGCATACGGAGGCACGGTGCTTAAGGTTATTCCGGTTTCTTAGTGATAAGAAAAACTCTACAAAGGGGTGTTCAAAAATATTCTATTTCCAATCTAAGTTAAACGCAATTATGGTAACAGCAAATCACAATGTTAAATATGGCAGATTTCAGCAATTATTCACTGACAAAATACATTTAGTAAATATGGTTCAATACGAAATATGCATAAAATAAATGGGTTAATTCAACTTTTACTTACAACAGTAAATCACAATTATGTAACCTAGCATTTCTCTCTCACACTCGATGGTTCTAGGTTTATTCGCTCTGTACAGCTCGGTTATTAACCCACACCTGAACGTTTGGGCTGAAATATAGGTCGTTGACTCTACTTTCACGTAAGGAATCCCTTTTTCTGAGAATTGGCCAGAGATTTAGAAAAGTTTCGCTTGCGAATATTTTAAGTCTATTTTTCACTGTAAAGTTTGTAGGTTTATGAGAAAAGCTTCACTGTAAATATTAATCTCGAACTGAGTAGGTTTTTGGTAATTAAACTGATTTTTAAAATACTGTAATTCTAATTTTAATTTATTTGGTTAAACCGGGGTCTTAAAATAATATTTATAATGGTTCTCTCAGAGACTTGGTTACTAAACTTTTGCGAGAAGCGGTGTATGTTTTGACTAATTTTTGACTTAGGTCGCGGCACTATACTTGGATATACGTTAATGAAAGTGTCTCTTACTTTTTAATACTTTGACTGTACTGGATGGCATAGATAGGTTTTCTTTGTTTTCAATTATTTTGTATGGAACTGAACTGCACTGTACTGAACTTTTTACTTTGAACTGCACTGACTTTTTCTGGACTGTTGTGAACTGTAGTAAACTGACTGAACTGTTGGGAACTTTTGTGAGCTCTGGGGAACTGACTTTTTCTAGGCGAGTTAGCGTTTTTATAGCCTCTCTAAATTTGCGTAGGTGCAAAATGGGAATCTTGACCATCCCATCCGAGTAAGTAAGGGAAATTTTTAAGTCAAACTCCGCCTTCAAGAGGTGGATTGAAAAGTCCCTTCTACTTGACTTAGGTGGTATGCGGTCATCAGTTACAAATTCTTTTCTAAGAATTTAATGTGAAATGTAATAAAATTTTATTTAAAACGATTAATTTTTATGACCGTCTTCCGTTTTAAGCTTCTATTTCGGAGTTGAGTAACCTTGGTTCGAGATGATCTCATTTTTTGTGGGAAGGCATTAGAATACTTGAAATTTTTGGTGGTTTGATGTATCCAATGAGAATATAATATATTTTGAAATAGTAGGACGATGGGCTGTCTTTAGCTGTTAGAAATATTTTGTGGGCGTGGAGAGATATGCGCACTGATATGGTAATTGTCATTTTTTCTGGACGCTTGTGGCAGGCGAATAAAGTGATGCTAATAACCTTTTGAAAAGATGAAATTGTATTAATTTACTTTGATAATATAGATTCTTTTTCATTGATTTAGGTATCTTATGTGAAACATTTTTATTTAGAAATACACCAGGACTTCGCAATCCGTCACAGGAGCATCGTAATAAAATCTAGAACATTCTGCTTCTGCTCGTTCCCAGTCTTGTTATGGGGGACATGCTTACCTCTCTGATCTCTTTTGGAACATACGCCTGACATAGAATTTTTTTTCGTATATCTCAAAGCCATTTGTGATATATCCAAAGTTTTCAATAAGAATTGTTGGCATACGTCGTGTTCCACATCATTCCACCTAATGATATATTTGAAGAAAGATTGTCTTCTGCTTTGTTCAGCCTCTTGTTTTCGACGTTTTATTTCAACATCTTTTGCGAACGAAAGCAGCCAGTCTCGTTGCCTTTGCGGGTTTCCTAAGCCCCAATAAAAATCGAAAACATGTTCCCTTACTGTCTCTGGAAATTTGAAAATACACTGGTTTGTGCAATTATTACTACAAGGATTTTCCCCAACAGACTTATTGGCACCGAACTTGTTATAACTTTTTCTTATAGCCTCTTTGCATGTTTTTTTCTGTTTTCTTAAACTATTTTTTCCCATTGTGTCTTCTTCCGCGTCAGTCGAGCTGCTGTAGTCACTATTAGCGATATTTTCTTCAAAGGAATATTCTGAAGAGTGACGACGTAAACGTCTAGCTGTAATACAGGTACGAGTATTTTGATCATCCTCGCTACTGGAATAGTCATAATCAACGAGTTTCACAAAGGACCGTGTTGAATCTACCGGGTTGTTTTGGTAAAGGTCAGTATTAACTGAAGAACTTGGCACATTAAACTCTGAGATTATTTCTGTTCCATCGGCAATGATATTATTCACAAAGGGCCGTGTTAAAACTACTGGGTTGTTTGCGTGAAGGTCAGTATGAATTGAAGAACTTGGCACATTAAACTCTGAGAATATTTTTGTTCCATCGGCAATGATATTATTCACAAAGGGCCGTGTTGAAACTACTGGGTTGTTTTGGTAAAAGTCAGTATGAATTGAAGAACTTGCCACATTAAACTCTGAGAATATTTCTGTTCCATCGGCAATGATATTATTCACAAAGGGCCGTGTTGAAACTACTGGGTTGTTTTGGTAAAAGTCAGTATGAATTGAAGAACTTGCCACATTAAACTCTGAGAATATTTCTGTTCCATCGGCAATGATATTATTCACAAAGGGCCGTGTTGAAACTACTGGGTTGTTTTGGTGAAAGGCAATATGAATTGAAGAACTGGGCACATTAAACTCTGAGATTATTTCTGTTCCATTGGCAATGATATTATTCACAAAGAGCCGTGTTGAAACTACTGGGTTGTTTTGGTGAAGGTCAATATGAATTGAAGAACTGGGCACATTAAACTCGGAGACTATTTCTGTTCCACCGGCAGTGATATTATGATAATATAATATAGGTTCAACTAGACTGATTACAACCGTATCTGAAGATTGTAAATAATCATTTAAGTTCGAAATTTGACCTACTTCTGAGGAAATACTGATGCTAGTGCATGTACTTGAGTCTATAATGGCGTTTAGGGGTTCCTGTGATACCAGTTCAGAGTACTCGCTACCATTAACAGCTAATGGGTGACTCAAATTTTTGTGGAGACCCAGAAAAAGTTAATACTAAACGCGGTACGGCATTGGGTTCCTCTGTTCCTTGAGAACATAGAGCTAATGCCACTAGACGTTTTGATCTAGTAGTCATGGTGATAATCTAAAATAAAAATATCATGTTGTCTTTCCAATAGAAACAAAAGTGTTTTCGGTAAGAGTCCTCCGTATGAATGGTTAGGACTGGAAGTTTTTAAATCCTCATAATACATTAATGTAAGAAATGCGAAAAAAATACTTAATACAATAGTGGTCCAGACGTGAACTGTACCTACATTTTAAAAATATTTTTGATTATAAGGTGTTCTTATAGTTTGCCCTGTACCGCATCTAACTTTCTCATTTTAAATTGGGCACTCTATATCATTGCATTTTTTAATTACTCGTCAGATTCTAGACTAATTTCATGTATACAGGACATGACACATTAAATCACTTTAGAATCTTACTAGGAATTAAAAATGCAATGATATACAGAGTGTTCTATTTAAAATAATCAAGTTGAATACAGTACGTGGTAAACCATCAACCCCGTATATTCGAAACATTTTAAAATTCACAGTTGTGCAAGTTTGGACAACTTTTCTATTAAACAGTTTTTCGTATTTCTTTCGGTATTGGATTTATTGAAAAATACACTAGCGTGAGACACCCTGTAGATTAAAAATGTGTCAACATACTGTAACCCACCCTGTACATAATAAATTGTAGTAAAATAGTAACAAAAGAGCAAACCAAAAACAGTTCTCAAATATTCGGTTGGACACAAGACGGTCGCGCCAGTTGTGTTCTTTACTGCCATCAAGGTCAAACCTTATTGTTGATGTTTACAGCTAAAATTTTTTCTTACATCAAATAAAATCCAATGCTAGGCCAACCCTCACCGTAAAGGGTACAACTGTCTTGACCGTCTAATAAGTTGTTTAGTTTAGCAAAATCGTTATCTCGTTATCACTCGAATAAAATCATTATCTACTTAGAACTCCATAAAACTAATTGAAAACTTCGTTGTGCCAAGATGATTTTGAATTAGAACTACCTAGTTTAACACAATTTTTTTACGAATCTCAACGGAAACAACCAAAAACCGTTATTAATTACGGAAAGAAAATAATTGTGGTACTTACGTTCTAACTCCGCAGCGATACACAATGAACTAAAAGGTCATAACGCACTTCGCTGCGTCGTAAGTCGCATTTTTTGTACCACGTGACTTGCACCTTACGATGTTTTGGAGATCATGCGATGTTTTCGCAAATACAAATGAGATTTGTTTACATTTTTGTGTGACTTACGTTACACTTAATTCGGCTTTTTCTCTAAAGACTATGCTTCTCTACCTTACGATAATTTGCTGGAAGGTGTCTGACGGTTTGGTAGTTACGATAGTTCAATAATCCCTTTTTCCTAAATTTGTCACTTACGATGTTATGGCAAAAAGGTATCGATATAGAAACTCATACTAAAGTTTATCCAGTCAAAGCGTGTAAAAAATTACCTAGTAAGAATTAGTGCCTTGAAAATCGCGCCTGCGGCGCATGTAGTTGTGGAATAGTTGAACATTATTTAAAAAAAAATATGTAAAAAACTTCTAATACGGGGTAGTTTTCATCCTTTTGAATTACCTGCTGAAACATAGAAAAAAAAATTACATTTGGCCTTGAACGAAAATTCGTAAACTTGCCCCATATACGAATATAACCCCTTCCAATGTTAAAATGTTTTAAAATCGTACATTTTACAAATTTTTTTAAACTAATATTTCCCTAAATTTTACTTTAAAGTGTTTGACTGAATATTGAGATAACTTATACGAAGGCGGGAAATAGGTATATCCAAATTTAAATTCAAACTACCGTACGTCGGTATATTCCATATTTTGTTCTCGTATCCGAGTGTATGATGCCACAAGTAGAGCGGGCGACATAGTGCAGGCCTATTCACACACAAGATGCCACAGTAAATGTAAAATAAACACTTTCCTAACATGGCATGTCGTCAAAAGATGTCGGTGTAAGATACCAAAAGAACACACAAGATTATTAATTATTAACTATGCAGGAAAAACGGCAAACGAGTCACTTACATGTGTTTAGAATGTGAGAAACGTTCGTTAGTAATTTTAAGGTTTTCTTCTGATACTACAAATTTTAAACAAAAAATCTTTAGGCTATTCTTCTTAAAAAGTGCAGCTTTACACTAAAAACAGCGCTAACAGTGGCCGCCGCATGGCATTGCAAATCGTATAATTTTACAAATTTGTTGAAACTAATATTTCTAAATTTTACCTTAAAGTGTTTGACCAAATATTGAGATAGCTTACATGAAGGCGGGAAATAGGTATATCCAAATTTAAATTCCAAGTACCGTACGTTGGTATAATCTGTTTTGTTGTCGTATCCGAATGTATAGTGCCACAAGTAGAGCGGGCGACATAGTGCAGGCCTATTCACACACAACATTATTTCAATTATTCAACTCTTATTTGCGCGCTATATCGAGTAAATACATGGTTGAAGTGTGTATTGTAGAGGGCGCCACCGTATAGCGGTTACTACAATTTAGGTTAAAGTAAGATGTGAATTAGCATCAACAGTGACATATCATACACAATTGGCGGGAAACGTTATAGAATTACCAGCGCTAATTGGTCAGTACCGAATGTTGAGATAGGTTGCATGAAGGCGGGAAATATATCCAAATTTAAATTCAAACTACCATACGTCGGTATATTCCATATTTTGTTGTCGTATCCGAGTGTATGGTGCCACAAGTAGAACGGGCGACATAGTGCAGGTCTATTCACACACAAGATGCCACAGTAAATGTAAAACAAACACACACACACACACACACACATGATGAATTATTGGATTATTCGTCATTAGACAATTTATTCTCCAACAGTTCTTCTGTCAATACATACGTTTTTTTTTTGTAATTTTGACCCCACCTCCCCCGTGTAACACAGAAAATAATAGTCACAGTTCAAATTATCTAATATAATTACTGCTGTACTACTACTAGAACAAACTTCATTCAGTTAATGTTTTTTTTGTTTCTGTTACAGGGTATGACCGAGGAAGGTTTTAAAACCGCAGGTGAAATGTTTAGATCGATGACGGAAAAGTTTGGCATGATTTATGACACGCCGGAAGCGCTTTACGGACAAAAATTCTACAGGGCTATCGGTTACATGAGGCCACTGAGTATCTGGTCCATGCAGATAGCATGGGAAAGTAGAAAAAATGATAACTAGATATGTTGCAGAATATTCCACGAACATTAAAAATAGGACCCCAATCTTTATTGCGACGACTATACTTTCAGAGTTTACATTTTGTACCTCATATCCAAGTAAAGTTAAAGATGTTATAGTATATAAAATAGGATTAAATTCCTGTCAGAACACTACATATAAATTAGTCAAGAACATTTAAATAATGAAGGCAATTAAACATTTTGTTTTCACCTTCAATCTATTCATCCTGTCCGTAACGTATTTGTTTTTTAAAATGCAAAAACAGAGTTTCAATACTTTCAAAATTTAAAAAAATTATTAGTCCGCTTATATTTTTAATTATTGTTATCAACTAATTTATGTACCTTTCTGACAGGAATATTACCCTGGTTTATATTATTATACCATACCATCTTCAACTTTACTTGATAAAGGGGTACAAAATATAAGCCCTGAAACTATACTAATACGCATACAAGTTTTATACCGGGTGACCCAGAAAGTTGTTACCCCACAATTTTTCTGTAGTTTAAATAATAAATAACTTGAAGATCTAGGGTATTATAAGTGGAAAAATTGTTTATTTTTTATCAACTTAATTATATAATAACGTCAAAGGCACTCTATCACAAAACCAGTTTCAATTTCAAGTGGGTATAAATTATTGTCCTTGTTTATGGAAAATCAGGCCTTCAAAACTACTTCTGGTTTAACAGGAAGTAACGACAACTTTAGATCTAGGTGTTTGCCTTTTTTATGAATACAACTAAATTTCAGGTCAGATAAATTCTCAGATTTATGACAATGGCAAAAAATAGACTATTTTTTTTAGGGACAATTATTTCCTGAAACATTTTGATTTATAAGGCCCCTTTGTAACTGGTAGAACATTGGTTCGGTAAGCTGTGGGTATTCAGAGTATGTGTCGACCCAATGCCATGTCACATATACTGGTTGTCCTGAAGGTGTGATAAACAAGTAAGGATCGAATAGGTTGAATCAACATAGGGTCAGAAGTTCATGTAACATGTCTCCCCATTACCAAACTACAGCCTCCCTAAAGATGTTTTCTTAATGTTTTCGAACCCATTAAAAATTAGAACTTAAAATTTAGATATTCTAGTCAACTTTATATGCTTAATCGAACTATCGTCTTTAAAATATTGACCTTTTAAATGGAATGTGTTTTATTTCAGTTTCTACGATCAAAACAAAAGTGAGTTTTTTATGGTTTCCCTGACTTACCTTAAACCTTACGGATATGAAAGTATTTGATGTTTTGTGAAATGTAGTAACAATTTTAATGATTAGATTCATTTTAGACCAAATTCCACTGGAGTTTACTAATTGATTCAGATTTGTGTCGCACTTGAACTAACTAACCTGAAAAATTTAATAACTTAACAATTGAATTCTATATCTGCTGTTGACATACAATACAGGGTGTTGTATTTAAATATAACAAGTTATGGCCGTTTAAAACTTGTAATTATTTATTTTACTTTTTGGACACCTTGTATAAGTTGGTAAATTTTTCTTAAGTGCGACACAAAACTTAATCAATTAATAGACTCTGGTGTGAATAAGATAACAGATGTTGAGAATTTAGATAAAGTTTAAAAATTGTTACTACATTTTCACAAAATACAAAATATTTCAAGAAACGTTAGATTTAAGTGAGGTAAACCTTAATGGAACCCACTTTTATTTTGATTGTAGAAATTGAAATGATTACAGGGCATTTAATTTAAAAAATACAACTGGGATACGTTTTATGTATTTGGGACACTCTGTACATTATGAAAATAATAAATGTACCAATAGGTCCTTTACCCATCGTGAATATATTTTTTTTTAATCATACCTACCCATCTTTCGTGTCGAATAACGTGAATAACCATGTATTTTGATTTTTATACTTTGTATAAGATTAATAGATTTCAACATTGTTTGCAAAAGTTAATCTTATTTAGACACGATTTAAGGCCTCGTTTTCGGGAATAATGGATTAAAGATCTTGCATGCCACAAATTGTTGATATTGACATTTTGTTTGAAACTGAATCATTTTAAGTTACTCATAATGAGGCCTATCCTAAGCATTATAATGTGCTCATTAAAAAAGGTCCTGCAACAAAAAAAATATATTTGGCAAATTACATTAGTTGGGATGGTAGGAATAACAGTCTGTCTAAACCACAAATATATTTAATACCAAAAAAGGAATATTAAATGTATTTGTGGTTTAGACAGACTATTATTCCTCCCATTTAAAACTGTAACCACTGAGAGAGTGGACTACTTTCTGCACCTTACATTGATTGGGTTTTTTTCACATGCAAGGTAAGTTTTAAATCGATTTGTCCTGAAAACGACGGACGCCTTAAATATTTTCAAAACGTTTGTAATTTGACAAAGAAAAAATATAAAAATGTTGTATATTTTTACTTCGCGGTTCCCTATTTTTAACGCCATTGTTAAAATGTGGATAATTTTAGTTCTAATCAGGGTATAAAGTTTACTAGAATTTCTACATTTCAAGTTTTTATCTTTAATGATTTGGAAATCATTCAGAAACATCAATCTTTTTGAGACTCTAGATCGGTACTGAGGAGACAGGACATATGTTACATAAACTTTTGATCCAATTTTTGACAACCTTATTTATTACTGACCATACATTTCAGGACAGTGCCAGACTTGTCTTTTTTAGTACACAAAAGTATATATTATTCTTCATCGATAGACAACATATTCTTTTAGTAAAGCTGCGGTTTCCTCGTAAGCGGCACCGTCATATAGCGGTCATCAAAATCCATTAAATTACGTCACAACAAAAGCTGCTGTACGATTTAAGTACAAGTGGTTTCCAACACAGCGACTCAACATCTAGGTTGACCGTAGCGGCAAAGAATTTTTATAATAATAACGTTTAATCAGGTAAATTCATATGCGCCTTCTTCTGCACGGTTTTTTTTTAATATAATTCCGATTCTTCCTCTCTTTTTAACGTATTCTTCTTCTAAAATTATTATAAGTGCGAGACCGATGTCATCCATATTGTTAAAAAGAAAAAAACGGCACCCTTTCACGGACTTGACAACTGACGCCACCGACTTGCCGCATTTTTTCACCGCTGAATGACGGTGCCACTTTCGAGAAAGCCTTAGCTTAACTGAATATAAATACGTATGAGAATCTTTACGGGATCGTTGCGGCAATTACAGCACCACTGGCTTACCAACCCGTGAGAACGGCCTTACGTTAAATTGTTTTATAATATGTGTTTATCACTTCTTATATTACATATTTTTAGTGCTCTAGGTGGTTGTTAATATCTTAGAATAGTATTGTTTGAAACACAGTTCAGGGTGAAAACACAATTTATAATAATTTTGGCGTTCTGGATTATACTCTTTTTAACATTATTAATACTTTACACCAGGGGCTAGCGGTGACATTTAAATTAGTACAGCAAGTTTTGCCAACTTTCAAATGCGCTTTATAGGCGAAGCAAACAAGCAACAAGTTTTGTATTGTATTATTTAAAAAAATATCACACTTACAACTGTTGAGTGTAGGGCCTCAATCACAGTCTGCGTCACGTAGTGCTCTGTTTCTCGTTGCCGTGCTGCCGTCTTGATATTTAAATATAAACTAGCAGCGATACATGGCTTCCTTGTAGGGACGAACGTCGTGTATGATGTAAGCTTCATATTTAAAAATTATATTGAAAAAGAAAAGGTCGTGGTGAATCGGACGAAAAGTATTATTGTAAACGTCTTCTTTTGCTTCGCAGCATACGAAGAGTCCAAAAATAATTAACAACCTATCGGGGTCCGGTAGACAATGACAGCTGTTATTGGTGGTTATTGCCACCCGCCAGATTATCACAACCTGGGTACACCAACTCTAGCATACTTAGCCCTTCAGTGCCTTAGCTACTAAATGTAGAACCCATTCAGCAGTGAAACCTCGAAGTTGTCCATTATTTTGGAACCCCTCATATGCTGCAATAGACAAGAAGACGTTTACACTAATACTTTTCGTCCTATTCACCACGTTTTCTCTTTTCATATTTTTCACGGACGCGAAACTCTATATTTATTATAAATTTACTTTTATAAAAAATTTACAAAAAAAGGGTTTTAAGATAATTATTTTTAATATAAATTGTTTTTATTATGTTGCAGTCGCTTTTCTTAGTTTACATGGACTGAACGCCCCTGCTTTAGAGTCGGTTACAGGTTATGGGTATTATTTTGTGGTTAGTTCAGCTGCATTATTACATTTATTGTAATAAACATATGCGTACGCTCTAGTCATTTTATAAGATAACACCAATATTACAACTGGATTTATAAACTCGAAAAGTTGGTGAGGTTGAAGTTATGGTCAAGTTGGTGAGGTTAGATATTCCGAACTCCGAACATAAAAATTGGTTATCTCGAACTACCCGGGAACTTTTCGAACCTCTCGAGCTTTACATGAACAAGTGTATAAATGGAACTGAGTGTTCCCTTTAGTTTAAATTGAAATCCTATTTCCAACACCAACTGAACCTCAACCTCGCCAACTTTTCGAGTTTATAAATCCAGCTTACCAATTCATATTTTATTATGGTTAGGTTAGGTAAATTGGCATAATAGTTATAGATTACTTTGTCTGTGTTATAGCATAGCTGTGACTCAAGGCTCGTTTATAGACTATTTTATTTATTTAAGTAATCATGAGTAACAAACAATTTAGGGACGTGAAGAATTTACATTTCCTAAGGTTTGACTATTCCCTTTCGTCGGACCCAAACGAGAGGGAAAAGACCACAAAGAGCTTAACCGCACAGATAAGTTATTGGGAATGTTGCTTCATGTTACATTCCCATTTGGTCAATTATTATGAGTATGTTTAATTTGTTGCAGTGATAAATGTATTTTACGCTTAGTTACTATTATTAACTTAATATTTTACTTATAAAAGGCATTTCATAGTTTATTTGGTGTTTTATTTATCTTGAGTAAGAAATAAATAAATAGTGTCAAAATCTTATTAAGCTTGCTTGTGTCTATGCATGGTTTGTCAAATATCTGAAAACACTTTGTTAATACATCTAACAAAACAGCCCGTCCAGCAAATTATTTACGTACTGCTTACTAGCTAAGTAGCATCTGTCATTGTCAAAATTGAGTGTTTCGACTTATTAGCACGACTAGATCTATCGATAGTGAGAAAGATAAGGAATTACAAGTATCATATAGATGATAAAATTGGTACTAAAGACTACAGGGTGCGATTATTTCACCATTCTTTCCTACCATACATGAAAATATTTGTTCTGTAATCGGACGTACCTAATGCGGTTTGGCGGGCGCACCTCTACACAGTTTAAGTACAACACAATAATTTTCATTGATGAATTATTTAGTCCGAAATATTAATAAATAATAAGTGATATGTCGTTGGATTCAGAATAAAAAGTAGAATTTATAAAGTATAAAATACAATTTGGCGACTATTTAAAAAAGCAAAGTTGATTATACAGTGGCAAAAAAACGAAACGTCGAATTGAAAATTTAATTGATCATCTTATAGAGGCAAAAAAGTGGCGCAAATAGAATGTCAAATTTATTTTGAGATATCTCTTCAATTTTTCAAGAAGACTCGCACAATTTATAAAATTTTAGAAAGCGCCAAGAACATGGTCTGCAATATAGCTGATAAAGCATGAAAAACTTGCAAATGACACTAACTTTAATATTTTTTGCTAATGCGTTCCCCAGATATTGTTATTGTTCTAAATCAACGTTTGGCTTACCCCCATTACTATATCTGAAAAGTGAGGAAATAAAGTACAAAAATTTCTAATATAATTTATTTCATTTTAATTCATATGTTTATGCCATGTTTGTCTTGTTTTCTTGTATTTTTCTTTCATTGGGCTAATAAACGTTTAATTATTATTATTAAGAATTAATCAGAAATTGTAACAGAAATAAATATTTCGTCTAATATTTATTTATAGTAGTTTTCCTCTCTAGGCAAATTGTAAAGACATCTATCTTCTTCAAATTGCTTTTATTTTTACCTCCTATACCGACTACCAATACTACTTACTGAATTATGTAAGCCTTTAATTGATGGATTAGTACTTCGACAAACTTCAGGTGTAAATGCTGGTGGTTTTGAAAGATAAAAATAATAATAAAAACTGTAACGCCTTATACACATACCTAGAGGGTTTTGTAAATTAAAGAAAAATCCTAATGCCCTAATTTTTCCCTCAAAATGTGGCGAATGAAGTAGTTGCTTAAATAGGATCTTATGCATCCTATGACGGTCTCATTGGTAAGACAAGTGGGCGCCAACCATCACATCGTCGGAACACGTGTGCTTGAGATCGGACCCTAAATATACTTACTTTATAGGCTGTGCCAGCTCTGATTAATATATTGTAGTTATTTTATTTGGTCACCTGTAGGTTTAACTTGAAACAAGAATCACAATTTAACTGATAAACTTTGTGATTGTTTACCTAATAGTTTTATATTTATTATTTTTAATTTGTTATTATTTTGATTATTACAAAAACTGTTGGGATTAAAAATAAAGTATTTAATGTCAAAATCGATTATTATAGACAAGATGAATAACAAATTGATCAGTTTCATATTTGCAGTAGCCGGAGTTTAAAACTCAATATTTTACAAGTGTCTAGCTATTGGGCTTTGATAGTTTTATAGGAAAACAATTATATATGAACTTACAATGTTATTTTACATGATATCTAGATATCTATATATGTGAATCTGGGAGATTGCATTCCAAGACATCCTGTATACCTTAACATAATATTATTATATAAACATACAATACAAATTCAAACCCCTTGCCCTAAAAATAAAGAGAGTACCTATTGCATCTTATGCGAGACACTATATAAACTTTAGATGCTATACAACAAACATAATATAAGGTCTATATTCTACCAAAAAATTCTTGAACTTAATGTCAAGAAACTTGGTACACTATGGTCACTTATTTCCATTTACTATATTTGCATTATGAAATAATTTTGTACCTCCGTACCTAATATTTTTTTTTTGAGTTTTGTATTAATGGGAATAAAAAAGAATTATCATTATCTATCTTATGCAAAGCCGTCACAAATGGGTCAACTTTTATTCATCATTCCGCTTAAAAACATTTAAAAGTGCATTTTGTAATCATATCCGCACGTAAGCTGCCTGTAATGAACATTCCCTATTTCTTTTTGCTATAACTTTCTTTAAGTCCTCACTAAGATGCTTTGGCAAATTCAATTCATCTACATCATCTTCTTTAAAAATTTGATTTCGTAAAGTTAATAAACTAGCATAGCGTAAACTATAAAGAGGTATAGACACAAAAGCTCTAACACGAGCCTCGTGATTCTCTGGAATATTTCTGTCTGGATATCTAAAAAAAACAGAATCTGGTAGCATCAAACACTATATTTTTATTTCTAATAATACCCTACCTTTCTTGAATGCACTCCCTTGTAGTCTTAGGATGATAAATAAATTTCCCATCAATGTGTAGCACATCTTTGGTTAAAAAATCTTTGGCAATCCATGGATGAGTCTTGTAGGTGTTCACGTCAATATAATCAGATTTTTCGAGTATTCTGTAACGAACATATTGACCCGTAAAGTTAATCCACATTATTTCAATAGTTCTCTCACTATTATTTATGAAGCGGACGTAGCATTTATAACTGCTGTTAAGAGATCGAGGGTTCTCAACATTTTGGTCATTGTTTTCATTCATTATTATTTAATTTTGCCTTTTTAAATTTTGGCCCTTGTACTCCTGTACAAACTATGTTAATCATTCATTGAATTTGTCTTGTTTTTTTAAATATTGCCGCCACTAGATAGTTTGGTTACTCCATAACAGATGGCACGAACATTATTTTTTCGGTCGATAAGGCAGAACATTATATTGTTTGTTGTGCTTTAAAGAAAAAAAGGAGTTTTAATCGCCATTAAATAGAACCTTTTTGTTTTGTTATAAATATTTCGGGAAAAAATGGCAGTTTGTGCTGCAATAGTCGGCAAAGATGTAAGTATGTCTATTTACCATATTATTTTGTAGGCGTTTTGTATGACGAAAATAATTTGCTTATTATTTATGTATTGACTGACACTGACACGCACATAAAGATGGTCGACACGGAACATTAGCCGCGTTCGGCAAATACATCAGACCGCTTAGATTTGATCTGAATCGTTCATTTATGACATCTGGATGTAGGGGAAGTAAATGTCAACCGTTCGGCAATTAAAATCTGAGCGCTCTGACGATGATCTTTTTGCTCGGAGTTTTTGATCGGATGAAAGCGATCAATCTCAGCCAGCTGAGTTAGTGAGGTTAAATTTGATTTGAAGTTTGTTCTTAGTTTTGGTTTGAAATTTGCTTTAGCGAGGACCTTGTAAGAAAGTTAACTTTAAAAAATGAAGAAAATAGAACTTTATGATGCGGAAGAACAAAAACGGTTTACCATATTGGTGACAGACGAAAATTTACCAAAATCTTTACGTCTTCAAACATAAGTTGATAGCAAAGAGGATAGGACAGTTGATAGCCTCCTTCAATTAGGGCCAATACAACAGTAGAAATACTTATTTTTAGTAGAAAAGGGGAAAATTTAGTTATATTTCTTGAATCAAAACAAAGCAGTTTTTATTTTTGACTTTGACAGAGATCAGTTGTTTGGTACCGTTCTTTTATTACAAATTTCTCCGACTGATCTGTGGTCACGTGACAAAAAATCAATTCAATCGCAGATGTATTTGCCGAACGCAGCTAATAAAGGTTAGATGGTCGCGTTGAGTTGAGTTGAGCATTATTTTGACAATTGACAACATTTTATATTTTATTCGTATCGTCACAAGAGGGCGTGCATTGGCGTTGGCCGTTTAAGTGGCGAGGCCCGTTCTCATAATCGCGATGTTGCAAATTCGGAACTGCGAGACCCAATAGTTCTAATACTTCTAATGTCTTTGGCGAGACCAGATTAGAAAGTTCTTGTCATTTTCACGCTACGCTATTACGGTAACGCTACCAAACTGTAAAACTATTAGTTCTTTGACGCCTTCCTTCTTACGTCCATTTTTAACGTTACCATTCTCATAATATACAGAGTGTTAATTGAGCATGTAGTCAAACTGAAGGGTGATGTTTCTTACTAAATTTTAAGACAAAACAGGTCCGCAAACGCGGTATTTTAAGATACAGTGTGTTACAAATTTTAAGCAGAATAAGAAATATGTGCGCTACTGCCTATCTCCTTTTTGATAGTTATACCTACAGCTCAATGTCTAGTGCCAAGAACCTTTTGATCTTCTTTTGGTTTTAGCTTTGTTTAGGCGCTTACCTGACTAACAACAACCGAACTTGAACTAACCTTATATTTGCAAATAAACTCTATTAAAAGGTATAGACCCAAAATTTCATTAATGTTTTTCATAAAATATTGAAAATAAATTTTAGGTTAATAACGTTCCTTACTGAACACGCGTGACGCTATCCCTGGTTCCGATATGTCTAAAATAAAACATATACCGCACTACGTTATTCAAATAGCGCCTGGAGTACCTAATTTACGCTAGTACGTGTTATTGAATATACCTCGTCTAAGGAATATACCGATATCTCTCTATGACTAACAACGTGACTTTATAGTTTGTCGCGCCTCAATACTAAGCCGCAAGGGACTCGCAAGGGCGTGCGGTCCATGGAAGCGATGAAAGCACCGGCACCGTTTCCCCTACTGCTTTCATAAGAAAGCATTTTTTTTATTAAAATTAATTTAATGTATGTCAATCGAAATTCATAATACCTATTTAATTATTTCTAATTTGCAAACGAAATCCGGCCTAGCATGCCTCTCTGACCAGTGCAATATAAAGCTTCTTATATTAAATACTGCCCTCTGATTTGCCGGGCGAGGTTATGTTTTTAGACGTATACGCGTAACCTATCGAGTTTCGAAATCGTCATCGGTCTGCAGCGCTGGGTTTCGGGTCCGCTCAGCCACGCCACTTTTAAATTATAATTAAACCAACAAAAGATCCAGTATACCCTTCATGGAATCGGAAGACTATCTCGTTTTTTTGTGTTAGTGAATTTTGTATGAGTTTGTTTACTTTTAAACTTTGTTTTTAAGTTTTTCTTTGTTATTTTGTGATGGAATAAAGCAACAAAATGCTTTGTATAAATTTACCACATAATTACAAACCGCGGCGAGTCTCCATAAGAAAATTAAACTATATGCAAGGTAAAAATGTATATTGTACTATTGTATGAGTTTCTATTATGAAATTTTGTTAACTTGTTTTTAACTCTTAGCAAAAAGAATATTACACTCTTAGGCAGGGTTGGGTCAGTAGAAAACTTTAGGTAATCTATTTAGGTAGAAAACAGTATAAATAACAGCGATAAAACTTTATATTTGCCAATAATTTTTTATCAAGTCGTTACCTATATAAAAAGTAAATCAAAATTTAGGCCGGCATATAGGTATATATATTCTTCATAATTTATTTATGCTAAGCTACATTCTTTGTGAAAACGTATATCCATTATCGATAGAAATAAAATAAAGAAAGGTAACTGAATATTAAAACTGTGAACCATAACAAGTAATTTTTATTTCTACCCAATGTATATCTATATTCTTCTTTTCACGGCGAATCTTATATGTTAACCCCCGTTAATTTGGTTAATAAAGTGGCGAAAGGTGAAAAATTTAGTTTAACTTTTGATAAGTGGACCTCCACTTCAAACAAACATTTTTTGAACATTAATGTGCATGGTCAGCAGGGAAAATGTTGGGGTTTAGAGCTGGTCCGTCAATGACGGCTGCTGTGTGTTGAAATTAGAAAATCGACTTTTGACTCTTTGTTTAAGTTATGTCTATCAACCGATCGCTATTATACAACCGATGAGCCCAGCACCATGGAGAAAGTAGGCAAGCTTATTGATCCTGGGCAGAAAAAGTGTTTTGCACATGGAATACGCCACGGTTAGCGTTAATTAACGTAATTTATAAACAAGACGCTGATTTTTGAGCTTCCCTTATCCCAAGGCTAGAAGGTACATAATGTAGCGATTACTGATTTCGAAGATTTTGAAGACAGCTTACAGATTTGCTTAAATTCTGAATTCTTAGGAATAAGTACGAAGTACGACCTTAGCTTAATAATATCGAAAGTCAGAGAAACCGTTCGCACATTTAGAAAATCACCTATAAAAAATGACATTCTTCAAAACCATCTAAAAAAGGATAAAGGAAACGAGCTTTAAACTTATATTAGATTGCAAAACAAGATGGAACAGTCTACTGGATATGCTCGAGCGTTTTTCCCTATGAAAATTCTATTAAAAATACGATGATCGATCTATGACACCGCTGCTGGTTGGATTCTGAATGTGAATTATTAATACAAATTGCCGTAAAAGTACTTTTAGCCAGTAAAAATAACAGTAGTACATAATAGTAACATAATAGTTAAGCTGATGCAGCATTAAATTTTATCTTACATGAAATTTACCAAATAAAGAATTTCTTAGCGCTGATTTCAAAAGAGAATTAATGAACGCCAAACCATTTTTTCTGGACTCTTGACGCTTTCTAACCTCAATTGCGCAAATACTGAATTAAATGATTACCATAAAGTGTTCCAAATATTTGCAAAATCAGATCTGAAATGGAAAAACTTCTTACGAGGTTAGATTTGGAATAAGCATAGATAAAGGTTTATAGGGGAAATAAGTTACGATCAAGCTCAGGAGACGACACACTGTACGCACTGATTTTTTTACGTTCCTCTTTTAAAAATATTTAATGCTTTTTTTATTTATTAACAGTAGGCATTATTTAGTGTATTTATTTTTATGTTAGTTTTTCTTCGGGATTGATCTCAGGATTCCGGGATTACATACTTTTTTATCCCGAAAATTCCGAGATTAGAAAAATGCTTCAGGACTGGCACCCCTAGCCAAGAAAACTAAACGAAACAGAAGCGACAGAAGCCGTTGACCCCTTGATGTTCGTGTCGCCGGATTTTTACCGACGTATTAGCGACATTCACGTTTCTACTAATTGGTACACTGAAAAAAAACTATAAAATATCGAAGAGTACGAATAATATAAAACGTACACTGGAAAAAAGTGTATTTAACAGTTAAGAACAAAACTTGTGTAACTTTTCTGCGATTCTTGTCCTTATTAGTTCTCATTTCTCTATTGGAATATTTTAGCATATGCAAAATTTTCAATCTTATAAACAATCATACAACATCACATAAAAATAAAATAAGCAGACCAATAGATACCTTATTTTTTATTGATTATCTATTGTTTAATCAGCGCCAAAATATTAACAAACCTTATCAAATCGTTTATTTATATAGTGTTTACAATAAAAAGAACATTTCAAATTAAATAAAAAGGCAGCCCAACAGAAAATACAGCTGCAGAAAGATAAAAGATTATATTTCGACGCACGCGCGAAACGACTTTCACACTTCACAACTTTCAAAATAACATGAAAGTTTAAATTACTGTATTTTTATTTTATTATATTATGATATATTGCTGTATGGAGTCCACCTTAACTTAAACACTATTTAAAAGTCTTTAAAATAAATAATAAACGGAATTTTGATAAAAAAAAAAACTCTGCACATGATTGCTATCCAATGTTTCTAATTTTAACAAAAATTACACAGCCGCTAAAGGAACAGAAATGTGCATATTCCTTAAATATAATATAAAACACAAGGCCTCGACAAAAACTTCTCACAAGCACTAGCCAAACTTTAAAACACATACCTAATTCAAAAATTATTTTAATGCAAGGGAAAAGTCAAAAAGACAGTGACAAATAAAAAAAAGCAGGAAGCAAGTTTGTCAGTGTGCTATAATTCTAGTTAACTCCAGTATAAGTTTGTATTGTTTACCTTAATTCTATGGTACTTGTACTTTTGGTATACACTATTGGCAAGCATTTATCTTACATGCGGAGGTTTTCAGTGTGATAAAACGGTATAGGCAAAGGCTCGAGAGAAATAAAGAGAGACAAAATCATGCTCTAGCCGATTCCCCTTCCACCGACCAATACGCTTTTATGGTAGAGGGGAATACTAGCTGGCACGGTAGGTGGGCGACGGGCGACGGCAGTATCGCATGATACTAAAACGACAAGATAAGATCACTCGCCGAACGAATTTCGAACGGTCTGGCGCATGACGTCACATCGTGACAAATATTGATGGCGGTTATGTAGGGAAGTTAGCTTTTAAGGTATTTCTGTTTTAAAATTACTGAAATTTATTTATTTTTACTTGTTTTGGGTATTATACAAAATAACAAACAAGTCAATGTAGGTATACAAATTAATTTATTTTAATATAAGTTGTCCATGTTAATAGTACGGCAGTCGCAGTGTAACAAAACACATAAGAATAAAGGTAGTTTAAAATATCTTGCATACATTTATCCATTTTCAATACAATTAGGTTTTGAATTAAATAAACTAGTTAAATACAAACAATAAGTCCTGAATATAATAATAATAATATAGGTACACATATAAATAAATAATAATGTATTTATTTCACTATTTTTGTAATTTTTCGCTTTCGCATGTTGGACATTTCATTTTGCGGTCATAATCAAAGAATATTGGTTGCTTCCAATTCCCACATATCCCGCGTGCCATAACAACTTGCATATAGTTGGTTGGAGCCATAGTTGTGTCATTTATTTTATTAGAATCATAACACTTTTGTATTTTCATTTCATCGAACAGTATAGGACACACGATCTCTCCATTTTTGTTAAAGTTGTATGTTTCATTACGCTTAACACTATGTTTAAGATACCTGAAAATCAAATAAAATATTGCCTTAAAGGTGCTGATTTCCGAAGCGCGCGAGAAATAAAAATTAATCTTTTTTTCTGTTATTTAGCAAAAAAAAAAAAAGAATTTTCGGTTATAATGTCTTACATGGCAAAAAAATGTTTTTTTACTAATATCATTTTATAATAAGAGGTCTATTATAAAATGCTAATATTTACTTAGGTAGGTATCTACTTATCAAAAAACTAACCTGGATGCATATTTATTTTGTTTGCCCATCTTCTTATAGTTGGTACAGAAGGTAAAGGATAGCCCCTTTTTTTTAGCAAGCGATAAGATCTTGGTCCTCCAGCATACAAAGTTATTGCTGAAGTGATATCTTCAATAGTCCAACGAATTTGCTTGCCAGTTTTAAGCTTACGAAGTTGTCCTTCAGTAAAAATTTGTTCGACCGATTTGCTATTTTCTTTTTCTTTTTGTAAAAGTTCTTTTAATTTAAAATTTTCCTTTTGAAGGTTCTTTACTTTTTTTATAACATCAGATTCTGATTCTATTAAACTAAAATGTTATTAGTAACTGTAAAAAATATTAATTATATACATATATATTATTTGTAAGTACCTTGTTTGGGTGACAATATCTCTACTATTGCCGACAGTTGTAGTTTCTACTTCGCTGTACCCACAACCAATAGTTCACCTTCACCCGAGCCTTTACCAATATTATTTATTGTTTCAATATGATTTTCATTTCTAAAAATGTATTTTTTCTAAACTATCCTTAACCAAAACTCTAAAATTTATGCCTACAGGTGCAACGAGAATTACAATTTAATATATTATTTACTTACTAGACCAGCGTGTATGATTGAAAGACCAAAACACACTTGAACACACTGTATATATTAAGTACTTAGGTACCTACATGTTACTTATATTTTTAACCAAATCTCTTCTGTTGGTTCTTTTATCAAGTTCTTCTTGGTTAGATGTTTTAGATTTGAGAGTCTTGGCCAGATTAAGTGAAGGCACAACATCGTTTTTCAACTTCCATTTATTTTTAGGCAATTGCAATAGCTTCTCCTTTACACAAAAATCATCATCCCCAAAATGCTTCGAACATATTCTAGCATTTTTAATATTAAAACCATGCCTTTGATAGCATTTCTGCACCCACAAATTGCGAATCTCTTTAGCCGTTGGAAAACTGAAGTATCGGTACGAACTACACGAATTGTTTTTACTTTTTTTATTATTGTTAGCAGCACAACCCACCACTCCACAGTAAACCATTGTTTATACAATATAAACAAACCAAAGTACAATCAAAATAGACAAAATAACGTATTCAAGCCGAACTAAATAGATGAAACGAACTAAAATGGCTTTAACTGTTATTGGCTTTATACAGCGTATACAGCTAGCCCGCGCAATATTTGTCACGCTATGACGTAAGAGGAGAAAGCGAGACAGAATATAACGTGCGCATGATCTTATCTTGTCGTTTTAGTATCATGGCAGTATCGTATCAGCCAGATATTGGAGTAGTAGTGATTGTCAATCGCATTTTGTGCGATGTTTTACGACGTCGTTTTTTTGCGGTCATGTTTATCACTGGTAGTTCTATTAATACATACAACTAACAGTAATTTTAAGGTGTTTAAATTTTTATCGGCCTTAAGCATAAAAGTAAAATAAAACCTGTTATTCTAAAAAAAAATAAACTCATGAACATTCTTAAAAAGAAATAAAATTAATGGTAATTGTAATTAAAAAATAACTTTAAACAATAAGTATTCTTAAAATGGTATAAAACTAAAAAAGTCATTTTAATAAATGCTCGAAGACATTGCCTTGCTGGGCTTCGCAATACCCGAGCCGATCATAAAACTCCGTCCTAACATTCGACAATACCTCCGGTGTTATGGAATCAGTAATGTCGAATATGTTTGCTCTTAAGTCAACTAAATTTACAGCCCTCTCATGTGGATACCTGTAAATTAGTTGAGTTAAGTGGCCCACAAAAAAAAGTCGAGGGGAGTCAAATCCGGTGACCTTGCCGGTCATGGTATGGTACCTCTGCCACAAATAAGCCGTTCAGGAAATGTCATACTCAAAAACTCCTGAACTCGCCTTGCATTGTGAGCAGGGCAACCATCCTGCTGAAACCAAATTTCTTCGAAATTAACATTCAAGGCACGCACAGCTGGTATTATTTCCTCTTGCAGCATCTGCAAATATTTTTCCCCATTTAAGTTGCCGTCAATGACAAAAGGTCCTACAATATTGTCGCCCAAAATACCCGCCCAACAGTTTAATTTTTGGGGATATTGTGTCCGCAAAGGCGCACTTAAATGTTTATTTTCCCGTGACCAATATCTGGCGACTGCAGGATTTATGATAACCATGAAGAGAAAATGATGATTCATCCGTAAACAGAATATTTTTTAAAAAATCTTCATTTTCATCAATTTGCCTTCTCATGGTCTCACAAAACTCCATTCGCCTCATAAAATCATCTGGAAAAATTTCTTGGGTAGTTTTAATTTTATAGGATTTATACCCATGCTTTTTTAAAACATGTCTAACTGTGCGGTCCGGAATGCCAATTTCTTGAGAAATATGGGTGCTGGAACATGGCTCACTTGCTTCCACAAAAGCGCATACATTTTCGTCCCTCTCGACTCTTTCTTCAGGAATAGGACGGGCTTGTTGATCCTCGTGATAGCATTTACCACATTGGTTAATAATAAGGACGTCAATGTTAGGTCCAATATATTGTCAATGATGACGTAATTACACGTAATTAATAACGTCACTCGACGAGACTTTCTTCCGTCAGTAGGGCGTTATGCAACGTCATTATAGACGTCATTTTGGTTGGTCCCGACGTTACTAAGACATCGCTACGACGTCTTTCTGCTGCCTGGGATATAGTGTAATGAAGGTTAATTGTAGGTTAGTTGTTAGTTATTATAGTCAGCGTATTTTTAACAATGAATTTGGTAATATTCAGGTTTTAATTTAAGTTAGCTCTAAAATATTTTAATTTTTTAGAATTCGCCAAAATTTTTTTGTTGTGTGAATCCTGACGAAGAACTTAATTTCCAATATAAGGTTTTATCCTCACTGGATATAATTGAGGAAAAACTAAACCCTGGAAATAAATCGGCAAGCGACTTAAGGGAGCTTTACTTGGGACTTTTATATGCATTGGAAACTTGCAAAATGTATCCTTTATTTTCTTTACTTATAGACGTAATAAACAATATAGCTATACAGGGTGTCCCAGAATATGTGGGCAATCTCCCGGATTTGGGTACAATATGAAAAAATAATATGACAAGTTCGCATAAAAAAATTTCCTACAGGCCCTCCCTACTGAGATATCAGCCCCTGAAGGACGCCTCAGGAAATCGGTTTATCTTGAATAATTCTTAAAGTACTTGGTGTAATTTAATAATTTTTCAGTATGATGGTTGCTAGGTAAGTCTCCTCAAAATGAACTATTTTAATTTTATTCGGCTTATTTAGTTTTCCAGGGACGGACTACCTTTAACAGAATAATGCTTATTTTTTTTACATCCTGTATGATAGAGGCATATCAATAATACTATTGAACAGCTAAAACCTTAAACTAAAAAAAAAGTACTCTTCATCGACATCGATAAAGTAAACCGTTTACGAGAAAAAAATTTTTGTTCCATATGCCTTTTTTTATGAAATATTCGATAAATACCTTATTTTTACTGATTCATTTTGTACGTCGGTTCAACATGAGCTCCTTCTACTGCAATGCATTCCCTACATCTTTTAATTGTAGATTGTTGGATCCTCCACGACAATATGCGCCAACATTATTCCTTATTTCGCGACAATGGAAGTTAATCAGTTCCAATAAGTGTTCCCGATTTTGTATTGGATTGGCGTATACTAAACATTTTAGATAGCCCCACAAAAAAAAATCTAATGGATTTAGGTCTGGTGATCGAGGAGGCCAAGCCACTGGTCCTCCCCTTCCTATCCATTGATTTTCGAAGACCCTGTTTAGGTGTTCTCGGACTACTAGACTAAAATGTGGCGGAGCCCCATCATGCATGAACCACATATTATGTCGTAGTTGCAGAGGTAGATCTTCTAAAAGTTCTGGTAGATTGTTTTGAAGAAATTCCAAATACCTTTCTCCATTTCACCTTCTTGGCAATAAAAATGGTCCAATTAAGTGTTGTCTGATAATTCCGGCCCACACATTGATAGGTTCAAATTGGTGCTGATGATGTGTTACAATAGAAGCATGGGGATTTTCCTCTGCCCATAAATGTAAATTATGAGAATTTATGATGCCGTTTTTGGAAAACCCAGCTTCGTCCGTGAAGAGAACTGAACCAATGAAATTTGCATCGTTTCTGTGCCGATCTAAAACCCAGTTACAAAATTCCATCCTTCGCGGAAAGTCTTCAGGAGGAAGCGCGTGGACTTTTTGAAGGTGGTATGGATGTAACTGTTGCTCTGTAAGGATTCTAAAGACCATTGATTTTAAACAATCAAATTCGACAGCCAATTTTCGAACACTTGCAGCAGGATCTACTTCTACGGCATTAAGGATGTTTTCTTCAAGACCATCAACGCGATGGTTTTGATTTCCACAATTGTGACTGGCTTTGTCAAACTATCCTAAAATTATTTACGACCTAAATACTTTAAATCAAATCTTTATCATCCGATAAGTACAAATTAAAAATAAAACAACTTAGTTCTTACCTGTCTCTCTTAAACGACGATCTACTCTTTCAAAGGTTTTTCTGTCAGGAATTCTTCCGTTTGGAAATCGTTCTTCATAAAGCCTTCGGGCTTCTAAGGCATTACATGATGCAAGCCCATACATTAAATGCATGTCGGCATATTCCCCAAACGTAAATTCCATACCAAAACGAAGCAGAAGAAATAAGATCAAAAACTTAAACACACTCAATTTCCAACTGACACTGTCGTAATTATTATTTATTTTAACTGGTACATATCAACTAAACCATATCAACAAAATAAGGTATTTATCGAATATTTTATAAAAAAAGGCATATGGAACAAAAAAAAATTTCTCGTAAACGGTTTACTTTATCGATGTCGATGAAGAGTACTTTTTTTTTAGTTTAAGGTTTCAGCTGTTCAATAGTATTATTGATATGCCTCTATCATACAGGATGTATGTATAACTGTCTAGACAATTGGCCACACAACTCGCAAGCCAGCCTGTTGTCACCGGTAGTAGATTGGCAGCTGCGACCCCATCACCGGTATCAAAGCATTGGCTCACCCTTGACTGGCTAGCGACTGCGGCCACAATAATTATCTCGACAATTGGCATCGTGTAAATGCTGCTTAAGAGCAACAATAAAACCAATCCTTGCGCACCGCAAACATTACGTTATAGAGATGTCGCTATTCGACCAGCCGGAAATATTTTTGAATTTTCAGGTTGCAAAGGAATAGCATAACTTCAAGAACTTTAGAAAATACAAAATAATATTATCAAATTTTAAGAATAATTTAAAAGTTTAAATTAAAAATGACTTTGCTCTAGTTTTAGTTTTGTTTTAGTAAAAATGGTAATACTACAAAGACATGTTAAAATTTTACATCACATCTACATACAAACAATTTTTTTAGTTTCTTAAAATGTAGTTTTCAAATAATTTTTCGATACCGAGATAGGTACTCTTTTCCAGAGTAGTCCGGAGCACAAAAATTCGAACTAAGCTAACTATTTTAATCAGACACGAGCACTGCAGGAAAAATCATTTGGGGCGCTCCGAGAGTGGTGTGTGTAAAGTATGTCGTTTCAGACTGTATATAGCTACGCGATATCCGTAAGGGGGAAGCGAAGCCATAAGTTAAGCTCCTTCAACAGGGACAATTAATCCATGTGCGTGTTATCTTTGTCTACGAATTCTTTAAATAGCTTTGGTAGATACAGAGTAAAACGACAGCCTTTATACGAAGGAATAATTTATTTTATTTCTGACCGGTATATTATTAGCTTATAACGTCTTAGTTACGCGGGAATTATAAGGGTCATTGGGATATTAAGAAAAATTTGACATAAAATCGAACGATTGACATCTAATGTCAATTTGATTGTCATCTATTGAAACATTTATTCCACTTTAAAAATGAACAAAATGTTACTAAAATCGGTCAGAAATAAAATTATCTATGTATCACTGGAATTATAAGGGTTTCAATTACCTCGGGCAATTGCTGTCCCTCGGGCCAAAGGCCCTCGGGACGTAAACTTTGCCCTCGGTTATTAAGACCATTATAATTCCCTAGATACATAAATAACTATTTCATATTTACTGCATTTTCAGCACGGGTTTTAAAAGTTTTTGGCTTAAAAATACACTCGCTTTATAAATTTTATTCAAAGAACACTTCCTATAATTTTTCTGTAAAACAAAAGTCAGATTTGTTTTTGTTCTGTTTCCTGTAAGTAGATGTATATATTTTTAATTTATTTATTAATATTTTCTTAATTCGTTCTTAAAATAGATATGGATACGTAACAAATACAAAAGTTAAATTTGTAATAGTGGTAGATTCCACAAATATGGCGCTTAGAGATAATGAAATAAGATCGGTAAGTAGGTATATATACAGGGTGTTATGGAAATGACTTATTATATTTTAAGGGGCCACTCCTGGGGTGGCCTAGAGTTACACTTGATAGTTTTTTTTTCTAAAATCGGAAGTATTTTGAATTTTGTAAAATACCTTAAAACCGGACCATCTGTGCCTCTATGAAAGTTCATTACCCCTAAACACGTGTTTTTGACATGACAAATTGGCCGAATTTCTACAGACAGCTGATTACCTTGCGACGTTGCCAAGTATTCGGGAAAATCTTTTTTTTAGGTTTTTTAAAAAAGATTAAATCAAAAACTATACTGCGATTTCAATTAAACAAGCCTTATTCAATAGGTATAGTTTTTACTCACCCCATGAAATTGTATTGCTAGCATAATACTTCGCTGAGTAAAAATCGTAGATACCAACAACAAGCCCTATGTCTGGAAATTTACACAGATAAACTATCACATCACAAAACATTCCCATCACATGTGTATCACATTATTCAACAACTATACACTCCAGCAGCAAAACGCAAACAAATTTTATGCCGTTGCAAGTAAATGAATAATAAGAAATGATATTAAAAACAAATTTATGAAGCCACATATGAAGCCATTGGGCGCATTCGAGAGACGAAACTGCTCCGCAGTGGTTACCGGTTATGATCCAACCGCTACCGATTCGTCGGCTTCCATGGATTTCGACTATTTCGACCAAAAGATCATCACGTTTGGTTCAAATGTCAAATCCATATCAGCTGTGCGTAACAAACATTAACCTTTCTTGTTTTGTGAAGCTTACCAATATACTCATCCCTTGGTTGAAACTCTTTGGTGGCAGTTAAAAAGTACGTTTTCCTGTTTAATGTATATGTTTTGTTCCTCCATTCTATTTACTACGTTCTTCGTAACCAAACTTTTGTTGCATACGTCATTTCCCCATTGACATAACGAACCGCTCTCTCCAAGCAGCGGAAGTGAAACATGCTACCCAAAATGGCGACCGTTCCGTAACATGTTGGAAAGTGTCGTAAAAGTAGCGGTCGACACAACAAGACGATTTAGGAACTGCTCCGGAGCAGTTTCGTCTCCCGAATGCGCTCATTGACTTTGAACTGCTCAGTACCCAATCACAGAACAGCAACAAATCACATTTCCCGCCCCCTGGACTATCGTGTTTAAATGTTGTGTGTCCAGTTAAGAGGACTGGATTGGATCACTACCACCGTAAAGACAAGGCCGTGAAACGCTCGATTTTATGAACCGATGAGTCATCGCTTGTAGACCGGATTTTAGGCTCGGTACAGTGCACGCTTTTCGTTTGTTAATTTACTATCTATAATTTCTCGGCTATAATCTTGTAAACTACAGATATTTTTTGGTGTTTATACGTGTTCTTGTATTTAGGTACGGTGCTTTTATGGTTTACTTACTCAGGACACGTAGAATTTCGCAAAACATCCAGGCAGTGAACGTCTAGGTTATGTTATTTTGATAAAACTTAACTTTTAATAAAAAATCATGCCGTATCGTTGTTGTGTTCCAAACTGTAGGGGAAATTATGATATCAATGGGCCAAAAGTGGCAGTTTTTGGATTTCCTCAAGACCCCGAACTGCGGAAACAATGGATATGGGCAATTAAAAGGAAAGATTTTGTTCCTACAAAAGCAAGCAAGGTAGGTTTGTGTCAATGGATATTTTAATAGCTTGTAATTACCAAAAATAAAATTATTTTTAGGTGTGTGAATTACACTTTCAACCCAGCTTCATTGAAAGAAAAACAACCTTCCAGATTGTGGCAACTGGTGAAGTTATCGAGGCAGCACTAAAATATCCACGATTAGTTAAAGGTAAGAGGGATATTAGAAAATATGATGTGAGTAAAATATTTTATGCTTGTTGTTGGTCAAATAATTGGTACTGATTTTTTTTTAAATGATTCTTATTTGTTTTAGGAGCTGTCCCAACCCAGATGCCTCGATGTCCATCATATTTGTCGAAAGATGATATTCCTGTGCGAATCTCTCCGGAGTCTAAACGCCTTCGAATGGAATGTCGAGATGTAGAAAAAGCTGTTACAGAAAGTATAAAAGCATCAGCAATTTATAATGAGTTAATAACTTTCTCTAACTTGGTGGAAGCTTTTGACAAATTGACAGAACCAGGCTGTGGATGGGTGAAGGGAAAAGGCACACAAAATATTTGTTTTTTCTATATAAATGAATATTAGAATGACCTTGCCCCAAAATTGTCAGTGTTTTTAAATGACGAACTTAATGTCAAAGTGTTTTTTGCTAATACTGAGGTCAAACAAATTCTGTGTAGTGACAAAAGTGTTCTTAAATTTCCCCTAAGAGTGACTGACATTAATACTTTAAAAACTGTGTTATCGGAATTAAATGCCTTTATTAGATGATTTACAGGAGAAAAATTCAGATAAAGAATCACAAAAATTTAACTTCATTTTGGAACTTTTACAGTCCATGTCTGATGAGTTTTTGGAAGAAAAAAAAAGGAGTTTTACAGTTTATTCAAGAACAGCTTAAGTTAGTAACAGTGAGTAATAATACCTGCCTGAGATATTCTTGCGAGTTGTCACTGTTTGCTTGCTTATTACACTCCATCTCTCCTCACGCATATAAATTTTTAAGAAGTGCAAATAGACTTATACTTCCATCTCCACGTACCCTTAAGACAATCTGTGCAAGCTTCAAAACAGATCCCCGTTTGGAGCAAACAGATGAAAACTTTTTGAAATATGCTTCCAATATATAAGTTTAAGTTGTTGGAGGATTCTGACAAAACAATTGTTTTGATGACGGACGAGATTCGCCTTAGAGCTAACATAGATTACAAGGGGGTAACATTGTGGGTAGTGCCTACAATAGAGCAGCTGAACGTGCCACCAGTGCTCACACCTTTATGATTAGCAGCTTATTGTCGCCATATCAAGATGTAGTCCATGTTCTTCCAGTAAGTAAAATGACTGGTAACGAGTTGCATAAAATAGTTATAAAAGTGATAGTAGGCTTAGAACTCCGAACTTTAAATACTTACCCCATAGGCTGGCTGACTGAAAAGTCACCACATAATATATGTGTGTTCAGCTGTTTAACAATATACCTACCAAAAGAAATAAAATGTATTGTGTCCGAAAAAAAAAATGAAAGTAGGTACAGGAAATTATTAATAAATTTAGGGTCATATTGCTTACGTGATTTTAGTCCAGATTTATAGAAATATTGTGATTTTTGTATGATGATTTGAAATAAAGAGTTTATTTATTTATTTATTTACTATGTGTAAATATTTTTTTTCAAACAATGTGAAATGTGATTGAAATAATTATTGCGATTGATTTATTTTCATATTCTTCCCTTGTGTATTTTGTGAAATAATTCGTTTTTTTTATAAAAATATATAAAATAAAACCATAATGCAGTTAAAGTATTCTTTCTTTCCATGAATTGAATTCATTATTTAATCTCCTATCTAAGCAAAATAAAATAACACAATACAAGCACTTTGATATCCATATTAAAATAATACCTATTTAGATAAAAATCTTTGGATTACACATTTGTTAGTACTAAAATACTTTTTTGGTATGTATTTATACTTTACATAAGTAAAATTTATCATAGTAAATCCAAATATTAAAAATAAATCTTTATTGCAATATATTTCATCAGGAGATCGGCCGCCACTGGTCTACTCGTGATGACTCATACTTTCTCGTTTCAAGGCCTTGTTTTTCGGTGGTAGTGATTGGATACCGTAATTATTATTCTTAATTGCAATGGCCACCTGTCTTGACGACAATGAGCCAGCTATTATCATTACCAAGAAGAACAGAAGTCACAGAAGAAGAGAAAGAACATAACCGTATCAAACGTGTGTCGCGTTGTTTTCAATCCGGATTTTGTTATAAAGTATTTCTAAGTCTATAACTAGTAATTTCTTGTATTAATAACACAGAATTAAAGAGCTAATAACTTGATAATGTCCCGAACAGTTAATGTGTTGTTAAAGTGAATAAATGTCCCGCTAGAATCATTTGAAATGGTAACGGTATAACGTGGATTTCTTGCCGATATGTTTTTTATTTCAAGGTATGTACAAATAAAACTAGAGCAATACGTAGACAATTTTTCGTGTAATAGGGTAGAAACTAAAGCATATTAAAGTTAAGTAGAAAAAATTAAATATTCAAAAAAGGTTATCTGATGAAACTGATGTAGTAAATGTGGCAACACTGCTCAAAACACATGTTTTGGGCTGACGATATCTAAAGACTATCTGACAGTAACTGTCAGATTTTTGTCAACAATTTTTTTTTTGACAAGTAGTACGAATCAGCTGTTTGATCATTGGCGCGTAGGTGTTTTGAGCTAAATTTTTGAAGGCATTTTTCTCGAATTTCTAGCTTCGAGCGCCATTTAACGCAATTTTTCCCCAATTCGGCTCGACCTATAGATTTACGGGTTAAAAAATAATAAGTCATTTCCATAACACCCTGTATATACAGGATGTTTCTTTAATATTGCGAACAAATGCAGGATAAGTTTCCCTGCTTAAAAATATAAAAAAAAGCTCTTATAAATCTATCTCCGGAAGTGCTTCGTTTCGGAGATGCAGGGTATTACAATTTTTAAGCAGAACAAAAAATATGTACGCCACTGCCGTTTTCTCTACACTGTTGTGTAGGCAGTTTAATGGCTAATGCGCACCTTTTGATAATTTTTTGATTTCGGCTTTGTTTAGGAGATAAATGTAATTTTATCAACCACTAATATGGGCCTATAGCGATACGCAAATAAATGTCATTTGTTTTTTTATTATTCTTTTTATCGGGTACGGTTACTCGTAGTGACTTCTATCAAGTATGCCTTTTTAGGTAGAAATTATAGGGATTATTTGCTAAAAAGTGTAATACAAGCATGTAAAAAAAAGTTATGACTCCTCAAACTAGTAAAAGGAGATGTAGGTGGCGCCCTCTACAAGTGGGAGCCATATTAACATCAAATTCGAATTTCACATTTTAAGAAACCCCCAGATACCAATTTTAGTTCAAATATCGACATTATTTCAAATATCATAGAAGAAACAAAATAAAAATAAAACTTTAACATCCTGTAACTCCGAAATGACGCAATTCCGGACATAGGTTTATAAGAACTTTTTTTCATATTTTTAAGCAGGGAAACTCATCCTAAGTTTTTTTCGCAATATTAATGAAACACCCTGTATAAGAAAAGTTAATAAGATTTATTTTCTAGATGTTTAGGAAAATTCATTCGGAATATGCGGACATGGTCAGCAATCCCTTTTATATCCCTGGTGAACCAATCACATCAAAGTAAGTTTTTTTAAATTAAAGTTTTAGCTTAGGAAAGCTGATTTTGAGGTATTAAAAATTTTATGCCGTTTAAATCACGAGCTTTTGCAGAATTTTTTTTTTGGTATAGTTCAGTTTTTTTTTAAGAGTTTATGAGACAAAAACTAAAAACATAATTTACACACGGCATGTGTCTTGTGTAAAGAAGTAAAAAAAAATTAATTGATGCATCTAACTTAATTATTCTAACGTCAAAATTCTGTCAGTTGGCAACAACTAAAAATTGCAGAGATAACTGTATTTTTTCTTAAGTTGCCCAAAACTTAGAGGATGTCTCATCAATTTCTTGCAGATGAAATGTAACCAGAAATTGGGCGACATTTTAGCTGTTTACATTCGTAAATAAATTGAAGGCCAACTTGTACAATTTGGTTATAATATTCTGACTGTTCTAGAAGCATTCTTGGAATAAATATATTGAATATCTAGTGAATGTTCCTATGATATTTTTAATGTTACAGGTATATTCTTGGTATATCCTTAAAGTAATACTCTATGATGTTGTTTTGCATTCCCATTTGATGATTCCATTAATATTCCTTATGTCATATATATCTTAACATTTCTGGATCTTTACACGAACAATTTAATATTCCAAATTGGTTTTTGCTTCTAATCGACTGATGGTGGATCAGAGAAACGAATATTCAAAGTTGTACAAAAAAAATTTTGTATGCCAAGTTCGATTTCGAATGTTCGTTTGAAAAAGTTTCTCCAATAACTAAAATTTGACTTTGACTTGATCTTTGCTATCAACCCTAACACTGAACAATAGTTTTTTCTTTCGTTTACTTACGAGCCATCTTCCCCTTGAAGAAGGCCACGCTCTAGCTAAAAATCTCTCAGGGTGCGTACAGACCAACCGAGCAAGCAAGGGCGAGCGTTCGTTAATGTTTTTCAGTTCTTGTATTGCTTGCTCAATCAAGTGTACACACTGGACAATTATTATAATTGCTTTTAATCTTGTGTTCGCAGAAAGATCCAAAAGTTAAAATCAAAATATGGCCGATTGAAAAGAGTTGCTTTATGCAACTGCTGCTTTAATTGTGCTTCGTTATTTATCAAATAAAAAAGAAAAAGGAGAAAAGAAAGTGACGTTGCTGACAAGTGTTTTCAAAAGCACACGAATTTTAGGTTGTACCGGTATTTGTCTATTAACTTAGTTCCAATGTCATTTGACCACTCGATTGTCAAAACTAGAATAACATAAAAACAACTTAACGCTTCTGCTCACAAGATAAAGTGGAAAGAGCAAATTACGTTCTACTATCGGTCTACACTAATGAAGCATAAACGGGATTTTGCTTTGATGTTCCGACAGCTGCCGGATCATGAGAAAACGCGACCGAGAGATCATTTACTTGCGTGCTCATGCTCGCTAATTAGTCCGCACCAAAGAAATTGCTTGGGTGAATTCTTGTTTGCTAACTTTTGCTCACTTTTCCAGTGAGTACGCGCCTTTAAGGTTCGCGTACATCTGGACGGTCAGTATCGACACAAATGTGTACACAAGTATACCGGGTGTTGCATCGTCGAGCGGGACATAGGAAATCCCATGTAATTTTAAATGGGGTCAATTATTTAGGTTTATTAAAGAGCACTAAAACCCACATTCAAAAGAATAACTTTAGATGTTTTTGATGAGCCCGTTAACGGGTTATCGCCGATTTCTTTTTAACTATTTCTCCTTTTTATGGCCCCGAATTTGCGGGCACCAGTCAAGGTAAAAGATGACTGTCAAATAAAGTTGTCATTTTGAGGAATATTTGAACATCTTCTTAAATCCTAAAGTTCTAACAATTTAATAGTACCTACCTATTAATTAGTAAAATATTGAAACATGTAAAATGTCATAATTAACCTTGTAATTGGATACTTTATTTTAGTTTTATTCAGATTAATTTGTACTCATAAATACACCTTTAATATTTTCGATGTACGAGTTTTTATAACAATAAAGCACACATTTCAAAATGACAACTTTATTTGACAGTCATCTTTTACCTTGACTGGTGCCCGCAAATACGGGGCCATAAAAAGGAGAAATAGTTAAAAAGAAATCGGCGATAACCCGTAAACGGGCTCATCAAAAATATCTAAAGTTATTCTTTTGAATGTGGGTTTTAGTGCTCTTTAATAAACCTAAATAGAATTTTTCTCTAAAATAATTAGGGAAGCCAATAAATTGACCCCATTTAAAATTACATGGGATTTCTTATGTCCCGCTCGACTATGCAACACCCGGTATAAAGAGCGATGTCTTAAAATTCAGTCTAGTGAAATAGTGTCGAGGGTGTCCACGTATACACTGCGATATTGACTTTATTTAAAAATAAATTATAATAAGTTAAGTAATAGGCGAAATTTATAGTTAGTTCTGATTTTAAATATTTGTTTGAAAATGTTAAGGCCACTAGTTTTTTGACTTAAGCTTTTTAAATCAACACTCCCTGCAATTTTCCATAACTCGAGCAGTGCCTCCAACTACAAATTACCGCCTTAGTTTTTTTACTACTACTTTGCCCTACATCCTTTCTGGCTAAACATTTCTAACATGCTTGATAGATCGCTAGACCGTAATCTATCTCCAATATAATCGAGGCGACAACACGCAGTCTCACTAGACCGCAGTGACACTGCTCAAAATCATTTTTCGATGTAATTGCAAAGGGTTTCTCGGTAACAATTAAAGATAGTGACTTGCGGTTTTTACCATACTGCGTTACTTTTTCGTAAAACAAAAGATGCCGCAAACAGAACTGTCATAGTTTTCTTAGTTTTTAAGCTACAGGGTGTTTTCGAAAATGTTTGCTTTTTGATCACCTCCTGTATTTCGGTTATTATCTTATCCAAAGATTCAAAACTGTTTATAAGAGAGTTTTTTTAAGTAGAATTCAGTGGCGTACTTACTTTTTTTCTGGGAGTCTTACTTTTCGAGATTTAAAGCAAACATATGATTTTTTTAAACAGGATACCTTGTATATTTTTCTCTTATTTGATTGGGCTATTTTTAAACTTTTTAAAAATATATAATAGTTGATAGTTACTATTAACAATAAGCGCACAAAACGAAAAATTTATGAAATTAGGGACTTAGTATAGGCCATGAAACCATTGAAACAAACAAAAGAATATCTATCTGGTATGTCTATTTGTCAAAATGTATAGGCAAAAATAAAGTTTCGTCAAAATATATGTCACCAGTTTACTAAAGTTTAAAAAAATGGTGAAAAAATTGTTATATGAAAATCTTGAAAAATACATGTTAGTTTGCTTTATAGAGTGCCATGAAAATAGGTAAGTTTACAATCTTGTAATTTTAATATAAAAATTTTTGGATTGGGTCTGACGGAAAGAAAAGGGACAAACATCTTTCTTTTATATATATTTTAGCAGTAATGACATATTATTTTGTTGGTTTCAATGGTTTCGTGACCTACTACCCTAATTTTATAAACTTTTCGACTTGCGTTTATTGTTAATAATAACTATAAACTATTATATATTTTTAAAAAGCTTAGACATAGCCCAATCAAATAAGAGAAAAATATACTTTAAATCACGAAAAGTAAGAATGCCAGAAAAAAACCACGCCACTAAATTCTACTTAAAAAAAACTCTCGTAGAAACAGCTTTTAATTTTTGGATAAGTTAAAGAGCAACCGAAATACAGGGGGTAGTCAAAAAACAAATATTTTCGAAAACTTACCTTAAAAACTAAGAAAGCTATGACAATTCTATTTGCGGCATCTTTTGTTTCACGAAAAAGTAACGCAGTAATGTAAAAACCGCAAGTCTCTATCTTATTCTACCCTGCAATTACATCAAAAAATGGATACCCTGTACATCCACAGATATTCGATGTGTGTATACACTTAGTGTGTGACTAGATGAAAGTGTCCGGAGCAGTGGCGTTAACCTCAAAAATTTCGGCTCGGGGCAATTCTTGACGGGGTCCCTTTTTGGTCAATATAGATATTAAAATATGGTAGATATCAGAGCAGTTCCATGGAGCTTAACCAAGAGATTTTAAAAAAGCATTGGCGAAACGTGTACATTTTCCTTGGGTAGACACATATGTGTGTGTGTGAATACCCCCGCCTAAGGGGTAATTTTTTTTTGAAAAATAAGCCTGTAAATCTTAAATCTCATAATATTATTCTATGCAGTATTTTTGGCCCACAAATATGCTATTAATCAATAAGAAAAACGCCGAATCAACAAAGAACATAATATTATAGAAGTATAGGCAAACAGTTTTCTTTATGTATTAGTTAAGGAACTATAGTGAACAATAAAACAAAGCGCACAGACAGTTTCAAAAGTAATGATAATACAGGATACTTTAAAACCCTCAAGCCTTCCGGGACCGGGGAAATTGCCCACTCTGCCTTCCGGTAGTTACGCCACTGCGCCGGATGTATGCGAACATTTACGCACAACGCCGACACTGACCCGCACCACTATGCTTAAAATCGCCTTATTTATATGTTCATTTTTTTTTAGGTCATTTGATACGAGTATTAAGAATATTATTACAGGAACAGTTTAAGGAAAAAAGCAGTGCGTTTTGTTATTTATAAATATCAATATAGGTATTATTATATTTCATCAGTCGTTTTTTTTTCTTAATTATGTTTTATGGCTCTGGTTTAAACCAAATGGCCAGCATCTCTCCTTGTTTGTTTGTTTTTTTTCAATTAAAATTTGCCGAGATTTTGGATTTTTACAATACAAGTAACTATTAATTTTTAATTTAGTGTTTTTTCGATAGTTTATAATGTTATACTTACTTAAGGTTTTGTGTTTTTGTCAGTCGTTTAATAAATCTTGTAATGGAACTAATTTACAAGTTAATAATATAGGTATATAGGTACGTATGTCTACAAAATACTTTTTATTTCTCCAATATGCATGGTCCGCTACCTAAAACTCCTCAGGCCCGTATTATCCTTAATTTTTGGCCGACACATATGTGCAACATACCAAATTGTAGAGTTTAAAAGTCGATTCTGCTTTTTTTCCTTCAATAAGTTTATTTTAGAAAACACCTTAATTTCCTTGATTATTTTTTTTATCTCACCCCTGATGCACACCGAATCACTGATAATTATTTAATGCAAGATTAAAGTAGCTTTAATTTAAGTTATGTCAAATTTTCATTTCTTTTCGAGAAAAAAACAAAAGCATTTTTTATTAAATTTCCTCAAATTTTCTTGGGTGATCTACTTATTTTAATGGGTGATTCCTATACCAACACTTTAAAGTCAAATATCATATGTATTTATGTTTTTCCAATCTTTAGCACAAATGTTGGAAACGAAAAAAAAAATAACTTAAGCATCCTGTATATCGAAAACCAATCATTTTAGGGTGCCTTAATGTTTATATGAACTTTTCGACTTAGAAAAATTGCTCTAGAAATCACGCATTTCAATAAGTACACATATATAGTCAACCACAATAACACCCTGTATTATTTAGCAATTAGTAAAAAAATGTTTTTTGCTTTTTTTTTCTTAAAAACTAATGAAAATTTAAAAAAGTAAAAAAAGGTGAAAGCAAATCATCTCTACCTTATGTTCTGACAGAAAAATCGTTGAGGGTAAAATTTTCAAAAAACCGAGAATTCACTTTAACCGTACAATGTGATTTACCATAATGTCCCACCCCCCCCTTAACTTTTTTTGTTTTCATGCTACGTGAAAATAAAAAATATTAGCATGTAGTAGGGTAGTTGAAATACTTTTTGCAGAGGTTCCCCCAAATTCCCTTATTCACTTCAGATAGGTACATCAAGATATCGCATAAAGTTATATTTTCTTCGATGGGACATCCTACATATTATCCAATTTTTAGATTCTACCTAAAATTCTAAACGTATCTGATGTAACATAGGTATACCTTAACCCAGCGGTTTTCAAAATATTCACATTTAAAAGGAAAACTATTTCCATTAAAATTTGATATGCACCTGGTAAAATATACCTGCACGTTAACTGTGACGTTTTATATTAAATGAAGACGATTCACTCCCTTAAGTTAAAATGCTATTCGGAAAGACAAAAACAGATTAATTGCAATTCAACAGCAGCACAACAAGATCTCAGAATCTACGTATGCACATCCTTGTAGAAAACCCCTTAGAGCATTTGCTAAGTTTTAAGAGACATCAAATTTACATCGAAAGAAAAGACAAGTAAATAAGGATGAAGACAGTGAGTTAAACAATCCCCTTTTTTTTAAGAAAACCCTAACAAACATATTCAAAAATCCAGATATCCAGACAAGAAAGATTGGGGTTTAGCCAATAAATCACAATATCGATTTCTTGAAAAATATTCTTTCCGCATTTGCCACCAGTGGGATGTTTAACAAAAAAAAACAAGACAATTAATGGGCTACTGTCAATCCGCATTGCTACAGGGAGCTTAAAGTTCAGGTCTGTTAACGTCTGGTGTGGGATACTGGATACTGGACAATAAAGTACTAGGTCCGCACTTTTTCGAGGATACGTTAAACGGTTATTCTAGTTACTAGTTTTTGCAAAAGACCTTAAAAATTTTTTAAGACGAAATATCCCTGAGGCGCCACCACATACTGTGCGTGTAAAAAACTATAGTAATCACCTTAACGAGCAATTTACAGGATGAATTGGACCAATCAAATGACCCAGACCATAATCGGCTAACTAAATGCATTGAAAAAAATGGTGGCCTAGTTAATATTTATATTTACAGATGTTAAACTAGGCCACCATTTTTTTCAATGCACCTGATAAAATCTACCTATGCTTTACCAGCTGCAATTGTGACATTCTCGGAAAGTGAAAAACAGACTATTTTAATTTCACACGTTAGGAATAATTACAATTCAAAAGCAGCACATTTCAAAACAATTTTATAACACATTTTAACATTATAGCATTATAATATAAAGGTTAACATCTGTATATATAATTTATATTATAATGTTAAAATGTGTTAATAAATTATTTTGAAATGTGCTGCTGTTGAAAGGGCTCTTTTGATCAAACTTCTAATTACACTACCTAATTTTTATGAAGCACTTATAAGGTATGGTCAGCCCTAAAAATTTGAAGTCAATCGAATAATTAGTTTTCGAAATATACGAGATCAAAATCAAATAAAACGCTCACAAGGCGGTGACGTCATTAAGTCCCGTAGTTCGTCCGCTTTGAACTTATGCAACAATCTTTCTGTGCATAAACAAGAAAGATATGCGCTTACTGTTTCTTTATTCAGTTAAAGCAAAGGCTTATTATCATTACTTTTATAAGTATATGCTGTAACAAGTAGGAAATGCCGCTCTATGCGAATTCTAGATCTAGACTATACCTACTTTCTCTAACGCTATTTTAGAAAAAAGAATAAGAAATTATTAAAAATTATTTTTTTCTTTCCTGTTAATGTCAACTCCGTTACTCAGCAACGGAGAAAGTGCGATGTGCATATATGGCCACCTGTCTTAGTCGTTAACATCGGCAGCGAACGCGACCCGACTTACTAGGTATAGGACTTAGTGACGTCAGACATTGGTTTACGCAGGTCGATGTTCGTAAATTCTTTTAAAGGCTTTAGAGGCGTCAGAAATAGTATATTATTAACCAAGGTTTAGACAGCCATCATTATTGCCCGAGCGGCAAGTTTTTTTTTTTAGGACGCGAGGGCTATAAGCTGTCTAAACCATGGTTAATATAATATTTTTTCCACTACTACAAACTTTTATAAGACATTTATCTTTACAGTATTAATAATTATAAAAAATTATAGGTAGGTATAAGTATATTTTTTAATCAAGTTACCTGCGCTTTGGAATTGGCAAAATATTTTGTTGTTTTGTCAGGTGGCTTTGTTATTACGACCCGAATCTGTCCTCCTAATGAATACGGCGAATTATTGTCTCTTATACCCTATATTTGTTATTGATTGTATCGATATTTTACAATATCAAGCATCTCTAATAATCTAATATGTATTGATAATTATCTGGTTGCCCAACCACAAGAAATCACCTTTCAGGTTATTCATGTTGTAGAATCAAAATCAGTTACCTGCGTTCAAATAGATTCTTGAAGATCGGTCAATAATGGATTTCAATGCTTTATTATTGACCATGGTCAATAATAACTTATAAGGTAGAGAAAAACGATTTCTAACGTTAATAATCGGTCAATAATGGCGATGCTATAGGTTAGTAGTGGAAAAATTAAAATTTTTTGCAGCTCGCACTAATATTACAAAATCTTTCAGGAAATGTAATAAAAAAAATGCTAAGTGATCCCATTGTAATTATTCTTAACGTATGAAATTAAAATATGTAGTATGTTTTTCACTTTCCGAGTATGGCATCTTGATTAAAGAAAGTGAATTTTTGTCATTTGATATAAAACGTCACAACTGAAGTTGGTAAAGCATAGGTAAATTTTAGCAGGTGCATATCAAAGATTAATTTCTACTTCTTCTAAACATTATCGAGTAGCTCGTTCAGATTTTATGTTAGCACTAGTAAGTTTACTGGTCTCGCACAACTTGTTGAAAACTCTGACAAATACGTTTCTATTAGGATGTCTCTGATGTGGGACCCGTTGACGATATTGTTGAACAGCAGCTGTAGCACTTCCAATACAGAAACCATAAACACCATATTTGCCTATTCTAAAATTGAATAGGTGTTTGGCATTTTATAACACTTTAATCATTCAAACTTAAAAATAAATGTTCAATCAGCCCTATGATTAAACACACAAGTTAACTTTTAACGCACCGTTTCCATGACAACAACCGAAAAAAGCCTACTTGTTAATTTTTCACTGTGTTTGAAAAGCATGTTAATTTTGCAGTTACTGTCACAGTACACTGATACATTGTCAAAACAACAAGGTTATCAAATGCTTTTCAGTCTCGAACATGGCATACTCTGATTATGCGAGAATTTGGATACAAGTGGAACGCTAGATAAAAAATTTTAATTACGCTATACCTTGAAAACAAATGAAAATCGGATAAGAACATAATTGTTTGGGACATGATAATGCAGTAAAATTCAAAAAGGATTTTATTTTCCAATTGTAAAGCAAATTTGAACCAGTCGACTTGTGAAGACACAGGTTAAAGTTTTAGTATAGCTCATTGTTACAAACGTGAGTCGTACAATAATTATGGTTTTTTTCACATTGTTTTCACGTGTATAATACACTCCTGGAATTTGGTCCGTTCCTGCCAACTCACCCTGTATATGAGAAGGCTGTTACTCACTAATACACTGCGTGATCTGAAAGCGTTTAAAAAATAATTTAATGCATAACAAACCGCCAATTATTCTAAATAATTTATGTGCTGATTCCTAAGCCCCTCTGACTCTCTGACCAGCAGCCCAGGGCGCTCTGATTGATGAATGCCATAAGCATATTGTCTAATATTATTATACGAGTTACGTATATTTTCTATCCACCACCTGAAATCTGCGATTAAACTCTGTGGAACCTTTACTCTAGTAGGTACACTGCTAGAATAAAACTGTTTTTTTTCTTAAGGCTTTACATTTAGTTCTTTCAGACTGTTTTGCATACAACCACCCATATTTGACAGCAGGGCAAACTGAAACTAAATTTCCAATAAATTCGGCAAATAATCTAATAGCAATAATAGCATAATGCTCTTTAGTAAGCATTGCTTGCGTTAACTTTAATATGTTTTGGTTTTTTCTTATGGCAGACTTATAGTGATATTAAAGCTATTAAACAAAAGACCTAGACACCTGCACTGTATTAAAGACTTCGCTGGGACAACTGTTTAAAATTTATCTCAAAGCCTAATTATTCTAATACCCTTATAATGTACACGCAACATGTTTCTCACAATTGAGAGACGAAAAATAGTACAATGCTCTTTAGCAAGCCTTGATTGCGTTAACTTTAATATATTTTGGTTTTTTCTTATGGCAGACTTATAGTGATATTGAAGCTATTAAACAAAAGACCTAGACACCTGCACTGTATTAAAGACTTCGCTGGGACAACTGTTTAAAATTTATCTCAAAGCCTAATTATTCTAATACCCTTGTAATGTACGCGCAACATGTTTCTCACAATGGGCGCATTCGAGAGACGAAACTGCTCCGGAGTAGTTACCTATTGTGATACAACCGCTACCGATTCGTCGGCTTCCATGGATTTCAACCAAAAGATCATCACTTTGGTTCAAATTTTAAATCCAAATCAGCTGTGCGTAACAAACATTAACCTTTATTATTTTGTGAAGTTTACCAACACTCATCCTTTGGTAAAATTCTTGGTAGCAGTTAAAAAATACGTTTTCCCGTTAGATGTATGTTTTTTCCTCCATTCTATTTCAAAGAATCCGTCCATGGTCCAAGAGACCTGAATTTAGTATTGTAGAGTAACTCTACAACACTGTGTTGTTTTTAATGTGTTGTGAAGACGTGGAGTCTATGTTTTTATATATTTTAATTGGACCATAGTAATAAGGTCGGATGATGCCCGATTAGGGTGAAACGCGTAACCAATATAAAATTAGAACTTAAGACCGCGACTTTGATTTTTGAGTTACTCTACAATTCATTCTATTTATTACGCTCTTCGTAACCAAACTTTTGTTGCTAGCGGAAATGAAAGATGCTACCCAAAATGGCGACTGTCCCGGAACATGTTGTAAGGTGTGGTAGAAGTAGCCGTCGACGCAACAAGACGATTTAGGAACTGCTCCGGAGCAGTTTCGTCTCCCGAATGCGCCCAGTTTACCTGCCCATCATCCAGAAGTCATCCAGATATAAAACCTTAGTAATTCCTTGCATTCTAAAAAGGAAACTATATGTTTGAAAATCTTTGTGAATATACAGGGTGTTTCAGAAGTACGGCACGTAAACTTAAGGGGGTGATTCCTTATGATATTCTAAGAGAAAAAGTGCATATGAACATGTGTCCGGAGTTGCCCCTTTTTGATATATAGAGTATATACAGTAGTAAAAACGGAAACATTCAGGTCGGATGTGTTCAGTGCTCTTAACAAATAGTTAAAAATTTCGATATTTCCAGCCTACAGAAAATTGTTAATTTTTGCATAGAAATGAGTTACAACATCAGCTAAAAGTTTAGAGAATTACCAACTCATTAAATCCACTGCATAACTGAAAAAAACAGTGTAAAAGTTTAAACAATAACAGTATCAACAAAAAAAGTGCTTATAAATTCCTTGGACAGGCAAACTTTTTTAAAAAATTTTTTGCCCAGTCAGGTGAAGACCTCTTATCTTTTGCAAATAAACAATCTTAATGTAAACAATTTGGCATGGAAGGTAATGAACCCAATGCAGACAAATGCGTAAAATGTAAACAAAGGGCCACAGACGAATATTACAAATGTGATTCATGTTTAAATAAAATACATAAAAAATGCATCAATATAACCCCCTCAGAAGTGAAATGCATGCCTCTCCAGAAGAGGGTTCTATTATTAGTATGTGAAGAGTGTAGAATGCTTATTGCAAGGATGCCATACATGATAAAAATGATGGAAGAAATAAAAAACGACATAGAATCTTTGAAATCCACTTTTTAAAAAAGGTACGTACGCCAGTGCAGTCCAGAGCAACGAAAATAATAGGGTACCTATTAAGAAAAGCTTACACACAGTGGTAATTAAGCCTAAAGAGACACAAAAGAGCAAAAAAGGATATTCAATCGTCAATAGATCCTGCAAAATTAAACATAGGCATTAGAAACATAAAAGAAACCAAGCAAGGAAATATTATCGTAAAATGTGACACAGAACACGAATTAAAACGATTCAAGGAAGAAGCAGACAATAAACTGAAGGGAAAGTATGAAATAGAACTACCAAAGAAAACTTTGCCAAAAATAAAAATTGCTGGATATATTGGACCGGAATCGAAAGATATATGACTTAGAAGAAAAAATCCGTAAACAAAATAAATGGATTGACCCAAACGAATATATGAAGATAACATACATAAGGCAAACAAAAATAAATCAAATACTTCTACAATTTATATAGAATGCTCAGGAAGTCTTTACATCAAAATGCTGAATTTTGGAAACGTACCTATATATATAGAGATTGGGAACGATTACCAGTTTATGAAGATCTGACTGTTTCTCGCTGTTATAACTGTCAGGGTTTCCTACACAAAAGTAGTAAATGTACCAAGCAACAAGTGTGTGGAAATTGTGGAGGAGATCATCGTACTGTGGAGTGTGTAAGTGAGATAAAAAAAATGTATTAACTGTATTATGGCTAATAAGAATTATAAGCTACAACATAGCACAAATCATTCATCATTTGACCAAAACTGTCCATCCCTTAAGTAACATATAGGACTCCTAAAAAATAAAATAGACTATAATTCGCAAATAAATGGTGCTTAACTTTCAAGATGACATACTGGAACATATAAACAAAGACGATGGTGTGCAAGGTGAAATAATGAACCTAAAAAATATTGCAAAAATAAAAAACAACAAAAATGAATGTTTTCTTAGTTTGATACATTTAAATATTAGGAGTTTTAGAAAGAATATTGACAATCTACTTACATTTTTAGAATAGTATAAATTACACTACATAGACATCATTATACTAAGTTAAACCTTTCAAATTGATTCTATTGAAAACTGTAATATACCAGACTATCAAATATTATATAATCAAGCGAGTTAACAAGAATGATGGTTTGATAATATTAGTAAAACGCCATATCGATGTTGACTTCTCATACGTACAATTGACTAACTCAGGAGCAACTCTCAGTAGATTAAATTTTAAAATAAACAATATTACCTTTGGTTTGACAGCAATATACCGGGTGTTGCATCGTCGAGCGGGACATAGAAAATCCCATGTAATTTTAAATGGGGTCAATTATTGGCTTCCCTAATTATTTTAGAGAAAAATTCTATTTAGGTTTATTAAAGAGCACTAAAACCCATATTCAAAAGAATAACTTTAGATATTTTTGATGAGCCCGTTTACGGGTTATCGCCGATTTCTTTTTAACTATTTCTCCTTTTTATGGCCCCGTATTTGCGGGCACCAGTCAAGGTAAAAGATGACTGTCAAATAAAGTTGTCATTTTGAAATGTGTGCTTTATTGTTATAAAAACTCGTACATCGAAAATATTAAAGGTGTATTTATGAGTACAAATTAATCTGAATAAAACTAAAATAAAGTATCCAATTACAAGGTTAATTATGACATTTTACATATTTCAATATTTTACTAATTAATAGGTAGGTACTATTAAATTGTTAGAACTTTAGGATTTAAGAAGATGTTCAAATATTCCTCCATTGACTGCTAGACAATAACCGAGGCGATCATAAAATTTTCTTCTTACATTCGCTAGTTGGTAAACTGAAATTCTATTGCATTCGGCAGAAATAGCATTTTTTAACTCGTCTAGATTTGGGTAATTTTTATCTTTGTATATCCTGTTTTTTAAATGGCCCCAGAGAAAGAAATCAGGAGACCTGGCTGGCCAATTTACTGTATGATTTAAGCCAATAACATTTCCATTAAAAGCACGGTTTAAATATTCCCGGACAGCCAGGGTACTATGTGCCGGGCAGCCATCCATTTGGTACCAAACTTCCTGATTTTCCCTGGCGGCATCATAGTAGGTAAAATATGATCTTCAAGTAGTTCCAAAAAATATTCTGCATTTAAATTTCGTGTAAGAAATAATGGCCCGATAATATTTTCTCCGAAAATCCCAGCCCATACACTAACTTTTTGTGGATATTGCGTCCTTGTTTCCACAAACCTGTGTTGGTTTTCTTTGCTCCAATATCGATAATTTTGAACATTGGGTTCATTGTTTAAGGTAAATGTGCATTCGTCAGTGAAACGAATGTTTTTTAAAAATTCCCTATCCATGTTTGCTCTTTCCATCATACCAAAACAAAACTCCTGTCGTCGTATTTCGTCCCTATCTCTTAGCTCTTGGTGCTTTTCATATTAAAAATTCCCTATCCATGTTTGCTCTTTCCATCATACCAAAACAAAACTCCTGTCGTCGTATTTCGTCCCTATCTCTTAGCTCTTGGTGCTTTTCATATTTGTATGAATAATATTTATGTCGTTTCAAAGCTCGTAACGCTGTGGTGTGATCTAATCCTATGTCATCCTCAAGTTTCCTTGTGCTGATCTTCCCATCATTTTCTTCCACGCACAATAAAACTTCCCTATCATTTCTTGCATCTCTTCTTTGTTCCTGCCTTTCTTCACATCTGCAGTTATTTATTACAGTGCCTTTTGTCTCAAATTTCTTGATAGTCCTTTCGACTGTAGATTTTGCAGGTATCGGTCTATTCGGATACAGAGCAGCAAACATGTCTGACACATTTTGATAACTATTTCCTTGATAATACCATTTAATCATCAATATTTTTTCTTCAGAAGTGTAATTCATGGCTAATATTTTTGATGTACGAGTTTTTATAACAATAAAGCACACATTTCAAAATGACAACTTTATTTGACAGTCATCTTTTACCTTGACTGGTGCCCGCAAATCCGGGGCCATAAGAAGGAGAAATAGTTAAAAGAAATCGGCGATAACCCGTAAACGGGCTCATCAAAAATATCTAAAGTTATTCTTTTGAATGTGGGTTTTAGTGCTCTTTAATAAACCTAAATAGAATTTTTCTCTAAAATAATTAGGGAAGCCAATAATTGACCCCATTTAAAATTACATGGGATTTCCTATGTCCCGCTCGACGATGCAACACCCGGTATAAGCCTTCACCCACATCAAAAATTGACTTTATTAATGACCTACATACTTACTTAGAAACCTTGACTTTAACCAATTTCGAAATTTTTGCTGGGGATATTAATATAAATATATTAGATAAAAATGATGATCAAACTGCCAGTTACCTTTCTACGATGAGTGTTTTGGGTTTTCAGTCATATATTAACTCAATTACAAGGTCTGTTTCAAAAACATGCTTAGACCATATATTTGTAAATCAGAAACTAAAGTCAAACAAATTATACGCGAGCTCTTATATTGTGGAAGAAGACATAGCTGATCATAGCCCGGTTATGCTCGTTATAAATCAAGAAAATATAATGCGAGAGAATACAAGACATCACGAAACTATTACTAAAACCAAAGTAAACATTCTTAAATTTAAACATCTTTTACAAGAATTTGACTGGTCAGTTGTGATGAGTGAGGAAGTGTGCCGAAAATGCAACCAACATCTTTCTCAAAAATTATAATGAATTATTATCTAATGCTACTGAAACATATACTATTAAAGCAAAAAAGCATAAAAAAATAAAAGATTGGATCAGTGAAGGCATTATCACCTCAATTAAAACAAGGGACAAAATGAAAAAAAAACTTCTAAATAATTATAACGCTCAATTAGATCAAGAATTTAAAGCATATATAAATAATTTAAATAAGTTAATACATAAACAAAAAAATCACTATTACATAAATCAAATTAAAGATAATCAAAACGATATAAAAAGGATTTATAGTATAATCATAGACGCAACTTACGTCATAATAGAGTCACAAAACAAAATATAAATATAAAGAATAATAATAACGAAAGTTTCGCAAATTTGCTTGAAATGGCTAACTACTGTAACAACCATAACATTAATGTCGGAATTCAAATGGAGAAGGATATTCCTTCACCACAAATAGCATGTCACCTGGATCATTCCATACCTAATTCTATTTATTTAAATCCGATAACAAGCAACGAACTAATAAAATATATATCAACTTTAAAAAATAATAGTAGTCCAGGTTACGACACCATTAAGGCAAATATGATAAAACAAACGCATCAATGAAACCCCTACTTTACATATTAAATTTAATGCTTAAAAAGAGAATAGTACCTTCTGAATTCAAAACCTCAATAATAACACCTATTTATAAGTCAGGTTCCAAAACTTCTATAAATAACTATCGGCCAATAAGTTTGATTACTAACTTTGCAAAGCTTCTCGAAAAATGTATTAAGGATAGGTTAATTAACTTTTTGAAGAAGAATCATGTTTTATCGGGAAACCAATTTGGATTTCTTGAGGGGTGCAGTACAGCGGACGCCATGCACACTTTAGTAACAGAAATTGTTAACAACTTAAATAAAAACAAGAAATGTATAACTACATTTTTAGATCTTGCAAAGGCGTTCGATACTGTACCTCACGATAAGCTTTTGAATATTCTTCAAAACTATGGAGTCAGAGGAATAGCCATAGAGTTGTTTAAGAGCTATTTGACTGTAAGATACCAAATGGTTAGACTAAATAACGTATTAAGCGATAAACAACAAATGAAAATTGGCATACCACAGGGAACAGTTTTGGGACCTATTCTCTTTATAATCTATATAAATTCATTATTACAATTACCTATCGATGGTTAAGCGATCTCATATGCTGATGATACGGCCATTATTGTATCGGCAGATAGCTGGGAAGAGGTAAAGAATAAGACAACACATAGTTTAACGAAAGTAAGAAACTGGCTACAGACATACAAATTAACTTTAAACCTATCAAAAACCAATTATATAGCTTTCTCACTTACCAGCGCAAATAGACCAATGTATAATAGCATTACTGTTGATGATCAAACTATTAAAGAAACATCTTCCATAAAATACCTTGGTATTGTCATTGACAAATTTCTTAAATGGCAACCGCATATTGATTACATTTCGGGCAAAATACGTAAGCTTATTCATAAGTTCTATTTCTTCGTCTTAGAGTACCGTCTTCATTTCATTGAAGGTTGGCAACAATCGCGGAGAACGTCTGACGATCTTGGGCAGTTCGAAACAGGGAGTGAGCATCCATACCTGTCCAGTCTCTGATGTTTTTCAACCAGGAATGTTTCTTTCTACCTATGCCTCTCTTGCCCTCGATTTTACCTTCCATTATCAATCTTAAGAGGTCATATTTACTTCCACGCATTACATGACCCAGATAGGCCGTCTTTCGTTTTTTGATCACGTGTAGCAATTCTCTCTCGCACTGCGCTCGCCCCAACACCTCCTCGTTTGTGACATGAGCCGTCCAAGGTATCTTGAGAAGCCTGCGAATTGCCCACATCTCAAAGGCCTCTATCTTGTTAATGGTGTTGACCTTTAAAGTCCATGCCTCGCAACCATACAACAAGACTGAGTGTACATAGCACTTCACAAATCGACATCTAAGACTCATATTTAGGGTGGGATTACACAGGAGCATAGAATAGGAGGGGACTCTTATTTCTATGCACAGGAGTGACCGCATCAGGTTGAACGTGGCTCTTGCTTGCTCGATCCTGGATCTAATTTCTACATCTGGGTCCAGGTTGTTGTTGATCCAAGTGCCCAGATATTTGAATTTGTCTACCACTTCTATTCGTTTCCCATAAATACTAATATCTATTGGCGGTTCTGGGTTTCTTGATATTATAAGTATTTTTGTTTTGGTGGCATTAATTTTAAGGCCATAGCGATCTCCGACTGCAGTGAGTTGACTTAGCAAGCGTTGTAGGGCTTCTGGACTATCCGCCATTATCGCAGTGTCGTCGGCATATCTAAGGTTATTAAGCACTCTACCGTTGATCTTAATCCCATCAGTTGTGTCTTTTATGGCCTCTTCAAAAATATGTTCGGAGTATAGGTTAAATAACATTGGAGATAAAATACAACCCTGTCGGACACCTTTCTGTATAGCTGCTGGTTCAGTTGTTATGTTGTTATACTTTACTACTGCTGTTTGATCCCAATACAAGTTTTTGATAATTAAAATATCGTTTTTATCTAGGCCCCTTGATTCTAATATTTTTAAAAGTTCGACATGATCCACTCGATCGAACGCCTTCTCATAATCTATAAAGCATGTATATACCTTCTTTTGCTGGTCCCTACATTTCTGAAACAAAACGTTCAAGCCAAACAGCGCCTCCCGAGTTCCCATTCCCGCACGAAATCCAAACTGTGACTGGCTGATATCCCTCTCGCACTTTCTAAATATTCTTGCATGTATGATTTTGAGGAACAGTTTGAGAAGATGGCTCATTAAGCTTATAAGTCTATATTCATCGCATTTTCTTGCGCTTGCTTTTTTCGGAATCGGAATGAATTCGGACCTTAGCCACTCCCGGGGAATCACACCGGTGCGATAAATCTTGTTAAAAAGTCCAACCAGTGTATCTATGTTTTCTTCTTCCAAAAGTTTTATTATCTCTATGTGAACTTGATCTGGGCCAGGAGATTTTCCGATTTTGCTGTTCCTTATTGCTTTTATGACCTCTTGTTTCAGTATTTCAGGGGAGCTGTCCAGATCTCTGGTCAATTCGAACCGGCGTGGTTCTACGCTTTCTAAGTTCTATTTGCTAAGAGGAATCTTAAGCAAAAAAACACTAATTTTAGTGTATATAAATCAATTGTTGACTCTATTATAAGATACGGCATTTTAGTGTGGGGGGGGACTCTATAACAATAGCTTATACAAATTCAACATAATTCAGAAGTACTATATCCTCAAGATTATATGTGGACAGAACAGATTATACCCTACACAGTTGCTTTTTGACAAAAACATTTGCGATATTAGATCAAGTTATATATCGACAATCTGCACATAGGTACATACATACTCATTCAAACTTAAAACCTGTTAGTAATCATACTTACAATACACGAACCAGACTGGACAAACAAATACAACTGCCAATAAGTCACAATAACCTTAATCTTAGGTATATAAATTATTTTGGCCCAAAATTATACAATTTACTACCTAGTGAAATAAGAAGTTGCACGAATATAAAACGTTTTTTAAAAGACTCTGTAAGAATGCTATTTTTCAAAATCAGCAAACATTTAAACGGTTTTTTATACAGGGTGATTCAAAAGTACTTCGACAAACTTCGGGAGGTAATTGCCGGCAATATTTCAAGATGAAAAGTTCTTATAAACAGTGGTCCCTGGCGACTTCGTTACGGAGATACAGGGTGTTGAAATGTTAGAAGGAATGGTAATAATTTTTAAATAACTCCTTAACGAGTAATTTTTTTTTTATGAAATTTGGTGAATTAAATAAGCATCGCAGGACACTTATTTTCAAAGTAAAACACATTCGTAAATTTAACCAGTGGCGTCGGTACAAAATGTGGCTATCATATTTTTTGTGGAAACTATGCCTAACCTAACCACACCACTGACTTATTTGATTTTAACTTTTTTTTTATGAATCCCCCATTCAATTACAACAAAAAAGTTCACGTGTGTTATTTTGCTACGAGGGCCAGTTTAATGTCAAATGATTATTTTATTTGACTATACACAAATATTAAAAAATATGTTTTAAATAATTGATCAAACACTCAAATATTAATTTAAGTATATTAACTAAGATCTATACATACTTACAATAAACAAATATGTAGGTATATGCCAAAGGAAGGCATCTGAGGATGCCTATTTAAGTATAACATGTTCTCAGTGACATGCATATTTATTTATTAGTATGAATAGTATGTTATTTTCTAATATTTTCTATTTTGACAAGGCGGCTTTGGAAATACTTTTTTGATATTTTGTATTTTGATAAGGCGGCTTTGGAAATGCATTTGTCGTGAATTAAAACATATTTGACAGTTAGTTGCTTATGTGGTTTATTTCTCAGTTTTGTCATTTTCATTGAATATTAATAGTATTGTTTAAAAGGTATGGATTACTTAAGAAATAATGCGCATTTAGCTGACATGCATTTTGTATATGGCCTTGCCGATGGAAATGCACGAGCAGCTAGACGAATCTATCAAGAGCGATATCCTAACAGACTACTGCCTGCTGCTGAAACATTTTCAAATCTTCACCGACGTTTAGCTGAAACAGGGAGTTTTGCGAGGTCACGTGACATTCCTGGAAGACCGCGAACAGCCCGAACTCCAGAATTAGAAGAAGCTGTTTTAAATGCTGTAGTGGAAAATCCAGATACAAGCACTCGAATAATTGCTGATGCTCTCAATTCCACCCAAGCCACAGTTTGGAGAATTCTGCACGATGAGCAGTTGTATCCGTACCATATTCAAAGGGTACAAGCTCTTTTACCCAGGGACTTTCCTCAGCGCATTAATTTGTGTCAGTGGTTTTTGGAAAAATTTGCTGAAAATCCCCAATTTTTAAATTATGTACTTTTTACGGACGAGGCAAATTTTTCTCAGATTGCGATTACAAACTTTCACAATAACCATATCTGGTCTTTGGAAAATCCCCACGCCGTTAGTGAACGAAATTTTCAATACCAATTTTCATTAAACGTGTGGGGGGGAATAGTTGGCGATTACTTAATAGGACCTTTTTTTCTTCCACTTCGGCTTAATGGCGAGACGTACCGACATTTTTTGGAAAATGAACTTCCTCCCTTACTGGATGATGTGCCCTTAGAAACTCGAAGACGTATATGGTTTATGCATGACGGAGCTCCCGCCCATTTCAGCATAGTGGCCAGGACCCATCTTAATCAAATTTATCCAAATCGATGGATAGGTAGGGGAGTTGAGGAAGGAAATCAACCGTGGCCACCAAGGTCCCCAGATTTAAATCCTCTTGATTTTTATTTGTGGGGACATTTGAAGTCAATCGTTTACAAGACGCCAGTCGAAAATGCAGAAGTGCTAAGAAACCGAATAATCGATGGTTTTGAGGCAATAAGAAACAGACCAGATATCTTAGCACGCGTACGAGATTCCATGCAAAGGAGATTAGATGCCTGCATCTTGGCTGAAGGTGGACATTTTGAACAATTTATTTAAAAATCATTTAATTTTTGCAACGCACTTATTTAATTATAATTAAATTAAATGTTATACCTTACCCCTTACATAATAAATCTTTGAATTTAAAACATATTTTTTAATATTTGTGTATAGTCAAATAAAATAATCATTTGACATTAAACTGGCCCTCGTAGCAAAATAACACACGTGAACTTTTTTGTTGTAATTGAATGGGGGATTCATAAAAAAAAAGTTAAAATCAAATAAGTCAGTGGTGTGGTTAGGTTAGGCATAGTTTCCACAAAAAATATGATAGCCACATTTTGTACCGACGCCACTGGTTAAATTTACGAATGTGTTTTACTTTGAAAATAAGTGTCCTGAGATGCTTATTTAATTCACCAAATTTCATAAAAAAAAAATTACTCGTTAAGGAGTTATTTAAAAATTATTACCATTCCTTCTAACATTTCAACACCCTGTATCTCCGTAACGAAGTCGCCAGGGACCACTGTTTATAAGAACTTTTCATCTTGAAATATTGCCGGCAATTACCTCCCGAAGTTTGTCGAAGTACTTTTGAATCACCCTGTATAAATACTATTTATGTAAATATTTTGTTTTATGTTAATTTAGGATTGTCATTTTATACAATTATCTGACAAAAAAAAAACAAAAAACTTAAATCTGATATGTATTATAAAATATTAGGGACTCGGTACATACAGATGTTTTTATACATCTAGGTACCTTTACACTACACGTTTGTAAAACATTCAAGAAGCTATAGAACTGCATACATTTTATATAATATATCAGTGTAATGTAATGAATTGTGTGTATTGTGAATATGAATAAAGTGTACGTTAATTAATTAAAAAAAAAAAAAAAAAGAGTTAAAGTTTTTAAAAAAAAATAAATTTTTTAAATTTTGATATATTTTTTTTTCGGATTTTCCAACTAATAATACAACTTTTTTGTTCCCTGAATTGTTTTCGTACCTTGCTTCGTTTTCGAGAGGAAAAATAAAAACCACTTTATTGCATGAACAAAAAAAATACCTATGTATTTCAAAGTCAATTAAGTGTTGATGTTTTGTCAATAACAAGTCAAAAATGAATAACTTTACTAACGCTGAAACGACCGAGATTTATTTCAATTTATGGCCTAGCAAATGGAAATGCTGAAGAAGTTCGGCGAATTTATCAGGAACGTTATCCAAACAAAGTACTGCCATATGCCAAAACATTTAGACAGCTCCATGCAAGATTGAGTGAGACTGGGAATTTTAAACGTAGTACGGAACTTCCTGGCAAACCTACAACAGTAACCACACCTGAGTAAGAGCCTATACTTCGAGAGATAGAATATGAGCCTTTAACTAGTGCCAGAAAGGTAGCAGTGCAACTTTAAACAAGTGCATGAACTGTTTGGAGGGTTTTGCATATTTATACACATAACATTCATCGTGTGCAAGCTCTGCTTCCCCTTGATTTTCAACCAATGTTTGATTTTAGAAGGTGATTGCTGCATACAGTAGCACATAACAATTTTTCACTGGAAATTTTATTTACTGATGAGGCCTCTTTTTCAAGAGAAGAAATTATGAATTTTCATAACGAACATTTTTGGGCGGACGATAATCCTCATAAAATTAGAGAATGTGGTTCTCAGCAACAATAGGAACATATAACAACGATACGAAATAATGCAGGCATTTTTGAACGTGTAAGAAAATCAATGGTGAGACGATTGCAATCGTGCGTTTTATCAGAAGGTGGCCATTTTCAACATTTGCTTTGATTAACTGTTGTATTTTTGTATATGATAATTTAAAGAAATAATTTTATTTTTAATTTAAATGTTTTAATTAACTTTGAAATACATAGGTATTTTTTTTTCTACATGCAATAAAGTGGTTTTTATTTTTTCTCTCGAAAACGAAGCAAGGTACGAAAGCAATTCAAGGAACAAAAAAGTTGTATCATTAGTTGGTAAATCCGAAAAAAATATCAAAATTAGGAAAAAGTCAGTGGCGTACATTTTTTTCTCAAAAATATTCGTTAAGGTGCTCCCCGGGACGCCACTGGACTTAATAAATTTAATCTAGTTAGGGCTAATTATTAAGCTCCTTGTTATTATGAATAACGGTATCAATGGGAAAAGGATATTTAAAAAAATTATGAAAAAACAATTTTTTTTAAACTTTAACACCTTGTATATCAAAAACGGGGCAACTCCGGATACATGTTCATTTGAACTTTTTCTCTTAGAATATCATAAGGAATAACCACCTTAAATTACGTATCGTGCTGGGGTTTGTTAATAGTACACCACCTCTGTATGCCGTAAGTAAGTGCAGGTCTAAGGAGAGAAGTTGGATCGCGACGTTTTCTCGACACTGCACCCTCGTCGGGTCGCTGGCGGTCCATCAACACCTGTTAGTATCCAAAGCGAAACAGAATTAGTACCGGAAAATAGTGCTTCACAAAAACTAAGTATTAATAAGACCAGTGTTTCCACTTCGATATCGACTAAGCAGTTTCCCGTCAATTTAGATCCATCGACTTTTTCGAGATCCAACCTGAGAAAGGGCTCAGATAGCGGACCTACTCGGGCGTCCGACCGAAATAAAAATAGGAATAAATAATATAATTAAAAAGGGCTGTGTTATAATCTAAAATTGAAACTATTGTTTATTTTTGTTTATTTTTTCTTTTGTTTTTTTTTTTATTTTTTGAAGGTGTTATTGCTACCGGTTCTTCAATGTTTTTTTACGTCAGGAGAAACTCCTTTAACATCTATTGGTTAGTCGTTATTACTATTTAGCTGTATGGTTTGTAAAAATTTGTAATTAGCTGCTTGCTTGGATGTTTGTGCTTCTTGCAGATTTAATTTAGAAGTTATGTTGCAAAAATTTTGGCGCCTTTTTGCTAAATATATAATATTTGTTCATGTCAATTTTAGTGCCTCCCTACTATTGTGGGATGGGATTTGGACCAACAGGGAGCCAGTCTTTAGGTAACTTGTACGTCCCGATTTGTCTTGATCTTGTATGTGAGTCGGTAATAAGTTGGTTTGTCGATACGTCTGTACGTCCGTAATAATTTCTAATAGTTTTCAAGAAAAAGTCGTTAATTGTCAACATCTGAAAGTCATTATGTAACACTACATTCATAATGTATCTCGGAGCGTTCGCGATGATTTTTAGCGCCTTGTTCTGAATCACCTGGAACTTATTAAGCTCCGTTCTGCTTATGTTGCACCACGTAGGTGCACCATAAGTTAGAACCGGCCTGACCAATACCTTGAAGAGGTTGACCTTAGTCCTATTAGCAAGTCTACTCCGCCTGTGAAGCAGGGGGTAGATAAAGCCTAACTGTCGCAATGCAAGCTTTATTCTATTTAATTGAATTTTGCCTCCAATTCAGCCTTTTGTCAAAAATAAGTCCCAGGTATTTCACCTCCTGGCACCAGTTCACTTGGACTCCATTGACCCGTAGCCTTGTTTCAGGCCTGCGGACGGTGCTTTTTGAAAAGAAGATGACCTTCGTCTTGGCGGGATTCAAGCGAATCTTCCAAGCCGAAAGCCATTTTTCCAGCTCGATTATGTGACGCTGTATCCGACTGACGACAATTCGCGGTGATTTAGTAATAGAAGTAATTGCTGTATCGTCAGCGAAAAGATAGAGCTGCGTAAATCTATCTGGCGGAATATAATATCGTTCTCTGACGAAACCGCAAAACTTTTATTCTCTAAAAAGGAAGCTACCACCTTGATTAAGTAGTTCGGAGCACCAAGCCTTATCAATTTTAACAAGAGGCCATTGTGCCAGACCTTGTCGAATGCTTTGCTTACGTCAAAGAAAACTGCTCCCGTATGCGCCCTTTTGTTAAAGCCTTTAATAATGTTTGCAGTGAGTCGCGTGGTCTGCCTGACTGTGCAATGTTCAGGCCGAAACCCAAACTGTTCGGCAGGCAGAACATTGCGCGTAAAAACAAAGTCGTTGAGCCTACTTAAGATTATCTTTTCGGCAATTTTTCCTAGGCTCGACAGCAGGCTGATCGGCCTATAGCTAGCCGGCACCGTAGGGTCTTCGCCTTTCTTATAAATAAGAATGACTTTAGCGCGTTTCCAGGCAGTTGGAAAGTGGCCTTCTCTGATTATCGCCTGGGATAAGCTTACTATGTTCCCCAAAGCTCGATCTGGTAGATTTCGCAATGCCATATTCTTTAAACCGTCAAAACCGGGGGCTTTTTTAACATTCAAGACGCTTATTACGGACTTAACCTCGTTTAAGGTGACTTGGGGAAAGGCCTGAAACGGGTAATTAATGGTTTTGTAAATCTGTATCGTCCTTGAGACCCTCTCATGTCTTAACGCGTCATTGGTCGGGTTTTCACTGAATTGGTCGCAGAGTTTGTCTGCGAGCAATTCAGCTTTATCCTTGGCATCGATTAGAACCGCACCTGTTTCCTGGTTTTTCAGGTGGGACATGGGTGCTCGTGCGCCTCTGGTCAAGGCCCTAGTCATTCTATAAATGGAATTATCCGCTATAGACAGACCTTGGACCTTGTCGTCCCACAGGTTCGATTGCCTTTCGCTCAACAAATCCCTGATTACCTGGGCTTCCTGATTTGCCTCCGCCCTAATTTGAGGATCACCAGTACGATACGCCCTATTCTTTAACCGGTTTTTAATTCTAATGCGGTTCTTAATTTCATCGCTTAAAGTCCCGTATTTTGAAAATCCGGACACTTTTGTTATAGATGCTTGAGCCAAAGCTGCGTTAATGTCATCTGTAATCTTGCTCACTGCGTTATCAATGTCCAATGGACTACGGGGGGGTTGTAATACCTCCACATTTTTCAAAATATTGTTAAACCTAGGCCAGTTCGTCGAGGTGCGGGTAACATAACCTCTACCTTTTTCAAGCGGATTACCCACTTCTATGACGACCGGTACCTACATGATCAGAGGCCAAATCACAGATGACTGATGGCTGTGATAATTAAACAGCATTTTTTATAACAAAAATGTCTAGGATCTCCGGAAGACCCCGTGCAAAGCAATGCGTAGGTTCCTCCGGCGGTAGAATATGGTAATTTAGCGCTTCAGAGAATTCATACAGGGTGCGACCCCTTTGGTTCGTAGATCTACATCCCCAAATCCTGTTTTTCGCGTTGAGGTCGCCCCCAATAATCGTTCTATTATTATTATCGAAAATTTTTCGTAAGCAGTTGCCCGAAAAATCTACCGACGGACTACAGTAAACAGATCCCAGGTATACGCGTTGACCATTTTTGAATCTAATAGAAATGAATGTCCCTTCAATATTGGCACAATTGTCAGGACCTGGCACAACTTGAGCTGAAATGTGTTTCTTAACCAGAATCATAGTTCCGCCCGCTGGTCTACCGAGGCGATCGTTTCTGAATATAGTGTAATTCGGGAACGAAAACCTATCTCCCTTTAACCATGGTTCCTGGATAAGAAACACATCTATCTCATTTCTCTCGACAAACTCGATAAGTTCGAGTCTCCGATGCTTTATTGAGTTTACGTTCAACGTTGCTAGTTTAATATATGCCGTTTCCGGTTGCGCCGTCATTTAACCTGCGGTTTTCTGAAAAGCACTCATCATGTTTTTTAACTGAGTCTCCATTACTTTCGTAAACTGGACTAGGAAGCTTTGCATCGTTAATTGCAAAGCCGCTTCCATACCGTTCGGTGCTGCTTTTTGATCTTGCGACGTATTTGTTGCTTTCGCATTGCCATCGCCTGCCAATTTACTAACATCTTGCTGTCCCCATCGGAAATTACTTCTGGGCGCAATATTTGCATTATTATTATTATTATTTGTATTTTTGCTTGCCGCATTTTTGTTTAGATTGCTTGGGTGCCTTGGACAGCCCATATATAGTTAGCAGGGTGGTCACCCTCACAATTTGAACATTTAGCTTTCTCCTCCTTAGGCTTAGTGCACTGATACGAAAAGTGTTCAGCTGCACATTTTAAACATTTAACAGGTGCAGTGCACCGAAATTGCGAATGACCAAACAACTGGCAGCGGTGGCATTGCGAAATTGTTGCACGCGCGCGTTGTGTCTCTACTTTAATTGACATGGAGTCTAGATTTCTTAAATCAAAAATCGTTTTTTCGGAACGCGGCAAGAAAACCAGTACCAAGGGTAATGGTGCCCCGCTGCGACTATGCCACCTGATTACCCTTGACGGATTAAAACCCAATTCCTTCAAGTCATCTTTGATTTTGACTTCAGTCCATGTTTCCAGGACCCCACGGAGTACAACGTGTAACTCTTTCTCATCCTGGAATCGGAACGAGTAATGATAAAGTTTGTTAGCAATTAAGAATTTTATTATCTTATGATAATCCACTGGCGTTGGTGGATGGATTTTAACGCCTTCTGGCACGGCCACAGCGCGACCAAAATCAATTTTTGCTTTACGCAGGTACTCCGAAATTTCATTATACTTGGCCTTATCCCTGATGACGATCGGAGGGACCCTCAATTTCGGTGTCCCGGTCTCAGAAGCGTCATCAGTGACAACGTTTATTGTCTTTTTAACTTGAAGCGCGGGTATCTCTGCGCGGCTACCCGATGCCACCTGGCTGGATTGAGACACCTTTTGTGTCAGGTGTTTGTTCAATGACAAGTTATTTGATTTTGTTAATGACATTATTTTCTGGTTCAGTATTTTTATTAGTGCGCTTTCTTGTGCGTCTAGTCATTTGAGTCGACCACCGTTCGCTATACTCATCGGATTCAGAAACAGAGCCAATCTCCATATCTGAACCTGCATTAATTACTTTTATTTCGTCAACATTAACCTGTACACTGTTTAGTTTTCGAACGGTAGCCGTATCTTTATTGTTACCTTCGGTCTTTGTACCTGTCTTTACAATTTTGTCAGTGGATGTCAATGATCCGTCAAAAATTTTGTCTATTTTCGCATTTAAATTTAAATCAATTGAATTACTATGTAAGCATGTCAAGTTCGTATTTGATTTGTACCTACTAATCTCGTCTGTTAACTCCCTGATAGTTTTACCCATTTCTTGAAGCTCGATTGACTTTTTTAAACTTTCCTCCTTCATCTGCTTTGTTTTATTCAACCATTCCATGTTACAATCATTTAGCATTTTCCTCCATTTTGCTTCCATGCGTTTTTCGCTTTCCTTAATACGCTCGTCTATCGTTGGCTGGACTTCCATCGTGGCCATAGGTTCGTCATCTGAATTTGGCAACTTTGCCTTAGTAAAGCGGGAGGCATTCCCCCCGCTTTGGGCCTCCATAGAAATGATTAAAAGATTAAACTGAATTAGACTTTGTATGACACTTGAATAAAAGCTCGATATTTCAAAAATATCGGGAGAACTTTTTGGTGTTATTGCTAATTGTTTGTCGTTTATATTGAATAGTGCTTATATATGTATATTATTATGAAAGTATGAATATTAAGATCTGTCATTTAAATATTAGGTCCTTACCGGCTCATTTTGGAAGTTTTGTTGATTTTCTACTGGTAAATAATTTTGATGTTGTTACTCTGAGTGAAACTTGGTTGCATGGCGGTATTGATACACGTGACGTTTCAATTGATGGGTACACTTTAATAAGACGGGATAGGGGACAAAGGGGAGGAGGTGTGGCAATTTACATTGGGGGTCATTTAAAGTATTCACTTCTCGAAAATTCTAACAACATAGAAGTTTATGGTTGAGGTTGAAACTAAAGTGCGGTGATATTGCTGTGGGGTGTGTATATAGACCACCACGTTTTAACGCTAATGTGTTTATCGATGAATTTGAAAGCACTCTCTTTAATTTGATCCCTAAGTTTGACTCTGTTGTCTTTCTTGGACATTTTAACTTTGATTTACTGGATGTTAATTGTAATACGAATCATTCATTTAATGATCTCTTAGCAAATACAGGTCTGAAGCAGGTCGTGGATTTTCCCACTCGAACCACCCAATATAGTTCCACTTTGCTTGACTTGATTATTCTGTCCGAGTCATGTCAGTTTTCTGGATGTGATTCTGTGCATTTGCCTGATATTTCGGACCATGATTTGATTTATGTCACTTTGAAGCTTCAATCTCTGGCACTTTCTGTGGAACCAATCATATACAGAGATCTAAAGAGTGTGAATGTTGATCAGTTGTATAGCGACCTTCAGGCGATTCCTTGGCGTAATGTGTATGACCTTGTAAGTGCTGATGAAAAGGTTGCCTTTTTTAATGAGAATTTGAATGCTTTATTAAACTTACACGCTCCTTTTAAAACTGTAGTACCCAGAAAAAAACATAAGCCATGGGTAACTGACAATATAAAACTATTAGCTAAACAACGTGACAAACTTTTTACTAGGTATAAGAAAACAAAGTCTCCTAGAGTTTTTGAGGAGTACAAATCACTGAGAAACTTCACTAATAATGCGTTGGAAAGGGAGAAAAAAGCTTATATGAGACTGCAGATTGGTAGGGGTAGTAGGGAGCTGTGGGGTGCTGTAAATAAGCTAAATATTTATAATAGGAAACCTCAACCAAGGATTCCCGCTGTTCTTGATGATGTCAACAAGATAAATGAATTTCTCGTTAACTCGAATCTATTACTCAAATTTTGCCTTCTCCAAACCTGAATCAATATTATAGTGGCACTCTTTTTAACCTAAAGTCTCACTTGAATTTCCGGGGCATTGATGAGACCGAAATTATGTCATATTTATCTTCAATTAAGACCAAGGCTGTTGGATCTGATGGATTGAGTGTGACTTTTATTTTGCTCTGTTGTCCATTCCTTATATCGTATATTCAACATATAGTGAATTCTTGTATAGAGCAATCTGTTTATCCATCCCTGTGGAAAGAGTCATATTTGTACCGCTTCCTAAGGCTAGTGGGGTACGGGAACTTAAAGATCTGCGACCAATAAGTATTCTGCCTGTTGTGTCAAAAATTTTGGAGTGGGCTATAAAGGGACAACTGGTACGGAATATAGAGTATAATGAGGTACTTCCGGACATACAGTCTGGCTTTAGAAGCGGTCATAGTTGCGCGGTATGATCACACCACCTATTCATAAAATGTCGGTTTTTGAGCGGAGTTTTTCTTACAGCGTTTCGGCTCTTTACAATGCTATCCCTACAGATCTAAAAGCAAAGTCAATTGCATCGTTTAAAAAATTGTATAAAAGGAACTTACTGGGAAATTGAAAAATTAATGTAGGTACTTTCAGGGCCGCGCCAGGTGTTTCTGCCGCCGTGTGCAAACGATAAGTGGTCGCCCCCTATTACCCCTATAGGGACGTTTATACTTTTAAGTTTTAATAAAAAACTATAAAATTGTGTATTACATTTTTACAGCACAAATAAAATAACGCATAAAAAAAAAACCTTAAACAAAATAATTCAATCGAAATGAATGCCAAATTATTAAGTCTCTCCTGGTTCATCGAGGATCTTAAGTAATTTTTAATCAGCTTTAGCTTTGAAAATGATCTTTCTCCGCTTGCAACTGATATTGGAAGGGTTAATAGGATTCTTAAAGCAATCGAAATATTAGGGAAAGGTATCAAATAAGTAATTTTTAAAAATATATTGCAAAACTTTTAAAGGGCATTTTTCATTCTCTCAAAAAGGAAAAATTGACAATAATTCATCACACAGTTCAAGAGCATCAATATCATTTTCACCTCTAGATTCATCACGTAATTTTAGACTTAAATCTGCACAATATTTTATAAGATTTTCTTTATCAACACATTTTAATTTTGTGAAGTCATACAAAAAGCCAAATACAGTGGTATGTTCTTTTATTAATGTAAATCTTTCACTTATTGATGCTATAGTGGTATCAAGAATGGCATAGTAAAAATTTACTTTAAAATTCATTTTTTGATCAACTATGGGCTCATCTTCGTCTTCATAGCCAAACTGCCTCTTTTTTGTTCTTTTCCTTAAGGGTCTATTTTCATTAAATACCGGATCCAAATCTAAATCTTTAGCGATTTTTGTAGCGTTATCTAAATAAATTTCAAATTCAGCATCAGATCTTTTTTCCATAAAATATGAATGTAAATTTTTAAGCTCATTTAAACAGTCTTTCATATGGATATCGGTTTTCTGTAATAATTTACTTACAACATTGATTTTCGTTAGTATGTCATACCATATAGAAATAGATAAAGCTGTCTGCAGAAATGTTTCTTACTTCGTTTTTAATTAATTCTACTACAGATGCATTTAGTGTAGGAGAAATATTATTTCTCCTAATATTGGATTTTAATTGGTGCCATATTAGCTCAATAGGATTGAATATACAATAGTATGGAGGAAGACGCAACACTGTATGTCCATTTTCTGCTGCAAGTTTGTCACACTCGTATTCCTTATTTATTTTAAAAGCTTTTAATACTTCTAGCTGTTCTCGTTTTTTGTAAATTTCTTCAAAATATAAATCATTTTCAATCATAAAATTTTGAATTTCTGCTTTTGTATTATTAGGATTGGGAATGATTTTTGCTTGCCGACTATGATAACTAGCATTGTCCATTACAATGACGCTATTTTCAGGTATATTTTTAAGGAGTTTATGTTTAAACCAATCTTCAAAAAGTTGTGCGTCGGTATCTTAATGGTAATCTAAAGAAGAATCTGCTATGTTTTTAGCTAAAAGCAACAGACAATTTGGAACAAACCCTACCAAACCATACCTACTATATTATGTATTCCTAGAAAAGTAATAAAAACGATGAGAGGGAATCGCGGCGCGGCCTTTATAAAATAAGTAGTTACTTGATTTTCCGGTGTTATTCTTATTTTTATTGACGCCGGGATATTGCTATATTATATAGACAAAACATTTTATCGGGTGGCGGCCGTCGCGCGCCGCCCTTTTAGACTTGCCGCCCGTGTGCGGTGCACCCATTGCACACGTGGTTGGCGCGGCCCTGGGTACTTTGTACATGTTTTTGGTTTTTTGTTCCTTATTTTCATATGTATCCTTGCCTTAGGTATTTATGTTAATGTATACTTATTGCCGTCGAGCTTATTGCTAATTATAGTTTCATCTTTTTCTTTTTCTAGTGTACCTATAAATCTTTGTGAATAACATATAATGCTCCTGCCACAGAAATTACAATTTTGTGCTCCTGCACTGTTAAACTTTTTTAGTTAAGGTTAGTTGTTAGGTACTTATTCTAGTTGTAAACTCTGTTTACAGGTTATATTTTAGTTTTTTTAAAGGTTAAGTCGAAGACCAACTCTTGTTTTAAACAAGAGATGAACTTCGCCCTTTCAGATAAACATGTTAGAGTATAAATTTTATTATTGTGAATTGAACAAATTTGATTATCTGAATAAATATTATTATTATTATTATTAAGAATAATATTATAGAGGTTTGTCTTTGTCCGTGTGTTTAGTCTGCTGTGTCTGTTTAGAAGCGGTGGAGATGGCACCCACGTGTTGATTGACCTTTTTTAATCGTTTCTCTGCATTGATATTCCAAGCAATCCTCTTGTCGAAGGAGGGGCCCAGGTATATTTTACTTCATTTACCCAGTTTACTCTGATATTGGTTAGAAGCAGTCTAGAGGTTAAAACTTCGAGAAGAAGATGGCTTGGGTGCTTGCATTGTTCAAACGAATCTTCCATTTACCTAACCAAATCTGAAAAAGGGTTATAATATGGTCTTTGGAGTCTAGAAATCACTAACCATGGCGGTTATCGCCGTATCGTCAGCAAGGAGATCTAAGTTGGTTTACTCATGCTTGGGTATGTTTTCCAGAACTTCCCTTATAACAAGAGGAGCTCTTTTTCCTCAGGAAAACGGAAAGAGCGGTACTGTATATTTTGCTGGTCGAAAAATTTAATGATGTGGTTGTAATCTAAGATAGTTAGAGGGTGGAGTTTTACGCCCTCAGCAGTGGTTATTGCCCTTCCAAAACCGATTTTTTATTGGCGAAATTGTCTTGTCACTTTTTAGGCACGATTTGTAGATTTTTTATTAAGGATTTTCATATGGAGAAAATCATGCATAAAGTCGCAATTCTAACAGCGATAAATATATTACTGCATACATTTTGAAAACGGAAGCCGAATAGAAAAATCTGCAACATGTTAAAACTCGCATATAGAGTTATCTTTCAATATCCTTTTAACCAAAGCTAAATAATTTACCCATTTAATTTACATTGCTAGGTTGCGTGCCGGTCAGGGATTATGGTGATGGAATCTTAAGTAGGAATTTGTAAAGTCGGTAACTGCAGCCGTGAGGTAAAATGAATACAGCGGAAAGAAAATTTAATTGCAGGCGTTATTGTTGTCAGATCCATTTCTGACAAACAAAATGAATTCAAATTGGTTCTCCCTCTTACTGAATTTATGCAAAAAATGCTTTCTTTGTGCCTATTCTGTTTATAGGTCGGCTTTTCGGTTAGGTATTACCTGAAAGTCACGGAATTTTCAATATGTGAGTACCTACAAGTGATGAATATTTTGATGAGTAAGTATACTTTGACATTATTTGTGTCAGTATTGTTGTACAAACTCACGTGATCAAATTTCTGCAAAAATCTCCCCACAGCAAGCTGAAGGTATATGTTTTAAAAGAATTTGGAATTTTAGGACAATGTTGACGGGAAAATACCTATAATATGTACTATTCCAGTGATATATGAAAATATAATTTACTTATAAGTTTGAAATCGACAGATACTTAATTTGCGAGTGGACGTCATTTAGGAGTTTTGATTGTTTTGGTTGTAGCAAAAAATCACAAATTCTAAACAAGTGTGATTTAAGTTAAACTTTGTAAAAATCCTATGTTTTATAGTTTACAGTTTTAGTCTATTCGTTCTTTGGTGTACTGCATGAGCAGGAATTAAAGAGAGGATTCTCTCGACATTGCATTGCAAAGACGGGCATATGTTTATTAATTCAGAATATAAGTACTTCCGAGGATTTGCAATACGAAAAGTATTTGACCCACTTCTTGTAAGAGATCAGATCATGTTTTTTTGCAAAATGTTTTTAATGCCGTGAATTGATCGAAGATTTTTTAATTATCAATTCCTACTCCTTTTTCCAAAAGGTAGGAAATTGAGGGAATTATATGAGTTTTCCACTTCATAATTTTCTCTAGATCTTGGAGATTTAACGAATATATATATAATAATACTTTTAATCTTAATAAAGACGATTTATTATTACTATTATTATTATCATCACATGGTTTAATCCAATTATTTAAATAATCTATTCCTTTATGAACTTTATCGCAAAACCCAAATAAATTATTCTTGAAAACAAGGCACTCATTTTCAAAACCATCATCAGTTAATTTTTTTAACTTAACTTTAACTTTTTCAAATAACTTTTTTTAAATAACTCAAAATTAAAGGAGATATTTTTTCATACACATGAGCCATTTTTATTTTTAAACACTCCCAAACTAACTGAAATCTATCACGCGATGAACTGACAACAAATTGAGACTTCACTGCTTGACATAAAAAAAAATAAACACCAACAAAATAAATTATCAGCAGTCGTATCGTAGGCTTTTTACATTGGCGTATCTCCTTTATTTTTGAGTTATTTAAAAAAAGTTATTTGAAAAAGTTGTTTCTTTTAAGTAGTTGAAAAAAAAGTATCACCTTAGAAATCACCCTGTATTGTTTTTCCAACGTTAAGCATATCTGCCGTAAATTGCACTGCATTGTCAACCCTCAAATTCTTACTTTTGATAGAATCGTAACGATTGAGAATTAATTTTTTTTATTTACTGTAGGTACAGGGTGTCCAGTTTTCGATGGTTTTACGGGGTATCTCCGTTATTAGTAAAGATAGAGGGATATGGTTTTCGCAGCACGCCATAATCAGAATTGTTCTAGTTCTCCTTGTTTTTGATATACGGTTTTTGAAAATTTTACATTTTGGGACCCCCCCCCCCCTCCCATACTTAGGTTAACCTCTAGCTTATCGAAGAGAAAATAAATGTTCTTTGTGTAGTTTTTTAATTCAATGGTTTCCGATAAAAGAAAACAAACTTGCTTTTTTTTTAATGGAAAGAAAAGAATAGTCATTTATGTCATACTAAAAACTTCTTTAATTTCTGTCAGAGTATTCAGGTTCTCTAAGTTGTTTTAAAACATCTAATTAATAGTAAAGAATCAGTGTCCTAATTATTATGACAGAAAATGTAAACTTTTGGTCTTAGGAAAATCAGCATGTAATATTTCCACTCGAACGGCAAGGCAGGTTTGGCTTTAACATTTTATGTTTTTTACTGGGAAGCAAAATAATTTATAATATATTTAGGGGCAGCCTTAAGCAAACAAATATTTTGAAATTCTGTAAAACGTTGTGCCGGAAATAATAGAAGACATGCCCTTAGCGGGTCTCAATAACTTGCATCTGCAACAAGATGGAGCACCCGCTCACAATGCGCTAATTATCAGGGCCTACTTAAACAATAATTTCCCAGGTCACTGGATTGGAACTAATGAACCTGTAAGATGGCCACCAAGGTCACCCGACTTGTCGGTTTTGGATTTCTTCTGGTGGGGATACCTTGAAATTAATTATTGTACTCAATACCAAACAATTGCAGATTTAAGAAATGCCACTGAAAGAGCATTTAGGGAATTACAAACGTGGCCTTTTATTATTTTAAATTCATTAAGGCGAATATAAACTATGTGTGAAACATGTCTAAGGCATAATGGAGAAACAGTTTCAGCAATATTTATAAGACAGTTCTATTCATTTTCAGCTTTTGTTTCTAATGTTTTAGGTAGTAAAACACAAATCGATTTAAGCATTGTTATTATTTTTACTGAAATATAACTGCTAATTAGATTAAGGAGTCCAAAATATATTTCTTCTGCGGTAATTATCATACCAGTAATAGTTTTATTAAATACCCGTCATACTAACAAAAAATGTATATTTTTTAATAAAACGTAAATTTCGTGCTTAATATTAAAAATAAAAAAAGGTATTATATTCTGAGAAGCTTGTTACCAACTAAATTGTATTATTAAAAAATATATAAGGTGACCCATTTTAAAAAATGCAAGTTTGTTTTCTTTCTCGGGAACTATTGAACGTAGAAAAAATATGAGTACGTTAATGGATTCTACGTAAAAAACTACAAAAAGAACATTTGTTTTCCCCTCTGATAAGCTACGGGTAACCTTAATGTGGGGGGGGGGGAGGGGTCCCCAAAATGTAAAACTTTCAAAAACATCCCGTATATCAAAAACAAGTGTTTTTTGTTTAGTGTTTAGTTTAATGGCGCAATCAGATCTACGCTAACTAGATTGGTTTAGAAGATACAGGGTGATTCTCAAAATCGGCGGTTTTTATTATCTCTTATGACTCGGGTTTTTATGGAGATAAGAAGAAACTTTTAATACGAAAGTTTTATGACTTTTTACGTAGAATCCAGTGGCGTTAAAATTACGTTTCGGCCGTAGCGTGGGCCTTCATCAGATTTTGAACATCTTGATATGAAAGATTGTCGTCATCTCACAACACAAGTTGGACAATTACATGTACCTACGTCACAACATTTAGTTTAAAATTACGGAAGTTAAAACTTTATACACTTAAGCGTGGCCATGCTGTTATCAACTGTACATTGTCCAACTTGTATTGTAAGATGACGACAATCTTTCATATCAAGATGTTCAAAATCTGATGAAGGCCCACGCTACGGCCGAAACGTAATTTTAATTAGCATTAAAGAACTTTCGAGACTTACATGGTTTCATTTTAATTCTTGATTGATTTAGAAGAAAGAAAACACTTTTAAAATATATATAGTATATTATCAAACAAAAATTTTGAAAAGTACCTTGTACTTTCTGCGATACGTCCTTCACATTAATGGGATGACCTAATAATGGGGCATCCGGAGTTAGGGATACATCTGCAATATAAATACAAATTATCGCTAACTTTTCCATAAACCAAACATAGCTTCTTAAAATAATGTGTTAAATGAATTATTTCTATTTACTTCTTACCTGATATGACAAGAATCTTTTTAGGCGGTTCCTCAGTAACATCATCCAACGATCGTTTTGGACCACGAAAAATTGATGGTACAGCGTCATTATAAAGCCGCTTCAACCCTGCCGAGAAAATCGACACCCATTTTTTCTCAAAGTGATCTTCACAGATTTTATAATATGTAGCATTTTTTTGTAGAAGATCTTCTCTTCCTAGTACTTTAGCCCAGATTGCAGACCTACAAATTTAATAGTTTTCGATTTCAATAATTGTGATCCTATTATACCTATATTTTTAATACTTTCAAAAAATGAAACCTACAACACTGGTTATTATGTTAGTTGAATCATCTTTCCAAACAAAAAATAGATCAAAAATACGTTATAGGAATATCTTACCTTAAACTATCTTTTGGAAACCCAAAAAGTGTCTTTTGTCCACCGCTTCTGGTAAAATAGTGCAAATAAACGCACTTATGTCCAGGCATCTTATTAAAATAACAACAAAAATAACATAGGAACACGTACTACACTCAACAGTTTATTACCGATCGTGTTGCACCGATAGTCGCTAGCACTAAACCGATACCCGTACTATACGACAAGGAGCCGGCTCTTTCTCGGGGGGCGTGGTTTTTACGAGGGTTTAATACGACGCTGTCGCTTACTTACGTATCTGTATTAGGTTAATCTGTGATAATACATTATACAGTGAGGACCTAAAGTCCCCCCCCCCTCTAACTTCTAAACCGTTCGGTATATTTTAATGAAATTTTTAATTATAATATTTGAGTAAGTTGCATTTTTTGACATACCAATGATAGCTTTAAATGTCAAAATGACAGCTGGGTCCGCTTTTTGAATATTTTTTTAAATGGAAAGGGGGTTCCAATGACACCTCATTTTGAAGGTCTTTTAATGCTTAAAACATTCTCCAATTTAAAAAACATTTGGTTCAGTATTTTCTAAATAGAAATCAATAATATCGGTTTTTACGTTATGACATACCACTGTTTATAACACACTTTTTTTACCTATTAGTTGTCTATTGATTGTTGCTGTCATACTGTTTTTAAATGTCTGATTGACAGAAAATATTCTTAGCTCGAAATTGTCTTAAATGGCTCGTTCTTTACAAGATAAATTTGAAGCGATTATTATTTTTGGCGAAGCTAACCGGAGTTACCATGCTGCTGTTCGTATGTTCAATGAACGATATCCGGAACGCCAAATATGCAGAAAATTTTTGCGAAAACTAACTTAAAATTTCAAGAAACTGGTACGGTGAAAGACGCTCCAAGGTCTGGAAGGCCAAAAATCGTAGAAGATGTGAAAGTCCAAGTCTTAGCTGAAATGGTTGTTACTCCCCAACAGCCAACGAAACACGTGGCTGAGGCATGCAATGTTTCTCGTATTCTGTCAAAAGAATTTTGAAAAGCCATACATTTCACCCATATAAAATGAAAATATACACGAATTAACAGAAGATGATCCAGATAGACGACTAGAATTTTGCGAAATTATGTCAGAAAGAATCGTACGGAATAATAACTATTTGCGGAATATTTGTTTTAGCGACGAAAGTACTTTTTTCTTACATGGAAGAGTTAATACCCAAAACTGTAGGTACTGGAGTGATGAAAACCCCCATGTTTTTCGGTAGGGACACACTCAGTTTCTCCAGAAAATAAATGTTTGGGCAGGCATTTTGGGTAATCACATTATAGGTCCCATTTTTCTGGAATATAATCTTAATGGCCCAGGTACCTGGATATGTTGCAACATACAATTAACTCCACTTATTAATGATGTTGTTGCCCAAAACCCACATGAGTTTCAAGAGGTTATATTTCAACAAGACGATGCCCCGCCACACTATTTCAGGCAAGTCAGAAATTACCTGGACGAATCTTATGAAAATAGGTGGATTGGTCGTCGAGGTCCGACAGAATGGCCAGCTAGATCGCCAGACCTAACGCCTCTAGATTTTTTTCTTTGGGGATACGTTAAAACTCAGGTTTATAAAACGGCTCCAGGCTCATTAGATGAAGTTAGGCAACGAATTACAGATGTTTGCTCAAGAATAACGCCACAGGTGCTTCGCAATGTCCGAGAGGAATTTACCAATAGAATATATTTGTCAGGAGGTCCATGGTGGTCATTTTCAACAATTGTTGAAGTAACCACTGTTTTGTAGATGTGTGCCTTTATCTTTTATTTAAAATAATTATAATTAATAAATTTCATTTAATACTGAACCAAATGTTTTTTAAATTGGAGAATGTTTTACGCATTAAAAGACCTTCAAAATGAAGTGTCATTGGAACCCCCTTTCCATTTAAAAAAATATTCCAAAAGCGGACCCAGCTGTCATTTTGACATTTAAAGCTGTCATTTGGTATGTCAAAAAATGCAAGACTTACTCAAATATTATCGATTAAAATTTCATTAAAATATACCGAACGGTTTAGAAGTTAGAGGGGGGAGGGGGGGGGGGGGGAGACGGACTTTAGGTCCTCACTGTATGTTATGTATTTGTTAAAACAAATAAAAAATAACTAAAATCAATATATAGAGTACCTACTTATTTATATCACGTGACATGTCCAAAAATTTCCACTGCAAACAGGCCTAGGGTACCCAAGAAGGAAAAAAATTCCGGAAATCTTTTAAGTTGCTACGGTAACGATACAAAAAACAGGCCTATGATTGGTCGAAATTTGTCGCTGTGAAATATTTTTTAGATATTTGACGGGGCACGTCATGTTTTAATTGTGACAGAGAGTTGCCGCAAATTTTTAGCATTTTCAATCGTAAATGTCTGAAAGGGAGAAGCAAGCTGGAGAGAGATTTTCGAGCTATCTGTGAGATATTTTCAACGCCAATTTTTTAAATAGAGAAATGCGAAGCCAAGGAATGGTTAAGTTTTTGAAGTCAATTGGTCCGTAGTTCTTTAAGAATATTCATATGACTAAACATTTTCCTCTCTAATAACCACTTACTTTTTAACCTAGCATTTTTTTTTGTTTGTTTACGAATCATTTTCCAATAGCTCAGCTCAATTCCGATTTTTTTAAATTTACTTAGAGAAGCCATTCCGACCTTTTACGAATCAAAACTCGAAACACACTGTGAGATCGGGTGATGTGGAGAGCTCAGTGGCGCAACCAAGAGGGGGCTACCGGGCTGCAGCCCCCCCCCCCCCCCCCGAGTGAGCGTAGCTCGGGTCCGGGTCGTCTAATCACCTGTTTACAAGAAAAGTAAACTCATCACATAGGTAAAATTACACGAAAATTGAAACGAGTTTTAGTGTTTCTGTGATTTTCTGTTGTGTTTTTTTTTTCTTACTTGAAAACCAACCATCATCATTGAAAAAAGGGCGTGGTACCCAAAAATGTTTCGCCTGCGGCGCTATTTTTTTTTCAGCCCCCTCCGAACTTATTTTCTGGTTGCGCCACTGGGAGAGCTATATGTATCTGCCTGTATTCACTCGTCAAAAGTTTTTGAAGTTACTTGGTTCTTTAATAATATTTATATGAGCATCTTCTTTTCTTTCTTCGCGAAATGTTTTCCAATATCAAAGTCGGCGCAATTCCGATTTTTTGAAATTTACTTTAGAGGAGCCATTCCGGCCTTTTACGACGCAAGACTCGAAACCTCGAAACACATTACGAGATCGGATGGTGTGGAGAGCAGCCCCCAATTTTTCCTTGGTAATTATGTAGTATACCGTTTTCTGTCAATTTTGCGAATTTTAAAAAAAAAGCTGATTATGTGAATATGTTGTTAATGTGATGGGGATTAAGAATTCCGAAGCGAAAATCAGAAAAATTATAAAGCGCTAACCATGTTCCAATTCACCTTTCAAATGAATCCACCTGGTGAAATTTAAACATGGTTAGTTCAGGTTAGTTCAGTTAGCGCAGTAGTTAGACTGAAAAAACAAAAATTAAAATTTAAATGTTTTCATCCGGCGGTGTTGAGAGCGTCCTAACAGGTTAGTAAAAAAAGTTTTTAAAAATATGAACCTTTTTGAACCATCTCATGAATCTACGAACCGTCGATGGATGACTGACAACACTGATGACTGAAGACTATGACAGATAAAGTAATAGGCTTGTTCCAACCAGCAGTTCGGGACTAGTTTTTAATCAGAAATAGAGTCTACCAGATGAATATTGCATGTAGACCCCAGGATGCCGTGTTAAGTCCTACATCTGGTTGATTTTATTTATCCCTTTGAAACTGTCGGGGACTGATGGTTGGAAGACACCTATAATATTGTTTGAAAATGTCAGTTTTGTTTGTCATTCGGCAAACACTTTAAATGAAATATCTTCCGGAATAAGGTGTTTCTATGAAATGGTAGATCCATTAGGACATGTAGCGACTTTATCTCAAGCTCATGATGCTAAGAGGAATTCAAAGGATTCCACCGGAGGTAAAGACCAGTAAGTATGGAAATCTCTTTTTGCAAAAAAATGATTGAACGTAGGTATACCTAATACTTAAGGCTCTAATAATTATAAAACAATATTTGCGATCTGTGTTTAAAGATATCTACAGTTTGTTATAACTTAAGAGCGGAATATATGCAAAGTGCATATATATGCATTTTTTGCATATTTTGTCAATTTTATAATAAAATGCATGTTTTTCCCAAATTATGGTAATTCTCCAGTTTATCGGCTTATGCGAAAAATGGCGTAAAATCAAAAACGTTTCTTGCAATATGTAGCACGTACTTCCTAAACGACAAATCCGCGAGCGGAAAACCATTTTTTTAATTGCAAATAAAAAAAAATGCGAAAATAGTCGACCGACGCGCCAACACGGCATCTAATCCACCTTTTTGGTTCCAATTCGGTATATGCTACATAAATCAACAAGAGTTTTTCATTTTTTTTCATTATTGTCACGTACCCTAATATTTCTTACAATTTGAGTGGAAATAAAGTGAAAATATATAAAGCTATAATTATTTAAATAAAGAACAAAAGTAATAATTTCCTGCTTCTTCATCGTTGTCATCTTCCGGGCATGTGAAAATGTCTATTTCATTGTCATCATCTTCGTTATCCTGAATCGTTGTGTCCAGGCCTTCCAGAATTTCCGGGTCAAATGCACTCTCTTCCTCAGAGTCGCTTTGTGATGGAACAGCATTCAGGCAAGCTTGTCCATTAAACTGGCCACAAGCTAAAGTGCATTACAACCCCGATTTTCTGCACCCACCATTTTTACAATTACAATAAAGTGTATTGAGTAATTCCTCAGGAGCTGGTGGTAATGTTGTTGTTGTTGGCTCCAGGAGTTCATTTTGCAGCACCCAACCCAATTCCTGGGGTTCTTAATCATGCCCTAACCATTTTTGAACCTGGTAATAAACACGATTTATATGCTGATGGGCTGCTGCACTTGTCGGTGGAAGATTGGACAACTGGACAGGTTTATGAAGCTTTGTAGACTTTATGAACTGAGTATATCGAAGATGATCGATATTTCCCTCAGATTTAGGAGCAATATATATCGCTAGTAAGATGCGTAATCCATTTTCGTATAATTGCTGTACAGGGCAGTTTTCTTGTACAAAAACTTATGCCAGTTGGTCGAAATTGGCAAGTTTTTGTAGATATTTGTTGAAAGTTTTTTTCCCTTTTTTAAACAGCGCAGAAGTTGTGTCACAGCCACTGAATGCATGTAAAAATAATATATGTTTTTTAGAAAGGGGATATTTGTCAAAACTTTTTGACGAATAGATTTGTGCTTTGACATTGCCTTTTCCAACTTTTTAAAGAAATTTTTTTCTTGAAGTAGTTGAGTGCGTCCAATTAAAATAACAAGCAAATCTATGTCTTCTCCAATGATGATGGGAGTCCTCTCATGTTTGGATTCTTACGCCCTTTTGCGCCTAAGCTATCGATATGCAAAATATCATTAAATATAATCTATTAACTAATAAATAATACGAATTATTTATTGTTAATGATATTTCAATGATTTAATTACTTTACACGAGGTATTATTCACTGAGATTCACGGTTGACCTTGCATTACAGTGAGTATGGCTTAGCGTTGCGGGCTCTCTGCCCTCTATCTTAAAAACGGTTGGGCGTATAAAAAATTTTTTCAAACAAAATTTGTCGCAAATATTATGCTCTACAGTTTTTATAATAAATGTTAACATCATTGGAGCTATAGAAACCGAGATAATCGCGAAAAACTGATTTTTGTGACTTTTGACCTTGAATAACTTACGACGCAGACACGAGATTTTATGAGACTTTTGAGACAACTTTTAGAACACCAAAATGAAGGTGTATTCGAGTTTCCAGCTTATTATCTCTCATTCCGAGGTTGACCCCTTATTTTTGCTTAAGTGACTGCACTATCAGGGATTTTCCAATCTAAAGATAATTATGTAATAATCAATATTTACATTTTGGTTATACACAAGGTATTTATTGGGGGTTTCCGGGGTTTGAAGGTATATTGCTAGGGGTTATTTATTGTCATTTAATAATGCCTTATTATTACCTGCTTAACAAACTGTATTTTATATCGGGTTGTAACACGTACTTCTGTTTTAGTTTGTTGAAAGATTTCAGTATTTTCAGTGTAAAACTAGTGATTTTAAATTTGTGTTTAAAATGTCTAAAGTGGCGAAAACCTCTTCGTGAATTAAAAATTTCCCAGAGTAAGAGTTTAGTGGAGAAAAAGTCTTCTGTAAAGCTTGTGCAAAAATTATTGTTTATGATAAGAAGTTCCAAATCGATCAACATTTGAAAACACCGCTGCATAAATCAAAGTTACAAAAAATGAAATCTGAGCCAGTTCAGTTGAATGTAAAAAACGCATTTCAAAATGTTGGAGAAAATCGAAATCTGAAAAGGAAATTTTTCAAGAAGACTTTTGCAAGGCTTTGGTCGCAGCAAACATACCCTTAAAAAAAACTTCAAAATCCGCAATTTAGAGGATTTTTGCAAAAATATTGTCAACAAACCATTCCTGACCAATCCACCTCCAGAACCTGTAATTACCCGCGGTGGGGAACATGGATTAAGGCCTCAATATTCTACGCAGAACATTTGGAAGCCATTAAAGAACTAATTTTGGATTTAAATGACGATTCGCAGTGTGTTGTGCAAAGTAAGCAGTTGTTAAAAAGTGCAAGTGTAGTCAAAGATCTTGTTTTTATTAAGGTTAATTTCAGTTTTATACCGGACATAATATCCTCGTTAGAGAGTAGAAATTTAAGTTTAAGAGACTCAATTAGTATTAAACATATGAAAGAAAACACTAATTGTTTTTTGATTTTCACTTTAATATGTCAACACGACACGTGTTTCACCGTCACAGCGGCTTCTTCAGATGTAAAGTATTAAAAACAGATATCTTAATATTATAGGTCTAACTAAAGGTAGCGATGGAAAAACCTAAGGTAAACATTAAGGTATTAATTATTATATTGACAATAATAACTAGACTTCCTACCGACAAAGCTTTAAATTTAACAAAGGAAAGGTATAAATATCTTGTTTATCGTTTAATAAATATGGGGAATTTTTCAGTTTGTTAATTTCCAAGGATTCAAAGAGATTTAATTTTAATCCTTTTGGTTCCAGATGTAATATGTCATAGTCTTTATCAAAATTATGATTTTCTGCTATTAAATGATCCGCGTACGTGGAATGTTTATTATCTTTGGTAAAAGAATCAAAGTGATCTTTAATTCTAGTTTTAAAAGACCGACCAGTTTGACCAATATATGATTTTTCACAAGAACCACAATTTAATTTGTAAACTCCACTTTTGTTATCTTTCGCTGTTTTATCCTTATTGTTTTTAATGATCTTGCTCAAGTTATTGTTAGTTTTATATGAAATATTAATGTTTTGTTTATTAAGTAAACATTTTATGTTATCGCTGGCTCTACCTATGAATGTTAAAGTTGTATATTTAGATTTTTCTTTTGTTATGGGCATAATTTCATTTATCGCTTTTTTATATGACATTCTAGAGTGTATTTTATCTATTATTTTATGATTGTAACCGTTATTGGAAGCCATTTGTTTTATTAAATTGAATTCTTTATTAAAATTTTCTCGCGACATAGGGACATTAATTAAGCGGTGGACCATGCTATTATATGCTGCTAGCTTATGTTGAATAGGGTGATGTGATTTATAGTTAATTGTTAGATCAGTGTGGGATGGTTTATGATAAATTGAAAATTCAAATTTATTATTGGTTTTAATAATGGGTAGAAAATTGATGGAATTATTATTCTCGGATTCTAGTGTAAAATTAATTTTTGCATGTATAGAATTCAAGTAATTAAAAAAGGTAGTAAGTTGTCTATTAGTTCCAGAGAAAGAAACTAGAATGTCATCGACATATCTATACCAAAATTGGCAATATTTAAAAAGATGATGTGACTCAATAATATTTTCAAGATTGTTCATAAATATTTCGGCTAAAATCGGGCTTAGTGGGTTACCCATAATTAATCCGTCTTTTGCAGCATAAATTGTATTATTAAATTGAGTAATTCTGGTCTAGACATATTTCTAGCAAGTGAATAATTTCATTGATTATTATTATGTTAACATTCTTAGAGTAGAGCAATTTTTTAACTAGTATAATAGTTTCATGAGGTGGTATACTAGGAAATAAGTTTGTAACATCAAAAGAGATTAATTTAGAATTATTCGATAAGTTAAGATTTTTAACTTTATTGATGAGTTCAAAAGAATTTCTAATACTATATTTGGGTTTAAAATCACAATACTTATTAATTAGATGTATTAACCGATTAGATACTTTAGTAGTAGGTGCTGTAACAAGAGAAACCCCCGGTCTAATTGGATGGCCTAGTTTATGTAATATGATAAGAGAATATAACTTGGGTGGAAGAGGGTTCATAACTTTTAATTTAAGTTTTTCAAAGTCATTAAACAAAGCACTAGATTGGTCAATAGCTTTATTAATTTCAGTTTTAAATTTTAAAGTGGGATCTTTGTTTAAAATAATATAATTATCTGAGTCAAGAAATTTAAAGGTTTTTTCTATGTAGTCGTTTTTCTATATGCAAATGATTGATTTACCTTTATCTGCTCTAGTAAATATGAGATCGTTAATTGTGGATTTTTCCTTTATTTTGTTGGCTATGTTTAAATCATTGTTATTTGAAAATTCGGTAATTTGATTTTCGATCATGTTGGCGGCCGTATGTTTTAAAAAGTTTTTATTAAGATTATTATTATTATTTAATATGGCAATTTCTGTTTCCACTTCAAGCAATTCAATACTGCTTTTATTAGTGATTCTGGCATTGTAATTTAGTCCTTTGTTAGGTAGATCAAGCTCTTTGATAGAAAATTCTGTTTGTGTCAAGTTAATGAATCTTTCATAAAATATATGATCGGAAAAAGTGACATGAGGTTCAACAATAATAATATTATTATTAATTGACGAGTTGGAAATTAACATACTGAGTTTTTTAGTTTGAATTTGGTATTTTTTATAAACAATAGTATTTACTTGATCTCTAACATCTAAGTCATACACTTCGAATTCTAAACAATGTAATCTATAGGAGAGTTGTGAATGAATTACCTTAAGATAAGTATTATAGACATCACGTAAATTATATTGCTTCTTTCTGTCTTCTATAAAGAATAATTCTAAATTAATCTCTTTTGATGTTACAAACTTATTTCCTAGTATACCACCTCATGAAACTATTATACTAGTTAAAAAATTGCTCTAGTCTAAGAATGTTAACATAATAATAATCAATGAAATTATTCACTTGCTAGAAATATGTCTAGACCAGAATTACTTTCAATTTAATAATACAATTTATGCTGCAACAGACGGATTAATTATGGGTAACCCACTAAGCCCGATTTTAGCCGAAATATTTATGAACAATCTTGAAAATATTATTGAGTCACATCATCTTTTTAAATATTGCCAATTTTGGTATAGATATGTCGATGACATTCTAGTTTCTTTCTCTGGAACTAATAGACAACTTACTACCTTTTTTAATTACTTGAATTCTATACATGCAAAAATTAATTTTACACTAGAATCCGAGAATAATAATTCCATCAATTTTCTACCCATTATTAAAACCAATAATAAATTTGAATTTTCAATTTATCATAAACCATCCCACACTGATCTAACAATTAACTATAAATCACATCACCCTATTCAACATAAGCTAGCAGCATATAATAGCATGGTCCACCGCTTAATTAATGTCCCTATGTCGCGAGAAAATTTTAATAAAGAATTCAATTTAATAAAACAAATAGCTTCCAATAACGGTTACAATCATAAAATAATAGATAAAATACACTCTAGAATGTCATATAAAAAAGCGATAAATGAAATTATGCCCATAACAAAAGAAAAATCTAAATATACAACTTTAACATTCATAGGTAGAGCTAGCGATAACATAAAATGTTGACTTAATAACAAAACATTAATATTTCATATAAAACTAACAATAACTTGAGCGAGATCATTAAAAACAATAAGGATAAAACAGCGAAAGATAACAAAAGTGGCGTTTACAAATTAAATTGTGGTTCTTGTGAGAAATCATATATTGGTCAAACTGATCGGTCTTTTAAAACTAGAATTAAAGATCACTTTGATTCTTTTACCAAAAATAATAAACATTCCACGTACGCGGATCATTTAATAACAGAAAATCATAATTTTGATAAAGACTATGACATATTACATCTGGGATCAAAAGGATTAAAATTAAATCTCTTTGAATCCTTGGAAATTAACAAACTGAAAAATTCCCCATGTAGCACCCCTTAGTTCCGCCGCGCTCCGCACTACCGCTCTCGATGGCGCCACCCGTATTCATCGCCGAGTGCCGCGCCGTACTACCCTTAGCAGCTTCACCCCACCTGTGACGTCAGCCGCCAGCGCCTTGATAAGCAGCCACCAGCCCTTAGGACGGCAGTTCTTCTCGAGCTCGCTCTCTCGCCTCTACCTTGGCATCCTGGTTGGGATCCTTGACGTGCAGAAGCTACGCTTGAAAGACAACGCGACGCTGCTACTCGAGCGCTCTAGGTGTGAGCCTTGATAGTGGTACTCTGACGGATTATAGACATTCGTGCGGAAATTCTCAACAGTGCTATTTACTTGTTATCATACCTTTGTACATATATTCTTGTTTTAATAAACTATTAAAACCAATCCGTGTCTTAAATAAAATACATAACACTCCCATCGGTGTTAAACCCATATTTATTAAACGATAAACAAGATATTTATACCTCTCCTTTGTTAAATTTAAAGCTTTGTCGGTAGGAAGTCTAGTTATTATTGTCAATATAATAATTAATACCTTAATGTTTACCTTAGGTTTTTCCATCGCTACCTTTAGTTAGACCTATATATTAAGATATCTGTTTTTAATACTCTACATCTGAAGAAGCCGCTGTGACGGCGAAACACGTGTCATGTTGACATATTAAAATGAAAATAAAAAAAACAATTAGTGTTTTCTTTCATATGTTAAATATGGATTTTCATCAAGGAACGGTCGAAACTATAAGACTTTCTCAATTAGTATTGTTGAAACTTTTTCCGCTAAATGTGACAACATTCCCGGTAAAGTAGGAGGTCAAGTAAAGAACAAATTGGATGCAACTGTAAATAAAGGATTTAAATACTTAACTGCAGTAAAAAGCATTTATTAAGGTAAACCATCCAACGAAGTACGAAGTTGTATCTTGGCCTTATACTTTACTACCTAAGTTGCAGTATTGTCCGATTACATCAGTAAATGTTGAAAGAAGCTTCTGTTTGTATAAGCACATTTTTACTGATAGAAGACAATCCTTTTTAGTTGAAAATTTTGAAAAATATTTAGTAATAAATGCCTTTTATAGAATTTCAGGTTAAAAAATTGTTTACTATTATTTTTCTTTGCATTTTTTTTAAACAAAAATCTTTTCTCTAACACTATTTTAGAAAGAACACATTCTTAACTAAAAAAGTGTTATAAAATCACTTCATTCTAACACACTAGTACAGAATGGAATCATTCTGTATCACCTAGTCAAAGACAACTATATTTTCAATTCGGCCATCCATATTTGTATTGTCTTTGTCACTGATTTATTCCTAAAAGCCTCTCTACATACGACAAAATCTACAGGCTCTAATTTGCAGGGCATAAAGGAAATGGAAAATCGGGTGCTGCTTTCCGCACCACCCGATCTCGCAGTGTGTTTCGAGAAAAACTAACCTTTATTTTTCTGTAGTTTTGAGGCTCGAGTCGTAAAAGGTCGGAATGGCTCCTCTAAGTAAATGTCAAAAAATTGGAATTGCGCTGACTTTGCTATTGGAAAATAATTCGCGAAAAAAGAAAACGCTGGGTTAAAAAGTGGCTATTAGAGAAGAAGAAATTTAGCCATATTAATATTCTTATAGTACTAGGACCAATTGACTTCAAAAACTTCCATTCTTTGGCTTCCCATGTCTCTATTTAAATACTTGGCGTTGGAATATCCCACAGGCAGGGCGTATCCCTGTATAGCTCAAAAATCTCTCTCCAAGCTTGCTTTTCCCTTTCAGACATTTTCGATTTAAAATACTAAAAATTCGCTGCAACTCTCTGTCAAAATTAATACGTGACGTGCAAGGTTCTTAGAGAGTCAATATCTCTAAGAACCTTGCTTGACGTGCCCCGTCAAATATCGATGACAAAGACAATCAACCCAACCCTGCTCCACACCATCAGACCTGCAGGGCGTTGGAGTGGGGAGTTCCTATAGTCGCCAGATCTGGATTTTGTCGGTCCGGCATGTCTATACACTATCCAATTTGCAGGGTTCCTGCTGCGGGTCAAAAGGCATCATTTTTGATATGATGATTTGAGTATTAAAACTTAAATTTCTTTTAAAGTTTTTTCGTTTTTCTCCCATATTTTCTGAGATAATTATTTGAAATTTGGTACACTCAGTTTTTGGAATCTCTAGAGGCAGTATACCGAGTGTTACATATTTTGCGCTACCAACGGTTTTACTCGTCTGAACTTTTTTTTGGGATACCCTGTGTAAATACTAATATCATATTTTAAATTCCCGTTCTTTTCTCATTCTTTTTGATCCCTTACATTTTTATCGTATCTATCATCGTTTTCTAGTTATTGGCAGAAATAGCCGTCGATGCAAGCAAGTATTATCCAAGTAACAAAATTTAAAGAAAAGTAGTTGTCTGGGATAGCTCTTATTTTATTTTCCAATTGTTAAGTTTTTTGACGCTTAGTGTCAAATAATTTTGTTAGTTGATGTTTCCAAAGTTAGTTAGAGCTATTTAATGATGGTTGAGTTCACAAACCAGGAATATGCCGATTTGCATTTCATTTATGGTCTTGCCAATGGTAATTCCTTTGAAGCTAAACGACTCTATCGGCAGCATTATCCAAATCGAAGATTCACGAACTTTTGCACAGGTACATATTCGATTGTGCGAGAATTGAACTTTCAAGAAATTGAGGAAGCATTCCTGAATGCTGTAGAAAACGAACCAGTTACAAGTACAAGAAAAATTGCGGCAACTTTTCACATTTCATCTGTGCTAGTTTTTAGAAAATTTTCATGAATAATTCGCAATACTCCTGAGATATTCGAGAGAGTTCACCAGTCTATGAGACGAAGAGTTGATTCTTACATTTAGCAAGAGGAGGTCATTTTCAGCAGTACTTATAATTTGTTTAGTTTGTCATGTAACGTCAGAATTAAGGCGGCGTATATTTTCCTATTTTTAGAAATTATGAGATGACAACATCGAGAAATATGTCCTTTTAAAAATGAAGATAAGAAAAAACTACACATTAGTAACTAACCTGTCTTAAATTTGCAATATTATATTGTTTGCAGGGTGTTTCAATATTATACCAACAAATTGAAACAGGTGATTTCTTGACAAAAAATAATGAAAAAAGTTCCCATTAATGGAGGTCCAGAAACCCCTCGTTTGTAAGTTACAGGGTGTTAAACTTTAAATCCTTTTTCGGTTTTTTCTATTTATTTTATGCGTGCTTAAAGATTATTTATTCAAATTCTGTACTTTTGTTACAAATTGAAGTATCTAAAGAATTAACCTATTGTTATTTGAAACTATCTACAGGGTGTTATTTTTTTGGGCGTCACGACCACATGCTACCCCCCAACTTTTTTTTGATTCGACACTGACTATCCTTTCATATAAAAACAAGTTTTTTGGTTTATCGTTTACCTTTTTTATTTCTTTCACTATTTTGATATCTTATACAGTTCGGCTGATATTTGGTAAAATATGATTCAAAGCAGGGCTACATTTTTAATCTTGTCAAATAAAAAGAAATTTGTACATCATAAATTATAATTTAGTCATCACAAAAGTATTAACAATAAACCCATTTTCACAAAAATTGTTCAAAATTCTTTCCACCACGCTCTATACAGAGATCAAGTCGACGTAGAAAAGAATGCCGTACACGTTCAAATATTTCAGGCATTTGCCTTACCTCCTCACAAACGGCCTCTATTCTTTGGAGCAACTCTGCATCGTTTTGAATGGGAGTATTATAAACAGTTTCTTTAATATGCCCCCAAAGAAAAAAATTCAACAGGTTTAGGTCCGGCGACCTTGCCGGCCAGCGAATAGGACCATTATTGCCAATCCATCTGTTGGGAAATGCATTAGTGAGAAAATCTGTCGCTACTCTTGATTAATGTGGTGGTGCACCGTCGTGCATGTACTACATATTTAATCTAGTTTGAATTGGGACAACTCCTAATAAAACTGGAAGTTCATTCTTAAGAAAAGCTCTATAAATTTTGCCATTAAGACGATTAGGTAAAACAAATGGTCCTATAAGGTAATTACCAACAATTGCAAAAAAAGTTGGGGGGTCGCAGTGTTTGTGACCCCAACGAAATAACACCCTGTAGATAGTTTTAAATGGCAATAGGTTAATTCTTTAGATACTTTAATGTGTAACAAAAGTACAGAATTTGAATAAATAATCTTTAAGCACGCATAAAATAAATAGGAAAAACCGAAAAAAAATTAAAAGTTTGACTGCCTGTACCTATCTTACAAACGAGAGGTTTCTGGACGTCCATTAATGGGAACTTTTTTCATGATTTTTTGCCAAGGAATCACCTGTTTCAATTTGTCGGTATAATTTTGAAACACCCTGTATAGCTAGAAAACGATGATAGATACGATAAAAATGTAGGGGATCAAAAAAAAATGAGAAAAGAACGGGGAGTCAAAATATGATATCAGTATTTATGCAGCGTATCCAAAAAAAAACTTCAGGATATTGAATGTGTTTGTACCGCAAAAAATGTAACACTTTGTATACTGCCTCTGATCTCTGATAACTTAGACATTTATTGTGTACCAAGTTTGAAATAATTATATCGGAAAATATGGGAGAAAAACAAAAATTAAAGTTTTGACACCCTGTATATCAAAAATGAAGACTTTCTGAGTATTTTTTTTTTCTATTTTGACGAGCACTATCACTCCCTTAAGTATCTACGTGGCATTCATTAACACCCTGTATAAAACCTTAAAAATTCGAAATATACCGGGTGTCCCACTAAGAATGGCTGTCGGCCGTATCTCAGAAAGTGTTAGTCGTATGGCTTGCGAAAAAAAAAATATATTAGGTAAAGTGGTCATGAGAAATTGCTGGAAATTATTTTCAAGTTTCTCCAACTGGCGCTAGAGGGCGCAACAGTAACGGTAAATATGAATCACGAAGTTTCCTCAAAAGTCGCCTAGTTAAGGTATATCCCGAAAATAAGATTTTTGTATATTTCGAAATTTATTAAGAAAATTCACCTATAGAACGTGTTCGTCACTTATCAAATAAAGTGGTGGCGGAAGGTTGAACATTATTTGAAATAAATGCTGATAACTCCGGTCTGGCTTAACATAATTTAGTAAACTTAGTTTTGTTAAAAAGGGCTTTTCTCAGTCTATATCATCTTATGAACTACGGCAATATGTGTTTTACACTAGGCGCTAGGGGGCGCTGTCTTACAACTTCACAAACATTGCGCGTTTTTTCCATAATTGTAAATATAATAGTATATTCAATTTTACCTGATTACAAGGATGATTAAAAGTCTAAGAAGTCAGCGAAAACCGCAAGTTAATATCTATTTTCAATCCGGAGATATCAACAACAATAATCATAATTACGGAACATTATGTTTTTATTTTCAAGTTGCCAAATTGTAAAGGTTTTTTTAAGAGTCAAATAGGCCTTGGAAAAACAAAATATGAATTGAAACTGTGCACGCGTGTCACCTTTCATTATTACGTCAACATTTTTGTCTTGCCAACAGTGTTGTGTCGTATTTGATTTTCAAAATGCCTCTGTTACTTGAAGAAGCGGTTGACATCATTGCGGTGTATTTCTTAACTATGCCATTTTATATTGTTTTTCGTGAAAACAATTCACCCTGTATCCTCTAAAATGTTTAAATTTTAGAATAGAGAGCTGTTAACTTAAATACAAAATAGTTGGTAAGCTTTCAAGACTTTTAATTAAGTATTTTATAAAAGTATTTATACTACCTACCTATATAGGTATTTAGATTTTTTATTTTTTTTTAAATCGTATTAAATATTATATAAAAGTATGCTTTTGTTATCACGTCTTATTTTGTTATATTATTATGTCGTTAGAACTATAATTATTCTCAATATGCATCTGAGTTTTATTTCAGACAACTTTTAAAGTACGCCCTGAATAAATGTTAAACCTCATAGATAAAAACTAATAAAAATAATAAGGTAATAGAGGAAAAAAATAAACTACATAAAAAATTTGATTTAATGTAATAATAACATACTTCCGCTTTCTATATATTTTAGTATAATTCAATTCTAATCAATCAATCAATTTTATTAATATTTTATATTTTATAATATGTTAGAAAGAATGTACTTTGGATATAACCCCGGTAGCTGACGCGCTCCGTGCCACGATATCATTACATGTCATTACCCCCTACACCGACCCCGTATTTCGATGCATACCCCGACCAGCCGGTGCGTCGGCAAACCGCTTTAGATCCCGAGACATCAAAGGCCCGACGTTGAGTGGTTCTACTTGCCTTTGTTCGTATACGGTGCCCTTGCTTTGTTGAAAAGTTCTTTTGAGATCTTGATAATATGTTCGTCAGTGCCTCGGTGTTCGGTTCTCTATGGATAGCGATTTGATTATTTCTTATAAACCAAGGGGTTCCTATGATTTTTCTAAAGTGTGATGTTTTGAACTGCCTGTAGTTTTCTTCTTTGTTTTTATGACATTTGTGCCCAGGCTGGGCAGGCCTACGTGATAATCGGTCTTATAATCTGCTTTAGAAGCGTCAACTTTGTTTTTGTGCCCATTTTTCTTGATTAAATTAGGGGGCTCAGTTTTCCTAGTGCTCCTCTTGCCTTTGTTGTTGTGGTGTTCGTGTGATCCTTCCAGGTAAGGCGCTTCTCGTCCTAAGTATTTTGCTATTTATCTCCATTCAATTTGTGTGTTTTCTATTTTGATCGTCTGCGTAGGTAGTTTTCTGGTTCTGGTAAATATGTTCGCCTGAGTTTATCCGAGATTTTGTTTTATTTTCCATCTTCCAAACCATGTTTCTAGCGTGCTTATGTGGCCCTACAGGTATCTTGATACGTTGTCTGAATCCCTATCTATTGCGGTTATGGGAGTATCGTCTTCGTATAGTGCTAATTTTGTATTCAACAAGTATGGCCGCCAACGTCGGCGAACGCTACATCCGTTGGTTGGTCACGAGGGTCCACGTGACCACATGAGATTGGTGGACCTCCCAGACCAGAGCGCTGTAGCAGTATAAACAAATGAGTGTCCTGTTAGATTTCAAAGTAAGCAGATACGCCACGTGCCTGAAAAAATAATAGCACGTGTTTTGTTCTGACATGTGTGTTAAGCAAAGTGATTTTCTAATGTTAAAGTAATTGTTATTTTGGGGACACGCGCCCAATAACATAGAGGTTACTATTCTTTTAATCGTACAGTAAAAGTACTGTGAATTTTGCAGTTAAATAGACTACATTATTTTTGTTTGGTCGAGACGTGCGCGAAGTTGCACCTCAGTCTTTTGCAGTTCGCGTAAAAACGTGAAATATCCGTTCTATACAGAACATGTCTTTCTAACCCTCGTAATATTCAGACGGCAATGAGGCCGTAATTAATTCAAGTTCTGATTCATTCTCTACGGTACACGGGGTCTTGATTGGGTTTTTACGTCAGGAATATCCTTTGACATCTCTTGTTTCATCAAAAACTTTTTGGGTCTTGTCGCTTAGTTTTGAATTTTGATTCGGCTATTGCTTTATTTGATGAAGGCTGGAAAGCTGCATAGTTCTTGGCGCCTGTTATACATGTCTTGATGCAAAACACGGTTCATTGTATATCTTCGAGCATTTGCGATGAGTTTCAGCGCCTTGTTTTGAATCACCTGGAACTTATTCAGCTCGGACTTACTTATGTTTGGGACACACGTCATATTTCTGTCGTGACCCAGCACAAAAGTTAAAGTAAATGCATGGAACTCAATTCTAGGAATTAATGTAACGTAATACTAATCTAAGCGGCAACGCCGCATTTCGTGGTAAATCATTATGTATTTATTTAATACCTAATGGTAAAAAATAGAGAAAAGTACATTATATTTACATGCAATATCGCATATTACAGTAATGGCAACGTTGTACAAATCCATAAAAATATAAGTTAAATCAAAACCTTATGTATAAAAAACACGGTCGGCGATTCTGTATCATTTCCTAACACGTAGATGTAAATATGATAAACGCCGCTTGCTTAGTAACAGTGGATGTCTTTCTCATTGGTTGGCAACAATATTGTGACGTGAAATAAACCATTTTGGATTGTGACGTATTACGACCTGATTGGTCAAGATGTCGGGATGGGGTACGAGACTGACAATGTTTTGTCAACAAAGCAGTGTCACACTGAAACACAAAGAGTTAAGTTGCGCTCCGTGGACCGGTACAAACTCCACGTAAAATGGTCTAAAGTATGTGAGAATAATAGTCTACGATATTTAAAGTTAGTTAAGTGGTTGTTTGACGAGTCTAGTTAGAAATGTGTTAGTAGGTCATACCCATGCTAGGGGATAAAATGACAAAGTGATTAATCTGTTAATAAATAGTTATGCAGTAAAATTCAGAAGAAATTTTATTTTCCAAGTAAAGCAAAGTTTTGAACCAGTCGACTTGTGGATACACAGGTTAAAGTTTTTAGTGTCGTTCATAGTTACAAACGTGTTCGCGCACAACTTATAATGCACCAAGATGGTGCTCCATAAGTAAGTACCGGCCTAACCAAGACCTTAAAGAGATTAACTTTGGTGATTACTAAGTCTACTCCGCCTGTGAAGCAGGGGGCAGAAGGAACTTAATTGACGCAATGGTGCCTTGATTCTATTAATTGAATTTAACCTCCAATTCAGTCTTTGATCGAAGATAAGTCTCAGGTACTTCACTTCCTGGCACCAATTCATTTGAATGGTTTACATGGCGCTGCATACGTGTGACGACTAGCCGCGGTTGCTAAGAAGTTGAAGTTATTGCAGTGTCGTCAGCGAAAAGATAAAGCTGCGTTTGCCTGTCTTGCGGAATGTCATGCGTATAAATGTTATTCAGCATCGGGGAGAGAGGTGAGCCTTGCGGCGCTCCCGCATGTTTATTCAAAGAAAGTGCGTTCTCCGGCGAGACTGCAAAACTTCTATTCTTTAGAAAAGAGCCTACTACCTTGATGAGATAGTTCGGAGCTCCAAGTCTTATTAATTTCAGTAAAAGACCATTATGCCAGACCTTGTCAAATGCTTTGCTAACATCAAGGAAAACCGTCCCTGTGTGTTCCCTTCTATTGAAACCCATCATTATGTTAGACGTGAGTCTCGTTGTCTGCCTAACTGTGCATTTGTGCAATGTTCGCTTCTAAAGCCGAACTGTTCGTTAGGCAGAACGTTGTGCTCGAACACAAAACTATTTATTTGAGCTAAAATCAGTTTTTCTGTAATTTTTCCTAGGCTTGATAACAGACTAATAGGCCTGTAGCTTGAGGGCATAGTAGGGTCTTCGCCCTTTTTGTGAATTAGAATCACCTTTGCTCTTTTCCAGGCGCTCGGGAAATGGCATTATTTGATGATTGCCTGGGATAGATTTACTATATTCCCCAAAGCTGTCTGGTAAATTTCGCAACGCTGCATTTCTCAGACCGTCAAAACCCGGGGCTTTCCTGATATTGAGATTGCTAACTAGCGTTTTTACCTCGTCTAGCGTGACCTCAGCGAAGTTTTGTGAACCATGGTTTTGTATATAATATGTATCGTTCTGGAAACCCTCTCATCACGTGGTAGGTCAGTGGTGGAATTTTCGCCGAATTGCTCACAGAGTTTGTCTGCGAGCAATTTGGCTTTATCCTTAGCATTAGTGAAAATTTTCCCTGTGTCCTGGTCTTCCAGGTATGCCATCGGGGTTTTAGCACCTCTTGTCAGAGTTCTGGACATGTGGAAAATTGAGTGGTCCTCAATCGACAGACTTTGGACTTTGTCGTCTCAAAGATTAGACTGCCTTTCGATCAGCATAAGTCTAATCGCTTCGGATTCTCTGTTTGCCTCCGCCTTGATTTGAGGATCTCCAGTACGATACGCTCTGTTTTTGAGCCTGTTTTTGATTTTAATAAGCTGTTTAATCTCATCAGTGAAAGCCCCGTATTTTGAATATTGAGAAACCTTCGATCGATGATTGAGCAAACGCCTCATATACCAGTGATCTTGCTCACTGTGTTCTCAATGTCAACCGGATTGCGGAGTGGGTGTAAAGGCTTAACAGTTTTGAGGATATTATTATATCTAGGCCAGTTGGTGCTAATTCTAGTTATTAAGCCTCGGCCTCTTTTAAGTGGATCGCCCACTTCGATCACAACCGGCACGTGATCAGAGCTAAGATCACATAAGACAATTGGCTGTAAAACACTCCACAAGCGTCAAACATTGAAAATTCTTTCATTGACTATTTACAAGGAAAAAGGCAAGAAGCCACCCAGTTTCAAGTTCGCGGAAAGAAAAAAAAGTTAACAGTTTAACAGTTCCAGCGGGTCAACAAGGTATCGCTCATTTTCAAACGAACCTTACTGGCGTTATTGGAGCTTCATGCTCATCATCTAAACAAGACACGAATGTTTCCGATGAAGACACTGATTTTGGTGATGATGACGACGTTCTACCAGCATGTTTTGAAAATCAATCAGATGATGATATTGATGAAATACAGGAAATTGAGGACGAAATTGAGTTTAACAAAAAACTTGACTCTGGTACTTTTGGTACCGGTCCTAAAAAAATAAAACAGAGTTCCTTGAAAAATGTTATAAGGGCTATTGGTGAAAACGTTTTATTTATTTACGAAGATAATGTATATCCCGGGGTCATAACTTCATTCAATGAAGATGGAGCTATGGTTAACGCTATGGTGAAGTCATTAAAGTCTTGGAAATGGCCGCAAGTACGTGACGAAATATGGTACACATGGGACAAAATTATTGGCTCAATAAATCCGCCCATGCAAGCAAATATCAAAGCGTGGTTTATATGTTGTTCCAGAATGTGACAAAATGTGGTGGGACTGATTTTTCACATTTGAAAAATTCATTTTTACAAGGACAAAGTTTATGTTATAAAATAGGTAGGTACCTAATATTATTAAGTTAAAAATACTTCAGAATTTATGTTGCTTTGTTTAAAGGCTGTTTTCTTAATAGAGGAATTAAACTTTAATTAGATAATGTGCATTTTTTAGGTGCCCCAATCCTTATTTCCAAAAAAAAAAATGCTTAAAAACCCTCTATAATATCTGAGATGGTGAAAAGTATCACTCGTATGCGGTAACTTTGCTTTAATTGTAGATAAGACGGTAAAACTAGTTTAAAAATATAGTGGAGCAAAGTATACCCTTTCCGGGGTATACTTTGCACCAGGATGTAAGTCGATTTTTTGTCCTTATCTTGCAATGAATCAACTTAAAAATGCAATGAGACATAGTTAATGAGCTTAATGATATCGACCGAAAATCATAAAATAGTTATATTAGTGTTAAGATATTTTTATCTAAAATGTGCAAAAAGCGGTGCAAAGTAACCCCGTTTTACGGTAAACTTGAATTGGAAGTGGCCATATAATTGACAGCGGTGGCACTGCAGATTGTAGCACGCTCCCGTTGCGCCTCTACTCGGATAGACATAGTATCTAAAGCCCTAAGGTCGTAAATAGTTTTTTCCGTACGTGGTAAAAACACTACTACGAGAGGCAATGGAGACCCGCTGCGGCTATGCCAGCGGATTGCTCTGAAGGGATTAAAACCTAAATCAACAAGATCTTTCTTGATTTTTTCCTCCGTCCAGGTTTCAAGGACGCCCCTTAGAACCACGTGTAGTTTTTCCTCGTCCTGAAACCTTGAATGAATGATGGTACAAATTGTTTGTTGTTAGGAACTTAATAATTTTATTTTAGTCTGCCGGAGTTGGGGAATGGATTTTAACTTTCTCCGGAACGGTGACTGCACGACCATAGTCTACCTTGACCGACCGCAAATGCCCGGTAATATCATTAAACTTGTGTTTATCACGTATATGACGATTGGGAGGACTCTAATTTTGGTGGCCCCGGATCCACAACCGTGACGGTTTTAGCATACACGCTCTTGTGTTGGAGGTTCTGCCTGGCTAATATCAGTTGGTTTGTCTTGGGAGACTTTTTGAGCGAGATAACTTTTTAATACCTTGTTATTAGTCTTAGGGAGATTGGGCCAAGAAGAATCCCCAGCAACTTTTTTGATTTTATCCTCATTAGTCGAATCTGTAAACATCTGACGTTTGCGACTTTTCCTCGCTTTTCGCTGCGTGGCCCACTGCTCGTCCTCACCAGACTCAGATATTTGGAGTCAGAGTCGGGCTTGTCTATTTCGATAGCGTTTACGTTAACTTGTAAGCTATTTAGTTTATTTGCTGTATTTTGGTTCGTGCTGTCAAAACTAAAGTCATTGATCGTCGTAACTTTAACAGAAATATTTGAATTTAAATTAGATGTATTGTCATGATCTGAAGCAATTATTGTATTGTATTTACTTAGTTGGGCCTTTAACTCTCCGATGGTCTTATTTAAATCCTCGATTTCCATTATCCTTATGAAGCCTTCCTCCTTGACGTCGCATTTTATTTAACCACTCGAGTCTCCTTCTCCCTCATTAATTTGCGCCATCTGGCCTCCATACGTTTCTCGATCTCGCTTTTCCTCTCTTCCATAGTCTGCATCTTCCGATGCTGGCAGCTGAACTTCATTGGAGCGGGAGGCTTTGGACTTCCATAAAGTTGAAAAAAATTAATTAAAATATTTGATTTTTGACTTTTTAACAAAATAAAAATTATTTTAATTTTTTGACGTTTTAACGGGAGCAAAACAATGTCACTGTCAGACAACCTCTCTTGGATCATGTTTGTTTTTTAAGTGAGACATACGTCTATTACTTCTATTTTTCTTAGTACTACATCTTAAGCAGTTCTTCTTTAGAAGGGTTTGATTTGGAAGTAATTCTTATTTAACTGAAGAAGTTCGTGAAAAGTAGCTACTTTTAATAATTGAATTGTCTGATTATATCTAATCATTAAGGTCGAGGTAGCAGCCAGTCCCAGGCACGTAGCTAGGGGGGGGGCTGAGGGGGCTGAAGCCCCCCCCGAAATTTCAAAAAATTTACATTTTGAAGAAAATCTTCTTTAATACATTCTCTTACATAATCATTGTAATTTGTCGATTAGCATTTTATTTATTAGGTCCATGTTTATTTATCTTGAACTTTTTGAATTTGCCGCTATTTGAAAAAATATTCATTTATTTTACATTTGGTAGCACTAAAAATATTTGGCTACATTGGTATTCACTGTTTAACCTTAGTTTAAATGTCCTGAAGTAACTTTGGTCAGTGAAAAGTGTAATAATTGATAATCTCAAAACCATCATGAAGCGACAAAAAAATCAAGTGTCCATCACTTCGTTTTTCAAAAAACCAAAAGTCGACAATATGGACGGTAAGACAAAAAAGTGTTTCATGTAATATTTTGACGGTATGACATTGAGTTGACTATTACATAATATTTTATAAAATATATTTTTTTATGTAAAAGTAATTCTCGAGAATTTTTGTGTATTAAATATATTTTTTTATTAGGTGAGGTTCAGTAACTTAACCTCGAAAGTTAACCTAAACTAGGCGAGTAAAAGAAAAAGGCGGGATTTTTAGGTTATGGCAAGGCATGCCACAGAATCAAAACGATGGTGTAAACGGCTTTTTGAGCTGTTTCTCCACGCACGCTCGGCGTGACATTATCTGATGTTTTTTCATAATAGTTTTAATATTAAATTTAGATTACCACGTTTTCAAACCCTGCATGGAGAAGCGTCGTTTTACTTTTACTATTTTTTTATGATGTTAATGGCATATCATAAAAGGGCATCATTGGTGATAAGTTAGTTGTACAAGTAAAGTAAACCTTCTTACAAGTATGTTTAATTATGTATATTTTATTTAACCTAAGTGGGGCTTGACTGCATAGATAATAATCTTGTAATTTACTTTACGTTTGTCGTTTATGATATATTATAATATTTACATAACCATTGCTGATACAGTATTGTGACTATAATTTTACAGATAATTTACAAAAATAAATTGGTCTCAATAATATGTACCTACACAATTTTGTATATAATTTACGAGAAAAACTTATGTAAATAATATGTATACAAATTTGTGTAATAATTAAATATTGTGATAAGCTTGGTTTGCTGGGTAGTTACTTCACTCGTTTTTAACTTCAGAGTAGTTCAGAGTTACAGAGTCCGCTGGTACTACCTTAAGAAGCCAAAAAATATGAATATTTATTTACTTAAAACTATGTATTCACACAGGTAACGAAGATACGCCGAATTCGATTTCTGTTGACAATGAAACAGTCAACGTCAACATAAGCTCAATTATTGAAGATAGTGTTCACGGAGTATGGCAAGCGAACCAATTCGACATTGGGAAGTCAAATAGTAATTCCATAGATGACATTACAAAGAAAAATATCCTCACGTCAGTTCTGCTTCCAAAAGAACCCTACAAGTTTCCTATGTCAGAAGGTAATTCGCAAAAAAGGAGCTTTCAAAGCAAATGGATAACAGACGGAGGTTTCGATTGTTTTGCGTACTCAAAGACTCTTAATAGCGTTTTCTGTAAGCCCTGCTGGATATTTTTCCACAAAGGTGTTGGAAAAGGAGGTCATCAAAATCCTGGGAAATTAGTCACCGGTGGTTTTCAAGATTGGAAGAAGGCGAAGGAATGTTTTAAACTACATTTGGAAAAAGAGTATCACAGGGATTGTGTTCTCATAGCTACTTCGTTTCTTCAAGTTGTATCTGGAAAACAACCAGATATCATGTCTCAATTGAATACCCAACGTGCAAAAGAGATAGAGCAAAATAGAGCTGCGATCAGACCGATTATCCGAACCATCCTTTTTTGCGCAGAGCAGGAATTACCTTTAAGAGGTGACAATGATAGCGGCGCTCTGTCTTTGACTCGACCTGAAAATAAAGATGGAAAATTTCGCGCTCTTCTGCGGTTTAGAATAGAATCTGGTGACAAAAGTTTGGAAAAGCATGTTATCAATAGCGCCAAAAACGCTACCTATTTGAGTCCGGATATTCAGAACGAAATTCTTCAGACATGTTCTGATATAATTGCTGAACAAATTGTCAACAGAGTGAACAAAGCTGAATGTTTCAGTATTCTTGGTGATGAAACAATGGATGTTTCAGGCACTGAACAACTTTCTTTATGTGTACGATACGTTGACGTGTTGGAGGACTCTGGAACTCCCGTACTTCGCGAAGATTTCATTGGTTTTGTCCCAATCCACGATCTGACGGCTGAAAATGTGACAAAAGTTATATTACAGCGTTGCGAAGAACTTCATCTTGATATGTCCAAGCTCGTTGGACAAGGTTACGACGGAGCAGCAACCATGTGTGGTCATGTAAGTGGAGTTCAAACAAGGATTAAGGAAAAATATCCAAATGCAAGATATGTTCACTGTGCGAGTCATCGTCTGAATCTTGCTTTGTCAAATGCTATGTCAATTCCTACGATACGCAATTGTTTTGGAGTCGTCAGTCAAGTGGCTAATTTGTTCCGGAACCATTCAAACCCTAACAAAATTTTGCAAGAGGTTATTAAAAAAAATGCTCCAGAAAGTAAAAAGAAACGACTTCTTCGCCTTTGTGATACAAGATTCATTGAAAGACATGACAGCATCATCACATTTGTCGAACTTTTTGGATGCATCGTTAACAGTTTGGAAGAAATCGCCCAAAAAACATGGTCAATATCATCAACAGCATCAGCTCTTTTAGCAGCAATACAAAAAAGTGACTTTTTAGTCAGCCTCGTTATTTGTGAAAAACTATTCAGTTTAACTTTACCATTGTCTGTATTTCTGCAAGAAAAATCTCTTGATTTCCTTGCTGCCATTAATCGCACTAAGGAAATAGTCAATTCCTTACGTCAATTACGAGAAACAGCAGACAATTATTTCAAGGGCATATTCCAAACCGCATCCCAGTTTTCAGAAGATCTTTTTGACGCTGAAATTAAGACTCCACGAGTCGCATTACGACAAAAGAACCGTGCGAATCCACACACTTCATCGGCTGAAGAATATTTCAGAGTCACCATATTCATCCCTTGCACCGACGCTTTAATACAAAATTTGACTGAAAGATTTCTTGAGAACGAAGATATTCTACCCAATTTTCAACTGCTCTTACCTGGTTTTGCTGAAAAAAATAAAGAAGACACCTTGGAGAACTTAGCTTCATACTTCGAAGATCGAATGTCTTTATCAGCGGTCAAAGCGGAGTACAGATTATGGTGTGAAAGAATATCAACGATGGAATCTGTAACTGAGGTTTTGAAATTGCTGGAGTTCTGCGATGGGACTTATTTTCGTGCCATAAAATATCTTCTTACAATTTTGGCTACACTTCCAGTTACAACGGCAAGTGTAGAAAGATCATTTTCTACGATGAAGAGAATTAAAACTTTATCACGAAGTGTAATGGGTCACGAAAGATTAAGTGCGCTTGCTATGATTTCAGTTCATTGGGATATTTCTGTTGATCCGGAGGAAGTTATCGAACGCTTGGCGAACAAAAAGTCGAGAAAATTACTTCTTTTATAAACGATTTCTTTTCTTTTGTTTTCATTTATATGCACAAATAAACATGTGTAAAGTTGACGTTATTCTCCCTTTCTTCTTCATTTAAGCACCGGCGGTTCTACGGGGGGTGGGGGGTAGAGGGGGTAATTACCCCCCCAGAGCTACACGAATTTTTAAGGTAAAGAAGAAAAAACGATAAGAATATATAAAAAACATATAAAAATATATTTTTGTTTACATAAAATATTAACTTGTTACGTAGTAACGAAACGAATACAAAAACTTTTTATCTAAACTAATAAATTTACCACTTGAAAACCAAGCACCACGATTCAAAAAAAGGGCGTGGCACCCAAAAAATTTTTGCCTGCGGCGCATTTTTTTAAGCGCCTTCGGCGCCACTAACTCTGACTACATTTTTCACTTTCAAGCCCCCCCCAAAACAAAATCCTGGCTACGGGCCTGGCCAGTCCCTAGGTAGTTTATATGGTTTGTTCGGAATTGAATGTATATGTGATTGTTAAGACATGTAAGACATGAGTCATCGTGTACCGTGGTGCATCCGCGATAATTTTAAGTAATTTGTTTTGAAATGTCTGTAATTTCTTGAAGTGTGTCTTGTTAAGAGTACACCAGGTAGGGATTCCGTAGGTCAGTACTGGTCGAACAATAGTCTTATATGTGTTAGTATTTGTACGTAAGTCGATTCTGCTTTGTTTGTTGAGGAGTGAGAAAATGGAGCCTTGCGGTACTCCGGCTCTAACGTGTCTCACTGTCAATATCGCATTTTCTGAGGAAAACCGCGAAAATTCTGTCCTACAAAAAAGAGTGAATAACCTTTATTATGTAATTTGGCAAACCCAACCTTATTAGCTTTAGAATAAGTCCATCGTGCCAGACCTTTCAAATGCTTTGCTCACGTCAAAAAAGCACTACTGCTCCCATGCTAAAGCGGCCATTAAAGCCCTCAAGGACATTGGACGCCAGTCTAGTCGTTTGGTGCACCGTGCAATGAGCAGATCGAAAACCAAACCGCTCTGGTGGTAAAATGTTGTTGTCGAGTACAAAATCGTTAATACGATTTAGTATAAGTTTTTCAACAACCTTACCAAGACACGATAGCAGACTGATTGGTCTGTAACTGACAACCAATGTTAGGTCCTGTCTTGGCTTAGATATATACTAAAACAACCTTGGCTTGTTTCCACACTTTTGGAAAGCGGCCTTTTTCGATTATAGCCTGGGCTATGTTTACTACGTCCGTAATAACTTTATCAGGCAAGTTCTTTAGTGCTTTGACTTTAATGCCGTCAAAATCCGGCGCCTTTTTTGCTTTGGTAAAACCCAGAATATTTTTAACTCCGTCAATGTCGACATTTCGCAAATTATGGATCGGATTTTCAATGGTTTTGTAAATTTGTACCGTTCTGGTTACCCGCACATCTCTCTGCGGATTCGTCGTTGGGTTCTCACTAAATTATTCATGAAGACTGTCCGCGAACAATTCAACTTTATCCCTAGGATCTGAAACTAAAATGTTTATATTCACATCCCTGACAAAAGACATAGGTTTTCTGCTACCGCTCGTCAGAGCCCGCGTCATCTTATACATGCTGTTGTCATCAGCATACAGATTTCTGATTCTGTTTTCCCACAGGGAGGACTCTTGTTCCTGTAAAAGTCTGCGAACTAGCTGTTCGCTTCTACTTTATTTATGCGAGGGTCCCCAGTTCTATATGCCCGATTTAAAAGTCTGTTCTTTATTTTAATCTGAGTTTTAATTTCATTGGTAAAAGCTCCGTACTTCGAAAACCTGGTCACTTTTGTAGTAGACGCCCCTGCCATAGCCGTATTGATAGCTTCAGTGATGCTGATTACAGCTGTTTCAATGTCTGGCTTCGTCTGAATAGGCGGCAGTTCGTTATTTGCAAATGTTCGTCTAAATAAAGGGCAGTTTACAGTGGTAGTGGAGATGAACCCATGCCCCTTCTCTTGCGGATTGCCGTATTCAACAATGACCGTGCGGAAGATGATCTAAAGTCAGGTCGTAGAGCCCCACTGGTTGAGAAAGTAAATTTAAATTTGTTACTACAAAGATGTCCAGGATTTCCGGAGATCCAATCGGTGATGAATGGGTATGTTCTCCCGGCGGCATTATATGATAATATAGTCGAGAGACTAATTACATATATAAGGTGACTCCCCTTGAATTTTGATTGCGACATCCCCAAATTCGATTTTTAGTATTCAAGTCTCCCCCTATAATCATCGTTTCATTAGTTCCAAAAATCCTACCTAGACATGAACCTACCGTTAAAATTGACCGTCGGACTGCAGTAAACCGAACCCAAATAAACCCATTTATTTTTGGTTTTCACTCGGATGAAAGTACCCTCTATATGTGGACAATTGGACGGACCTGCCTGGCACGGCCTGAGCAATTATGTTCTTTTTGACCAGAACCATGGTTCCCCCTTTTTGCCTGAGGGGCCTATCATTCCTGAATACTGAGTAATTGGGGAACGTGAAGCGTTCCCTTTTTAACCATGTTTCCTGAACAAGAAGCACATCAATGCCATTATTTTCTAAAATGTTAATAATTTTAAGTTTTTTGCCTTTCAAGCTATTGACATTGAATGTAGCCATCTTAAAGTAAACGATCTCGTTCTGCAAAGATACTACTTTTTAACTAATGTCGACAATATGGTCTGAACCTGCTTTTGCATAATAGTCGAAAACTCTTTTAAAAATGACTGCATGCATAGTTTTTTGTAATGCAGCTTCCAATACATCCGTGGCTGGTCTCTCATTATACCATTACTCAAATTTGCATTATTCTGAGTACCCTACTTCCCAACCAGCATAAATACATACATAAGACGTTTTAAGTACGTACTAGTCGGACATAAAGTACGTCTTATGCATGTACGTATTGGACGTAGTACGTACATTTTACAAACTTAGTACGTAAATTTTCCACACAATTGTACTTAATTAAGACGTACGACAAGTACATCTTATGTACGTACGATAAACGTATATTTAATGTACGTACATTTACTGTACGTGTTAAAGATGTACGCACACTTCGTGCTATGTACGTACTACATACGTAAGAAGTACGTTGTTTGTACCTACAATGGATAAATAATAACCACTGATAAAGTATCTACAATAATATATTACAATAAATTTGTTGGTTAATATAGTGTAACATTCTATAATATATATTGTGTATATATGAATGTATTATTATCTATCTGATACCCCGGGATTATTATTTGTTTCCCCATCGTTATCATTATTTTTCGCTTTTTGTTTATATTTTAGTCAATCGGGGGTCCTCCTTAGCAATTTGGCTATTTCCTGCTCTGCCTCTTTTTTATTTCAGCTTTTTTCTGTTCTCAGAAGGGCATCTTAAATGAAAAGACTTTAATTACAACCCAGAAAAAATAATCTTTTATAGTATATACAAATACAAGTCAACTAAATAAAATAAGCCATATTTTAAAGAAACTTTAAGATGATTAAAACAAAAAATTAGGGGAGATAAAATAAAAATAATATCAAGATACAAAATACACTCATATCCTACTCTACTTGACTACTATACAGTACACCTCTAGTTGAAAACGTCCAATTTCCGTTTCATCATTTAAATTAGTACTTACTTTTATAACTTTTGCAATTAAAAACTGCGAAAATCTTTTTTTCTGGTATCTTTTCAGCCTGGTGATTCCAAATAAATGCTCCCATGCTTCGTTTAATAAAGCTTGCAAATTATTTCCTGCCAATATGCACATTTTAGACTCCTAAAATGGTAAATGTACTTAAACATTATCAAAAATAAACATTCTTACTATATTAATACCTAACGTAAAGGGCTGTTAAGGTCTTATTCAATTGTTAATTGAATTTTACCTTAAAATACATATCTGTATATTAAGTTTTACTATACTACTTTTTAAATAGAATGGGTGGTCAAATCTTACCAACTTTCTGAAATGTTCTGGTAGATTTAAGAAATCTTCAAGTGCCAGTAGATCTGCTTCACTATTACAAGCTCGATTACAAGTAACTTTTACTTGACTAAGCGCCCCAGGACTAATAGTTTCAGTATTTGATACCTTAAAGTTTTTTACTTGGAATGTCAAGCCTCTCAGAAAAAAATGCTGTCTTAAAATTTCAGCATTAAATTCAGCTAAAAAAAAACGAATCGTAATCGACATAGCTAAGTATTAAGGTTTTTTAAGCTTCGAAACTGTTTAAGAGGCATTTTTACCACTCAAGTTACTATTTACCTGTAAATTGTATATTAAATAATAAATTAACGAACAAAGAAATAAAACTTAACGCATTTAGAGGAAAACGTCATGGTAAAATTCGCCAATTCGTTGAGAAACATCGGCAATACAACAAAAAGAAGCCACACTTACAAACTCAAAAGTTTGGTTAACTGCACAGAAAGACGTCCGAATAGTGTCGGATTTTTACGACGTAAGCAAGCGCGAAATTTAAATCGGTAGCGGATAATAATAATTAACCTTACAATCACAGAACAAAAAAATGTCCAAGTTTGAAAAAGGTCTAATTTAATTATTTTTTATTAGTAATTTGGTTTTACATAAGGTAAAACATTGTTACATTATGTAATAAAACATACCTACATAACAACGCATCATCCCAACCGTTTTTAAGACGTTGGTACATTTAAGGATGATACATCGTACGTACAATCAAGAATGATCGTTGTACAATTGTACATACACAATATGTCAGAGAGAATACGTACTTAAAATGTACATTTTACTTACTGTACGTACGGGACATAAAACGAACACAATAAGTACGTCTTTAGTACGTAGGGTGTTTGTTGGGTTAAAGGTAGGAGGGGGGGATATTTGGTTTGCCAGACATATTGGTTTGATTTCTGCTTTTTGAATTACTGGGGTGCCTTGGACAACCCTGATGGTTAGCCGAATTGTCACCCAGTTAGCTTAATTTATCCTTTGCGTCCGTCAAAACTTGGCCCGTTTCCTGATTTCTTAGGTATGACATCGGGGCTTTAACGCCTCTGATCAAAGTCTTGATCATTCTGAAGAATTATCTTCGATGACAAGACTCTGCACTTTGTCGTCCTTCACTGAGCGAAATATCGAGTTGATATAACTCAAATACGAGTTATCCTAGACCGACGCGTGTTGCTAATAGGGGACAGCTCAGACCTCTGAATTACGGCAACTAGAGGTCGAAGAAATTGCATCAAATCACTGTTCATAAGTTATAATAGCCCCGAATGGGTTATTTTATGCACTGGACCCGACTTAAATTAGTGGTAAGCTAAGGCTACCGTAGCTAATCGTAGCTGGGTTTGACGAACACATGCGACGTGGGCTGCAGCAACCCATTGCTTAAGCTGCCAGAGTGGAAATTGTGATGCGTTACTACTCGGGCTAGATTAATTTATGATTCGAACTATGAAAACTTGACCTTTAAGTTGTTCTAGCTTTTTCTTTGATATGAAAAAATTTTGTCACACTTCTATGTATCTGTTTGTGAATTTATTTTATAAGTATTTCCCTTCATAACATCATTATTTTTGATTTATATTCAATTTAAATTTAAAATTTCCCACCTATTGTCAGTGCAGTGAACCTCAACTTAAAGTGCATGTTCTTGTGTAAAGAGAACTACCCTCCTATAAACATTTAATCCCCTTATTTCGAAAAAGAAAAATTTTTAAAAATTATTTTTAATTGTAAAGAATTCATTTATTGAACAATTAATTCATAGATGTCGCAGTCTTTTCTTTATTCAGGTACTATATGCGTTTAACAATTACAACTTTCAACCATTGGGTAATCTATTTTATAGACTGTAAACCTGACATCGAGTCACTCTAATTGGTCCGACACTTAAATTTTTAATATATCTACAATCCAAGACTTGTCGTGTCATATGCCAAATCTCTTTGATTTCGCATATTGACATTAACTTTACTTTTACTTCAATTCTTTTCGCGTTTGGCGTGGCAGTGGTGAGCACTATAACCTGATTTTATTAATACAAACTTTCAAAATACTTTAAATTTTCTAAATTATGATTTATTATTTAACACAACAGGGGCTTAGCCCCCTGTCCCAATTTTTAAAAAATCGAAACCCTCTATAATCAAAAAAAAAAAAATTTAACGTTCTTATGAACAATTTTTTATGATAGATTTTTTAAAGATTCCTTTTTAAGGAAAATATCTTTAATCAGTTAAGATGAAAAACTTTTTTCTTTTCTTTTTTTGATTTCTCCACACTTGACTAAATACCTATTTGTATAACTTTCATTATAACAACATAAAACCCAAATTAAATTCATGCTACATATAATCATATTTTATTTATTTGATACAATAATAAAATGTAAATTTTCTAAATTGTGCTCATCTTATCCATCACGTTCAGCCAAACTAGTCTTCAACTAACAAATTTCATTTGCCTTATGATCTTAAAAGAGTTGTACTCATTTATTTGAGGCAACTACTAAAACCGAGACCAAACTCGATTTAGGTAAGTCCTTTATGGTGCCTGTTGTCATTGTACTTTCATATATTCCTTTTAGTTCCCCTGAAGATGACTGTTTGTACAGTCGAAACATGTAGGGACAATCACTTTTAAAGAAATTAATTTTTGAAATAAATACTATTTGTGGAGGAAGACAGAAGTTTTGTTTTTATCTATATTACCTACTCCACTGTAAGAATGGACTACTTCTTCAAATTCAAAAAAATGTAAGCTGAATTTACTTGCATAATTCAAAACTTGCTTCTGTCTGTATTATCACAAAAATGAAAACGTGAATAAGCTGATTTCCAGTATTCCTAACTACTTAAATTATAAGTACCTTTAAATTAAAAAAAAAAAAAAAAACGCGAACAAAACTTGAAAACGAAGAAGATAATATTTTATAGAGGCTCTCCAGTCTTTAAATATAAAAAAAAAACATATTTTATAAAACTACAAATTGTATTCATTCTCCATTAGCTAGCTCCGCTATTATCCTGTAAGTTATTAATGTATTTTGCCGGTATACCTACAGAGTATATCGATACTGTACCGACAAATTTAAAAGAGTGATCTTAAATAAATACATATATCTTGAGCAAACAAAAAATACATGAAGAAAACCACCCTGTATCTTGGAAGAGAAAAGTTTCCGGACCTATATATTATTAAAATTTCTCTTAATCGCTTTTGTAAAAAGAATAATTTGCCGACACAACACTGGGACACTCTGTATACCTACACAAAAATTAGGTTACCGTTATTTTACTTACATTTCTATAAAAAGGCGATTTCGTTTTATTAGGACTCTAACAATTAAATTGGGAATATTATCCTGAAATATATGTAGCTTTTCTGATACCTATATGTATATTCCGCGCAAATAAATGTTTCTCGAATTGAGTTCTACGCAATTATATAACACACAACATTGTTCTTTATCATTAGAGAACAACGGCCAGACACAATCGCAAACACGTAAACGTATACGATTCTTCTTTTCATACGTCATTTTACGCAAAGAAATAAGTACGGGAGCTCCTTTAAATAAGAATTACGGCACCGACGCGCAAAAACCTTGACCGACGCGTACCAACCGTCTTTACGGTGGTAGTGACCGACCACACACAAGTGAAAATGACAGCCTGCCATTGGTATCTTCTGATTGGCCAGGTCTAGACAATCGACCCGGCAAATTTGATCTTCGGTACCTCTCGCAACTATTCGGGAGGACTCGGCCCTACACGTCTCGGTTCATGTCACGTATACGGGGTCCGTGAAGAACCGTCACTCTACGTGACACGCAAACGTGCGGAATATGATGCGTATCGAAATTTGCAGCCTGAGCATGCGCACGTAAACGTTTACGTGTTACTTTTGCTGCTTGCGGGTTTGCCGTTGTTCTCTAGAGAACAACGGCAAACCCGCTCTTGTACTTATTTCTTTGCGTAAAATGACGTATGAAAAGAAGAATCGTATACTTTTACGTGTTTGCGATTGTCTGGCCGTTGTTCTCTATTAACTACCTAAAGTTGGAGTAAACTCATTTTCACGCACCTGTATGAGAACAAACTCAGAACAAAGATAAAAGATCCCGCCGATCAACGATTGCGCGGAGTACAATTATGTGGTCCACACATAACAATAAAGGTTAGTTCAGCAGGTGTGGTCAACCTCTAATCTGTTTTGTGGTGTGGTCCATGACGATGCGGCGTGCATGAGGATGAGGTACTAATAACAATAACAATGGCAATGGGATGAAGCACAAAATAAAGATACCGCGCCAAATCGGCACGAGTGCAAATTCGGAACTTTCCGTGATCTTTCGATCGGTGATTTACCCTCGACATGGGTTTTTAGAGCACTGTTTATGACTTATTCCGACTCAAAAATAATTTACACATGGTAATGAGTTAAAATAATGCACGTCAAAACGGCACTTCATCAATCAATTAGTAAGTTTTCCCAATCCAAAAACTGAGTTCAGGTAATTCATAAAATGGTTACAAAATCAGGGGTTGTGGTCATCTCGAATGTGTTTAAAATGTTGATAAAAAATATCTTTCTGTGTTGAGGCGAACCAAAGGAAGCTGAAAGCTGAGTTTAAGGTGGATTTTCATGCATACGAAATACGACGGTCCGATGATCCGAAAGTGTTCCTATTGGTTGAATTGTTTTCGCGCCAATATTTGTCCGAATAATTTCAACTTTCATCCGACCGTCGGATGAGTTAAAATATTTTTAACTTTGTCCGACAATCGTATCAATTTTAACCTCACTATTTGACTTTTTTTTGTGCGTTTTGTTGTTTCTATTTTAATATCTTAACATAAAACTAATATTAACGAAATAAATCAGTGCCATTAATTATAATATTATAATATCCTATCTGATTATATTAAGAATGAAAAATAAACAAAAAAGGAAAGGATAGGGGGAAAATTAAGGCGCTTATCACAACCTGTTTCAAGAAATGAAATTAATAGATTCTGAAAAGTATTTCAATTGTAAGTCCAAGATTATTAAAAACAATAAACGTACGTGGACAAATATCAGAAAGTGAAAGACTTGCAGTTACACGCAGGTCCTCAGCTCAGGTCGCTAAACATAACTTTTTGTTTTGTGCACTCGGGTAAAATTAGGAGTGAATTGGATGACATTAATTAAGCTGATAATGCTCGTCGTTGTCGCACATATATTGCTTAAAAACGTAATGAAATCAAATGGGTAATTAAACGCTATAATTGAGAATACAAAAAGGACCAAAACAAAATTATAACCTATAACTGGACAAAATTCGGAACAACAGAAACGGAGCCATGAAAATTGGCAAGAATTTCGTACGAAATTAAACGTCATTTCGGATATCGGACCGTCGTGTTTCGTATGCATGAAAATATTATTGTAGCGTTTTTAAATAATTTGTGATAATTCATAGGCTCAGTTTGGACAACATAGAGACGTGCGCTTAAGTATCTCTAATTCTGCAACCCATGCACGTCATGGGTAAATCCATTTTTGTCAGTGTTTAAAGTGGGCTTTTGTCTGATGACGGCGACCTCCCGATTGGCCGAAGATTGATCTCCAGTACAATACGCCCTATTCACTAAGAAAATTCAGGCTATTAAATTTTCGAATAGAATTAACTTTAATAGCAGTAATAGAGTAATAAGATATGTCAATACATACTATTAGTTGACCTAATTGCTGCTTAAAAAAAACATGTCTAATAGAGCGTTATACAGAATATTTCCCTCAATATGAAAACAAACTCTTGCAATTATAAAAAAAAACACATTTCATTCAAAAATTATCGGTAATTTTGATGCACTTGTGCACTTACCCCCGAAAATTACCCTCATACATTTAGCTAGAGGTGTTGTTTTCGATTGATTACATCGGACACAATACCCCTAGCTATCGAAAACAACCCCTCTAGCTATTGAACACAAAACCATAGTAACCTCCTTATAACGCCATTATTAGAATAATATGTCAGTCTGACATTCTCATTGTTCCGAGTTTAGTTCATAGACAAGGGAGATGCGCTTATGGTAGGGAGTTTCAAAAATGTCACGTTTTGGAGAGGAATCAATCGAAGTAATTCAAGAAAAGATCGCACAGAGTGTTAATACTTTTGTTAATTCGAGTAATTTTCTCTCTAAATTACACTCCTGAATAAAAATTTTCAGAAAATTTTTAAGCACTCTTGTAATTACCTCCGATAATTTTGATGTTATTATCATAATTTATAATGTAACTATTAGATGCTTTAATAGGAATGCTATCACAATAGAAATATTCTTATTAGATGATCTTATAATCCCTATAACTATACCTTATAGTATAGTTATTAGAAAAAATATAATATATGATGCCCATAAGATTGCTGCATGTACCTACTTATAAGCCTTAAGTATAAGTATCTAAATTCGGAATAGCCAGACAGCCGCTTGATTTTTTAAAACGTCCGACAATTTCCAATCTTACCGAAAAACAATAGGGTGCTGGAAGTCGACGTTCCCTACAACATCAGAAAGTTCCAATCGATTATATCCGGTGGTGTGGCCGCCAAAAGTGACTCGTGTAATTTTTTTTAAGTTGAGTAACTTTGTACCGAAGCACTGTCTATATTCGAATTATATCGCACCACATCCCCCGAATAGTTGTCGAATTGTTGAGAAAGTTTATTCGTTCCACCGCGAACCGTTTTTGAAGAAACTACTGATAATACTGCTAGTACACAGAGCGAAATAGAGTAATAAAACAGGATTGCTAGAAATCATATCGTAACAGTAATACCATTTTTAATAACTTAATATGCAACAAATAGTAGCTGAAATAAAATTGTTTTCTAAAGAACCGTATACAGAATTGTTACCACGTTACGTACTGGGTACGGCAGTAATCATTATAACAAAATTATCATAAAGAATGAAGAATGCAATTTAATCAAATAGTCTTATTGGGATTTAAAACGATTTTATACATAATAAGTCTTATACCGAGTATAAAACGTTTTACTTATTGTACACATTATGATGATTGCCTTTATAAAACGTTTTGGTACCTTTATGCAACATATCCAAAATGGCCCATGACAATCGCGTTTCGCGATTCAACCATAGAAATAAGAGGGGCACTCCTATTCTATGGTTTCAACGAGTCAGTTGTATTTCAGTTCAGACTCTCTAATGACATGTACGGGGGCGGATGATTTCTCGGAAAAGTACTCAAAATTAAGGATATATTAAAATAATGTAAAATGGATTGTGCTGATATTACACCCTTTTAAGGTACGTTCTTGCTTTTGAATAGTTTTTCTGAAATAATCTATTATTTAAACAAAGAAAATACGTTTAATTCTTTTGTCTTGGCATAAGGCTTTGAATTTTACCCCTATTGTTTTTTTAATTAATTGTAAAATACGTTATGTTGCAAGAATTGCAATTGTTAATACATTTTTATACTCTACGCCATAAAAACGGGGTTATAGGTAGCATTGTAGCATTATAGAAGCCCAAATAGAATATTGCTAAACATATTAGGGGCTAAATTATTGTATTATCTTATTTTAGGACATGAATCAGTGACGGGCTTTCCCGTAATCATGGCAGGCGATAGAGAACCAATGGCTTGTATTTTAAAACAGATCCAAGCGAAATAAAACCACCTAGCAGAATTTCTCCAAGTCGGAATCCAATGGCGTCCACATAGCTTCGATGCTTGTCCTACCACTAAGTTCGCGCAGATAGGAATTGAAAAGTATACACATATCTACTATAGAATTTTAGAAAACATACGTCGGTGTTCGTACCATTTTAAAGTTAAGACAAGGTTAGTTTAGTGTTCCATTTTGTAAATATATTGTTTCTAATAAAATTGTACAAGTCCAAATAAACACATCTTTCATTTTTATAAAACTGAGTTTTATATCCACAGCCCACAGCTGCTAAGGCGCATACCCAATATAATAACGTTTTATAAGGAATATAAAACTAATTTGAACACTTATTAAGAGCATTCATCATCAGCTGATCAACTTCAAATCGTGCTTTGGCTGTAATGGACGAAAAACGGACCATTTCGTGACCACTGGCAACAATGTGCAGTCGCCATGCCAACCGCGACAGACGATTGTTTCTGACCAGGGTCGGATTTTAGTTTTTTTTTACTTGTTAGTTTGTATAAACTACAAACAATAACAAGCATCGGTAACAAAAGCTTTTATTAATTTTTGTTATTTTTATTAAAGTTATACAGTGTGGGAAAAACGTATGCACTACCGTTAAAATTTCCGTTATCTCTTGTTTTTATAGGAAACGCTCGAAGACGTCAGTTTAGTTATTTATTCGCCTACTTTTTGATTTAATTTATTTGTTTTTTTATTGACAGGTGTCAAAAAGATGTAGGGGAGACCGGGGCTGGTTGGCGCATTTTTCAAACAATAATTTCTGCTAACATTACAATGAAGCCAAGCTCAATGTCATGGTTAGTTTACCATTGTTTATAGCTTCGACTAATAGATTGACATTAAAAACTTTTGACATATTATCTTTAAATGCCAAAAAACAACTAGATATTTGACCGCATCACGTTACGCCAACCTACGGTGTTGGATGGCGCAGTGTATGAGGCAGTTTGGCGTAAGAATAACAATTAAGCACAACGATAATTAATTTTAATACTTTTACCTTTTTAACAAAAACAACTGTTTTTTCAACAAGAAACAGAACAGAACAAAACAATAGATTAAAAAAATCACATATCATCCGAATCGCAGTTTATGCATCGATAGAACAATTTACTTTCTGGCGCAGCGCATGCTTCATGTGACCACATGTTACGAGTAGTGCAACAAATCCATTTTTCCTTCGGCCTACTATTTGAAAAATCACCCCCACACATCAAGCAGAAGCAATCATCGTCATCCTCTTCATCAATTTTATGGTTTGTTTTCTTTATTCTGCTTTTTCCCTTTAGCGATTTATTTGGTGGATTTTCTTTAGACAAATTTGCCTTTACCGCGTTTTTTTTTGTATTCCGACTAAGCTGCTCTTGTTCCAAAGCAAGTTTTTCAGGAGTATCTGCAACTATTGCAGACTTTCTCTTTTTTCTTGGGTTAGTCGAAACATTTTCCCTAGCTTTTGCTTTTGGTAAAGGCCTGATAATCTCTATTATATTTTCGTTTGGTTCAGCTGACTTTAAAACAATGTCTTGGATATCTTGTATTTTTCTTTTTTTTTAGGTTCTGGATCTACTGAGTGATCATTGTTCCATTTGGAGCATCCAGGAATGGACGAGCCGTCGTCGTGTTTAGTGCTTGAATTTGTTAGATTAACAGGACGTTCAACTACGCAAGTTATAGATTTTTCTTTGTTTTCATCTTCAGATCTTGAAGAAATTATTAATAATTGTTGGTTAACTTCTGTTATCGACGGTTGAGCTTCTGGTCTATCAAGTGAATATCCAGCATAAATTCCGAATCGTCAAACACATCTTTGTTAAAAGGGCTTATTCCGCTAACCCTACATCCTGGCATTACATTATTTGGTGTCATTGCTAAGGCCAAGCTGTTTTTACTATGCTAGGAATGTCATAGATGGTCATACCTTTTCCAGAATTATTTGTCACCCATGCATCAGAGGCACTATTAACATACTTTTTCAAAGGCCCAAACACCCCTCTGTCAAGGGGTTGTTTGTGCGGTGTGTGGGGAGGAAATGTCAATACAGTCACGCCATGTTCTTTACTAGTATTAAGCCCTTCCATGGATAAATGGGAGCTATGGTTATCCAGCAAAAGCAGTACGGCTTTCTCCTTGGAGCTTCTTGTATAGTAAATAAAATGATTGATAAATTGGACGAAATGATCAGCCTTCATCCAACCTGAAGGGTTGCAAGCCCCAGCACTTTCAGCTGGCGCACCAGTTAAAAAATAATCTTTAAATTAAACGCGCGGAAATATAAAGAATGGAGGGATACTGTTACCAATTGCAGAAACAGCAGCTGCCATTGTAACTAACGTCCTGCGTTCTTGAGATGTAATCCTGCCATTTTGTTTATGTCCTTTTCTGGCTACGACTTTATCTGGTTTCTGCGATGAAGTCACCCCTGTTTCATCCGTATTCCAGATATCTTCGGGGCCAACAGCCAATCGATCTAACACAGTGTTCAGATTCTGAAAAAAATTTGCGACCGTATTTTGATTAAAATGTATACACCGCGCAATACTTGTTGCTTTAGGACATCGGATGGACAGAGTAGTATGTCTTTTTAAATGCGCAGTGAACCAGTCTGGGCCAGCTATCGAATTTTCATGCCAGGCTTGTGGGCAGTTTAAATTTAGAACAATGGCGTATTGAAAAGCAAGTTTTCTTATTTCCTTGACAGATAAACCGTGATAAATATCTAATGCTTTTTTAATATAGGTATCTTTCTCTTGTTCATCGGAGAACACTTTTCTATTTGAAACGTATCCCACAGTAACATTGTCAAGGCTATTATTTTGAAGGTCCTCTATACTTATTTTCGAACAAAATCGAATCAGCGTCCGTGAGGCGATATTAAAATCTTTGGCTACGCTTCTTCTTGATTGTCCATTAATTAGGACTTCTTTAGCAGCTCTTATCATAACTTCCTTGGAAGTATGTCCATTTTGGGTTTTTCTTTGGTAGTTTCTCATTTTAAGAACCTTAAAAAGAAAAAATCATTTAATTTCTACATTGCAAATAGGTTGGCGCAGCGTCAACCTGCCCCAAATTTTTTGTGCCAACCTGCCCCAACGCCATCTTGAAATTTTAAACATTTATAAAAATATCAACACTTACGACAATTAAAAAAGCGGCGAATAACATCACACATGTCAGGTTTAAATTGATATATTTAACATAATATTGTTGCTACTTACCTATGAGATATCACAAAAATTATAACTCGGTAGAAATTTACTAATATGGCAAATAAATGGACGTTACTCTTACACGGAGTAATGAAGACTAATGCGACCTTTGCCTTACGTGGGCATAATCCCACACTACCAGCGACTTTAGAGTGACAGAACAGCATTGCCAATGTTTCCGGAAAGTACTAAACGGTACAATGCGCCAACCAACCCGTGCGCCAACGAGCCCCGGTCTCCCCTACGTCATCGACATTTTTTTTTTAATGGCAAGATACGGCTTATGATACATCATTTGAAAATTATTATTTTACACAGTATGCTCCTAAATTGTAGCACGGCTCTGTCAAGCTATTTAAGAATGTGACCAACCATTTTTCGCATTTCATTTCAATACGGCCTTTTTCACTAAGCGACATTTTTGCTTTATTGAGAAAACTTACCTAGTTTAATCTAAGCTCTATTGTTATATCTGACATTTTATTTATTTGTTTGGTTTGGTCGTTCTCCTTCAGGTATTTAAAAAAAAGTGCAATTTTAAAAAATGTGAAACAAATTAGGTATAAAATAATACCACGTAAAAACATAACAGCAAATAAAAATTAAAAAAGTGCAATTATAAAAAATGTAAAACAAATTATAAACTAATAAGACGTAATAATATGTCAGCAAATAAACTTAAAAGGACAATTATAAAAAATGTAAAACAAATTATAAAATAATACCACGTAATAATAACAGCAAATAAACTTATGTAATAATATTAGAAACTTTTCCTTCACATATGATATCTCTAATGGGTAGAGTTTTTGGCCAAAGCAGATCAACCAGTTCTGGCAACATAAAATTATCATAAAAAAATCGTAACTTCGGCAACATTTCATTTTGTCAAAAGGCTTCGTCGCGTTTTAACTAAAAAAAAAAAATACCAGATGAAAGACAATTCGAAACTGTTTTAGGTCAGGTATATGTGACACTTTTCTTCTACCTGTTCAATCAACATGCCAAAAGGACTCCATATAATAAAATAGCAAGATTGTTTGTTAGCTATTGCTAATTGGCCTTGCACTTGATAATAATAATTGTGATTCCTTTTTAATTTTGGTTCGCCTTTAACCATGGTGGAAAAATTAATTTTTCCCTGTTCTATACCTACCATCTTTTGGGTGCATTTTAGAAATTACGTAGGGGCATTTAATTTCTATTAATTGATGATCGCCAACGGATCCGTCCGGCCTTGCAGCCATATAAAAGTGATTACGGTCTATATAAAGTCCACGCATTGAGAAATTGAGACGTTATGTAGTTTTTTAAAATCCAAAATGTATTTTACTTATGAAAACATGTTGGCAATAATTTAATTTACCTATTTGTTACTATTAATTTATATTATATATTATATATTATAAATCATGTTATTATATACCTCATAACAATATTATTATACTTTTACCGTCTTTCCATAGCAATTCGTCTATTTTTTCGACTTGTAGATTGTCACATTAATTTTCCTTTTTTCTAGTCCGTCCCATGCTCAAAAATGCAAATCACCCTAACACCCCAATAATAATAATAGTATATGAAGAGTCAGGGGAAAAAAACGATGAAAGTCAATGGACCATGATTTCGAGAAAACTCAAATTTTAGTTTAGAAACCCTTTGGTTCCATATTGAAAACTCATTGCGTAAATAGGTCACTCTCAGATAGTTATTTATAATGTTTAAATTGGCATAACGTTTAATTAGAACAAATTACGTGAAAAACTTCATTACTATTAGCAAAAACTTAGAGCGATGTCAAAAAATAGTAGGAAAAAACGATGAGGGTCCAGTGACTTTCATCGATATTTCCCCTTATTTTAAATACTTTTGAAGTCTTTTATTCAAAAAAGTTACAAAAAATCGAACAAAGACAAAATTACATGTTGTTTAATGTGGCAAGCTTAATAATATTATGCTTCCGACAAGTTCTAACGATAACTAAAAAAGCAACAGAAAATAAAAATGGCCGAAGCGCTTCAACGCAGAAGTGGACTTTCAGCGTTTTTTCCCCTGACGCGTGGACTTTCATCGTTCTTTCCAAGTGTAATGTATTTTCAAGCCATGGTAACTCGTGACTGTCAGCATTTTTTCCTCCTTTTGGTATGGTATAGTAAAATATACGTATGAATCTACATTTTACACTGATTACTTTATTTTCGACCTAAAATGGACTTTCATCGTTTTTTCCCCTGACTCTTCATATTATTAACCAAGGTTTAGACAGCCTTCATTATTGCCCGAGCGGCGAGTTTAAATCACGAGGAGCGAAGCGACGAGGGATTTAAGACGCGAGGGCTATAATATAAGCTGTCTAAACCGTGGTTAATATATTATTTCTTCCACTACATACTACAAACTTTTATATGAGATTTATCTTTATAGTATTAATAATTATAAAAAATTATAGGTAGGTATAAGTATATTTTTTAATCAAGTTACCTGCGCTTTGGAATTGGCAAAATATTTTGTTGTTTTGTCAGGTGGCTTTGTCAATGTCAATTTGTGTTCATTTGTGTCATCAGATTTCACGAGTTTTGCGTTTTTTTTTTAAATGAGCGAAGAAAATGTTAGTGATAATATTATGTGTACACCCCCCGAATTAAGGATGGAAGCAGAAAAAATGTTGATTGTATCGATATTTTACAATATCAAGTAATCTAATATGTATTGATAATTATCTGGTTGCCTAACCACAATGAATTGATGTTGTAGAATTAAAAAATCAAGTTACCTGCTTTCAAACAAAATTCGGTTAAGGTCAAAGATCGGTCAATAATGGATTTCAATGGCTTATTATTGACCATGGTCAATAATGACTTATAAGGTAGAGAAAAACGATTTCTAGCGTTAATAATCGGTCAATAATGGCGATGTTATAGGTTAGTAGTGGAAAAATATTATTTTATGCATCTGCTAAATTAAAGATGCTCCCGATGCCACCGCCGATATCCTATGAGACTTGCTGTGTTGCCAAGATGTTTTAATAATCTAAAGGCTTTCATTTTTTTCTCCAAAATTGATTAATTACAGAATTCAAAAGTTTGACAGAAAACTAAGGGTTTAATTAAAAACTCGGTTTCTTCATAAATTATAGGGAAAATGGTAAACAATGAGGGAAAGTACTTTAAAAATATAAATATTACGCAGTAACAAAAATTAAAAAAAAAATATTTTTTTTTCATATTTCTTAATGACTTTCCCTCATTCTTTGATATAATTAGAATATACCTCCAAAATTTTGTTTAATTTCGTTGGTTAGTTTTGGTGCCATTCTTTGAAACAAAGTCGCTTGTAAACAGCGGGTATGAATCCTCTTAAATTACACCAAAAGAGGAATAATAAGTTTCACAGAACAATAAAGGTTCGTTTCTCTTTGTTTGTCCTCCAGGCAGAATGGCCGGCCTGTCAAAGCCACGTGGTTTGAGAGTGGCCACTGAACTAACCCATAGAAATAAGGCAAGGCCAACAACCTGTGCCAACCACAGAAAAATAAAGGTTAAGTGGGCTAACTGCCATCTATTAGCAAGTAGAAAAGTTTGTATTTCTACTATCCACCAATCTGACCAATCACTAAGTTTGACAGTCACAGAGTCACGTGAAAATAACGATCAGCTGTCCTAGCGGGAGTGGTTTGGTGGTGAGTTTTGGGAGTTTTTCTCGTGAATTTTCTCTAAAAAGGTAAAATAATAAGTTTTTCTATCTCATACACCTCTATAATTAAAAATTGGTCAAGTTGTTAATATTTAACGCTATACACGTGCATGTTTTCAATTAAAAATGTATCGATTTTTTTTTGTTTGGAGTGCCAAGGCCTGGCCACCCCTGTATGACCCTCATATAGGGGTGTTAAATTATTTCCAAAGGGCAATTTTAAGTAAACATTTTGTAGCAATGTTTATTTAGTGCTATTTTTACCCTCAGTGTTTGTATTAGACAGTAACATACATTTGGTGATTTTTGTTCCATAATCCTCAATTGCAGCTAATCACCCCTTTAGTGTGGATGTTTACTCTTAAAATGTTGGGTCTTAAGTGTTGCTACAGTTTTTTTAAATATATAAATTATGTTTCTCATAGGAAAGTACTATATTAAAATTTTTCCATCTAGTCATGTGACTACCGCTGTGAGATTCTTTTAACATTTTTGTGCATTTTGGTAAAGATGGGTGTTATAAAAGGCTCAAAGTAAGATTTGATTTTGTATTTTAAATAATTTTAAATAATGATGTAGTAGGAACCAATTTCCTTTTCTTTCATTCCTTTTATTTGTCATACCAATTTACATTACCACTGTTCGAAATATTCATTGAGAGAAATTGGATCATTAAGTAAGTTTATTAAGCCATTAAGTACTTTTTTGATTTATTGTTAAGTATGTGTACTATTTAAAGTATTTAGGTTCATTTTCATGTGGACTTATTATTTTAAAATAAATACTTGAAGTTTAGAGTATATTACATGCAAGATGCAGCTTAATAATATTTAAAATAATTGATTAATATCTTTATTTAAAGAAAACTTGTGTAGGTATGTTTTTGTACCTATGTTGTAAATGAAATGTATAAGTTCTGGGTGCAAGTATAGTATTCACTGAATTTAAAATTCTGATAGGTAGGTGATGTTTCCATTTCTGAGAGCAGAAATAAAAAAATATATGTATCTAGGTAGTGGAAACTTTATAACCATGTGTGTCATTTACTTACCATTTCCTAAATAGAGTTGTTAGAGTGTTTTCATTCTTAAAAATAACAAATAGTTTTATTTTTTTAGAAAAGCTAACACTACACATTCAGCAAGTGAAGACGAGGAAAACATGACTGAGTACTGGCTAATTTCCGCCCCAGGTGATAAAACCTGCCAACAAACATGGGAGACCATGAACAACCTCACTTCCAAGCAAAACTCTTTGTGTGTAAATTACAAATTCCACATTCCGGATCTTAAGGTACTTTTTTTTTGAGGAGTAACAGAAGTGGCAGTACAAGACACAGTTTACCTATAATTTGTTTTATGCAAAACAGTCAATTTTCACCATTTTTAATTAATATGTGCACAGGCACAACCATGTTGTGTTTTAAACATTTTTAGAAATGTCCAATCAATACCAAAATTTCGTTTTTGTATTATTTTATAAACTTAAACTTAGGCGACCTGTCTGCACTTATCTGTGCTGTTAGTGATACTGTGATATACAGATAGAATAGTCTAAAGCCTGTTCCAAATTAGAGAGGCTTTACTACCAGTTTACTCGGTGGTTTGTCATTGCCTTCTGAGAGGTGATGATCCATCACGTTTTTGAAAAAGTGTATATGTGTGTTCTGGTTGGGGATCGAACCCGCGACTATCGGCACAATAGTATACTACACCTACCTACACCACTGTGCTACAAAAAAAAATTTTTTTTGTGGACACTAGATAAATACTTATTTATTTTAAAAATGGGCTGATATTGATTAGGCGTAATTTGGGCTCAATATTCGATATTTTGAATTATTTAATTTATTTTTTGAAAAAGCATGGTAAAATTATTTGAAACAAATACAAAATATTGATAATATTATTAAAGATTAAATACTTCAAAAATTAATTTTAATATTTTTCTATATTTTTAATTGTGTATCAACACTTTATTATTATTGTTACATTTTTAACTTTCTTCAAGACTATTTCGGAATTTCGTTGGCCTTCCAAACTTCATAATAGCTCTATGATTATTTTAAATGCCATCAGATGAATAAAGAAATGTGCCAATAGTGCATTAAAAAAAATAGCTACCATTTTGAAAACTATCTTTAAAATAACTCTTGGTTGTTTTGCTTTAAGTCAGTGTGTTTTCCTTGCTTACTTCAGCTTTAAATAATAGGTACATAACGTTCTAGGTTCTTTGTAATCAAATTTCAATACTTATTAGGATTTATAATAATAGTGTTGTTTAAAGTAATATTATATACTTAATACGCCATTATGGTAAATTTTAATCAAGAGGCGCGAGAGCTGAGGGATTTAAGATGCAAGGGCTATAATGGTGGTTTAAACCCGGATAAATGTAATATTTTTTTCACTACTAACGTTTTAATATAATATTCTTTGTGATCTCTCATGCATTACTTATGTAAATTTATTGTTCTATTTCATAATGATTACTTTATGAAACACAAAAAAGTTTACTAATGCTCCACGAAACTCAAAATTTTATTTATTAAAGTTGGTAATGATATTATTCTTCAAATGTTTTACTTTACCTATGGCATGGTAGGTTAAGCAAAAAAAAATTCTAGCCAGATCAGTTTTTACCTTTTTCATGAGTTAAAACAAACATAAAAAACAAGATTTTTAAAATCACTGTAACTAATATACGACAAATTTGACACGGGAACATTTCGTTTCATTAAAAAGTAGGACACCAAAGTGAAAACCGCAACACTTTATATTTAATAATAACAGTAATAGTGGTGAGGGGGGGGGCAACGGGTCAAAAATGGGACAGCCTAGGGTGTCCGAATTTTATTGTATTTAAGAGTCTATCACCGCAAGCCCTGACCGGCACGCAACCGACTATACAGCAATGTAAATTAAATGGGGTTTCTTCATAGACATCGTAACTATTAGACCGAACAATAACAAATAAACGTGATGTCATCATTGTATTCCAGTGTAAAGTAAATCAACATACAAGCTGCTCCCCTCTACTTGGTTTGCCAGACTTACGCCACAGAAAACGTAGTTTTCTGGGCTTACTCTGTTAAAAGTATTAACTTCTATGATTAACTAGATAAACATGATGTGGGAAATATATAACATTGCCTAAAACCTTGTAAAAAATCTGTAGTATGGCAACGCAGCAATAACGGATCCGCCCAGATTTCATCATTTTAGTGGTCATCCGCATCGACTCGACAATACTCGGCAAAGCGGATGCTGTTTTCCTGGAGTTTTGTCGCATGCATCTGTAAAGTCAGCGTAATCCCCACTCTCGGCCCCACCTAGCTCCTCACAGCGTCTCGCCCACAAACGATTTTGGCATCACAATTTTATAGCATTTATTAATGGCGTGTCGGATCTATAGTTACGATGCCTATGGGTTCCTTGCGCTCAGCTATGAACAAATTTCAAGAAAACTGGTAAATTATTTAGCTTTGGTTAAAAGGATATTGAAAGGCAACTTTATATGCGAGTTTAACCATGTTGCAGATGTTTTATTAAGAATTTACATGTGGAGAAAATCATGCATAAAGTTGCAATTCTAACAGCGACAAATATATTACTGCATACATTTCGAAAACGAAAGCCGAATAGAAAAATCTGCAACATGTTAAAATTCGCATATAGAGTTGCCTTTCAATATCATTTTAACCAAAGCTAAATAATTTACCAGTTTTCTCGAAATTCGTTCAAAGAGTAACTTTGGTAGAGTTACTCTTTGATTCGTTCATAGCTGAGCGCAAGAAACCCCATTTAATTTACATTGCTGTATGGTTGGTTGCGTGCGGGTCAGGGATTACGGTGGTGGACTCTTAAGCAAGAAATTAAGTGTATATTCTGTATACATATATTGTATTTGGCATTTATATCAGTTTTAGTATAGATAGTCGGTTTCGGTTTGCACGTCATAGGGCTATTTTTTTTGACACAAAAGGTATCGCAAACTAGCTTTCTTTGTTTTTGAGCTACAGGGTCAGTTGGAAAACGTTTACTTTTGGAGAACCCCTTCACAAATAACAATAATTTGACTAAAATAATACTAAAATTCATTATAAAAATACAGTTTTCAGATAAAAGCGTTTTTTTTTAAGCGTTTTTGACATAATGTCACAGAAACTGGTTTTCTTTTACAGGCAAAAAGATTAAAGGGAATACTACGCCTACAGTATTAAATGGTAAAATCTAAATTCAATGTTATTAGGTAAACACAATAAGTCTCTTCCAACCATCAGTCTCTGACAGTTTCAAACTGTCAAATACAATCAATCAGTTGTATGACTTATCAAGGCATCCTGGGGTCTACATGCAATATTCATCTGGTAGACTCTATTTCTGACTAAAAACTAATCCCGGACAGCTGGTTGGAACAAGCCTAATGTAAAACTTAAATTTTTTTCCAAATTAATTGCATATTTATAATGACAAGATGATGAAAATTACAAACCAAAAACCTGAAAAGATTTTTAAAACAAAAATTGACTGAAAGCTGTGGTAATCAGTCAAGCAGTAGGTCACAGGTTGGAACCTTCTTTTTACTAAGTTTTGTTTTCTTTAGTTATTTTTTACTTACTTTAATTGCAGACCTCATGTTATTTTTTAAAGTTTCGTTTTGTATTTTGTCCAGATGGTCCAACAACGTTATATTAGTTCAGGTTATTTTATTTTATTATTATGAGGTTTCAGGAAAAAAAAAGTATGCAGGGTCCTGCAACTCAGCTTCCTTGGTCTCCATATGCTATTAGATATACAGATTTCATTCTGCTACAGGGTAATGCCTATGATAGGGGACTACATTTATAAATTATTTTCGAATATACAGGGTATTTCCAAAAGCGGGATAACTTAATTTTTTCAATCTGTTGGTGTGTTGCCAAGTTATTAATTATTTTCCTATTTCTTTTGCTTTTGCACAGTGGCGATAAATATTCCACAATTTGTTTATTGATATTAATTTGATAAAAGATTTTTTGTAGACAGTTGCCTTAGGGTTATGCGAGCACTATTTAACTTTAATTTTTCTTCCGAATTTCGGGAAGTTTGGATTCATGTTACACATTTTTTTTTTGAGCACCCTGTATGTTTTGTCAAAATTTTAAACTCCTACTAAGTCCCCTTATAACCCTAAAATATTGTTTTCATTGTCTGCGGCGTTGCCAAAGCATGATTATTTTCTCCAAATTTTCGATATTTATTTTTTAATTTCATGTGTAGTTAAGGTGGTGTTGTGAGGATGAAGCAGATTTTATTGAATGTTGAGGTTTTTACATATTTCTCGAATACCTTCGTCACTGACAATAAAGCGATGGCAAGTTCATATTTTTAGGTTAAAACAGTGTGTGAACCATATTTAATAATTATACAAAACAGAACAACAAAATGTCAAAAATTCGGTTAACGACAATAATTAATTGTGGTTTGTTGTAGAATTTAAAATAATGATTGTTATTAATTTTTTTATGGTTTTCAAGTCCTCAATGTTCAGAATTAGATGAAATTTATAGAAGATGGAAAACATCATCTTAATGACTAATGAGAAAAATTATACGGTTGATATATGTTTTAATTATTTTGTTATAAAGCGTAGAAAATGTCCAAGGAAATCTAAGATATTACAATATTCCAGACCATCTAAACTGAAGGTACTTATATAAAAAAAAATAACGAAGATTTTATGAAAGTATTCATGATTTGACAACGCCGCAGACAATAAAAAAAATATTTTACAGATATAAGGTCGAAGCTTCAATTTTTGATAAATTAGGAAAATAATTAGTAACTTGCCAACACCGCAACAGATTGGAGAAAAATTGTATTACATAAACAATACTTCTAGGTAAAAAGTATAGGATCTTCCATTTGAAAATATGTACATTTACATTTTAAAGTTTCTTTATTATTCCAAATCAATAATTTACAATGGCAGGTTTACTAATTCTAATTGCCCTACATGGGCCTATGCTAACTACTGACTAACTTTACCCACTTAGAGCTAACTATTCTATAGGGCAGCAGTCACAGCTGCTGTCCAGGGCGGAGCCCTGGGGACGGATGTTATGTCCCTACTCTAAACCTAACACATTTTTCACTTGCACTGTCGCGAGGCAGGAGCCTTACAGAGTACTATGTCTGATTTATTACCCTTCGGTTCAAGACTATTTGTTGATTTTTAAACCATAAACTGGAATACGACAAAAATATGTAGGTATATTTAAAAGAATTTACAAATGTATACAAGGTATTACCGTGCAGTAGATCGAAATCGGTGTCTTGAATAATATGGAATTTAGAGACCAAGGGAGTTGAGTTGCAGGACTGTATATCACTCGGAGCAGAGGGCCCTCTATGTGTTTCCCCCAGTGTGCTATAAAATGGACTTTCAAAGAATAACAAAAAAATATAAACGGGATGTGACAAGCGCATTGTAGTACCTGAAATAAGCATTTTCCCCCTGCCAAACTTTTTGTACTTATTTTTGAGACCCTAAGGCATAATTTTATTGCCACCAACTTTTTTTTTACATTTTTCGAAAATTTTAGAGTGGAATTATCCTTTAAAACCATAACTTTTTAGGTATCTTATCATTATTTGTCTCTTAAAATTAAAAATTGTCATAAAATTAATTTTATAAAGTGTAACTCTGTTACGTATCTGTCTTTTTAGGCACTCTGTATATTTCAAAATAAAAGCAGTTTTTTTGGTTGTGCAGTAGATCAACTTAATTTTTCTGTAACCGGTATATGCAGTAAAGTACTTTTTTATATTTAGGTTTATTCAAACACATAATAAATTACCATCTCCGTACGATCATTTCCAGTCTGTCAATTAAATTTTGAATTTGGAAATCGATTGTTGCAGTGGTAAATTAGTTAAGCGACCGTGTCGTTTTTGGTCGGGTTGGAACAAGCATTTTGTATCTTTAAGGAATACTCAAATGTCTCAGGTCTATTTATCACATTACCTTTTAGGTTGGTACCTTAGATCAGCTAGTTGGTCTTTCTGATGATCTTGGAAAGCTGGATGGTTTCGTAGAACAAGTCACCCGCAAAGTGGCTTCGTACTTGGGGGAAGTATTAGAAGATCAGAGAGACAAGCTACAAGAGAACTTGATGGCTAATAATAGTAAGAAATGTGTTTTTATATCTTATTCACAATTATTGGAAGTCAAGGTTTTTGGTTTGTTTTAATTTGTTTAAGAGACAGGCATGGGATTTTTGTTAAAATGGTGAATGTTTTTGCGTTTGTGTGTGTGTCTTTTTTTAAATTTAAGAATAGTTGAAGCCATTGATTATGTAAAGCAAATTATGAACAAGTAGAAAAAGTAAAAATAAATCCGCGTCAATTTTTAAATTATAGACAAGTTGTATATCATATTTTATTATATGCAGGATTATTCACGTTTCGAGATGGGTAGGGGAGGTACATTTTAAAATTATTTTCATAATATACAGGGTGACTCAAAACCACAAAACATCAAAGTTTTTTTTAATGGACTGGAACTTCATTTTTAGTTTCTAGAATCAAAATAATAGCAAGTTTTATTAAAGTGTACCTCACTTAAATACCGTTTTTGAAATATTTAGTATTTTTTATTAAATCCAGTCGGATTTTTTTTTTAATAAATACATAGTATAGATTTATTCAGAATAAATAATTATTATAAAACACAAGTAGGTGAATAAGCATCTAAATTTTGTAAATCAGCGTTTCTCAATCTGTATTCCGCGGAACTTTGAGGTTCCGTGAAGATCGCTCAATGTTTCCGCAAAACTTTTCCATTGAAAAAAGTTCATTGGTCGTTCCTGCGTATATCATATATTTTAGGAGAAAATTTCGTTTAAACATTTTTTTTTCAATTTTACATTTATTTCGTTGTAACGCGAGAACTACGCCTGATATGAAAAAATTACAAGAATGCCTTTTTAGTAGTACTAGTAGTAATAGTAGTAGTAGTAGTAGTACTTTGAGGGGGCAGAACCTCGACGAATAGGCCTAAAAGTCCCTTTTCGCGTTCCCCGATCCATCCCTCTTTTCTTTCTCCAAACTAAGCCGCCCTTCCCCTTTCTTAGAAAGATGAGCAGCTTCTCCTAGTTCAGAGTATTTAATTCCTCTTGTGCCAGTGTTGTCGCGCCAAGAATATTTTTTCTAGCGCGACCTCACCTGTCACACAGTCCTATCAAATGATATGAGGTCTTCTCTCCTGCTTCCCAGTTGGGGCAGGGTGGAGTTTCCCCGATTCCTAATAAGGTGTAGGTGTCTGTTTAGCCTGCAACGGCCCGTTAAAACACCCACTAGGTCTACCAGAGCTCTCCGTCCCTTGGACAAAAGCAAGGAACTCGGGACGAGTTTGGCTCTGGAACCATGACTTTGGCCTGTCTACGTGCACTATTTCCTCTCCAGTTAGCACGACTCCAAAGAGCGCTGTTTTGCTCGGATTTATCGAGAGTCCAGTGCTCCAGCACCACTTTTCAATTATCTTACAGGTCGTCTGCATGCGGTCACACATCGTTCCGACCATCTTTAAGGTAAATTCTATTTTTTATAGTAGGTAGGCTAACAAAATAAATGCCTTTTTCTCATATTATATATAATTTTAGTAATCTTGTATGTCAAATTATTGTCAGTTATCGTTTGGTATATTTGCTGTCGCTATTTTACTTTAATATGGCTGCAATCGAAAAATTTCAAAAATATGATATATTAAGCTGTTTTAGTCAGTGCAATGAAGATAGTCATAAGGCGTCAGAATTATGTTTGAGAGGTAAATTAATCTTTTATCTGGCTACTTTATACTCTTTGTACCATCTACTTACTAAACTTATGACATGGTATAGGTATCAGAAAGGGGGCACCCCAAAAAAGTCATGTTTACCAGAATTTAAATCAATCTTTTAAATTTTGGATTATTTGTAAAACCTCAATAAACCGCAACGCGCAATTAATAAAATTAATGTTTTGCTAAGGTTCCACGTTCAGTGGATGTGTAGTCGTCTGTACGTCTGGTCTTACGTTGTCTTTCATACAAGTCCGACCAATGACCAATCCCTCAATATGGAAGTGCAGTGACATCAAAGTCGTATTGAGGGATTAGTCGGACCTACGACCTGAAGTTCATAGGACTACGCATCTAGTGGACGGCCAGTCTAGAATCAAAATTTGTACAGAAAAATTTTAAGGTCGGACGAAGCCATGATTAGCAGCAGCAGATACTGGCCGCATGAAAACGAACACGTTATATTTCCTACGGAGCGACCGGGGATATTTGGCGTCAATGTTTTCTGCTTTATACGGGAGTCTAAAATAAAATTTCAGATATTTGGGATAATGCTCCTTGACCCACTTAAATAATATATTTGTTCAACAAGCTCCTGCTCACAATTCTCATTACAAATTACTTTCTTGATCACTGTATACCACCCAATAGAAAGAACAGTAGAAATTAATTTAATTGAATTCTGTCTTTGGAATGAATTTTTTTATGTTAAAGACAATTTGGAGTTGGGGTAGGGTTAAGGCTTTGCAGAAAAGTGGAAAAGATGCCAATACGAATTACAACAACAAACTTGTGTTAAATGTAATTGATTGTTTTTGAAAATAAAAACATACTTTCGATTATATGAACAATTTGATTTTATGGATAATTAATCTGTGACAATGACAATGACAATATTTACAATACATCTGCTACTGAACATGCTTAACATAATGTTGTAATAAGGACATTTTTTATTACAACAGGTTGATAAACCAAACCACAAAATAGTCTGTAAATTAATTTCACATTGAAAAAGTCTCCTTAAATGTGACTTAACTTAGAAAGATGTCGCCACAATTAGTGTCGAGTTAAGCTACCTACGTAGGTACACGTATTCACTCATAATGTAAACGCAACTTAGCTAAGCTAAGCTTAAATGGGTATAATACACATAAAGGTGTATACCGTTCAACTTCTGCAACGTTGTTCTCTCACAAGATGATGTAAGAAGATTTATGGCTATTAATATAACGAGATTATTATGCGATTTATAATAGCCGAGGACATTGCTAGGTGACGAGGCGACAACCGAGTCACCCGCAATGTCCGAGACGGTGTTAAATCGCTAATAATCGAGTTATATTCAAAGCTTTATCGTATCATTGACAACGGCGATGCGAAAATAAAAACAAGGTGTTTTGTCATTTCATTTTGGCATTTCAAAAAGTCATCATTAAAATCATGCAAGATTTTGATATTCCTGACGATATATTAGCTGCAGCCAACATTATAAGGTTGAACTTGCTTCCGGACAAATCTAAAATCCATTACGAAAAAGAATCAGTCTTCAGAGGGCATACCTAAGATCGTGGACGTTAAAGACAAAGGTGTATCCATCAAATTTGAAAACTGTCAAAATATTGTTTTACATGTTCATGAAAAATAGTTCTAATATTATTTGGTATCTAACGTATTATGCTTTCGTAACTAACGTATTAAATTATGGTAAGTAATGTATTATGAGTAACTAAGGTTTTATGTAGGTTTTAGTACGTTTATGATGTTAATAATTATTAATAAAGATATCATATAAAAATGACTTAATCTTCAATGATACGATAAAGAATTTAAATTAAAAATATCGCAATACAATGGAAAAATATTATAAACAAAGAATAACCCAGCGGTCAGCTCTGAAGAAACTTGGAGACAATCTAAAAATCACCATAGTTTGGTTGCACTTCCCCATGATTATAACTTCTGAAATAGTTATTTAGGTATCAGAAAAGTGTTACTTTGCAGGGCGAGCAAGCAAGAAAGTTTGAGAGCTCTGTAAGTACATTTTCCGGATATTGTATGTGCAAAATTTTTTCTGCATTTTCATAGTATCAGAAAATTTGCAGTAACCATGGATTTAAAGTCTATTCGAGGATATAATAAAATAATATCGTCGCCTCGTCATGACACCTAACACTGCACAGAAGTATGTTGTTTTTCTTATTTTATGGACATACCTGGTTTGTATTAGTTCACATAACCGAGAGCCTACTGCATATATATCAATTTTTTTCTCGAAAACGGTAATATGTAGAAAAAAAAAACTACTGTGTCACTGAACACCCTGCAAAATTCTACATACGTTAGTAAATTTTTCACAGGTGTGACACAAAACTTACTCAATTAGTGACTCCAGTGTGAATTTGGTTCTGCGAAGCTGCCTTAGTTATGACCGCAACGTGACTATGGCTATCGAAATCGACGCCCAATAAGATGAAGCCAAGGGAGTCGATTGTCCCACCATGACTATATCTGGTTCTTTAACATTAACTTTTTTCGAAAAAACTGCAGCCTGATTTTTTTTGCGTGAAATTCTGCTTGGGTACTCTCACTTCAAGACAGAATTTGTTCCAGGTATTTGTTGATATGTAAGATTTCTTGCTGCCTATAGAGATGTGCATTGGCAGTCGATGTTCGAGCATCAAAAGTAAAAGATGAAACAAGTGCGCTGTCGTCAGTGAAGCTATATATCGGATTTTTAGTTTTTTTCCAAAAGATCGTTAATGTATAGTAGAAAGAGGGTAAGAGACAATATAGAACCCTAAGTGTGCGCCATTCGCAGAGAACGATCTTTAAGAAAGCTTGATAGCCATGAACAAGATTGGGCCGGCATACTGAATGATCTCACTTTAGTTAGGAGGCCCTCATGTCATACCGCTCGGCACTCTCCATGATGTTCTATTGCGTTATTCCACAAATGGGTAACATGAGCGAGAAGGTCTCCTTGATGTAGACTTACAAAATCCATACTGGTAGTCACTGATAAGGATGAAGCCTTCCAGGTACTTTAATAATTTTTGGTTGATCTCTCTCCATAACTTTTGATACAACGAAAGCATTGCGACTGGTCGATAAAGTCTGTGCGTTTTAAGAAGTCCGATATCGGATTAAATCACCAAGGGATGTTATCGCTTTTAAAACAGTAAGTCGGTTAAGTTACAATATCTTCGCACCTTCGCTATACTTTATCACACCGAACATCCCACTGGTTTACTGTATTCCTATTACTGGGCGAAATCAGAGGTTTCAAAACAAAATTATCTTAGAATTACGCGTTGAGCATAAATAATAATTAAATAGATAATTAAATTATTTTGCTATTATTATAGTTAAATCTAGTTTAGTAATAGTTCTTGACGAAACATGGGTATTTGCAAACGGAACTTCAACAAAAACGTCTTGGCAGGATGACTCAAAGCATTGTTATTCAAGTACCCGTGCAAGTAATGGAAAAAGGTATATTATATTACATGCTGGTAATGAAGAAGGTTTTGTTTTAAATGTCAGTTTGATATTTTCATCAACAAAAAAAACTGATGATTATCACGGCAATATGGATGCTGAAATTTTTGAGCATTGGTTCGAGGAAAACTTTTAAAAAGTTTAGAAAAACCTTCCTTAATTGTTTTAGACAATGCCTCTTACCATATGAGACTCGAAGAGAAATTCCCCACAAGCAGCTGGAAAAGGAAGAAATAAAAGAGTGGTTGTCAAAGAAAAACATAAACCATGAAAATTTATATTTAAAAAATAAACTTTTAAGCAAGTGTAAAGAGCAGTCATTTAAAGAAAAAGTATGTTGTTGACGAATTAGCCCTCAAATATGGACATCAAGTTTTGAGATTGCCGCCCTACCATTGTCATTACAACGCAATTGAATTGGTATGGGGTATTAGCAAGAACTATTATGACAAACATGCCTGTAAAAATATCAGTAAGCCTAGCGTTATAAAGTTATGGGAGGAGGCGCTTAGCCAAGCGGGCAAAGAAGAATGGCGGAAATGCATTGAATACACAGAAAAAATTATTTTTGAATCTTATGAGACAGAACAGGTTATAGACGAAGTAAGACCGTTAATTATTACGAATGATGATGATGATGACGATGATGTTGATTCTGATGAGTCTGAAAGCATGGGTGAAATTTCAAATGCAGAGGAAGACTACTTTTAGTAGTACCTATCTACAAGTAGGTACGTTCTGTCGCAAGACTACAAAATCGGTTCTTTTTAGAACCAAAACTTTATAAAAAAGAATTCGTAAAACTAATTTGTCTGAATACTACAAAAGCTAAAAAATTATTATTTTTCTTTACCTAAACTAATTTTTTATTTACTTTAAATTATTTTATTTAGAAAATGTAATTCATCAACATCCAAAATTACCTTCAATATAATTTATTGTTTGAGAGCCACCGACATAATGCTCAAGAGGTTTTATGGCTTAGCGGACTTCTTAAAACGCACAGACTTTAGTTGCTTTTTTGGGTATGGGCTAAACTAGCAAGAAGAAAATGTTTCTTTTTTATGGGATAGATTAAAAGGCCCACAAAATGCCGGTGTCAAGACCCTTCAAGATTCGTTTAACAGGGCGCTGCCGGAAAACAATCTCAGACATTCCCGATTCTACAGCGGAAATATTCGGTGGAGTTTTTCCCTGTAGATTAACCATTAAATGTGGCTACTAAGTTTGCTTTTTCTTCGACTTTGCACGCAATATTATTATTAGGACGCGTTAAGAGACGTGGAATGGTTAACTTGGTAAATTTCTGACTGACGGCCTTAGCTACCGACCAACATGATCTTGAATTGTTAGGACATTCAAGTAGTTTGTCTTTCATCCTCTGGTCGTGTGCTTCCTTGCTTTGCTTTATCGTTTGCTTGCATTTATTTCGAGCGTTACACAAGATGGTACGATTTTTAGATCGCTCTTAGTTTTTGTTAAACCAAGGCTTGCGGTTGGAAGGGCACTTGTTTGTAAACGCGTCCATGCCAGTAAGGATGACATCCGATACTTCGCTAGCACAGATGGATGGATCGTCATAGGTAAAGCAAACGTTCCGCTAAGGAAAGGTTGGGAAATGGTCCTTTAGATCATCTTACTTGGCTGATTTATAATGCCAGCAGGTCATGCGTGGTTCAGGCTAGTTCGGTACTAATTGGTAATTTGTTCAGTACCGAAATAAGGTCGTGGTCAGACCGTGTACAAGTCGGGGTTTGAAGTTAGGAGAATATCTAGCAAAATCACCATCTCGGTCTAGAATCCGAGTTGGTTTGCCTACGAGTTGAGTGAGGGCATATCTAACGGCAAAGCATTCAGCTTTGCTACCTTGCTCGTCGCTTGTATTTGAGTAAGTAATTGGAGCAGTTGACATGAACGTTAAAGTCGCCAAGGATGATAACTTCGGAATTGGGATGATGGGTTTGTAAAAAGTGTATAGTATTAGCAAGTGATTAGAGCAAGTCTATATAATGAGTATCGCTTGGCGGCCGGTAAAGGCAGCAGATGAACTTTGTAATTCTCTGTGTTGATATTTTAAACCACATTACATCAAGGTTTTTAGGCTCAAGGGTCTGCTATCGTTAAAGTCGTATCCAGAATATAAATAACTGACCGTACTTATCAATGATATGACCTTTGTTTCGGTTAGTGCGAGTACATGTGTTTTGGTAGATTGTGAATGTTGATGGACTAATGTTCAAGTTCAGTCCTCTTATATTGCAGAAGTCAATTTGGAAGTTGCTAATTGTGGATCTTTTAATAACTCCAGGTGTCGCCATTTCCATTTTGGTTTATTCAAGGACCCGTCAGGCTGTTGGAAACGGTAGATGTTGGAATATCTTCTCTTGATGAGGCACCAGTATCAGCCCTCATCCGGGTATCCGATAGGGAGGCGAGTTGAACTCCAGAGCATTTCATCTTGGAACTACCATCGTAGCATTTTCCATATTTCCCCCCCAACCGGAGACATCGGCACCGTGACGATACGTTAATTCAAAACAATAAAACTATAAAAAAATAGGTTTATTTCCAAAACTTAATCATGGCTTATAATGTAGGTTTAATTTTTCTTCCATAAAACAGTGTAACATTAAGAAATCGGGGGTTTAGCGAATCGCCAGCTGCTGAAAGTAAGCGAACTCGCGCTTTTTTGCTAACTGTAAGCTGCTGACCTTCAATAAACGCGCCCATTGTTACCTAATTTTTACCTACTAAATTGACATTGATTTTTTAGAAATTTGTATTAAAAATTTTTGAAATAAGATGTTGAAGTAAATAAAAATATCACTCTGGAACAAAATGTCTTTTAAAAAAATGGGTCGATTCAAAATTAGAATGGATGGGTGTTTCCTTTTTTAGGATTATTTTAGATTCTACAAGCTAGAATGAATACACAAGATGGCCACTTTAATTTTTTTTATAAATTATACTACAAATAAAAATAGAGCCCTGTTCAGTCCTCGTTGGATGACCCTGTACATTATGAACCTCCAATCCCGTTTTTTGTAATCAAATAGTAAAGCTATCATATTTCGTGTAGCATAACGTGAATAACCCTGTATTTAATGTTAATTGAAAATTATTTTCACGTTTGATATAAAAGCCTTTAACTTAACTAATTGTTTTTATTAGTTTAGTTTCTTATTGACTATTTCGTTTCTTTAACTACATAATATTAAATACGAATTTTATTAGAAAATATATAGACAACTACACATAATCAATAGGTTTCGCTAAAAAAAATTATTGGGGGAAAACAGTAAAACTTTAAGAGACAAGCAACGTTAAAATAGTAAATTGTAAGGTTATGTTATAATTTTTTGTTTTCTGTTTTTTTAGAACAGTCTTAAGTAGTAGCAACTTATGCAGATAAGCCACATATAACAATGTTAAGTTACTTTTAGTTACTTTGCCATGGGCATGTTTTACTAATTTTAACACTGAATTTAACACTAAAAGGCACCAGTAATAAAATACACATTACATTGAAATGTTTTTTTAATTTAATTTGGTAAAATTTGAATTTAGGTTATTAGAATTTAAATATATTTTTCAAATACCAAAACAATAATTATTTTTTTATGGTTATAGATCGCAATATTGTATTAAATTATAAATATGGGAAAAATGAATAGTGTCTAAGTAACATCATTTAACGGAACGGTGTAAAAAAGTAGCCAAGTAAGAAATCTGCAAAAATAGAACAATATGTTGTACTATTTGTACCTACTTTTATTCAGGGTTGGCTTATATATTATATATACATCAAGTGATTTTTTAAATTAAAATATTTGATTTAAAAATAATTTTTAAACCCGTTTTTTTTCCTGTAAGTTTTTGATTTTAAACAAACCAAAACAGCGAGCCGAACAATACAAAAATTAATTTATATTAATATTATGAAATATGGCTTCTTCAAGTAATTTGCTTTTAGAAAAATGTCATTTAGGCACTTTTGGTTTTTACCCTTACAATTAGATAGTGTTAGGGGGGAACATCACTGTGAATTGCGAATTTTTTAAAATAATTTGATAGATTACTTAATGACTGGGAAAAGGATATAATATGCTCTTGAAGATACTTAAAAAGTACAGAACTATTCTCCTAATGACGGACTCGATATCTTCGGCATGGTTAATCTGCCAAAATTTCAGTTTCTCCAACATTTTTCTGCCTTAAAAATTAGCGATTTTTAAAAAAAATTACGTGTACGATCAACCTTAGCCCGCTGTTATTACGAACATTTTGCTAAAATAATCCTTATGATCGGATTTTCTGTTGTCATAGTTTCCATGTCCACCAGTTTGAAAAAAGTCGTTTTCGGAAGAACGCGATTAATAATAATATGTATTAATATTTCTTCGTCACTAAATTTCCTTAATTCCGGAATCATAAGGTAGTTCCTTCTTCCCCATTGTCGTTAAGCCACACGTACAGGTTGACAAAAGGTGGCGAACCCGAATTTCCCTTGGATAAATCAGGTGCTCGACCTTTACAGTCGACCGAGACCACGCTACCTCACGACTCACACAAAATGCACTAACTGCCTCATTTTTCCAAATTTTACAATAAACTCAGCAATGAACTTAAGTCACTTGCGCCGCAAGTATTCAAAACCCCAGTAGATATTTGTGTTTATATACTTATAGTTTGAAATAGTTTAAGTTAATATCATTATTATTGTTCTGTTATTGTGTGCATTTGTATTTGGATTAGTGAATTAATTTTAATCAACTCACAGCTACCTAAGGTTAGATGTAAGAATAGCTATTACAGCTAAATCTCGCCTTTATGTTAAAATTTGGTTGACGTATTTTTAAAAGTATGTGCTTTAAGAAAATGCAAAAATGTTCATCCCTCACAGTGGTGTTCCCTCTTAATAACAAATTTCAACTTTGGGCATCTTAGATGATTTCCTGCATAAACACCACACCCGAAGGCGTTTTTCCTTAGTGAAGAAAAGACAACAAAGCGCTACTCGTCGACACATGCGCGCTTTGGGGTGTGCGGGCGCCTGTGACGGCTGCCTAGGCCTATTAGGTACTAGCGGTCGTCCACCCGACCGTAATCACCAAAGGACCGGGCACACCCGATTGGGTGATCAGAGTCCTACTAGTCCGGAAGAGGGTAGTAGCACAGAGGATGAAGGAACATCAAAATTTGACGAAAATAGCGAATGTGGTCATGGGTCGCCCCTAAGCCAAAAGAGCGGCCCGAGTCCAATTTGCTGCGGTTTGTCACTCGAGGGCGAGCCACACAAGATATTGTGTTTAGAGGATGAGAAGAGGTCGGAGGAATTGGACGTTCCCGTCCACAGCCACCCGCTGGTTGGACCAGGTCAGTCGGTGGCCGTGTCGAGGACCGCGCGGGCGACTCAGTATTGAACGCACCCTGTAGGGCTTATTTTCACGCAGTATTGAGGAAAAGGGCACCAATTTTATAATTTCTATTGAATAAAACCTTTTTATTAGCACAAGGCCAGAATTATTTAAATAATCGAAAATAAAAGATTTCAGATAAGCAACATGGCACGTAAAGAATAACTGGGGCGCTAAATCTGCCATGATTCAGATTTGGTTAAAAGTTTGAGGAATCGAAAACGCACCCGAATAATAGAAAGACACAAAATTTAGGTTTTTTTAATGCATTCTTTTGGATTTTAAAAAATAAGCAAAGAAGGTACTTTTTCATTTTCAAATACTTGGTACAAAACGGGATTAAGTACAAGTTCTGAAAAATCACACATAATATACAGTAAGTACTGTCCACTGATGAGGTAGACAACAGGACAAATGGTTCAAAAAGTAAAAGATACGAAAAAAGGTCATTCTTCATTAAAGTTAAAAAATAATATAACAAAGTATTGTTAAAGTGACCCAGAAAGTCATATTATATAGTGTTCCATTTAAAAAAAAATATGTTTGATAAACCCTAGCTATTTGGTACACCCTCTATAATTCCAATTAATTTAAAATTGTTGACCTAATGCTTCCCTATAGCTCTGTTTTTGAAAACTATTAAAAAGTTAATTAGTTTATTTTAAAATTGACTGTCGAAAAAAATCCCAAAATTTTGTTTTGGGATTGAGTGTTTTAAAATGTTAGAAAATTTTAATGCGTCATTTTCAGAATTTGCACCTAATCTGGTTTTTTACTATTTGAAAATAAAGCGAAAATTCATTATATTTTTGTTTGTTTTGTAAAATCCAAAACAATGCGTTAAAAGAGCTCAAATTTTAAGTTTCATCATTATTCGAGTACTTCGTCGATCCCTCAAAATTTTAATTTTGAAGTATTTTGTAGGCTGTTAAATTCAGTCTTCTAACATCATAGACTAAATTTCCCTGAAGATGTCCGGTGCAAAGGTAGGCGAAACTTAGGAAAATAGTTATGGATTTTACGGCTTAATCCCAAAAATCAAGATTCTAAAGTTGTAAGATCTATGCCAAACCAAGCTGAGTACGTACAATATTTTTACTCGGCCTATCAATTAATATTGCAACTAACCAAAAAATAAAGTGCACTTTTCCTCGAAAATCCAGTTTATTTTTTATGGCCTTTTGTTTTGTCCTTAAGGCTGTGTGCAACAGGCGATGTTTTTTGTTTACGATAATTAAATATTTTCTCAAATACAATGTATTCTATGATTTTCTTTTAAATTTTCTATAAAAAAGTAAATCTTTTTTAAACAAAACTACACGTTACACACACCACACCCAAGTGTTGGCTTATTCCATGTTAGTCTATTGTATGCCTAATTTTTGTTTTTGTTTTTAAGGTCAGTCTTTTTATTTGGTAAGGAGCGAGAATTCATAAACAATCTACTAGATAGTTTTATGGTAATATATTGATACTAGATTTCAAAGTAATTGGACTGAAAATACAATAAGCAGTTGACAACGTACCTTGTAATAAAGGATAATTTTCATGAAGTTTTCATTTTTTAATAGTATATTACATACCGCGGTGGAAAGTGTTTGACAGGAATGAAACTTTTCACTGAGGTTTATATAGTATTTTATTTACAACCATACCTAAATGCAATTGATGTTTTTTGTGACAAATATAAATAACTATGTGAGAAATTAACAAAGTAAGACCCCTGAATAATCACAAGCTTCACCACCATCCATATATTAAAAAAAAACGTCAAGTTGATATTTTGACAATAGTTAGTATGGTACTAAACAAGCCAAGCATACAAACTTAAATTAGTTGCATTTTTGATATATTGTCATCAAAAAAGTGGTTATGAAGACAATAAGCGATTCAGAAGAAATCATTTGTACTCCTCCTCAATTGAGAGAAGTCGCAATAATATTGAAACAAACATTTTGGTTATTCAATGAATGTTGACATTTACCCGGGTGAAAAGTTATGACTTTCCACCTGGATAAATGTTAAAATTAGAAATATGTTTCTTTCAAACTTTTGAAAAGTCTGACATGTCAACATTATATACATGGTTGTAAATAAAAAATATATATATATAGTACGATATAGTCCTACCTAAACTTGTCAAGTTAATATACAAAGTGTCCGGGAAATACGTGAACAACGTGTAATAACAAACTGCTGTCATTAAAATGTCCAACTTAGTTATATTTAGAGAAATATTGGAAATTTTCACTGGCATGTTTAATATTTGTAAATTTGTTCATTTGTTCATGTTTACGTTAGTTATGTGATAAAAATATCTATTCAGTTCCGGCTCATCCAAAATTACAGTTCGTGACATAAAAACGTCGAAATATCCCATTAAAACGCCAGTTTAATAATGCCAAAAATGGATATTCTGTTTACCAAACATGCACCAGCATTTATTAAACAAAAAAGGAGTCGGGGGATCGTTCTGTAAAGAATTTTGGGTCCACATTTGCTGATGAATCTTCAGACATTGAATTAGATGAAATTGAAGTCAAATCTGAGGACGAAGAAGTTGAATCAGTACCAGCAACGTTTTTAATTTTAATTTTAATAAATTTGATTTACGTTTCGATTATTTTCCTTCAAAAATTACAGATTCCTTTTGGAATCTGCACAAATAATATTCCCAATATTCCCGCAAATTTATTTTTCTCTAGTTATGCCCGAAACTGCTAGTGTTTCCTAAGTTTGTTCAAATGTGCTAATTGATTTAAATTTTTATAATGACACTTTCTATTGTATAGTGGTAAGCCGCCCATACACACTGAAACATGCGGCGATGCATGCATCGACTCCAGGAATCATGAAACTAGGTATTAGCATCGGTCTGTTTACACACACGCATATGGCAAGGCACGCATCGATTCCTAAGAATCATGACTCTTAAAATAATCTGCAGTCCATGTAGATATTTTTTTGTGATAAAATTTTCTTGTTTGAAAAACTGAAATTTGTGTTGCCTACGGTCGTAATGATATTATTGGTAGGATTTATAAACTTAAACTGAACCATAGATAAATTATTTATAAGGGGGACATCCAGTACGATACTCTAGATGCCGCGGCGCAGCTTGCTGCAACTGATGCAAATCTTTCGGCTCCAGTCCACACTTTGCCGCATGTTGCATGGGTAGCCTTATAGAACTGGCGTCACATGTAAACATTTCGTCTCATTTTGTATGTCTTTAACTTTATGACAACCCAGATATTTTTGTCGGGTAACTGGATATATGTGGAAGCTTTTTACCTCTTAAACAATTTTCGTTAGGTCAGCGGTTTTGCCAGAAAAAGAATAATTATTTTCAATTACCCTCTTACACCTAATAACTGTAATAAAAAAATAAGAGAAGTAAATGTTGGAAGTACAAGTATTTTAAAGAAATTGAAAAACTATGTGGAAAGAAAATAATAATTAACTCTTTTAAGGGCAGACTTTTTAAGACGACTTTGTTGTATTGTTTGGCTTGTTAAAGAAATCTTCCTCTTCCCAAAGTATCGCGAATGTCGTTTCAAAAAAATCCATTGCCACCCAATAATTCGGCAAAATTGTCATAATTTCCAGTTTAAGCCATATATTGCGGTTTAACTAGTACCCCATTCGGAGGTTACTTGTAAAATACCCTTAGGCAAATAAAAGTGTTATGTATTCACTTGTAACAGCGTTTCTGTAACCGTTTCTGTCAAGAATGCATTGAATGAAAATAGATCATAATAGCAAGCGTACAATAGTATTACAGTAAACAGTCTCCAGTCAACAAATGGTGCCCGTTGAAGTGTTGGCTTAGGTTAGTTTAGGTTCCCGGCTAGCTAAAGGTTTTGTAATAGTGGTACATTTTTTTTACCAGTGCCCCAGTAATATAATACTTTTTAGGGTGCACTTTTTGAACGACTATTTGATACCTCACCCGACCAGATCGTTATGAGAGTTGTTTGTCAACAAATAATCACCTTTTTGAGGGCGTGGGGTACCATGTTGATTGAGGGTGGCAAACGTACCGCATTTTGATCTCCCATAACCAAATTTCAATTTGGGATATTTTTAACTAAATCGCGATGACATATGACCAGGGCCGAAACTACTAAGGGGCCCCTGGTCCCCGACCATAGGGGGCCACTGGCAGAAAAAAAAGAGAAAGAAAAGAAATTTTAATCTCTAGTTAAATTGGTCACTTTATAACACTTCCGCTTTTTACAGCTGGCCAATATACATACCACTAGAAAATGTTATCTTACAGTGTTAGACTTTACTAGTATTGGCAAGGTTAACCTTATCTTTGTATGTTATTAGGTACTTAAAGGACCAGATGGGCTTAAATATATTATAGATATATATTCTTTTGTATTAAAGGACCAGATGGGCTTAAATATATTATAGATATACATTATTTTGTATTATCATGCCTATATTCAGTCTATAATTTCATTTGATGTAATTTTTTGGTATCGCACTTCAGTGATAAATTCTAATAAAGTTTTTGTTGCTAAAAAAAAGCCATTCGTCTGATGCTCGGAATGAGATACCATAACTGAGTTGACTGTGTCTTCCTTTCTTGTACATATTTAATTCTAACAAAACATTTTTTTTTCAAGAAAAAAAATACATTGCCTCCTAGTTTCAAAGAAATGCGTGGTGGGGCAAAGTTTAAGACTCTCTAAAAAAGTTTTTAATTATGATGATTTCCTAAACGGCACTTAGGAGTGATCTTGGTCGGTGTCTTAAGATTTCCCTTTATATTCATTTGTTTTCTCTCATCTATGTAACAAGTGTGTGTTAATATGTTTGGTTGCCTCCGCTTTGGGGGAGTGAATTGTTTATTTTACTATAGATTACAATATTATGACGCCAATATTCCACTTTGAATTTTTTCTGACAGTAAACGTTTTATTATTTATTTATAAAGGATGTTTTATTAATATTGCAAAAAAATTCAGGATGAGTTTCTCTGCTTAAAATAGGAGAAAAAAGTTCTTATAAACCTATGTCCGGAAATTCTTCGTTTCGGAGATACAGGGCGTTAAAATTTTCAAGCGGAACAAAAACTAAGTACGCCACTGCCGTTTTCTCTTTTGATAACACTGTTATGTAAGTAGTTTAATGGCTAATGCAAAGTACCTTTTGTTAATTTTTTGATTTCGGCTTTGTTTAGGAGATTAATTCAATTTTATCAAACTCTAAATTGGGCATAGCGATATTATGCAAATAAATGTCATTCATTTTTTTATTATTCTTTTTCTCGAGAACTATGCATTTTTCACGTAAAAATTATAGAGTAATCTTTTTTTTTGCTTAAAAATGTAATACAAGCACGTATAAAAAAGTTATGACTACTCAAAAGAGTAAAAACACATGTAGGTGCCCTCTACAAGTGGGAGCCATACTAACATCAAATTCGAATTCCGCATTTCAAAAAAAAAACCCTATATAACTAAGTTGGCTTAAATCGACATATTCTGACGTTGTACTTTCCGAACAACCTCCAGGCTCATAATAAGCTAATGGGCGTTAAAACCACTAAATGCAACTAAAAAGTATTTAGGCCAAAATATGGTCCCGATAACGAATTTGTACTTAATATAAAAGAATCTTTTATTTTTAATAAACATTGTATATCTTGCGGTAAATCTTATTTTTAGCATTATAGGGTTTCACATAATTATTCGATATACAAGTATTTTTCTTTGTTATACAGTGCGTCCATAAAGTCTTGCACAAATTCATTTAAAATTCAGGTATTTACTTTTTAAAAACGCTCGGACACGTCAATTAGTACTTTTGTTTGCGCATTTTTTAACGTAAAATGTTTTTATACAGGGTGTCGCACGTATGAGGTATGAGGTCATCAATAAATGTGTTTAAAATAAATTTTCAAACGTCAATATTTCGGAAACCGTGATTTCCAGAGGTGTTAAGTGTTCATCATAGAATTCAAAATTGATATAATATACAGGGTGTTCCATTAAAAAAAATCCTTAATGACCTCATACCTCATACGTGCGACACCCTGTATAAAAACATTTTACGTTAAAAAATGCGCAAACAAAAGTACTAATTGACGTGTCCGAGCGTTTTTAAAAAAAGTAAGCCCCTGAATTTTAAATGAATTTGTGCAAGACTTTATGGACGCAGTGTATAGTTATTAGCGAAAATTTAAATATGTATACTGGATAATGTTAAACTTAATATAACATATAATATTTTTATAATAATTAATAACCTAACTTAGAAAAAGACTGACCTTTACCCCTTAAACCCAGTTAGAAATATTTGTTACTTAGCTTCTTGTATAAAATTAACGGTCTGGTGGAAAAAAGTTTGCAAGCTAAAATGCGCTAGTCTTTTGCAAAGGGACTTTGAGGTTGTGTCCATGGGGTTCTGTGGCAATTTAATTAGTTCCTGTTAGGTGGCGGGTTGCAGCTGTTTATATTAGGCTTTTTGTAGTCAGTTTGGGCATATTTTTTTATTTAATTTTTGTAGGTCTAGGTTTTTTAAGGTTCTCTAAAATATCTAGTATGTAACCAGAGCGAGTTTTTTTAACTACGGTATGTATGTAGAAAAAGCATTATCAAATTTTTTATATAATTTAGTGGCATTTAGACGAACTTTGAAAATTCAGGAAATACAGCTACGAGCCCGATGCCACCATTTATATGGTAAATTAAAAAAAAAATATTACAAACGGTAAGAACACTTTTGAAAAACATTATATTTCGGCCATTAAACAACTATACAAAAAAAAATCAGGGCCCTATTTCATCAGAGTACTCTACAAATCTTCACTTTGGATTCTTGAAGTTATTAATTTTACAAAAAGACTTCAGGCTGTATCTTCCAAATAGCAGAGTGCAGAGAGTATCTGTTATATGGTAAATTTTGCTTACTCAGTATATTGACCATTTGGAAGTTTTTTTTCAGAGTGAATTTTAAGGTTACGTATCTTTAAAGCTAGATTCAAAGTGTAAAAGAGTAAAGTTATATAGGTATTTAAGTGTATTTTTCGAAAAAAGGAGAGAATTGAAAAAATAATTAGCAGTCCTAGTGATTGAAAAAGAGAGAAAGTCCTGTTTGCTCCTTTTTCACATTTCACATTGTTATAAAACTTGTTGTGCATTTCATCTTATAATTTTTATGTTTGCTTTAGGGCAAAATAAACTTACCATATTTAGTGCTTTTTATACTCTATTATACCACCTACAGCATACATTTATTTATTATTACCTATTTGAGAGGCAGAGCAGCTTTGTGTCGTAGTTAGTCCAGGTTAAGTTTAATATTAGGTGGCTACCACGGTTTTGCGATCTCACGCCGTGCGACTTCTTTTATGGCCATACTTTAAAAACTCGGTATTTAAGGCTTTTTGCGAAAATTTAGAAGCGATATGGGTTGGAATTACAATTAAATTTCAAGAGATTTTTAAGTCCCCCAAGTGCTCATTAATGTTTTCGATTTTGAATTTTTTCCCCATACCTCAACTTACGACCAATTACATCTTCCAGGTTGTCATCTTCCAAGTTCAGTAAATAGTGTCAAATCATGTCGTATTGGACAAACTTGAAAATATTGCAAAGATCGAAACGGAAAACGCATAAGAAACATTCTTAGTTATCAACATAAACTTTTCATCGATTGCTAAACTGCTAAAAACTTTGCAAAAATCTTCCCAAATTGAAGAGTATTTACTAAAAAGTATTTAAACAAAAAATTTCATGGAATTTATTTAGCTAAAATTGTTCTATTTCACTTTAGTTTTCATTATTCCATCTCTTCCTCTGTATTCTACACAATGTCTACGTAAAACCAACTCTGAAATGCAGATTACAAATTATAGAGTAAATACAGAGTTGGAAATATTTATTTGAACCGTATTTTTAAAAAGTTAGTCAACAGGTTTATTTATGAAACACAGAGTATTTTAAATCTACTAAAATCTACAGTCTTAAAGTAGAAATTGCGGAGTTTTTTTGATGAAATAGGGTCCATGCCAATATAATTTTAAAAAATTTAAGATTTAATAATTGTTAATGAAACTTGCTCTTTAAAATATCTAAGTGACAAATGAACCCAATTGTATCTGTGTACTAACCACTTTAATCAACTAAACTCCTCTTTATTTTTGTTTTTAAGACACCAATACCCCACTGCACATTCTAAACCACCAAATTGTTTAGGTTCAGTTTTAAAATAGTGTTTGGTCCATGACACTGTCATCACAGCCTGGTTCAACAAGTTTATTTGGTTTGACTGAGAAACAAAAAATCTTTTGGTCAAATCAAAACCATTTTGTATTTTTGTTGTTTATACATTTTCATGAGTCTGTCGTGTATTTTTCATATTTTTATAGATATTTAGGACATAACCAATTTGTAAATCATAAATTGGCAGCTATTTCGGATGGTGTGGGGTGAGTATAACCATCTCATTTTGACCTTTTTTGCTTGGCATTTTTATTTTTAAGTTTCGTATTAGTTCCACTTCATACATGACAAAATACTTTTAAAAGATCCGCCTCTTTTCGTAAAAAATATGTAATTGCTAGACAGGCATTATAGTCTAAGCCATACCTAATTAAGGAGCCTTCCCAGTGTACAACATTGAAATAATACGCACATCAAAATAATCTAGGGGACGAGAAAACATGAACTCTCTACTTACTAAATCCTGTTTCCATTCAATAATATTCCAGATCCACAGATATGTATGTAACAAATGTTTACTCGTGGGACATATAAATATTAAAAGATGAAGGTATAAATAAAATGTCCAGCAAATGGAAATAATGCATTTTTTCGTAAACAAACAAAAATGTTTAAGACGTTTAAACAAAATTACTCTTTATGGTATTGTAATTTTTCACTATTATTGAATGTTAAAATGCCGAGAGTGTTTTTTTTTTATGGAATTTATTTTAATTGTTAATTTATTATAATTTAATAATTCACCTGGGTTGTTATAATAATTGTCAATTTATAAAAGCAATTTTTTGTTATTAATCAGAAATTAATATTATTGAATTTCTGCTGAGTTACTTATGGAGATATAAAGATATTGCACAATTGAAGATTTTCTTTAGAAACGTGTTTTATGGTAAAAAATGAATATTAACCCCTTCGCTACCAGACCGATTTCGCTATCTACTATATTATACCAATCGCCCATCATTACGGGTTCTCCATCAGAATAATCCGATATGCTGGACAGGCTGTTATTATCATCTTCCTCATCCGTATCTGGTACGTATTCAGAGCCCGAGTCCTGGAATGGCTCACTATCGCTTGAACTACTCATTTTCGGGAGCAAAAGATTTAACCCCAATAAGAGCAACCACTAAACTGAACAAAAAATATCGCACAGCGACTGCCGACCGCTTATGAATTCCACAAGACCACAATAGCGAGCGTGACCTTGGGAGGACCAATCAGAAATTGACTCCTCCTATAAAATTTTGCTATACCAGGGCTAGAATACTATCAACGAAATTATACTGGCCCGTAAAATGAACAATAATGCAACTAACAAACATGTAGCCATAGTGGCAACATGGTATATTTGAGAACATACATTTGTAGCCACTATGGCTACATGGTAGCGAAGGGGTTAAAGGAAAAATGAAACTGTCACAGTCAAAAATGACAAATAATACGAAAAATTATGAAGGTGATGAAGATACAAGTGATTTCGAAAATATGTATTTACCACTAAAATACCCAGAAGACAATAAAAATGAAAAATTTATTAAATATTTTAAAATTTGCACTCAAGATAAAATAGATGCAGGTAATTCTAATATTAAAACATATAGTCAAAATAAAGAAGAAGATAATTATTGTACACATTGTCATTACAAATTCAACAAAAAATCCTATTCGATCGAATGTTCAACATGCATTAAATGGTATTGCTTATCATGTGCAAAATTATCAAAAAAAGAAATTACAGAATTTAAAAAATTGAAAAAAAAATGGATATGTGTTAATTGTGATAAAAATTATAATCAATGTAATGAAGTCACGAGTAAATGTGAGATTAACCCAACAACAACAAACATGAACAAACAATTTTTAACTGAAATAAAATTGATTATACAGAAAGAAATACAAGGACTAGAAGAAAAAATTACAAAAAAGTTTGATGAAGAAACTAGAGACTTGAGAAAGAGCATTGAATTGGGAGAACAGGAAATGGATGAAAAAAAAGATCAAAAATATTGTCGAGGGTCTGTTTAAGGGATACATATGGTCCATGTATCCCTTAAACAGAAATCACTAAAGGAAGATATGGGAGAATTGAAGAAATCTGTGCAATACATGTCTAATGGGTTCGATGAACAAAAAAAGGCAATAGAGGATATTTTAAGCGAAATGAGAAAGCTAAAAAAAGAAAATCTTTTCCTAAAGCAGAAAGTGGAAATGCTAGAGAATAGATTAAATAACTCGGAGCAAAAGGAAAGAGAAAAAAATTTGGTGATTAGTGGGATCATAAAACAGAAGGAAAAACCCGTAATAACAGTTCAAAAAATAATTACAACACTCAAAGTTGATATAGGCGATGGTGAAATCTTAGATACATACTGTGTCAATACAAGAGATGACTCCCCTATACTTGTTAAATTCAAAAACACAGGCACAAAACTTAAAGTTATTCAAAAGGTTAAAGCACTTAAGGGCATCAAAGTTCAAGAAGGTAGCCTAGTGGGAGAAAATAAAAATATCTATTTTAACGACGACCTTACAAAACACAACCAGTATTTGTTTAAAAAAGCACGAGAATATAAAAAAACTAATAGTCTTCATGCGGCATATGTAGCTAATGGGAAAATATATATTAAGAAAAAAGAAAATGATACACCGGTCAGGATAAGAAACGAGAGTGACCTGAACATAATCTAAGAGACATAGAACTAACATACAAAACTGTGATAAAAAAGACTAAAAAAGACTAAAAATGATTGCCAAAGAAAACCAGCACTTAAACATCTTATATTTAAACATCAGAAGCCTCCGACACAAGGTAAATGAAATAAATGATTTAATACTCCAAATCACCATGACTATCCATCTCATAGTGCTTACGGAAACATGGATCTATCCAAATGAGATAAACTGCTTTAACCTACAAAAGTATGTAGCTGTGCATAATTGTCGAGACACCAGGGGAGGAGGCTGTAGTGTCTATATAAGAGAAGAACTGCAATTTATACAAAATGACAGGTACGATGTACAAATAGACGACTGCAACATTGCATCTTTTTACTTACCAAAATACAAGCTCTCCGTCTTTGGTATCTACAGACCACCACAAAGTAATGGCGAGATATTTGCAACAAAATTCGACAGACTACTTGAACAACAGAAAAGCACATGCATTATAATCGGAGACTTTAATCTTGACTTATTAAAACACTCTCAAACTATTAATAATTACACCAACCTAATTGAGATGAATGGTTTTAAAATACAAAATAGAATAATGCCACAGAATGCAACTCGAACAACAATTAACACAGCATCTATCATTGATCATGTGATAACAAATAAAAGTTTAACTTGTAACATAAAACTGCAAGATCACCACCTCTCAGATCACAAAATAATGTATATAGAAGTAAAGAAGAATATATGTATAAAGAAAAAAGAAATAATAAAAAAACAGTATCTTGTGGAGCAAGCCTGGCTGGATACAATAAAAGTAAAAATGGAAAAATGTAAAATAGAAACTTTTCAAGAACTTGCACACATAATCAACACCACTAAAGAGTAATGTACAAAAGAGAAATCACTTAAAATAAAACAAAATAACTACTGGATCACAAAAGAATATCTGACTAAACTAAAAGAAAAAGACAAACTATACATTAGATGGAAGAGAATACAAAACGAACAAAGTGAAAAAGAATATAAAAAAGCTAGAAATACACTAAACAATCTAAGAAAAAGACTACAAAAAACATACGCAGAAATGAAATTTGAGCAAGTCAAGGGAGACTCTAAGAAAACCTGGGCAGTAATAGACGAAATATGCAACCGTAACAGAAGCAAACAAAAAAATATAAACAAAATAAAAAACGAAAAAGGAAAAAAATCAATAGAAAAAAGTAAAGATATAGCAACAGAGTTTAACAGACATTTTGCAAAAGTAGGGGAAGCACTGGCAAAAAAAATAAAACATAATCAACAAACACAGGTTATTGAGGAAGAAAATGCACAAAGCATAAACCTAGAGCCAACAAACATAAAGGAGATAACAGCCAAAATAAATGAACTGAAAAATAACTGCGCCCCAGGCACAGACAAAATTACAAAAAAAGTCTTACTAATACTGATCAATATCATCGGACCCACTTTTGTCAAGCTGACAAATAACATACTGCAAACCGGAAACTATCCCACAGAACTAAAAACAGCTAAAATCATACCAATCTACAAAAAAGGAACACATGAAGACATGAACAACTACAGGCCAATTTCACTAATAAGCACCTTCTCAAAAGTTATAGATAGAAGTTTGATCATCAACAATATGGATTTCAAAAAAAAAGTAGTACCCAAGGGGCAACAGTGGACCTACTAGAACATATAACGAGTGAAATGGACAAAAACAAATATGTACTAGCAGTATTTGTTGATCTACAGAAGGCATTTGACACAGTGAATATTGAACTTTTGATGAACAAGCTATACAAAATGGGCTTTCGAGGTACATGCCATAGACTACTGAAAACATACTCAAGCGGTAGAAAACACTACACTGCAATAAATGGTGAACATAGCGAAGAACAGATACTAAATACAGGTATCCCACAGGGATCTGTTCTCGGACCACTGTTATACTTGTTATACGTGCACAATCTGAAATTCACCAACCTGACAGCAAAATATTTCAAATTTGCAGATGACACAGTGCTAATATATTCTGGTGAAAGTGAAAAACAACTTGAAGAAACTGTCAATAGTGATCTAGTAAAGTATTTTAACTGGCTGTGTTACAATAAACTTTCTTTAAACGTCCAGAAAACAGTATTTATGGTTATTAGGCATAAAAGTAAACCACCGTGCAATCCCCAAATCAAAATAAATGAATCAAATATCAAAAGAGTTACTGAATATAAATACCTTGGACTAACTATCACAGATAATCTATCCTGGAAAAACCACGTAAATGGTGTGATAAACAAAATAGTTCCTATGTTGGGCTCTATTAGAAGATGTGCTCACCAACTCAATAAAAAATCTGGACAGCTTCTCTACAACAGTTTTATAGAGCCACATATGCGATACCTAATGCCCTGCTGGGGAAATACATGTACTAGACAGTTGAATCAGCTCCAAAGACTACAAAACAAAGCGATTAAAGTGATATTCGGGATGAATTACTACACGCCCAGTGAGGAAATATATAAAAAAGTGACATACCTGAAAATAAATCAATTGAAAGTATTTGAACAAACCAAACTAATACATGATATACAAAATAATAAACTTAAAACCAGTGTAAAACTACAAAATAACAGACAATTCTACACATACAACACAAGAACAAACCATGAATTAAGAAATTCATATGCTAGAACTAAAAAGGGACAGGACTCACCAATATATAGAAGTATACAGGAATATAATAGGATTCCACAAAGAATACTCCATGGAAATACCAAGAAACTGACGTGCAATATTAAGAAATATATAAAGGAAAATAGAGTATAGACATTTAAGTGGCAGGATAAAGAAATATAAACTACATTTTTTTGCCTTTCGGAATAACTTTATTTGAATGTTAATAATTATACCATACAATTTGTAGGCCTCGGTGCCAGTTTTATTGTTTTGAGGTCAATAATAAATTATTATTAAAAAAAAAAAAAAATTACTCGCAAAACATTTTAAATCATAAATTTTAGGTAAAATTACTAGCATATGTATTAAAGATAACATTAATAAACCTCTCTCCTAGTGCTCTTGTTTTAGTCTCGAAAAAGATCAAATAAAGGGTCGAAACGTCGCCGATTCTGTAAATTTAAAAATTGTTTTATTTATAGTTCTTCCTCCGCTACAAAAACTCATAGTAGTAACTGCTTTTTTGATTTGTCATGATAACGTGTGATCCCCACGGTTATTAATTACTGCCCTACACCTCCGAGGCATACTCAGGATCAAATTATCAGTTTGATGCTGCTTCATTGCATTCCATTTTGCTGAAAGAGACTGAAACAGTTTTTCTTACGTATTAAATATTAAATTTTGTAAAATGCGCCTGGATAACTTATCTCATAAGTGTTCATTATGGTTTAAATCTGGCGATTGCGCAGGCCACGGTAATACCTCAAATTCCTAATATTCGAGGCATGCTCGCACCACACTAGCAGTATGAGTCCACGCATTGTCGTGCAAGAATTAAAATCGGGGGCCAATTTGGTGTGAATATGGTCTCACGGCGGACTCAAGAATAATATAACGATAATAAATTGCATTTAAGAATCGTTCGAAATAAGCGAGATTAGTTCTTCCGGCGAGAGTGATACCCACAGGATAGGAGAGGACATTTTTATTGCTTGCGGACCTCTTGAACTCCTGCCAAGCGTTCTGAGTTGTCAGATCATCTTTAAACTCTTGGTCCTCGTGTTCCGGAGAAAATTATACCTCCCCACGACATCGACAGTATAGGACCTTTTTGTTTTTTGGGGACCTGGTGCGAGTCAAAACGGTGTTTCATCCGTAAACAAAATAGGGGCCCACTTATTTCTAAGCCATTTTACATTCTCGTATGCACACTGAAGTCGGATCTCGCGTTTTCCTGGAGACTAGATAATGCAGGAAGTCTCACAGGTCATCGGACGCTGAATCCAGCTTTATGAGGTCTATTTCTAATGATTTTTTGTGTATGTCACGTGGCGAATTGCTAATTGCGATCCAGTAGCGGTACCTCGTAGATCAGACCATCACCATGACCTGTGAAATCGACAGATTTAAAGCCTGCTTTAAGCCTTTTACGGGAAAATTTAACATTTAATACGCAAGAAAAACTGTTTCAATACCTTTAAGCAGATTGGAGTGCAATAGAGCAGCATGAAATTGATAATTTGATCCTGAGTATGTCTCGGCGGTGTAAGTAAGGCAGTAATTAATATCCGTAGAGATCACACGTTATACTGGTAAATCAAATAAAGCTCATTTTATAAATTATGGGCTACAAATTGTGGATAATATGTTGGTTAGGTTATAAACTTTGATCAGTTCATTAAGATTTTAGAAGGTTTATTTTAGACACTGTTTACCACTGTTTACACCTTTTATTAAATATACATAAAAATTACTAGCCAAGTAGTTCATATATTTTATTTATTGTCCCGTAGATTAGTTTGATGTGTATACAGGGTATTTCTAAAAAGTCTGTACAAAATGCTAGCACAAATTCCTAAGGCTAAAATATGACTATCTACTATCTAACCTTACCTTAGCCCAAAAGTAAATAGTAAATACAGGTGAAATTAATTATTTTTTTTTATTTTTTCCACATATTTATCTTAATACAAGAATTTGCACGAAATTTGGTAGTAAGGGATTTTTTGGGATGCGAAATCCAGTTGTGATAACAGTTTTGATGTGCATTGCAGAGGGCGCCACCAGCAGCACTTCGTATACATCTAAAGTTTGATGTGCCTTGGTGTAATAAATTTCTAATAATAAATTCTTATCCAAAAGAATCTTTTGTTCAAAAAGGGTATACCTGGTAGGTTTCTGAGATAATTAAATATTAATGATTTTTTGCGTCTGGTCGCTGCCATCTTTCACGAACCTTTACTTTATGAATTCGAAGAAAACCCCTGCTGAATATGTATTTTTTTTTGTTGGAAAAAGGTTTATACAGGGTGTATAAAAATCTTTAAAAAAATAATAACGACTTGTATTTCAACTTTTGGACTAGGGTGAGATCGTCATATTTTAGTGTTTGGAATTTGTGCTAGCATTTTGTACAGGCCTGTTAGAGAGACCCTGTATATACATACATGTTTTTAATAAATAAAAATCGATAGTTTGAAGTGTAAACTGACGCCTAAGAGGGGTTTTTAATTTGCATAATATTTTGGATAATGTATGTATCTTTCTTATTACTATTGTTTTTGTTTTTTGCTATGACGAAGCCAATTAAATTTTGTGAAAAAACTATTCTTCATATCCAATATGCCGCCATTTTATGTATAATGGTTTATATTTCACACTCATGCAATGAGGGTACCATTAAAATTGTCAAATTTTTGTAACAGCCATTATTCAATCCTGCATAGTCTTTCTCTCTATTTTGGATTTTCTTAGTAACAATTTGTTGTTGAAATGTCGCCTATAAACATGTGTGTGTCTTCGCTCATGAACCTTTGTTTTTAGCGGTCTACACTGAGAAGACCCCTTAACTTTTATTGCAGGATTTTATTACAAAAATGTGAGTAGCCTAAATGTATGTAACAACTTATTCTTTAACCCTACCCAATATTGTTCAATCCGACAGACCGTATATAATTCTTCTTAGGAAGAGAGTTATAAATGAAAAGAGGCGGGGATTATTATTTTAAAATCATATCATACACTTAAGGTGGCGATTTCAGTTCTTTAAAAATGTATGGCTTATTTAGGCGGTTGTGCATGAATGGTTATGATGGACACTTATAAGGCATCTGGCAGGAACTCTTGACTTGCCATCATTGGATATTGGTAAAAAATGCAAAGTTTTCCCCCCCAGTCTATTCTATTGAGCACTTTAGTTTGATGTATGATGTCTTAGATGTCTTTAGGTATAATTGCCAAGATTAAATTTGTGATATTATGGTGTCTAATTGTTGCGTAATTGCATTGTGACTGTTTTTCACGAAAGTGTCAAGAATATAAAAAAAAATCGAATCTGAATTTTTTTTTATTTTGTTTATAGCGGACCTTCCCAGTTATTTAACAAGGTTCCAGTGGGACATTGCAAAGTATCCAATAAAACAGTCGTTGAGAAATATTGCCGATATTATAAGTAAGCAAGTCGGCCAGATCGATGCCGATTTGAAAACAAAATCTTCGGCCTATAATAATTTGAAGGGAAATCTACAAAATTTGGAGAAGAAGCAAACGTAAGTGGAGTAATAGATATGTCTGTTAAACATTCCAATATGTACGGGATTTTTTAAAAACAGTGCCAGTCTGTAATTAGTCAGTACATAAAATACAGCAATTGGATGAATGAAAAAAGTTATTTGTGGTGTTCGTTTTTTTTTTAATATTAATTCAGACAAATTAGAGATTTGACATATAGAATATTTTTTTAAATGACATATTATTAGAGGTGGGTCGGTATTAGAGGAACTGCTACTTTGGAACGGTATTTTTTGATACCGTCGTGTCGCGCTTCACAACCTAAAAACAAGCAGTTACTTTGGAATTATCAACTATCCCGGAGTGGAGCGAGTCGCCGCGCCCGCTGTTACAGCGGCGCCGGTCGATAGCGATACCTTTTCGGCTTTGGCTTTCGGTTTAGGTCATTTCAGTGGTTTTCACGACTAGCGGACTAGCAAGTGTTGCGTCTCTTGGCGTCGTTCTCGCGATGTTGCGGAGGCAGCAAAGAATAACGAGCCATAATGACGAAGGCGGACGTGTTTAAAAAGAATAACATCAAATTGTTTTGTTATTTTTTACTTTTAGAGAGGTGCTAACTTTAATAGTTAAAACATAATAAATCAGGATAGTGGTTTAAATCCTATAAATTAGAAATATAAGTCCTGTTATAATAATTAGTTCCGATTGAGTTAGCAGTTGTTTCCGATATCAGCAATAACAAAAAAATATAATTTTTTCATTTCCTCACGTCATTTGATTCTACCGAGATGTATTCGGTGTCCTTTCCCAGCAATTATAGAGGTAAACGTACTTTAGTAATATTATAAATAATAATAAATAACAATACAGGACACAGGAGAGCGTCACGTCAGGTCAGGGTTACGCTCAGACAACATCGGTAATCGCGGTACTGGCTTTAGGCACTTGGGCAGGCCGGCGCCCATACTGCGATTGTTCCATGATAAATACGTAGTTCCAAAGTAGCAGTTATTTTGTCGCGGTATTGGTTGCAGCACTACAAATTGCTAACGGTATTCCCATCACTACATATTATGATAAATGATATATTTTGGTTCAGATTTGTAATCTTCAAGAAGAGCTGTTTTGAAAAACTTAAAGCACTTATGTAGGACCTAAAGTTGATAACTTCGTAGCTAAAAGGGCAAAAAAATATTTTTTATTTAAGGTCATTTATAATATAGTTAAGGTAGGCACGAGTACCAATTAAAATCGCTCTTTATCTACTGTTTTGTAACTATAACCTAAGTTGATTAGTGACTTGTAAATTTTTTGGTAATAATTTCCCTTCTTTTTTGAGGGGGTGAGGTATATTGAATTGAAATTCAATATTTTTTTTTATACAGGGTTGCCAAGTAATGTGACTTTTCTTTCATAAACCTGTAGAACAAATTAAAAGATTTCTCTTTGGTTCTGCTGATATCTGTGATGGTATTCTTACAGATACATGGAATAATCGAATGACACTTAAATATTTTTATGACATTTTAATTTTTTTTAGCACATTTATTGAATATTTTTGGTACTGATACCTGATAGTAACTTTGTATTTTGGAAATTTATTTGAAATATTTTGGTATTTTTGATTTATTCTTTTGTGCTAATACCTGGATTTGACACTTATATATTTTGGACAAATTTTGTTGGAAATATTGTATACAGGGTAAACTTATTTTCAGGTTTTGATTTTTTTTTATTGAAACTTTGCTTTGTTTGGAAGTTCACCTGATATACTTTGATAGACTTTAGGTATTTTAGCAACTGCTATTACCTTCACTTGATTTTGACTTTTGTTCTACCTTGGATAAATTTTTTTAAAAAATATTTTGAACATATTTAGCACGATGTATAGTTTAGACGTTGATCGTTTAAATAAATGTGAGTTAGAGTACGAGCTGAAAATTCGCGGTATTTCCGAATCTGGAACTGTAGATAACTTGAGAAAATGTTTGCGTTCGCTGCTTTCTCTAGAGAGATCGGGTAGTAGCGTTCATAGTTCACAGTCTCTTGATCCTCAATCTGAAATTACGGAGTGTAGTAATAAAATAAAAGAATTAGGCGATATTATTACAGCTTTTAACGGATCTTCTACACAATCTCGTAAGATTGAAACTAAGATAGCGCATTTAGTAGGTCGCATTGATAGGATTTCGGATCAAGATAAGGACGTAAACGTGGAAAGATCTAAAGTATTAGTTAGCTTGACCACTTGTATTTCGGACTATGAAGATAGGCTTAGAGTGATCGGTACTCAACAAACTCAACCTGTAGGTCCTTTAAACCCGCATTTTTCTAATTCAGTCTTACAATCTCCAGTTCAAACGACACCTACTGGACAGTCTACGTTACATAATTTAAATACGCCACCCCCAAATGTTAGCCCTCTTAATTTAACGCAAGCTGGACCATCTACACAGATGATGCCTTCAACTTCATTTAATAGCTTACCGGTTTGGAAGTGGGACGTTAAGTTTTCAGGAAACTCATGCGGTTTAAGTTTTAATGCTTTTCTCGAACGCGTTAATGAACTTTGTTTTTCGAGAAGTGTTAGTAAAGCAGATTTGTTTCGTTGTGCTGCGGATTTGTTTGAGGGAGATGCCCTAAATTATTATCATCTCATTGTTAGGTATTGTAGTGATTGGGATGGTTTAGTAAAATTATTAAAGGATGAGTTCCTTCCCTCTCACTTGGGTGATAAACTTTGGCGGCAAATCTTAGAGCGAACTCAAGGCAATAATGAACCGATAGGTATTTATGTAGCTGCTATGACTAAACTTTTTGATCGTATGCCTTTACCTGTGTCTGATGACCTGAGGCTTAAAGTTTTAAGAGCTAACATTTTACCATTTTATCAGGAGCGTTTAACTTTACATGACATTCACACACCTTTCGAAGTCATCGAATTATGTCGTAAACTTGAAGAGACTCGGTTACGCGTTGAAGAGTTTAGACCACCTCGCAGAGGAAATTTATCTTTAGAACCTGACTTAGATTATAATCCGCCTAGGCGTGATTTTTCAAAACATCAAGATAAACCGTTAGTTCGTGAAGTTCAGGGTAATCAATCGGGCAATAGTAGTAATTCTTTGGTTTGCTTTAAATGCAATCAGCCGAATCATATGGCTAAAAACTGCACTTCTAAAATCATTAAGTGTTTTAAATGTGGTAAAAAAGATTTTACTAAAAAGAATTGCCCTGAATGTAACAAAAAACAATCTAAGAGTTCGGGAAACGACTCCGGGGAAAGTCGTTAGGTCGAGACGCGCTTCCCACTGTTTTGTCGACCTCTGATATTTCAAATAAAAATAGTTTAGATGTTTTTAATTCTACAGATCTGAATTTTAAAGATAGAATCGTACTAGATTACGTTCTTGCTCACGTAGGTCCTGGAGAGTGTCCATACTTAAAGGTTAGTATTTTAGGTTTAGAATTTTATGGTTTACTTGACTCGGGCGCAAATAAGGTTTTTGTTGGCGAAAAGGGTTGGACTAAATTAAAGAATTTAGGAGTTAAATTAGATCCGAATAGGACAGCTACTTGTACTGTCGCGAATAATGATTCTTGCCTTTGCATTGGTATTGCTTGTGTGCCAGTTAGGGTACGTGACGTAGTTAGGATAGTTGATTTGTATGTAGTACCGGAGCTGCGTCATGAACTGATTTTGGGCATTGATTTTTGGATTAAGTTAGGTATAGTACCAGACATGAGAAAAGGTGAGTGGCATTTTTCGGATGAAGACTTTTCTGCCCCAGAGCTTTCTTTAGTTCAGTGTGAAGCAGACTTAGGAGCTGATCAACAAGCAAGACTGGATTCATTGGTTTCTGCGTATTTTGAGAAGATCGGAGACAAACTAGGTTGTACTTCTGTTGTCAAACACAAGATTGTCACTAACAGCGACCCTATTAAGCAGCGGTATTACCCAGTATCACCTTTTAAGCAGAAGCTAATTGATCAAGAGGTTGATAGAATGCTTTCTTCGGGTATAATAGAAAGATCTACCAGTAGTTGGTCTAGTCCTGTTCTTTTGGTACCTAAGCGCGACGGAACACAGCATTTTTGTGTCGATTTTCGCCGTCTTAATATGTCCAGCGCTAAGGATGCATACCCATTGCCTTATATCTCTGCTACTTTGGACAAACTAGGTGGAGCACGCTATTTGTCATCTTTGGACTTGCAGAGCGCATATTGGCAAGTGGAATTGGAGGAGTCCAGTAAGCAGTACACGGCTTTTACAGTACCAGGACGCGGACTATTTCAATTTTGTCGTTTACCCTTCGGTCTTCACAACGCTCCAGCTACGTTTCAGAGGTTAATTGACACTGTGCTAGGTCCTGAGCTGCAGCCTTATGTGTTTTGTTATCTCGATGACGTGATTGTAGTCGCGCCGACTTTTGAGAAGCATATAGAGGTTCTTGCAGAGGTATTTCAACGTCTGGAGGCAGCTGGCTTAACACTGAATAAGGAGAAAAGTAAATTTTGTCGCTCTGAGTTAAAATATTTAGGATATTTAGTTAACCGTAATGGAATTTCTGTGGACCCGAGTAAAGTTCAAGCAATTACGGACATGCCAGCTCCTAAAAACATTACTGAAGTTCGTAGAGTGATTGGTATGATATCATGGTATCGTAAGTTTGTTCCAAAGTATTCTGATGTGATTTCTCCTTTGACTCGTCTACTCCGGAAAGGAATAAAATTTGTTTGGGATGAGAGTTGTGTGAAAGCTTTTCAGGATATCAAGAATGCACTTATCTCGGCACCTATTTTGACATGCCCTAACTTCGAGCATGAATTCACTCTAGCTACAGACGCCAGTAACTACGCAGTTGGAGCAATTTTAAGTCAATTTTATGATGGTCGAGAACATGTCATTTGCTATATTTCAAGGACTCTGAGTCGTCAAGAGAGATTGTATTCTGCTACTGAACGAGAGCTGCTTGCAGTACTATTCGCCATTGAAAAGTTACGTTGCTATTTGGAATATACAAGATTTACTGTTATTACGGATCATTATAGTTTGAAGTGGTTAGATAATTTGAAGGATCCGCAAGGTCGTCTGGGTCGATGGGCACTTCGCCTTCAGCAGTTTGATTATAATGTCGTTCACAGGAAGGGTCGTGATCATTGTGGACCAGATTTGATGTCTAGAGCTGTTCCAGAGACTAGCGGTGAATTGGAAACTTCAAACATTGAGCTTCAGGATATTAAGGACAAGTGGTATATTAAACTTAGGAAGCGTATTTTGGAAAATCCTTTATCCTATCCACAATGGCGAGTCAGTGATGACAAAATTTTTAAGTATGTTCAGCTCGATGTTCCCGAATTGAGAGAAGATGCTGAGTATTGGAAGTTGGTGATACCTAAGGAGAAACGCAAGGAAGTTATTTATTCTTGTCACGACACTCCGACTAGTTGACATTTTGGCGTTCATAAAACCTATTATAAGGTTTCTAGACTTTATTATTGGCCTTGTCTTAAAGCGGATGTTGCACGTTATGTCAAGGAATGTTTGACTTGTCAACGCGTCAAACCTGAGCAAAAGCTTCCAGCTGGTCATATGGGTGGTTTTGTTGCTGCGCATCGTACTTGGCAGATTATTAGTATGGACTTATTTGGACCACTTCCTAAGACTAAGCAAGGCAATATGCACATCTTTGTTGTTACGGACACTTTTAGTAAAATGAATCGTTTCTTTGCTATTAGGCGCGCAAACGCACAAACTATTGTCAAACTTGTTGAAGAACAAATTTTCTTACGTTTTGGCGTACCTGAAGTTATACGTTGTGACAATGGCAAGCAATTTAAAGGTTGCAATTTTGATCAGTTAACAAAGAAATATGGCACTAGAATACTTTTTAATCCTAATTATTATCCACCCCCAAATCTAACGGAGCGTGTCAATAGAGTGCTTAAAACTATGATCTCTGCGTTCGTGACAGACACTCAACGTGTTTGGGACGAAAATCTAACATCTCTTGAATGCGCTGTGAATACGTCCGTGCACCAAATCACTAGCCGTACTCCCTATTTTCTCAATTTTGGTTGCGAAATGATTCTACACGGTAGCGAATATCAGAGGGCGACAATCTTAGACGATATACATAATTCAGATAACGATTCGGTTAATGACAACGAACCTCCTAAAGATAGAGTAGTTCAGAAAGTAGAAAGTTTAGATAAATTGCGAAATTTTGTAGCTAAGAAACTAGAGAAAGCACATTTAAAGAATAGTGATCAATATAACTTAAGACGTCGCGATGTTCATTTTCCTGTGGGTAGTTTAGTTTGGAAACGCTTGTATGCCTTGTCAGATGCTGGTAACTATTTTTCTGCTAAGTTAGCTGGTAAATTCGAGGGGCCTTATAAGGTCAAAAAGAAATGTGGTTACTGTGTGTACGAGTTGGTGGACAGGGACAACAAATCCAAGGGAAGATGGCACGTTCAGGACTTGAAACCTTATTACGCTCCTACTGGAGAGTAACTGAATAACTTTTTGTTTTTTTGGGTTGTTCAGCCCTGCGGTGATGGGCTGCAGAGTATCTAGACATTTATCATGGCGCGAGACGGATGGATGTATAGACACTGCTGGAATTACATCAAAGAATTATCCTGCACTGAGCACTAGTTGTGGTAGGAGCCCACTGAAAATGCTGTATTAAGGATAGCCTTCAGCTGCCTTGTTACTTTTGTTACCACCGTTTTGGTTTGTTTGGAATTTTTGGGTTTTGGTAAAGTAGATTCTAATTGCGGTTTAGCCTACGGCGTGTGGGCAATTATCTTAGCGTGAAATGGGATAAGTGCAAATACGACATGTGGTGAGACTTCGTTAGGGTTTTTGGTTTTAGGATGTTAGTCTTCAGCTAACTACCCTTAGCGGTGGGTAAATTTTTGAACAACCCTTTGGCTCTTTTTCGTTTTTTTGTGCATATTTAGGTTCTCTTGGTAACTCTCTTGCAGTTTTTGAATTATGAAGTTACATGCTTTAAGATAAGTTATACCGATTTTGACGATTTCTCCTAGTAGAAGACGATTTAAAGACATTAGTTCGACTAGTTTCTTTTGGTCCTAACACTAAAGATAGTGTTAAGGATTTTTAAAATTGTATTTTTGTTTTACAGGCCGGTGGGCGTTGGGTATTAAATAGCTCCATTTTCATCTCTAACTTAGGTTAGAACCGAAATTGGAAGGGGTCTGTATGGGGGGTATTGACTTGGGCTTCCGGAACTTAGCTTTCTCGGGAAACAAGCTGGGTCGTACTACTGTATGGGTCCTGAGCTCCCTTTTCGTTTGAGTTTGGAGGATTTTTGATAGTGCCGCCTTTCGGAACACCCTAAAATAAGTTTTTGGATTTTTTTTTACAATACTTCTCTTAGTATTCTTTAGTTTGGTGGGTACTACAATTCACTCCCATTTGTATGGTGGACTCTTGGGTTATCCTAGTTTTATTTTTGATTTTTAATCCTTTTCTTCCACCTTTCAGCTTACACCCCATGGGGGGATATCTTTGATTTTTCTTCGGGTTGGTGGTTTATTTTTCAGACTTGTCATTTTGAGGCTATGATACGAGGTTGCTCCACACTGATCTGGATGTCAACGCAATTTTAGCTGACGTTCAAATTCACATTAACATCGTTCTCTTTTATTTTCTTATTATTTGTTTTGTTTTTACCTTGGACACGTTTAACCATTGTGGCAGTCTGAAACATTTACTTCTTTCCTTGGGAACTTCACTGGTGTCTTTTCCTGTGAGATGTACGTTGGAATATTTTTGGTTTTTAGATAGTAGTATTTTTTTATTAGGGGTATTTTCACCTTGAGGTCAGTTTTCACTTAGTAATACACCTGTTTTCTCTACTTTGGTAATTTAGGTTTTAGGGAAAATTACGGGGTAATTTTTTTTTGGTAGGGGAGTGGTGTAATGGTCTGGAATTTGTTAACTATGTATTGTTGCAAGCATACCTTGTATTTCGGTCATTCCTTACTAAATTTTTCAGGTAATCAGTTATGGCTAATTATTTCTGATATCCATCGTGATTTCTCTTGCTTCGTATTTCTTTTTAATCCATCGTAATACATTTGTAAAACCAGATTTGAATTTGTTTACATATGAAATTCGCCAGTCAGCTGTTTGGTCGTTTTTATTGGTACGTCGCTCGGACCGTTTATTCGCTTGGCCGTTTGCATAGACTTATTTTATGCGTCGATACAGTTCGATAGGGTGGGCGTAGGTCTGTTCTCATTCGTACACTCCGCAACTAGCCTACTGACCTAGAGTAGAATTGCACTCTAACCTGGTGAACATCTAAGGCTTGATTCTGTGGCGAATTTCTTGTCAATCAACTTTTGACACTCCTTCGTTTTCTTTAAACCCTTGGAGGATCTCCATTTTACTTTTTGTCGAGACGTGAAAGAAGTCAGATCAACAGACGAATTTCTTCGGAAAATTCACGCTGTGTAGCGGATATGTTGGCTGAACTTCAATTTTAATCAATCCTATTTGGCCTTTATGTAGGTTTTGTTAGTATGGATTGATTAGCGAGTTTCTCGGATTTTATTCACGTAGAGGCTACGGAACATCGGCCTTCTTTGCGACACGTTTTTCTCTGGCCCTCCATGGTATTGTGAGGTAAGTTTGGTTCTTTTTTTTTTGCATTTTTCTATGATTAAATTTTTGGTGAAAATTGATACTTTGAGGTGAAATTTACCTTAATTTCATGTAGATATATTGGGTTTGACCATGTGTCGACCTTGAGTTTTTTTAAAGATTTTTTTTTGAGGTTAAAATAAAAGCATGTCTTTTATTTTAAAGGGTAAACTTTGCCTTCTGAGTTTTCTGGTTTAGATTATTTTACTAATGGAAACAATGTTTCCTTAGAGTTTTTAGTTTTGGTACATTTTTTGGCTTAAAAGCCAACCCAAGGCATTTCGGAACATTTGGACGTTTGCCTGTTTGAAGTCACCTATGGGTTTGTGGACCCGTTATAGATAGCATATTGATTATTATGCTTTGCTAGTAGATCCAACCTGCAGTTTCCTTGGCCTGGTAGCAGTTGACCGAGTACTTGGACTTTTCATTTTCATCGACAGATAAGTTTTAAAATAATACCAGGGATATAACTTTTACAGTCTCAGACAGACTAGTCTAAGCGTTTGCCAAGGCCTTTTACTCTTTATTTATTTTATTAAATTTTACATCTTTTGGTGGAGATACCTTGTAAGCTTTCTTGTGGCTGAAGGCAAGCTTAACCTAGACTGCTGAGACCTTAATTTATTTTATGAACCTCTAAATCATTAACTTTATTCATATCTGTTTTTTTCCTTAATTATCATGCTGTTATAATGCTGTAAGGTACCAGCATTTTGTAAGGTAATGTCGACATCACTGCGCTGAGTATACCAGGTTGAAATATTTACTTTAATAATTTATTAACACTTTTCTTGAAATATTGCTCATAGAGCATTTCTGTTACCTTGGAATTGAGAATTCCTAGTTTGTACTTGGCCGTATTAATCTTATGACCATCTAAATCACACCCTATTATTTAAGGGCTTCACCCAATTACAGGGTAGTTTCTTTATTAATATAAACCAGTCAACCTTATCTTGTGTTTGATTTGCCTGTTTGTGGTCCTTTGGCTCTATATTTTATATTCTTTTTGGCAGTTTTGCTTATAGTAAAAACTGTCTGGCGCCCTTTATAGATTGTAACTTGATGTTCCATGGTCTGTAAGAAGTAAGTATAGTAGTAGTGCTTTGTAGTAGCATCATGGTATTGGACAGGACCAGATATGAGATCCAGTGAACCCACCCTGATGAGCTAGTTTGGGAAATTAAAAGGGTAAAGTTGGTATATATACTTTAAATTCTCATTTTATCTCACCATCCCTTCAGGATAATACCGACCCCCGTTTTAAGTCCACCCACGTTGGGCGCCAGTGTTATACTTAAAACGGGGGTCGGTATTATCCTGAAGGGATGGTGAGATAAAATGAGAATTTAAAGTATATATACCAACTTTACATAACAACTTTATATAAGCAAAACTGCCAAAAAGAATATAAAATATAGAGCCAAAGGACCACAAACAGGCAAATCAAACACAAGATAAGGTTGACTGGTTTATATTAATAAAGAAACTACCCTGTAATTGGGTGAAGCCCTTAAATAATAGGGTGTGATTTAGATGGTCATAAGATTAATACGGCCAAGTACAAACTAGGAATTCTCAATTCCAAGGTAACAGAAATGCTCTATGAGCAATATTTCAAGAAAAGTGTTAATAAATTATTAAAGTAAATATTTCAACCTGGTATACTCAGCGCAGTGATGTCGACATTACCTTACAAAATGCTGGTACCTTACAGCATTATAACAGCATGATAATTAAGGAAAAAAAAACAGATATGAATAAAGTTAATGATTTAGAGGTTCATAAAATAAATTAAGGTCTCAGCAGTCTAGGTTAAGCTTGCCTTCAGCCACAAGAAAGCTTACAAGGTATCTCCACCAAAAGATGTAAAATTTAATAAAATAAATAAAGAGTAAAAGGCCTTGGCAAACGCTTAGACTAGTCTGTCTGAGACTGTAAAAGTTATATCCCTGGTATTATTTTAAAACTTATCTGTCGATGAAAATGAAAAGTCCAAGTACTCGGTCAACTGCTACCAGGCCAAGGAAACTGCAGGTTGGATCTACTAGCAAAGCATAATAATCAATATGCTATCTATAACGGGTCCACAAACCCATAGGTGACTTCAAACAGGCAAACGTCCAAATGTTCCGAAATGCCTTGGGTTGGCTTTTAAGCCAAAAAATGTACCAAAACTAAAAACTCTAAGGAAACATTGTTTCCATTAGTAAAATAATCTAAACCAGAAAACTCAGAAGGCAAAGTTTACCCTTTAAAATAAAAGACATGCTTTTATTTTAACCTAAAAAAAAAATCTTTAAAAAAACTCAAGGTCGACACATGGTCAAACCCAATATATCTACATGAAATTAAGGTAAATTTCACCTCAAAGTATCAATTTTCACCAAAAATTTAATCATAGAAAAATGCAAAAAAAAAGAACCAAACTTACCTCACAATACCATGGAGGGCCAGAGAAAAACGTGTCGCAAAGAAGGCCGATGTTCCGTAGCCTCTACGTGAATAAAATCCGAGAAACTCGCTAATCAATCCATACTAACAAAACCTACATAAAGGCCAAATAGGATTGATTAAAATTGAAGTTCAGCCAACATATCCGCTACACAGCGTGAATTTTCCGAAGAAATTCGTCTGTTGATCTGACTTCTTTCACGTCTCGACAAAAAGTAAAATGGAGATCCTCCAAGGGTTTAAAGAAAACGAAGGAGTGTCAAAAGTTGATTGACAAGAAATTCGCCACAGAATCAAGCCTTAGATGTTCACCAGGTTAGAGTGCAATTCTACTCTAGGTCAGTAGGCTAGTTGCGGAGTGTACGAATGAGAACAGACCTACGCCCACCCTATCGAACTGTATCGCATAAAATAAGTCTATGCAAACGGCCAAGCGAATAAACGGTCCGAGCGACGTACCAATAAAAACGACCAAACAGCTGACTGGCGAATTTCATATGTAAACAAATTCAAATCTGGTTTTACAAATGTATTACGATGGATTAAAAAGAAATACGAAGCAAGAGAAATCACGATGGATATCAGAAATAATTAGCCATAACTGATTACCTGAAAAATTTAGTAAGGAATGACCGAAATACAAGGTATGCTTGCAACAATACATAGTTAACAAATTCCAGACCATTACACTATGGTATTCAGATAATGACATTATGCTGTTGTAATGGCTTTCTCTGCGATAGCTCGGGTGCCATTTTGTAATGGCACTCGGATAGATGATTCGGACGGTAGTAGCCTTAATGCGGCGGAGTAATTACGGGTTTTTCGGTGACGGTGCGGGTCGGAATAACGGTATTATCGAGCGCCACCCTTTATTATTTGAAGTAAAGGGATCCACTATGCTCACGGGGTAGCCTTTAAACAGTGGAGAAGGGTTCGGGGCATTTAAATTTATCAGAACGGTGTTGCCTTTTCTTTGGTGGGAAATTCAGTCGGTAAGTATCAGAGGAATAAAACAATTGTTTTCCTAAATTAATGACAGGTCGTGTTTATCTCAATAAAATATTAATACAAGATAAATGCTTCAAATACTACTTGTTACCATCGTGGTATTATAATCTACAAACTTAGGTCTAATAGTAATACCCCCAAAACGGATTACGGTTAAAAAGCGGTGCAGGAATATGATCGAAAATAAAGCAAGCAGTGCGAGCGGTGCCTTAAACTGGTAGTATAGCGGACGTGCAGGTGTTGTGAAGCGGAAGCGGTAATCTTTGTCAGCAGGATTTAAAGAATGGTAATGATCGGTTTCAAGGCTGATGCAATGTTAGGGTGGTGCGAGTCGTATATATAAAAAAAGGAGCTGCGGGTATATCGGGACCTAGCCCGTGAAATAAATAAGAAATGTAAGGTTACTGCTGGTACTGTTATTCTTCGGTTTTTATAATTTATTTTAAGGGAAGTTAAGGTTAACTATTTCCCGAACTGTGCCAGGACTCGTTTGACTGTCAGGGTTGAAGCAAGTACAACTATTTTCCCGAACTGCGCCAGGACTCGTTGACTTCACGGGAGGCTAATTATAAGGACAACTATTTCCCGAAGTGTGATAGAATTGGTTGTTTGTTGTGAGAGGAAGGGTGTTTAAAGTCCACTATTTCCCGAACTGTGCCAGGACTCGTAGACTATCAAGGTTGAAGCAAGTACAACTAATTGACTCGTTGACTTCACGGGGGCTAAAAATAAATATTAATAATCCCGAACTGTGCCAGGACTATCTTGAACGAAGAAATGGAAGAAGTTCGGTTCCCACAGTAACACTTACGGCGTTTTAATGGTCAACTAAATATTTTTATAACGGATTAAAAGTTTTAACTGTTTCCCCTTTTTCTTTTAAAACGACGCACCCTAATAAAATACGTTTTCTTACCCACTTGGCTGTTCTTCGACTCGGTGAGGTCCCGTAGCAAGAAGTGCCTTTTGAGCGCCGAGCGCTCGCTTAAATATCCTTCCGTGCGCCAACCGAAGCAGCTGGGAGTCGCTGCCCGCACCGGTGATGACGCGGTACTATCGAGGCGCGCGGCGTATCACCTCGCGTTGGCGACTCGGTACTGCTTGCTGTATTATGCGGGATCAATAATTAATGTGTATAGTATTTTTAATTAGTTACCTTAATTGGGGATGGGTTCAGTTATATTTTTATTTATACGTAATAGACTATTAGTTATGATAACACTTGGTAAAATAATGGAAATTTTCTATTGACAAATAAAAGAATAAAATAATTTTTTTCCTGGGCGGTTGAATAATCTTATTCCTAGCTATCCTAAACCTTAAACGGGTTAATAAAACTGAAACTTATGTAACTGCGTTACACACCCCCACTACTTACGGGAAAAAAAGAAAATATTTATTTTCTTTTTTTTTGTATATAAATAAACTTACAGTTATCCCAAAATGAAAAATAAAAGCAACTTTTAACTCAAGTATTTTTAAAAGAAAATCAGCTTCTTCGTAGTCTCGGTCGGAGAGGTTTCCGGTTAATTGCGTGAGGGCATCCTCATGTCGGACATGGTACGCAAACAACATCCCGGTGACGACAACATTACGTTGCCATTGTTTGTTTGGTTACTGAAAATGATACTTTTACTAATGGGGGTTCCCTATGTTTGGTTATACTAGCTATTTTTATATTGGGTGGATTGTTTTGAGTTGACTCTGAAAGCTTTGGTTAACCTACACGCCTCGAATTTCTTTTTTTCTGGTATACGGTTATTCTTGTAACATGTTTTAGGGGTTTTACTCACAGGATCGTCTTATATATAAATCTTAGATACTTCGTATATTACAGCGGAATTTACAATGTGGCACAGCCAAAAATAAAATTAAACTAATTCTAAATGCCGGTTGTCTTCCCATGAATTAGAAAAACTAAACGGTAACTCTGACATAACTCATAATATCACAGTATAAAAAACGTAAATAAAAATAATTCTTTCTGTCTTAGGTTCATGGGAAAAAAAGATAAATAATGAATCTCGGTTTCTTAAAAAAATAAAAACTTATAAGCGGATTCTGACGATTCTTCGATTGTTTAGGTACTCGGCTCGGTTTTTTATTTATGCGGTCAGCTCGGGGTTAAGGCGACGTAGCTCGATGTTAATTTTCATTTGTTCCGAGAGTCGCTGGCCTTTGCAGGGAGCCCTCATCTGTACTGCAAGCTTTTTGATCTTTTCATTCGGAGGTTGGCTTCTCTCTTAGTTTTCTTCCCGTCCTTCCTGTGGATGTATAGGTGGCTTGGATTACACCCTTTCGGCGGAACGGTGATGTCTTTCGGCATCCTCTGAAATAGATAAATTCGCCGTCTTGAGGTCTTTGATATGTGTCCGGCGATGAATTTTACCATTACCATCCTTTAAATCATAGGTGACGGGTAAGTGTACCTTTATGACTGTGTGTGGGCCAGAGTATTTTGGTGCTAGTTTGGCATTAAAATTGTGTACGGCTGAGGAGAGGTTGTGTTTGCGTTTTAGGACCTTGTCTCCAATATGGCATTTCCACTCCCTTCGTCGAAGGTTGTAATGTCGGCTTTGGGTTGTAAAGGCACGGTCTAGGTTTATTTTTACGAGTTCATATGTTTCCGTTAGTTTTTTAAAACGTTCCGTTGTGTTTGTAGTTTCTCCGGAGGTGATTATGATTCCGGTGGGATTAATCGCGGTTTCGGGCGTTTGTTCCTTACGAAATAAGGATTTAGGTAGTTCTAACTCGCGGCCAAAATTAAGAAATGCGGGTGAGAATTTGGTACTGTCGTTCCGGGAAGTATTATACGCAAACGTTAAATCGGGTAGGAATACATCCCACTTCCTCTGGTCGTTACCACAAAATTGTGCAATCATTGTTTTTACGGTCTTGTTTGCTCGTTCCACCCGATTTGCCTGCGGAGTGTAAGGTGGTGTGAGGCGATGTTGAATGCCAAATTTGGGTAGCATATCTTTAAATATTTTCCCTGAAAACTGATTACCATTATCGGAAATGACGGTGTGCGGGCATCCAAACCGGGTTACAATTAGCTCGTAGAATGCTTGACTGACTGAACGGGTGGTGGCTTTTCGGATAGCTCTGCATTTGATCCATTTGGTAAATCTATCTTGAAACACTACCAGGTAACTATTGCCTTTCGATGATCTCGGTAGCGGACCTACTAAGTCGGTGCTAACGGTTTCCCAGGGTAGGTGGTTTCTGGAGGGTTGCATCCGGCACCTTCTGTTGGGAGGATTTGTATTTTTGACATGAATCACACCCTCTGACATATTTTGCAATGTCACGGAACATACCTGGCTAGTAGTATCGGTTTATAATACGGCTTGTCGTTTTTGCTATGCCCATGTGTCCAGCAGTCGGCCCGTCATGATTTTCCTGTAGGACGGTATAGCGGGCGTGTTTCGGGACGCAGAATTTCCATGAGTCTACCATTTCCGACTCCTTCATGTCCGAAGAATCCCAGAAGTGACAACAAGTCTTTGGCAAAGAATTAATAAAGACACAATAATAATAAAATTATTTATGATCACGCATAAAATTTGATTGCAAGTACTAACGGTTTTAAGAAGGCTTATAAAATGTTTTGTGATAGACTTAAAAACATCTTGCAGATTTGTGTTCAAAAGTACTGTTGGTTTTAATGACAGTTTTAAGGAAGATATTTATAACCTTTACAAAAGGACCTTTTTGGTTTTATGCCGTGTTTATTGGAGCTTTGAAGAGGTTATCTAGTATAAACAGTTTTACGATCAGTTTTATTATATAGACTTAATAACCTCTTGTAGATTGTGATAAAACTTAAAATGTTACTTGGGTTATGTTACTCACGTTTGGAACAACGCAATAGGACATCATGGGGAGTCCCGGGCGGTAGCACTGGACATTTCCAAGGCCTTTGACCGAGTATGGCATGAGGGGCTCCTAACTAAAGTGAGATTATGCGGAATGCCGGTTCAATTTTGTTCATGACTGTCAAGCTTTCTTAAATACCGTTCTCTGCGAGTGGCGATGGACGGATTTCTTTCAGACACTTTTAACATCAACGCCGAAGTCCCTCAAGGTTCTATATTGTCGCCCACCCTCTTTTCACTATACATTAACGATCTTTTGGAAAAAACTAAAAATCCTATATATAGCTTCGCTTATGACAGCATACTTGTTTTATCTTTTACTTTGAATGCTCGGACATCGGCTACCAATCATCCCCCCAACAAAGACCTGGAAGAAATTCTGTCTTGGGGTGACAGTAACCAAGTAGAATTTAACGCTAAAAAAAAAACAGGCGGCAGTTTTTTCTAAAAAAGTTAATGTTGAAGAACCGGATATAGTCATGGCGGGACACTCGATTCCCTTGGCTTTATCAGTTAATTTATTGGGCGTCAATTTGAATAGTCATATGTCTTGGCATAGTCACATGCGGCCATTGCTAAGGCAGCCTCGCAGAATATCCGAATTAAGGACCTCTAGTAGCAATTAAATCTATCATTTCACTCTCCTTCCCACCACAGAACGCTAAAGTTCAGAACATTGAATACACTCCACGTGCCATTCTTTTGAATAGCATTGAGAAGTTTTGACACCCATCTGGCGTATATTTTATTCATATTACTATAGTTATGTAAAATTCGAAGTCCTTTGTGGGATAACGCATTGTCGTGCAAAAGAAACCAATCTTTCTCACTATTTGCCCAGTAGAGCTCGCTCTTTATGGATTAATCATCTTTTCCATGATCACTGAATAAAATACTACATGCCAAACGTCATTTCTCGGCGACAACTGCCCGTATACTCCGGTAGTTTCAGTCTTTAAATTTTACACTACACGCCTAAAAATGTTGCATATAAATAGCTAGACTTAAACAATTTCTATAAAACTAATTCTGAAACTTTTTAGCTAAACTGTGTTTTTGATCCCTAACAGTAAGTCTTGTCAGAAACCATTAAAATATTAAAGGAAAAAAATGAAACGGTCTCATCTGCATCTTGTGGTTTTGTCTATGTTAAACCTTTATACATAACGTTCACCACAATATATTTTTTACATTTAACCTAATTATTGTATAAAAAAAACTAAATTTATTTACTTAACAAACACGTCATATTTTTAGTGGCAGTTTATTGACCAGAAATTTAGCCGATCTAGTTAAAAAGGAGCATTTTATTTTGGATTCGGACTATCTTCAGACGTTACTGGTCATCGTTCCCAAGTAAGTAAAGAATAAACGCAAAAGCAAGACTCATATCACGAATTAATATCCATACGAGCTCGCTCCAATAATGATTTATATCACCCAGTGGCGTATTTAGGATTGACACGGGGGGGGGGTCCATTTACCCTTCCTAAAAAAATGCGCCGCAGGCAAAATTTTTTTAGGTGCCACGCCCTTTTTTGGACTGTCTAAACTTACAAATTTTACGTTTTGATAGCCCGGCTCAAGAAAAACGTAGAAATAAAGCAATTTTTAAATATAAACGCCAACATTTGCATTTGAAATATTAGTTTTTTGAAGGTGTGGAAATCCCCAAACATCTGGAAAATTTGAAATAATGTTTCATGTTATTTATTGCAAATAAATGAATGTGAATTTCAGTTTTCTTTACTACTGAGTCCACGGGGGGGGGGTCCAGCCCCCCCGGACCCCCCTAAATACGCCACTGATATCACCATACACAAATTTCAAATAATGCAAGATTTTTTTGTTAAGGGCCCAATTCCAAGAATGGAACGCTACTTATGAAAAAATAACGGATATGATCGTTCCAAGATCTTCACAGCTAATTAACCAAGACAGTGAATATGGTCTTTTTTCGGTTACTTTATTTAAAAAGGTCAGTTCCGGTAAAAGTAATTTTTTGTTATAAAAAAACAGAGATAGTTAGAAATAGAAACGTCAATTTTTTTTTAATTTAAAATAATTTGATTAATTTTAATTGAAAATATAAATATGGTGTAGTTGTCGAATTTTAATTGTCGCAACTGTCTTATGTTCGACATTTTTGGGGGGTATGGGAGTTATTATCAAAGATAGAGTGTTGCGTCTTCATCGTTTAACGAAACGAAAGATTCCAGTTTCAAATTTGTCATGACTGTCTTGGTTTATAATATACAGGGTGATTTAGAAATCCTTCGCTTTTTAAGCATCCCTCATAGTTTCGTTATACGTAAGACTGATCTTGACAGAATTGTTTGCGTGGAGCTCAGTGGTGCAGTTACTTTCTTGTAAAAAATTTAGATTTTGAAATATTACCAAACCTATTATTTTTTAAGCGGAACACCATATATATATTTTTTTGTGATTGAGCATAATTCGGGCTTTCCAAAAATATATAGTTGTTATATCGCGGGCTGAAAACCAGAGGGTTCGAAGTCGCAAAAAGAAAATTTTACAGGAAACGAATTTTAAAGTTTAAAAGACGACAAAGTCAACATAATTTGTTTTCTTTTGATTTTAAATATTTTTTGTTAAAGTATGTAGTATTTGTAATATTATGTCAAAAGTATTTTTCAATTTTTGGAACTTGTTTTCAATGATACTAGACATTTAATAAAAAATGTACCCCGTACTTAGAACCCTATGACTTTCTAAAAGAAAAATTATGATGTCATATCAAAGTGTTTATTTTAATAAACTAAAAACTAACCTGAATTATTCCAGCCCAAACATTGATTTTTTCGGGATGTTGCGTATGAGCCACTTGAGCCCAATGAGTATTCTCTGTGGACCAGTATCTACAGTTTTGTCGGTTGACAGTACCATTAAGAAAAAAGGTAGCTTCATCGGAAAATAAAATATTTCTACAAAAAAATGGATCTATATTGCACCGCTCTTGCATATTTTCGCAAAACTGAATTCGGCGGTCATAGTCGTCTTCATTTAATTCATGTATTAATCTTATTTTGTATGGATGATACTTTGCCTTTTTTAAAATATTTTTTACCGACGTTTGACCAATGGACAAATCTGATGCTGCTTGACTTGTAGGTAAATGTGGATTTTCGTTATAACTGAGTAAAACATCTAATTTCTTATTATCATCTAGTTTCGGCCTACCTGTCCTGGAAAGATCTTTTACACAACCATGTTCAAGGAATTTATTGACAATTTTGCTGACTGTAGATATCGTAATTTCTTGTCCGCGCTCTGGATATGTGTTATTAAAAAGTTCACAAACTTCGCCCAAATGTCTTTGGCGATCTCCCCAGCCAAACATCATCAGAATTTCCATTCTTTCTCGCTCTGAGAGCATTTTTAATAACTTGACAGTAACAGAACTGTCCTACAGTATGTTAAAAATTGGCACAGTTGTCATAGTGACAACGAGTCAAAGTGACATCAAGTTACTACATTTCTCCTAGATTTTACGTTGTATCATGGTTTTTCTCTTAATGAAAAAATGTATAATTTCAACTGGCAATATTTTAAAAACAATTGAATTTAGGTATAGGACATCCTATATGAAATCTACTTAGAATTGTCCGTAGAATCCAAAAATGCAATAATATACAGGGTGTTCCATTAAAAAAAAAAGAAGTTAACAGCTGCCCAGCTTTCTTGAAGCACCCTGTATATATCTCAGAAATCTTAGAAGATAGAAGACAATTAAATAAAATCGACGTGTCCGAGCGTTTTTTATTCCGGTGCTTCGTTTACTTGCAAAAGGTAGTTTTCCAGACTTTATGTCCTCACTGTATGACTACAAGAACTCATGTTTTTAACAATAATTTGTTACTTAGAACCCTATGACTCTCAACGATTACCGCGATGTGTACTTAGAACCATTTTTTCTAACATTTGTGGCGCCCTCTATGAAGTAATAGAAAAACATTGAATATCAGTTTGTAGAGAATTATTTACTCAATTCATAACAATTAAAATCGTTATTTCGTTAAAAATGTTACTTAGAACCCTCTGGTTCTCACCCCTCGATATATATCTGGAAAAAGCTCACGATTCGATATTTGGGTCTATACTATGGACAGCTGGAAAGGTGAAGCCAATGGACAGCCTAAGTCTGACGTCACAAGGGGCGTGTTTTAAAAAACCTTTCCAAACAAAAATAAATTGATCATTTTCAAACACGTGGGTTTGACAGGTCGGCCATTTTGCCTGGATGGCAAACAAAGGTTCATGCCCGTTTGTGCTAATGAGTTATTAGACTCCTTTGGTGTAATTTAATAAGTTTCCAAGTAATTTAAGGATTCATTTATGACCATTTCTAAGAAGTATCTATGCCTGTGCTACCTGGACATAAATAATTTTTCGTGTTCCGACTGTATTCCCATCGTAATACTTATTTGAACTTCCTTGTGTGTGCTTCGACCTTTGTTGTTTATATTGTGATTCTGTTGTGTAAAATTTAAAATTCATGATAAAATATGGAAAGAATGAATATTATAAGACTCTTAGTGGCGATGTTAAATGTAGATATGATGCCAAACTTAAAATTATTGGTGATATTGATCCTTATCTACTTGGAGAGACTGATGTTGGAAATTTAATGTCTTTGCCAGAGGTAGCAATGATGGACTTGGTAAACTACCTTATATTAACGCATAGTTTTTACACTGGCCAGCAGCTGAAGGCATACAAAGGCTTGCAAGCATTCAAATTGTATGAAACTGGTTTGGTGCAAAATGTTAATGTAAAGGAAGTAAATCCCAATGCTTATGTTGTAGTCGGCAAGGTAAGATTAAGTTATAATAAGGTTTTGGTTTTGAATAACTCTGTTACCATTTCATTTGGGCCTAAACCCACAGTTTTATGTTCATATAGGTAGTTTATTTATGCTGTGTACTGTTTTTTAAACATATAAAAGTCAAATAAATACATAGTAAAAATACTGAACTAATACATTCAAAAATTTAAAATTTGCAATTAAAATAATACACAATACAATCTAATAAATTAAAACGTTTTATAAAATCAAGTTCATCACCAGGAAAAAATGTATCAGACCAGTAGAAAGCTTTCGATGTCAGAAAATGTTTCCCGGAGTAGCTTCGTCTGGTGCCTCAATCTGTTATTCTACCTACAAGAATACATAACTTAATAAAAAAAAACTCCAACCTTAATCAACACTATGTCTACATCATAATACAATCAATCCTAGTACTAGGTACCTACTATTTACAATAATACACCTACCTGAAACTTTGCTCGTTTACGTTTCTGAGCTCTCTCATTTCTGTCAACTCGAGTCTGAGTTGCTTCTTTTGGATTAAAGTACCCCATATTTTGATTCAGGATCCAGTCAGGGTTGTCTTTGTTTACCAATTCGGCTGGAGCTCCTACAAATGTTTACATCAGATCAGTTTATTAGGCCATCATACCAAAAATCAAATATTTCCACTTATAAAATATCTGAAGCAAATTATCCCATACTTTAACTAGCTGTCACTTAAGGGGTCCCTTTTTAAAGCCCTTATCCACATTTCACGCCGTTTTTGTGAGAGTTGAGTGAGGTTTTCTCCAGCGTTTTGAGGAACTGCGGGAACTCTAAAAAAACGTACATTGTCCCTATTTCCCCTCATCCCACAATTTAGCACTAAACAACACGTCGGCATTTTTATTTAGGGCACTTTACACGAACACAGATCTTAAATTACGGTCAAGAGTCAAGGTAAACTGTAAGAAAACTTGGTAAACACTTGTGTTTATTTGCTTTGTTTGCCATCCAAGCAAAATGGCCGCCGACCCTGTGACGTCATATGAAAATGGTCAATTGCATTGAAAATCCCATAAGACATTTTTGCAAGCATTGGTACACGTTTATAAGCGACAAATAAGCAATTTCTTCAAATTATTTATATTTTTGGTGATATGATTGACCCATTTACAACCACAGATAGAGGTAAGTGTTTCCTGAAAATATTTAATCGCTATCTGAAAAAGTTTGAGGTTATGTTATTGTTGTTTACATTATTGTTTATTAAGACATAATTGTTAGTTTTTTGTAAAATAAAGCTTGTGGTAGTGTTTATTTATTAATATGAAGTAGACCCAGTCTATAGCCAAAATAATTTATATTATAGATTCAATATTGCCTAAAGTGGTTATGTATTTTGTTACCCGAACAAAAAATTTTCAAGTTTGTGGTATTTCCTGCAAAGATAAAAGAAAGGAAAGCTCGGACATCACTTATAAGGTGCCTAATAGAGCAAATAGTATTATGTTCAAAAGGGGTAAATGCCTTGGAGTCAAACCATGTCCTATGGATGCAATTTGATTCAGATTGGAGAAATTCACACTATGATGAAAGACAAAAGTTATAATATTGTGGTAACTAAAATTACTATCATACATTTTTTTATATACTTCATGCAAAATAATATTTTAATTGTAGATTATACTAAAGAAAAAATGCAACACAATATTTGCCAACTGTTTATGTTCTGGCGGGAATAAAATATCATCAACTGCATTATTTGGATACTACTACCTATCAGTCACTGATAGTAAGCCTTATTCATGCAGCTGTGGATCATCAGATTGATTAGCAATTTTAGAAATACTGTAGACCTTAACAACATATGATGTACTGAAATTATAAAAATTTAAACAAATATTTATTATTGTTTTTATTACATTGTTTTATAATCTACATAATATATATTTCAAATTAATTGTATTAGGTATAGCATTGATATCCCTGTGCATACATAAAGACATGAGAATAGTTGTAACTAAAGCGTACTAAAAGTTTTTAAAGGTTTTCTTGAAATTTCTTCCAAATCTTGCATTAAAAAATACTTTTCTGCTTCTAACGATGCTCCTAAAGCATGAGTCAAAATCTTCGGTAACATCTGTCTGCTCACTAGTGGTTCTTTTTCTAAAAATAATTTAATATAATGTTGGCCTTGCTTTTCTATTAAAAGTTAAATCAAATTATTAAATGTTCACATTTCTTACTTTAGTTTTTAGGAACGTGAATACATTTTGTATAATAAAAGCTATAACATACCTTTTTTCTGGAGATGTAATGCTAAATTGCCTTTTAGCGCTGAACTCAAATATTGTAGCCCTATTCTTTGTCATTGTGCCCAAAATGGCAGGTACAAACCAAAGAATGTTGGGAAGGTTCTCTGCTCTATCTTGACTTCTACCATTGTAAAGCAAATAATGGTTCAACTCCAAGGCGTTTATCCCTTCTTAACATAATAATTGTTCTATTATGTACCTTATAAGATGCTTATAGGTGATGACCAGGCATTCCTCTCTTCTATCTTTGCAGAGAATACAACAAACTTAAAAAAATTCTGTTCGCTATGTTTTCAATCCGTTAACAAAACACAACCACTTTAGCAGATATTGGATCTAAAATAAAAATTATTCAGGCCATAGACTGGGTTTACTTTATATTAATAAATAAACACTACCATAAGCTATATTTTACAATTAAACTAACAATTATGTTTTAATAACCAATAACATAAACAAAACTAACATAACCTCAAACTTATTCAGACGCCGATAAAATATTTTTAGGAAACACTTACCTCTATCTGTAGCTGTAAATAGGTCAATAATATCACCAAATATATAAATAATTTTAAGAAATTGGTTATTTATCGCTTATTTATAAATGAGTACCAACGTTTGCAAAAATCTCTTATGGGGTTTTCAATGCAATTTATTTTTGTTTGGAAAGGTTTTTAATAACACGCCCCTTGTGACGTCATCACTTAGGCTGTCTATTGCCTTACGAAACTCTGAAAAAGTGTTGTATAAACTAAAAAATGTAATAATAATAATTTAGTGCTGATAAATAATTGAAAATATAGAATAACATTAAAATTCATCTTTTGTATGTAAGTATTTAATCTTAAATTATTATTAACAATATTTTACATTGGTTTAAAATAAAAATTGACCATGGCCCACTGTTGCAAATAAAGTAAATAATTCAAGATTTCGAATTTTGAGCAAGTTTTTCAAAATAAATATAAACAACTACCTATATATTTTGGAAAAATGATGCTTATCAGTATAATCAGTGTTTACCTTTTTGATAAGTTAAAGCATAACAGAACTACGAGCGATAATCATGCCCAATTTAACACCAAAATCTTTCGTTTCATTAAAAAGTAGCAGACTAAAGTGAAAACTGCAACACTCTAGCTTTGGTTTATAACTCTTAATACCCCCTAAAAGTTTCGAAAATGGGACACCCAGTACATATAGCGTAATAATTAGCGAAATATAAGTCGTACTGTTTTTCGCATGTTCAGAACATTTTTCATTTTTGAAGTTCTTGGTTGTTTGTGATTACAAAGGTTTCTGCGTCTGATCGCATTTGCGTGAGAACGTAAACTAGAAGTATTTCGCTTTATTGATTAAAACATATTTTTTGCCTGCTATCGATTCCTAAAAAGTTGTAATTGTGCGATTTTTTAAAGTCCGGCTTTAAAACCGCGGGCACCCATATTGTTACTCACGATATTTTTGCATTACATTTCTTCAGCAAAATTATCGCGCGGTTAAGAGTCACAGTGCGCGCCTAACCTAATTGTCCACTATTGGCAACTTTCTGATTATTAAAGATACCGTCAACTGGGGCTTCTTTGATCAATAAAATTTTAATTTTTGATTGTAGTTAACTAACCAGTTGTGATATTTGGAGACAAAAAAAAGGAAAATATATGTAGTTATATGTATAATCTAAACACTCTTTAGGCATTCAGTAAATTTTAACAGAAATCAGAAAAAAAAATAGATCTGATCAAAGTTTTACTGCATTTGGGGCAACTTTGATCATGCCTAATTTTTGCTCTTAAAATCAATGAAGCCCCGTTCAATATTAATTTAAAGAAAAAAAATTTAATTCTGTTATAATGAATTTCATAAATAACAGGTTTGTGTCAAAAAAAAACAACCAGAAATTAAGAAATACGCTTTTATTTTAATAATTCTAGTTTTCCATAACAACGGTGACCATAGTCTGACAAACAACCTGGAAAGCCTTGAACATCGAAGGCAGGTTGGCGACTTGAGTCTATTTTACAAATATTTTCATGGCAAGTGTTCAACTGAGGTTGCCCGCTTGATACCACCCAGAGCGGTGCATGGTAGAAATACACGACGAGCCACTGCACCCCACCAGTACGTGGTTCAGCTTAGTATCCCTCGAACGACACTGTTTCAAAATTCTTTCATCTGGAGAACGTCATCACTCTGGAACGACCTCCCTGAGATCGTGTTCCCCAACGACTATAATCTTCAAAGATTCAAGACCAACGTGAATAGTTTCCTGCGCACACGCACCGCTCCCAGAGCGCCATAAAGGATTTATCCTGCAGTGCTGTGCCTTATCATAAAAAAATATATATATATAAAAACTAACAAACGAAATATACCTAAACTAGCAATTTTCTTTGTAAGAGATATAAACTAACTATATTTTTTTTAGTCTAAAGGTTTAAAAAAAAGTTGACTCAAAACGAATATAATAAACTTAAACTAGCCATTAATTTGCTTTGTAGCAAACATAGGAACTAAAAAATTGTTATCGGTAGCGAAACGAAAAGGGTAAAAAATTGGCACTTTAGACCTCTACAAAATTTTCAAACTCCCTGAAAACATATTGCCCCCTATGATGTTCTGAGGGTTCTTGTGATCTCATTATTTATTATCTAATAGAACTAAGTCTCCGACCTTATAATCAATAGTTTTACATTTTGTATCGAATCGTTCTTTTCTTTTTTGTTTCGAATCTATTAAATTATTTCGCGCATCTTCCCATGCTGTTTGTAACCGAAATTTTAGCTCTGTTGGATAATTATCGAAATTATAGATTGGATCAATTTGCTTTTTTAAATTTGAAGGGATTCTACCTGGTGAACCAAATACTAGTTCAAATGGACAATACTGTGTTGATGTATGCACCGAATTGTTGTACGAAAAACACCAAAAATTTATCCACGAACTCCAGTTGTTGGGTTCCTTTGCTACTCGCATACGAATATATGCACCCAAACTCTTATGAGAATTTTCGAGACTACCTAGCGTTTCGTGGTGGTGCGCAGTTGAATTTAATTGGTTTATTTTAAGAAGTTTACAACAATCTTTGAAAGTATTTGCCATAAATTCTTGTCCTTGGTCTGTAGCTATTTCTGAAGGAATACCAAAGCGTAAAATAAAATTTTCTACGAAAGCCTTAGCAACTGTCTCCGATTCTTTATCCGGTATGGGGTATGCTTCGATAAACTTTGAAAGTTCACATTGCAATGTTAGAATATATTTATTATTCTGCAAATCTACTGGTAAAGGTCCCACTAAATCTAAGTATATTTTTTGAAATGCTGACGTCGCTGTTGACGTTATTGTCATAGGATTTTTGTTTAGTCTAGAATATTTACATTTTTGACAGTCGTCACATTTTTTCACAAAATTTTCAATGTCCCTTTTTAAGCCTGGCCAAAAATATTGTCGCTTAATATTATTAAACATACGGTTTATACCCGCATGACCTCCTGTAGGAAGTGTATGAAAGTCGTTCAAAATTAGTTGTTTTAGCTCTTTACTTTCAATACGTTGTAAATCTCTTACCACGCATATTTTAATGTTATAATTACTGGTACCAGTTATGTCTTTTTTATTTTTATTTAACATATTTATAAATTCAATATTGCTAGCATTTTTCATTATGTATAATTCCGGAATATTATAAATTTTACATAGTTTATTCAGATCCCTCAACGATTTTCCTAAGTCAAACGCTGATCGGGTAATCTGTCTAAGAAAAATAATTTGTGAAGCTTCATCATATAATATATTATTATTAAATGTCTTACATTTGTTTATGTTTATGTTAAGTCGACTATTATTTATATCCTCAAATTCGTTTTCTGCAACCACGCGTAATTCAATTGTATTACTCGGTCGCTTTAATACTTCCGCAACTACAGGGTGATCAAGCCTATTATTTACGGTCGTACTCTGCGTAGATCTTTCTTTTAAAACATTATTTTTTGATTTCTCTTGCGCTCGTGTCATTACATTTATTCGTTCATCCAGTCTGGTATTCATTTCCTTTAATTCATTACAATCTATCACTATACGAGATAAAGCATCCGCTGTTACATTATCGCAGCCTCGAACATACTCAACAATAAAATCATACTCTTCCAGAATTAATCTAAACTTAGTAAGCCTACTTGAAGGGTTGGTCATATTAAACAGATAAACTAGAGGTCGATGGTCTGTCAAAATCTTAAACTTCTTACCATACAAATAAGGCCTAAAATGTTTCGCACTCCATACGATACCTAAAAGCTCTTTCTCGATTGTGCAATAATTTTTCTCGGCTTTATTTAATGCTCGTGATGCATATGCAACGGGCTTGTCATTGGAATTTGACAAAACAGCGCCCAAAGAAAACCCGCTCGCATCGGTTCTTAGTATAAATTGATTTTCATCTGAAAAATCCGGATATTGTAGAATTGGAGGACCCATGAGCGACGCCCTCAATGTATCAAATGAGTCCTGACATTCTTTAGTCCAGTTAAAACTTGTTCCTTTTCGAGATAGTTGGTTAAGAGGATAAGCTATTGCCGCAAAATCTTTTATGAACTTCCTATAGTAATTAGCAAACGCGACGAATCTTTTTGTCTCATCCGCGTTTTTAGGTATAGGATATTGAGAAATTGCTTTAATTTTTTCTGGATCTGGCATTACACCTTCAGAAGAAATTATGTGTCCCAAATAAAGAATTTCCTTTTTTAAAAAATCACATTTACCGGGATTGAGTTTTAAATTTACTTGTCGAAGTCTTTCAAATATTTTGATTAAATTTTTATTGTGATTTTGAAGAGAATGTCCAAAACAAATTAGATCGTCCAAATAAACAAAACACGACTCATAATTTAGCCCAGCCATTGCTATCGTCATCAGCCTTGAAAAAACCGATGGACTTATCTTCATCCCCATTGCTAAACGTTTCATTTGATATTGACCTCTGTCAGTAGTAAACGAAGTACAAGGTCTACTTTCAGGAGATAATTCTAGTTGGTAATAACTTTGAGCTAAATCTAAATGACTATAATAAACTGAACTACCTAATGAATCTAATATCTCAGATATATTTGGCAAAGGAAATTTACAATCTTCAATTTGCCTATTTAGTAACCGATAATCAATAACTACTCTAAACTTTTTAATTCCGTTATTATCCGGTTTTTTCGGTACTATTAATAGAGGAGACGACCATTCTGAACTTGCTTCCTCTATTATTCCGTCTTGTAACATTTTCCCGACCTGTTTGTGGATTTCCGCCTTTTGTGCGTGTGGTAGCCTATATGGCTTTACATACACCGGTTGTGCCCCTTCTTTTAATTTAATTTTTTGTTGGTATAAATTTGTAACTGTCAAAGGATCATTATCTAAATGAAAAATGTCAGTGTATTTAGCACATATTTTTTCAATTGAGGTTTTTTCCTCCCTGTTCAACGACTTTAAATCTATTAAATTGAGTATTTTATCTACCCGTTCTACTGAAATATCATTGTCACTGAAATTATATACATTATAGTTAAAAGTACTCTCAACTTTAGGTTGAAAATTTCTTAATCTTATTTCACGCTCATTTACATTCAATATTCTTACAGGAATTTTATTCCCTACAGGTTTTACTATAGCACTAGCAACAAACACTCCTTCACAAATCTCACTATTCATAACTACACATTCATCCTTTCTATTTGTGTAACAAAACTTAATTATTTCACATCTAGGTGGTATTATACTGCATTTATCGTCTTTGGATTCTAAGGGAACCTGTATCTTTTTATTATTTAACCAAAATGAAAATGAAAATTGCTCATAATCAATTACAGCATCAAAGTTAGTAAAGAAATCTGAGCCTAAAATACCTTGTATATCCGAGTCAAAATTGTCAACAATTGAAAATTCATGAGTAATCTGTTCACAATTAATTAAAAAAGAGATATTTGCTGAGCCGACAGTAGTCAACGAACCGGCTACTCCTTTAATATTTAATTTCTTGGTAGTATCAATAATTTCTGTACCTTTTAAAAAATTTTGAAAAAAACAACTTATACTAGCACCTGTGTCGCATAAAAATAATAGTTCACTCATTCCGTAGCTAATTCTTACATAATTTAAACCATTCACACAAAAAATGTTATCTTCGAGCCTACTATTAGGTCCGAAAAAACGTGCTGTTATCTAAGTTAATAGTTTCACTATTACTAGCAGTTGTACCTTCCACTTGTGCAACGTAAGCTCTACGGCTAGCATTTCCTCTATAAAAATTATTATTAGTCGGTCGCCTCGGCGAATTTGAATAATTACCTCGACCTTGACCTCGGTGTCCTATATTTTGACCCACATTGAAATTTGATCTATTATTGTTTACACTCCTATTTGTGTTAAAATTGTTGTAACCTATCCTTCCTCGATTTCCGCGATTATAGTGCGAATTACGTCCTCTATACGAAAAATTAGAATGGGTTTTCTTACCTCGCATGTAAAACAAATTCGAATTACCGCTAGTGCCTGAATTTCGAGTGGTTTCTTCTTCTTTCGCAGCGATAACTGCATCTTTTAGTTCTTGATAATTTCTAGCCTTAATTATCGTCCTAACCTCGTAATTACGCAACCCATTGGAAAATGCGTTAATAGCAAGCCTCTCATTTACTCTACGTAACACTGGCACAGCTCCATCATCACCCTCTGCCTGAGCCAAAGTTAGGTCAAGTAAGAGCTGCTCGATACATTTCGCATGTTCGTCAATGGATTTATTATCTTGCCTAGCATTGTGAAGCTGTGTGGATATAGACGCAGCTGATTTGGCAGTTAACAACCGAGCCTTTATATCCGCGACTAAATCCTGAATCGTATTATAAGTTGATCCCAATCTTAATTTCGCACTTTCCGATAGTTTGACCTTCAAAACGTATTTTATTAAAAAAAATTTTCCCGCATCGTCAAGAAGTTCGGAATATAATTCAATAGCATCGATAAGTTGCTTTGTTACGCTCTCAGTGCCATCCAAACACGGTAACAGAGACGTAGCTGTTCTAATATCAAATTTTTCACCCATATTTAATGTAATACTATCACTATTATTAAAGTCAATATCGCTTACCCTATCTAATAAAATTTTCCTACACAAACTAATATTTCCTTCAATAGCTTTAAAATATTCTCTAGCTTCTCCTACTTGTTCCTCTTTAAATTTTTTGTTACTCTTTGTTTCTTTAAACCTATTTTCTAATTGTCCTAGGGTTAAATTTAAACTCTGAATCCTATCTAAACTTTCTCTACGCTCCTTAGGTTCTTTTTTTAGATTACTATAAAACCCTTTTAAATTTTCATATAGCTCTTTTAAGTCCTTCATTAGAAGTAACCCAACAGTTATACTTAAACATTAAATATTTTACTTAACTTAAACTCTGTTGCCTCTTTTCATAACGGCAGCTTGCGTGTTGGCATCCCAGTTTTCCAGCGGTGAGTACTAACGGCATTGCGCCACATTAGCACTGTCCAGCGTTGCTGACCCCTTTGCGGAACAGTCAGTAGGGCCCAAGGAATTCCGATGACATACCATTAAACCAGCTCTTGACTTCTTACAATTTCTCTCCGTATTTTTTTTTCCAGTGTCTTTTTTCCACGGTAACCGCAATATAAAACAATTCCAACTATTGTAAACGCGATAACCACAATTTTAATTATTTCACTTAACGTTAGTCCTTTCTCTCCGGACGCGGTAACGCCTCCACTGTTGCCCGCCTGTGCAATTATAATCTCTTCTTTCGATTGATTTTTCCCCATCACTAGTACCTTACAAGTCTTCGTTTGTTTCACTTTACTTTTAAACTTTTCACTTTAAAAAATATACCCATGTAACAACTGTCACGGTCGCCATGTAATAACTGGATTGCCATGTGAGGGCCGTAGCCTCGTAGGGTGGTTCGAACTCAGGTTACATGGGGGAGAACAGAGAAAACCCTCTTATACGTCTTTAGTGTTTTATTACTTCTCTAATAATAATGTACATCAATAAAATTAATTACAATGAACCCAAGTATGACCTGGTTCCATTGCTGTTTGTTATTGTATTGTTTATTAAATATTATAATAACTAACTTTAGATATAAACTAAGTAGAGAATGCTGCGTTGGATACTTTTGCAATATCTGACCCTATTAACCAATTGAAATTACTTAATGTGCCTAAAGTATCCATCACATCATAATTTCAGACTTGCGAACTAACTTTCATCCAAGATGTCAGGAAAAACAAAAAAATTGTTCTTTTTGCCCTTTTTAAATCTTAGGAAACTAACATTAAAAAGATTGTCGCCTAATATTTCTGTTATTTTACCGACAAAATATGTACTAACATTTGTATTAACAGTTGTCATTTTAACTAAAATAAAGGATCCAATTTTTAAGTCTGTATTTCTCAAATTTTTAGTCAATTTAGTTTTGCGGTTTTTGTTATCCTCTTCTTCTTTGTTATATTGCTTTCTTTCCTGTTCGTCGTTGTTTTCATCGTTTATAGTCTCTTCGTCTGTTTTATTTTCCATGGTACGTCTGCTGTAACGTGCGTTACGCTTTTACCTGGAACGACGTTTACCAATTTCTTTTTTTGTCTCCTTGTAGTACTTGGACTCCCAAATCTCTGTTCTTTTAAGAAATCAATAAGTGGGTTGCTTATGTCAGCTTCTTCATTTTCTTGAACATATCCCGGAATTTTTGATAATACCCTCTTAGGATCATATGGGAAAACTCCAGTCGCTGCAAATCCACTACTAAGGATTCTTTTTATTGCTTCGCCTTCGCCCGCATTGTCCATTGCAGTAAAAGTTTGTTGAAGAAGTCTGGGAAATTCTTTAGGCAAGCCACCTAACTTTGGGTTTTTTGTTTTCCAAGTACTTCACGTTTTTCGCCAAAGCATTTTCATCGGCCTGAAAAAACTCACATCAAGAGCCTGTGTTAGGTGAGTTGAATGCGGGACCAAACACACAAAAGCGATATTATTTTCGTCGCAACACTTCGGCTGTGAAATGTGCGGCCAAATTATCTCCAATGATGACTTTTTTCCCATCTAGTTTTTTTGCATGTGCTAAGAAGCATGCCATAAACCAATCTGTAAAACTGGATGCCTCCATCCAGCCATGATTCGTTCTATTATATCGCGAACCAGTACTGCAACACCTATCTTCGCAACAAGGGCTACCTTTTGGACCATTTTCTGTCCAAGTAGTACGCCTGAAGCCGACCCACAAATCATAATTGTTGTGGCAGATTTGGAAAAATTATATATTTGTTCGGGGTACTTTATGCCTCGTCATAAATTTTAAATTTCTTTCCAGGATCGTCCGCCATATTAGTTTCATCATAGTTAAATTAATGGGATGGAGGGACATTTTCTATTGTTGTTTTTAAATGATTGAAATATTTTTCCAACGACTCTACGCTGACTGTAGCTCTAGCTCTTTTAATGTTTGCAGCGACCCTTTTGCAAACCTCGGATTTATTTCTAATTAAGAGGTTATCCACCCAATCTACGCCAGGCTTATTGTCCTTTAGATAAGGTATTACCTTGCCCTGCTTGTCAAGGAAGTTTTTTGCCAAGAACTGCGTGTCTTCTTTAGACAAGGGATATCCCCAGTCGCCACAGATGGCGGTGCTTTTGACAAGTTTAATTTCTTCTTGTCGAGTGAATAATGTAGGACGTCCTACTGCACGAATGTGGAGCCCTTTGTATTTGTTATACCAAGTACCAAATGGAATCCCAAATTGAACTGCTGCTCTTCGTAAACTTACATTTTCATCTGCAATTTTTTTTAACGCTTCTTCGATAACTTCCTCTTTATAATTTATATAGTTTCTGACCCCCAAAGTTCTTTGATATTTTCGCATCATATTTCTGGAAGATAAAAAAAAATATATTGTAGGTACCTACCGACCTTTTATTTAAACCACACCGGGTAACCTTGATCATGATTAAAGTTGTCCCATAAGAGGCGATCAAAGTTACCCCACGAAGCATTTTGAAAGCTGGAGGTTCTGATTATTACTTTGGAACAAAGCTAAAAAAGTTATTTACATCTTAGATACATCAGATTTCACATAAAATAATAAAAATTGACCCATGACAAAACACTGACGCTGTGTACTAGAAATTTCTGAAGCTTTATAAAATATATAAACGTTAAAAGTAAACTTTCTTACCTTGTAGTACGAGAACCGCGGCAAAACACATCACCAAGTATCCACTATCATGAACGTGTGACAATTAAAAAACATGATGTGGTCAAACGCGCCAAGAAATTTGCGCTTGCGCAGTAATTCAAGAAAGTAAAAGTTCAGATATATGTTATCAAAGTTAACCCGCAATTATCAAAAAAGCCCCAGTTTCCCAGTTGACGGTACGAAATTGTTTAAATTGGCAAACTAGTAGGATTTTTAACACTCATAAACATAGAATAATGCAAGAATCAACTAAGCATGTTTTCGAATTTTGAGGTAAAATGATTTGTTTTGTAATATTTTTAAATTACATCTTTTTTTATTTTATGAATTTACTGAAAATATTAAAAATTTTAATATTAACAGTATTAAAATATTAAGATTGCAAGCTTTAATTCCCTCAGTTTGGACTTCATAACTTCATTAATTTTTATCCTAGATGAAAATTCATTATAAGCATTTTGTGTTTCAAATTTTGAATTTTAACAGAAAAAAATGTATATACAGGGTGTCCCGCCTAGCCTCATCATTGGGATCTCGGAAACTAGAAGAGATACGAGGTCGGTTAAATGGAGGCAAAGTTGCGCGATTTGATGCTGATCAAAATGCCACCTTAAAACTTTAAAGATTCCGAGTGCTTCCGAAGATTTTTGGAAAAAACCGAATATTCGCTATTTCATTTTTATTTGTTTATGACTCTATTTGAATAGATATAACAAAGTAAATTTCACATTCTCATTGCTACTTTTTCTGTTCTATAAGATGGTGTCATAAGGTTTTCGAACCGACGTTTCGTCTTTGAGCTGCAATCATCAACTTTGTTTTTTTTTTTTAAATACGGCCCTGGATTTTGTATTACGGATTTTAAGAGCTTCTAAGTTCTCAAAACCAATGATGTAACGCACTTATTCGAAAAAATTATATTAATGGCATTTTCCATAAGAACTCATTTCTTAAAAAAGAAACAGAAACGAAAACTTAATAAAACTGAATAATGAAAGTTAAAGCAAATATTTAAATTGTAATCCGCCCTGATGCATTTTCGTGTCAGTTTGTGAATTTTATGGATGGCACGCTGAATAGTCCTTGCGGGGATAGCCCTGATCTCCCTTATTAGGTCTTGACGTAAAACTTCAAGGATTTGTGATGTGTTTCGATAAAGACGGTTTTGGAGAAAAACCCCAAAGAAAGTAATCTAGAGGGCTTAGGTCTGGGCTCCTAGCTGGCCAACGTACGGGTCCTTGGTTTCCAATCCATTTATTGGGGAACAGTGCATTTAATAAATTTGTAACGAGTCTCCCATTATGAGGTGGTGCACCATCTTGTTGCCACCATAGTTGACGTAATACGTCCAACGGTCCTTCCATTAAGGAATCCAATATATTGGTCCTTATTAATTCGGCATATCTTTTAGAAGTTTTTCAATTTCCTTCAAGAAAAAACGGGCCGATAATTTTATTGTGCCACATACCGACCCATACATTAAATGATTGCCGTCCCTGAGGTCTTACTTCTCGATTCTGTCTTGGGTTTTCTATTGACCAATAGTGTTCGTTATGTCTATTAAATAGTCCATGTGTTGCAAACCTGCATTCATTTGTCCATATAGTTTTATTTAAGAAGTCGTCATTTTCATTAATTCTATTTTGCAACCAGTTACAAAATTCTAATCGTCTCTCAGCATCGCCAGGTCTTAGTGTTGGACTAATATGAATTTTGTAAGGTTTATATCCACGATTATTTAAAGTTCTCCAAACTCTCATTCGCGGTGATACTACTTCGTCTGAGAAAACTCTAATTGAAGTTCAAGGATTATTATTTGCCTTAAAAAATAATTTAAAATTACTCATTTTACTTCCTACTATCTAATAGTTTTTAAACTTACAGTGTTTAAAGATAATTTGTTCCTCTCCAAATCGATTCGCCTTCCATATTCAACCCTTGGTTGAACAAAACTTCCGTATTGAGCTAAATTATTATCAATATTAGCAAAATAACTATAATGCGGCTGCCGTCTTTCCGGATATTCCAACAAATAGCGCACAAGGCGTTTTTGAATTTCGATTCGAAGTATAATAAATCCTTATCATGTCTCGTTTTTCTTTAGAAGAAAAAGGCGTTTATGTTTAATACGCGTTAACGATTAGTAAACAGTGAACTGTCAAAATATTAGATAATTTAAACATAAACAAATAAACTAAGATGGCCGGCGCGCACGATGCACCGCCACCATGATAAATTGCTAAAATTTCTGTAAATATAGCCTAGAGCCTAGGGTTTGAGGGTTGACACTTTCATTATATTATTATTTAAAAATTAATACAAATGAGTTCTTATGGAAAATGCCATTAATATAAATTTTTCGAATGAGTGCGATACATCATTGGTTTTGAGACCTTAGATGCTCTTAAAATCCGTAATAAAAATCCAGGGCCGTATTTAAAAAAACAAAGTTGATGATGGCAGCGCAAAGACGAAACGTCGGTTTGAAAATCGTGAAAAAAAAATCCAAGAACACTATTGCATGTGTAAAAAAAATATTTCACATAATGCATTTCTTTTGGCAAGTGGGGTAAAGTAAGCAAAATCCTCCTTAACAGGTCAATACCTGCACACAGAGAAATTTCTTTCTTGCCGCTATTAAACGACTTAGTTGGAAAAAATTTATTTACTAAAATAAAAGTTTATTTTACTAAACTAAATATAACTTAAGACAATATTTTAAAACATCTTCGTCGAATTCCGGAAAGTACACGACTTAATTGAAAAATATGTAGTGCATTTAATTAACTTTTAATTGCACCAACAAAGCCTAATCCTATTAATTGAAGAACTGTTTTAGTAAATATTTTATTGAATGTATTTGAATTTATTTACAGCTTAAACTAATGCAAGTGGTACATCAGTTATTTTAGAGTTCAAAATAGCCTTCGATTAAAAAAAAAAACACAGGTGACCGTATTTAAAAGAAGAAAGTTGAGGATGTTTTTTCGAAAACGACACGTCGTACTGAAAATCTGTAAACGCTATCTTGTTCAGCTTAAAAAGTGACAATGAAAAAGTATTTTTCATTTTTTTATATCTGTTAAAATAATGCAACAAATAAATAAAAAATAATACAGCAAAAAATAATTTTTTTTAAAAATATCGAAATCGGTTAAAGATAGTTTATTTTGCAAACACCATGTAAAAGGTTTTTAAATTGGGCAACTTTTTCCTAATTTAACCAACATTGTAATTCCTACCGTTTCCAAGATTCCAATGCTATCCCATTCTTATCTTGGACACACTGCATATCATCTTATGAACTACGGCAATATGTGTTTTACACTAGGCGCTAGGGAGCGCTGTCTTACAACTTCACAAACATTGCGCGTTTTTTTCCATAATTGTAAATATAATAGTATATTCAATTTTACCTGATTACAAGGATGATTAAAAGTCTAAGAAGTCAGCGAAAACCGCAAGTTAATATCTATTTTCAATCCGGAGATATCAACAACAATAATCATAATTACGGAACAATATGATTTTATTTTCAAGTTGCCATTGTAAAGGTTTTTTTAAGAGTGAAATAGGCCTTGGAAAAACAAAATATGAAGGTACGTATGTTTCAAGCAAATATATCGTTACGACAATAATTCTCAGTGGCGCCCTAAATGTTCAAATTGTCGCTCATCGTTCTGTATACACGACTCCAATCTTTCCCTGGTTGATAATACTGCAGTTTCCACCTCTGCCATAGGGATACGGCGGCTGCTGTCCATTATCATTTCTATAATGTGCTCCCTTGTGGTGGGTCTGGTAACGAAAACAAGATCCTTCAATCTCCCCCATATATAAAAATCTAGGCATGTTAAGTCAGGTGATCTAAAATAGAAATTACCACTTTCATTAACAGTATCGCAATATATCCTATAATATTACCTGGCAGGCCACGGAAATATACTCCCTCTTCCTATCCACCTTGCAGGAAATGTGTCAAGAAATTGGCGAACGTTTGCCGCAAAATGTGCAGGACATCCATCGTGTTGGAAAACCATAGTTCTGCGAATATCCAGGGGCACATCTTCGAGAAGAATTGGGAGTTCGTAATTTAAAAAATGTAAATATCTTTGCCCAGTACTTAAGCGACTCATTAAATACAAACGGTCCAATTATTCTGCCACCCAAAATGCCGCACCAGACATTGACACTACATCTTCCTTGATGCTGCACCTCCCGTATCCAATGGGGATTATCCCGCGACCAATAATGCATATTATGGCGGTTTACTCCTCCATTACTATGGAAAGTAGCTTCATCAGTCCACAAAATTCTGGAGAGGAGATTTCTATCTTCCAATATCATATTAAGCAACCAATAGCAATGATCCGATCTTCTATCATAATCTTGCGGGGTCAAAGCCTGGTGGAGCACAATATGGTAGGGATGTAGCCTAAAGAAAATCAAAATACTTATTACATTGACTTGAAAACTATTAAGAGAAATATTGCCATTATTCTAAACTATTTAAGAGTTATAACATATAGATATAATTACTTACCTTTCTTCTAATAAAATCCTATGAACAGTAGAGCGAGTAACGCCCAAGTCTCTAACAATTAATCTAATACTAATTTGTGGATTAAATTCCACATATGCCAAAACATTTACAATGTTTTCCTCGGTTCGACCTCGGCGGCGTCTGCGATATACAGGGCGACGAATACTTTCAGTAGTACGAAAACGGCTAGCTAAACGATTAAACATTCTACTATCGTATCGGCGCCTTTGAGGGTATCGTACTGCGTAAACCCGTTCAGCAATTGTTGCATTTCCCAAACATTCAATAAATTACCCCGCAATGATGTCAACCGCTTCTTTAAGTAACAGAGGCATTTTGAAAATCAAATACGACACAACACTGTTGGCACGACAAAAATTTTGACGTAATAATGAAAGGTGACACGCGTGCACAATTTCAATTCATATTTTGTTTTTCCAAGGCCTATTTGACTCTTAAAGAAACCTTTGCAATGGCAACTTGAAAATGAAATCATAATGTTCCGTCATTATGATTATTGTTGTTGATATCTCCGGATTGAAAATAGATATTAACTTGCGGTTTTCGCCGACTTCTTAGACTTTTAATCATCCTTGTTATCAGGTGAAATTGAATATACTATTATATTTACAATTATGGAAAAAACGCGCAATGTTTGTGATGTTGTAAGACAGCGCCCCCTAGCGCCTAGTGTAAAACACATATTGCCGTAGTTCATAAGATGATATATAGAGTGAGAAAAGCCCTTTTTAACAAAACTAAGTTTACTAAATTATGTTAAGCCAGACCGGAGTTATCAGCATTTATTACAAATAATGTTCAACCTTCCCCCACCACTTTATTTGAAAAGTGACGAACACGTTCTATAGGTAAATTTTATTAATAAATCTTCGAAATATACAAAAATGTTATTTTCGGGATACCTTAACTAGGCGACTTTTGAGGAAACTTCGTGATTCATATTTACCGTTACTGTTGCGCCCTCTAGCGCCAGCCTGAGAAACTTGAAAATAATTTCCAGCAATTTCTCATGACCACTTTATCTAATATATTTTTTTCCGCAAGCCATACGACTAACACTTTCTGAGATACGGCCGACAGCCATTCTTAGTGGGACACCCGGTACCTACAGTGTGGGTGATAAAAGTTGAACTTGGAGGATGGTTTTCTTTCAATATTTTCGAAACGTTTAAGGATACGTATTATCGATTAGTAATGAATAGAATATAATTATACTTTCAACAGATCAGCATAGTATACAGCCTAAAAATTGATGTTAATCGAAAACGGCACATATTAGTGGTCAATTTGAATGTAAAAACTTTTAACACCCTGTACATTGAAAACCAAACATTTTAGGCCACAAATGATATTTTGGAACCCTCTGTATACTTCTGAGATGGTTTACTCTTATATTTAATACTCTAATTTTTTAGATAAACCCTGACAGACAACCTGCACTTATAGAGTTCTGCCATTTCAGTCCATACAAAAAGACCGTATAAAAATACTTGTAACTTTATTACAGTTTTGTGTGTGTTATTTCTTAAGGTTATCGACGAATTCAAACTGCATGCAAGAGAAAAGAGATTCATCGTACGTGACTTCATCTATGACGAGGAACAGTTGGCAGCTGGCAAAAACGAAATAACCAAACTAGCAACGGATAAAAAGAAGCAGTTTGTGAGTATAATACTCCCAGATAAAAGTCAGTTCTGCAGTAAATTTGTTTTTTTATGACTTACGCACTTATCTACTTTATTTTTAGTTCCAACGACGGAACGGCGACAAACACAACTAAAGCTGACATTTTCTCCCACAATTTCGTTTCGCTGTTCGTTTTTGACATCAATGTTCTTACAGAACACATTTTATTAACTTAAAAAAAAATTATTTTTTCAACACGACTTCAAAGTTAAGAAAACCGACAATTGAATTGACCAATGAAAAACAATGGAAAAAAAAAAATATATTTTATATCTGCCTAAAAACAATGAGGGTATAAAAAATAAAGAACGAAAATTATATAACTTTTTTAGGTTGGCTAAAATTTTGACCGTGGACCTCACTAAAGTCAGAGGTTTTTTCAAACGAATACTTGTTATGCGTGCAAATCACCGACAAACGTTTTATTTTAATGTATTCAATCATATTCTTTTAAATAATATCCCTAAGATAAATAAGATAGACATACATAATTTGTACAACAATCAAAGGTACCTGCTTGATGGATGACAATTCTGAAACTTCAGTTTTAAACTCAAACAAACCTTCGGTTTTTATTACGTCGGTCGGTATGTTTACAGTTGATATGTTTGCCAGATGAAAATATAATTTCAGCGACTCTTAGAAAAAATAAAAGAAAAGGTTACAATAAACGAAATGTACAACTCTTCCTACTAATTACACAATACGTATTATATGCTACTTCCAGATTCTAAAGAACTATTTTATATTGAAAATGTCTCTATTTCATCAACAGATTCTAGTCAAATGACACTGGTTTTAAACTTAAAACCATTCCCTTTGAAGAAGTAGTTTTTCCTAATTACCTCTCTGTTTTAGGGTCCGTTAGTCAGGTGGTTGAAAGTCAATTTTAGTGAATGCTTCTGTGCTTGGATACACGTCAAAGCACTTAGGGTGTTTGTAGAATCAGTGTTAAGGTAAGATTTATCCTAAGTTTTAAGCTGTCAGTTTTATTTTCGGTTCGATTTGGTTTGCTTTTTTTCCAAATACTATTAATGATTTTAAAAATTATAAGGTTACATGTAGAAGTAAATAATATCAAAAGCCCGATTACGTGACACTTATAAAATATTTAAGGTTAAGTATGGTTAAGTTAAGTTGTATTTGGCCCCACAACGAACTGCTGCTTTTGTTAAGTTACATATAAATATTCTTTGCTGTAAACGCAGCATCTTTCTTATTTCACAAATACATTACATGTATCAAAAGTGAAATAAGAAAATAGTGAGAGCGGGTGAAAAATTTCGATTTCAAACGCGTAATTTAGGAATTTCAAATTTTTAAAACCTGGAATAAGAATTATTTTAAAATTTAAGGCACCTTTCTTGATTAAATCTTTGCTCTTCAGCAAATTTTACGTTTTTGTGTTTTTTGCATAGCATCTACCAAAAAAAGAATAATTTTTTGGCATCGTAGATCTTATTTTTAAGGCAAGCAAAAACTTTATAAATTTATAACTTATACTATATTTATTAACTTATATTATAAATAACGACATTTTTTGGTATCTTTCACATTGGCCCATTGTCGACTCCATCCGTGGAGATACTGTATATTACCTAAAATTAAAAAAAAATTACATTTATCTTAGACCTTTTTCACTTTTTTTAATATTGCTCTACTAATTAAATTATTTTATTTCGTATTAAAATAATATAATAAATACTGATTTCATTAATAGAATTAAAATAAAGATTTTCAACTATAAGAAGGTAAATAAAAAAAATGCATGAAATAAGGTAAATAAAAAAACATAACTGCGACAAATAGCAAGCATTAGTAGAACACAACTGCCAAAGACGCAGCTTGAGCTATGGTGGCAATTAAAGCAGGGTCAGAAGTCTTAAGACTCAATAAGAATTTCATAGTAATAGAATAAAAGACATTTGTTTATAAATAAGCACTAATCACACCTAGCTGGTTTTATTTTACATATTACGGATTCGATGTTCAGTTATCGAAGTAAGGACCATCTAGGGTAAATGGTTACAACAATAAACCCCCAATCCCAATCAAGTGTAGCTTGTAGTTTCATACCACCATCCGGTCATAAACAGTAAAAACTATTAAAAACTCAGTCCACATATTTTTTTCGATTGATTATTTCCTTTTAGGTACGGTCTACCAGTCAATTTTCAAGCAATTCTCATCCACCCGCACAAGAAAACAATGAAACGTCTTCGGGAAGTTCTAAACCAACTTTATGGGCACCTTGACGGCAGTGTGGGACATCAAGGATCAAATGTAAATGATGTAAGTACACATTTAGAAATATATTTTATATAACAGTATTGAAGAACAGAAATTACTGTAATATGTTGATTAATAATCAGCATACTTGTTTGCAGTGATTATAGGAATATAATTCGTTCTGTTTTGGGAGTTGATTGGCAATTTTATCATTGTGATAAAGACTAAACTAACCCAACGACAATGCGGTGTTACTACCAGAACGTAGTAGCAACTTTGATATTTTCAACGGAACAACCTGTATATAAACTTATTTTTAGAATCTCTATTATGTTCTTAATAACTTTCCGTAATATACTTATCTGTTGCCGTTTTTCAAATATTAATTAATTTTCTTTTTTTTTTCGAAAATTATGACTTGCAATAAATGCTGATTTTTTTAAACTCTGAATTTGGACAATACACAGAGGCTGTTTACTACATGGCCAAATCTGCAATATACGGGGTGGTCTAAAAATACAGTTATTTTGGCTACTTGAAAAAAATTTATAGAAAAAATGATAAGTTTTATAAAATCCAGCAATATCTTCGCAGATAAAAAAAAACAACCTGTAACCTGTCTTAAATATCCCTTCATCATCAGTTACAAGTTTTTCAAATATATCATGTATATCTCCTAACATTACGAGACCTGAATTAAAAACACAAACACGAAAATAAAATTCAACGTTATATCTATGTCATGTCAACAAAAGTCTTCAAATCCGACCAAAATCTGTAATTTTTGTACATCAGTTACCTTTTCGTTTAATTCATACCTGCTCCACCCAATAAACTTAACATTGAAATTATCAACTTAACTTTAACCTGTGACGTCATTCCACAAGTTAGCCTTCGTTCATTATTATAATATCATTAATACTGACCCTTATAAGCATTTATTTAAAAAAGTTATTCCCATTCGGTTTTAAACCAGTGTGGTATGTTTCATGTCACTGTTATTATCGGAATTGATCTCCGAAATCACACGATTTTAATCCATTAGAGATTTACCTGTAGAGTATATTTAAAGAAAAAAAATACAATTACCAGTTAATACATCGGGTTAACCGAGAATTTCAAAATATAGACCCAACTGAAATTAGATCTGCTACGACGGATGCAGCCAATGAGTACATTTTGAGGGGCTTGAAAGTAAACGGCCAGTGTTTTAAGTACATATTTTAATATTGTGTTTAATTGTTTTATCTATGTTGGCGCGGTGAAAGTTGAATAAAACACTTCAAAATGATTTTGTTGACTGCACTCGCCGTGGCAGAGCCAATTTAATTTAGACCTAGATCTTGAAATGTTCGGTGGACCTGATATAGCAATTATTACCTTATCATAGTTAAGAATCTAATGGATTATGATCGGGTGATCTCGGTGGCCAATTCCGATAACAACAGTGACCTGACACATGCCACTGCATGGCACACTGACTAAAACCGAATGGAAATAACTATTTCAAAGATCTTTTTGAAATAAATGCTCATAGGTCAGAAACTTGACAAGTTAGGTACATTTCAATCAGTAAAAACATACATATGTATATCCATTTGAAAAAATCTACTTTTTGGCATTTTTCAAGTAACCAAAGTATCTGTATTTTTAGACCACCCTGTATATTGCAAATAAGATTTGGTCACAGCAAAGAAAGCCTCCGGAAATTGTTTAACTCTAAACCAAATTTTCAATGCCTTCGAAACAAAAAATGGGAATTAAATAGTATCTGGAAAACGGTAACAGATACAATGAAAAAAAATAAATATTTGGGATTGTAAAAATAACTTTAAATACAGAGTGTTTCGTTTAAGATATCAAAGTTGAAACTACTTTTTTTCTCGCAAAAAACTAAATTTTTGGATCGTCCGGTTGACTCGTTTGCCATAAATGTCTAATGTTCCATCCACCGTAAAACACTCTAATCATTAAAAAATTGTAAATAACAATAACTACGTTTATATCGATGGCTTCAAGCTGCTTTGAATTTAAAGCGGCATAGACCTCGAAGTTAAGTTCACACGTTAATTTCGGCACGGCGACCTGAATGTGGCTTGAAATTTGGCTCCAAGTTCAATTTTATCCAATTTAAAGCGCATGTGCTGATTTTATAATATGACAAATAAAATAACTAAACAACGGATGTAACATTTCTCAAGTAAATCTCTCAAAATTCGAGTTGTAAACAAAACCCAAACACACTTTAGATTAATAGGTTAAAACTTGAAAACGTGTCAAAATCATATGGCTATGACGTAGTGATCTAAAGTTAGGAAGCAAGTGAAGCGGCTTGAACCGTCATGTTTAGAAACCACATGAACACAGTCAACCCCAATTATTATTAAGCTTGACTTGAATATCTAAAGCCGGATTCGAGCTCGTTTATTTCAGTTTGTCGAGTCACTTAAAATAACCGCTTTAACTCAATCCAGCTTGCCATCGATATAAACGTATTGTTCTTGAATAATGGTATACTTTATATATTCTGTTCTTTAAGAATAAAAAGAGATTTCAGTTATCCAGCGTTTTAGATTACTCAAATTTAAAAAAATCGTATGTAGTATCCAATTTTATATTATTCCCGGATTACAAGTGATCGATAATTCCATTGTATTCGATTATGCCCAACTCTAATCCAGTAGTAGATCGCAAGTACTCCCTGTTATTCCAATAATGCGATTTTGTAAATATTATTTCAGTAATCCAAGGTGTTGGATTAGTGAAATACAAATATCGAAACAAAAAACCCATAACCCAACAACTCGGGATTACTGGAATAAAGATAATATAATCCATGCAACCACTTAAGATTACTGGAATAAATGAAATCCAATTTTATATGATGCCTGGATAATCCCAAATCTTATTTTAATTCATTACATAATGTTCTGGATTACACCATCTCTGTGGTCGTGGTATTTGTAGCGCAAAATTAGACTTGCACCTGACCGAATGTTTTAAAAATTTCAAAAATAATTTTTGTTTCAGACTGTCGACATTCCTGGTCTTGGTTTTGGCCAATCAGAATACTACCCATACGTCTACTATAAAGTTAACGTGGATATGATAGAAGCTAAAATTTAAAATTTCGCCCTAACCTGTATAATTATTTTATGTATGTGTAGCCGATTCCTTTTAAATACGTCCAAACAAGATTTTTAACACTTATTCCATTTTATTTTTTGTCTCGTGTATTTTAGATTGTTTTTAGTGGATTTAGCACAAAAGAGATCCTTATTCAATTCTGAGTATATTTTAAAATGAGAAATTGGGCATTTCTACCAATGATTTTGAATAATTTTTACAGGGTGGTACTTTATTTCTGCTATACTAAAAATTTAGGAGAACGCTCTGTGCTCTTGATATTCAGTTATTGTTTGAAAATGATATACTTTTGTTATATTATTATATTAAATTTATAAATCTTAATAGCAAGTTTTTATGTCTTTATATTATTCTTATTTATAGAATATTTAAAGTAAACTAAATTAATAGTTAATTTTCACATTTCTTAAAGTACTTTATTTGGCATAAAAATGTGACCTTGAGTTGGTAAAACCTACAAAAAACTTGTTTTGGATATTTGGATAACGTTCAATACTTATAGGTTTTTTTTTTGTTAGTTGCACAAGCATCAATTTATTTGCCTCTTTTATTATGTTAGATCAATTAAAAGCCACAGTTAGTTATAATTCTAAAATATTGTTCAACGTTGGAATAAATAAAAAAAAAAACTGTAAGCTGCTGGGATTAACTCCTCCGTTGCTTCCATAAAATTTTGTAATTTTATTCATTATTAACTATAATTATAAAACTTTTCTAAAAGTAAAAAAAAAGGTATGTCTACTCTAAAACCCAATTGTTTTGAAAACAATAGGTATTTAAAACTTTTTTTCGGACTACTTAGTTATTTTCGTTTTTTAAAGGTCGCCTTTTTCAGGATACAGTGTTGTAAAGTTTTAAGAAAAAAGGCACAATATATATTTTTTTAATAAAAATAAAATACCGGCTTTCAGATGTAAAATTCTTAGAATACAATTTTATTTCAACTGTTTGTAATATTTCCTTGTGCAATAATCATATAGGCTACTGGCTTGCAAACACCTTGACAATATTATACAGCGCGTAGCTCTGTCACTTTTTTGTAAACAGTATTGTGCTCATTGTAAATATCATGTATATATTTGCAGAAATCTAATTTAAAAATATTATATTCGAGAAAAACTGAAAATTTCTTGTGTTAATAAATTTTGCTTGTTGTTAAGCAAAATAAAACTATTCCAATTTTAAGTGTATAAGCGTCGTAGTCTGATTTTAGTGTGCATTTTTGTTAGGTATTATACAGGCTATTTGAAAAACTGAGTACTATCTTTTTATGAGAATACCCACTGTAGATTTTTGATCAACTAAGTATAAAAATATACGAGCCCTGTTATATACTTGTATGTATTGGACCAAATATATTTATTATCATTCATAGCAGAACTTTTTATTTCTAAATTAACGTTTACTGAATAAGTAAACAGCAAAAATTATTGGTTCATTTTTAATATTACATTACTATGCTTGATACTTCAAATATGATGAGATGCACTGGAATTGTAATAGGTCGGGTGTACTGATCAATAGTCGACGTTTATTTTTAGTTTCATACACACTAATTTATAGTGTAATAGATAATAATAAGTAAAAATATCCATAATTATATAATATATTAAATAGTTGCTTTTAACGTGCGGAAGAGAGACACAACGACACAATAATGGATAATAAGAATGTTAAACAAACTATTTATCCGTTTTATTTTGATAGTCGATCACCAACTGTCTTATTTGTGAAATGAAAAAGAAATCTTAGGGTTTATACCGACCACAATGATGGTAATAAATATTTTCTATTGCCACCAGTTCTTATATTAATTTAACTACCAAATTAAAATCTCTGCTTTAAATGGAATGATTGGATTCGCATGACTATTGACCTTTGAACCCACCGTATTACACTACCTTTAACTATAACGTTACGTATTCCTTTGGTCCAACACATATGCGACCGGATTCGTAGATGACCGTTAATAATCCTATTTATTGCGTATTTTTCAGATACCCTGTGTTACTAAAAAAACAGATTATAACTACACTTATTGACTTTGATATACAAATAAAAAAATCACGAAATATTTTGTTGAAATTTTAATAATATAGACGCATTGTTGATGAAAGTTAAAGATATATTTGAATTGTTTCAAAATGTATTTGTTAGTTAAATAAAATGTTATTTTAGAAGATTTTTGTGAATATTTTATATAATTTATTATATATTTAATATAGCGCATTAGTTACTCGTATAGTGCCTATACCATTAAAGCTAGGAAATTTGTATAATGAACACGCGTTACAGGAAAATATTTGTCAACGTGACGTAGAGGAATACTCACTAGGGTATATCAAACCCGCAGAAAAAGCCTGTCTCAAAAATCCTTGTTGATTAATAATTGTAAAATGGTCTTTTAGCATTATGTATGTGTAATGCTAATCCCTTATCAGGTCACATAAAATACACGCTACTGTGCAGGGGGTGGAAACATATTAGGAAGAGTGAGAAAATGTATTATCTCCAGCCCCCTTCACGCCGGCGCCGGATGAAAAGTTGGTGTGACACGATTTATTGTAAAATATAAAAACTATGAGTGGGTGGAAGGGGATTTTTACTTGCAAAATAAACAAGTGAATTAAATGGGAAAGCTAAAAACACAATAATAACAGCAGTGTAAACTGACTCCGATCCTCCACATGCACCTGCTAGCCATTATTAGCGAAAATAGAAAGCACGGCGATGTCCCGACAATTTCATCACCTGTTCAATATTTACATCGTGCCTATTTTCAAAGTAAATACGCTTTAGACAGCTGTTTTTGCCATAGGCGAACCCAACGAGAATCGTTGCAAGACACTAAGTGAAGCGAGAAAACTTTAAACTAACCTGAAACAATAAAAATATAGGTGGGCAGCTATTAAAAAAAAAAAACGGAATTTGTGATAAAGTTACTATTATTGAGAAACTTATCTAAAATTACCTTTCTTAAACGACTTTGGTGGACGATTCATTTTTGTATTTAAAATTTATTTTTTTACGACGTTAATTTCGATGAATCGGTTGCATTAAAGAGTTGGGATCATATCATTATACAGGGTCCTGCAGCTTAGTTCCCTTGGTTTCTAAATTATATACTATCACATATACATATTTTGATCTGCTACAGGATAATACCTTTAAAAATTATACATGGTGATTCCTAAAAGCGGGACAACTTGAACATAACAAATTGTAAATGGGACACCCTATAATTTTAACACGGAAGTAGTAAGTGCTCCTCTTTATTGTTTATGTTCTGCCAATATTTTATTCCAGTCTGCCAAATGTGCTACCAAGTTATTAATTATTTCCTTATTTTTTTGCTTTTGTAGGGTCGCAATAAATTGACAGTTTATTGATTTTAATTTGATACACATTTTTTGTAGATAGTTAACTTTTACTTATTCTCTTATAACTGAAAAATATTTTTATTATTGTCAGTGACGTTGTCAACTTTCAATAGGGCCTGGAATGTTGTAATATCTTATATTTCTATGTACAGGGTGGGCCAAATTAAACACTTTTAAAGGGAAACTCCTGTTTCTAAACGAGATAGATGAGAACTGATGCCGGTGTCTGGGGTTTAATTTTAATGACAAACTTAATGGTGAAAACCGCAGACGAAGCTTATGTAACCAGTGCAGGTATATTCAACTGTTACACTTGGTTACAATTTTCCAGGAACCATTTTCAAAAATACATTCGGCGTTCAAAATCTCCGGGTTAAAGGTGATGAACTTTTCTGGACCTGTATGGCTGGAATTTCTACTTTTACATTTGCACCCTATTTATCGTCGCGTGGTCCAAAGCCCACTTGTTGTTTTTAATGTAAGGCGCTATTTGGTAAAAGGTAAAGAAAATGCATAGAAGGTGGACATTTTTCACATTTGGTGAAATGATTTTAATTCATATTTTTATTACAGTGTTATCTAATTGTTTGTCAAAACTAAATAATTGTTCTTGTTAAAAATAAAAACTTTCATGCAATGTTGATTAAAATTGCAAATATCCCGGAAACGGATTGTTTTAACAAAATAAATGATCGAAGAAGTATACCTTTTTTCTTTAGAAATGACCATTCCATTATAAATTTAAATCAGATCACCAATAAAGTTACGCCCAAAATATTTTGGGCGTGATGTAGTAGTATGTTCTTGGTATTATTTATTATTATTTATGAAAAAATTGTTTTATTCGATATTGAGAAAAATTAATGCGTAAAAACAAATTTTACATGGATCAATTTGCATAACTTTTTGATTCGTATGGCGTGTGCTGTCTTGATATTCTTGCTGTTCAATTGTCCATAGCCTACTTCGTTGATCGCAAACTGTTTTTCTGATCGCGTATTTCTCTATGCAACAGAATATTAAATTGCCAATATCCCGGAAACGGATTGTATTAACAAAATAAATGAAGTATACCTTTTTTCTTTAGAAATGACCATTCTATTATAAATTTTAATCAGATTACCAATAAAGTTACGCGCAAAAAATTCTGGGGGTGATGTAGTAGGCGTGTAGGGTGTAACTAGCGCCCTCTACAAGTTATGTGAAAAACAGGGATAGATTCGTTTTACTTGCCCTGAAAAGCCCCCAATTACAAATTTTCATGTTTATATCTCAAAAACAGCTAGAGATATGAAAAGAAAATTAATTTAGAAATTAAACTTTAACACCCTGGATCTCCTTAACGACCAAAATTTTACCAAGGCATATTTACCTGAAACCTATTATTTTCATGTGTAGAATCGGTGGTTACTCTATGGCGCATTCATTACGGACCACCCTGTATACACAGAATTAGTAATTACTATATATTTTGGTTTTGTAAATTAAAACCTGTCAAATCCGTATTTCATATAGGTAATTTTGACACAACATATCCCTAAAATTTCGGCAAATCGAGTTCTGTAATTTGACAGCTCGTTGTGCAACCCGTTTTCGGCAATTCGTTTTTTTTTTTATTGATACCTGCCTACTTACTTTTCTGTGTCTTTGTGTGCCAGAACGCCTTCGAATTTGCCATTGATGAAAAACTTTGATTAACATTTATTAGGTGGGCCAATCCCGGTCAATATTGCGATTTCGGAATTGGTTGTTTTTTAATCCCGGATATCCCGGGATTAAAATTTAAACGGGAAACTTAATTTTGTATTTCGGGCACCGAGTCCAACATATAGCACAAACGACTGCCATATGGGCGACGCTACCTTGAAAAGTAGTACGTGCCACTGACTATCGGACTATCGCCGTTAGTTAGCTATATCCATAATATGTATTTAGTCATATATGTATTAGTACTTCTTCACGGAATTTCTGTCCGATAAATTAATTACGGTGCGGCGTATCTGATAAAAAAAAATGTTCATTTCATTATATGTTGACACGGTGTTAACAACGGTGAAACCGTTTGGCAATGAATTAATATCACGAATAGTTAACACAAAAAAAATTATATGAAGAAAAGTAATTTTATGCTGTCAACGGTAAACGCAACGCCTTCCGCCAGCCAAACCGCCCACATGCCTGCTACACCATAAAATGATATAGAAGACTGAGTCTGCTAAAATCACGTGACAAAAGCGTTGGTAGCTCTTGCAGTATAATAAACGTCCTATTAATTATAGTTTTGTTTTTAGTCGTATTAAATAAAAATATTAATGTTTGTTTCAAGGGCGGTTTTAGCTTTTCAACATGGGAGGGGTATTCTCAAATCCTAATTATTTTTAAAAATGGTATCAATTACCTATGTATTTTAGATAGCTACATTTTTTTTTAAACAAGCATGCAGTAATAAATAGAAAAGATCTTACTAACCTGAACTAACTAGAAAATAAGTTCGGGGGTGCTAGAAAAAAAATCGAAAAATTTTTAAGTGACACGCCCTTTTTTCAATGATGATGCTTGGTTTTCAAGTAAGAAAATTAAGAAACACAACAGAAAATTACAAAAACAGCCAGACTCGTTGCAATTTTTGTGTAATTTTACCGATCTTAGGTAGTGATGAGTTTATTTATATTTGTAAACAGGTAGTTAGACAACCCAAGCTACGCTCGCTCGGGGGGGAGGGGGGCTGAAGCCCGGTAGCCCCCCCCCCCCGTTGGTTACGCCACTGCACATCACCTATCAAGCAATAATATGAAACAAGTTTAATCGGCGACAAGCCATGACATATGGTAGCGGGCAGCGGATGCTGTTCAACAGAAACAAGAAGAAAATGCAATGCTTGGTTGCCACGATATCCGCGAATGCGATAGTTATAATTAGCCGCGTAACCTCGTAAGGGTAAATCGCGCGTATTCACCCGAGTATGAACGGCAACAAGACAATGCGAAGCCAAACGGGCGTTGCGTCGTGTTATCGAGGCGCTGCAAACAGCATTTGGTTGTACCTTGTACCTATAGTTTTTCTGCTTTTTTAATCATTTGCTTTTCGCTTGTTTAAAACTCTAAATTCATGGGGGGGGGGGGGGTAATTACCCTATTATCCCCACCCCCCCGTAAAACCGCCCTTGGTTTGTTTACGCATTACTGTTGCCAAATGTGAGGGAAAATCGGCATCACCTCATTTTTATTTTTTTTTAAGGCAAACGTCTACTTGATTTTTTGCACATGCGCATCTTACCAATTGACCTTCACGAGACAAAGATATGCGGCTTCACTATCTTTACATTGGTTAAATACGCCAGGCGCCATATATAACCAAACACCCCATACAAAAACATAACCTTTTACAACCTTTTTAAAGTCTTGTGCTTCTAATCATCAGTAATGGTAGTTAAGGCATTACATTTTTAGTAAAGGTTCATGTCTTTTTTATTGTATCATGGTAAAAGTTCCTTATTTCCCCCTCACCAAAGTCTATCCCCAGATTCGGTTCGCCGTATCACGACTCGTCAGTGGAGCTAGCATCAAATCTGACGAAAGAGAAAGATTACAAAGAACACTAATATGCACAAATATCGACGATTAAGTGTGAGATGTACCACAAGGCGCTTAAACGCCATCATCTGGTCCCATTTAACAGGAACTTATACAAAAGCCAGGAAGGAAGCGTCTGCAAAGACATTTTCAGCCAGAGAGCATCGAGCGCCTATTAGCCATTTGGAACCGAAAACAAAGATTAAGAAGTGGATGTTACTTCGTGTTACATCTCACCGTTATAGTTATAGTTATATCCATTTTTTTCTGAGGAAATTAAATTAAGCAAAAAATAAAATCCTCGCTCGCGAAGTAGGTACTCTCAAAATATGCTAAAATTATTTTAACTAATAACAGAAGGGAAATAAATATTTTTTGAAGGAAATTTGCTTAGTTTTGAACTAGGCGATTCAAATAATTTAAATGAAAAAACAAAACACGAATTTGAAAATTTTTTTAAAACCGAGAAATTAATGTTTTTATTTTTGTATAATGATTAATAAGATTTAACATTACAGCTACAATTAGTTAACCAATGATAAAACAGAAATAACACATTGTGTTTTCCCACTACCCTGCCCAATATTTTTTGCTATTTAATTAAAACTCTCAAAAACGTTTTTTGTTAATAATCTGCCAGAATAATAATTATTTACTCCAATGATTTACGACTTATCTTCAGCCCGTGAAGCAAATTCAAATGTTATAAGTGAGGGAATAAAGAAATTAACTATATAATACTTATTTCAGCATCAAGTCTTTATATTTAAAAATATTTTTAAACATTTGTTTCTAGTACAACTCATGACATATGCAAAAAATTTGGTGTTAAAACATTCACTAAATATAAGTAGTTTGTCCCCGGATGGAATACCGTACCTTGCCAACTTTCTTACTTCTAATTTTCTGAGAAAAGGTGACTCCTTATAGAAAGATTTGCATATCTTCAGGTTAGTTGTAATCAGGGATCAAAGTCAAACTTCTAAAATTATGAAATTAATCTTAAATAAAGCACCTACTCTCATTTTCAAGTTTTTTCTCACAAAGTTATTCTAAACTAAAACTAAGCCAATAATATACGAATTTTTACGAAAATTTCAAAATTACATAAAATAAAAAATTTAACACGAGCCATCACTCTAGATGCGACACTTACTTTCTGAATCAATGAATTCAGCTGAATGCGTGGAAAAGTGCGGATTACCCAAGACAAGAGTTTAGATTATAAGTATCCTTTTACACAATTAGGTTGTTCGGATTATCCATACATTACTGTGTTTCAAATTTAATGCTATATTATGTTTACACCTTTTACCTGCTCATCTAAAGACGAACAGCAATGGTACATGTGTCGTCGAAAATTTTATAAATTATTGTCAATCCTTAACCTTAAACCTGACTTTTCACAAGACGACTGAAATGACGTTATATTCAAATTTATTAACTTTTCGATAATATTTAAATATTTAGAGCTTGTAAACTGCAATTTTTTTCTGTTATTTAAAATAAATATTTATATACGTTCTTGTTTTCTAATACCGAAAAAGTAAATAAACCTATATCTATACTTTTATAAGTTTAAAAGAGGGATTTGTAATTTTAAAGGCTTATACTCTAGATTTACGTAAACATTTAAAAAATCATAACCTATAGAAAACAAGCAGTAACCAAGTATAAATACTAAGAAGCCCGAAAATTATCCTTTGCATAAGGGAAAGAGGAACTTCGATAACGACATTGATAAATCGCATAATATTTAAAGGCTTTTAGTTGGCTATCATTTTCGGGTGTACAAAGCAAAATTTATTAACAAATTGCAAATAAATAAGTCCTTTGAAATTTTGTTCAGGTTAGTTCAGGTAACGACAGAAACATTTTTAGAAAATAGACGATATAAGAACAGTTTTTTTTTCCGACGGGGTAACTTCTCAGACTGCGCACTACGATTTTTAATCGTGCGATATCTTTGTCGCAGATATGTGATACACAGAAATGCAGTGGCAGGGGGGCGATCGCCTCCCCCCCCCCCGCCCCTCTTGGCCTGGCGCCCGTTTACTACTTAAAAAATAATTCTTAAAAAACAATATGGGTCTTATTTTATTTTTAGTAAAGAATAGCGATCGGAATAAACTTAATAAAACCGGTTTTGAGAACGTCCCATCATATTTAATTTATTTCTTTTTATATATATAGCGGATTTTAACTTCATTTGGGGCCAGACCTCTGTTTCCTAGGGAGCATGAAGAAGGTGAATTCCTTTTAGGCGTGGTCCCAAAAATTTTTTTGACTGCGGCGCTTTAGCTCCGCACTCTGCGCCCCTACGATAGTTCGCCCCTCCCGCCCCAAAATGCTGGCTACGCCACTGCAGAAATGTATTGCATTGCGCGAATATACGGGAAAAAAAATATTGGGAGTCACATGATTGGTTACCGCGATTTTAAAGTAGTGCTGTAAAAGACCGCGCGAATAAAAATCGTAGTGCGGGCTCAACCTAAAACTTAAAATTAAGGGTAGTTTATTAAAGATTAATATTATATTTTAAAACGTTTTAAACACTTATACTTTATCGTGACTTTGATGACTGATTATAAACTTTCGAAGATAAGCAAAAAGTTTACTACGGTGCCATACCCCTCCGGGGGCACACATATCAGTGTTAATTATTATTGTCATACCGTCACAGAATCGTAGGCCACATGTGAATGCTACTTTTTTTTTATCTACTCGGTAAGAATGGCGTCTTGTCAGCTATAAAATTTCTTATAAAGCTCCTCCATTGGTAGAAAGACAAATAACAACCCGATTTTAAAAAGCTTTCACATTTATAGCCGAAGAGCCGATGTTACATGTCTACAATATACAAAAAAATGTGTTACTGTGAATTTTCATAAAAGATAACTAACACGAATACATTGTTTTTGTGTTTTATACATAGAAAACCTAACGGTCGGCTCTCCGATTAGTAGGCTTAGTCAACTGTCAACGTTATAAAAGTAAAATTTAAAACTGTATGTTCAAAATAGTAATTCCTTTCTGCCCCAAGTATTAAACGACCCCTAATACACAATTATATTTTAACTATTAATCTACTATAATATAATAATTTACAAGAATTTTTGGCATCAGTGATTTCGTCTTCTATACCTGCCACCTTTTCTGGGCGTCTGGTTCTTTTGTTTTTGTTCTGTACCACGAACACTCAAACTAACTTCTTCAGTCTTTCTTGCAACGTCCACGTTCATTGGTGACGAATCATTTTTTCTTTTTTCCGAAGAATGTACTGCGGAAGGAGACATGTTTTTTTCAGGGATAGTTTCGATTTCCATTACTTCGTTACAACCTAAACGAAAAACTAAATGGCATTAATATATTTTGTTCTTTCATTCTCCTCTTTTTATTTTATTATACCTTGGATACCTATGAGGTATTTGTCAAAATAAAAAAGATGTTGTCTTTAGAGCAAATAATATTTATATATAAAATTAAATTAATAAAAAGAAATTTTGATTTTACTAGCCTAATTTCGAAATTTCAAATTCTTACTTGAAAATCTCGAATAAGAATTCTTTTAAAATTTAAAACAACTTTTTATTTAACGTTTTGCATTAAAATCATAAAAAATACAGCTTTTCAACTGTACAAAATTTTGGCTTCCTGGCTCTTGTTCTGAAAACAAGCAAAAACTTTTATAAATAATGATTTTTTTTTCGTATCTTTCACTTTTCTGGTCTATTTATCATCTTGTCTACCCTATCCGTGAACATACTGTTATATTATTCTGATTTGATTTGATGATGAAAACTCGAGGAAGTGACTTACTTCAGTTGGCAGATATTTGATATGACCGTTGCATGCGTTACTACAAACATTTTAAAAGACACAGAAAACAATGTTGTTAGTCCTATTTTTAAAAATATCATCAAAAAAATAAACAAACGATATTCCATCCAGATCATTAATGTTTACGCCCCAACTAGCACCTCGGAAGAGGAAGAAGTAGAACCACTATACGAGGACATAACGACCGGAAAACAAACGGAAAGAACACATTTTAAAATGGTTATCGGAGACTTCAATGCCAAAATAGTAAAGAGGACAAGCACAGACACCGGGTACATCGGGCACTATGAATTAGGCGAAAGAAACAGTAGGGGAGAAATGCTTGCAAATTTTCTCGAGAAGGAAAGTCTGTACTGCATGAACACCTTCTTTAAGAAACAACCTCAACGCAAGTGGGCATGCAGAAGTCCAGATAACTCTGTAAGAAATGAGATAGACTTCATTCTTGCCAACAACCGAAGAATATTTAAAGATGTTGAGGTTCTAAACCGATTCGACATCGGAAGCGACCACAGACTGGTGCGAGCGCGGCGCCTGGTGGATTCGAGAGTCGAAAGAAATAAGCTCGCAACAAGACCCAAATTCCCAACAGCTAAAATGCTGGACATAAGCAAGGAGGAATACCAAAGAGAAGTTGAAAAGCACCTGGAACCTACTAACTCTGCAGAAACGAGCGTTGATCAACTGAACGAGAGAATCCAAATAGGTATCCAAACAGCAACAAAGAAAATATGTACAAGAGCCAGACTCCCAAAAGATCCAAAAATAAGTGCAAACACCAGGGAAATGATGGAGAAAAGAAGACGTGCGGTGAGGGGAACGGACAAATATAAAACACTCAACAGACAAGTAAAGAAAAATATCAGAAGTGACATAAGGAAATACAAAACCGACATGATTCTAAACGCAATTGAGAACAACTCAAACATGAAAGTGCCAAGATCAACACTCTCAAGCGGAAGGACAAGAATAACCAAGCTTAAGAACAGACAGGGGACCATAGTCTCAAACCTAGAACAAATACCCCAAATAGTGGAAGATTTCTATAGGGATTTGTACTCGTCAAAGACACCGAATAGGCAACCGAAATCGCAATGCGGAGTGACGAACGTAGGATCAGAAGATATGCCGGAAATATCACTTTATGAAATCCGATCCGCATTGAGAAACATGAAAAATAATAAATGTCCATGAGAGGACCATATTACAGCAGAGATGCTGAGGCTTGGGGGAAGTACGGTGGAAAAACCTATCCGAATTTTATTAAACAAATGCCTGCAGGAGAGTATAATCCCCACAGAATGGCGAGATGCAGAGGTAGTAATCCTGTTTAAAAAAGGTGACACCACAGACATCGAAAACTACCGACCTATCAGTCTGCTTTCACAACTATACAAGCTGTTTACCAAGATCATATGCAACCGCATAACAAAAAAACTGGACTTTTACTAGCCAGTAGAATAAGCAGGCTTCCGTAGCGGATATAGTACCATTAAACACTGCGAACCCTAATAGAAAAAAGCACTTATCCATCTGGCGTTTGTCGATTTCCATAAGGCCTTCGACACTGTCGAATCATGGTCAATCTTAAGATCTCTGGAAAATGCAAGAATATACTCAAGGTATTCTGCCATACTCGAAAATATTTATAAGAATGCGACTTTTCACGTCAGAATCGACGAAGAACCTGTCACCAACAAAATAAAAATGGGCAGAGTACGACAGGGTGATACCATCTCGCCAAAACTATTTACAGCAAGTCTGGAGAACGTCTTTAAAAAACTTAAATGGGACTCTAAAGGTATAAAAATCGATGGGTATACCTTAGCCGTCTACGTTTTGCTGACGATATCGTCTTAACCTCGAGTGACCCAATGGAGCTAATGGAGATGCTGCAGCAACTCAACCAAGCAGTCAAAGAAGTCGGACTCACAATGAATACCAAGAAAACGAAGATATTGAGTCAGATTGACCCCCATATATCGCTAGATAGCGTAGCTATCAAGTGCGTAAACCACTATACCTACCTCGGCCATACGATCATGTGAGGGAAACCAAATCAAACAGCAAAAATCACTAGACGTATAGGCCTCACAAGGGCGGCATTTGGTAAACTTCGATACCTCCTGGAAACAGTAGTATACCTATAAACCTAGAGAAAAAAGTATACGACTCATGCATTTTGCCAGTGGCTACGTACGGTCTGGAAGCAATGAGCCTCACAGAAAAGAGCATAAGTAGATTAAGAACAACACAAAGAGCGATGGAACGAACAATACTTGGAATTTCGCTGAGAGTAAGAAATGATAAAATTCGAGAAAGATCAAGACTTACAGACGTAGCAGAACGGGTAGCACGACTAAAATGGAGCTGGGTGGGACATGTCCCACGGCAGGACAACGATAGATGGACAGTTAGAGTCATACACTGGCGGCCAAGAGAAACGAAAAGGAGCAGAGGACGACTACAAAGAAGATGGCTAGACGATATTAAATCGGCAGTCGGTAGTGACTGGTACCACAAAGCCCAAAATTGCCAAACATAGAAGATGTACGGAGAGGCCTATGTCCAGGAGTGGATGAGAGAAGGCTGACTAAGAAGAAGATTTAAAAGCTCCTAACATCTCGCAGACACAGGCAATCGCTTCATTGATTTCAGGGTCACTTGCACCAAATTTAATTTTAAGTTCTTCTTAGTTGAGAATATCTTAAATCTTAGGTTAACCTTAAAATATTCTGTTTCGCACCTTAGCTTTCAAACAAAACTTACTAAGTCTCAAAAAAGCCGACAACACTGCTTTTGTCCCTCGGGATGCTTGATAATAGACAAGTGTTACACCATTATTTCGTTAAATTAAATTAAATGGAAACAATAAGAGGTGTCTTTAGTTTTCACTGGCTACGCATAAAGCAGACTTGAAATGTATGCAATTCAGAAATACGTTATTTACAACGAAAAATACAATAAAAAAAAAAGATAGACATATAGACATAGCTTCAAAGTAGTTCATCCTACGAGGGAACTGTTTATTTTAAATTACTATTATGTTGTTCTACCTATAATATATAGCCTTTTAGGAAATCAATTTTCAATACATTCTAAAAATTCTATCGTTGTTAAATATCTCCTTCTCTTCCAAACATAAAAAATTAGTATTTATTGCAGTTAGATTGAGGTTATGAATAAGCTAAGAAAACTTTAAGGACTCGAAAACGGCAACTTACGTTTAAGACATTTTTAGCGATGTTAAGTCTTTCTTAGGTACTGTTGCAAGACAATTTTACTTCTTAAAGGTAAAAAGCGACTTAAGTAGTTCTTAAAAGTTTGGTGCAAGTAAGCCCTAGGGATGGATTTTGCTCCTGACCCAATTTAAGTTCTGTAAAAAGAATGTTACTGGAAAAGACATATGGCATCGGCCGCCATTAAGACTTGGCTGGCGTAGAGCATACTAATGTTCTTATGTATTTTTACTCCAAAATTGATGTTAATCCTTTAATTCCAAAGGGCCTTCGTGCATCTTGACCTTAAGATAGTGTCACTAACCAACTACCAAACAAAAAAAATTATTTACAGATCACAAGATCCTCTTGTATCACGATAATATTACCGTTTACGAAAAAAATATCTTGTTTACATGATATTATATTCGTCGTCTCTTCGTAGTAGAAATAACTATTATTATTTAATTGTTCACATAACTGTTCATTCTAATAATAAATAGTTAACAACATTAACTTTGTGATAAAACAACTTTCAAAAGAATTTCATGTAACCTTGTTTCCAACGCATTCTTTTATAATATTGAAAAATTTAAGTGTAAAACAGGTTCAGGTTCACCAAAACTAGATTATTTCCGCAAACTGAGAATACGGACAATAATAAAACGCAGCTTTAATTTCGTTTGGGTGTTTGGACGCCATTTCTGTCAATGGCTGATCCACGGCCAATAACATAATAACATACCTATTTATTTATATAAAATGTTAGATATGCTATCCAAAAAAATATGTAAAAGAAACTATTTCGAAGAATGAACTCACCATTGTTTAATTCACCGCATCCGTTGGATTCCCCTACAAGCACAAGCCCGTCTCCCATCTCCTTTTTGTTTACAGCCTCCTCTGTCTCACTGTCAGTCTCTTGTCCTTTCTCGTTTTCTTCCTCGCTTTCCATTTCGATTAAAATCTCCGGCCCGCCGCTATATATGCCGGTGAAAAAGTCCCAGATTACGCGCGGTACGTCAGCGGCCTCGTCTGTGTCGATATTGGCCGGGTTTATCTTTGAATTGTCGACGGGTCCGGGCGGATCAAGAATTTTCTTTTGAACGAAGGCATGCCACTGTAGGTACCACGAAGTCGATAAGTAATGAGTGTGAGGCAGGTGGTCCGACTGGGCTTTACGGCTAATCTAAAAATCAAATTAGTCACAAAACAGTGTTTGAGAAAAAAGAAGGAAAGGACTTGATTATGGTTTGTTATACAATGTGGCATATAAAACGTGAGTTGTAAAAATAGTGTATTGTAGAACAAGCCAATTGTATAATTATAGCAATTTCCCACGAGTCTAAAAGTTTACATCACGAGCGAAACACTAGTACTGCAAATCAGACAAGCGGGTTCCATGCAAATTGTATACTATACAGAATAAAATAATTTTTTTGGTGTAGAGGTAACTCGAGCAAATGTAAACACGTCAATAATAATTTTAAATTTACCTCTAAACTTAACAGACCCAGTAATTCGGGACGGATATGCGATATTTTGTTGAAGTATAAATAGACAAAGTGTTTAATCAAATGGTTTCAGTTTGATAACGTCTTTTGTTTAGACCATTGCAACAAATTTGTTTAAATGCAACGAAAAAAAACTACTTTATTTAAAAAAGAAAGAATATAGATGAGTTGCGTAGGACCCGGTGGAAGCACTACCTTATTTCAATGAATTTGCGATTCCTGATATTAGTGAACCACTTTTGGAGGTCAATCACAATAAATATTTAGATATAGTCATTGACGAGAGCCTTGAATATGACCAATATGTTTTATATTTCTATAGAAACGTGAGATGTTTAATACACAATTTTCACATTTTCAACAAAAAGCTCATCCCTCATCATCATGGTCTATAAGAAGCATGTCGAACCTCTACTAAGATATGGTATTCTGGTCTGGGGAGAAATGTATAAACAATAATCTGGAACAACTCCGAGTTGTCCAAATCAACTGTATTCCATTAATATTAAAACTTTGTACATTAAATGGTATGTAATTTCTTTCACTCATATGAAAATTTCAAAAAATTAAAAATGTCACGTGATCATTAGACCATAAGCAGTACAAATGAACTAGAAAACATTTATAGAACTAGGACAACCATGATGTAACATTTTGTACTATAGTCCAAAATTATATAACTAAATATGTAAAAATATTAGAACTTCAACAAACAAAAGGCATTCCAGAAAACAATTTTGTGACTACATTTTGGAGAATGTTGTTGGTTTTCTTCAATTATTTTAGTTACCTATTGTTTCCAAAAAAAAGTGATATTGTGCATTGGGTGGTTTTTATAAAGATGATCTCTATAGGCTTATCTTCTACTATTTACAGTGTAGGTTAAATAATTTTCCACACCTAGGTGTGTTGTACTATACAGGGTCGTTGGTATGTATGGAAACGATCGATTATTTCTTAAAGTAAAACAGCTAGCAAAAAATAATTAAGACAAAAGTTTTAGGGTTTTTTAAAGTCTATAAAAGTTTTAAAAGAATAAGTATACAGGATGAGTCAAAAAGCCGTAGGAAAACAAAGTTACCTTTTTTTTAGTGGAACACCATCTGTCTTAGAATATTTTTGGATTTAGCATTAAATTACAATTATTTTTCAATAGACACATTATAAGTCTAAACCTAATGGTTTCCGAGATATCGATTATTGAACTTTGACAGCCTCTACCTTTTTAACGGTACGTCTTAGAGTCAAACGGCTTACATATCCCTATCCTAGTTTTTTATTATCTTCCTGCTAGTGTCAAGTTCCGGTTAAACCGGATGTAACTCAAAAGCTGGAAATATAGTACTTCCGGTTTAACCGGAAGTTGATATTTTTGGGAAGATATTAAAAAGGTAAGATAGGGACATGGAAGCTATTTTGCTCTATGGGATAACATTAGAAAGCTAGAATCTGTCAAAATTCAAAAATGCAATTTTTCAAAAGTCGATATCTCGGAAACTATTAGGTTTAGACTTATAATACACTTATTAAAAAATAATTATAATTTTACGTAGAATCCAAAAATATTCTAGGATATAGGGTGTTCCATTAAAAAAAAAATAACTTTGTTACTCTACGGCTTTCCGACTCATCCTGTATACCTATTTTTTTAAAATTCTAATAGACTTCAAAAAACCCTAAAACTTTTGTATTAAATATTTTTTGCTAGCTGTTTTACTTTAAGAAATTTTCTACCGTTTCCATACAGACCAACGACCCTGTCTATATACAAAGAGTAACAATTAGTTGGGTTACTTTTTGATATGTATTAAATGTTTTTCAACTTTTACATGCCACATTGTATTGTGAAGACGTATTATTGGGAAACTAAATAAATAAATAAATAAATTGCTTTTTTTTTGTGTTTAAAATATTACCCCGATACAATTGGGGTAAAACCACACAATTCCATTTTTTTTTCATACTTCTTTTAAAATACATATTATTGTATTTTCTTAATAAGTAACTAATAATATAGGACGTATTCCAACAACCAGTTTGTTGAAAAATTATATGTTATTGTCAAATCGTAAATCAATATCACACATTTGATTCCAATGTATAATAAACCCGTTTCGTTTCAAAATGCATTGTCAAGCAGAATTTTTTTTATTATCGTCGGACGCGTATAATTTATTAACCAATAAGAGTTATATATTTGGTTTAAACTAGGCAAAAAACAGAAAAAAAAAGAAACGCAGTTTAACTAAACTTAGGGTTTAAACCAAACCTATAATACCGGCCATTAGTGAAATATTCCTATTTAGCCGTAGAATATATAATATGGTTTCGTAAAAATCTATATGTAGACAACAAGAACAAATCAAGGCAATCTGATATTTATAAACCGATAAATTTATTTCTAAAAGCTCATATCCCAATTAAACGGATCTTGGCCCTGGGTAAAATTTATTATGTTGTATCAAGAGAGATATTCTCGTCACCGGCACAAAATTCGTATCTACCAAAAATTAGGCTTAAAAGTGCCTACTATAGAGAAATTTACTGCACTGTTTCTGCCGTTACTTGGTGGAATTCCATAATAAATTCTGTTGGAATCCCTTGAAATTAATAAACTTAAAAATTCCCACCGTAGTCCAATAAACGGAACGCTTAAAAAGGAATTTTAGTTAGAAAGCTGCTTTTTCGATTAAAGGTACATTTTAATGTTTGAAAAGACACTTCAGTGTTATTTTGTGTCCAGTCCTTGCACGAGGGCTAAAAAACCCTTCAATTGGGGTTGAAAATATATTTTTGGGTTATAACTTTTAAATGAAAAATAATATGAAAAAAAGTTTTTCCCAAATGTTGTAGAGCATTAAAATTTACACAAATAAGGTTATTACTACTTTTTTCTAATCTATAAATCTAAAAGCCATAAGAGGTTCGCAAATTTCAAAAACAATTTTTGGTCAGGTCTTTAATAAATGGGACCTAAATATGGATATGGCATCACTGTCGTCTTTGGAAAAAAGTTGCAGCGTCTAGTGCAGTATTTATCGGGTTTTTAGATGCCGAATGATTTTTTGCGGATACAGGGTGTGCAAATAACATTTATATCTATATTTTAGGTGTATGTGAAATTTGGTTAGTAGATAGCCAATACCTTGGAACAGCACATAGGGTAGTTTTCATTTCGAAAATTTTAAAAACAAAAATATTACTTTACTTTAAAAAGACAATGTAAGAGAAGAGATCAAAATCTGAGTAGGTAAGTAATAAATTTCACTGCACAGTTATTAAGTACTTCATACTATTTTTCATATAGGTGATACCTATTATAGGAGTGTATATTAAATTGACACACCATCAATTATTGGCACCCAAAACGTAAAAATGTACCTTCCACCAAAAAAGCAGCTTTCTAACCAAAATTCCTTTTTAAGCGTTCCGTTTATTGGACTACCGTTTATTGAATTGCCAAACAGACCTAATAGATCCCCATTGTTAAATTTATTTTAATACCCTATTAACAATAACTACCCAAAAAACCCGAAACTTGCACCTTATTGTACTTTAGATGTAATTACTCATTCTTGAAAAAGCTACCGTGCCAGCGAAACTAGTTGAATTTTGTAAATTTTGTAAGTTTTTAATATAGTGGAATTAGTAAACAGTGAGAACTTTATTTTATTTTTCCTAACCATTTTCGTAAATACGTTTTAGATTTTCTAGGTTTTCGGTCATAAACAGTGTACGTGAAATTTTCATGACAGATGGAAAACTTTTTGTACGAACACAGAACAGAAAAGCAAGTGATGTAAAAAACAAAATTTTCAACTAGCTGGCATTTTGTTAATAATTTTTTTCTCCAATTGTTCTGAAGTTAAAGGCAAACCCAAATGGAAACAAACTAAATTCATAAATTGTTCACAAAGTCGGCATCTTACACTTATTTAGTATTTTCAAGACAAAAAATAATAATCCCGCTACGAAATTCGAAATTGTCAGTTCGATACCAAGCTAAAATTTTAAGGCGATTTGGTCAATGAGAAGCGAGGCCTGCATGTTGGAAGCTGGTGGCACAATGTTTACGTCTGGCCCAGTAACGTACTCTCTTATTGTAAATAGGGTTCCCTAACCTATCTTATGGTTTTTCCTAATATAACTTTTCTCCCTATACCATATAAACTCAATGCCCATTTTATCAATAGAATGCCTTAGCTTGGACACCGCATTGTGCCCGTACAATGCTTTTTTTCTCAAGTGTGCCATGAAAGGGACGCCAAACCAAAGACAAAAGTTGTTTCAAGAAAAACTTTTTATTATTAAATTTAAGGTAGATTTATGCAGGCCAATTAAAATCTTACCTTTATTTAAATTTCAATAATAATGGTTAGGTTTATTTGCATAAATGCCACCATAGGATAACGAACGTTTGTTAATCGTAAATTTATTTTCATTTTTCTTAACTGGTGGTCTGCGTAAATCCACCATATTCTTAATTTAAAATGAATTGTTCAATTTATTAAAACTTTATTTTATCGCTTAAAATGACGTAGGATTAATAAAATAAATATTGAGAAATTGAGCATTATATTATATGGTAACGGCAAAAAAAAAGGGAAAACCATAAAAGATAAGTATAGGGAACCTAGTATAATTAAAATTGTAATAAAAATGCCTTTCGATTAGGCATAAAAATAATATAGGTTGTATTCAAAATAGGAGAATTTTAGGATTTTTCAAGTTTTTAAATTATTACATCTAGAAAGTAAATTTAAAAGGCTCCAAAGGGTATTTTCAGTTTTTTTAAACATGCTTTAATCGCCACTAGACAATTAATTATATTCCATATCCCAAATTTATTCATTTATTTCTGTCGGTCTGGATTATCGACAGGTGCATGTTTTTAAGTGCTGTAAAACACCAATGCGCTATGCATACGTTCGTTAATTAAATCTACTAGTAGTATACCTCCAAAAATGACTCCATTTCGTTAACTATCCTTTGCTGCAAAGCCGAGCAAGCAGGGCATATGATGGGGTTGGCAATAGGCGGGCATCCCCCGAATCTTTTGTGCAGATACTCGTACATTTCGAGGGGTATCTCGATGCAAAGATGCTCCAGAACGAGCTCCTTATCGGGGTCGAATGCACCGTGTTGGCACAAAAAATCTGAATTATCAATCGGACCTGGTTCAACGCAGTAATAAAACCTAGAAATGAAATTCCGCACTAAAACATAATTATGCTGAACAGTATTAAATTGTTTAACCATTCTGGTTATTTTTATAACATTCTATATCGATTTTCGGGTGTTTAGGCCGCGAGTAAAATTAGTCCGTGATTACTATTGTAGGTATCCTATTTTCATGACAACTAATAAGTTGTTACTAATGTGATTAGGTAATACCAAATTTAAATACTTTGTTAAATAGGTTAAATTAAAAATATCAGTAAAGTAAATAAAAGTCATTAAACAAAAAATAGTTTAGACGGCTTTAGTAATCTGGCCTAATTACGTCGCAGGGAAAATATAGTGTGTTAATTCCGTTTAGTATGTGCAAAAACTTTAAGAAATAACGCTTGATTTATTCTAAAACGTTCGTTTCCAGATACAGTATGTTAATATTTCAAATAAATTTAACACTTTTTATGTATTTTCTGAACAGTAAGAGCTAAAGAATTAAAACTTGGCACACAAATAGATATTTGAGTGCTACATTTTGCGAGTATTAAATTATTTACAATCCAACCACGAACGTAGAAATAGGTAACTTTCTCACGATTTTTTAAGAAAGAAATGTCACGCTATCGATTTCTTTCAACTGAAAAACATTTTCGATTAGGGAAAGTGAAAATACACAAAAAATGTGTAATTAAAGCAGTATTGGAAATTACCCAGAACACAACAAAAACTATTACGGATAGGTCCTATGAAAATAAAGTCAGAACAGTTTTTAATGAGTATGTAGTCTGTGAATGCATACTTTATCAGGAAAGACTAGAAAAATCTTTATCATTGTTTTAATACCTGTATTTCGTATACTTTCTTATCTATATAACGCGCATGTTCATACTTTTTTTAAATGTATTTTCATAAGATCTCGTAATAATTTTTTGTGAGTTTTAAATTTGTCAAATGGCGTGCCTAAAATCCGAATTAGGACATGTTCTTGAAAAAGGTTACAAGAGACATTTTTTTGTGTATTTTTACTTTGCCTACCCAACTAAGCTATAAAATTTTTAACAGGAGCGTGGTATTCTTTTCTTGACAAACCCTGAGGATACCTACTTATAAGCTCATGATTGGATTTAAAATAATTTATTACTTGCAAAATGTAGTCTTGTAGATATTAGATATCTATTAGTGTGTGTTTAATTACCTAACTCTCACTGTTCAGAAAATCCATAAAAAAATGTTTAAATTTGTTTGAAATTTTAACATCATGTATCTGGGTATCTTTAACAGAGAGATATATTTTAAAGTTTGTGTACATACTTGATTAACACTGTTTAACCTCCAGTCTGGCCAAATATATACTTAGGCATAAAATCGAATAAAACTTCTACTACCTATTTATCCATTGCCTGGAAATATGAGCTCTTTTTATATCTCCAGCAGCTCTATCGACTTCCTCGGCCATTCTTGTAGCTTTGTGTCTGACTACGTCAGCACTGCTCTGGACTTTTCTAAAAACAATATGCAACTTTTAATTTTGAACTTTCAAATTCAAGATATTTTAAAAAATAAGTCATTTTTTACATTGACAAATGACATTGATGGTTAAGATGTGAGGTTTCATGTAAAATCGTTAACAGTATTACCGAAGGGATGTTAGGTAACGGTGACATTGGAATATCTTTGCTTACGTTCTTTAAACCCGATAATAATTACAAAATTTAGTAAAAAAATGTATGTAAAATCACATATTCTGAAATATCTTTAACAAAACTAGCAAAATAGTGTTAACTATAACTATTAGATTATGGAGAAAAAGGGCATGAGTCTTTAAATAAAACAACAGATTTAAAACAAGACAAAAAAGGAATGTAGTTTGTATTGACTGTTTCATTTACAGCGTTTTCTTATGACTAACTCTAATCTATATGTATTCAGATTTCTATAGCAACTATATATCTTATTCAGCAGTTTTAAGTTACACAAACATAATGATGACGGTATAATATTGATATACTTGTTTTCTCATTGTGTTATTATACAGGGTATTCAATAATAACTGTATCACTTTTAAGAAAAAAACACGCACAGAAAAGCCAGTGTCTCGTGTCGTATGCGCTGTTGCACCGTCCTGTCGAAAATAGCTATGCTGAAGTTCATCGTGAGTTCATTCTTGTAGCAAACAAAGCATATTATTCTGATCTCTCATGACCAAAATTGGGGAGATTTTTTACCGAATCGCGATGATATAATGACTTCCATCTCATCTTTTGAAAAATTATATAAAGTTTAGGTTAGTTTGGATATCAATAATGGACCATTTAAGAACATATGATTTTGGCAAGAAGTATAACCTAAACTTGTCACTTTGCCCCCCAGCAAATATGGCCGTTGTCAAATATGTAATGGTAATTTCATGGCTTTGACATAAACTTTAACCTAAATTTGTCAAATTTGCCCCCCAGCGACGTCATCCTTAAATGGTCAATTCTTTGATTGTCAAAATTTGTCAAGGAATACTAAAATAGTAATGTTTTCTTGCTATTGTAATCTTAAACTGGTCTTGAATTATGGGTTTCACAAAAAAACTTACCACAAGATTTACACAATCGAAGTCTATTTTCGAACTGGTATGCTAGTTAATGTAATTCGGGAATACAATAAGCGTTTGCGTTTGGACGGATTTCGATTCAGCAGTATTGTTTCCCGCAACTGGCTCCGACTCATAAAAAAGATGCTGGCAGGCCAACCGTACAGAAGTCGATATTAATGACGTTCATTAACGTATGGAACAAGAGCCTACAAAACCTTTCAAACGTCTGGTTCAAGCAATCGGACTTTCTTATGGAACATGCCAAACAATTGCAGAGGAGAACTAGGAGGTGCATCCATATAAGATGCAATCATATCAATCACTTTTGCTGGCAGACCACCCAGGCGTCTAGAGTACTGCTAATGGTTGTCAATAATTTAAATTATTTTTTTCTGACGAAGCTTGGTTTAATCTTTTGAAGTGTGGGGTACTAACAATCCGTATATTGTTGTTGAATGCTCAAAAAATTGGTGTATGGGTGGCGCAGAAGGATAATTGAGCCCATTTTTTTGATTTTTCCGTCAACGCAGAGAGGTACAGAAACAATATTTTGAGTAATTTTGTTCGACAAGTACAAGATGATGAACTTCAGCATGGCTACTCATAGCGAATTCCATTGGTAAAAAAAGTGCGGCACGAGTGCAAAATTTGAAAACCATTGGACAGTTCAGTGCAAGTATTTGTAAACCATTGGGAAACCGGTGCAACAAGTGTTGCACCGAGTGCAATCAGTTCCGCACGTGCTCTTGGAGACCGTGCTGCACCAAAACTGGATGAAAATGTCAAAAAATACAGTGTCCTGATGTTTTCGATCTTTAAAATACTATTTTGTCTCAAATTTTGTCCAGTTGTAAGTAAAATCAATGAGGATTGAGGAGTATTATCATCAACTTTGTTGAAAAATTCACTCAAGGTCTAATCTAAAAACCATTGGTACTCAAATAGTGCAACACTTTTTGTGCACTGGTGCAGTTTCAGTGGCATACCGGTGCCGCACTTCTTTTACCAATGGAATTTGCTATTAGTCTCTCTCCGTGAGCATCTCGGTGACCGGATGATAAGTTCAGTCTCCTCCTAGGTCACCTCGTTTGACGATAAAGGACTATTTTGTGTTTCCTTACTTGAAGAATAGAATTTTCAGAACTCCTGTACATAATTTCGCATAAATTCTGTTAAAAGTATGAGGAGGCGGGTCAACTAACGCATCGAACAAGGCGGGGAACATTTCCAACAGTTACTTTAATCTGCCTTCTTGTTATTAAAAACGTTATTAGTCTTTAATTTAAATTTTTTAAGTTGTAGTGCATTATTTTACCTCTAGAATTAACAATATATTTGCGCGTTATCGATGATGTCAGTATGGCATCCAAACTAACATAAATTAACATCAGCTAAGACAGCCGTTTTTGATTTCATGGTCACCTTTGACCAATATAATTTTTAATATCTCGGTTGGGGCCGACGCGGGAAGTGGTGGGGTTTAAATATTCTATGACCTCTCCCAATTTTATTAAAGCCTGACACCCAGGGCTGGAAAAAATACTTTCTTTTTTTAAATTACAACAACAAAATATGTGTTTTTTGGATTGTTGATTTAAACTTGTTTAAACCATAACAACTCTGCTGGCATCCTTAAAAGCCACACCTAACATACATGCTCGCGGTTTTTCGCATTTTACCGCAAAACGACGGATTTCGAAATTTTTGCATCTGTGCGAAAATGAACATTTAAATTTGGTTCTTTACTGCATATTTTGTTGGGTAACCTTACCTATAAAACAAAACGTATGCCTCGCAGTGCTGTACCCTCTCAGCTGAAACTTTGGTAACGTACTGATCGTCAAACTCGTACCACTGCCCGCCATTCAAAGCATAACTCGTGTAATGGCCACCACCAGCCGTTCCATGGTGACAAATAACCGAAAATAGTTCGTAATTTGATACCTGCAAATGACATCTTAATAACACATAGTAACTTATTATTATTATTATTATTATTATTAACTTCAATTTTACTTTCAATCTATTGCTAGCGATCTCATCTTACATTCTTATAAAGCAGTGTCAAAGGGTTGATGAATGACAATTTTGTAGCATGGTAACACTACGTATATAAATTATAAACCTTTCTAGACTTCATTAATAGAAAATAACAATTATTATAATGTCAGTTATAAAACGCAATTTTTCTTAACTTCAGAATTAGCATAAAACTTTACATTATATCCCTTAGGTGTGATCTTTTCATGTACGGATAGCGCTATTCGTCGAATAATGTCTATGGAAACAATTGTCGACACAATTAAAACTATAGCGATTATTTTGAGAATAAAGATATTCGGGCGTGAAAGTACCGGGTCTTTAAATTTAACCAACGCAACTTCGAGCAGATCAGAATAGATTTTTAGCAAATGTTTGGCTTGTTGCGTTACTTATATATCTGTTTCTAATATCAAACTACTTGCGCTGTCAAAAAATTGGAAGTCACAAGCCTGTCAAAACTTTATGGAATCGATGGCTCATCTGATAAAAACGAAAACTCCCCTTTACTTGTGGGGTATAAGTTATAATATTTGTCTAATAATTGTATTACATAAACAAGGATAGAATATACGTCTAAAGTTAATAAATTTACCTGGACTAGGATTTTTACCTTCCGAAGATTAGCTTATTTAACCTATTGGGTTCCACAAAAAAAGTATAATTGGTAGGGGCTAAAAGTCCGAGTACAAACTGGAGTACTAGTTTACTTTTGTTGGAATGCCTGGACGCGGGACGTGCCAGTTGCCATGTACCATTTGAATTCTTGGAGACTAGCTGTGTAGCAGTATCCACGTTAGCTGTTTGAGAGACCACGGGTAGCACGTAAAGTTGCAGCAAAGTATCATTACCGTGTGTTAATTTTTCTTTAAAAAGTAGTCAACTTAAAATCTTATTATTCTGCATTTGCGTATTGTTTGATATACAGTGTTTTGATAAAGTTTTGCGCCCACGTTTTGTACAAGCTTGTGCAATGTAAACGTGTAGCGTATGTCGACATAGCGTTAAGACGTCACAAGAGTTTCTAGTAGTTCAGAACGTTAGGTAGTCCGTTACAGCTACTTTATGATTATAAAGTAAATATTTTTGTTTCCCGGCTAAAGACCATTTGTTTCTTCTAAATTTAACACTTGTAACTTTGACATTTTAATTTATCTATGGCCGAGTTGCTAGCATGCTTATTGAGTAACCACAGGTACTCGTAAGATATTGTATTATACTACAGAGATTTTATGGTAAATTTAGTTAGTTGTGAGAGGTTCTTGCACAACCTTGCGGAAATTCCTAGTCTGAGGCAATGTCCTGGATGTAGGTCTATGTGGCTGCCAGATCAGACTGAACAGTATTTTTTTTACAGTGTAGGTCTGACAGTTGCCGTCTTGTGCAAGACCCTGTCTGACTTTTTGCTTTCTTTCATCGATAACTTTATAAATTTAAACCTTCAGAAATTTTATTGTCAAACCTAGTACTATCACTTTAATATTTCATTTCACTTATTTATCTTTTAACTTTAAGTATCTATTGTCCACCAAAGTAAGAGGAGCTTGCATTTATAAAACCAAGTAACCAAGGGCTTAACACCACTTTAAGAATAAATATTTGTATTGGCCTCTGCGAAAATTTGGCTTTTATTTTAAATAGAGCGACTTTGAGGGCTTGAGTGAATGAGAGCTTATAAGAAGCTAGTGTATACCGATGGTGACATAAGTGTTTTTTTCCTAGTTTGTTTTTTTTCTGAGGCCAAACACTAGAACCTTTAAAGGCTTTTAAGTAAAATAAAACTAAGGTGGCGCCTTCAGGATTTGACTTTAACTTACTTATATAAGAGTGCTAAACCTCTTAATCTAGAGACAAAATAGCGAACCTACCCTGAGTTGAGCTAGCTAAGGGGTGTCTGAAGAACATCCTCCAGGGCGTAGGGTTGCCAGAGTAAGGGTGGATAGGTTGCCTTGCCGCAGTTTATTTTAGGTTATCCTAAGGTGAATACTGGCACCCGATTATTGTTTAGGGCGTATTTTTTTTTATAACACTTAATTGTTTGGGTTTTTTTTATAACACTATAATAATATAATACTACCTATAGCATGTTAATTTAGTTCATTTTGACATTTAGGTTAGTACAGTTATGCCTTATTTGTAACTTTTTGAAATCTGGACTACTTTAGTTTTTAATTTTTATTTTTGAATCTAGGGGGCTGTTGATGGTGTAAAATGTCTGAACCATTCATTCTTTTGTATTTGATATTTTTCCCTTTATACAAGCCAACAGTTTCCAATAAACGTTATTTTCTCAAATAACAATAGGTTGGCTCGTTGGAATTAGAACGAAACTTAACCCTACATCTATTTTACAACTTTTCTTTAAATTAACGTCAAAAGCAACAATAACCTTAATTACTGGAAACCACCGTATCATGTTCTCCAAAGATTCAAAGTCAACGTGACTGGCTCTCTTCGCACATGCACCGCACGCAGAGTGCCATGTAGTGCGTGCGCCATCATAAAAATATATGCGAACATAAATATATAATAATATATAAGATTTACTTACTTTAGAAGTATTGTTAGCGTGTAAGTAGGGCCACATATCAAGACCTTTTAAAGGAAAACTAACAGCCGACGAAATTTTACTACTGTACATTAGTTCATGTCTGAATCTCTTTAAATGTATACACAGTACTTCAGGTAACTGTAAAACCTAAAAGAAATATTTGTTACAGGTTTATCAGAAATTATGTTAAGATTCAAGCGATCTAAGCACTAATTTTCCTTGAATTGAAGATCGCAGTCAAGTGATATTAACAAAAATGTAATTTTTTTAAATGGAATTTTACTTAACCATGTAGTAAAACGTGTAACTTAAAACAAGATTTGTCACTTATGATATTGTACTTAAAATAAGTATTAACAGAGGTATTTAGATTTAAACGTAGTTTTCAAAATTCATTTGTAGGCGGCCATGATAGCACCATATAGCATATGCATAAATCCAAAAGTATATTTAATTCTTACAGAAAAAGAATGTATGGTATCGTTTAAGAATATAATTGTTATCCTTTTGGGATACTATGCATGTTTTTACCATACCGCCTTTTTCTATATTTTAATAGCATTTTCCATAAGCTAAATTAAAAAATTGTTTTTAAAATAACAGACTAATCATGACAAATCGGTGCATATATTTTCTACTACTTCTCATGGCCGACTGTGATAGTGTGATACATGATAATTTGAATAAAACAGCAACAAAATGTGTCGACAGATCGCTTGTAATTTATAATTAACAATTAAATTTTACCAACCTTACTAAACTTAATACCATTTCGTAACTTATTGCACTTTTCACAACTGTACATGTTGTCGCCTTTTAATTCATCAGTACTAAAAAATGCAGCAAGGCAATCGTGTAACGTAACTATTGGTCCGTACCACCAAGACCTGTTGGAAAATAAAAAATATATTAATGCAGCGCTGTTAACAAATGCGCGAGCGTCATCGTTTGTTTATTATTAATATTTTAAGAAATATTCCACTTTCTTCTAAATTGTTCTTAAACAAATGATACATTTTTACTGACCTTAGCCAAGCTAATATCCAAGAGATCCAGCCATCCTGAACAGGTAATACGACATCCGAGCAGGTAACATTCGAGCTTGGGGGAGCATTTCTTCCTGCGATATGATATTAAAATTAAAATTTTTAGCAAGCTTACAATTTTTCTGGAGTTACAAAAATAGATAAAGATCATACGGTTTAAGTCGGTACAGTTGTTTTGCATATTTGAATAAAAAATAACTAACTTTTGGCAAAAATGTTAATTAATCGTTCGCCAAAATTGTTGTTGTATTTACTTTTGACTCCAAGTTTGTTGTTAAGCAACAAAAAAATTTAATGTTTTGTGAGTATATCAGAAATAAGATCTCTGTTAGAATAAAAGAATTTTCATAAATTTGATGAAAAATTAAAGTAAATATCTAAAAATGTATAAATACATAGAACGTTCTTTTGGAAGTAAACCTGAGTCAATTTTGCATTTTTGAAATATTTATACAGGAAATTTTTGAGAGGAAAGGAAAATATTTTAATTACGTATTCTAGGTAAATATAAAAAAAAGGTGATATAAACATCGGTCCAAAAATGCTTCGTTTCCAAGATATAGTATGTAAAAAATGTAATATAATTTTGTCTTCTAATACATAAACTAGTACAATTTTTTTTTTCACAAGTTTGCTTTGAAACTGAACACGTTATTAAAATATTCCCCTTTCCTCCTGAACCACCCTGTATTAAGAGTGGCCTTTTAGTGTGTCGATGAAAATTTGAATTCTAGCCTTTACAGTTTATGCAGATTATTAAAAGGTATACTTAAAATTGTAATTTATGGAAGGTAACGAGGGGCAGATCAAACTTATATTTTTTTTATGTTTATTTGTATCTTGTTAAATTGTACATTAGTAGATATGAAAAATGATATCTCATGATGATTTAAAGGAAAAGAATTTTGAAAATTGTAATTATTTCTGAAGAACCTTATAATACAACTTCTTTTCTAATTCTTACTTAATATTACTAAACCTACACACATGGTAGTCACATCCTGTGAAATGTTATTTCTTGGACCAAAAATTCAAATGGAAAACCCTGTATATTATAAAAATTAAGGCAACGCCCTTTATAGACTTTCTAATGATACTACACAATAAGGGCTTTCAACCGTTTTTAATTACATTTTTCTGAAAAACCTACGAAATATTACCTGCTTCCCCTATAAACTCTCAAATGAGAAAAACGATAATTTGTGATATAAGCAGTAAAGAAATAAATAGTAGGAACTGACAATATTGTAAGTTTGAAGGGTTAAATAAATTGTCACATATTATCATAAAAAATGCAAATTTCTCTTCAAAAAATACTCTGTGGTTTTGGAAGCAAGCAGGTCCTATAATAATTCTTATTATTATTACTATCTTAGTTGGACAAATACTGACTGAAATACTTTTTAATAAATTTATTAATCGTTATCTATTAGTATGCGTATGCATGAATTAATGGGCTTCTTTGTAACACCGTATATTTCTGGCCTTTGTAATAACATAGAAATGCGTAAAATTGGGTGAAATGGTATTTACTTCAACAAATGCTCAGGTTATGTCGTGTTTTTTTCAGTCGCTTTTCAATACGCACATTAAATACATTTTTTACACGTTGATATAATTTCATTATACAGCGTTGCCCAAGGAAAACGAAGCAACCCCGGTATATTTAGCGCCACTTCCAAAAAAATCGCTGAGACACGTTCATTTTGTCTTCAAAGGGAAAAGGTTTAAATTCTCTTTTTAACGCTGTCTAGGTTTAACTTAAAATATCACCATTGAGTTGCAGGAACCTTTTAAGGGTGTAGTCCGCCTTTGCTAAAGGGTTGAAGTTACAGGTTTGAAAGTATTAGCAAAACACAATTGTGTCTGAACGATTTCTTAAAAAATGACGATACATATGAAAAATCGGGCTTGTTTCGCTTTCATTGGTCAACCCTGTATAGTGAATAGCAATAGCAACTATTCGAATAAGTTTAGTGGCCGTTGTACTATTAACGATCTGCTCAATTTAAGTTCGCGCAAAGCTCTAAAAAAAAGGCCCTCTTTAAACCTCAGCATTTTATAAAGAGAAATTCCCAATTTTTTCTAAGTAGCATGTAAGTAACCGAAAAAATATTAAGAATAAATTTCATCTCCTAATTATATCGTAAATTATACTTTCTCGCATCCGAGGAAGTTTGTAGAAGAAACAGATGCAATTTCCAACAATTTCCGAAAAACGCGTTTATTATTAGAGAACTTTTAGCAAATGTCCCGATATATAGTTATTATTATTATCATTAAAAATTCAATTAAAAAAAAATCTTCTGTTCCATCAAATATTTTCAAGAAAAGCTTAGGACGAAAGTAAATAATCTAGAGTGAGAGTTAAAAAAGAAAGCTTCTAGAAATATATCTAACTTTGTTCTTACTGTTGTAGAGTAATGTGCCAAAACGATGTCAATTATTTTCGTTAAAATACAATTATCTCTAAAACTAATAAAGACAAATCCATTAAACCCAATAACATTATAAAATCTTCTAATGGGAAATTTATCAAGATGCATATCAAACTATACTAATCGAACGAGATCCTGGTCAGAAGTTAGTTGAACGGCACATCAAGTTAATGAAGTTCTTCTAAACTGACATTTACCATTGCCAAATTGTAACTACTAAGTTTGACAGATCCTATTGCACATCTTATTTAAATTTTGTGTCATTTTTAACATTTAAAAATGTCGGTATTTTTTTATGAATAACCCACCATTTTCCATGTTTATATGATGGTCTCTCTCCGTGGAAAAATACTTTATTAATATTAGAGAAATTAAGGCTTTCACTAAATTAATAGCCTTCCTTATATGCCTAAGCATATTTAATTTATTTTATCGGACAAATATAATATTGACGTATTGACGTATTTTTTTGACCAGGATCGCGCCAACTGGATTTTCGACTTACCGTGCAAGACAATAAGATGATCCCTGGAAGGAATGGGCAAGGACAAGTCCTGGAATGTTTCCACGCGACTAGACACCCTGTCGCAGGTTAGACATTGTACCGACGAGAGCAACTTGCCGTCGAAAATGTCAGAAATTATCGACCGGTACTTAATTTGACTGTTACTCGTACTCGGCTGAGCATCTATAGAATGTTTGATTAGTTTACATTATCTTCTCACACAAAACCACACGTTATTACTGGAGGGTGGACTTTTTTGTATGGGCAATAAAAATACAGGGTAGGATTTCTAATCTGTTTCATAGATGCTTCCTAAGGGTGCATTTATCTTGGAGCTGTGATACTAGCGTCAATGCATATAATAAAAAGAGTGAGACTCGCCGCCTTACTCTTTTAATTACATGCAATAACGTTAGTATCGCCGCTCTTATCGTCTATCGCAGCTCTAACCTAAACATACCCTAAATGTGCGAACTAAGAGCGCCGATAGTAGCGAAGCAAAAAAAAAAGAAAACCTTTAGTGTGTATGTCGTGTTCACATTGGAGCAGAGAGGAGAGGGAAGCTTTTTCCCGACCAGTGATAAGAGCGGCGAGAAGTAGCCGTGTTCTTTGCGTTTCTCGCTTATAATTGTTACTACCTTTCCGCTGAATTATATTATTTTTAAATTAATATTTGCCAACAATAAGGACGTCGATAAACTAATAACTGACGTTTTTATATTAACCAGAACAGCTTTGTGGTACCAACACTACCAACAGGACAAAAATCATCATAATAGGTTCGGGCTTGATAAGAAATGAGACGAAATGGCCGAACAATTAATTAAACACAACTTTTTCTTCATCGTATAAATTATGAAATTGTCCAAGTTCAAATCGCAATGTATTAATATGATGTGCACAATATCTACGTTTCTGTCGGTTATTAATATACTATATTCCTCAGAATCACTTATTTTATCTTGAATTTCGGTTATTAATTGCAGCCCTTTTAATGTTTTTTAATCAGTATCTTGTAGTAAAAATCAGTACCAACTAATAATAACAAGGCAACAGCTTACTAGGCTTCACTGCTTCATTATGTACACATAAAGGAAAAAAAATGTACAGTCCTTTACAAAGATGCAACCGGGGAGGACATTGAAAATGTCGAAGCAGAGTGCAACGCTTGTGACTATTGTGAGATTTGAAATAGTTGATATAAGTTTTATTGATTCATAATATAAAAAATAGTAAAATAAAGGTTTTAAACTCTAACGCTCCTTTAACTCTCGACTTGGTCTGATCCCGTCGCGTCGTCCTTCGTCCCTTCTCCCTTCCCCGTCATCATCGGGCCACCGGCTCGGCGACGGCGGTTCGCGTAGTTCCGCTTGTGGATCATTTTAATTCGGTGTCGTTAGACTGTATGACGTATGGGACAAATGCAACACAAGAATTTCGTTGAATTCCGTACCCATACTAACGTGCTTGTGCGATAATATAAACATTTTCAATGTTATTACTTTTTCGATGCTTCAATCACTGCTTCAACGGTGCTTTTATACTGCTCCAACATGTTCGCTGCTCCAGCTCCAGCATGGGGCTTAATGCGAACTAAGATGTTTCACTAACTGCCTTCACAGTCTATACGTATGCAATGTGTACACGAAAACACGTAAACACATCTTAAATACTATAATATCTCATTAATACTTAAGACCTCTCAGGAGTCGGCAAGTAATTTCTGGTGAGGTCTGCATACTTTTCAAAAGTTTCATCGAGGTTCAGAGAAAAAGTAGAAAAGCTTAATGGGCAGCAAAAAATATTGAAGGAAACATGGCATATTATTAGTTTTGTAATTTTTAAAACAAGTTATATAGTATAGATATAATACAGATAGAAAAATATGTTTTAATCATTTATTTGCATTAAATGAGTTAATTAAAAAAAAAATATGGTCTATCCGCGTTACTGACCTGGACCGCGGTCCACCAGTTGCCGACCCCTGCCCCACACGATCAATTCAATATTGATAGTGCTTTTTATACATCATCGCTTGAACATTTCCATATTGCTACAATATTATTAGTATGCAAAATTTATCATCTGAGGGCTCTCCCCGCGAATAAAGTCCGAACATACTGTTTTAGTAAAGACATACAGGGTTTTAAAAGTACTTTCACTTTGGGAGGTATTACATGCGTTATTTTAAGACGAAAGTTCTAATAATAGGTCCTTAACGCCTTCCTTGCAGAGATACAAAGCTTCCAAATAATAGTTAAAACTATGTGTATACCGGGTGTTGCATCGTCGAGCGGGACATAGGAAATCCCATGTAATTTTAAATGGGGTCAATTATTGGCTTCCCTAATTATTTTAGAGAAAAATTCAATTTAGGTTTATTAAAGAGCACTAAAACCCACATTCAAAAGAATAACTTTAGATATTTTTGATGAGCCCGTTTACGGGTTATCGCCGATTTCTTTTTAACTATTTCTCCTTTTTATGGCCCCGTATTTGCGGGCACCAGTCAAGGTAAAAGATGACTGTCAAATAAAGTTGTCATTTTGAAATGTGTGCTTTATTGTTATAAAAACTCGTACATCGAAAATAATAAAGGTGTATTTATGAGTACAAATTAATCTGAATAAAACTAAAATAAAGTATCCAATTACAAGGTTAATTATGACATTTTACATGTTTCAATATTTTACTAATTAATAGGTAATTAATAATTCTTGCATCTCTTCTTTGTTCCTGCCTTTCTTCACATCTGCAGTTATTTATTACAGTGCCTTTTGTCTCAAATTTCTTGATAGTCCTTTCGACTGTAGATTTTGCAGGTATCGGTCTATTCGGATACAGAGCAGCAAACATGTCTGACACATTTTGATAACTATTTCCTTGAATATTTCCCTCATATATAAAAAATCTCATAAGAAGTGTGGTCTTTCGCAAGAATTACAGCGAATATTTCCCTCATATATAAAAAATCTTATAAGAAGTGTGGTCTTTCGCAAGAATTACAGCGATAATTCCACAGTAGAAGCGATAATCACCCAGTAGGTAGCTATCAATCATAATCAAGTTTTTACTACTACTGTGTACTAACAATCATACAAATCCATAATTTTTGACTGTTTATAAATATATTATTTATTATGTACTTTTTTTAATTTTAATACTAACTTAATACTTTACATTATATTTATAAATATATTTAAAAAATAATAATAATAATATTATATTTTCTTTACCAACATTGGAGGCGTCTTTTGCATATCCTGGTATATGGGTATTTAAGTGTAACCACGGTTACCGCAAAAACTTTTATTATTGAACTTACTTATGTCAATCTGCGACATTTAAAAAGTGAATTGATTACAAATCAAGATTTCTTTAAAGATATGGAACGTTTTGGTAGTCACTCTATAAAAGAAATTTATACAAGCATTACCAACAGCACAATACAATTTTTCGGGAAATATTCCACCGAATACCACTCGTGCATCAAAAATAACCAGATAATTCTGCTTTCAAGCGTGTTGTAGTATTGTAACTGCATTTGGTTATTTTCATTTTTGATTAAATCTCGAAAAAGCCCTCCTTCTTCGAAGTCGGGCTCTTTCGGATTTAATCAAAAATGAAAATAAACTCATTCAGTTACAATACAACACGCTTTCAATCAGAATTATCGGTAATTTTGATGCACTAGTGGTATTATACCCGATAATTCCACAGTAGAAGCGATAATTCCACAGTAGAAGCGATAACCACAGTTACCGCAAAAACTTTTATTATTGAACTTACTTATGTCAATCTGCGACATTTAAAAAGTGAATTGATTACAAATCAAGATTTAATTTAATTTTAAGTATATTTTTAATAAATTTGTTACTTATTACGTAATTTATTGTACAACAATGTTTTTTTTTTTAATATGAAATACAATTTTTCGGGAAATATTCCACCGAATACCACTCGTGCATAAAAAATAACCAGATAATTCTGCTTTCAAGCGTGTTGTAGTATTGTAACTGCATTCGGTTATTTTCATTTTTGATTAAATCTCGAAAAAGCCCTCCTTCTTCGAAGTCGGGCTCTTTCGGATTTAATCAAAAATGAAAATAAACTCATTCAGTTACAATACAACACGCTTTCAATCAGAATTATCGGTAATTTTGATGCACTAGTGGTATTATACCCGATAATACCATTTAATCATCAATATTTTTTCTTCAGAAGTGTAATTCATGGCTAATATTTTCGATGTACGAGTTTTTATAACAATAAAGCACACATTTCAAAATGACAACTTTATTTGACAGTCATCTTTTACCTTGACTGGTGCCCGCAAATACGGGGCCATAAAAAGGAGAAATAGTTCAAAAATCTGCGATAACCCGTAAACGGGCTCATCAAAAATATCTAAAGTTATTCTTTTGAATGTGGGTTTTAGTGCTCTTTAATAAACCTAAATAGAATTTTTCTCTAAAATAATAAGGGAAGCCAATAATTAATTGACCCCATTTAAAATTACATGGGATTTCCTATGTCCCGCTCGACGATGCAACACCCGGTATAGAAAAAAAAATAGCATAAATCAAGATAATAAAATTGTTGCAACAATAAAATGACAGTCTAAAACAATTCATAGCTTACAAGTACAGAACCATACATGTTCACAAAATACAACAACATTCATTTATTCCTAGTGGTTATGTTTAGGTTAACATTTAAAAGTAATTTTAAAATTCTTCCAGTCTATAATGAGCTCTAGTTACTAACATGTTTCTCATCAACTTTCTAAGTCTTTTAATATTGACGATGTTTCCTATATTTCTTATATTTAAGGTCAAGGAATTATATGAATAAATCCTTTATTGTGTAAAGAATACATGTTCTCATTTACAAAAGTGCATGTCTACTTTAACGATTAATTAATTACAGCCATATACTAAAATACAATACAATAACACAATATATGTGTCGCAGGCAAATGGTAATTCTAGGCAAATGGCTTTTGTCTAGGCAGATGCTATCTGCCTGGGCAAATAGTGTTATTTCTTTTTCAAATGCTAAATGACTAGGCAAATACTATTTGACCAGCCAAATGGTATTTGCCTACGCACTTTTTAGACAAATGGAAATGGAAATATTTGTAATAAAAAATTACGCCCCAGTTTATTTAATAAATATTTTTTATAAGAAAGGCAAAAACTAATTCTACAAATAACAAAATGTAAGCATATAACTTAAACAAAATGTGTACATTAATTATAATGTAATGCTGAATACAAACAACATTGTACATTTTGTATACCTTATATATTTTGACAAGGATTGCTAGAATGGCACTTACTATTGCAGAGATTTTTAGACTTAAAACAAGCACAACGATTGGTATTACACTGACGTTTTGATGGCTGACACCGACATTTTGAAAATCCTTGCCCCGAAAACATCGACTGCCCGGTGCAAGGCGTCTCTCAATGAAATGAAACGGTCTTTAGGAATTTCATTATAATTAAAGGTAATTGACGAAATGGGCGTTAGACCACTCCTAGTAAACCAGTTTTTAACACACCCGTCTTTGTGCCTATTCGATAGACGCCATTCTTTTTATCAAGTATAATACTTTCCAAATTCTTTCTATCTAATGGTCCTCTATCAAATTTTGGAACAGCAACAGTGACATATTTACCTACTTCTATGTCGCAAAAAACGGTTCTGCTTCTCTTTGTCATTATTTCTGCCGCCTTTATCTGCCCATCGTAAGATTTTTTCCTATTAATTCTAATATTTTCTTCACTGACACAGAGATTGCAAGTAACAACAATACTAAAATTGCTATTGCCTTTATTAGCAACATCGCAAATATCGTGTACTATTTTTTTGCATAACGAACATTTGTATGTACCTGTGCTTTCGGTGTCGCTAACAAAAGCAGCACGGTTTGTAGGATTTTCTTGCATTATTATGGGCATTTCATCTAGCATTTCTTCCGTGAATGTATCAAATCTGTTGATAATCCACAACCTGTACAGTATCTGTGTTACTTTCCTGACTTTCTTCCTGATATGGCCCTCTATACTGGTATCGACGCTCTCTGCTACGGCTGGATCATGGCCATTGTTTGACAATGTGCCTACGCTGTTACAGTTTTCATCTGCATTTATGGATTCCAAATCCTCTTCAGTTAATATTTTATCAGTAAGGTCTGATGGCAAATTTGTGGATCCTAAGCCTAACTTCGGATCTGCTCCGTTTAGAGACTTGTAGGGTGATCTCCCAATAATGCGATGGAATGAGGTATTTTTCTGCCATTGCACGAAGTAACAGCCAACTGACCGACGAGCACTGTTATTTTCTTCCATCCAAATTCTTAGCATTTGTTCAACGTCCTGATTCGACCGTTCCACTGACCCCTGGCTTTGAGGGTGTCGGGGTCGTCCATGTACGATTTTGCATTGGGGCCATAACGAAACTAGCTCTTTGATCACCTCGGCAGTAAATTCTCCATTATCACTCTGCAAAATTACTGGAGCGCCTTGTTCGAGAAAGATTTTCAACACTTCAGTAGCTACTTCTGCTTACTGCTACTTTTTTTTTAAATTTCATGTTTTGCACAATTGTCCATATAACTCAACAGCCATTCTGTGAATATTATATTTCTTTCTTAAATTATAAAGCAATTTATAACCTCCCCCTGTGGCCTGTTGCTTTATGTTGCTCAACAATTCTGTCAAAAAACTCTTCGATCGCAGCAATGTAAATCAGATATCCATCACCCACAGTCTTTGGTTTTGAAATAATTTTTAATGCTCCCGATATTTCGAGAAGATCATATTTTACGCCGTAATATTTTTCCTCGTTCGACATCTCTTTAGTATCGATTGTATCATACTGTAAATCTGTTAAGTTAAGGCAACATATATTGTTGCTGCTCCGGCTTTTTTCGGTGTTTTTGCTGTTCTTCTCCTGTGTAAATTCGTGAAAATTAGCCGAGATCCCAGGCTTTAACCTGGTGACATCCTAGCCAATTCTCAAGTTGGTGTTTTTATTATTACCATCGCTAATTCGCGGTTTTGTTTCGGTCGCTAATTCAACACGCATTGCCACAAAAAACTGTTTACTTTATAAAAAAAAGCAAAGAAAGGATATTTAAAGAATATAGTGCGTTCTGTGTGTTAGCATCAGTAAATTTCGTAATTTATTGCTGTTCTATAGTCTGTTTCACCTAGTAAATTCGACAAGCAATTATGTCCTGCTCTAAATGTGAAACCACTCTAAATGGCAAGGAGATAAAGTACAGGATCATCTGCGACTTTTGTACTGCTGTGCACTGCCTGGCTTGTTCCAAGTTTACTACTTCCGAAGCACAGATGACTCAGATGAAATCTAGGTTCATGTTGTACGCCTGTAGCTCATGTGCAACATCTGTGAAGAATCAGGGGAAAGATCTGATTAAGCGCTTTGCCGCATTTAACTCTGAAACAATGAAATCTTTCGATGCCATCAATAGTAATCCCTCCCAAATAATAACTTCAAAATTTGACAGCCTTACTGCTTCCTTACATAATAAGCTTGTCGAATTTGACGAGCAAAGGTTCTGACTAGTGTAGACTCCCTAAAGTCCGACATAAAGCAGGCGTCAACTCAAATCGGCTCTTGTAGGACAAGCCATGAAACATTGGCAGCTAATGAAGCGTTGGAGAATTGCTTAGCTAATAATCCTTTATCCATATCTTCTAAAGCTCACGATACGAGAATTGGCGATTTTGAGCGCCAAAACAATGACTTACTCAGAAAAATAATCGCTCTTGAAAAGAAAATGCAAATACTTAAAAATCTAGTGGCGTCTAATACCAGCGTGCCTGACGCAGTTTCGACTGTGTTTGCACCTCACATGAAGTCTAGTCTAAGTACCACCTCCAAGGTAAGCCAAGTGCCTGAGGTAAGTCCAAACTCAGACACCCATCTGCAATCTCAAAATACTATGAAGCCGACTGATAGCCAGCGATCTTCCTTAGATTCCAAAAAGCCTTCAACTCATGATGGTAAGCAACCAATTATTATCGGCACTGGTACAGGCAATGGTCCACTCTCGGCTGCTGAAAGGCGGCAATGGCTGTACCTTGGCAGGTGTGATCCCAATACAACGGAGGAACAAATACTAGATTACATGGGAAGTCAACTCTGTGTTAGCGACGTGAAATGTTTTGTCCTGGATAGAAATGATGATGTTGCATCTTTCAAAATTGGTGTTAAGGAAAGACTTCCAAAGAAGCTGTAAAAGAGTTCCGTCCTAGACGTCCATTGAGAAGTAGCGTTTCTGCAAATTTTCCGCAAAAAGCAACGAGAGACCAACACCGTTAGACCACTTATCTTTTGCCTACCAGAATGTTAGGGGTCTAAGAACTAAGCTAAACGACTTTCGTTGTGCTGCACAGGCTGAGGGATATTCCATTATTGCGCTTACTGAAACCTGGTTGGATCCCAACATAAACGATGCTGAACTCCTGGACTCTAATTACATTGTATATAGAGCTGACAGAGGCCCCAACAACAGTCTCTATGATCAAGGCGGTGAGGTCCTTTTGGCTATTAAAAACGACTTAAAGTCATGCCGCCTCTCTATTGGCAACCCTTCTGTGGAAGAGATATGGATTTCAGTTACAATCGGGGACTCAACCTACTGTATCGGCTGTGTGTACATTCCGCCGTCAATGGAGGTATCTGTGTATGAGCACCACCTAAGCTCAGTTTCTAGTGCTTGTGATGCGTTTAAATGTGTGTTGGTTGTGGGAGATTATAATCTATCTCATTTAACCTGGGCTCCCAGCGATGACTGTCTTGGTCTCTTGCCAGGTAACGTTAAATCTGCGAATGAAATCTTATTGTGTGACACGACTGCTTTCTTGGGCTTATCCCAGTTCAATTGTGTTGTGAATGATCATAATACTATCCTGGATCTATGTTTTGCCAACTTCGAACTTGATTTAAGTGTAAAGTGCAATGAATTCGTTCGTTGCGATCCGTATCACCCACCTTTTGAGCTGTCACTATGTTCCAAAAATACAAAATATATGGACTGTGCAAACTACTCTTATTATGACTTTAAGCATGCAAATTTTGTTCTGATTAACAATTTTTTCCAGTCCTATGACTGGCTGTCAATTGTAGATATTAACATTGATGTAATGTTACATAATTTTTTTTCTATGGTATTTAACTGTTTTGAAATGTTTGTACCTCTAAGGCAGTCTCAATCGGGCAATAGATTTCCACTCTGGTTCTCACATGACCTTAAAAATCTTATAAGGAGTAAAAAAATTGCCCATAAAAGATACAAACAATCAAACAGCGAGGCTGATTACAATAACTTTCATCTCTTACGTATGCAATGTAAATCACTTTCTAAGGATTGTTACAGTCGTTACATAACCCATGCAGAAGACCCTATAACTAGCAATTCTAATTTCTTTTGGAGCTTCATTCGCTCTAAAGTCAATCAGGGTGCCTTTCCTAAGGAAATGCACCTTGATATGAACAGAGCCGATAATGGTGCTGATATTGCTAACCTTTTTGCTCAATACTTTTCATCAGTCTTCAATCCCAATAACAGTGCAGCTACTAATCCTGTTTCCACTGAGAAGTTCGAGATTATCACTAGTATCCGCATAGATGCTGCTAGCATTCAAAAAGCCTTAGCTGAGCTTGATGTTAACAAGGGTGCAGGTCCGGACGGCATTCCTAATAGGGTTTTAAAATATTGTTCGCACTCTCTCTACCTTCCATTGTATCATATCTTTTCAAAATCACTTACTTCTGGAATCTTTCCCAGTGTCTGGAAATTGTCATATGTTTGTCCTATTCATAAATCAGGCAATAAAAATAACGTTAAGAACTACCGACCAATCAGTATTCTTTCGGCTATACCTAAACTATTTGAGCATTGCATTGAAACTGTTCTAACCAATGCCTTCCAGCAAATAGTGGTGAGTAATCAGCATGGATTTACCTCTGGTCGCTCTATACAGACTTTAGCAAGGCTTTTGACAAAGTGAATCATACCATTCTTTAAGATCGACGGTTATCTATCGGAGTCATTTAAAGTTAACTCGGGAGTTCCCCAGGGATCTCATCTGGGGCCCCTCTTATTTAATCTCCTCATTAATGACTTGAGCGGTATGTTGACCTCTGACCACTTACTATTTGCCGACGATTTGAAATTTTTCACACAAGTAACATCTCTTCAAGATGTCACCTCGTTGCAAAACGATATTAACACTGTGTTTTCCTGGTGTCAACTTAATGGCATGTCACTGAATATAGACAAATGTTCCTTTATTAGATTCAGCAGATCGATAAAATTGTTCCCTCATCAGTACGTCATCAATAATGTTGAGGTGACTGTGGTTAAAGCTAGGCGTGTACTTGGATACACAGTTAACATTTTCTGAACACTTTGATAAAATAACGTCTAAGGCAAACAGGATGCTGGGGTTTGTTAAGAGATCGTGTAGGGACTTCAAAAATGTAACAGCTGTAAAAACACTGTATATTTCCTTTGTCAGATCCATCTTGGAGTGCTCAAGCATATTTTGGTCGCCGTACTATAATATTCACATCAATAGGCTGGAAAATATTCAGAAAAAGTTCATTAAGTTTTCCAGACATATTCTTTTTAACGCTGGAATCAACCTAACCGACGACCAGGCTATGGCTTATCTAAATTTGACGCTCTTCCGTCGAAGGGAGTACTACGACGTCTGCTTTGCCTTCAAAGTATTAAATAATATTATCAAAAGTCCTGAATGTTTGGAAACTTTTTGCATTCATGTTCCTAGTTACCAGACTCGTAATCCTTCCCTTCTACATGTTCCATTTAGCAGAACGAATTATCTGGCACATAGTCCTATAAACAGGATGTCGACAAATGTCAATAAATTTTATAATTTCTTACATTTCTTCAATCATGTAAGTTCTTTATATCTTGAAAATGTTGTAACGTAAATAAATAAATAAATAAATCGTTTGTATTTTTGTTTGCTTGGCAACTTTTTAAAACATCAATAACTTTATTAATTTTTTGTAAATTCCAAGGTTTTTTTAGTTGTTGTTTGGTCAGATTTCGCATTTAGCTGCTTATAATATTCTTCTTTGTCTACCATGTTATCTGTAAATAATTGAAAAAAGCAATAAACTCTAAAAAACCGTAGACAGTTATGAAAAAAAAGCTAATTTATAAGCGACGAAGTGAACATGACGTTCCTATATGCGCAAGAACAAACCGTGGTTTTATGCATCGTAACGCTAGACACAGCCTGATTACATAACCTCAAAGCAACAAATTGTAAATTAGTAAACTTAATCTTATTTAATCAGTTTTTTTAACTGCTGCGACACAAACTATGCATAAACCCTAGCAAAAACTATTAGTGAATAATAAAAATCTAAATATTTACTTACATGGTCATAAAATTGATGAGAATTGTAGCAGCAAAACACACTGTAAACATACGCCCGTATACCTAATACGTTCATCAAATCTCTCAGTCATTTGCCTAACACCGACTTCGGCAAATGACATTTTCCTAGACAAATGCCATTTGCCTGCGACATATGCATTCTTGAAACACAAACAGTAAAAAGACAATCCACACACAATACTATAAAAATAAAAGAAATAAAGTAAAATATATAGGAGAAAACCCAGCGTTAAAATATTGTTGAATTACAAAATAGGGTCATCAAAATAATCCGTTATGCTATAGTAGGCCTTTGGAATTAATATTTTCTTTACTGCTGATTTAAACTTCTTCAGCGTATCTAAAGATCTTACACCAACTGGCACGTGACTAAACATTTTCCTCCCATTATAAAATATCGAATTCTTTGTTAGTGTCGAATGAGCTATATGCAAAAGCACAATGGCAACTTGTCTTTTATTGTAACTATTCTCCCTAGGTTGATGTCCTAGTTTTTTCTCTCTCTAGCACCTGTTCCGCACATATTTCTCACTGCTCGTTTTTGTAAGATAAAAACTGAGCGCATCAAGTATTGACTGGAGTTACCTCAGAAGCAGACCCCACATCTCAAATGGGACTCTATAAGGGCCGAGTATACAGATCGAGCGATGTTCATGCCTAGCTCCCTCGAAACAACCCTTAAGGCAAAGCACCCTGATGCCAATTTATTGCACAATTTGCAATGTGGGCCCTAAACGTCAATTTACTGTCTATTATTATACCGAGAAACTTAGCATCCGTACTGCTGGAAATGTAACCATTGTAACCGTCTCATAGTTTATAGTAGCAATGCTCTTCTTACAATCACCACCCGAAGTCCTTTTGAACCACCCCATATATCCGAACTCATTATTAGTAGTTAAGAAATAAATAAAAATTAGCCTGTAATCAAGCGTCGCAACGTCCTGTCGATTAAAACGCTCACGGATTTTTTGATTTTAGAAATCCATATTATAAAATATTATGGGCATGTTCACCGCCAAATTCGCCGAAAAAATATATAATTATAAAAACCATATCTGTTAAACAAGGAACGTATACGAAAAATTCCACCCTCTGTTGATTTTCAATTATTAATAAATTATATTAGTACTTACCAATAACCGTCTGGCTAGAGACCCTAGGCCTCTGCCTCCTGCCGGGACTCTGACATCGGCTCAATCTCCTCTTGTTGGGTACCCCCATAGAAACTGTGGGGCTGCATTGTAGCCCTTGCGCCTCAGAGTCGTCGCTAAGGGAGGAGCGTTCACTAACGCCCGAATCGCATGTTTCATATTCACCTTCAGATGAATCGTAACTCAGATGGCCGGTGTTAGATTCTTCGACGGTTAAGCTAAACATATAAAAACAATTCAATAACGTTGAGAAATCAAATATTTATGGCAATCACCCATGGCTCGTTTCAGCTATGTCGGTAAACTGTGCTTGTCTTTTTTTTTATAGCGTAAAAGTGTTGTTAAATGCCGAATTTGTCAAAATTAGTCATTGGCAACTAAGACAATCGCGAAAGATTTTACACACATTAATTGAAAAATCTAGGTAGAATCTCTAGGACTATTTAACAGTTCATGGACCAAGTGTTGTTGACGACGTGGTTATAACGTTATTTTTGTTTTTAAAATTTAAATTGCAAAAAATCAAATAAAAATATGGATCTAACCTAGACCACATGAGTTTCTCCACTGGATGTACAATTCGCCAAGAAAGATTTTTTTTTGCGAAATTGTACACGCCAAATAAAAACTAATTTTTAAATTAGTCCAACAGTCAACATTTAGATATCCTGTATATAAAAGTATAAAACACAAAAAATGTGTACGTGTGAATTGGCCTTCACAAGGACGAACACCGTGCACCCGATATTAGCAAGTTTCTAAAGTCCGCATTCCCACGGGCCAAGGTCTTCCCTAAAAAAGTATTAAATTTCTTGAACAAGAAATTTTAAATTTTGTGATTAAGCTGTCAAATCAATCCAGTGTAAACAACCAAAATCTTCGAACTACTGTTAGAGCTTCTTCCAATTTCTTGAGAAGAAATTGGCCGAAATTTCAGCCGCTTGCACGGGTCAATAAATTTAAAGTCAACTTGTACAGTTTCTTGGCCAAAAAATTGGCCCGTAGAATTCGGGCTTAGGTCACTTAAATTTTCAGCAGTTAGCGCTTGGGTTTATATACAGAACGAAAATCTAACCTATCTAATCTATCAGACTTTTTAAACTGCCAAACGTTGGATTCTCCGCCGTTGTGTTTAACATTAAGATTGTGTTATCGTCCTACCGTCCATATTTGAATTGTAAGCAAGCGAACCTACAAAGGCAAGATTCTTACCTTACCACAACGGTAGGAGCTCCGTACCTAACCGCATCACTCAACATGAGCGTCTGCTCTGTGGAATCATAGAATCAGGAATCTAAATACTCAGGACAATATCATCTACAGATGACTCGTACTCTGACGAAGGGTGGTAGAAAACCTATGTCCTCCAGAGTCAAAGTTAAATTATTCGTGGACAACCTCCTTGAGCAATTCAGCGATAACCCGACGACGGACCCTCAGAGAGGTGCGGCGGTCTCCAGGACAGTACAGGTTTATCGTTTAATAGAACATCCCATTCAAAACCTTCAAAACATCAATCTGGAGGAGCTTAAAAATATCTTAAGTTTCACCATTTACATGAAAAGGAGTAGCTCTTTTCTTCTCTCTAAAGTCTACTAAAGGTCTGTTTATGGACATCATAACTAGAGCATTTAGTCAGCCATTTTTACAGAAATGTTTTTATATGCTTAAGGGTAAAAGTTCTATTTTGTGCTTTTACTAACTTGCGTCAGGTTTAAATATTGCTTGCTCACTACTTTCATTTTTAATTTATCTTCTAGTCGAAGATTGGCAAAATTACGATTTAGTATATTACTAATATAGCGTTCATGACAACTACGTAATGGATAACGCGACAATACTTACTCATTCCCGTTGTCGTATAAAAAAAACATCTTAATACATCTTATGGATCTGTCATGGCATAGCCATTAAAAGCAACATACATACAAATACATATTATAATAATAAATGTATCTTTTTCCAAGTAAAATTTCCATATTAGGAAATACCGATAGAGGCGGCACGAGGCGAAGGAGCGCGGGGGGGGGGGGGGGGGGTAGCGATCGCCCCCTAGCCCTCTATAAGCTATGCCACTGAATAGCACCAAAAGTCGTTATCTAATGCTCGGAAATATTAGACAAGTAATACACATGACTAAGTTTTAATTGTATGACGTACCTTAAACTGTCGGAGTCGTTCAAGCTAGCTATATTAGGGGCAATGATCTGCTTCAGTTCTTCATGAAGCTGATCCATAAAATTCCGCAAGAATTCTTGGGTATCGTGCTGATGATATCCGCGAAACATTGCATGTACGTTTCTAATTCCATAGAGAATACCTAACCAAAAGATTAGAGATTGTTACTAAAACGCAACGGCTGGGTTAGAAAATCGAACTTTGGTAAAAAAAAAAGCAAGTGTATATCATTAACCAATGGGTGTCTCACCGGCACCGTGGTAAATAATATTTTTTCCACAACTAACATTTTAACATAATATTATTTGTGATCTTTCATGAATAATGATGCAAATTTATTTTTAAATATTTTTATGCAATTTCCTTATCAATCACGATATCTAATGTGCTTTAAACTGACGGGTAAGTACCAGCGTAGGCAACTGTACACCAAAGAAGAGTATACAGTTGCCTAACCACGTACCGTAATAATATTTCATGTTTATACCTAGGTAACTGCCTTTGACGTAATAATTTGTTCAACTGTTTTCATTAGGTCAATAATGAAGAAAGAATACTAAACAATTCCTCAGGCTAATTAATAAACGGTCATTAATGATTGTTCTTGATGTTAGTAGTGGAAAAAGTAATTTATTTCATACCAATACAATAAATATTGCTTGCATAAGGCAACAGAAGAAAAATAAAAAAAAATTGAAAAATAACTATATGAATTAAAAAATATATATAAAAATGGAGAAGTGTTAAAAAACGTATTCTAGCATAAAACAGCGTTGATTAAAAAGTCACAATTAGAGGAAGAAAAAAAAAACAGATCACAGTTTACAATTACATCAAGACAGATTAGAGCATAAAAAGAGTTGCAAAATGCATTTCCAATTAATTATTTTAATTATTTTTAATTTCTTGTGATTATAATAATAATAATAGGTTTATTTCGAATAGTTATAACATAATATATATGATAATATGTTATTCTTCAATAAACTTATCCATAAATTCCCCGACGACGTGCAAGTTAGGGGCAAATTTTATTTATTTAAAAGTATTTAAAATTATAAATATGTAAGAATATTTTTATAAAAAGTTGCAAGTATTTAATAAACGCTACTTTCTTGATGATATATTATTAAAATTCTGAAAAAGATTAATTTTATTATATAATTGATTCACAATATTAATAAATATTAAATTATTATAATTATTGGGTAAAATATAAAAAAAAAATATAGTCCATTATCTAAGGCCATCCTGACACCTCTTCAGACTGCAGTATCCCGCAATCAACTCGCCCGAGTTTCATATGTGGTATAAAGCTCGGTATTTATCCTAATATACAGGGTGGCCGATTTGTGTGACAAAGTAATCTATAGGCTCTAGTATATAAGGTATCAAAAAAACTTTTTACAAAAGTTGTAGGGTATAAGCAAATATACATTCTAAAATTATTTTGAAGTATCAAGGTGATCAAGAAAAGTAGGACAATAAAAATATAATTTTTTTAAAATGGAACACCCTCTGTATCACACAATAATTTTGGATTCCACATAAAATTATAATTAATTTTTAATAAGTCCATTATAAGTCTAAACTTAATAGTTTCCGAGATATCGGCTTTAGAAAAATTACATTTTTGAACTTTTGACAGCTTCTAGCTTTCTAACGGTACGTCTTAGACCAAAACGGCTTACATGTTAGTTCACTTACCTCTTAACACTTAGTTCTTACTTTTTTATTATATTAGGTGTTAACTTCTGGTTAAACCGGATGTAACTCGAATGCCGAAATATAGTCCCCTATCATAGATATTACCCTGTAGCAGTTCGAAGTCTGTATCTCTAATAGTATAGGATTTAGAGACCAGTTACAGGTCGCTGTATCCTACAGCCTATACACTACTTTGTCTTACTAGTGTTTCCAGAATGCATACCGAGGGCTGGGTCAATATTCCGGGCCTCTGAAAGGCAGCCCTACAGTTATCCCTTTAGCTCAACTGAAGCACCAGTCGGACAGCCCTCCTCTGCAACCCGAAAAGCCTCCGACCTTTCATACATACTGCAGTGCATGTCCCCAGGCAAGAATAGGGGAGGACGTAACTGAGTGGAAAATACTAAAGTAAGCTGTGAGCAGAGTGCATCTTGACACAGAACCTATGAGACTGAGCAGGAATACTGCACCTCTGAGCCTTGCTGCCACTGAGTCAATAATTATGTGCAAATGCATCCCAAAAACTTAACTTGCTCAAAGTCCCTCAATAAAAACACCATTTTATTGAGGATCTCTGTATTCAAGAGCAACATGTTTGAGACAAGTCATGCTTCCGCTTCCTCCTGTAGTCTCGCAGACCCCTATAGAATAGCCTCCAGCGTTGGCAAACGAAGGGATTTTGGGGTGTCATCAGCACGGTATGTGCACTTGGAATAAAATCTACCTTGTATAGGAATACCTAATTGACGCATCACAACGACCTGCGCTTTTTCCCATTCATCGCACTGTATATAAATGATTATTAACCTTGACCAAGAAACATATGTACATAATATGTATATGTTTCCCAATAAAGATGGTCTTACATTGTATACTGGATACTTACCAGAGGGTGTCACGAAACCTTGAGTGGTCTTCTTTACCCACATATCACGGATCAATGTTTGAAAGGTTCTACTAAGGCCTGGTTTTTTACCCTCGGACAGGATTAACACAATAAGGGCACAATCTATGAAATACCTGCAAATAAATAGTAATTACAGTAAGTTAAAAGGAAAGTCTAATATCATTTTAGGGCTTCAATGGCGTTTTGTTAAAATACTCTTAATATACTCTAATAGTTACTAAGCCACCAAGGGTGTTATAAACATCTCAACACTTGAGGTCGACATTGCGCTTCCAAAGGGTCATTGGCCCGAGAGATGTACTTCGACCGAATAAAAGGGCGTCAAAGTTATTACTTTTTAAATTTGTTTCCAAATACTTATTTTAATAATAGCAGAATTTGCACGACATTTGGTAGTAAGAGTTTTTTGGGATATGAAATCCAGATCTCATAACAGTCTTGATGCAGGTAACTTGCAGAGGGTACCAGCACTTCGCATTCATCTAAAGATTCAACTTTTTGTGCCTCGGTGTATTATATTTATAATAATAAATTCTTATTCCAAGGCATCTTTTGTTCAAAAAAGGTATACGTGATGAGTTTCACTCCGAATAAACGTTTCTGAATTTAAATGTTTTACGACTAGAATTTTTGTTTATGAATTCGAAGAAACACCCTTCGGAATCCGCGCCTGGGCCGAGGAAGCGCAATCTTTTTATTAAAGATAGTTTTATACAGGGTGTTGACGCCCTGTATTTCGGAAACGAAGGTATATCTCAAAAGTTTTGGGAAAAAAAAACAACAAAAAAACTGATCTTTTTTAAACAAGTTTCAAAAAAACCTTTGATACATACTTTATCAACTTTGGGACAAAGGTAAGCTCATCGTCATATTATAGCATTACGAATTTGTGCTAGCGTATTGTACAGACCTTTTAAAGAAGTTCTTCTAGAGAGGCCATAAGATATTCTTATTCTTTAAACAAAACAATACAATTTTATTTTTCTTCCCATCGCAACGCCCAAAATTTTAAGAATAACTTAATTTTAGATTTTTTTTTAAACTATTTTCTGTATATTTATGTATTTGGAATAAGTAGTTTAGAAGTAAGTAACCAGCGCGATGTTAATTCCAGAAGCATTCTTGAATCAAAATTAAACTATACAGAAGAATTCATAAATTGAATGAAATACAATTTTATTGTCAAATACTTTTTTATTAAGGCGTTTTTTAAACCTGCCAGAAAATCGCACGTACAAGCCAATTTTTAGGCCAGGAAATCGTATTTTACAGGACTAGGCCAGATAATAGGTAAGAGAGTCCTGTAACTAGCCCCATTAAAAATAAACAAAAAAAGGCGAAAAACAAAAATTTCTTGTGAAAGCTACGATGGTGACACTGACTAAAGCTAAAAAGTTAGCCTCGAATTTTCCCTAAATCGAAAGAACCTCCCCTTCTTAGCCACCACTACTAGCGTTTTGATATTTGTAATTTTTCATGCATTTTATGTTGTCATTTTCTTCTCAATCAAGTTACCTAAAGTGCTTTGAAACTGACGGGTAATTAACAGAGTAGGCAACTGTATACGCAACAGAGGTAAAGAAAAACAATTTGTCAGGTTAATAAACAGAACTCATTTAATTTTCTGTTCAATCTTAAAACTACCGTAAACCAGCAATCCATGCATTTTTTGTTTACATAGCAACAGAGTGAATTATTTGTTGTTAGTAAAACATTTGTAACTTTATTTTCCATAAAAATATTATATTCTAAAATTACGTTACGCTACTGGATAAATGAATTTGCACTCAGTTACTCCATAGTGTGGACTCTTTGGTAGTAATGGATAATGCGCCATATTAAGTGCCAATAATATTACTTACAACACAACTTTTAAAACCAGAATTATCACAACTAACAAAAAATAATAGAAAAGAAAATGTATATATGTATGCAATTGATTAATTAAATGAGAGCATGGCCATGAAGTGTTAGGAGTTCCACCCAACCACTGACCAATTGATTTGGGCGCAAGCGAAATCCTATTATAACAAACATATTGGTAAGAGTGGATGTAGTGATGGTGAAGTACTGAGCATGTGAAATGAAGCATTGGAAAAATGTAATGCAGAAGCGTGAGAAAACCGTGTAAGACACACTGAAAAACTGATTGATGCCTGGTTGAATCGAGAATTACATCTAGTAGATATTGAAGTTGAACCATTAATAATTAAAAATATGGATGAAAGTTCAGATTCCCACTCTGATGGTGACTTATAATAATTTATATTTAATTACCCTTTATGTTTATTGGCTATGTATTATGTATAGCCTAGTTTTTAAAACATGTGCCTGTGTAACTATAAAGTTAATTTTAATGGTTGGTATACGGTGTTCGGTTATTAAAATCTGTATATCCATTATTTAACTATTTTTTTATCACAACTTGTAAACAATATTTACAATTTTACCGCCTTAATATCCGGGCTCTCAAGTCCAAGACTACGCATTTTATAATAATATTTTAACAACAATAAAAGTAACGAACTTATTTATCAACCTTATAGAAAGCTTATTTCTAGCTTCAAATATTTGTTTTGAAATTAAGAATAATTTTTCAGGACTTTTTTACGTCCGAAAGTCTCAACACTATCCACGAGAATTTTAACGTTTATGAACATAAACTTTGTTTTGACTTTTTGAATCTCGTAATTTTGATTAGATTCATATGGTTTTAATGACGTATAATTGATGATGCACGGGCAAAGATAAAACGTGCAAACTGTAAATGTGGCTTTTTCGAAGAGAATTCAAACTGTAAGATGTAAGAAAAAAGTAAAATGATCAGTGATGATGAATTGCGATTTCAAAAAATAAAAAATAATAGTGTCTTCAGTCATTTTTGAGGTACACTAACAACTGTACGGAAATATTTCCTTACAATACCGAAATTAATATTTTCTCGCTTATTTTCTGTTAACCGAGAGTGACTGGAAGCATGGATATTGGCTTTGTCGTCAAGAAATGTCAACATATTTGTACGACCTGGGTAAAAAGGAATTATTGCAGTCATTCGTGACAACAAACTCAAGTTTTTTATTCACATATTCCTATCATATTTTTACTTTTATTCCAAATATCAGTACAACTTTATTTTTGACTTATTTTGACATTGTCAATCCAATTTTGAATAAGAACGTGGACTTTTCAGAATAAGCAAACAATTTTTTGAAGAATTTATTTCAACCTGTACTAACGTAAGATTTAAGAAAAATACTACCTCGCAGTAAGCTTAGCAATCTTTCCGCGTATGGTTGATTAAGTTATTTTATGTCGTAAAACTTGGCGTATAAAATAAATTAATCAACGACACGAGAAAAACTTTCAACGCTTACTGCGAGGTAGTTCTTTAACATTTTTGATTCTGAAATCAACTTTACCGAATTTTCAAGTAGCCACATCAGAATGTGCATTTTAGCCTAGAAAGAATATTGCGTTCTACACTGTATTTATACTGATTTATTTATTTGCATAATGTCATTTGTACCTCTGAGATAATTACTGTGATAAACCACTTGCCGAAATGTTTGAGATATTTTGAAGTTATCAGAGTATAAACGCACGAACTAATATACCCACAATAATATTGTCCTTGTGACTGATATACCTACTTAGTAAGTGGTTCTGTATTGCTGAGTGCTTGAAGGGCTGCATTCATATAACATGTATTACCTAGAAAGCAAGATAAATAATGCAAAAAGTCATATTATTAGTCTGAGAATCTAAGTAAGCAACAAAACTTAACAACTTACCAATATTTTGAAGACCAACTAAGCCCCTGTTACCCGTTTCAATTGTATAGTCCCCCGACTCTCCAATGTCACTAGAATCTGACGCGTCTCCATCACCACTCATTCCAACATTGAGCCCCACACAATTCTCAAAAATTGCTCCTACAATTATTATAGAATGCACAGTCACTTAATGAATACTACATGCATTTGTATTATTTGGTTCTAGCATCAAAAATTGTATTTGTATTTCTTTTTCTTTTATACTATGTGCATCGTTCCAGGCAACATAGGAAATCCCATGCAAATTTTAATGTGGTCAAATATTTGCTCTCTCTCTATAAATTTTTTTTATTAAGATTTGAAGAGCTGAACTAACCTACTATGAACCATACATTAGTAAGCAATAATAGAAACACCAGTAGTTTTAACAATGACACTTCAAATGAATAATTTACAATATGACTGTCAAACTTGGTGTTGTTTGCACATCAATCATCATCATCATCACTCAATGGAGAAATGAGGGATATTTGAACATTTAATTAAATCTGAAATTTATCTTGTTCAAATTACCTATGGTATTTTCATATTAAGATTTTTCTAAATAAGATATTGTTCTTTGCGTACTTGGCCAAATTCGCACTAATTTCAAAGCTGCGAGAGTTCTTAATCAAAAACCCCGTAATTACTGAACCATAACTAAACACAAAATTTGACAGTGACATTCCTGATTTCTTATTTTGGGTATCTATGCCAGGACCAAGCCCTCTTGCAATTTTTACATTAATTTGGTTTTGGTTGTTTCTTGGTCTTTCAATGAGTTGCTCAGTTTTTTGTCTAGACCAATGGGAGGGGCTGCGGACTGTTCGGTCTTCTATAGATTCTCCTCTGTTGATGGATGCTTCTGTTCAGTGATTGTGCGCCTTTTGGAAATAGTCGTCTGTCAGTTGATTGATATGCTTTGTGAGATATGGTTCTGGTGTTATAGTTCTATTTCACTATGTATCTAGTTATTCCTAATGTACCATGGGACTCTAGTAACACTAGTCAACAAATACAGAAAAAAAATTGCACTAATGTTATAATGGCTGTACGGAGGAGTTTAAAATATCCTGATTGCGAATTCAACAACCAAAATTTTCCACCACATATACATTTTGAGTTATATAATGTATTAGATATTTTTATTTTATACAAACATTTTTGTACATAATATTAATACATAAGTTCAAACCAAGAAAAAAAAACAAGATATTTTAAGGATAACAGGATTTATTTACAAAAATACACATGAAAATACATTTATAGTAAGTCTTTTGTACATAACTTTTTTGCAAATTCTGACTTTTGTTTATATTCCTGATCGCTTTCTCTCATAAGAAACCAACAATAATCACCCAGAATTGCTGGATCCCATCTGCCTTGGTAGCGTTGCTCCATTATTAGTATTTCCTGGTGGAACCTTTCTCTTTGCTCGTCACTAACCGCACCCAAATTTTATGGGAAAAAAATTAAATGGGAGTGCAAGAAGTGTATTTTAAGAGATATGCGACAGCCCATTTTGCAGTAGCTTTCAAGTAGTTCTTCTACAAGTTTTTCGTAGCTTTCTACTTTTTTGTTTCCCAGTGGCGGCACAACAATAGGGTCAAATGGTCATTGACCTCCCAAAAATAATATGTCAAAAAGACAGTTTAAAAACTCTAAATTTAAAACCATCCATTTCATCCTAAAATATCTAAAAAAATATCTTGAACATCTGAAATCTTCAATTTTCATGCTAGAACATCTTAAATGTCGCTCATATTATACCCCGGTCAAAACTTAATTTTGCCAAATTGTTGGCCAACAAATGCTTTAGTACAAATTTAATCATATGCAATCTGCCGGTAAATGAAAATAATGCTTATCTCTCGAATAATATATCTAATGTGAATAAAAAACTGTCATCGGTTGCTGAGAAACTGATGAGGTTTTCAATAAATATTAAATTCTTGGACATCTCAAACAGATTTGCATGCAGGGACTTTTCTTATCTGAGGTACTACCTGAATGGGAGGGGTCTGTCCAGGCTTGGTAGTGTCATTGGGGCCTGCATAAAAAATTTCCATTCTAAAAAAAACACTAATCTTAAATATATAGATACTATATCGGATGTTGGGTCATCATACTCTGCACTCTTGGATGAATGAGGTAATTGGCAGCCCAAGTGAAAAGCCCTGACATTTTTTATAGATAACCAAAGAATTTTTGAAGCGTGTGTATCACTGCTGCTTCTTAACATTCAGTGTTTAAGAAACAAAAAAGATGAGTTTTGTGTATTTATTGAGGGTCTGGGCTCACCTGATATTTTGTCGTTGACTGAACACTTGCTTAAGCCGGATGAACCCTGTTATATCCGGGATTACACAGTGGTTTCTGCCTATGCTAGAAGGGAATTGGGCCACGGTGGAACAATGATTTTGGTTAGGGATCGGTTTTTGCAGACGTTTTCAGTGATTAGTGTTAATAAATATGACTTTTTGCTAGCAGAGGGTGAGTTTGACTTTTTTGTTGTATTTAATAAGTCTTGTGATGTTTACTTGGTGTGTTTGTATCGACTTCCAGATGGTAGCATAGGAAATTTCTTGAAGTCGCTGGAGATACTTCTTTTAAGCATGCCATTTAAATCAAAGATTATTTTGACTGGCGATTTTAATATTAACTATATGGTTGACTGTCCTGATACCCAAAACTTAAAGAATCTTTTCATTTCGTTTAATTTGACTATGCTTGTCAATCAGCCGACCAGGATATCAAATCATTCCAGTACTATTATTGACTATTTTTGTTTGAATTTTGATTCTAGGGAGGGTAATGATGTGGCTGTTATACCATCTGTATTATCGGATCATGAGTCTGTTGTAGCTAGAGTGGGCTTTAGTATAGAGAAGCGAAAAACTCAATTCAAATATGGCAGAATATACAGTTCTGCAAATTTTGGTAGATTTCGTCAATATAGTGCAGCGGCAGACTGGCGGATGGTGGTTAAGTCTTGCGATTCTCTGCAATGTTTTAATGAGATTGTTGTGAATCTGTTTGAAGGGAGTTTTCCTTTGTGCAAAATTAAACAAAAGTATAAAAAACCATGGATAACTTCTGGCATAAGAACTTCTTCTAACAATTTAAGAGCATTGCGCACAATTAAAAAATACACCACAAGCTTGTATTTCCTTGACTATTTTGTTAAATACAGAAGTATATACAGTGTGTCCAAGATAAGAATGGGATAGCATTGGAATCTTGGAAACGGTAGGAATTACAATGTCGGTTAAATTAGGAAAAAGTTGCAAAATTTAAATACCTTTTACATGGTGTTTGCAAAATTAAACTATCTTTAACCAATTTCGATATTTAAAAAAAAATTATTTTTTGCTCGATTATTTTTTATTTATTTGTTGCATTATTTTAACAGATATAAAAAATTTAAAATACTTTTTTATTGTCACATTTTAAGCTGAACAAGATAGCGTTTACAGATTTTCAGTACGACGTATCGTTTTCGAAAAAACATCCTCAACTTTCTTTTTTTAAATACGGCCCTGTGTTTGTTTTTTTTAATCGAAGGCTATTTTGAACTCTAAAATAACTGATGTACCACTTGCACTGGTTTAAACATATTTTCAGCTTTTTAGCTATCGTTTAAAATTATTCAAGAAAAATCTCCATAGTTCGGCACTGAATGCTCGAAAAACATTTATTAACATAATACCAAATTAGAACTTAATTACAAACAGTGTTCAAACAAATGACCATTATTTTCTAAGCATAGGTAACATCGTCTAACTGTGGAATTCAAAACATTGTTAAGTACATCTGGGGTAATCGTTTTAAATGCTTCTAAAACCAGTCGACGCAATTCATCCTCCGTTTGAAAATTACGTTGGTGCACATAGTTTTTGATGTACCCCCCAGAGATAAAAGTCCAAAGGAGGCGATCGTGCAGGCCAAGAAACAGCTGAACGCGTACCTATCCATCTGTCAGGAAATCTATCTGTTAAATATTCTTGGACAATTCTCGAATTATGAGCGGGGGCCCCATCTTGTTGAAACCAAAAGTTATTGATTTCTGCTAGTGGTAAGTTGTTATCGAACCATTCTTCCAAATTATGCTGCAGTAAATTTCGATACCGCTCCGAATTTAGTGTACCGTGGTAAAAAATTGGTCCAATTATCTTTGTTCCCAAAATTCCTACCCACATGTTGAAACCAAAACGATGTTGGTGTCTAGCCATTTTGTACAACTGTGGATTTTCTGTGGACCAATCATGCGTATTTCTTCTGTTACAGATTCCGTTGTTGATTATCATACTTTCATCAGAAAATATAATTTTATTGGCGAAATTTTCGTCGTTTTGACATTGCCTAGTGTACCATTTGCAAAATACCCTTCGCCTTATGTCGTCTCCCGGTTTTAGTCCTTGGCAGATTCGAATTTTATACGGGTGATATTTGTTCTTACGCAAAATAAAATGTGCCGTAGATTTTGGCGTTCCACTTACTTTCTCAATGTTTCTAACTGATGTTGTAGGGTCTTCCGTTACAGCTAATGCCACATTATTTTGAATTTCCTCATTACATGGTTTGTTTCTAGTAACAACTGCTTTATTAAATGACCCATACTGCAATAAATTGGCAACAATTCTTCCAAACATCTTTTTATTTGGTTGTAATTTCTCTGGGTAATTATTTAAATACATTTGCTCAGCTTCTCGAGTATTTCTATGGCATAAAATGTAACACTCTAACATATCAAACTTTTCCTCAAAAGAGAAATGTACAACCATTTTTAAATGAAGTGAAAGACCTCGTACCTAATTAAATTTTGTATTTATGACAGAAGTAAGTTGTCAAGAAAAACGAACGTTTGTTTCAAAGCCCACTATGTTTATTGTACGGTCTTATGATATGAGGATTTTATTCGTTACATAATAAAAATCTATGATAGAGAAAAAGCTGAAAATTTGTTCAAGTGATAGATCAGTTTTTTTAGAGTTTAAAATAGGCTTCGATTAAAAAAAAAAAAACAGGACCGTATTTAATAAATAATAAAAACAGTATTTTTCATTTTTTTATATCTGTTAAAATACAATATCAAAAACAAATAAATAAAAAAATAATACAGCAAAAAATATTTTTTTTTTAAATATCGAAATTGGTTAAAGATAGTTTAATTTTGCAAACACCATGTAAAAGGTATTTAAATTGTGCAACTTTTTCCTAATTTAACCAACATTCTAATTCCTACCGTTTCCAAGATTCCAATGCTATACCATTCTTATCTTGGACACCCTGTATAGAAGAGTAATAAAGGCTGCCAAAGAACTATATTATAAAGAGAGAATAGACAGATCCCATAATAGGTCCAAGGAACACTGGAGTATTATCAATGATCTAAGGGGTGCCTCTGTAGGTAATCAGGTGGCTTTTGATCTTAACTCGCTGAATTACTTTTACTGTAACGTTGCTGAACAAATAACGAAGGATTTAAAAACAAATATTGATCCTCTATCTTATCTTCAACATGTATCTATCCCCGACTCTTTTTACGTGTCTCACACTGATCTTGATGAAGTGAGGACTATATTTAGGGGAATCAAGAATAAGAAGACCTCTGGTATTGATGAGATATCTATTACAATTTTAGACGCGCTCCCTGATGAGGCTCTCAGGGTTCTGGTTGAGTCAATAAATGTTTCGTTTGACACTGGCTCCTTTCCGTCTTCTCTGAAATTAGCAGTGGTAAATCCATTATTTAAGGTAGGTGACCCGAATGATCCGGCAAACCTGCGGCCCATTTCATTGCTGCCTTCATTGTCAAAGGTCATAGAATCACTGGTTAAGTTAAGAATGATAACTTTTGTGAAGAAACACAAGATGTTAAGCAAATATCAGTTCGGCTTCCAGGAGGGCATGGGTACACGTGAGGCTATGTTTAGCCTTCTGGAGGACCTATATCTGCGTCTGAATGGAGGAGATATAGCCACGTCAGTCTTTTGTGATTCTTCTAAGGCCTTTGACTGTGTCAGTCACAGGATACTGTTGAAGAAACTTTATCGTTACGGCTTTAGGGGTGTTGCGCTTCAATGGTTTGAGTCATTCCTTTCTGAGAGAAGGCAGTTGGTTAGGTCGGGCTGTGATTTGTCGGATGTTCTCATCATAAAGAATGGGGTCCCACAGGGATCTATACTTGGTCCTATCCTGTTCTTACTCTATGTCTCAATGGTTTGTTTTTATTGTTATGCATGTAAGCAGCCCCACAAGAGTGACCCAGTTCACACAGACTAAGATTGACTATATGTGTTCTAATTTCAATACTGACCAAATTGACTGTCAAGTAATTCCTGCAGGCTTGTCTGACCATGAGGCAATAATTTGTGATGTTAGCCTTGAGTCTCATATTTCGGTAAAAAGGCATAGACTGGGTAGAATCTTTAGCAAGGGCAATTTTGGAAGGTTTTGCACAGCATGTAGTTTGCATGACTGGGATTTTTCTCAAAATAATAAATTAACATACTTTCATAATGAATTAGTAAAAATTTTTAATAAAGTGTTTCCATTGCGGAAATTAAAAGTAAAAAAGAAAAAACATTGGGTCTCTAAGGGTATTAAGATTTCATCAAAAAACCTACGTTGCCTCCATACGATAAGGAAGTATACGTCCAGTGCATCATTTTATCAATACTTTTGTAAATACAAAAAAAATTATAGGAATGTCATAAAAAAAGCAAAACTTGTTTATTATAATAGTAGGCTTAATGCGACAAATAGAAGTAGAGCAAATTGGAAAATTATAAATGAACTTAGAGGACACACAAAAAGTAGTATAACTGATTCGAATTTAGATGCAAATGCTTTTAATGAATACTACTGTTCTATAGCCACAAAATTGACAGAAAATGTTTCTCAAGCCCATGATCCGATGTCGTACCTGGGCTTGGGCGTGGAGGTGCCCCTGTTTCTGTATGATACTAGCCCTCTCGAGGTAATGGAGGTCGTTCGAGAGATTAAGTACAGGAATGCAAATGCGTCTGGATTAGACAATATGTCGGTAAGGGTTATAGAAAATCTACCTAACAATGCGTTAAATTTTTTGGTTCAGGGAATAAATGAGAGCTTTCAAACGGGATTTTTTCCAGACTGCTTAAAAACAGCCTTGGTTATCCCGGTACATAAAGGAGGCAGTACAGCCTCTCCTACAAACTTCCGACCAATTTCCCTGTTACCAACAATTTCGAAAATAGTTAAAAAAATTGCCAAAAAACGTATTATGACACATTTAACTAGGTACAATTTGCTAAGCGTGCCACAGTTTGGTTTCCGGGAGTCAAGCTGTACCGAAGATGCAATGTTCTCGTTTTTTGAAAGTGTTTATTCCAGTTTAAACGATCGTGACATGGTAGCTGCTGTATTTTGCGACTATTCCAAGGCTTTTGACTGTGTCAATCACGATATTCTTTTAAAAAAATTACAACACTATGGCTTTGTTGATAATTGCTATGACTGGATTTCATCTTATTTGTCCAATCGCTATCAGATGGTAAACTTTAGCGGGGAAATATCCCCCCGGTCGCAGATCCCCTGTGGTGTTCCGCAGGGATCTGTCTTAGGTCCAATACTGTTCCTCTTGTATATCAACGATCTGACTAGTCTTCACATTAGCGGTAAATTCACTTTATTCGCGGACGATACCACCATTGTTTGGCGAAATGTGGACGAGGAGGAGTTGAGGGAAACAATTTCAAAAGATTTGGTATTGATAAAAGACTGGTGCGATTCAAACCTCCTCATCTTTAACATCTGTAAAACTAATATATTAACATTCAAATTTAATTTTGACAATCTCTATATTTCAGATATTCACATTGAAAGCAAAACAGATACAAAATTCCTGGGATTACATATTAGTACCAACCTAAAATTTGTGAATCATATAACTGCTCTAAATAAAAAAATTGCCAGAGGTTGTTATGCTGTTAGGGTTATATCGAATGAACTTGGAAGTACTGCAGCAAGAACAGCTTATTATTCTTTTGTTGAATCTCATCTGACTTATGGAATAGCTTTTTGGGGCTACTGCAGCCAACAGCTTTTTAATTCGAGTTTCATACTGCAGAAAAGAGCAATCCGATATGTCTGTAAAGTTAAACCCCGTGAACATTGTAAACCTCTTTTCATCAGGCAAGGAGTTCTTACTTTGCCCTGTCTTTTTATTGTTGAAACGGTGACTCTCATACATAAAAAGTATTTTAATTTGCCTATAGAGGGGACTCATAATACAAGGCAAAATTGTAACCTCCCGCTTCCTATTCCTAAAAGTACCTTAACAAAGAATTCTGTGCTATATGAAAGCAAAAAAATTTATAACCATCTTCCCCGCACAATTAGAGCTATACAGTCATTAAGAATGTTCAGGAGGAAAGTGAAGGACCTTCTCACTGGTAAAGCCTATTATAGCCTGCAGGAATACTATGACGACAATTTTTGATAAAACTTAAATTTAAGTCTGATTATTATTCGATGTATCCCAGGCCCAGTGTAAATTCTTGTGAATGTATATTGTGTACTTTGTGAATTTTAAATTGTGCCCTTGTTTGGTTTTCTTATCTCTATGAAAGCCCAACATAAATGATGGTCTAGTCCTGCTGTCATATTTTCTTATGTGTTTTATTTTAGCTCAGGTTAGTTTTTTTAGTTGGTTGGTTGTCTTTTTTTTTGTTTATATTTTTATTTGATTACGCACAGCCATTTTATATAGTTAACTACTGGCTAGGCTATAAACAAGATTATGATTGTGGTATATAAATTATAAGTGTTTATTGTTTAAGCATGCTTTGTCAACGAAATTGTAAGGATTTTAGTGACAATAAAGCTATATTTGAGATTGAGATATGTAAATGACCTAGCAGCACTAAATATACAGGGACAATTTACAGTATACGCAGATGGTATAATATTGCTATTTTTTATTGAGTGGTGCGTAATGAATAGCACTATTTCGTAGTGCAATTAGCTACAAGGGTTTGATTTCAGCCCCCACGATTTTCTTTACGACAAACAGATCTAGAAACTACAGGATACCCTTAACTAAACACCAAGGTTAAATCTTTTTAGCCCTAAAGTGCCCACAGGCGCAAGAAATAAGCAGCTTTTACTTCCGCGAGTACTTTACACTACAATCTAATTTTTCCTTATATTTTGCCCGGGCTTGAACCGGGAACCTGTAGCATGGGAAGCAACCAGGCTGTTACCATTTCTGCTCGTAAGTGACGGAGTTTATTCGGCGTTTTATGTGATTATTGTGATGTTCGTTCCCATGTGAGTCTTTGACAGTGTGAAGTTGTAAATTATTAATTTGAAGTGTCATTGTTAAAACTACTACTGTTTTCAATTCGATCAGTTCACTTTAACTCGTTGACCGCAAAGGACTAACGTTTTTCCTTTGGGTGCAGCTCCTAGCGCTCTTCAATTAATATTTTTTTTCTAACGTAATTAGGGGAGTTAATATTCGATCACCTTAACGTTCGCTTGGACATTCTTATACCGCAGTTAAACAAAACTAAACCAGGTAACCTTAATTTTTTCTTACATACTCTAATATACCATACCCACCTCTATCGGGACTATTAGCTCTAAAAGTACTATAACTGCCATGGCCCGAATCTTTGAGAGACACAGAGCCGCCTTCATCCTGGTCACTGTCGTAACTGCTCGCATAACTATGACGATGTATTCGGTGCTGGTCTAGAAATACCTCCCACTTACACTCGTAGCACCAAACGCGACGAGTTGATAAGTTCATGTGAACACAGTGACTTGGATTTTTCTGTAATGAAAAAACCGAATAATAGACCTCCATTCTTAATAGTATTTCATAAATTACAAGCAAAATACAATATTATTAGTGTAACTGGGAGAATAGACGTCTGTGATGTGGACAACGTGGTTAGTTCAGGTTAGCCGATGCGAGCTTCAAGCGATCGTTACAAAATGACTGGCCAGTGGTTAAACAGAAAAACCACCCAATAACTACTAAATAACGCTAAAAAGTGGCCCGTGAGTGTTGGCTCTAAGGATTCATTATTTTGTTTCATACACGACCATGGCCCATTATAAAATATATTTGATTTAAAAATTTATTAATCAATCAATCAATTTACTTTTAAAATCTTTTTTAGGTTTTATCTATTTATGAAAAAAAAAAAAAAAAAAGGTGAATAAGACTATATAAAAACCTAATAAATACAGGGAAAACGTAAATGTTGGAACAAATTGTTTATTTTTTTGAAATAACACTTGAACCCGTCTATTTTTCATCTTTGTTGCATTTTTTCTTAAATTTCATTTATAAACGTGTGACCCCAAAACAAGTTATGAGAACTTACTTAATTTTTTTAAATAGATATCTCTATTTTTTTTTCATTTTTAAATTCTGCAAACAATTACATATTTCATGTATTACGTCCTATACCTAAATTCAACGGTTGCGAAAAAATCGATCTTTGGATTTATAACAGATAAACTTGAAGAAGTAGTCCATGCTTGCAGTGGAGTCGATATAATCAAATAGAACACAGACGGTCTACCTCCACAGTATACTTGAAAATTATTTGAACTTTATTGTTCTCAACATGTTTCGAACATAGAAGTGTTCATAATCAGGGGATACAATGATCGACCAGAGTATTAGTTCATTAAAATTGATATTATAAGTAAAACCATGTTGGGAACAATAAAGTTCAAACAATTTTCAAATATATACTGTGGAGGTAACCCGCTTGTGTTTCATTTGATTATATCGACTCCACTGCAAGCATGGACTACTTCTTCAAGTTTATCTGTTAATAATCCAAAGATCGATTTTTTCGCAACCGTTGAATTTAGGTATAGGACGTAATACATGAAATATGTAATTGTTTGCAGAATTTAAAAATGGAAAAAAAAATAGATATCTATTTAAAAAAATTAAGTAAGTTTTCATAAGTTGTTTTGGGGTCACACGTTTATAAATGAAATTTAAGAAAAAACGCAACGAATATAAAAAATTAACGGGTTCAAGCGTTATTTCAAAAAATTAAACAATTTGTTCCAACTTTTACGTTTTCCCTGTATTATGTTTTTATATAGTCTTATTCATCTTTTTTTTTTAATTTTTCATAAATAGATAAAACCTAAAAAGATTTTAAAAGTAAATTGGTTGATTGATTATTAAATTTTTAAATCAAATATATTTTATAATGGGCCATGGTCGTGTATGAAACGAAATAATTAATCCTTAGAGCCAACACTCACGGGCCACTTTTTAGCGTTATTTAGTAGTTCTTGAGTGGTTTTTCTGTTTGACCACTCGCCAGTTATTTGGTAACGATCGCAGGTAAGTTATTTAATATTATTTAAATCATGAACAATTTTCCATAACTTATAACTTATGATTTATCTTAATATCGCAAAAGTTTCGATTAACTCGTACTTTTAAAAAATGGCATGGCTAAGACCTGCTAAAATGATGATTAGTTATGGAGATAGGATGCGTACATAAATGGAAGCACTACCGTCAGCATAATTGAAAGAAATATAGGGATTTAGGGTACATTTCTGTGAGGGCACTGATGAATATGTGCTATAATGATCCACAGTTTTTGAAAGGAATTGTAATTCACAATGATAAACAAACAAAACTGTTTGTATTGCGCTACAGATAATCCACACTGTATATTGGAATATCTCATCCAATATCCTTAAAAAGTTAATGTTGAGCCGGCATGCCCATCTAATTGACGGCCAATAAACCCGCTATGACTATATCTGGTTCCTCAACATTAATTTCGCTAGGAAAACCCCCAACCTGTTGTTTTAAATCCTACTTGGTTACTGTCACTCCAAGAGAGAATTTTTTCCAGGTCTTTGTTAAGATGTGAGACTTCTTGCTGCTAGTAGAGATGTGCATTGGCAGCGGATGTTTGAGCATCAAAGGTAAAAAATGAACTAAGTACGATGTCGTCAGTGAAGCTAATATCGAATTTTTAGTTTTTTATAGTGGAAAGAGGGTGGGAGACAATGTGGAGTTTCGACGGACTCCGGCATTGATGGTAACTGTGTCTGTGCCGGAAAACAATCTTGGAAATTCTCGATTCAACGGCGAGTTTTCCCTTGTAAAGTAACCATTGAAAGTGAAAAAAATAGTCCCGCCAGTAAGTATACTTTTTCCTCGGTTGTGGTCGCAATAACTGAACGAATCGGAACGTAGTAGAGATGGAATTGTTGACTTGTTTTTTTCTGAACGATGGATTGGCCGACGGGGTCCAGTTGAATGATTGACCAGATCTCTGGATTTAACTCTCCAGACTATTTTTTGTGGGGTTATCTCATGTCCAAAGTCTATCTAGACGAAATGAGATTGAAAGAACCTTACTTAGCTAATACCATTCAACACGAATCATCTCAAGTACTGCCAGGAACAAGTTTTATTTACCTTTTTACGCAATTTTCTCGCAAACAGTTAAATTTATAATAATGAGAAAATAGACATACATTACTTAATTATTCAATTAATTGAGTTATTTAAAATCAGGTAATTACTTTATTATTGCGGAACTAACATATTTTCTTTGTTTCAACTTACAGCATTATGGATGGTATTATGATCATTTGATTTTTCTGCACATCCGATGTGTGAACAGTTTTTCATCAGGCAAAGCCACAGGTTGGGACCTCTGCAATCGCAGTTAAAACATTTTATTTCCTACAAATTGGAAAATTATTTCAAAAATTTTTTAAAATGCAATATATTTCTACAAAATAAATTATATTAAATATTACTTATACTGAGGCGTAACGTTAAGTGTGATATTATGTAAATATAACAGCAAAACGCAGCCCGCGTTTGCAGACACAATAAGGTCCCCATAGACTTCGATCTTTTACAACAGTTTTGCCCGTCCGGGTATAATAGTACTGGCAAAATTGTCACAAAAATGAGGTGTGTGACTAAAAACCGTCTTACCGGCGTGCGGCGTTCAAAAATATCTTTTAAAACGGTGAGAACTGCAGAATTTCTTTTAGGTGTGGCGTTTAAGTTTAGTGCGGAGAAATGTTTGAATTTAATTGCCTTAATAGATAGCACCCATGTATTTGGGACCCTAAAAATTTTAAATATAAAGCAGTCAAAAAATGATGCGTAAAATGCAGTTTGTTTAGTTGTTTCGTGCCAATCTATTGAAGGAGCAAAAAAATGCATTCACAATAACTTAATACAACACTAAAACAGCAGTGTAGGCAGAACTTTGAACTTAAGTTGTATAAAGATACAAGTGCAAACATACTTTAAAATTTGTCGACGAGTGTGGATAGTTTGTTGCTTTCAAAAGTTTAATGAATTATAAACGTTCGACAACTTCTTACAACGTATTTTGCTGAATGCTGCTCCAGTGTGGACGTACCTTTAGAGCTATGAACTCGATTAAAATAGCAAAGTAGTGTATTTTTTTTATACTGATAGGGATGCATATATTTAAAGAACAGATAAAGATCGGAGTTGCGTACAATTAACAAAAATGTTTCGTTATATCTGACTTAACCGTTAAATAGAGAATGTAATTTGAAACATTGGCATTTATCATTTCGTATAGTAACAGATATTTAGATTTAAATGTACATAATGTACTACCAAAACGAATCTGTGCACTCTCTTAAGCCCTGCTTTATGCAAACATTATACAATATGTAATTCCTCAGACCATTCTATGAAGAAAAGTTCATATTCACATACGTTAGCAACGGTTTTAATTTTAGCTGCAGTGTGGTTAGTTGTTTTAAAGCAATATTTTGTAATATCTCCGAAAGTACTTAAGATATTATTTTCAATTTTGGTATTTGTTTATAAGATATAAAAGCATATATTTCGGTTATAAATGTTAATCTATTGCTCTACCAGTGGCGTCCCTGCAAACATGTGTTTCGATATTTTTTTCAAAAAAAAGTGATACGCCACTGACATAGCCAAACCTTTTCGAATATTCATCGCAGTCAAGTAAAACTATAGTTTCCACATAATAGTATATTATGTTACAAGGACGAAAAATGCAGTATTTCGGACGTATTGCGGGAGATTACTGGACGAGGCAAAGCCGAGGCCAGTAACCCGCATAGTCCGAAATACATTTTTCGTCCGTATAACATACGTTATTTTTTATCCGATTGTGTTTTTGCTCGGATTATAAAATAATGTAAAAATTAAGAAAACCAATATATTTCATCTTGCATTGTAATTTTTTGTCCCTTGAATGTTTGAACAATGAAACCTGTAATATGCGTATCCATGGATCTAACAAATAATTAAATTAATATTATCAACTGACGTTTTATCAATCAGGCGATAGTTTTAACTAATCTTTCGTGTTCTGCTAGTTTTAAAACCTGAAAAACACAATTAAAAATGGAAATAGACGATGATCTTATAGAAGGTACACCACCTGACATTCAAGAAACTGCCAAGGAAGTAATGTTACATTTGTTGCCACAAAAATCTAAGGAAATATATGAAAGAGCTTATAAAAAATTTATGGATTACCGGCAAGAAAAAAATATACAGTCGTTCTCCGAAAACGTCTTCTTGGTCTATATGGCGGAATTATCGAAAACTATGAAGTCATCTACTCTGTGGTCGCAGTATTCTATGCTACGTGCAGTGGTAAATGTAAAACAGAATATTGATATATCTAAATATATGAGATTACGAGCATTGTTGAAACAAAAAAGTGTTGGATATTGTCCAAAGAAATCAAGGATCCTAACTAGAGAAGAGGTTCACAAATTCCTTTGCCATGCTCCAGATGACAAATACTTAATGTTGAAGGTAAATGTAACTATATAATAGTATTTTAAATTTCTGACTAACAATTTTCTTAATTACAGGTTGCTTTTATTTTTGGAATCGCGGGCGCATGTCGTCGAGAAGAACTGGCTCATATGAAAATTGATGACATACAAGATTTGTGAACGGCTTTGTTAATAAAAATTCCCTATAATAAAACAAACAAACCGAGATCATTTACGGTGACTGGAGAATATCTAAAGTATTATAGAAATTATCTGGCTTTACGTCCAACAAATATGAGTGATGGGCGATTTTTTGTGTCTTATCGCAATGGAAAATGCCATAAGCAAGTTGTCGGTATACACAAATTTGGCTCTATACCTCAGGAAATAGCATCTTACTTAAAACTGCCGAATGCCAAGGAATTCACGGGACATTGTTTCAGAAGAACATCGGCCACATTACTTGTAGATGCGGGAGCAGACATAACATCTCTAAAACGGCATGGAGGCTGGAAGTCTTCGGGAGTAGCCGAGGGCTACATAGATGATTCCTTAAGTAATAAGTTAGAGCTGACCAAGAAAATATTCAACATTCCACAATCTGACCTGCAGTCAGTCTCGACTCAGGTGTCGCAATCCGTCTCCCAATCGAGTTCAACATTGGAGAATAATATCATAACGGAGACCAAAAATAATAACACATCCTCAAAATCAAATTTACATCACCCCGTTCTTGTTCAAAATTGTTCTAATTGTACATTTAATATAAATATTGTAAATAATTGAATAAAATAAACTGTTGAAAATATTTTAGCGTCCGACAAAATGTTTTTCGGACTAGGACGACAAAGGTTGCCTAGCTACCAGCGCAATAATCAATACCTTATTGAAAAGGTTACCTTTTCGTCCAAATATCTGATCTATAAAACGTAATTTTTTGAGACAATCGGATAAAAAAGTAATTAGGAAGGTAGATCTCGAACTCTCAGAACAACCGAAATTAAGCAAGGGGTGCGGTGGGAAATCAAACGAACATTCCGAGATGAGTACGAGGAAAATAGCTAGAGCTCTCAATATTTTTACATGAAATTGTTCGGCGAATTTTGGTTGATTATTTGTTATTTCCGTACCATATTCTAGGAGTACAGGTACTACTTCGCAGGGATTTTCCACAGCGTCTAAACTTCTGTCAGTGGTACCTTCAGAATGTTACACTAAATCCGTAAGTTAAGCCACAAATTATGTTCACAGATGAAGCAAATTTTTCTAAGAAACCTATTCGAATGTGTGGGCAGACGAAAACCCTCATGCCATAACCGAAACCCTTTTCCAGCAATTTATAGTTAATATATGGAGAGGAATTATTGATAATAATCTTATAGGCCCATTTTCTTCTGCCAGGACACCGTAATGGACAGTCTTACCTGTATTTCCTTCAAGAACTACCTGTCACTTGAAGATGTACCATATGCGTTAAGGAGTCAAATGTGCTGCTCATTTCAGTATGATTGTTCGCAACAATTTACATTTAGTTTATAATCGTTGGATAGGTCGCGGAAGACCTCAGCAACGGCCAGCAAGATCCCACGACCTCTAGTTTAGATTCCTTTTTGTGTGCTCATTTTAAAACCCTGGTGTATAAAACTTCCATTAACACTTAGAAAATTCAGAATAGCGAATGTGAAACAACACAGTACGCCGGGAATATTTGAACGAGTGCACAATTTGCGAAAATTATTTTTAAATTCAGTTCTTGTTTCGGTGGAAAATGGCGCTAAAAACTATGGAAAAGGCAGTATATTTTAAAATCATACATGGTATCAGAATACAGGTACTTGAACTAACCTGTATTATCTGTGATGGTATCCAAAAATAATTATTAAAATTATAGTTTGACACAATATTGTTTTCTGTAAGAATCAAATGATATATTTTTGGATTTATTATACAGGTTGTCTGGGTACGATTTTCCCAGCATATTGCTCGGAAACGGAACCAGATAGAAAGAAAAGTTCAGGAACAAAAATTGAGGGCTTGTAAGGGAGCATCTAGGAAGGGTAATTTGAGATATACAGGGTGTTTTAAAAATAGTAATATTGCTGCCAAGTCAAATTTTTTAAATGGATATTGTTAGTTTTTCGAAAAGCTTGTTTCAAGAGAAATTCAACCATACCATACTTGTTACGTTTCTAATTTAAAATGACTGAAATATGAGTGATTAAATGATCAATTACGTAAGCATGAACAGATATGCAATAATAACAATAACCACCAGCGAAATATTGAAGAGTATGACGGGGGATGTCATGTCACGAGTCAGAAGTAGTTTCATTGTTAATTATTTTAAGTAGTGAGAAATGCCTTCGCTTTTTACATATGACGAGTATGTCGACATGCTCCTGATATACGGAGAATATCACAAGAATGGAAGACGTGCTCAAAATATGTATAGTCAACGATACCCGATCGTGAAATACCAAGCTATAGAACGTTTCGTAATGTTGAACAAAAATTAAGAAGTGGTTCCTTTCCCAGTGGTAGGGCGCAAACACCAAGAAAAAAACGAGTCCGAACAGAAGACAACAATATTAACATCTTGGCCTATGTTCAAGTGTATCCACATGTCTCAACTCGACTCCTCGGGGAAGAATTAGGTATTGGAAAAAGTACAGTTGAAAGGACACTAAAAGATTATAAATACCACCCCTACAAAATTCATCTGGTGCAGGGCTTAACACCTAAGATCCTGAACGCCGCCTAAATTTCATTGCTGAGGTGTCAATGAAATTTGAACAAGACCGTCTTTTTTTTAACAAAATTTTATGGAGCGATGAAAGTAGGTTCCACAACAACGGCACAGTAAATCGCCACAATTGCCACTACTGGTCATCTGTAAATCCTCACTGGATGAAGGAGACTAATTTTCAGGTAGTTTCGGGGGTTAACGTTTGGTGCAGTTTATTTAAAGGCTATCTTATAGGTCCTCACTTTTACCAAGGGACACTAAATGGAGAACGATTTTTAAATTTTCTTCAAAACGAACTTCCCTTATTACTTGAAAATATCCTGTTTGATATTATTAAATCAATATTTTTCGAAAATTATTCAACTTTATTTATATCACCTCAAAAATGGGTAACAATGCACTCGCACCGATACAAGGGTGCCTAGCAACGATATAGTTTTGAGAGCTCTAACAAAATTTTGAATCCGTCAGAAGCTAAATTCATAAAAACCTTGTTAAATTGTGTTAAAAGTCTAAACAAAGTCTTCAAGTTATCAAATTAAGTGTTTGTTGGTATTTCGTGAGGAAATTGCCATCCTCGCCAGAAGAGCCCAAGCCTGGCCGGCCAGTAAAAGGATTTGGTTGAAGACAAGCGAAAGGTGAGTGACATTTGTTACCTTATTTATTTGAGGTGTCAACCGCGATATTAATTGTTGCTGGTATTACAGTAAACCAGATGGTCCTTCTACATTTTTGTAGGACTTAATATCAAACATTTTGGCCTTTCGAACCAAGATTATTTAGGAACGGTCTTATGGAAAATACAGTGAAAATCATTAATTGTTGTTAAAAATAAAATTATTGTTTTTTTTTGGTTTTGTGCAATTTTGTTTTTTTTTATACATCAAACACTCACCGATCGACTGTTGATATTCTTCAAAATAAAATCTTATTATAATTTCTTGTGTTGTGTCTATTAATTGTGATTTAAGATGCCTGAAAATAATGACAAAATTAAATTTATGGTAAATCAACGTAATTCGATTGAAAAGAAGGTAAAAAAGCTATATGATTTTGCAGCTCAGGCGAACACAAACTTTCCTCTGAAAAAACCAAGAAAGATTTCTTTGTTCGCTATGAAAGCTTATTTGATGACGTCATAAAGTTTGAATCGTTACATTTAGAGATAATTGGTTTAATTGCGGATGATCAAGTAGATGAGCACGATAAAGTACAAGATACCTTTACCGAGATGCAGTTTACTATTAAATCAATTTATAGAGATTTATTTGAAGATCAAACTCCGGCAGAAGAAAGTCAATCTTCCGTGAAAAGCGAAGCTAGTGTTAATGTTGATAGGTGCAATCGAGTTAGATTACCAAAAATAGAAATTCCTAAATTTGACGGAGATTATAAAAAATGGCCAACCTTTTTTGACATGTTTAGATCATTAATTCATGAATGTGTTTCTCTGACAAATATTGAACGTTTCCAATTTTTAGTGTCTTATTTGGAAAAAGATGCTGCCGCAGTTGTAAAAAATATCCCAATTACTGACATAAATTACGAGACTGCTTACAATGCTTTGGTAAAACGATATCAAAATGACAGAATTTTAGTAACCGATTATTGGTTGTCAGTTTATCAAGCACCAGTTGTAAAATCAAAATCATCTTTTGAACTTAGAAAATTATTGTCAACATTTTCTGAAAATTTAGCAGCCTTAGATTTATTTAAATTGGATATGTGGGATTTTACAAAATTCAATTTGTTGTTCCAAAAGATGGATCCTTCATTAAAAACAATGTTTGAACTGGAATATAGCAGCAAACAATTTCCTGAATATAGTGACTTATTTGCGTTTTTAGAAAAACAATGTCGAGCTTTGGAAAACAGTCAATTGATTCCAAAGACTGATTTGACTACTTACCCTAACAGGGGAAATAACTGTAACATGTTAAATAAGGGTGGTCAGACTAGGTTTAGTGGGCACAGTGGATCATATTCTTATGGTCGTGGTGGACCAAGTGGCCATGGTGGGTCAGGAGGTTATAGTGGACCAATTGGCCATGGTGTGTCAGGAGGTCATAGTGGACCAATTGGTCATGGTGGGTCAGGCGGTCATAGTGGACCAATTGGCCATGGTGGGTCAGGCGGTCATGCTGGACCAAATGGCTATGGTGGGCCGGGTGGTCGTAGTGGATCAACTGGTCATGGAAATACATATAGTTTTATGTCAAACATAAATACTTCAAAATGTATTTTCTGCAAACAAAGTGCCCATTCCTTAATTAAATGTGATGCCTTTTTATGTGCCGAGGTTAGCGAACGACATTCGTTAAAACGAAAAAGCTTTGTTTTAATTGTTTATCGTTTAGTCATTCTCTCGAAAAATGTGAAAGTTCATCAACGTGTCGAGTGTGTCAAAGGCGACATCATACTCTTCTTCATTTTCCTTCTAGGTCAAATGTAAATTCTGACGGAAAGTTTGGTAATAATAGTTTACCCGAAGAATCTAGTGAGGATTCGAAATTGAAAGTTTTTTCTAGTAGGATTTCTTCTCGGAAGTGTATGTTATTGGCTACTGCCATGGTGTCAGTGCCAAATTATTGCGGTCAGCTTGTGCAATGCAGAGCCATGTTGGATTCTGCTAGTCAAGCGACATTTATCAGTAAAGCTTGTGTGAAGCGATTAGGTCTACAACCCTCAAAGTCTTCTACGCCTATTCAAGATGTTAATCAAATGTCTTCGTGTACGTCTTTGGGTAATGTGACCTTGAAATTATCGCCCCGTGAATGTAGCAGCCCCGCATATGTTGTGGATGCAGTGGTGCTACCTCGAATTTGTGATTCTATACCTTTATCTACCTTTAACCTTCAAAAGTGGAAATACTTGGAAAAGTTAAAATTGGCAGACCCAGAATTCAATATTTCTGCAGATGTAGATATTTTATTAGGAGTTGATATTTTTTCGCAGATTGTCATCCGAGGCTTTCATAAAAGTCAAAATGGCAGCCCTTGTGCAATGAATACTATTTTTGGGTGGATCTTGTTTGGTTCTGTAGAGTCAGTTCCGACGTCTACAGTTTTGAGTTGTTTTACTGCTGTTAATACTCCATTGGATGAAACCTTAAAACGGTTTTGGGAGTTAGAAAGCATTCCTCATTCGGTGGTCATGTCTAATGACGATAAGGCCGCCGAAAACATATTTCGTGAAACTTGCTCACGTGAAGCTAGTGGTCGATATGTAGTTGAACTTCCATTTAGGGTTTGGCCTCCTTCCTTAGGCGATTCTCGCATTCAAGCATTGCGACGGTTTAAGTCACTTGAATGCAGATTAGAAAATAATGTAGATTTGAAAGTACTGTATGACGAATTTATGCAAGATTATCTCGATCAGGGTCACATGACTGCAGTTAAACCTTTTACTTCCCCCCGTGATGGATACTTTATTCCACATCATTGCGTGGTAAAAGGAGAAAGGGAAGCTAGAAAAATTCGTGTGGTGTTTGACGCAAGTGCAAAATCTTCCAACTGTTCCTCATTGAACGATTGCCTATTTACTGGTCCTAAGCTTCAGAGCGAGATAACTTCTATCTTGTTATATTTTCGCATTTTTAGTGTTGTTTTTACTGCTGACATTCGTCAAATGTATCGTCAGATACTCGTGGCGCCGAAACATCGTGATTTTCAGCGCATTTTATGGCGCTCTTCTGCTTTCGAACCTATTCAAGAATTTCAATTGAATACTGTGACTTACGGTATGTCATCAAGTCCATACCTGGCTATAAGAAGTTTGGTTCAGTTAGTAAATGATCATGGAGCCGACTATCCATTGGCCCATCAGATCATCAGACGTACCACGTACGTTGATGACATTATGGCTGGAACATTTTCTGTTCAAGAGGCGTTAGATATGCAACGGCAGATCATCGAACTTCTATCTCTTGGTTGCTTTGAACTAAGGAAGTGGTCTAGGAATAATTCGACTTTGTTAAGCTCTGTCCCTGTAGCTCATCAGCAACCAATAATTTTTAGTGACAAGGAATCATCGGGAATGAAGGTGTTGGGATTGCAATGGTCTCCTGTTTCTGATTGTTTCTCATATTCTGTTAAGCCTGTATCAAAGGAATGCACAAAACGAAATATTTTGTCTGAAATTGCTCGGATTTATGATCCCCTCGGGTTATTATCGCCCACGATTCTAGTGGCTAAGTCTTTGATACAAACATTGTGGCTTCAAGGATAAGGTTGGGACGAAGTGCCATCACATGATATTATTCACAAGTGGAAATCGTATTGCTCACAACTTTCCTGCTTATCTTCACTTTCCATACCACGTCGTTTCATAGGTGATGAAACTTTACCTGCCGAGATTCATGGATTTTGTGACGCCTCGGAGCTTGGCTATGCCGCAGTGGTATATTTGCGACAAGTTTTACCTGATAATAATGTCATGGTTTCTTTAGTCTGTGCAAAAAATAGAGTTTCTCCGTTGAAACGTATTTCTGTGCCTCGATTGGAGCTGTCTGCAGCTCTATTATTAGCTGAATGTTTTGAATTTGTGATGTCAAACATTTCTCATGGGGAAATTTCTAAAGCATTTGCTTGGTCAGATTCAACTGTTGCCTTAACGTGGATACGGTCTCCATCCTATAAGTGGAAGACTTTTATTGCGAATCGTGTATCCCAGATTCAGGAAAAGGTGCCCCCTGAATGCTGGAATTATGTAGACGGAAAATCAAACCCTGCTGATTGTGCTTCTCGTGGAATTTTTCCAGACCAACTGGTCTCACATGTGTTATGGTGGGCGGGACCCCCGTGGCTTCGTCAGACTGACCATTCTTGGCCTTCCCGGTTGATTCAACCGATGTCTGAAGAAGCAGCTCTTGAGGAGCGAAAAATTGTGTGTGCTACTCTACAAGTAGAGCCGTTTCTCAATGAGCTTCTTAAAAGATACTCGTCTCTGAACAAAATTCAGAGAATTGTGGTTTATTGCCCTCGTTTTGTGAATAATTCTCGCTCATCCGATGTGTCTCGTGAATCTGGTGCTTTGAGTCATGCTACTCTTTATAAGGCTTTGGGATTAGTTGTGAAAATGGTACAAAAAGAGGCTTTTAGTTTTGATATTGTAAAGCTTCAACAAGGATCACCATGTTCAAAACCTATAAGAAAGCTGGCTCCCTTCTTGGACCCATCCGGAATTATCAGAGTCGGTGGACGTTTAAAAAATGCTAATTTGCTGGACCTCGAACTCTTCAATATTTGATTTCTCAACAATTCTGGATTCTGTCCGCGCGGTGGGCTATCCGTCATGTATTATCGAAATGTAATCGTTGTTTCCGCATCAATCCATAATCATTGACTCCTTACATGAGTGATTTACCCCCAGCTCGGGTTTCACAGGTAAAGGCTTTTACACATTGTGGTGTAGATTTTGCCGGCCCTGTTTCAATTGTTTTGAGTCGACATCGTGGTGTTAGAAGCCATAAGGCTTATATGTGTGTCTTTGTTTGTTTTGGGACAAAGGCCGTGCATCTTGAGGTAGTCTCCGATTTGTCATCGGAAGCTTTTTTGGCCGCTCTGCGCAGATTTATGGCCAGACGTGGTCGATGCACTGATATTTATAGTGATAGAGGAACAAACTTTGTGGGTGCCAATAATATGTTGTGGTCTTATTGTAAGGAATCCGCTGATAAATTGGCTATTAGATGGCATTTTAACCCCCCTGCATCGCCACATTGGGGTGGAATTTGGGAAAGTGCGGTTTATTCAATGAAAACTCATTTGATTCGAGTCATTGGGTGCCAAATTCTTAGTTTCGAAGAACTATCCACCCTCTTGGCTCCGATTGAAGCCGTGTTAAACTCACGACCATTGTGTAGTGTCAGTACAGACCCAAGCGACTTATCAAGTTTGACCCCGGGTCATTTTTTGACTACCGAGCCATTGATGGCACCTCCTGATGAAGATTTAACTACGTTGCCTCAAAATAGGTTAAATCGGTGGCAGTTGGTTCAGCAACTTCACCAACATTTTTGGAAACGGTGGCACGTAGAATACCTTCATACTCTACAGATGCGGGCTAAATGGAATTGTCCGCAATCCCCCCCTGTGGTTGGCATTTTAGTTGTTGTAAAGGACTCTAATACCCCACCTCTAAGGTGGCTACTCGGTAGAATAGAAAAAATATTTGAAAGCCCTGATAGGGTAGTTAGAGTGGCGCAGATTCGCACAACCAAGGGAGTATTTACCCGACCTTTGGTTAAGCTATGTCCATTGCCTTCCCAATAGTAATAATATTAAATAGATAAGTTAGATATGGTCCTTTAATATTTTGGTACCTATAGAATTAGGTTTTTTGTTGTTTAGTATTATTGTTTGAAATATGTGTGGTGTGTTTGTGATGTATAAAAAAAGTACATTTATAAAAATAATAGTAAATTGATTATTTTTGGTGGGCGGAATGTTTGATATTAAATCAATATTTTTCGAAAATTATTTAACTTTATTTATATCACCTCAAAAATGGGTAACAATGCACTCGCACCGATACAAGGGTGCCTAGCAACGATATAGTTTTGAGAGCTCTAACGACATTTTGAATCCGTCAGGAGCTAAATTCATAAAAACCTTGTTAAATTGTGTTAAAAGTCTAAACAAAGTCTTCAAGTTATCAAATTAAGTGTTTGTTGGTATTTCGTGAGGAAATTGCCATCCTCGCCAGAAGAGTCCAAGCCTGGCCGGCCAGTAAAAGGATTTGGTTGAAGACAAGCGAAAGGTGAGTGACATTTGTTACCTTATTTATTTGAGGTGTCAACCGCGATATTAATTGTTGCTGGTATTACAGTAAACCAGATGGTCCTTCTACATTTTTGTAGGACTTAATATCAAACATATCCCAATCAATGAAAGAGCCTCTATGTGGTGGCAGCAAGATGGAGCTCCCCCTCACTTTGCCAGGCAAGTTACAAATTATTTAGATACCAAGTTTCCTGCGCGCTGGATTGGCCGAAATGGTGTGATCCGGTGGCCACCACGGTCACCGGATTTGACCCCTTTAGATTTTTTTCTTTGGGGACATCTTAAAGAAATTGTATATGTAAACCAACCTAGAGATGTCGAAGATTTGCAAAACAAAATCATAGCAGCTTGTCGAACTGTTACTCCAGCTATGATTACAGCAGCGTGTACCAGAAATCTTATAAACAGATTTGAATATTGTATTAGTGAGAGTGGTAACCAATTTGAACATATTTTGAGAAGAAGTCGTAATTAATTTTGTTTAGTTATCTTCTTATTTTCGATTGATTACATATATACATAATTTAATAGTGTTATAAATCGCTCATATTTCAGTCATTTTAAATTAGAAACGTAACAAGTATGGTACGGTTGAATTTCTCTTGCAACAAGCTTTTCGAAAAACTAACAATATACAGGGTGTTCCATTTAAAAAAATTGACTTGGCAGCAATATAACTATTTTTAAAACACCCTGTATATCTAAAATTACCCTTCCTAGATGCTCCCTTACAAGCCCTCAATTTTTGTTCCTGAACTTTTTTTTCTATCTGGTTCCGTTTCCGAGCAATATGCTGGGAAAATCGTCGTGGGACACCCTGTATAATATATATATATATATATATACGTTTTCCTATCAACTCGAGATCCGAACAAATCTTGGGTAACCCGAGATCCACCAGAAGGAATAAGTTTATTAGAGTATATTTTTTACCAAAATGATCCTAATACACCCCTTAATGCGTCTGCCATTAGAGGGGAAAACATTTCGCACTTCAATTTTTTTCTGATATGTTGTAAGCGCAACGAGATCCGTGATAAAACTGTACAAGTCGAGATCTAAAATCTGTATTTATTGCAGTATATAACCAAGGCGAGTACCGGCGATGTTGCCATTGCCTCTGGATCTCGCCTTGATTAAATATAATTTATATATGATTGTGATAAAGTTGTGTGATTTACCAAACCATTTTTAAACTTTCCACAAAAACAATTTCTTTTCACTTTTTTTTTATAAAACTGGCATATGACTAAAAATGTACGTACCTTGTATTAAAGATTCGTATTTGTATTTTAGAAAATATGTTTAGTTGATAAGGTTCGCAGCTCCGAACTACCTCGTCAAGGTAGTTGGCTCGTTTCTTGAGAATAGAAGTTTTGCGGTCTCGTCAGAAAACGCACTTTCATTGACAAAACGCATCAGGGCGGGAGTGCCACAAGGCTCACCTCTCTCTCCGATATTGTATAACATTTACACTCATGATATTCCGCGAGATAGATTCACGCAGCTCTATCTTTTTGCTGACGATACAGCAATTACTTCAACTGCCAAATCACAGCGCATTGTCGTCAGCCGGATGCAGCATCACGTAATCGAGCTGGAAAAATGGCTTTCGGTTTGGAAGATTCGCCTGAATCCTACTAAGACGAAGGCCATATTTTTCTCGAAAAGCCGCGTAAGTCGGCATGAAACAAGGCTCAAAGTCAACGGAGTCCAAGTAAATTGGTGCCAGGAAGTGAAGTACCTGGGACTTATCTTTGACCAAAGACTGAACTGGAGGCTCAATTCAATAAATAGAGTGAAGCTTGCACTGCGACAGTTAGGCTCTATCTACCCCCTGCTTCACAGGCGGAGTAGACTTGCAAATAGGACAAAGGTCAACCTCTACAAGGCATTGGTCAGGCCAGTTCTCACCTATGGTGCACCTTTGTGGTGCAACATAAGCAGAGCGGAATTGAATAAGTTCCAGGTAATTCAGAATAGGGCGCTGAAAATTATCGCAGATGTCCCGTGGTACACTATGAATCGCGTGTTGCACCAGGACTTTCGCATACCAACTATTAATGAGTTCTTTTTAAAAATCATTACGAACTATTACGGACGTACGGACGTTTCGACAAACCCACTTATCACTGACTCACATACGAGAGCGAGACAAGATGCGACCTACAAACTACCTAAAGACTGGCTCCACGTCGGTATATAGTAGAGAAGTACTAATAGTAGAGAGGCACTATCACATTCCTAGATAAAGGAAAAAGGCGCCAAGAATATGCAAACTAAAATCTTCAATCACAACACACACAGCGCGGCATACTTAATAAAGGCAACAGCCGATAGCAATAGTTTCCTTATGCGAAAAAACCTAAAAAGTAGCCGAGGAATCAAAAGATGTCAAAGGGATGCCCTGACGTAAAACCCCATTCATGAACCAATGCATATGTTTAGTTTTTTATGTATTTACAAAACTTTTTTAAATAAAAAAATTTCGACATTCCTTGTTATTTCTTTCGTATAAAAATATTATTAACAACCCAATTTTTATGATAATACCTTTTTACAGAGGAAGAGATTTAAAATTCGGCTTTTCTTTTCGAAACTAACCCACTCTCATTATTATCCTATGTAACATAATAATTAATTAAATGATTAAAAACAGAACTATACACAGTAAAAACCTCTACCAACACCAATTTGTATAGCTTCCCGTTCTTCATCTTCGGAAATAAGTTTTCATTTTCTTTTCTATTAAAATTGTAGGAAGCGATGAGATTCGAAAAATAGAAATTCCTTATATTTTACTTTTTTGATGAATATATTCTAAATATTATTTCTAAAGGTGAAGAGCAAGAAGCCGCACAATTTGATGGGATTTTAACTTTACATTTTTACCTCAGTATTATGATGATATCGTAAAAAAACTGAATATTTAGGCTCCGGAGTAAGGGGTAGGTAATCATTAAACCAAGAACGATGGTAATGAAAATAAAAAAAACAGTACAACAAAACAAGCCAAACATCAATCTTACTTTACAATAGTTAGATTGCTTGTCAAGTCTTTTTAATTTCGTTTCAGTTAACATTCTTGCTATAACTGAGGTTTGCTCTTTGAGCCAAGTATTTGGGGTTTGGGCTTGATCTGAAGAATATGGTTAATATTAATATAATTTTTATTAATAAAATTCTCATCACTAGCTGAACTTCTAACCGCCTCAGAAATAGTTAGTTGGAAGATTCCAAATTCTCGTCGTGAAATATGATATGTCGATTTTTATAACCAATGTTTCTTAAGATTTACAGAATTTTTAAGAATATTCTCTCAAGTTATATTTTGTACATGTAATCTTTCCTGCTGGCCAGGTCGTCAAATGGCGTGATTGTTAAGAAAATATTGAACATTTATTTACTGCTTTGATTTTGAAAGTATTATATAACAATTTTACAAATCTCAACTTAGTACTTAGTACTAGGTACACTTAAAACGTAAAGAAAAAAAACATTTAAAATTTTAATCTTAAAGTTTTAACTTTATTACCAAAAATATGGTGAAGTTCACAATATTTGTGCTTTTAATACTTCAATTTCTGAACTGCATTTTTTTTGTCTTTTATCCCTTTTTGTTTTGTGCATTTGATTGATTTGTTTTTTGTATTGCTGTTCCCAAAGTCAAATTTTCATTAATCTGTAAATTTTATTAAATTTTTCTATATAGTATTACAATAAGATTTGTTAGTCTGTCTGTGATTAGTTAATGTTTTAATGCTCCAACTTTCCATATTTTTGTAGTTTAATTTAAAGCAGTAATTCATTCTTCGGAAGTTTCTCCATCTACATTAGCGAACAAATGTATGTTTGTATGTATGTTTGTTTTATGGCTCTGGTTGAAACCAAATGGCCAGCATCTCTCTTTATTTTACTTTTTCTTCTAAAAATTTTCCGAAATTTTTCCTTTAGGTATTATACATTATAACTTTAAGTTACCATACATATTTCATATCCATCTATATATTTTCATATACAAGTTTATATAATTTAAGGTTTTTTATTTTTTTTTTTTTTTTTTTGTGGTACTGTTTGATGTTTTTTTTTCCTTTTTTTTTCCTCTTTTTTTTTTTTTTTTTTTTGTGGTGCTGTTTGATGTTTTTTTTTTCCTTTTTTTTTCTCTTTTTTTTTTTTTTTTTTTTTTAATCAAATATTACAATTTTTATCCTAACCTACTAAATTAAGTATTGGTTCTTTTATATTTTTATTTGTGCTTCTATTATAAACTGGTATAAGTATCTATAAATTTTTATATTATTAAGTGAAAGTAAATGGTGTAGGTTATATGGCAATTCTACCAAACCTGCTAAATTACTAAAAAATGTAGTTCTATAATTTTTAAATCTGATGCAATTGAAAATATAATGTTCTAAATCTCCCATTTCACCGCATTCACAATTTTCCTCAGTTTGCAAACCAATTCGTTTCATATGTTTAGGATATAAGGCATGAAAGCTTCGGATACGTGAAATTGTTCTAACAAAATTTTTACTTGACTCCTTACAGAACCATGTTCTTTTACATATATTTGGAAACATATTTTTATAGGCTTGTCCCTTATCTGAGTTTGTGTATTGCTCCTGCCAAGTATGTACCATTCTTTCTTTAGCTTGACTTACTATATCGCTATAAGGTATTTTAAAATTTGTTGGAGAGCCACTAATAGTAGCTTCTTTGGCGGCTTTGTCAACTAATTCATTTTCGGGTATGCCTATATGGGCTCTAACCCACACAAAAAAGACGTCTTTATTTAAATTCCTTAAATTGACATATAAATTTGCTATATCGCTAATCAGGTAATTAGCAGGTGCAATATTCAAACAATCTGAAATTTTTATTAATGAGCTCTGACTATCGGAAAAAATAACAAATTTATTGTTTTCATTAAAATCCCTACAATACTTCAGTGATTCCAGGATAGCCCAGAGCTCAGCTGAATAAATTGAAGAACCATCGGGTAATTTAAATTTTTCCACAGTTTTAGTTTTTTTGTGATAGAAGGCACAGCCTGTCTTTTTATCTAGAACTGACCCGTCAGTGAATATTTGCTCATACGATGCCCAAGTAGTGAGTTGTTCTTCTAAAAATTTATGTTTTAAAATAAATTGATCTTCTCTGTTATTATTTGAGATAATTACTTTTGGCCTATTATTAATTATTGAGTAGTTTAATTGAAAGAAAGGTAAAGTGTTATTACTATATATTGTTTCTTTATTCTGGGTTATCCAGGAATAACTTTGTACTAACAAGGGTAATCGTTTAACTTTCCAATAGGAGTGTGTATAACATAGTATGGTAAGTTGGTTTATTTTATTTATTATTATGCTATCTTTAGATATAAGTTTAAGCAAGAATTTGTCAGTGACAATGTTCCTTCTCACACATAATGGTGGTTCTTTTACTTCCGCTTCCATTATCGATACAGGCGTACTTTTAAAAAAACCAATGCTTTGTCTAATGCATTTATTTTTAATAATTTCCAACTTTTTTAAATGAGTTTGTGCTGCTGACCCATAGAACACACTGGAATAATCTAATATCGAGCGAACAAAGGCTTTATAAAATAAGAGCGAAATGTTTGGATCAGCCCCCCATTTTTTGTTGCTGAATGCTCGGATGACATTTAATCCGTTTTCTGTTCTTTTTACAAGATATTGTATGTGGTCTTTCCAATTTAACTTTCTGTCTAAATAAAGGCCCAAATATTTGACAGTTGTTTTTTGTGGGATTGTCAATCCTTCTAGTTGGATGGTGTTTGGCTCTTGTTTTCGACTTCTTGAAAAGTTACACAATACTGTTTTCTCCGCTGATATGCTAAGCCCGTTATCTTGAAACCACTTTAAAATATTTTTCATAGGTACTTGCAGTTTTTCCTTGCATTTTTCGGAGGATTTGTCTGTCGTATATAGACATATATCGTCAGCGAACTGTAGGATTTTGGTATTGTTATCATCAAACAGGTTTTCAATATCATGGGTATAAATTATATACAGGATTGGACTTAAGATGCTACCTTGAGGCAGGCCAATTTTTGATTCCTTAGCTAGGGTTATTCCGTCATTTGCGCGTATATAGATCTCACAAGTGTTATATATGTCATATAGGTTCCTTACTATTTGATCTGGAATTCCCATTTTAAGCATTTTCTCAGCAAGTATGCTATATATCACATTATCGTAGGCTCCTTGTATATCCACGAATAGGGCGGTTGTGCACTGATTTTTTGTGTATCCTAATTGTATATCTGTTACCAAATTGGCGATAACCTCCTGCGTTGATGTTCCCTTTCTGAAACCAAACTGTGTTTTTGGAAATAATTGATTTTTAATCAACCAAAATTCGAGTCTATTTTTTATAATTCTTTCATATGTTTTAAGGACACATGACGCCAGTGCAATCGGTCTATACGATGATGAAAGACCTATTGGTTTATTTGGCTTTTTAATTGGCACTATAATATATTGCTTCCACTCTTCTGGTATTGGATGATTTCCAGAAAATATATTATTATATATTTGGAGTAGATTCTTTTTTGCATTGTGTGATAGCTTAAATAGCATTGAATAATGCAAGTGATCCTTTCCGGGGGCTGAATTATTATTATTTTTTAGTGCTCTCGTTAGTTCATTAATGCTAAAAGGTTGGCTTAAAAAATGTTCATCATTATGGTTATCTGCAAATCTTATTGGATAGCTTATATATGGTGGGGCTAGTTTGCTGTGAAATTCATCAATCCATGGATCTTCTTTGGAAACTGGGATTATATTATCTTTTTTTCTGTTCTTAAAACTATTTACTTTTTTCCAAACCTCTGTGATTGGTGTATTTTGATTTATTGACAGACAAAATGATTTCCAATTTTCCCTTTTCTCTTGTTTAATGGTTTTTTTAGCTTGAGCATCTGCTTTTTTAAACCTAATTAGATTTGCTATGTTAGGGTTTAATTTATACAATATATAACATTCCTTTCTTTCTTTTACTACATTACTACAATTTTCATTCCACCAATGTTTGCCTCGCTTCTTTTTCCTGCTATTCCCTGAAATTATTGGAATCGATTTTTTGGAAATGATATCCAAGGTATTAATGAACCCATCGTAATTTAGAGTGCTATCTTCTGGGAAATTTAATGTTGATTCTACAAAAAAGGATTCCCAATCGGCGTTATCGATATTCCATTTTTTGTGGCTGGTATAGGAAACAAATCTTGCAGCTATTTGGCATGACATTATAATAGGTAGATGATCCGATCCATAGGGATAGTCCAAAATGCTCCATTCAATTTTATCCTGCATACATGGGGATGCCAATGAGAGATCAATCGCGGAATTATTGCCTCCTGAAGGGTGTAATCGTGTAAATGCTCCATTATTTAGGAAAATTAAATTACTGTCATTTATTGCATCTAATAATGTTTTTCCTGGTGAATCATTTTCATAACATCCCCATGCGGCATGATGTGCATTAAAATCACCGCATATTAATACAGGATTATTAAATAGCGAAAAAAAGGTATTCCAAGTATACGTTGATATTTTGGCTTGAGGTTTAATATACAGTGAAACGAGAGTTAGATACGAACCATTACTTATTGTTACCTTAGCAGCTACATATTCGATATTAGGAAAACCTAAACCTAAAATTTCGGAAAATTGAATATTATTTTTAAATAAAATAGCTACACCTCCTTTACCATCATTTCGATCTTTCCTAACTACGTTATACCCCGAAAAGGATATATACCGGCCTGGTTTAAACCATGTTTCAGAGAGTAAAGCAATATTTATTTTATTTTGTTCTAGGAGATTTTCTAAGTTTTCTTTATTAGACATAGCGGAACGGCAGTTCCATTGGCAAATATTCAAAGCTTCCATCTTTTCCCCTTCTCTTTCCTTTCGTTTCCTTCCTTTCCCTTTCTTCCTTTTTTTATTAAAAAAGACTAGATAAAAGTTTTGAATTTATGAGATTTTCAAGATCTTGTTTGTTGATATCAAAAGTATTTTTTTGTCGTAAACTATTTAAAACTGAAAGAATTACATCAACCATTTTGTTTAAGCTTAAATTTTGTTTATTTAATTCATAAGATGACGAACTTGGTTGTTCTTTTAAGGCATTTAGATTTGATTGATATAAACTATCACTTAAAATATTGATTTTGGGCTGGGAGAAATAACTCTGTGATAGAATTTGTTTATGTTGTTCGAAAACTGGGTTAGGCGATGATGGCCTAGTTCTTTTCGTAGGGGTTTTAATTTGTGTAAAATATGAGGAACTTGGTTTTTTGTTGTAATTTTTAACAGATTGAGAGTTAATTTCAAAGATTTCATCTGACTGACTAAGATCTACATTATTATTTGAATTATTTGATAAAACAGATGCGTATGATGTTTGAGCGAAACACTGTTCTGCTTCTTTATAAGAAAGGTTTTGATTAGCCATAGCTGACTTAATATTTTTCTGTCTAGAAAACTCCGCGCATTTTTTAATTTCATTTGTGGCATGATCGCCTTCACAATGAAAACATTTTATTTTCTTGTCTGCATTATCGCATTCCTCTAACTTATGATCGTCCCCACATTTCAAGCAACGCATTTTGCTTCTACATTGCTTACTAGTATGCCCATAGCGAAAGCAATTGTAGCATAAAATAACCCTTTGCACGTACGCGGTTACTTCCAATCTAACATGCCCTAACGCTACATATTTTGGCAGATTTTGAGTTTTGAAAGTAACAATTACCGACTTAGTTTGTACAATTTTTTTTTGGTTGTCCTTCTTGTCTATAATAAAACATTATTTACGAATTTTAAATTTGGCAGTTTGTACAACTTGATATGTACTTTAAAAACAGGCAACAAAAAACTATGGTTCCCGTTAAAATAAAATAGGCGATAACATATTTATTTTTGATTTTGACACACTAATATTCGTCTCGGAAAAAAAATCATTATTTTACTGAATTTATTCCAACTTACAGACTCGCACTGTATATTACACTAACGGTTCTGCTTTTATATATTGGTTTAAGTCATTAATTAACTCCTAATCAGACCTATGATGATATACACAAGTTAACTCTAGACGATAACTTTAAAATTCACCTGCTTTTGAACCACAGTGAAAAATTAACAAGTAGGTTTTTTCGGTTCTTGTCATGGAAACGGGACGTTAAAAGTTAACTTGTGTGTATCATCATAGGGCTGATTAGCTACCACAATCCGATCCGTTTCTTTGTACTGTATTTTTGGATACTTCGGGATCCATCTATATTAAAAATTACTATTTGTATGTCTTCTGAAAGGTAGGTAATTTAGTTTTACCTATAGCTGATTGACATTGCTCCTAATAATTAAATCATTTTCCCTCTCACAATTTTTCTCAGACGATTTTTCAGGTTATCCAACTATTCCCGCTGTCATTTGTGAAATTGGAAGGGTATTCTGCAGTTATCCTTTTATTTCTTAATGGATATTCCTTTTCCATTCTTCAAGTATCCTGACACCCAGTTTTCTTTCTAGGTCCAAGGTCAAAAAACTTCAATTAAAAAATGTCACATTCACCAAAAACATCCCCATCTCTAGTAGTTTTTAAAATATTTTTATTTTTTGTCATTTTCTATTCTCGTTATAGCATCTTTTGTCAACAGATCTCAGTAGCCATGGAATACAAATGAAAATAATGATGATAACTCCGAGGATTGGGTGTTCTCCTCAGCCCCGGATTATAAGGGGCTAAGGGGGCTAGATGGGCCCCCGAAGTTGCAACGTTTTTCAGATAAAATAATTTAGATATTATACATTAATAAAGAAAATAAAACTTCACTGTTAAATAACACAACATCGCAGTAATATGTTATATTTTTTTTGTCAATGAAAATTGTATACTATGAGTATAAATACCTGGCGAATAGACTTTGCAAAACGCTTAACTTTAAAATCGATCTTAATGTCACCCACTAACATTATTTTCATTTATTTTCCATGGATACTAAGGTCCATTGACAAAAGACGCTATAACAAGAGCAGAAAATCACGAAAATCAGAATATTTTAAAAACTATTAGAGCCATTTTTTACAAGAGTTTTGAAAAGCTATAAAATGTAGGGTGCTCTTTTCCATAAAAGTGAAATTTTTAAATTAGAAGTTTTCTTACTTCGGACCTAGAAAGAAAACACCCTGTAAATGAGATGTCAAATATTTCATACTGGATATATTTTTTTGACCCAATTATCTCAGGATAAAAGTTATGAATCGCTTGGAGTCGAAATTTATGTACCTACGTAGTATTTTCATAACAGAGAGATGCTTGCAAAAAATGCTAATTTTCATTATCATATAGGTATCAATATTAGACCAATTACTACAACTTTTTCGTATATTAAACACTGAAAAGATTATAGGATTTTACAAGAAATTTAGAAATTCATTCAAATACGTGGTGTTCTTTTTAAAAATGTAACTTTGTGACACCCTACTTTATGCACGCACCATGTATACCACTTAAAATATTTCTAAAATATGCAGAATAGCCAATCATACCTTAACACAAAGCTTATTATACACAAATCTTACATAAATATACATCAAAAAATCATAATGCTCGTATTAAAATTATTTTTAAATTTAATCGATAATACTCTCAATAACGCACTTCTTGGAGTTTACCTGAGTGATAACTTTTTGCCAGTCAATCGAATTGAAGTAAATCAAAAAGTCATATCTATTTGAAATAATCTTTTTTATGAAAATACAAAATTTTTACACATAATACTAGTCGTTTTCTTCTCCCACTTGCTAGGGTGCAGTCAGCCTTCCCTTCATTCATTAATACAAAATGTAACATCACATTATTCATCAAGCTCGCCCCTGCGCCGACCGTCAAAATTTCTTAAAACAGGGTTTATTCTATTATTATTATTTATTATTTATAAAGTGTATATGTGTTTCCCGGTCTATTAATTGTTTTACACCTAACATCATGTTCCCGCGCCTTGACTATATTATTTGTTTGTCACTCCCGACCTGTTTTAGCAAATCATAAAACTTGTATAAAATAATAAATTTCGGATCTCGGGTTTTCCACCAAGGCAAAGCTTTGCGGCGCGCCGGGGGCGCGATGTTGCCCAACTTAAGGATCTCGTATTGTACAGATATTGTTAGCAAAACGGAGCGCCCTCTTTACACATACTCTGTGAACTATTTGGTGTATATAAATAAGAAAAATGGGCAAAACGAGATCCGGGCAAAATTTTGTGTATGAACTCCCCCCACCCCCCTGAACCAAATGAACATTATATACACATAGGGTAAATCGAGGTCCGATTTCGGATCTCACCTTGCAAAACGGATCTCGGCTTGTATAGAAAGTATCGCAAAATGATCTCATCTTGTACAAAAATACATATATATATATATATAATAAATATAAAATAAATAATATAATTAAGAAAGCTACATCTAAATCGAAATATCTTTGTTACACTTATTTTAAGACAATATGATAAATGACAAATTTTGTTCTAAATTATGTGTTCTACAAATTCATCTGTATATGGGTTCTTATTTCTGATTTTAAACATAATATATAGATTACCTATGTTTGAGTAAACGATTTAATTATATATCCTTTAGAAAATTGTACTTGGTGTTGAGCAACTCGTAACCTTTACCTCTCGACTTCAGAGCAGGAGAGGTTAGCTTAGGTTAGTTTTTGTAATTTTCACAAAATAATTTATTGGTACATAGAAAGTGTTCGAAATCTCTTAAACCTCATCATAAGGGCAGGGTGTTGTGTCAAAAAAATCAAAGTTAGGCAAAAATTTGGCATTTCCAATGTACAAATACGCAATTTGAAAATTTATATAAAACATAAAATGTTTGCATTTAAACCTTTTTAATTGCAATCTGTAGGGACGGTGGGGTGTAAATATACAGGGCGATTCACTAAGAGTGGCGAACAGCTATATCTCAAAAACAATTAGTCATAAATTTTTAGTAAAAAAACTTGTTTGGGTAAAGCAGCAAAGTGAAAACGCGGGAAATTATTTTTAAAGTTGTACGATTGCCGCTGGTGGGCGAAACAGTTCAGATAAAATTTAAATTTCAAATAAATTAAAAAATTGCCCCATTAAGGTACTGTCTTGATAACGGGAATGGAAAGCTTATCCGTTATTGCGGCAGTTTGGTCCTACATTTTTTTTCGTATCTCCGATAATAAGGGCGGAGGAACCTGGTAAAGACCATGTATCAGATTTCGTTAACCTTAGGCTCGTTTGACAGAAAATTTCATGCTTATTAAAAATACTTACAAGTCCAGTAGTAACGTGCTAGACAGAGGCAAAGATATTTGGAAAGTTGAACATTGACGTCAAAGTCATCGTCTCGACCTGTCAACTTTAACTTGTTTTTAAACGTTTTTGTGATTTGAAATTCAATTTTATCCTAATAAACAGTTCTTTTCAAAGCCATTTTTATCGTAATTTCGTGTTGGCGGTAAGTAATTATGGATATTTTTTATTATTAAGTCCGAACGCTAAACACGAGAATTTTGACGTTTATGAACTTAGACTTTGTTTTGACTTTTTGAACCTAGTAACTTTTATTAGGTTCATATGGTTTTTGTCACGTGGAAGTAATGACGCACCGGCAAAGAACCACCTTACAGATTACAGACTGTATTTAGTGATGATCCCTAATTTGTTTTTTTTCCCAGAAGGCGCTTTGAATAAAGATTTTAGTTTTTCCTAATTTCATAAACAAAAATATGAAAGGCATAAAAATAGCTACATTCGGGGGGAACCCCGTTTTAAGAACTTTATCAATTTTTAGAGATATTTGTAGATAATAATTTTTCCACCTAACAAAATAACATTGGCCCGTTAAGAAATGATTTTTTTATCAGTGTCTAGCCTAAGGAGGCCTTGTAGTTCGCTTAACCAAAATTTAGTAAGCCATAAATAACCCTAAAAAGGAAATTTGAAAATAATTTCTTATATCTTTATCAACGTCGCGCTGTGGTTTCGATACATATGGTGAATTGCGTGTATGTAAATTTGTTTAATTTCCTGTTTAAGGGCTAATTTTTTTATGAACAAGTAGTGTTAATGGGTACCTATGTTACTTCTCGATGCATTGCATAATGGAGAAAAAAACGCCTAGTGTGTTAAATTATTTGGTATTCGGACACGGGCTAGTTTTTTTGTGACTGTTATTTTGTTTACTGATAAGCAGTACAGTATATGGTCCAGTAAGCAGTGATACATTTTAATCGATACGGTGTTGTCAGAAGAACTACCAAGTCTCTTGGGGTACGAAGAACTCGAAATAGAAGATGCATGCAATATGCCTCGATAAAATTGATCGTGAAAGCAATATAAAATGCGGCGAAGTTCAACATAATCAAGAATATACGTGGTTAAAAGTGGTTTTGTAATGACTGCAATGCAAATTTTAATATGAATATGGAATTGAAGAGAGAATTTATGCAGTTTAAGGAAAGTTTGCTAGCAGAATTTAACATACTGAAGGAGAAGTTTGTACTACAAAATATGGAGGAGCCATTACAAGCAAGTACTGCAATGCCATATGCAAATGTGGCACGCAAAGCTAGTGAAGCAATTTTAATTAAGCCGAAAAATAAGTAAGAAAGTAGCAAAGCTAAGGAGGTTTTAACAAAAAAGCTCAATCCGTTAGCACTGGAAGTTGGTTTTACTACATGTAAACCAACAAAAGATGGAGGTATTCTATCAAAGTGTAAAACAAAGGCAGAAATAGAAAAAGTAAAAAAAAGAAGCAGAGAAATGCCTGGGTAAGCAATATCAAGTAAGTGTGCCCCAATCCAGAAAGCCACAATTTGAGGTATGCGACATTAGTGAAGAGCTAAGTAATGAAGAAGTAATCGACAGCATAAAGTCACCGAACTTGTTTTTGAGCCAAGAAAACAGCCAAATGAAGGTTATTGTATTTAAAAAGATGAGAACCCAATTCATGGCTATTGTCGAGTGTGATCCGGAAACCTTAAAAAAGTCCTAGAAGGAAGCTTAAGCATCGGATGGGCTACATCGTGCAGGTTTTAATCACAGGCCGAAGGAGTGCACTACAGAAGTTCGTTGTTTCAATTGCGGAGAAAATGATCACGAGAAAAATCAGTGTGGCAGCGACAGTTTTAAATGTGTGAATTGTCTGGATGCAAATAAAAAAGCAAACTTTCTTTAGATGTACACCATTCGGCTTTTGACTCTAGAAATTGCAGCATTTTGAATAAGCGCATCAGTGTCGAAAGACAAAAAAATTGTATGGACGTTATTATTAAGTAGCAATTAACGAGTGGAAAGTTGAGTGGCAGTACGTTAACACACGGGATATAAGTGTAAAAATTTATCATCAGAATATGCAGTGTCTGGGGAATAAGCTTGACACCTTGGAGGTCGCTTTATTACAATGCAACGCCGATATTGTATGTATTACCGAGCATTGGCTAAATGACAATCGACAATAGATCGCCAATAACTGATATAAACCTATTTATTTATGAGTTGACCAAATTTTTAGAGTCAAATGAAAATATAAAAAAAAATGAAAGAGTAATCCTATGCGGCGATCTTAACATTGATTATCTAAAAACCGCAAAGAAAAAAATTAACTGCATGATCTATTGAGTATGTACGGACTTGCCTTCCATGTGAGTGCCCCGACGAGGTGTGTGGCTGGTTCTTCAACTGCAATTGATTATATGTGTTCAAATTTAATGGGTGTCTATGAATTAGATTGTAATGTGGAGTTTAATGGATTGTCGGATCATTCAGCGCAGATTTTAAATTTTAAAAAAGTACTCATGCCAAAGATTGAGAAAGTATTCATTTATAAAAGACTGTTTACTACCAAACCATAATACATTACATACATACACAGTGCTTTTCAGGAATTCGTTCAGCTTATTCTGATGTATATTAATATTGCATTTCCTCTAAAGAAAATATTTTTAAATAATATCAGAAAACCATGGTTAACTTCTGGTATTCGTGTATCAGCGCAAAATATAAAACTACTGCATGCGTTGGTGGCGCAAACTGTCCTGGCCGACTACTATAAAAACCATAAAAAGGTATACAGGAAAACTATTCAAGCTGCTAAAAGGTTTCACAATGATAGATTGTACTTAAATTCGGCTGATAAGGGCAAGACTGTATGGGGCATAATCAAAAATACTTTAGCTCGAGAGACTACAAATAATATTAAAGGTTTCCGCGTGAAGGCGACCGGATAAGTAATCTGAATGAAATGGCTAATGCTTTCAATAAGTATTTTGTGGAGGCCCCACAACGTTTAATTACTGATAATATAAAACGATAAAAGAGTGAATATAATTTTAAATATGGAAAAAACGTTGGAACTATTGTTTATTAAAATTTGTACAGTTATACTATAAAAAAAATAATCTAATAAATACCGAACAAAAATCTTTTATGCCATACATTTCTCTTTTTTCCTTCTTCTGTACTTTGCGTACCTAATTAAATATGTTGTCCTCGTCTACATCGTCAAAGACGGCATCACGCATCGCCGAGCGACGGCCGACAGGCCAACTAAAGGCCAACTCTCGAGCTCGAGCATTTGAACTGCGGACTTGCGAACGACTGAATTACTGAACTGGTGAATTGCTTTTTTGAGTTTCGGGTAGTGAACGAAATGCGACTTTGATTCATCAGTTTTCTTTTTCATCAAAAAAGAATCGAATCTTTCAGGAACGATAAATTAATTCTTTCGATTCAATGAAGTGATTCGTTCGTTTTGAATTGATGATGAAGTATGATATGTTTTTACGAAATATGAATTAGCGATCATCACCAAAATCAGTTTTTAAATAAGTGTGGAATAGTCATTCAACCATTCTAAGTTTAATAAAATCGTATACAACGCGTAAAAGGTACGGTACTTTTAAAGACAAGGTGTTTACCAGCATCCCCCAACCATATTATCGAAGATACAAAAAATGACGGATGACGAAACTGCCGCAAAAATGGATAACCTTTCTCCCTTATCAAGGCAGAACCACAGCGGTCTTAACTACCGGCAGAACCTTGGGCCATTTTTTAAATAATGTGAATTCTTAATTTTATCTCAAGATTACGCCCTCTAGCAGCAATCGTACAACTTTAAAAATAATTCCAAGCGTTTTTTCTTTACGGTAAATTTTTTTTCCTGAACACTTATTAGGTACCAATACCTTTTACGATATAGCCGCTCGCCACACTTAGTGGATTACCCTGTATGAAGAAAGGCACTATTCAAGTATTTACTGTGGGATTGTGGCTAATTTTCAAATTATTGTTTGTATTGCCTTACCTTTCATAACTGTTACACATTACTATATTTTCTAAAAAATGTAATTATTATTTTCTGAAAAATTTATGTACAGTAAAATCTCTCAATAGCGACCACCCTCGGGCAATCAATTCATCAATCAATCAATTAATAGAAAAAAATTAAAACAATTTTGTTTAAATGTATCAAATTATTGAGATGAAGTCAATTTACTAATATGTATACACGGTGTCCCATATAAAAATGCACACTACAGGGATCTCGTAAACCACAGGAGATACAGAGATGGATAAATTAGAGAAAAGTTGCGCTTTGCTAAACCCTTCAAAGTCACGATTCGAAATCTAAAAAAATCCGATTACTTCCGAAGGTATTTGCGAAAAACCGAATTTTCCCGATTTCGTTTTTATTTTTTTCTGACTCTATTTAAAAAGATATGACAAAATAAATTTCACATTCTCATTGACACTTTTTCTGCTCTACAAGCCGGCGTTCTTAGATTATCAATACGACATTTCGTTTCTTCGCAACCATCATTAACTTCATTTTTTTAAATAGTCGAAAAATTTTGTGGTCTCGCTAAAAAATTATTAGCCGAAAAATAAGTAAGAAAGTAGCAAAGCTAAGGAGGTTTTAACAAAAAAGCTCAATCCGTTAGCACTGGAAGTTGGTTTTACTACATGTAAACCAACAAAAGATGGAGGTATTCTATCAAAGTGTAAAACAAAGGCAGAAATAGAAAAAGTAAAAAAAAGAAGCAGAGAAATGCCTGGGTAAGCAATATCAAGTAAGTGTGCCCCAATCCAGAAAGCCACAATTTGAGGTATGCGACATTAGTGAAGAGCTAAGTAATGAAGAAGTAATCGACAGCATAAAGTCACCGAACTTGTTTTTGAGCCAAGAAAACAGCCAAATGAAGGTTATTGTATTTAAAAAGATGAGAACCCAATTCATGGCTATTGTCGAGTGTGATCCGGAAACCTTAAAAAAGTCCTAGAAGGAAGCTTAAGCATCGGATGGGCTACATCGTGCAGGTTTTATTCACAGGCCGAAGGAGTGCACTACAGAAGTTCGTTGTTTCAATTGCGGAGAAAATGATCACGAGAAAAATCAGTGTGGCAGCGACAGTTTTAAATGTGTGAATTGTCTGGATGCAAATAAAAAAGCAAACTTTCTTTAGATGTACACCATTCGGCTTTTGACTCTAGAAATTGCAGCATTTTGAATAAGCGCATCAGTGTCGAAAGACAAAAAAATTGTATGGACGTTATTATTAAGTAGCAATTAACGAGTGGAAAGTTGAGTGGCAGTACGTTAACACACGGGATATAAGTGTAAAAATTTATCATCAGAATATGCAGTGTCTGGGGAATAAGCTTGACACCTTGGAGGTCGCTTTATTACAATGCAACGCCGATATTGTATGTATTACCGAGCATTGGCTAAATGACAATCGACAATAGATCGCCAATAACTGATATAAACCTATTTATTTATGAGTTGACCAAATTTTTAGAGTCAAATGAAAATATAAAAAAAAATGAAAGAGTAATCCTATGCGGCGATCTTAACATTGATTATCTAAAAACCGCAAAGAAAAAAATTAACAGCATGATCTATTGAGTATGTACGGACTTGCCTTCCATGTGAGTGCCCCGACGAGGTGTGTGGCTGGTTCTTCAACTGCAATTGATTATATGTGTTCAAATTTAATGGGTGTCTATGAATTAGATTGTAATGTGGAGTTTAATGGATTGTCGGATCATTCAGCGCAGATTTTAAATTTTAAAAAAGTACTCATGCCAAAGATTGAGAAAGTATTCATTTATAAAAGACTGTTTACTACCAAACCATAATACATTACATACATACACAGTGCTTTTCAGGAATTCGTTCAGCTTATTCTGATGTATATTAATATTGCATTTCCTCTAAAGAAAATATTTTTAAATAATATCAGAAAACCATGGTTAACTTCTGGTATTCGTGTATCAGCGCAAAATATAAAACTACTGCATGCGTTGGTGGCGCAAACTGTCCTGGCCGACTACTATAAAAACCATAAAAAGGTATACAGGAAAACTATTCAAGCTGCTAAAAGGTTTCACAATGATAGATTGTACTTAAATTAGGCTGATAAGGGCAAGACTGTATGGGGCATAATCAAAAATACTTTAGCTCGAGAGACTACAAATAATATTAAAGGTTTCCGCGTGAATGGCGACCGGATAAGTAATCTGAATGAAATGGCTAATGCTTTCAATAAGTATTTTGTGGAGGCCCCACAACGTTTAATTACTGATAATATAAAACGATAAAAGAGTGAATATAATTTTAAATATGGAAAAAACGTTGGAACTATTGTTTATTAAAATTTGTACAGTTATACTATAAAAAAAATAATCTAATAAATACCGAACAAAAATCTTTTATGCCATACATTTCTCTTTTTTCCTTCTTCTGTACTTTGCGTACCTAATTAAATATGTTGTCCTCGTCTACATCGTCAAAGACGGCATCACGCATCGCCGAGCGACGGCCGACAGGCCAACTAAAGGCCAACTCTCGAGCTCGAGCATTTGAACTGCGGACTTGCGAACGACTGAATTACTGAACTGGTGAATTGCTTTTTTGAGTTTCGGGTAGTGAACGAAATGCGACTTTGATTCATCAGTTTTCTTTTTCATCAAAAAAGAATCGAATCTTTCAGGAACGATAAATTAATTCTTTCGATTCAATGAAGTGATTCGTTCGTTTTGAATTGATGATGAAGTATGATATGTTTTTACGAAATATGAATTAGCGATCATCACCAAAATCAGTTTTTAAATAAGTGTGGAATAGTCATTCAACCATTCTAAGTTTAATAAAATCGTATACAACGCGTAAAAGGTACGGTACTTTTAAAGACAAGGTGTTTACCAGCATCCCCCAACCATATTATCGAAGATACAAAAAATGACGGATGACGAAACTGCCGCAAAAATGGATAACCTTTCTCCCTTATCAAGGCAGAACCACAGCGGTCTTAACTACCGGCAGAACCTTGGGCCATTTTTTAAATAATGTGAATTCTTAATTTTATCTCAAGATTACGCCCTCTAGCAGCAATCGTACAACTTTAAAAATAATTCCAAGCGTTTTTTCTTTACGGTAAATTTTTTTTCCTGAACACTTATTAGGTACCAATACCTTTTACGATATAGCCGCTCGCCACACTTAGTGGATTACCCTGTATGAAGAAAGGCACTATTCAAGTATTTACTGTGGGATTGTGGCTAATTTTCAAATTATTGTTTGTATTGCCTTACCTTTCATAACTGTTACACATTACTATATTTTCTAAAAAATGTAATTATTATTTTCTGAAAAATTTATGTACAGTAAAATCTCTCAATAGCGACCACCCTCGGGCAATCAATTCATCAATCAATCAATTAATAGAAAAAAATTAAAACAATTTTGTTTAAATGTATCAAATTATTGAGATGAAGTCAATTTACTAATATGTATACACGGTGTCCCATATAAAAATGCACACTACAGGGATCTCGTAAACCACTGGAGATACAGAGATGGATAAATTAGAGAAAAGTTGCGCTTTGCTAAACCCTTCAAAGTCACAATTCGAAATCTAAAAAAATCCGATTACTTCCGAAGGTATTTGCGAAAAACCGAATTTTCCCGATTTCGTTTTTATTTTTTTCTGACTCTATTTAAAAAGATATGACAAAATAAATTTCACATTCTCATTGACACTTTTTCTGCTCTACAAGCCGGCGTTCTTAGATTATCAATACGACATTTTGTTTCTTCGCAACCATCATTAACTTCATTTTTTTAAATAGTCGAAAAATTTTGTGGTCTCGCTAAAAAATTCTAACTTTAATTCTAAATCCCACGACATATAGCTTCTTACATTTATCCGACGTTTTGGACGAAAAAATCATCATCAATATTATTTGATGATTATTACGAAGAAACGAAACGTCGGATCAAAAATTTAATTACGTTATCATGTAGAGGAGAATGTGGTTTTTATTTTGACCTGTCTTCTTTTGTAAAATCAGAAAAAAATTAATTGCCAAAATTTATGTTTAAAATTTCAAGAATGCGTAGATTTTTTTCTGATTCTACTGTAAGAGATAGATTAAAATAAATTTTACATTTTTATTGTCTTTTTCTTCTCTACAGCATGACGTCATTCAATTCTTGATTCTACGTTTTGGCTTTTCTCGACCATTATCAACTTTTTTTAAAATAATCCCAAAATTTTAAGCTTTAACTGTTATTAGGGCAAGTAAGCAAAATGTTATTATCAAAAAACAAAATATTTTATTTTTACGCTACAAAATGTTCATTGAAACAATCTTATTTAATCATATGTTCAAAAAAGTCCTCCCTCATTCTCTAAACAAACGTAGCAACGGTAAACAATTTCATTCATTACGTTTCCTAGCATCATTGGAGTTATCCTTGCAATAGCGGCTTGAACCTCGGCTCTAAGTTGTTCTACATTTTCGTACGTTTTCCAGTAGACTTCATCGTTGAGAAAGCCCCACAAGAAAAAATCCAACGGAGTGATGTCGGGAAATCGTGCAGGCCATCTTATGGGGCCATTAGTGGCGATTACTTTGTTCTGGAAACGTTCTGTTAGATATTTAATGTTGTTTCGAGAATTATGGGGAGTTGCTCCATCTTGCTGAAACCAAATACTGTTGTTTTCTGCCAGAGGAATGTTATCAAGAAAATCTTCAATATCGTTATTCAAGAACTGGAAATATCTTTCTCCACGACCATTACTGAATGCAATAATTCCAAAATCATTTTTGATAATAGAATGTAAAAATTCTCGCTCTTGAGTTGGAATATTTATTATGAAACACTTGCTTCTTATGCGTTTTGCGTTTATTTTCATTCCATAACAAGATACGGAATGAATATTCTGTAATTGATCTAAACGACATAGGTTGCCATGAATTTCGAAACTGTCAGTGTCAGATAAAAATGGCCGCGTTGTAATAATTATTTTCAGACAAATTTTAGTGCAAGTCAAAAAATTAGTGAAAAATCGGATGAATCAGATATGGAACTGGATAATACTCCACCTGAAATTACGAATATTGCGAATAAATAACTTAATTGCTTTGTACAGATTTTATTCGTACTTTTTGGTCGTGGAGAAAATATAGTCTGCTACTCGGTTAGAATGAAAATTCGATACTCGTGGTTCCACTCGGATCGAATTTTCATTCCAACCTCGTTACAGAATCTACTATTCTGCATTTACAGTACCTTCATAAATTATTGGTCCGATAATCCTTGTTCCTAAAATACCACACCACACATCAGTGACGTGCAGTGACGTTGGAAACAGGGTAGGCAAAAACGATAAAGTAAAATTTATTACTTAAGAAATGTCTTTTTGGGTTTCGAATTAAACATAATAGTTTTTATAAATCAGTTCAATACGATACGACGGTCTTTCTTTAAAAATGCATTTAACACGTCATCATAAAAAATAGAAGTAAGTAGGTACTATGTAAAATATACGGGACAATTAATTGTGAATTAATTAAACTCTATTGATAAACAAAATAAAAATATTATAAACAACAAACCCGTAAAAGCCCTGTAACCTGCGACACGAGACCTAACACAATGACGAATTACGCTAAGACATCTTCCAATCGCTCGATTTCGTTTTAACACACGACGCTACATCCGTGTCTTTAAATTCGTACTTTAATCAGAATTGTAGGTGCTGCCTTTAAAAGAAGCTAAAGCGTCCATGCAAAGATTTAAAACACCTTCGCTGTGGTCATATGGGCCACCTACATGGGAAATATTAATGCTGATTTCAGTAGTTTCGATCGCTTAAAATGTCTTTGTTGTGTTGGATGATTGATGTTTTGTTTTGTTTTGTTATATTTATTGGAACATTCTTTGAAATGAGTATATATACAATATATTGTTTTAAGAATAAACAAATAAGAAAAACGGATATGGATTTCTGTAAAAATTAAATTGAGACATTTTTAAATTATTTCCTTGGGACTTTTTCGCTAGGGTAGGCAATGCCTTTTTGCCTACATTGTCTGCACGCCACTGCCACACATTAAAGCCAAAGCGTTGCTGGTGCCTCAATGGTCCTACACGATGTTCATTATGCTTTGCCCAATAATGTCGATTATTTCGATTAAAAATTCCATTGTTACAAAAATAACTTTCGTCTGACCAAAGAATAGTTCTTGGAAATTCACGATTTTCATCACACGTTCTAGTCAGCCACTCGCAGAAAATCATTCTGCGCTGTTGATCACCAGGTACTAAACTATGACAAATCCGGAATTTAAATGGACGAAAACCTTCCTTGTAAAGTATCTTTTAAGCATTGGACTTAGGAACATTGTTCTCTTTTTCGATTGATCTTAATCCCACAGTATCTTCTTCTTGTACAGCCAACAAAACGGGTAATGTTTCATCTAGATCGTTCGTCTTTACTCTATGCGACACTGGTTTTTGAAATGCGCCATATACCCTTAGGTTTGTGAGAAGTCTTTTGAAAATTGATATATTAGATTGGCGTTGCTCTGGATATTTGAGCAAATATTGCCTTTCAGTGTAGAAACTAATTTTTATGGCTTTCAACATAACAACATAACATGTCCGATTTTTCTTGATTTAAAAAATGTGCCATCATTAAAAAACACTCACACTATCACAAGACAAGAAAAAGTTTAAATTCAATCGGTAATTTCCAAACTAAATCTACTTCTTTCCGTAAAAATTTCGATTTATCGGCAATACTGACAGATCGCCATGATTTATTTAAACAAATGCGTTTCAAAGCCTACCCCAGTAGCACAACACATTGGCCCAATATTGATTCTAGATTGGTAAAATATTGTATATTGGCCCAATATTGGCAATTTCTAGCCAATATTGGTAACATATAGGAGATGTACCTTTTTCCCATATTTTTATATAATGTTTGTCCAATATTAATCCATTATTAATAAAACAGATTTGGCAATAAATTTTTTCCCGTATTTTTATATGTTTTGTCCAATATTGATCCAATATTAATAAAACATATTTGTTAGTAAACTTTTATTTATATTTACATGTGATATTTAACCAATATTGGTTATACAGGGTGTTATGGAAATGACTTATTATATTTTAAGGGGCCACTCCTGAGGTGGTCTAGAGTTACACTTGATAGTTTTTTTTTCTAAAATCGGAAGTATTTTGAATTTTGTAAAATACCCTTAAACCGGACTATGTGCGCCTTCCATGATAGTTCAATGCCCCTGAACACATGTGTTTTTGACAAGACAAACTGCTGGAATGGTAATTGTTTAGTTTATTGCAATTAATGTTGAATTTTGTGCTAAAATTTCGTATATAGACTAATTGAGGGTAGCTGATCACAATTTTCCTTTTGCGTTTTTACGGCAAATGCACTGGTTTTGAGAAAAAAATGTTAAAGTTTTTCACTTACAGGTTAGGGTATTCTTTCCTTTCAATTTCCTAGATTTTATGGTTTTCCCTTCAAAATATGTGATAAAACTTTCACCAAACTATCTGTTCATAAAATAAGAGCAACATTTTAGCAAAAAAACAATGGAAAAGGCACAAATTTAATTAAATTCGTTGTTAATACGCCGACAAAGTAGAACCGTCTCTTTTCAGATTCATTGCACTCACGTTGCCAGATTGTTCTTCTTTTTCTTGTAATTATCAATGGCTTCCATCCAGGAGAATGATATGCTAGCTCGAGCCAATAGGATTCATTCAATTAATAAAAATGAATTGACAAGTATAGGCAATTTATAATACACTAACAATCTGACAACATGGGTGGCCAGCTGTCAGTGAGCCCCCGTCTTTTTCCAGATAACGTAGAGTTTTCTGTTCGCTTACAAGTTATCCCGTTTTTCAGAGTTTCCTTGTGGCATATTTCGTTTATTTCAACTCAGAAGTGTATACTATGACTCCGACAAGTAATATTTTATTGGAAATAAGCAACATTTTAGGATTACATGCAAAATAACATACCGGTGAGTTAGAAAAACTTTAACATTTTTTTTCTCAAAACCAGTGCATTTGCCGCCTAAACGCAAAAGGAAAATTGTGATCAGCTACCCTTAATTAGCCTATATACGAAATTTTAGCGAAAAATTCAACATTTCCACTAAATTAAACAATTACCGAAATCAGCTGTTTGGGTCATTGGCGTGTAGGTGTTTTGGACCTAAATTTTTGAAGGCATTTTTCTCGAATTTCTAGCTTCGAGCGCCATTTATAGCAATTTTTCCCCAATTCGTCTCGACCTATATATTTACGGGTTAAAAAATAATAAGTCATTTCCATAACACCCTGTATATAAGAAATGCACCTTTTTTCTATATCTATATGTGATATTTATCCAATATTATCCCAATATTCATAAAAAATACTCCGTCATCCGAAAAGCAGATTTGAAATCAAATTAAAAATTGGTGCTTAATGCATTATTTATTATTGAAATTGTATCATTAAATGCTATATATAGCTGGAATTTGCATTTGGCGCCACAGTGTCATATTAATTACTTATATTGCCGCAAGGCGGCAGCGCACCGTCAACTTGGCAGACATTTTGAATCGCTCGAGCCGCCCAGTCTCATCACGACGAGCATCTCGCGTTTTTTTTTTAATTATTTTTTGTTGCCTATGAATATTAGTGAAAATAAGTGCAGCTCGAATTGCAAGTGTGTATACAGAAAAGCAAAAAGAAGTGGTAAGTAACTGTAGTATTTCAGTTGTTTTATTAATTATATTAATTATTGTGTGATATTCATATATATTCATAATCATGCAGCAGTTTGTTGACGTTAACCTCTAATACATTACCAAATCATTTCTGGTGTTTTCAACCATTTTAATATCTAATTCTAAAGTGAAGGGTAAAGGTTCAAAAGGTTGATCCACCTACACTTATAATGGGTAGGTACATTTAAATAAATATTTCCAAAATTAATCTTACCCTTTTAAACATAAACATATAGTATTTGTTGATAGGTCTTGGATTTCGGAATAGACGGATTGGACCAATATTGGTCAAATATGTTTTGAAAAGGGTTTGCTTTTTCCTTCCGCCAGAGCCATCCTCAGACGCGTTTCGCTGTATAACCGCTCATCAGTGAGGCTATGGGTTCTGACAAAAGGAAAAAGCATCGGCGTCTGTTTTAAAACAGAAAAATCGGTTTGATACAGAGAATGAAGCCAGATGGCTCCATCTCGTGGTTTTGCCGATGTTTGATTATAGCTTCGCCGTGGTGTCATCGCAAGTTTATACATTATTCTTTTGTATTTGTGAATTAACATATTTTAGCCCAAAGAATTTGGTAGATGATCAGTCTCATTTTTCGTGACACCCTGTATAATTACCTTATAAATTTGACTGCAAACGTGTGCGCGATTTTTAGGAGCTATCCGAAAACGATTCAACAGTGCCTCCGATAAGGAAATTGAGAGGTCAATTTCAGCATATTTGGCGGGTGCCGGGGACAGAGAAGGTGGACGGAAAAATAGACCGACTCATCCTTAAACCTTTTATTATTTACGAAATATTATATACAGCCTACTTTTGATATTTTTTTATTTTTATTTCCGTTCATTTGTAGAGTTATAGTTTTTTAGTTTTATTTTCTGTACAAATTATATTGTAAAATAATTAAAAAAATTCTTACCAAACAATTTTGTCTTTAATTTTTTATACCAATATCTGACCTTAGTAGCAAATCAATATGTTTGCATATCGAATATTGTGCTTACATATTGGTCAAACATTGGAACCGTCAGATTCTCTTATAACGGCCCAATATAGATTTACATTATAATTTGAGGACTTGAAATCAATAACGTGCCAAGTGCCAAAAAGTTATATTTGAGTTATTCACGTTTTATTGAAATATGAAGAAAATTTTGAAAAATTCATATCAAAAAATTTTTAATACTCTTTACTAGCTCATACTTAACACTCTCATGAAAAAATTTGTTGCCTTTTTTCCCCAGTGTTTGGATAAAAAAAAATTATATCAGAAAAATGCTAGAAGGTGTTAAGTCCCTGCAGTATATATGTAAAAAAGTGGTAAGTGCCAAAAAAATAAAAGTCGAACTTTTTTGTTAGTTGTTTGTGTTTATTGTAAAAATGAAACAAATCTTGATACTTATTTAAGTTAACTACATCTACGCAGTAAGTTTGAACTTTTAATAGAAAATGTAGACAAAATTTAACATTAGTTATACGATTAATTGTTCAAAAAACTCTCTATTTTCTTGTTTTATAAAGGGAAGCATTTCTCGAAGATCCTTCTTCTTTTCAACTGACATCTTATTCTCACAAACTAGGGACGGAAAATTCATCTCTTTGATTGCGTTTACTTTTACACCTTTTTTGAGAACTTTGCATGTGGTCCAAGCTTCAATTTCATTGAAAGTAGTCTTAGTTTGCACCACGCCGGGCTTGTCTTTTTTAATTCTAAGCCAAGAACATTTTGAAATTTTAAGATTTCCTGTATTTATATACATGTCTGCTGCTTTTTTAAAATCATAAAACTCTTCCGGCTGTAGCAGAGTGGCTGTAAATGGGTTGCTTGGTGTTGCCGTGACTATGAGTTTTACTAAATCCATTGGTACTTCACACTTTTCGACCCTTTTACGCTTCTCAATATGGGCGAAATCTCTGTCACAGGACAGAAAGGAATGCCCGGACACTAGGTACTTATGATTAATCTCATCGAATTTACCTGTAATTGTCAAATAAATCCACAGAAATAAAAGCATCTTGTTTTTATTTTGTCCGATACAGTTATCAGACCAAATAGTAAGTTTACGTTTTTCGGTAGGATTCGAAGTCAATGCTTTAAAAAGACATGAAGCGATTTCATTACCACCACGGCCACTCATACCTTCATGCCATAAGAACATGTGCCCCTTGTTATTGTCACCAAAATGTACACACATATTGTAACAGGATAGTTGACGTGAATAAAACATCTGGCTGTGTGTCAAAGAAGGTAAGGATAGAACTTGTTCTAGGTCCATGGACAACACACAAACATCACTGGTAGGGAGCTGAGATGATGCGGTGTCTTGTTTCATTTCTTGCCTTGCTTTCTCTGCTTTTTTGTGATGAAGTTCTAACATGGCTTTGGATTTGGTATCACGAGGTTTTGCCGCCATTTCTGCTGACAGCAAGTCACACTTACTGCAAGTGTCCGTACGTGGTTTGTGAAATGAAACATTTTTAAAATTTTGTTTAAACGTTTCAAAGAAAAACCTGTAGGTGACCGAAGAGTCAGGAAATTTTGCTTGAAACGCACGAAAGAGTCTGCTGATATTCAAATCCTGGCTTAAATATTCTTTTTGACTTTTTTTCCTTCCGTAATGACTCTCATCTCTCGGAAATGAGTTGACATGTTCTAAAATAAGGTCCTTATCTGCAACGGTAAACTTGGAGTTTTTTTGCTTATTTCCACGTGTTTCAATATACACAGACTCGCCCTTTTTTTTCCTTGTCACTAGAGTCTCAACCCTGCGCCTACCCACTCCAAAAACTTCCATGAATAAATTCTTACAGACCTGGACGATGTTTCCAGTTCCATCCGGCAGAGAAAAACTAACCGTTGCTTGCCGTCTGCTCTCTTTTGGATTATCATACTGACCATGGCGCCTTCTTTTCACAGGAGTAATAACGATTAGACCCATTAAATAAGAATTTTGCTTACAGTTGTCTTGCAGTGCATAGAAATCCTTAAACAGAATTTGTTTTTGAGTATATGGGATACTGCGACACATGAACTTACATTTGCAACTGACCTGAAACGAAACAATCACTAGTTAAGAAAAGAGTTATATTTTTTAACGTAATATTCAAAGAAATAGTTGCAAAATTAGTTAAAAATATCTTACTGAAACTCGATAAAATTGTAATTGAAATTGAAAAAATTCGTGCACATACCTCATTTTTAGGTTCTGTCTTTCCTTCAATCAAAACATTTTTCTTATTCACATATGGTTCTCCTTTACTTCTAAGTCTCTTTGTTTCATCACGCACTGATTGTCCCTTTTTTCGTTTTTGTTTTTCATTACTGTTTAATTCCATCTTTATAAAAAATACTTATAACACACTCTTATTAAGATGCAGACACCTCGAATAACTCCCTGGCAATTAACGCTCGTTCGGGCACACGTGGCACTTAGCACGTTATTTTACCACAACGCGCTGGCGGATACCACAGGCGCCATCTGTTGGAATTTTTTTTCTGTATTAAAATTGGTCGAGGCACATAGCACGCTTTACAGGGTGTTGGGCATGGCACTTACCACGTTATTCAGGAATTAACTCATTTTTCATTATTTTGGCACTTAGCACGTTATTGATTTCAAGTCCTCATTTATATTTTATATATAATATCAGTGGCGGCTCGTCAGGGGAGGCAGTGCCTCCCCAACAAAAACTTACGAAATAACATTTTATTTTTTTTTAAAGATAACTTTTTTCATTTTTGAAAATGACACTTTCATATTCTTATATTCTCAGTGTATCAAAAATTCTGAATTAGCTACTTCTAGAAAAACACTTTCTTTATAATATAATATTTTTGTTATTGCCGCTCAGCTTTAGTACCATTAGGTGGTGTCTGTCCGCATCAGCGAATATGCGCCTAGACTATTATCAACGGAGGCAGGCTTCCGACGGTTTAATTTTTCAGCACGGATAACACATAATTGTCCACTTGTTTTAATGCAAGAACCGAGCGTCACCACGACGCGAGTTGTTTTTGTCACGTGAAAAACTGATAGCCAGGAGGCAGAAACGCCCACAAATAATATTTCGCGGGAAGCTCCGTAGTGTGTGCCGGCAGCATATACGTATACTGCAGACGCACAAGGAATAGCAAAACAAAACCTCGAAAGCATTCGGCTCATCGGCTCCTTTCGGAGATACGCTGGCTTTTATTCTACGGTCACTAGATTAACTGAAATTTGTAAGCAATTGAGTGGTGCCGTGGACATAGCATCTGGGTATGATGCCATAGGTGTAATAAATGCCCTCAACACCTCGTCATGGCACTTGCCGGAACGGGTGTGATAAGTGTAACTAACCTAAATGCTAATCCACAACCATTAAGGCCACAATAACGGCCGCCTGGCTTGCCAGGTTTTTTCGGGCGCATTTTGGGCCGTATGCTTACGGTCCATATGCGCCCAACACTTTGTATATTTAGTTAAGTTTAGTTTTTAGTATGTAAACTAGGCTAGACTAGGTATAATTAGTTGTAAGGATTAGAATTGTGAAATAATAGGACAATAAAGAGTTTTAAAAATAAAAAATAATGATGCCATAGGTCTCGGGATCGATTCCCGTTTAGGGCACTTTTTCTTAATGACTTTTTTAGTTTTCTTATGACTTTTTTTTAGTTTTTTATAACTCCTTTATTTTTTTTTTAAGTAGATCGACTCAAAAAGGGCTGGTAAATAATTGGACGATGAACTTGAAAAAGGCGAATTGGAACCAAAAAGGTGGATTAGATGCCGTGTTAGCGCCTGTTTAACCAATAAAGTCTATAATTATTAGTTACATCATTATTTACGCTCCTGGAGGGAGTAACTAGACCGATCCTAGCCGAACATTTGCGAATTGTTTTGCTACTCCTTGTGCGTCTGCAGTATACGTATATGCGTGCCGGCACAGTATACGGAACTATTTGTTTATTTGTGTGTGGAGTTTGGTTTTAGCGATTTTTTTTGTGCACAAATCATACTTTTATGTAAGTTATTATTATTTTATTGTTTATTTATTAATTTTATCTCTATATTATTATAAAAATGGAGGTAACTGAAATTGGCGAATATAGTAAAAGCTGTAATGCTAATAATGATGAAATAAATGTTCGAAATTGCAAAGATATCGTCGAATACTTGATAAAATATAGATTTAGTCAACTGTCTTACGACGATAAATTGTTTATAAAAGACTTAAAGTGAAATTAAGGTTATATTTTCAAGATCCGGTAAGTTTTAAGATTTCTTTATTATGTTATTAATTATTAAACGCTAAATTTTATTGTTTTAAAAAAATATAAATCCTGTTCATGATATTATTCTCTCATACCTATTTTTAAGGAGAAACGAAACCGAAAAAAGACAGATATTATGTAAGTCGTCCGACACCAAAAATTTCGGCAATATTTAACGATAAGAGACAGGGTAAGCAATATTCAAGAGCTTTTCAGGTAACTTGGTACGAAACCTATAAGTGGCTGTGCGGAAGTATTTATAAGGAAAGCTTATCTTGTTGGCCTTGTATTTTATTAGGCAGCGTAAAAAACAATTGGAGTTCAGGGGGTGGGTATTCTGATTTAAAAAAAATTTATTACGGGCGGTAAAATCACACGTTCCAAAGAACATAATATTAAGAATTCTGTGGCGCTTACGAGAGTAGAGCAAAATAGAGACACAATAGCGGATGCACTGAGAGAAGTTGACCCTGACCTTGCAAATTGAATATTTTTCTCGTGAAACCTAGTATTTCAAAGTAATTATATTGCTGGTTGAATTCCTAACTATTCATTTTAAGCCAATGACCTTGTCTTATACACCCACGAGCCGCCACTGTATAATATATATATACAGGGTGTTATGGAAATGACTTATTATTTTTTAACCCGTAAATCTATAGGTCGAGCCGAATTGGGGAAAAATTGCGTTAAATGGCGCTCGAAGCTAGAAATTCGAGAAAAATGCCTTCAAAAATTTAGCTCAAAACACCTACGCGCCAATGATCAAACAGCTGATTCGTACTACTTGTCAAAAAAAATATTGTTGACAAAAATCTGACAGTTACTGTCAGATAGTCTTTAGATATCGTCAGCCCAAAACATGTGTTTTGAGCAGTGTTGCCACATTTACTACATCAGTTTCATCAGATAACCTTTTTTGAATATTTAATTTTTTCTACTTAACTTTAATATGCTTTAGTTTCTACCCTATTACACGAAAAATTGTCTACGTATTGCTCTAGTTTTATTTGTACATACCTTGAAATAAAAAACATATCGGCAAGAAATCCACGTTATACCGTTACCATTTCAAATGATTCTAGCGGGACATTTATTCACTTTAACAACACATTAACTGTTCGGGACATTATCAAGTTATTAGCTCTTTAATTCTGTGTTATTAATACAAGAAATTACTAGTTATAGACTTAATACTTTATAACAAAATCCGGATTGAAAACAACGCGACACACGTTTGATACGGTTATGTTCTTTCTCTTCTTCTGTGACTTCTGTAATGATAATAGCTGGCTCACGATACACTTATGTGTATCGTGAGCTGGCTGATTGTCGTCAAGACAGGTGGCCATTGCAATTAAGAATAATAATTACGGTATCCAATCCAGTCCTCTTAACTGGACACACAACATTTAAACACGATAGTCCAGGGGGCGGGAAATGTGATTTGTTGCTGTTCTGTGATTGGGTACTGAGCAGTTCAAAGTCAATGAGCGCATTCGGGAGACGAAACTGCTCCGGAGCAGTTCCTAAATCGTCTTGTTGTGTCGACCGCTACTTTTACGACACTTTCCAACATGTTACGGAACGGTCGCCATTTTGGGTAGCATCTTTCACTTCCGCTGCTTGGAGAGAGCGGTTCGTTATGTCAATGGGGAAATGACGTATGCAACAAAAGTTTGGTTACGAAGAACGTAGTAAATAGAATGGAGGAACAAAACATATACATTAAACAGGAAAACGTACTTTTTAACTGCCACCAAAGAGTTTCAACCAAGGGATGAGTATATTGGTAAGCTTCACAAAACAAGAAAGGTTAATGTTTGTTACGCACAGCTGATATGGATTTGACATTTGAACCAAACGTGATGATCTTTTGGTCGAAATAGTCGAAATCCATGGAAGCCGACGAATCGGTAGCGGTTGGATCATAACCGGTAACCACTGCGGAGCAGTTTCGTCTCTCGAATGCGCCCAATGGCTTCATATGTGGCTTCATAAATTTGTTTTTAATATCATTTCTTATTATTCATTTACTTGCAACGGCATAAAATTTGTTTGCGTTTTGCTGCTGGAGTGTATAGTTGTTGAATAATGTGATACACATGTGATGGGAATGTTTTGTGATGTGATAGTTTATCTGTGTAAATTTCCAGACATAGGGCTTGTTGTTGGTATCTACGATTTTTACTCAGCGAAGTATTATGCTAGCAATACAATTTCATGGGGTGAGTAAAAACTATACCTATTGAATAAGGCTTGTTTAATTGAAATCGCAGTATAGTTTTTGATTTAATCTTTTTTAAAAAACCTAAAAAAAAGATTTTCCCGAATACTTGGCAACGTCGCAAGGTAATCAGCTGTCTGTAGAAATTCCGCCAATTTGTCATGTCAAAAACACGTGTTTAGGGGTAATGAACTTTCATAGAGGCACAGATGGTCCGGTTTTAAGGTATTTTACAAAATTCAAAATACTTCCGATTTTAGAAAAAAAAACTATCAAGTGTAACTCTAGGCCACCCCAGGAGTGGCCCCTTAAAATATAATAAGTCATTTCCATAACACCCTGTATATATATGTTAAAAAAGTATATTGGTGCTATATATAAAGTATATATTATAACAATCTGAACAACAAATATTGGCACTATATCTAAAATAAACATTACGCATTTATTGAATTGTAATATTGGGACAATATTTATCTTCAATATCGGATTCATATTGAAAATATACATTGGGCCATTCAAAAAAAAATCTGACGTTTCCATCGTTGGGCCAATATGTTAATATAATATTTTACCAATATTGTTGTGCTACTGGGGTACTATTTCAAGACGCTGTAACTGGAATAACTCGCAATTAATTATTTGATAATAACATTTTGCTTACTTGCCCTAATAATAGTTAAAGCATAAAATTTTGGGATTATTTTAAAAAAAGTTGATAATGGTCGAGAAAAGCCAAAACGTAGAATCAAGAATTGAATGACGTCATGCTGTAGAGGAGAAAAAGACAATAAAAATGTAAAATTTATTTTAATCTATCTCTTACAGTAGAATCAGAAAAAAATCTACGCATCCTTGAAATTTTAAACATAAATTTTGGCAATTAATTTTTTTCTGATTTCACAAAAGAAGACAGGTCAAAATAAAAACCACATTCCGATGTAATTTTTTCTCCTCTACATGATAACGTAATTAAATTTTTGATCCGACGTTTCGTTCCTTCGTAATAATCATCAAATAATATTGATGATGAATTTTTTGTCCAAAACGTCGGATAAATGTAAGAAGCGATATGTCGTGGGATTAAGAATTAAAGTTAGAATTTTTTAGGGAGAACACAAAATTTTTCGACTATTTAAAAAAAATGAAGTTAATGATGGTTGCGAAGAAACGAAATGTCGTATTGAAAATCTAAGAATGCCGGCTTGTAGAACAGAAAAAGTGGCAATGAGAATGTGAAATTTATTTTGTCATATCTTTTTAAATAGAGCCAGAAAAAAATAAAAACAAAATCGGGAAAATTCGGTTTTTCGCAAATATCTTCGGAAGTAATCGGATTTTTTTAGATTTCGAATCGTGACTTTGAAGGGTTTAGCAAAGCGCAACTTTTCTCTAATTTAACCATCTCTGTATCTCCTGTGGTTTACGAGATCCCTGTAGTGTGCATTCTTATATGGGACACCGTGTATACTGTACTGTACGCGTATACTAACATTTACAATATACTGTATACCCTGACCTTGCAATTGAAATTATAATTTTTTAAAATAATCAGAAATTAATGATTGCTTCATATTTTTTATTTTATATCAAAATTGTTAACATTATTAAAAAAATTTCTTTCAAACTTGCGCAGGCTTCAGATAGTTTGATATTTTCAACACTGGAGCAAGTTCAGGTTTCTCTTTCTCTGTCTCAGAGTTGGGAGTAGTTTCATCCCTTTCTTGGATCTCTTCAATACACTCGATGATAGTCAATTCTGCACGTTCACGTTCTGTTGACAAATCGTTACCAATAGAGGCAAATTGTTTCAAGTTCACAAATGTGTCCTTAATGTTAGGAAACAGTTGTGCGAGCGGAATATTATCTTCTTCTCCGAAGTCGTCAATAATATCTGTATTACACATAAATCCGGCTTTCATAAAGCATTTCTTTATTGTCACTGGGGACAAATTGCGTCAGGCCACCGAAACCCATATCAAGGCGTTGGTTATTGTAATATTATTTTCGATTTCTTGAAGAGGACAACCACTGTCTATACATGTTAAAAGCCTCTTAATAAGGTAGCTTCTGTAGAACATTTTAAAATTCTGAATAATGCCTTTGTCCAAAGGTTGGCAATGTGAGGTAGTATTGGGTGGAAGAAAAATAGGTTTGACATTATCCAGTATAATTTTGGGATGAGACGTCACATTATCCAGAAACAATACCACTCTTCTATTCTGCTTCTTCATCTTGGTATCAAATCTGTGAAGCCATGTTGTCATGATGTCTGCGTTTTTGTTCGAGACACATTGGAGAAGTAACTTATCGATATGTGCGCCCTTAAAACATCGAGGATTTTTGCTTTTGCCTATTGTAAGTGGTTCTTCCTTCTCATCTTCCATATTTACACAGAGCAAAATTGTAAATCATCTCATGTGCATTAAATACGTCCCTTGGATCATAATCCTTTAAAATGGTCAATAGCCTTTCTTTCCAAGCAGTTACGTCTTCGATATTGATATCGGCTGATTCGCCACATATTTTCTTGAAGGTAATATCGTGCCGACGACGGAATTTTTCTAACCATCCATTTGATGCCTTGAAGTTATCTAGTCCTAGATTTTTGAAGGTAATATCGTGCCGACGACGGAATTTTTCTAACCATCCATTTGATGCCTTGAAGTTATCTAGTCCTAGACATTGAGCAAATTCGAGGATTTTTGCTTAAATTATGGGCCCGGATATTGGTAAGTGCTTGTTTTGCGCCTTACAATATCAGTTAAAAACAACTTAGTCCACTGCCAGTCCTTCGGTTTTAGGAAATTTTCTTTTTTGTTCACCGCAGTGGCGGCTCCTCAGGGTAGGCCTCCGAGGCCGCGCCTCACCCTCAATCCTCCAAACGCCTCTCAAAAAATACAAATATGTTTGTTGTAAATTTATAAATTTTCAAATATAAATTCCATATGAGAAATAATTTTCATACTGCTTTACCGAGCGCCGCGCTATAAGCGACTATTTTATTCTGTAAACTTTCGTCGACGGCCGAGAGGCAAAATAATTTCAGCTTCACTGCTCCGAGTGTTCGTACCTATTTTGGCAAGCCTCATACGAAAATCTCAACGTCTTTTGTTTGGTCTGTCTCTCTCTTACCCGGGGGTCATTTCGCGTTTGTTTCTCTGATTGAGGCTATAAGATCCTAGCTTGGCTGGTTGTTGATTGGCTGTTTAAATCACATGTTTTATTCTGCGAATTCTGTAATTACCCGGCGCCCGACTTATATCGTAGCAGGTGGTTTAATTTAGGAAAATTACAAATTGTCATATTTTATTGGTTTATTTTATGTTAATATTGTTGTGAGTTGTGACTGTGCAGGGTAGTCAGGATACAGGTGCGATGTGCGATGCAGGTAATGGAGAAGTATTGGCAGTGTTTGTTTGGGCAATTTATAATTTCGTGTTCGGCAAATTAAGGTTATATTTTCAAGATCCGGTAAGTTTTAAGATTTCTTTATTATGTTATTAATTATTAAACGCTAAATTTTATCGCTTTAAAAAAATATAAATCCTGTTCATGATATTATTCTCTTAGTCATTGAAACGCTATTTTTAAGGAGAAACGAAACGGAAAAAAGACAGATATTATGCAGTCGTCCGACACCAAAAATTTCGGCAATGTTTAACGATAAGAGACAGGGTAAGCAATATTCAAGAGCTTTTCAGGTAACTTGGTACGAAACCTATATTTGGCTGTGCGGAAGTATTTATAAGGAAAGCTTATATTGTTGGCCTTGTATTTTATTAGGCAGCGTAAAAAACAATTGGAGTTCAGGGGGTGGGTATTCTGATTTAAAAAAAATTTATTACGGGCGGTAAAATCACACGAAAGTTCCAAAGAACAGTAGAGCAAAATAGAGACACAATAGCGGATGCACTGAGAGAAATTGGCCCTGACCTTGCAAATTGAATATTTTCCTCGTGAAACCTAGTACTTCAAAATAATTATATTGCTGGTTGATTTTCTAACTGTTCATTTTAAGCCAATGACCTTGAAATCGCGAAAAATTTTCGCCTGCGCCGCTATTTTATAGCCTCACCCCCTTATACACCCACGAGCCGCCACTGGTTCACCGTTGCCACCTTCTTGAAACAAATTTCTAAGTTCTGCTTTATTTTGAAGCAACATAGTCACTTGGGTCTTACCCACTTTAAATTTTTGAGCCAATTTCCTGGTACTTCGTTAGTCGCAAAACACACAAAAATTGTTCAAAACAAAACTAATGTTAACAACCGATTTATCAATCTTTGAAGCAAATTGAATGGATCCGCCTGCAATAAAGTAATTAGTGTATGTAGGTACCTATAATATTTCTTTAAAATTGTCGGGTCGGGTTTTACTGCCCCTAATGGAGGGTGTTTTTAGCATTTTTTTTTACTAAAAATTCCGATGATTGCCCGCGGTCATTTAACAGATGGGTCGGTAAAGAGGAGTATAAATAATGGTATTTCCATTTTTAAATATGGGGAATTCTTAACCGGTCGTTTAACGCAGGTGGTCACTTTATAGAGGCGGATGCAAACAAAAAAGAATTCCTCAGCCACCAGGATACACTACGGCTAAAAATAGGACGACAACCACTTATGCAAAAATTTCGTAAAGTGCCACCTGCCTAAAATTACGGTCATCTTTGAAATCAAGGCATTTTCGCAAGTCAAGCTTTCAAAAAATTGTTTATTAATTTTAATCAAGTCACACCTACATAATAAAATTAATAACATTTAAATTCACAAAAGCAAATGATCGAAAAGCTCGCCATTTTAATCAATACATGCGTGTAATCCGCAAATAAAATTGTTTTCTAAACGGCTTATTGTTTGATTTGTAATTTATGTTAAAGCTCCACAAATGCAAACAAGAACGTCATCCTCGATATTTCGTATGTCTTGATCAAAGATGACTTGATTTAAACTAACAATTTTTGTATTTGAATTTTTGAAAACTTGACTTACGAAAAGCCTCGATTTTAACGTTTAACATGGCAGTTATTTCTTATGGAGGCAGTATTCGAAATTTTTGCATTATAAGTGATTTTCGTCTTGTTTATAGCCTAACCTGAACTAACCCCCGGCGGCTGGGGAATTCTTTTTGGAATACCATGTATGTATGTATGTGTATACTATGGTATACCATAAACCATAACAGCATTTAATAAATCTCATGCTTCTTTTCTAAAATTTGATTATACCTATTAAGAATTATTATACTTACTTCTTTACAACTCAGGACATTAGCAATTTCATTTAAGTCATTTATTGATTCGCCCAAGTGGGGGCAAACCTTTTTATTCATTATCCTAAAAAAAGAGAAAATGCTTTATTAAAAGAAGATCTTTAACCGTTAATAATATATTAGGTATTTATAAAAGCGCAATATTGTAACATTTTAAGGTGGTAAAGTTGTATAAAATTGTCTTAAACCAATCTAAGAGATTTATTAAGTGGAATGTACTGTGATCCCTAATTGGGTTGCCCATGCATTTACTATTTTAGCGCGATACACAACGCATCGGTATATTACAGTGTCTGTTTTTTCCACATGCCTCATAACACAAGTAGAATAACGATGTGGCTTCAAAAATGGTCATGCATTGGCATCAGTTTAGGGTTTATTGTTTTTATAGGTTGTCATTGGCAACTGAGGAGAAATTCTTAAAATTTGTTATGGCCATTTAACTTCAACAAAATTACGATTTTAAAGAAAACTATTAATTATTTATTAAAGCTGTGGTACCTATCCTTGCTGCACAATTTAAAAAATTATCCAATTATAAACCTACAAATTTTTAAAATAGGTACAAGTGAAAATCCTGTTTTTGTCGAGATTTGTATACGGGAAATACACAAGACAAAATTAAGTTGATAAAAAATACTAACTTTTATAATAGACGACGAACTACAGTGACTACAGTCTAAAAAGTTATACACTCTAGATTTATTAAATTTATAGAAAAAAATAAGTTACTAAACAAAAACCAATTTGGATTTAGAAAAAACCTATCCACAAATGATGCTCTTCAATTATTTTCCGATACCATTTTCCAAAATTTAGATGATAGCAAATCAACATTGGCTGTATTTCTAGATCTAGCAAAGGCTTTTGACACCGTTGACCACATCAAACTATTTCAAAAACTTGAGAAAATGGGTATTCGTGGAATGGCATTAAACCTAATAAAAAATTACTTGACAAACAGAAAACAAGTTGTAAAATTAGAGGAAATATATAGTGACGAACCAACTGTACGGATTGGTATACCATAGGGAACCATTCTAGGTCCACTTTCATTTGTTGTATTTGTCAATGATTTATTGGGTTTGGATCCCTATGCTCAAGTTATGTCATATGCAGATGACACGGCTATAATCATGACAGAGGACACTTGGCTGGGTCTGGAAACCAGAGCGAACAACGTCATTGACAATGTAGCGAATTGGTTAGGGCGGAATGGTTTGTCGCTGAACATTGAAAAAACTAAATATATTTTATTTAGTATATATAAAGACAAGACACCAGATGAGCTTAAAATAGTTATACACAACCACGACTGTAATATAGAAGATTGTATGTGTAGAGAGTTAGGAAAATATCAATATATTAAATACCTTGGAATTTATGTAGATAGTAATATGAATTTTAAAGAACATATTGGTCAATTAAATAAAAAGTTAAGATATTTGATATTTGTTAGTTTTAAGTCATTTTGTATATAGTTTTGACGTTTTGATAAGAATTGTCAGTAAGACAAGACGAATGAATAAAATAGATTGTGTCAGAAATCCAGAGTTTTCAGTTTAACTTTAAGCTTCCAAGAGAAGACGATAATTCATTTTAACATTGGTCCTTCGAAAGACAAAGAAAAAGCCCTTGGAAGATACAGGAACATAAGAAATATCAAGTCGTAAGATAATGTGGAAAGAAATCCAGGTAAAAGACAGATAGGTAGACAGTTGGATCCTAATTATGTTTGGCCAGAAATTGCCCAAATAAGACGCAGAGTATTAACAGAAATTCCACAAGCAGGTGCAGATGAAGCCATAAGAAGTTCAAGAAGAGACCAGGAGTGTAGTTAGAGAAAAAGATGTTGAAAAATTGACAAGACCTTTGACAGCTATAACTCTAACACCCACTGAAATGACTGAAGGTGAGAAATTATAACTTATGACAAATCTTCGAGTAATAGAACTTGTGGTGATATTGAAAGAATGAAAATAGCCTTTGAAATTGAAAAAAAGAAACAAGACCTGATGGACGAATTTATGAAACAATAGTTACATGTTCTTGAAATAGAAAAGCAATAACGTGAAGCTGAAGTAAGTGGATCTATTAGTAGTCATACAAAATCAGATAAACAGACAGACAATTCAACATTTCATGAGACACGTGCAGTTCAAAAATGGGTAAATGAATTACCAGAATCGTTTTCCAAACAAGAGTTTGACCTGCAAGACCTCAAACCTAAAGATTTCAACGAACATAAGAACAAAAAGACATATTGACAAGTTATGTGAAGCATTAAAAAATGCAATAGAGCCAAAACGGTTTTTTGAACGTGACTTTCCAATATTCGATGGAAATCCTGCAGATTGGCTATTGTTTTTTTTTAAATTTTAACAAAATTTCAACAGCATGCAACTATAATAACGAAGAAAAGATGATAAAGCTTCAAAAATGTTTACGTGGAGAAGCTAGAAGTGCAGTTATTGGTATGTTAATTGCCCCAGATAATTTAGATACTGTACTGAAAATTTTAGAAATGCGTTTTGAAAGACCCGATCAAATTATTGAGACCATTATTTATAAAGTAGCTGCGACACATCCAGTACGAGAAAATGATCTAGAAGGTATGATAAAATTTTTAAATCAACTTTCGGGTTTAGTTTCGACTATAAAATTCCTAAATTAACAAAATCACCTTCAAAATCCACAGCTTCTAAAAGATTTAGTACAAAAATTGCCAGAATCTGTTAAATATTGCTGGGGAGAATTTATTTTGAAAAATAGAAGTTCAAATCTTGCAGTATTCTCAGATTGGTTGTTGGAATTGTCAAATGCAGCAAGTTTTGTTATTTCACCCAAAAATTATAACAAAAATCGACAAAAGCCCAGCGAATTTACATATACAACACAAGAAAGAGACGAAAAATACACATTTCGTAGAAAAGGTAAACATAAAATTGAAAAGTGCCGCAGATTTGAAAACGAAAACATAGACCTACGTTGGAAATTTGTGACTGACAAAAAATTATGTTTTTCCTGCCTGAAAAGTAGACATCAGACCAACAAATGCCAGCACAGAAAAACTTGCAATATTAATGGATGCAAGCATACGCTTTTACATAAAAATAGACCAGAAGAAATACCATCAAACAAGAATACCGATCGTGAGACACTTTTAGCAATGGGCCAAGGCTCCAAAAATTTACTTTTAAGAATGGTGAATATCTTACTACATGGACCTCGAGAAACAATACAAATTGTAGCTCTATGTGATGAAGCCGCAACAGTTACTTTGATGGATAGTTCCCTAGTTGATCGTTTAGGTGTCACAGGTGAAAACGTACCGCTCTGTGTACAGAGGACTAACGAAATGAAGACAACTCACTTAAATTCCATTTGCTTTGACGTCGACATATCAGGAATACACGAAAATGCCCGAATGTCCAAATTGACAGGTGTAAGATCAGTAAACAACTTAGCATTGCCAGAACAGCATATATCGCAGAATGAATTTCGTAGCTATTCGTATCTAGCAGGTATTCCTTTCACTGAAATTAGACATCAACCCATGCTACCAATTGGACAGGACAATATTCATTTGACAGTAGCCCGCAAAATAAGCGAAGGTCCTACAGATTTACCGATAGCAACAAAAACTACTTTGGGATGGATTATTCATGGACGCGCCGAAAATAAATTTCTAAACAAAAATTAATTTAGTTTCCATATTTGCCATTAAGATACTAATGATTGCCTTCATAACCTCGTTCAAAATTCATTTACAATAGAATCATTTGGCGTATCAATTCAAAATTTATCGACAAATAAGTCAGAAGCAAGCGCTATAGAAATAATGGAGAATACTACCAAAAGAGTGGGTGATCGATTCGAAGTCGGCCTTTTATGGAAAGATGATGGGAGTAGTACTACCTGAAAGCAAAACGGTTGCTATTCATATACTTGCGTGCATCGAAAGAAAAATGAAGAAAGAAGAAAAGTACAAAGATGAATGGCCCACAACAAAAATACCCTTCTCACAAAATGAAATTGACGAAGAGCGCAAAGAAACAGTTATAGTTACACTGTTACAAAATGATGCTCTACCGAACATCAAGAGATATTCAGAATTTGACAAATTAATCAGGGTAATAGTTGAGATTAATTACAAAATTAAAAAGTAAAAAGACAAAAATACCAGATGCACAAAGAAATCGAGAAAATATTTTGACCAGACAAGAGATATTAAATGCAGAAATATTTTGGATAAAACAGAGTCAAAAAGAAAGTTTTCTAGAAGACATTGAAAATATACAAAAAAATAGAGAGCTTAAAAAACAAAGCAGACTCAAGAAATTAACCCCGACATTAAAAGAAGACCTCTTGTCCTTGGAGGAAGGACAAACTTTGCCAGTTTTATGAGTGTTACCGCCAGAAATCCGTACATTCTTCATTCAAACATAAATTAACAAAACTTCTGATTCAACATTACCATGACATTTTCGGTCATCAAGGGGTAGAAATAGTACTTAACAAAATTAGACAGAAATTTTGGATTCTTGACGGGAGACAAGCAGTAAAATCATGTTTTCAAAATTGTCTCAAATGTAAATTAAGAAAATCTAAACCCAGGACAGCTACCACCAGAAAGATTGATTTCAAATGTAAAACCATTCACTTACGTTGGTATCGATTATTTTGGACCTATCATGGTCTCAGTAGGACGAAGACAAGAAAAAAGATGGGGTGTCCTATTTATATGTATGACCTTAAGAGCGATACACCTAGAAGTAGCACATTCCTTAAATGCGGATTCTGCTATAATGGCCTTAAGGAGATTAATTGGTAGACGAGGACCACCAGAAGTAATTTTTTCTGATAATGGTACAAACTTCAGAGCAGCGGCAGAATTAAAGAAAGCGATAGAAGATATGAATAAGGATGCAGTAGCCGAGAATATGTCAAAAGAGAAAAATTAATTTTGGATGGAAATTTACACCTCCTCGCTCACCGCACATGGGCGGCTCGTGGAAAAGACTTATAAGATCCGTAAAAACTACCTTTTCATTTATTCTAAATGGACAAAAATTAAATGACGAACTTCTATTGACACTTTTCTCTGAAATTGAATATATTGTAAATAGCAGACCACTGACCTATGTATCCAGTGATTCGAATGACCCAGAAGCTCTTACTCCGAACCACTTTATAATAAAAACGGAACCTGATGAAGCAACATGCTTTCAGTGTCCTATAGTTTTTGGAAACGATGGGTAAAAGAATACTTACCAATACTATCACGGCGAACAAAATGGACTGATGAAACAGATCCCATAAAAGAAAATGAGATAATAATTATAATGGAAGATAATCTACCCAGAAACCGCTGAAAGCTTGGAAAGATTATAGCATTCCTGGACCAGACAAAAGAATAAGGGTGGTTGATGTAAAAGCCAGCAGCGAAGTTGAGCGAAGTGAAGACTAAAGATGGAAGAATAAAAAAAACAAAACAAAGAAATGCATTTCTATACACCTGCTGCTAATCCTGCTATGATGATGTGATTCTACACCAGCGGGGGAGAATGTTAGTTTTAAGTCATTTAGTATATAGTTTTGACGTTTTGATAAGAATTGTCAGTAAGACAAGACGAATGATTAAAATAGATTGTGTCAGAAATCCAGAGTTTTCAGTTTAACTTTAAGCTTCCAAGAGAAGACGATAATTCCTTTTAATAATATTCATATTTTCAAATTTAAGAAACATTATCTTCATCTTATTATGCACTTTTTGAATCAAAAGCAACATACGGAATAGTATCATGGGGTAGCGCATATGGTAACGTAATTAACCCTCTACAAAACATTAAATATAGAATTATTAAACTTATTTTTAAAAAGCCGTCTGCACAACTTGACCTATGTTACAGAGAAAACAATCTATTAAAAATTAAACAAATATATTACCTCAAAGCACTTACAATAAATAACTTAAATAACTTAAATTTCGAATACCTACATAGAAATCCAATCACTAGAAATAAGCACATCCCTGTAATTAAAACGAAATTAGAAGTAGGCAAAAAATGTACAAAATGGATTGCTATAAAAATATATAACTTACTTTAGGACGATCTTAAAAATTATAAATTTTCAACAAAAACTTTCAAAAGCAAAATAAAATCTTGGATATGTCAAAAAAATTTAGAAATCAAAATTTATTAGTGAACACTAAATTATGTTAATAAAATATGTCCACTACTCAAACTTACTTAGGTTGATTTGTTTTTTTTTTGTAACCCTGGTAGCTTTTTTTATTGTTGTTAAATACTTTATTTAACGCTGTTGTTAAATTTAATTAGTTACCTATTATAGAGGTGTTGAGATTATGGTGAATTGTTTTTCACGCGCTAAGCTTGCAAACGGAACATATGTTCTCAGCAGGGTATACAGATTCCAAATGTATTTCATTTACACTGTAATTTGTATCCACTTTTAGCATAAATAAATGAATTTGAATTTGAAATGAATTTGAATTTGGTGCCATCAAAGTGTTTTTGTTTTCTTAATTTATTAGGATCTAGTTACAGTACAGTACTTAACTTCTAGGTATAAGTTATTGTTATTGAAGGTCACTTTTTTTAAATATCAGGTGACCCATATTGCAACCAGCGGCGTGGTAACAAGGATGGTGGTTATTTAAGGTAATTTTTTTTTTTTGGCAGAGGTCCATCAAGTCATCTTTAAGTTTTTATTGCTGTTCACATAAGATAGTTTATCCTTCTCCAGTAAAACCCTTTGCTCAAGCAACTCGGAGACTTGGCTTCTTAATCTTGATTCAGTTTTTAGTTTCCAACTCACATAACGTCATCTTTAAATTCCTGTGTTTCTCGTCTTTCCCTTCTATATTTTACGTCTTACTCATACATAACCTTATTTAGATCTGCTAAATTTTTCTGAAGAGTTTGAATTACTGGATCCTGCAACGTCAGGTTTTCAAATTTAAAAAATTCTGTATATTTTCGAAGGTATTAATTGAGCAAAATCGAATTTTTGCTTGTTTGAAGATTATACATTCTCATTGTAACTTTTTCTCTTTTACAAGATGACTTAATTAAATTTTTAATCAGACGTTTCGTTTTTTCGCAACCACCATCAACTTTCGTTTTTTTTTGTAGGTGATTACTGTAGGACTTCGTATTATTAAAAGGGGACATATTGTTCCTTAATCAGTATCAAAAACAATTCTTCATAAGGAAAAATACCGTTCTTATAAATTCCGCATCTGTTGTGGTACGTATTTTGGGAACCCGAATTATTGGACCAATAATTTATGAAGGAACACTAAATTCAGAAGGGAATAATAATAATAAAAATAATAATAATAATAATAATAATAATAATAATAGTAATAATATTAATTTATTATATTACTTACCGCCAACACGAAAGTGCGATAAAAATGGCTATGAAAAGAAGATTCAATTCAATTTCAATGCACAAAGACGTTTAGCAACAAATTAAAGTTGACAAATCGAAAGGAGATGACTTTGAAATCAATGAACAACTCTCCAAATATCTCTTGTCTCTGTCTAGCACGTTACTTTGAATTCGAGACGTATTGCGCAACCCCGGAGAAGCTCTATTGTTTTCATTCACTCTTATTAAATTTTGCAAGTTTTTTGACATTTATCATTTATTTAACATAATAAATTAAAAATTGGTATTATTCATAAAGATGTGAAATAATCTGTAATTAGTCCATGCAATTTCTTTCATTCACATTGTTTACCTATTACATCCTACATCGGAGATCAGCAAGAAATATCTAGTATGATCCAGATACTTTTGAAAATTTTTATCAAGATCCAGACCAAAAAAAAGAAAAACATAACGGACAACAGGTAATTTTGAAAGGAAAGTGGCTTATTACTTGTAAAATATGAAAAGCATTGGTTAGGACTGAAGGAGGGTGCACAAACAAACATCTGTCTTCTATCTACTCGGGATCTTCTCTGGTTTCTAAGTCAGGCAGTGCCTTTAACTTTTTTTATATTTTTCGTATAATTATTTGGGTTGGGCAGAGCCCTAAGTTGCTTATTATCTCGTGTGTTGGCAATTTATGTGTAATTCTGGAGCTGGGCTTGTCGAGGTGACCAGCATTAGTTCTTCTCTACAATAGCTGGGGGGAACAGCCAATTCTTTGGAAAATGTATTCTATCTATCTATCTATAGATATAGATAGATACTGAGGATAGAACAATATTTTTTAGGTTTGGCAGAAGTGAACACAAATATAAAACAGCTGATTTCATGGAGAAACACACGACATATAAAATACATAAAGAAATACACGGAAAAATTACATAAATGTAAAACCAGCATACATATACCAATACATGTATTTCTACAAAGTCAACTTTTTTACGAATACTCAGATTTTACATTTCTGTAGTTGCTACAAACATGTATTTATATATTATAAAGGAATATACAAGGAAAACTCCACGAATGTAAAACCAGCATTACATCTCATAATATGATCTACAAATACACTCATAACAAAACAAATTTTTTACCCTCGTTTTTACCAATGAATTTATAATGAATAAAAGTTTAACCTTTGCTACCATTGACAGTAAATAATTTGATTTCAATATTATATAAAAAGTTAAAATTATACTCTTCATAAGGTAGTTACAATTTTCGAGTTCTGTGGTACTACCTACTAACAAAATTGGACCCAAAACGAACAGGACTATAATGTTTCATGCTAGGCTAGGATACTGTGATAAATACAAAACATACATACATACATACCTATTTTTATATGGTAACTTTTCCTAAATTAGGTTCATTAAGATCAAACTATCAAGAACGAATTAGAAAAATGTCCTATCATTTGGTAAAATAGTTTTTAACAGATAGGTATATCCAAGGTATATCAATTTATAAAAAAAAAATTGCAATTGACATTGGCGTGTATGACAATATTGACAGTTTAACGGGCATGCCATCAAAACAGTAGGTGTATGTTTTTTGTTTGCACTCTTCTCAGCATTTCTCTTTCAGTGTAATATCCACAACAAATCCATGGAGGCACACCGTACCACAGTACACAGACTTCCTTGGTCTATGCACCGTACTTCGCAGTTCGCACTGAACCTGGCCTGGACCCACGAATTATTTAATCAAACGAACTAGTGAAGTTCGATTGTAACAAAGATATTTTAACTAGATTGTGATTATATGAGGCGCCTTGTTCGAAAAGATCACTTTCTTCATACTATGTACTACTGCCTTGGGGTACGCTACGCTATTATTGACCACACAATGTAAAGACGGTACGAGAAACCAAGTTACCGTATAACTGCCAGGTATCCCCATTTTATCAAGGTGTGCATATTAGCACAGTAATAGCACAGAAATTATTAAACTATTAAGTGTAGTTTACAATTTTGTGGTAATAGTTCCGTTATACTGTGATATTAGTATGAAGAAAGTGATCTTAAGGACGAGGCGCCGGAGTTTTAGTTACTACGTTTGTGCATGGACCATAGCAGAGGCGACCTACGCCGACTTTGTGTTTAGGGCGTTGATTGAAGGAGTGTGCAGAGTAACCTAAACGAACCGCTTTTAAGTTTTGTTGTTCACAAAATCCATACCTTTACTTTTCTGTGGTTCAGGGCTTTGTTGCCGCAAAGAAGATATTCAAACATTTTCAAACTAACCTTAGTAGCAAAACAACCTAACTCTTCAAACAGTGAAGTTTTACCATATTATTATAATGAAAATACACTGCACTGTTTCTGTTATTAATCGTTTATTGCCCAACGTCCCTGCAAATTTGAGAAAAAAACCTGTAAAATCCACACTTGCTTTATGCAAGCATCCAAAAAATGAAGAATATTGTTTAATTTTGTTCTCTGGGCAGAATAAAAATGGTGCGAAATATCCTTTAAACCACAATATAAAACAAGTTCTTACTAGATTCATTAACGAAGGTAAATGCACCATTCAGTTAAGAAATCCTGAACACGACTTGTGCATTCAAGCAGATATCATACAGCTAAAGGGATTTTTGCATCTTTTTAAAAGGCTTATAGAGGGCAAGGTATCTTCTAAGGAGCTTACACTATCTAGTATGAGTGTTACACCTGTTAAGCCTAAAGATGTTGCACCAACCAAATTAGTTATTACAAAGAGGTCTGTACTTGCTAGGATTTATTGTTTCATCTACTTGAAATTAAATTTTTTAATATGGTAGGTTATTTTATTTTGTTCATTTTTAGGTCTGACTACCCTGCCAAAGGCTTTCCAAGAACTTTAGAATCTCTTTGCATTAATGACATACAGCGTTGTGGCCTAGACAAGGGCATCCTTCAACTCAGCAAGCTGAAAATTCTGAACTTAAGCAACAATATTATTGAATTTTTGCCTGAAGAACTTAACAAACTACCCAATCTAAAAGACTTGAATTTATCGCACAACTTATTAGGCAAAAGTACTCTTAAACAGTGGCAATGGATTGGTGGGTATCTATCTAAAAATCTTATCTTGTTAGATTTGACTTATAATGAATTGACATTTGTTCCTGATCAACTAGTAAAGTTACACAACCTAATGACTCTACATTTAAGCCATAATAACCTAAAAACTTTGCCAGTAGGCATTGGAAACTTAAGGAACTTAAAAGTATTTTCGGCCTCAAACAATTGCCTGACAATTCTGCCAGGAAGTATCAAAAAATTAATGCTTCAATCCATAGATATATCAGGCAATAATTTTGGACAAAGCATACCTAGTGGAGCAGCTATTTTCTCCAATTCCTTAAAAGTTTGTACCCTAAAAGATTATGCTGCTAAAAAGGTATTATGGGCAAGGCTTCCATACCCTAAAGATTCCATACCAGCCACCCTGATAAGTTATTTAGACAATGCAAAATACTGTGTTTGTGGTAAGGCATGTTTTACAGTATATTTAAGACAATCACATTACCTGTTACTTTCCAATATTTCAGAAACAATTAATACCACAGGTGATGAGGCAGTTTATGTGCCCATTGATTGCTATTTCTGTAGTTTGAGATGTTTAGGTGCTACATTTTACCACCGAAATCGCAACCCTATAGTGAGGTAGGATGCGGTTGATTTTAGTTAAATAAATTTTATAATTTGCTTTATTTTAAACGTAGTTAAAGAGAAGGGCAAACAAACATCGTCATAATAAAACGAAGTAACACATTTTAGTTCTAGTTGATATAAAATCAACCCCAGGAATGGACTGGTAATAAGAGGGAGGGGAGATAAGTTTTAGTTTTTTTTATTCCTATCCGTATTTAAAATAATTTTTGGAAAGGGATTGCCTTTTTGTGCCTTATAAATTTGTTTCTTTTTAATTAATTTCAAAAATCATACATAATAAACACAATATAAATTTTAAGTACCAACAAGAAAATCTGTGCAGTTGCTTTGGATTGACTTTGTCTTGATTGGGTAAATATGTGTGCAGTGTTTATTGTTTTTGCTAAAAATTCAGGTTTAAAATTTTAAGGGTTATGATTAAGAAAGAAGGTTGTACACTAACGAGAACGACAAAATTATTGTAACCTTGACCCAGAGCTGATGTGAGTAACTTACAAAAAAATATTTTTTAATTTTACAGTATCTAGGTTACTTTTTTCATGAGAATGTTTGAGTTATGTTTAGTTACTTTTAATAGTATCTTATATTAGATACTTTTAAGCAGTAACTAGGGACATTTAAAAGTATCTTAGATATTTTCGAGTATCTGAGATACTTTTTGACTCACTTTTGGAGTATCAAAGATACTTTAAAAGTATCTTACTTACTTTTAAAGTATCTAGGTTACTTTAAATATCTTATAGTTACTTTTAAGGTAACTTACTTACAGGATCAGGATACTTTTTTGGAATATCTTTCACAGCTCTACCCCAAGCCAGGTTAAGTTCTTAAATAGGCGACAATTTCTAAAATGTAAATCAGTGTTCCGTTTCCAACTTTATAGTTACGGTGTGACGTTCCGTTTATGCTAGTAATCTAAAAAATACTGTAAAATACCATTACAATTATCCACTGCTGCAAGAGGTAAGCAAGTGTAATAATACATTTATCCCCACTCTCCATAATTTAAGTACTTGCTTACAAAATGTCATGGTACAAGCATTAACTGCTGTTTACTCACTTGACCACGAGATCCCAGTTTTACTATTAAATAATCAACTTTAGATTCATAGCATATATTAGAAAATAAGTAAGTAATCATACAGTTCGTAAAAAAAAACGTTTAATACACGCTCATCAACAAAAGAAAATTTTGATTCAAGTTTGATTTTAAATATCTGCTAATTTAAGAGTGTTTAATAAAATTTTCGTTATATATATGTAATACCTATGGGTAATTCCGTCTTAAATCGTAATTTTGAGGGAGAAATTTTTTCATTTTTTTTTTATAAACCGTCGTAATTTGTAGTAAGGTACTTAGCGTTAGGCGCTACTTTAATCAATACTAGTGTGAGACGTACACTTTTATTTTATTTTTTTGTGTTTTTGGGGAAAAGCACACTGGTAACTTATGTGATCGTCACGTATGTTACTAAAGACGCAAAAAAAGATTACTTTATAAAAAATATAAGTTTTACATTCTAAATAAATTTAAAAGCTGGTTTTAGGGCTTGTATGCTATTTTGTGTTATTTTAAAATTATAAATATAAGAATTACATCAAAAAAATATATACGGTAACATATGGGACTCGCTGGGTAACTAATGTGAAAAAAAATATACAAAAACTACATGTAACTTAAGATTTAACATTTTAATGAAAAAATACATTTATAAACATAACTCAGGCTTACTCTATTTGTTGCTTGTAAGAGTTAATTAGTTTCCAATCCTTAGCATCTAGTCTTTTGGTTACATTTGTTGGAGGTAAAATATTGAACATTATGTCGCTTTTACAATACCAAATTTTGTCTTCCGGTAAAGGCCAAATATATTTATTTTCCCCGATATTTTTAAGGGCTTTAATTTCGTAGTCTGCGGTAGCTTGGCTACTTACACCGCACACAACTCCGGGAAATAATTTTCCATCATATCTAACCATAACCCACTTGTTTGTGGAAAGATCGATATCGTTGTTTGGGACGACTTCCACTTCTAATGGTTGTTCTTGAAGTATTTGTATTTTTCGCAAATTGAAACAATTATCTATAACTGGCAATTTCTTGCAGAAGCAAGAGAACAGTCTTTCATAAACAAAACTTTCCTTTTCCAAGGATATAATTTGGTGTGTTTTTAAGATTCCAGGTATTTTATTCACTTGGACGTTATTTATTATTTTGTTTCCCAATGCCTCGATATCAGATTCTTCAATGTAGTACATCGTTATTGTAGTGTTTTCTCGAACCTTTTCATATAACTGCTTGGCATTACTTATATCATCTCCTCGGGAGACTAGGTTATCGCTTAGTCTTTTTATGGCAGCTCCAAGGCCATCAGGTGCTCCCTTTCCGTGATACGACTCGGAATAATTCCAGCTTGTATATTTAAAACCAAAATCGTGAAAATATGTTTTCAGAAAATAAATGTTATTTTTATTTTTGTACTGGGTCGCTGGTCCGTCAGAAAAAAAATGTATGGTGTCAATGCCTTGTTCTTTGAGCTCTTGCAAAATAGGTGTAAGGTGAGCCCAAATAGCTGCAGGACCATGATTTCTCGAGCTAGAGACTGTGCAAAACATTTTTTTTTCTCGATTTTCAAAATATACCACAACTGTATGCAATGTCACTTGCTCGTGAGAGGCTCCAAAATGCATAGCCTGAATTTCTGAATTTAACTTGCATAAATAATTTTCGGAAAAATCCATATGCACTGCAGCTTCTCCATAACATAGTTCTTCATGGAACGTCGCGCCTCTTCGTATTGATGCCTTATCGTAAATACATGGCGACCAAATGTTTGTTTAACTTCAGAATTAAATGACTCTACTAGCTCTTTAAGCGTTCCTTTTTCTTGCGTTTTTATTGTTTTTGTTACCGTCAATTTATTACCTTTTTTTTCTATTTGTGATTTTTCCAATTTCCATGCAAACCAATGAACTTCTTTATTAGACAAAGTTTCAGCAATGGGAGTCTGATTTTGGCAACTGGCGCAATTATTTGTAGTGCATTGGACGGAGTCTAAGTCACAAAATGCCGAGCTGCATAGGTTTTCCAAATTTCTGACATCCGTAACTTTTTCTTTTAGTAACGTATCTAATTTTTTCTGTAGATTATCGTGTTTTTTGCAGAGGCATGAATCTCGGTCTGAAAGCCTAGCTTGAACAACCCAAAATGGCCGATATTTGGAAAATGTTGAAAAAGCAACTTTGCAGTTATGCTCTTTACAAAACTTTTTATATAGGTCTTTTAAGGTAACCGAAAGCAAACGTTTCTGTTTTTTAGAACCGCGAAAAGTTATAGTTTGCTTTTTGCCTGGAGTATTAGTACTGTTGTCATCTCTACAGTAAAACGCTCTAATTTTGTTGGCAAATTTAAAGCCGTTGTCGTTTGGTGCCATTTTTGTTGCTGTCTGCTCTAACACCGATGTTTTTCTTAAATTTTGTCTGCAATCGATGTTTTTTTTAAAGTCTTTTCTTCAAAGACATTTTTTACTATTGATTGCTTGGTATTTTTGTTGGCAGTTTTGTAGTTAGTACGCAAATCCGATATTACTGCTTCTTGGAATAACAACTTCTTTTTTACTGATTGCGGAAGTGGTTGTTTGTCAATTTCCAGCTTCAAAGAAGATACTGGTGAAAGTGATTCATGTTCTTCTATTTCCTTTGTTAACCTGCTAATTCTTTTTTTATATCTGTTTATTTTTGTCTCCGCATTATCGAGTTTGTACTCGAGCTCTTTAATTCGGCGATACGATGCAGTGCGGTTTCTTTTCAGTTTTCTTCTTCCACGAGCAGCATTGTCGTTCTGATTCTCATTCGGTTCATCTTGTAGCTGCAGTTCTTCCGTTCTTCCATGTTAGGATCAGCACGTTCTTCGGTTAATGGACTATTAGGTGGTGTATCACTTAAAATGCGTTGTAACTGAAGTTTTCGACTTTTAGCATACTCACTAATTTTTTCTTCCTCTCCCTCCACTCTTTACGTTGCTGCTTTTTCGATCGCTCTGATAATTGTGCAAAAGGTTTTGCATCTCTTTTTTGCTTGGCCCGAACCCTAATTTTTCTTAAATATTCTTCCCTTTTTTCAGGATCAGCATTTATGCGTTCCCTATATCTTTTTTGCTTTTCAGCAGCAGTTAGACCCATGTTCGCTATTTGTAAAAAAATAAATAACAATTTGTTTTCCGATTGTTTTACAAATAATTTCCGTATTATTAATAAAAAAATATTGGTATGGTTTAATAGACAAAATATTTTACAATCTTAAACCTAACGCAATATACGCATGATTTATTTTGGATGCAAAATTAAAGCTTATCTAGCTTAAATACTAACAAAAACCGAATATCTCAAAATAAAAAGGTTTTAATTTTGTGAAAATGTATTTAACATCTACAATTCCAACTAATACATTGTAAATATATTGCTCGTTTAAAAAGGTTAGATACAAATAGTATTTTGTATAAAGAAAACAACTGTTAGTCACATAAGTTACTACCAGGTCACATAAGTTACCACTCAAAGCGGTAACTTTTACGACAGTAACTTATGTGACTTTTCTGGCTTCTTAAATTTTTTGCACAAGCCGGCAACGTTGAAAACAAATAGGATTGCATGCCGTTAAATGAGAAGCCTATTTTAAGGTTATGTTACAAACAATTTGTAAAAATAAGTAAAACTGCGAGATTTACGGTATAACTTATGTGACAACTGAATAAACATACTCACATGGTTTTAGCACTAATCACAGTTCTCACATTAAATGTACATTTTTACAACAAAATAACCAATAAGCAGCTTAAAAGATAGAAGAAATTTGCACATATAAGCCGGTTTCGCTGCGATGTTACCCAATCCAAAAAATTTTACCACAAAGTTAAAAGTAACTTATGGGACAAAGAAGCCGGTGACCAAACTAAAGCGCAAAAAAAATACATAAAATAAATCATGTTGCGGTCAAAATTACTTATAAAATAAAAAAACAATATATCTAATATGCACTTTTATTTTAAAATTATTTTTTTTCTACAGTTTCTGTAAAATCTAATTTTAAATTAGAATAAAACTGTTGGTGACAGGTAACTTACGTGACATTTGGTTCATAAAATGTAGTTTTTCCACTACTAACCTATAACATCGCCATTATTGACCGATTATTAACGTCAGAAATCGTTTTTCTCTACCTTATTAGTTATTATTGACCATGGTCAATAACGAGGCCGACGTTCTCGTCGGCCTCGGATCAATAATAAGGCATTGAAATCCATTATTGACCGATCTCCAAGAATCTGAACGCAGATAACTTGATTTTTTGATTTGACAACATGAATTCATAAACATTTTAAACAGTTAGGCAACCAGATAATTATCAATACATATTAGATTATTAGAGATGCCTGATATGTAAAATATCGATACAATCAACATTTTTTCTGTTTCCATCCTTAATTCTGGAGGTGTACACATAATAATATCACTAACATTTTCTTCGCTTATTAAAAAAAAAAACGGAAAACTCGTGAAATCTGATGACATAAATGAACAAAAATTGACATTCACAAAGCCACCTGACAAAACAACAAAATATTTTGCCAATTCCAAAGCGCAGCTAACTTGATTAAAAAATATACTTATACCTACCTATAATTTTTTATAATTAATAATACTATAAAGATAAATGTCTTACAAAAGTTTGTAGTAGTGGAAAAAATATTATATTAACCCACGGTATGTGTTTTTTCAAAATAGGAGCAATTTTTTTTATTTTTTTAGTAATGGCATTTATAAGACGATCTTGTGAGCATTATTTAGTCAAGTTAAAAACCATTATAATTTAACTCATTCTGTCACAAAATTGTGGTGACGACAAAATTACGAGTTAAGACGGAATTACCCCTATATGTTATACTGGTTAAACCAAATCATACTTTATTAAGCTTTAATTCCCCGTGGAGAAAGTGAGCAATTCAATAATATACCATTCATATTATGAAAAGGACATCTTTAATTAACATTTTCTTTTTTATTTATCTTGATAATATCTTCTCTTTTTGAGAAATTACAATTATTTAAGGAATCCCTTGTAATTTTATCATATGACGTTCCAGTAAATTTCATGTAGAGTCACTTTTTTACTCAACATTAATTTTTTTAATTTATTCCGATATCCGTTCTCTTTCAAAGGAGAAGTTCCTAGAACAAATTAAACGCCGTCATATCAGGACGTTGGCGATACGCCGTATGTTTCGGGAATCGTCGTTTAGTCAGGAATCACACTGAGCGACCATGATCGACCGTCCGCGATCGACCGGCTACGACCAACAGGTGAAATAGTTCAAATTCACAGTTCTAAGTCACACTGATCGACCGACCACAACCGACCGCTGTTATGAAAATGTTATACCTGAGATTTTAGGTTACGTATATTTCACAGAAATGTTTACAAACTAACCTTTATTGTTCTGTGTATTTTACACACAATATACTAGTATTACTAGTAATTAAAATATCTTATCAATAATTATTAGCTAAAAACAAAACCAGCGTCACAAAGTTTAGTTAGGTTAGAGTTAGGACGCGCACGCCACTTCCACTAGTTCCACTTGGTGTAAAATAAAAAATAACTAAAACTTTGTCATGCGCATTAAATGGGATGGTCCGAGACCGACCAAAATTTCCAGCAGGTTGGAATTTCAAACACGGTCGTCGTAAAACGGCCGCGGACGGTCGAGGACGATGGTTCAGTGATCTTTGTGATAAGAATGTAGGTACGTGTTGGAAATTTGGTCGTTAACGGTCGGTCGCGGAATTTAAATGTTTTAATTAACTTTGAAATACATAGGTATTTTTTTTGTACATGCACTAAAGTGTTTTTTTTTCTCTCGAAAATAAAGCAAGATACGAAAACAATTCAGGGAACAAGAATAAAGTTGTATTGTTAGTTGTTACTTTCATATGAAATACACTGAGATATTATTCCATCTTGTACTTTCTCCAGAGTGTGATTAAAATTAAGGAAAATAAACTATCGTTTGTTTTCACGGGTTTAATAACGCATAAATCATTTTTTCTTTATTGAGAAGCAGGTAAAATCCTGATAAATGCATCTTTAATTTAACGAAAATTCCGTTAAACAATTAGTAGATATATTTATAATCAAACTTGATTAAAAATTTTCTTGTCCGGTTTTTTTGAGTGTATTAACAATTTGTGTAAACAATATTTTTCCACGACATTTATATGAAAAAGGTTTCATTAAAACTTACGTTTTATTTTTGTGAAGAATGCGTGTTTAGTTTCAAATCACGCATCAAATGATGACAATAAATGTTTGGAAACAGAACACAGACAAGTGTATTTTTAGTAGATATAGTATTTTCTAGCTGCTTAGATTTGTTATAGAGTACATGGTGTCTAGTTTTCGACACTTTTGAAGGGTATCTCCATTATTATTACAGATAGAATGATGCGACTTTCGGAAACCTGTGCCACTTTTTTGTGAAACAAACGATGGCGTAAGCGGATGTATCATAGCCCTCTTGATTTTTGAGATACAGGGCGAAATTAAAAATGGTGCATTTTCAAACACGCCTTGTATTTCAGTTATCTTATAACTTATAACGAAAATATAAGAACGGGAAGTTTTTTTTCCAGGTATCCCCATTTTTGAGAAATATACCAAAGTTGTGTTTTTTTTTAATGAAACGCCCTGTATATTTATTCATAGTTACGTTCTGTTCACTGAGAGCTTTCCAAAAGTATATATTAGTTGGCCCTTTGTTTTAACAGGAAGGTTAAAATTTATAGTAGGCCTTGGATTTTGTTTCATTAGAACAATGAAATAGTGGTATAAAATACATATTTTTTTATTTATAGATACTGTTGAAAATGATTGCCATTCTCCCTAATACAAAGCTGGCACATTTCTGTAATTCATCTCAAGGGTTTAAAATTTTTACTGGATGGTTTGGTAGAAATTGTAATGCTATATGGGTAGTCTGTAGAAGTTCCTCTTCAGTTCTGTGCCGGGTCTTGTATATCTTGTTCTGCAAAAACCCCCCACATAAAGAAGTCCAACACCGATTAATCGGGCGATCGCGGTGGCCATCTTTTTTTTTTTATAATAATAAATATCTTTATTTCAGATCATGATCATAATGAACAAAAAATGAAATGACGTCAAATTACAGTTAACACAATTTTACCCTATTTCAGTTCAAGAAAGACACCTAAACTATAAGGTTCCATATTAATTAACATTTTCTTAACTTCCGATTTGAACATGTTTTGTGAGTTAATTTCTTTAATTCTATTTGGCAAACCATTGAACAATTTTAAACACATGTAATGTGAGCATTTTTCAGGCAATGTTAGACGATGTATTGGATATGAAACATCCTTTGTCCTTGTCATATAATCGTGATTTACTCTTAGATTAAAAAGTTCCCTGTGTTTGAAGAAAAAATCAGACATTCATAAATATACACTCCATATACAGTCATTACATTAAGATTTTTAAATACACCTCTGCAGGTTTCTCTGTATTCCATCTTTCTCAAGTTAGACTTTTGAGCCACAAAAATGTTCTGTATCAAACTCTGTCCTCCCCAAAAAACAATTCGGTACCTTAACACCGCTTCAAAATTAGCATGATACAACATTTTAAGGATCTTCTCCCCCACATACCTACCAACGACCCGTATCCCATAAGACACAGAGTTTAGTTTTTTTTCCAAAGAATTTATGTGGTACGTCCAATCAAAGTATTCATTAATATAAATACCTAAAAATTTTACATCTTCCGAAAAGCTTAATTCCTTATTATCTATTTCTATAACTGGTGGGTTTTCTAAGTTTAACTGTTTTGTTCTAAATAACATCATATTTGTCTCGTCTTTGTTTAAAATTAGTTTATTTTTTAAAAACCAGTCTCTTATAAGTGCAAAAAAAAACATCAGCTTTTGAAACAAGGTCTCCTAAATCTTTACTACTAACAATTAAATTGGTATCGTCCGCATATTTGACAATGTGTTTATACGTTCTATCAGTTATACAAGCCAGGTCGTTGATAAATAATCTTACAGCTACATTTGCTGCTCCCTTTTGAAAATAATATACTGATTTTCTCCAGACCAATGTCTTGTATTATGCCGGTGAAAAATTCCAGCACTAGAAATATGGCTCTCATCGGACCAGATTACCAATCTTCCAAAATTGGCATTGACTCGGAGTTGTTCTATATACCAACGACAGAAGATTAATCGCCGATCTGCATCTCCAGGATGTAAATTTTGCACAATTTTAAATTTGTAGGGACGGTATTTATATTTTCTTAGCATTTTTTTGTGAAATATTTTTATCTATACCAATTTCTTTTCTATTTTTCTGCAGGAAGTTGAAGGAGTGACGGTTTCATGAGCCAAAACATTTACCTCATCTTTCTATTTTTCTTATTGTATGTTTTAGGTCGAGGCTGTGTAAAGTTTCACGTTCAACTAAATTTTTCTTTAGTATGGAAAATCTATCTGGAAATGGCTGCCTTCTTTCAGGATATCTATAAAATAAAGATAATAATAAGATGCTACTTAAACGAACACTCCGTATGACTATCAACATGGTCGTTATAGAAATTTCAGATCACAAATAATGTATAATATTCTTGTATACCTACATATTGAAATATAAATCGGCAGCTTCATGGCTTTGTATAAAGCATATCGTATTTTTCATAATTCTCATACTTTTGGGCCATCGTTATAATTGAACAATAACACTTAATAAACAAATTGTCAGTAACTTTTCAAAATATAATATCTGAATATAATTCTGACAAGAGTTAAACGCCATTATGAAACTTTTGTTTTGTAGCCTGGATAAGTCACGGCCTACTAGATGTTTTCGTTTATTCCATTAATATACGTAACAATAAGAGAAAGCGACTTTTTACTATTGTATTAAAAAGTTTGAAATCAAACTATCAGGTAATATTCATGTTGTATTGTATCGTCAATAATTTATTTTTATTGAAACAAAATCCAAGGCCTACTGCCAATTTAAAGCTTGTTTTTTAAAAAATATAAATTTTAGCCTTTCTGTTAAAACAAAGTGACAACTATTATATACTTTTGGAAAGCTCTCAGTGAGCACAATGCAACTATGAATAAATATACAGGGCGTTCTATTAAAAAAAAACACAACTTTGGTATATTTCTCAAAAATCGGGATACCTAAAAAAAAACTTACTATGCCACTGAATTCTACGTAAAAAACTATAACACCCCGTTCCTATATTTTCGATAAGGTAGAAAGATACCTGAAGTACAAGGTGTGTATGAAAATGTACCATTTTCAATTTCGCCCATATTCGTATCTCAAAAACCAAGAGGGCCATGATACATCCGTTTTACGGCATCGTTTGTTTCACAAAAGGTGGCACAGGTTTGCGAAAACCACATCATTCTATCTGTACTAATAACGAAGATATCATTTAAAAAAGTCGAAAACTAGACACCCTGTACATTTCTACCTTGGTTAGTTGTTTTTTTTTATACCATTTCTAAAAATATTTCCCGATGTCTTTTACAAACTTTTTCTCCGGCTGCCTGTTTGAATAATATTGTAAAATAACATAATATAAATCATAATTAAATAAAATTCAGATTTAATGCTTAGACGGAAAAATGAGCAAACTCGTTTTTATTTTTTCCTGATCACATTTGTTAAAATAATTCCAAACAGATGTCGCATTTGCATCGCCACTTTTTCTCCTTTACAAGTTGACATAATTAATTTTCAATTCCGATGTTTCGTTCTCGGGCCACTATCATCAACTTCATTTTTTCGAATACGGACCTGAAATTTAAATTGCATAATTTTGTTTCTTATACCCCTTAGACCTAATATTTAATATCTTCTGACGTTTCGTTTCTTAAAAATACATTGGCAAGGTTTTTGGATTTTTTACAAATAAGTAGGTACTACCCTGGTGAAAATCAGACAAAAAACCTATATACAGTGTCACCATTAAAGTCCGCACCATATGGAACTTTTTTTTATTAATGAGGTTAGTTAAAATTAAATTTCGGCAATCGTTTTTGCTTCAAATTAGACTAAAAATTATATAATCAAATGTCACCATCTGTCATTCGGTATCTGTCAAAAATTACATTTTAATCAAAAAATGCTGAAAAATGGCATTGTTTTACCGAATTTCAAAAAATTTTATTAGAAAAAGTTGTTTCTAGTACAATTCTTGGCCTAAATACAAAGTTTCAGTTTTCTAGCTCAAAGTTGATTTTTTTGCCATTTTTTCTAATTAACTTTTTTTTTATTTAATGTAAGTTCGCTTAATGGATATTAAACTATTTGCTTATACCATACTCAATATTTTATTTAGTTTGTATGAGCTTTTTTTTACTAGAATGCCATTTTTTTTCGAAATTTAAAATTAGAGGCAAAAAAATTTGACACTGGTGGTGCAAATTTATCCTAATTTAAAAATTTTAACAGATAGACGTCAGATATTCCATTTTTTTGATAGTACATACACCTAAGAAGTTTAAAAAACTTATAATAAAATTCCCAGATATCAGATTAGTTCAAAATTTAGACACATTTTCTTTTTATCCACAATAAAATATCAAGGCAATTTTGAATTTTATAAGTAGGCTATGGAAAAAAAAACGAATTAGAGTGCCGAATAAATAAAAGAAATGTCATAAATTTGAATATTTTCGCAAGTTATAGTTTTCAGTGTTATCACCAATGTTGTCCATTCAAGAAAAAATAGAAATTGTCTTAATTTGTGGAGAGAATATGCCTCACCGGCAAGTATATGCCATTTTTAATGAGAGGCATCCAGAAAAAAATTTGCAGCATAGCACTGTTTCAAGAATAATGTCAAAATTTAGAGAAACTGGATCTGTTCAAAATAATTTTAAGAAACCTCACGCGGCAAGTAAATACGATGAAGCAGCACAACTTGATGTTTGTTTAACTGTTATTGACCACGGTCAAACTAGTGTAACCAAGATAAGTGATTCAACAGAGTGCAAGAGGGAAAGTGTTAGAAAAATTCTTCAGAAAAATCGATTTCGGGCATATAAACCCAAGTTTATAAACACATTAAAAGAACGCGATTTTGATATCCGACTTGATTTTTCGTTTTGGTATCAGGGACAATATGAGGAGAATATTCTTTTTCCATACAAGATATTATGGACAGATGAAGCCACTTTCTCTTCGAATGGTACCGTGAGCTCACAAAATTGCCGATGGTGGTCCCAAGAAAATCCTAACTTCACAATTGAATGTCGCGACCAGTATCATTTTAAAACCAATGTTTGGTGTGGAATTTTGAAAGATGAGCTTATTGGACCATACTTCTTTAGAGTAAACTTAACTGGTGAAAGGTACCTGAATTTTCTTGATAACGAGATTACCGAAGTTTTGGATAACATGCCCTTACACCGAGGGGTCTATGGCTGACAGGAAATTTGTACACCGACTGCCAAATTACACAATACCTTAAGAAATTGTGTGGTATTGTGAGGGCTTGTGTAACATTGTAAGGGATTGTGTAGTATTTTAAGGGATTGTGTAAAACTGTGTGATGGTCTGTGTGATGGTCTGTAGGATTGTGGGATGTTCTGTAACTGATTGTGAGAATCTGGTTTCATTGTGTGTGATTGTGTATGATTGTTACGGAATTGTGTTTAAATGGGAGAGATTGTGTAACTTATTTTGGACTCCCTAGCTAAGAATAAATGGCAGTACATACCTGTGAATGAAAATATAATGGTGAATTTCGGTGCTAAAAATGATAACAACAATATTAAAAAAAGCTTTGTGTAACTTTATTTTAAAATCTGTTTAAAATTAACTGTGTACAAAAATCTGTAATCTGCTATATATAAACTTTTATTTTCTTAAATAATTTAGTAATTTTCTGTAGTTCAGATCGTGAAAGTTTAAAAGGGTACTTTTTGAAATGAATTGGACCATATATAATGAACTTTTTTTCTACTAGTTCCATTTCGGGTTTTGCAGGCCATCGATATATATCCATAAATTGTTCTAGAAATTTTATGGAGCAGAGATTTTCTTCAATTTTTATTACTCTTCCTATAATAATATGATATCTATCAGAATAGGCTACTGCATAGTATTTTTCCGTTTCAATACCTTGTTGTTCATCAAGTTGTTCATCTTCTTGAAAAATTTCGTTCTCAAATTCACTTTCACCAGTGTATGAAGTATGAACACTCCTCGGAACACTCTGAGTAGTCCGTTGAATCTGTCTGATCCTGCTTGATGTTGTTTTTAGATGCTTTGTTTTTCTTTCTTTCTTTCTCTGTAGTTATTCACACTAAAAAATTATAGATAGTTGCTAGGGATGCTGTACCGAGTATTCGGTTTGTCGAATAATTACCGAATATTCGGCCACGTTTGAGTAAATGCCGAATATTCGGTATTCGGCCAGCAGTGATGAGGTATTTGGCGAATATTCGGCTAAATACGACTTATTAAAGTTTAAAAACAAAACTAAAGTAAAGCTGAAAACCCAGCCGAATATTATAGTTAGTCGGCCGTGACGATCAGCCGAATATTCGGTATTCAGCCTGTGACCCAAACCACTATTCGTTGCATCTCTATAATAGATACCTCAATAGAGAGACGCATTGTTTATAATTTCTGGTGTTTATATACCCCTTTAAGTACCCCTTTTAGCTCTTTCACTTTTTGCGTCACCCCCCTTACTTTTATGGGTAAGTAAATAAGTTTGACGCAGGTATAGTTTTGGGACGTGCCAAATTGCAATGTCCCTGGCACACTCGCTTGCGAAGTTCTTATGTCAAATACTACGATTCATAAGGGTTTAATTAAATTTGGAATAATTTTTAAACCCTTTTTCTTTTCAGTTTTAAAATTAGACTGAAACTGATTTTAAAATGCAATTTAAATTTTTGCCCTTAATAGACTTATTTGCGCTGTAAAGTCGGCTGGCCGCCCTAGGAGGATTTTAATTTAGTGATTTTCAGTTTAGAGCTAAAATCCACTCTCCAAGTGCCGCAACGGTTGGTTTTAAAGCTGATTACATTATTGTTTCTAGTCGTATATTTTCAAAACGCCAATTTGTCACACTAGATTTGCGCGCGTACAATTTTTTTTACCCTTGTGATTTTCTATTTAAACCTAAAAAACTAATAACCGAGCTAAAAATACTACTATTTTATTAATTTAATTTTATAATTTTTTTCTAAAATAACAATTTCCTGAAGAATGCCCCTTTTTTGTTTTTGTCGTTTTCAGAGGATAACTCGCCTTTATATTTTCATAGATTTAACTTTAACTATTAAACTCGCTATTAAAGATACTTTTTAAAACTAGTTTTTATTTTACAAGGTTTTGCGTTATTTTCTATTGTTTCTATTAGTTGTGTACATGGATTTCTAAAGGTGGTTTACTCCTCATCCTCATCCAGAACGTCAAATTAACAGAATAAAAACACAAAAGTAACTTTACAAATAAATTATATTATTATACATACCTGCTTCCCTGCTTGTATAGTAACTGTCTACTCACTTTTTTTAATACTTAATTAACTTATACACAAACAAATAAACACTATTCGGCACACTACCACTACAAAAAAGGCGCAATCTGAGGTTCATACTCATACTGTCAACATAGCCTATAATATTGTGGGGGATTGTGAACGATTATGTAGTGATTGTTTGCGATTGTGTAGAGATTGTTCAAGATTGTGAGGGATTGTGAGAGGATTGTAAGGGATTGTGAGAGGATTGTGAGGGATTGTGAATTGTAAAAGATTGTGAATCATTGTGAGATGATTGCGTTATTGTGTGGGATTGTCAAGTATTGTGCACTTGATTGTGTCAGGATTGTGGCCAATATGTACACCGACTGCGGCAGCCATAGACCCCTCGCCTTACACCATAGACATAACTTATGGTATCAGCTTGATGGTGCACCCATACATCAAACTGTAGCAGTGAAAGAACGCATAAACCAATTATTTCAAAACAGAGTTATAGGGCGTGATAGAGAATGTCACTGGCCACCCAGGTCGCCTGACATAACCCCACTAGACTTTTTTCTGTGGGGTTATCTTAAGCAGAAAGTTTATAAGAATCGACCGTTTAGAAATATCGAGCATTTGGAACAAACGATAAGACAGTGTTGTGCCGATATAAGACCAAGCTTTTTACAAAATGCTGTCAAAGACGTTTATAGACGGACGGGTGTTTGTATAGAGCGAGAAGGACGTCACACTGAAATTTATATTGCTTTTGTGTTACCTATTTAAAATGATTAAAGTTCCTTTTTGTTCCTTTTAATAATAATGATAGTTTTAAGTATAAAATAAAATTTTTATCAAATATTTAGATGTATTTGTCATTTGAAAAACGAAACATCTGACGTCTATCTGTTAAAATTTTTAAATTAGGATAACTTTGCACCACCTGTGTCAAATTTTTTTGCCTCTAATTTTAAATTTCGAAAAAAAATGGCATTCTAGTAAAAAAAAGCTCATACAAACTAAATAAAATATTGAGTATGGTATAAGCAAATAGTTTAATATCCATTAAGCGAACTTAGATTAAATAAAAAAAAAGTTAATTAGAAAAAATGGCAAAAAAATCAACTTTGAGCTAGAAAACTGAAACTTTGTATTTAGGCCAAGAATTGTACTAGAAACAACTTTTTCTAATAAAATTTTTTGAAATTCGGTAAAACAATGCCATTTTTCAGCATTTTTTGATTAAAATGTAATTTTTGACAGATACCGAATGACAGATGGTGACATTTGATTATATAATTTTTAGTCTAATTTGAAGCAAAAACGATTGTCGAAATTTAATTTTAACTAACCTCATTAATAAAAAAAAGTTCCATATGGTGCGGACTTTAATGGTGACACTGTATAACAGTACCTGTACCCTGTACTTAGCCTCGAATTTGTAACACCCTGTATAATATATTTGTTTTTTACCCTAAATAATATTCTAAAGCTACAAAAAATAAGTAGTGGTTGTTTTATAGTAGTTGGGCTTCTATTATAAATAAACTAAATATCTATAAATCTATAGATTTTTATATTATTAAGTGAAAGGTATATCTTGTAGGTTGTACGGCATTTCTACCAAACCTCTTATATTGCTAAAAAATGTATCTTTATAATTTTTAAATCTTATACAATTCCTAATCTCCCGTTTCACCACACTCACAATTTTTCTCATTTTGAAAACCAATCGTTTCATGTGTTTAGGATATAGCGCATGAAAGCTTCTAATTCGTGAAATAATCCTAACAAAGTTTCTGCTTGATTCCTTGTAGAACCATGTCTTTTTACATAAGTTTGGAAAAATGTTTTTATAACTAAGCCCCCTTTCTGAATTGTTAATAGTTACAATAGACTTTATTTATTTTATTAAATGTTTGATAAAAAATCCAATTGGAAAAAACTAGTAGTTGCGACACGGAGGAAAAGTACATTTCCTATTAGTTACACAATGTACTATTGTGATTTGATCTTGTGATACATTGCAGATTTATCCTGACATTGTTTACAAGGTTTTTTTAATAATGAATAAAGGTCAGATATATGGTATTTTTCTACAAAAAAAAATAATAACTTCATAATATTAAGTGTGACAGGTTGTGTATATCGCAATTTAACCATAGTTAAGCTTCATACTAGATTAGGACTTAAATGAAATATGATCTGGTTAACCCGTGTATCAGTCCAATTGAGTGGGATCGATCTTTATTGACTGTCAAGAAGACGTGGCAAAGAGATAGTAGATTTAAAAAACTCGCAACAATCGCACTATATGAAAAGAGAAAAGGTCGTGGTGAATCAGACAAAAAGTATTAGTGTAAACGTCTTCTTTTAGTTCTTTTGCATTGCAGCATACGAGTAGTCTAAAAATAATGGGCAACCTCGGGGTCCGCTAGACAATGACAGCTGTTTCGTGGTTAATACCACTCATCAGATTGCCATAATCTGAGTACACCAATTTTGGCATTAGCCCTCCAGTGCCTTAACCACTAAATGTAGAACATATTCAGCAGTGAAAGCACAAGAGCGCCACCCCGAGTTTATGCCGCAATGCAAAAGAAAACCACACTGAGTGGATGAGCCATGATATTATCATAGCATAAAAAGACCAGCAGGCGTACTCGATACGAAATTCTTTGAAGTTAAGAAGTAATGTTTTTATCCACTTTGATCATATTTCTGGGTGCAAACGCATCAATATTGGAAACGGAAGTGTGTGTTCGCAACAGTCCGTTCAGCAAGACTGCTCTGCATACGGAGAATATGGCGTTAGAATGCTGTCGGCATACTTACATTTTTACGCTGAGAGCGCCTGCTGGTCCTTTCTTTATGCTGTGATATTATGGTAACGAGAAATCTACTAAGCACTGCATGCCGTTTCTGCAAAAAGGACGCTTGTTACACATCACCCGCGAAATTACTTCAGCTTTGCAGTTGCAACCGAGACCGTGCATTGCGATCTTCCGGCTGTCCCTTATTTTTGGACTCCTCGTAACCTGCAATGCAAAAGAAGACGTTTACACTAATACTTTTCGTCAAGATTCACCACGACCTTTTCTCTTTTCAAAGTTTTATTTTTACTATTTACGACCATTTGAACTGAACTGATATACAGCCCTATGAACAAACACACAAGTTAACTCTAGACCCGAGAAGAGCCAAACAACCTTCTCGGTCTAGACGCTAACTTCAAAATTAACTGTTTTTCAACCACAGTGAAAAATTAACAAGTAGGCTTTTTTCGGTTGTTGTCATGGAAACGGCACGTTAAAAGTTAACTTGTGTGTTTGATCTTAGGGCTGATAAGCTGGTGACAATTAACTAAATCAGTTTCTATAAAAACGCTTTAGATATATTGCGAGTAGTTATTCCAAAAATGAAATATGTCTATATCGATTAGGACCAGTTAATTTTGACTTTTGATGTTGTATTCCTTTTCGGTGTAAAAATATACCTATGTGATAAAAAAAACTTGGGCTTTTCATTTTTATCTCGTAATACGATTTTATTCATAAAATACCTAAATAAAAATATGTATGAGAAAAATAAAGTTTTCTATATTTATAAATTAGGGGCGTGTTTCCCAAGAAATACAATCTCCAAATATTTACGACCAATGTAAATATTTGAATTTATTTTCATAAAATATGCCTTCATCGATAGTTTAAGCACTAAGTTCCTAAGTAAGGTATTGGTCCTATAGAGGTCTGACGTATTTTTCAGCAGTTGTACTAAATTAGAATTTTTAATTTCCCATATCCAATCAGACGACAGAATGGTCTTAATATTACAAGAGAGGATCTTGTCTCGTCTATATTCCTTTCAAAATCTACTATTTTAGTTTAAGTTTATCGCAGTAAATGTGTGGTTTAATAAAAATCTTTTAATTGTTTTTAGTTTTTATTTAGTGTATATTTCAAACATCTAACAAACGAAAAATAAAAGAACAACCTAAAAACGGGGACGATTGTAATTGTGAGGTGACTGTTTGTGATACATGTTTCCGACCACCTCGGCCAACTGACTACATTTTCAGTCGCTGTTAAAAAAACAATAACTGGGGTAATAAAGACCGCTTGTCGACCCATTACGCAACAGGGTAAGAATGTCTTCTTTTCTCTCGTCGAGGGGTTAGACTGGGAGTTTTTGAATGGCGCGAAGATCACCGCTGAGGTGAAGTTTGTTTATTTCCATACTATGTTAACAAAGGCATTGTTATATGCTTTTCCTGAAAAATCCTATAATAAACAGAAATATCAAAGTCGTAGTAATTGCTGGTCTGTCCTATATGGGCGGATTGTCGGCAGGCTTTTGTGTCCCTTGGTATTTTAACCTTGCGTTCCCTGTTTGTCTTGGAGAGTATCTTATTTATCAACCAACACCGGAGATATATAGTTATAACACCCGCAACAATCGGGACCTCGTGCCTTCATATAGTCGGCTCCAGAGAAGTTGAGATGGCCCGAACTCTCTTGGCATAGCTTTCTCCAATGAATTGCCTACCTCAATACAGAACTTACCATTAACTCTATTTAAGAAAAGAGTCGAGGGATTTCTTAATAGTCGAGCCTTTTATGGCATTGATGAATTTTTGAACTGTGGTTGTTGAGCTTTGAATTTGTAATCTCTGGTGGACCTTGAGCTTTTCAAACAGTATTATTGGACTTTACATTTTTAAATATAGTTTTAAATGTAATTTAGATTTTCTTAGTGAAAGACTTTTAAATTGGGTTTGGTAACTTTATATTTTAGCTCGAATTTTAAACCTATTTGTATTGTCGCATAAATATTAAAAAAATAAATGTCTATAAATGTAACTCTAAATGATTTTGACTGTACAGATGTATTATATTATTGCTATCACACTTATTATGTTTTATATCATTGTTGGAGTGAATTTTAGTGACATTTCATTTTTTAACTGATGCTAATACTGTTTGACTCGCGTAAGTACATCATGTATATGACACCAATAAATGATTTCATTTGGTTTGATTTGACAAAGATTTAATTAATAAATATGTCTTTTTTTGCTGATGGCATTCCGCTAAACAATGATTAACATATCTCTTTTTTTTTCGCTATGAATAAGCTTATCTTTTTAGATACATAACATTACATGCCGCTCTTTTTGTAATTTTTTATTCAGCAGTAGGAAACATAATTTAATGTTCACGGGCACTAAAACTGCATTAAAGCGTCCACGGACGCTAATATGCCCCTTTAGACCCTCAAATTAATGGACAATAATTCAGCATCAGATCGTCTATAAAATCATTAAGCTTATTTATAGCCTTAACTTTTGAGGTTTTTAAGACACTAAAAATGGCAATGTATTTTTTTTTAATTTGATAAGCTACACCTGTATATTACTACCATGCAAAAGGCGCTCGCTCCCTCAGTACTCTAACCCCGTATTTATTCCATTCTGTCGCGTCAATCCATAGTTCTTGTGCTGTCTCTAGGCACGACATTATGCATGCACCCTTCCACGCCACCATAGCTGCGTCCATGTCTCGAGGATTGGTAATGATGTCGAGTTGTTCTGCTCGGTACAGATATGGAATTTGAAGAGATATTCGGTTTTGTAACCATGTGCCTAAAAAAAAATGTTCCTAATGATTCAATGAAATGGGCTATAATTGTTCTAAAGAGCTTATACTAACCGACGCAACCAACTCTATTCTTAACTATTGCTTACAACCAACATTAGAACATTACGTAAACGACGAAAAGAGAAAATAATCAAAACATCGCGTTCCACGTGCAAGTCCTCTTAAATTTTAGTAGGAATCTTTCTGAGTGAGGCGAACTCCCCGGGTCGCTTCTTGCCAACTGGCGTGACCCAATCCGCCTCAAGAAAAAAACACTATGCCTCTCTGACACCGCTACCCGCGTGAACAGGAGCTCCAAACACACGTTGATGGCGGACCGAGAACGGAATCCTCCGCCCTTGAATCCTAAAGAAGTTTGTGCATAGAGCGAGCGAGTGCGAGAAATTTTTACTGCGTGGCCTATAGGGTTGCTCACTGGTTCGTTAATTTTCTGCTACTTTTGATTACAACAATTGTTTACTTAAACACTTGTGTTTTTATTCCTTAATGCAGGTTATGGTAGCATATTACAAGGATTCACGACAAATACACTGGTCTCGATACTTAACGTTCACATTACTAACTGCTTTTTTACATTTTTTCCCTAACTATCACTTGAAAGTACATCACAAAAACACCCCGGTATCGTAAAGACTTCAATTTCGTACGTCAGAAAACGCGGAATCGCTAGCTGCTTAGTTCTACTTAAAAAGAAACCATTAATTGCCCAAAAAAGCCCTTAAATCGTGAAGCGTACGTAAGAGGAGCCCTTGCTTCACTGAGCCATCTTGGAATCTCTTTTCCCTTGACCGTTGCGCCGTGCTTCTCGTCTCTCTTTCTCGACCGGCGCGCGACACGACCCAACCTCTCTTTCGCCCAATAGGGAGCTAGCATCCCAATATTGACAAGTACCGTCGCGACGCGCTTTTGAATAGCTACGTGACTGAATGCAAATAACTGCGTGAACAAATTATAACCCTTTTGTAATTTACAAACAAAAATAGCAGAGATTGAAATAGCACGCATACAGCATTTACCAACCTATTCTCTTTGACGTGTTAATACACGTTTCTGTGTTCTACCAATTTTCGTATGATATCTACTGAAAAAATTGTATTTGAATGTTAAAATTGTATTTATTGTATGGCACTTGCTTAGGTAGTGGACCGATTGTAAAAGACTTCCATCGGAAAACCTATACTTATGCATTCTCTCGCACTCATTCGCCTTCGTATTGATGCTTTGTTCGCTTTTATGCACAACCTTCGTTAGGCTCAAGGGCGCAGGATTTCGGATACGCATGAGTGTAAGACCAGACCTTTCTTCTTTCAATGTTTAAGAGTATTCTCACTCATTTTTAGGCTTGCCGAAATACCTTAAGTAAATTAATTGCTAGCTCTCCGGCGTCTATTGAAATCTCCCTGCCAACAGTTTCGACAAAAGAATATCACACCGCCACTTATTGTAACAAACTGTAAAAATAAAAACCGATAATTTCGGAAGTCCATCTGTTATTCCCAGAAAGATTATTAAAACTAAAGCACACATATAGGACCTATTTGAAGTTTTTTGTCGGTCTAGAATCTACAAATTGGAAGCAGCAACATTAATAAAATTAAACCAATTCGACCCAATTTTAGAAGACTAAAGGGCATACAATATGAGTAACAAAAACATGGTGACTACGAGGACACAAACGCCTAGAAACGTACCTTGCCACGGGTCTAGTGTTTCTGAAGTCACTGACGCTGCGCTGTCTGAGTTGCAAAGCTTGGCCGCCTGCCTGTTGTATTTGTTTTCACTGTTACCTATTTCGAAAATGTTTCCTTTTTCCCTTCATATATTGTTTATTTAAATAAATATTAATAATAAATAGAGATATGTAGTTACTTGTTTTTTAAATCTTACATTTTTTAAAGTAGTACAGTTTAGGGTTTTTTCTTACCATTTTTTATATTTTCTCTATATTATCAAAATGAAATGAAGTGTTTATTCATTTTATATATAAAATAAGTTTGTTCAAAATCTTACTTCCCTTTTATTTAAATATGCATTTTATCATTATAACTGCTTTTAGTAACTTAATTAATTAATATTATATTCTGCACTGACATCGTATCATAGAAGGACGGAGATGCGATAAATAATAATTTTAGGATTGGTCGACTTACCTGATATCAGAGTCCTTCTATGATAAGGCCCAACAAAATATATACATATTAATTACAATTATTTTTCAATAAGTACATTATAAGTGTAAACGTAATAGTTTCCGCGATATCGACTTTCGAAAAATTTCATTTTTGACCTTTGACACCTTCTAGCTTTCTAACGGCACGTCCTAGAGCAAAACAGCTCACATGATTATCTTCCTAAGTGTCAACTTCTGGTTAAACCGGATGTAACTCGAAACCCAGAAATATAGTACCTCCAGTGTAACCGGATAATTGATATTTTTGGGAAGCTAATAAAAAAGGAAGATAATATAGGGGCGTAAGCCGCTTTGCTCTAATAAGACGTACTGTTAGAAAGTTAGAACCTTAGAAAGTTTCAAAAATGTAATTTTTAAAAAATCGATATCTTGGAATTTGTTAAGTTTAGACTTATAACGTACTTATTAAAAAACAATTGTAATTTTATGTAGAATCCAAAAATATAGATATAGGGTCTTCCGTTAAAAAAAAATATATCTTTTATTGTCCTACTTTTCTGGACCATATTTTTTGGGGGTGGTTTGGGCCCTATCATGGAAAGACTCCGATGCTCGAATAATTATTAAGATTAATCTTCCGTACCACGCAGGCAATTCGACCAATCTTAATTATTTATCGCACCTCCGTCCCTCTATATGATAGGTTTATCCTCTGCTATTTTAACACCAGCAAAAGTTATATAATTAGATATAAAATCCCACATCATTTGGACATCGACCTGTGGTAAATTTAACGAACCGCCTTTTTGAAAACCTGGCTCAATTGATAAATTTACTTGTATTATAATCAACAAAACAATATTATTTTCTTTGCTTCCATTCAACATTTGCAGAGAGCGCTTCACAGCACAGCGGTACCTTGTTTAAAACTCTAGTTAATAATTTTAATCTTAATCTCAGCAAAGATCTGAGTAATATAAACAAATAAATAAACATAAAGATAATCGAAAGATAAAAAAAAAGTTCACAAAAGTATGCTGTGGAATCGATTAATCCATCTTCGGCGTTTAAGCCAGTAACTACATGTTTCCTACAGAACCTGCATTACAATCCTGAAATGTGATCTGCATGTATATGCACGCTAAGTTCAGTCCAATAATTGTTTCCAAATGACAATCCGCAGCACATGCAATTTTCCGAGTGGTTTATAGGTAATTTGTATAATAATGAAAACGCCTTTGAAAAAACCTTTTTACTGACGAGGCCCGATTTTACCTATCTGGTTATTTAAATTCTCAACAAATATTTTACCTATCTGGTTATTGAAATTCTCAACAAATGAGAATGCGGAGTTGAGTTGAAAATTCACAATTCTTTATAGAGAAGTGTATGCAATCTCTGAAAGTTGGCATGTGGGCGGCCATATCGAAAAGAAGGTTAATTGAACCAACTTTTTTGAACGGATTCTCAATTCGGCGCGATACCGTTATGAAATTTTGTAAACGCATTAGACGATGAAGACATGCGACAAGGCTACTTCCAGCAGGACGGCGCACTAATTCAGGTACCTCTTGATAATTAAAATTTCTGGAAAATTTTTTTCGAAGAACGAATCAACCACTTCAATAAAAAAGAAAAAAAATTTAGTCTGTAGTATACTCTAACCTAAACAAAAAAAAATATTTCTCACTGCTAATCCAGCTCTGCGAAAACCATACTAATATGTATTCTATTACTTATTAATTTATATATATATATTTCACTGTTAGATAGTATTGACATTGGACGATAGATATTTACAATTATTGTTCTGTTGTCAGATCTTGTGTTTGGTGGGAAATAGTTTTGAAACTATTGAAGTTATTTGCTGGGATTTAAATAACAGATAGAGAGAACATGATTTTAAAAGAAATCTAGGTATGTTATCACGCCCTAGCGTTTTCTTATTTCTTGTACTAACAGAGTATCTTTGATCGGCTATAAATATGTCTTTGGGAATACCGTGATTAGTACTTTTTTAAATTGAAAGAAGATCTAATATTGTTTGCGATTTCCTTGTGCTGTAGAGTTTCTACATCGATAAAGAACTCTCTATGTGCTATTTTTAAATTTTAGATCTAAGATGCCTGTAGTCAGCCTGACATTGCGTCCAGTGTGTTTTCCTAAACAGTTGCGTTCTTTTGATTTTATATCTACATAATTTCTCTAGTAAGCCAAGGTGGATGTTTGCGTTTTTTTGGAAAAAATCGATCAAAGCATACAGAATATGCTTCACTTATATGGTATCTCTGACCCACTGCTGTCTTGGATAAAAAGCTATTTGAGCGGAAGAACACAGTATGTCAGATTCAACGGTGCTATCTCCTCAGCAGTAACCTCAGGTGTACCTCAAGGATCTCACCTGGGTCCTTTACTGTTTGTAATTTTCATCAACGACCTCTGTGCAGAGTTACAGGATAGTCAGTTCCTATTATACGCAGACGATTTAAAAATTTACAACAAAATCTCTAACGATGACGACTGCCTTCGTTTGCAGCGTGAAATAGACAGACTATTAGTATGGTGCGAGACTAATAGAATGGAACTGAAATTGCAGAAGTGTAAAACAATAACATTCACAAGAAAGAAGCGCCCCATTTCATTTTCTTATCAACTCTCCAATATTCCCTTATCACGACTAAGCATCATAGACGATCTGGGCGTTGTCTTTGATATAGCGATGAGGTTCCACGAACATATCAACCGCATATTGGCCAAGTCCTTCAGGATGGCTGGTTTTGTAATGAGAAGCTGTCACGACTTTAACGACGTAGAAGTCTTGAAGCAACTTTACTTCTGATTGGTAAGAAGTAACCTAGAATACTGTTGCGTCGTCTGGGCTCCACAGTATAATGTACACATAAAGAGAATAGAAAGAGTGCAATCTAAATTTCTTAACTTTTTGTTATACAAACTAAGCATTGATAAAACGACCCTCACATACCAACATCGTTTACAGATGCTGAATATCGAAAGCCTTGAAATGCGTAGAATATTTCTAACACTAGTATTTGGACAAAAGATATTAAATAGCGAGGTTGACTGTCCCGAACTTCTTGCATCTCTGAACTTCTACGCACCACCTTACAATACCAGACTTACAAATGTATTTGCAATGAACAGGAGCCGTACCGATGTGGGGATGTATTGCAGTATCAACCGCATTATGAACCATTTCAATACCTACATCAAATCCAACGTCGATACCAATGGCTCATCGCTCAACTTCAAAGAAAGACTGAGAAGACATCTGTTTAGATGATAAATGACCGAAGCAAGGATTCCGGACTGCCTTTGAAGTGTTTTTCAGTTGTCTGTAGCAGATTTCTGTATTTTATATTTTTGTTTTATGTATTGATCTACTTTTATATTTTTACTGTAGTGTACCCTTTCGAGATTCTCTGTAGTGTATCTTGATATAAATAAATAAATAAAATTATAAAGTTACAATTTTAAAATATAATAAATTATGTCAACCGCGATCTATAGAACTAGCCACAGTTCACAGTATCCCAATTAGGGGAGAGTGGGTAGACAATGAACACAGGGAGACAATGGACATATCATATATTTCGTATCGAAATAATCCAAATCGACTGGCAGTGCGACGTAAACATTGAAAGATGAAGGTGCTCATTGTGCCATCAAAGTGAATTGGTATACTTAAGGCAAAAAAGTTTAATAATATTTTTTTAATTTTTGGTAAGTATAGTGTAATATTTCCCAAGAATTCTGTAGACTCTAGATCGGCAAAATTTTGCTTCTGATTCCAGTTTCTTAGAAATTATACTTTTTTATTCATATAGTGAGGTTATGTCTATAAATTTGCCGATAAATTAACGACTTTCAATTTGTGGCGCCAAATTTAAAAAATAATGTAATTTGGGGGCAGAATGGACAACTGTCCATTATCTCCCCAAGTGTCCATTATCAAATGGGATCGTAATACTGACACTTCCTCCTCATACGTCCAACAAACTACAACCACTGGATCGCACAGTCTTTGGCCCCTTCAAGACGTTTTTTAACCAAGCAGCTGATGCCTGGATGCTTGCACATCCAGGTCTAACTTTGAGTATTTATGATCTTCCACTTCTATGCCTCCAATTATGGGATCGAGCTGCAAATCCAGTTAACATCAAATCTGGATTTAGATGCTCTGGAATTGTTCCCTTTGATAGAAACATATTTTCAGAGGAAGAGTTGTTATCATCTTCAGTAACAGATCGTAAGCAACCAGAAGCAGAAAATGATTCTACCAATGAAGATGATGTTACTCATACTTTCAATGAGAATATCAACGAACCGTCAACAAGTTTTTTGGCTGAAAAATGGTGCTGCTACTACTCCTACGTCTTACAAAAATAAAAATAATTCATTTGTTACCCCGGATGCTATTAGGCCGTTTCCAAAAGCTCCGGCGAGAAAAAAAACTAGTAAGAGAGGAAGAAAAAGGGGTCGTTGCATGATTGCAACAGATACTCCAGAAAAGCTTTTGTTGGAGGAAAAGAAAAAAAACTAACAAAAAAATAAAACTTAAGCAAAGAAAAAGGAAGAGGTGAAGAGACAATGTTTTCGAAAAGATTCGACAGACGAAGAAATTGAAGACGTTGTCTACGACGACGAGTCATCTGATGGAAGTTTATGCTTTGAAACGGAAGAAGAAAAGTCTACCACAAAGGGCGGATACATAGTTGTTAATGTTTACGGAAAGGGGACAGCTGGAAAATATGTGGCCATTGTTGAGGAAAGATTTCTAAATGGATACGTTGCCCGTTTCTTAACAAGAAACATTCCGTCTAACAGGTTTTCGTTTACTAATAAGGAGCCAGCATCAGTTTCTTACAAAGACGTTGTAACAGTTCTGCCAAATCCCATTGAAGATTCAAGGACAAGATTTCGTGGTATGATATACTTTAATGTAGATTTAAGTGAACATAGTTTGCAATAATGCACTGAATTTTTTTTAAGAGATTTTATATGAAAAAAATTTGAGTTACCAAACTGTATCTATGTACTGATTTATAGAATATATGTTATGTTATTTTTTATTTGTTTTGTACCAACAGTACCAATAAACGTTTATATATATTATATGAACTGGATAATATTTATTTTTATTGGCAATAAGAAAATAAAGAATAAGTCCATAGTCTCCCTGATACGTCCATAGTCTCCCCGATATGTGTCCACTATCTCCCAGACAAGGGGGGAGTGTGGACAAAATGCACACCTACATATTATCAAATGTCAACTACATCCTATGATAAACCTTGCCCAAATTGCGTCAAAATATAATAATACAATATGTTAGCTGTCACTTACACGGGGAATAAATTTTCCATTTAAAAAAATAAAAAGTCCGTTGCCATTTTTGTCAAAACTGTCCATTGTCTACCCACTCTCCCCTACTAATTCCCATCCAGGTATCGTGCGAGCAACAATTATTATCATTAAAGTCTGCTTTGCATCTAAGGCCGTACTGCTTAGCGGTAGAGCTAACCTGTTGGGTGTCAGTAAATACCACCATTATCAATCAATCAGTTATTCCATCATCTTTAACAGTCGTTACAAGTAATTTGATTCATCGCTAATTTATCCAATTACTTGAATAATTCACGCAATGGGTTTTACAGAACAGCACAAAAAAATTCATGGTTGAAGCGTATTTTCGAAATTCGGGTTAGAGTAAATGGTGAGTGGCAATACAATCAGCGATTGCACATGGACGATTTTCGTGAATAAGGCAAAATACGCCAACAAAATGTGCAAGATGCCTGCCTCAACAAGTCTTATGGAACATGCAGGACTATTCTTAAAAAACAGTTAAATGTGTTTCCTTATAAAGGCAAGTATTCCAAGAAATACGAGCTGCAGATTTTAAAAGACGCAGGAATTACTGTCAGTGGTTTACCCAAAATGTATTGGAAAGAAATGATTTATTAGACCTGACATTTTCTTTCTGATGAAGTCTGGTTTCACCTCACCGGTTATGTGAATTCTCAGAATACATGCACGTGGAGTAGTGAAAATCCCTATTTTATTGTAGAGTCCACATTGCACCCTCAAAAAATTGGTACCTGGTTGGCTGTTTCCCGAAGAAGAATTGTTGGTCCTATTTTTTCCCACGACACAGTTACAGCACAGCGGTATATGGACAACTTTTTGAATCCATTTGTGTAGCAATTACTTGACGATGAACTACGTTTTGGTTATTTTAAACAGGACGGTGCAACCGCCCATACATCCGCCGGAAATACTAACTACTTTTTCAGAACAGTAACAAGAAGGGATTATCCAAGAATGTAGTAACATTTCTCCAGAGATGCTGGTCAACGCTTTCGAAAATATTAAGAGACGTGTGAATTTATGTTTGGAGCATGGCGCTGGCCAATTTCAGCAATTTCTATCATTTTTATTTTCCTTTCTCTATATTCTTACTTTGTTAATTTTGTAAACAACAAAAATAAATTTGTATTTGGTTACTTATTTTAATATTCATCAGTTTGGCATATGTCATAATATGAACTTAACACAATTTTAACCTATATTTGGTTAGATATATCGTCCCCTTATAATTGTGATCTAAACGTGAACGTACGTTTTTCAGTCCAATCCCTCTTGGATGAAAATAATTTTTGCTCACACGGTATGCCAGTCTTCCTAGGGCTCAACAGGTATCTAGTGAGTTTATTGGAGCCCTAGAGAAATTTCTTCGTCCTCTACATTATACGTTATTGTTTAAATATTTTTTAAGCAGAGAACTTTTGAGACAATAGATAGTGATAGATTATTATTTCAACTTAAGTGTATGTGTTTTAAGGCTACGGTACATAGGTGGTTTCAAAATTATCTTAAAGACAGGACACAGAGAGTGTATATGAATGGAAGATACTCGCACTAAATTTTAAATGAGCATGGCGTACCACAAGGAAATATTTTGGGACCCCTACTGTTTTTTCTTTTCATTAACGATGTGGCTCTTGTTGTTAGCACAGTTAATATGCACTTGTTTGCGGATGATACGTTGGTATATTTTTCATCAAGGGATATGAAACTTATGGTTGTCACTATTAATATCGCTTTGGACGGTATTTACAGGTATACTTGCAAAAATTCATTGAAAATTAACGGGACAAAAATTAAATTTATTATAATAGGGACTGATAAGATCAGGAGTGAATTTACTTTCAGCACTTATACTGTAATTATGGGAGATTGTAAAATTGAACGGGCTCAAAACATGAAATATTTGGGGGTGATTGTGGATGAAAAGTTAAATTTTAAGGATCATGCCGACTACATTGTCATTATTTGGCCAGATGCTCTTTGGATTTATCAATGTGGTTGAAACTGATTGTTTTTAACACATTGATTTTGCAACATTTTAATTATTGATCCTTAATTGTTTACTTGTTAAACCAAAATGAAATATTTAGGTTACAGTAATTTCAGAATAGAGCAATGAGACTAATTCTTTCTTGCAATAAGTATATTATCAGTCAAATTAATGTTGGAATGTTTACAGTGGTTTCCCGTTCTAGAGCACGTTAAATATAACGTATTACCTCTCAGATAAGTTATTATATAACAATGAAGTTGATGGATACAATACCAGGCAACAGAATCACTTTTTCATTTCTTCAAGACATAAAAACTTTGAGCAAAATTCAGAGGGAACTGGACACATTCAATAAATTACCTAACGATATTAAAAACACCACGATTGTTTTTATGTTTAAGAAATAATTAAAATCATATTTGGACGGTGTTATGCAACAACCGTCTAACCCACACTTCATTCAAATAACGTTTTATCATCGAAAAACCTTTTATATGAGTTAATCAACGACAAGCAAAAATGATCTAACCAATATTTGGCATCTAGCGTCATCTGTAAGTTGTTTTCGTAAAAGCCGTATTACAGTCACGCAACTAATTGCAGCAATAAAAGGCAAGGTCAAAGTATTGCCTGAAAGAAAATTGAACAATGTAAAACAGCGTGCAAGTCCTTGCAACTTTTTTTTTTAATTGCAACAAGAGTACCAACCTCTAGAACTCTGTGCGAAATATCATCAAACCTTTTAACCTCAAAGTTGTTATTGTTATTGTTTTATTTTGTAACTTTCTGGTGTTTGTGAAATATTTTTTGGTTGAAATAAATAAACAAATAAATTAAAGCGGAGAAAAGGACTCGCTGCATCATTATTGTTGCTTCTGCCTTGCTGCTAGACGTTAATGGACAGGAACGGGCAGAAAGAAGCTTCTAGCGCTGTTGGTGACACAAAAGTAACTAACTTTCTCCCCAGACTTGCACGAGCAATGCAATAAAAATCGCGCCATACCGATAAAATTTTCGTACAACTTAGTTGCGCCAAGGGATCAGCTGAGCTTCGACTGCGCATGCCTTTGGGCAATTCTTATTGCGTCTTGCATGGACTTGCATCGAGTTGCGTGACTGTAAAAGCCGTATTACAGTCACGCAACTAATTGCAGCAATAAATGGCAAGGTCAAAGTATTGCATGAAAGAAAGTTGCACAATGTAAAACAGCGTGCAAGTCCATGCAACTTTTTTAAACTTCTAACCTCAAACTTGTTATTGTTATTGTTTTATTTTGTGATTTTCTGGTGTTTGTGAAATATTTTTGGTTTGAAATGAAATAAATAAACAAAATAAATAAATTAAAGCGGAGAAAAGTACTCGCTGCATCATTATACACCATTAATACTGTTGGTAACACAAAAGTAACTACTTTTCCCCCAGACTTGCACGAGCAATGCAATAAATATCGCGCCAGACCGATAAAATTTTCGTGCAACTTAGTTGCACCAAGGGATCAGCTGAGCTTCGACTGCGCATGCCTTTGGGCAATTCTTATTGCGTCTTGCATGGACTTGCATCGAGTTGCGTGACTGTAATACGGCTTTTATACGGCTTTAAGCCACAATTTCTAAATGTTACAATATAGAAATTTGCAACAATGGTTCATCCCACAAATCCCCAGTATCTGTGGGATAGACCATTGTAGAAAATTTCTCAGTGCGTATACTAGCTTGTTTATCTTGTTGGTGTTAATTATTTATTTATAAACAGTAAGAACTTTGTTGGTGTGTTTTGTGTTCCACGCAGTAAAGGTAAGCTAATAAAACCAAATAGATAAAAAACCACTCATCAACAAAATAAAAAAAAAGTAAATAGTTACACATTATGAAAATAAATTAAAAATACTTGAACCTAACACAATGTACTGTTTTTTGTAAAAACAAGAGATTTATAAATTTTAAGGCGTAAATAGAATTATTTATTTATTTATTAAACGGGCTTGCCAATTACAATATACTTATAATAAGTTAATCTATAAAATTTAACAATAATCGATGACTAAAATGGACTTACACTATACAATTATTACAATGCTATGCTAAAAGTGTAATTTACAATAAAATTCTAATCTATTCCATACATAGCTACTCGGATAACAAAATTCAAGCCTCGACTTACACAATACACTTACATAACTGTATGAATAAAAAAATCAATAAGAGTACTCCATATACATTCAAATATTAGGCAGACTCAAAACAGACAACACAAGATGGCGAACTGTTCGGATCACGTATTTATAATAATGATCTAGATAGTCTCCTGAACTGATTTAGGGTCAAATTAAAGACATCCAGATTTAGCTGATTCATTCGTCCACTCATTCTCGATATAGGGGAAGCCAATCCATGATTTGTTCGATGGCAGGGGATGAAGAAGAGATCCAAACTTCTTGTATCTCTTTGAGGGACACGAAAATGTATTCGCTCCAGTAAAGATGGACAGTCAATGTTGTTATTTAATATTTTATACAATACATTAACATCAAATAAAAATCTTCTATTCTCAAGTGAGTCAAGGTTTAAGATCAGCGTAAGTTGTTTGTAATCAAGCTGATCAATTGGAATCCTCAATTTATAATTAATAATCCTTAGAAATCGTCTTTGAATTTTCTCCAGCATGTCAATATATTTATTGTAGAAAGGGGGAGGACTGCTGCAAGTCTATTATTACCACGTTATGTGGCTTAGACCATTTTTGTAAAATAGCGATCACCTCATTGATGATTTTTGAGAAAAAAATCTAGGCAATAAACAAATATTTTTTCTGCAGGATGGACATCACAAGAGGAAAAAAATTAGTCAGCTTAGTGTTCGCACAAAACAAGGTGAAAAATGATCGCTTGCAAAATTGCCAGATTGCTACAACTTCCACAGATATATCTTCAACCAAAAACCAACCCATCGAAAAAATATTTCCAAGTTCAAGTAATAAGAACCAATCTCTTGAAAATGAAAATTTAAACTTGGAACAAGTTATTCAAAATGTTAAGAGTGCAGAGTGCTTAAATAATCCTGACGAGAAAATTACTCCATCCTGCATCCTTGAAAAAGCTATTACCAATCGCAAGACTGATGTTAATAAGGAAAACATAAACTGGCTTAAGTTACATGAAATCACCTTGAAGAAAGAAAATCCTACTGTTATTTATGAAAAACCATACAACGGACTCGGTATACACACAAGTTAATATTGAAAAGGCAGGAAAAGCACGAAACCCAGTTTTAAAAGAAGTAGATCTAACTCCTCAGTGGCCAGAAGGTAAAGCATTATCTGTGGAAAAAATCAAAGATCTAAAAAAAATTCTTAAACTGGTTCCGCAAGATGCAAAACCTTTTTTTAATTTCTTAAAAACTGTAAAAGGGCAAGATTTTGAAGAAGTAATTTACAGAAGTCCTAGTCAAAAAATATAATATGTAAATGTTGTGTGTTGCAGAGAAGGCGCAGTCCTATTTTTTAGTTTAATGCTATTATTTTTGTTGTTTATTGCAAAACCAACAACTGTTTATATTGAGTTTTGCATAAACCATCTAACCCTCTTTGACATTGTTTTTTTCTGTCAAAAAATTATTTTTCTTTTTTTTTGGGTATATATTTAGTTTTTCTGTTTATTTTGTAAAGGTAAAAATAAAAATAAAAAGTATTTCTCAACAATTGATTTTGTTTCATCTGCTTAATCTTTAAAGCTAATTATCTTGGAAAAACAAAACTGTTGCTTAGCCCATTGTTGCATAACACCGTCCATTTATTATTACAACAGTGAATCAATGAAGTATTCTAATTTCAGAGTTTCCAAGCATATTTTGATCATATCAGTGGAAAATTGGAAACTTTTTGTTTTTTTGTTTATGTTTTCATTATTCGTGTATAAGTTTGTTGTTTCCTTTGTTTGTTATTTATACGAGCTAACTTTATCATACATTTTATAATTTGTTTGTCATGGTTACTTTGTTTTCTTCTTGCAAATATTTTATTTAGTGTTTGCATTTTTTGTAATTTATATATCTACATATTTATTATATTTGTAAGCCTTTAACAAAATCACAGCTTTTTAGAGTTAGGTTCAAGTGCTTTGTCTAGATGGTCCATGTAAAATTTAGTACATTTTTGTAACTAGCATTTTTAGCTAAATAAAGGATTTAATAATAATAATAAAATTATCAGTTTAAAACTTACCAATTCCAGAGAATTTCATACCACCTCCAACCACTAGCACACATCCATACATTTTTCTCTTAAGGTCTTCATTTGGACATCTGAAAAAAAGCATGTGTTCAAAAAATATTGCTAATCGCCTTTCATATTCGAAGGGCAAGACAAAAGCATTATTATTTTTTTTACGGCATAAAATGTTGAATGAAATGCTAAGATCAGATTTCATTGTCTTTATTTTTCTTAAGTATATCTAAAGGAATATCTTTCCTAGCATCCTATTGAGAACTATTCATATTAAAAATGTTTTATTTTATATCTTGTACCAGGTGGTGATCTAATAAAACGTCAAATTGTAAAATATTTACCATTTATATGTTCAATTGTTTCTTGTTTTTTTTTTTTTTTTTTTTTTTTTTTTTTTTATGATAAGGCACAGCACTACAGGATAAATCCTTTATGGCGCTCTAGGAGCGGTGCGTGTGCGCAGGAAACGATTCACGTTGGTCTTGAATCTTTGGAGACTATACTCGTTGGGGAAGACGATCTCAGGGAGGTCGTTCCAGAGTGATGACGTTCTCCAGATGAAAGAATTTTGAAACAGTGTCGTTCGAGGGACACTAAGCTGAACCACGTACTGGTGGGCTGCAGTGGCTCGTCGTGTACTTCTACCATGCACCGCTCTGGGTGGTATTAAGCGGGCAACCTCAGTTGAACACTTGCCATGAAAATATTTGTAAAATAGGCTCAAGTCGCCAACCTGCCTTCGATGTTCAAGGCTTTCCAGGTTGTTTGTCAGACTATGGTCACCGATCAAGCGAATGGCTCTTCTTTGAATGGAATCTAGCAATCTCAGTGTATGTTTAGGAGCAGAGCCCCAAATATGCGAACAGTACTCCAGTGATGGTCGAATTTGGGCTTTATAGAGCATCAAAAGTTGTTGGGGTGTATAGAGGTTCTTTGTTCGGAAAAGTACTCCAAGCTTCTGCGAGGCTGCCTTAGCAATGGCCGCAACGTGGCCATGCCAAGACATATGACTATCCAGATTAACGCCCAATAAATGAATTGATGAAGCCAAGGGAATTGAGTGTCCCGCCATAACTATATCCGGTTCTTCAACATTAACTTTTTTAGAAAAAACTGCCGCCTGGGTCTTTTTAGCGTTAAATTCTACTTGGTTACTGTCACCCCAAGACAAAATTTCTTCCAGGTCTTTGTTGAGATGTGAGACCTCTTGCTGCCTATAGAGATGTGCATTAGCAGCCGATGTCCGAGCATCCAAAGTAAAAGTTGAAACAAGTGTGCTGTCATCAGCGAAGCTATATATAGGATTTTTAGTTTTTTCCAAAAGATCGTTAATGTATAGTAAGAAAAGGGTGGGCGACAATATAGAACCTTGAGGGACTCCGGCGTTGATGTTAAATGTGTCTGAAAGAAATCCGTCCATCGCCACTCGCAGAGAACGGTCTTTAAGAAAGCTCGACAGCCATGAACAAAATTGAACCGGCAGTCCGTATGCTCTCACTTTAGTTAGGAGCCCCTCATGCCATACTCGGTCAAAAGCCTTGGAAATGTCCAGTGCTACCGCCCGGGACTCCCCATGGTGTTCTATTGCGTTGTTCCAAACATGAGTAACATAAGCGAGAAGGTCTCCTGTTGATCTAGACTTACGGAATCCATACTGGCGGTCACTAATAATGTTGAAGCCTTCCAGGTATTTTAGTAATTTTTCGTTGATAGCCTTCTCCATAACTTTTGATATAACCGAGAGCAATGCGACTGGACGATAGTTGTTTGGCAAGGTCTTCTTGCCTTTTTTGGGTATGGGCTGGACTCTCGCAGTTTTCCAGCAAGAAGGAAATATTCCTTTTTTGTAGGATAAGTTAAAAAGCCTACAAAATACCGGTGTCAGTTCGTCAGCGCATTTCTTAATTACAATGACTGGAATATAGTCAGGACCAGAAGCCTTTTTAGTGTCGAGACTCCCCAAGATTCGCTTAACATGGCGGTGGCGAAAGACAATCTCGGGCATTCTCGATCCTACAGGGGTAATGTTCGGTGGAGTACTTCCCTGAAAATTTACCGTTGAATGTGAAGAGAATAGTTCCGCCAGTAAGTTTGCTTTTTCCTGTGCTTTGGTCGCAATGGTGCCATCAGAACGTGTTAGAGGTAGAATGGTTGACTTGGTAAAGTTCTGACTGACGGCCTTAGCTACCGACCAAAATGATTTTGAGCCGCTAGGACATTCAAGAAGTTTGTCTCTGATCCTCTGGTTGTGTGCTTCTTTGCTTTGGTTTATCGTTTGCTTGCATTGGTTTATCGTTTGCTTGCATTGGTTTCGAGCGTTAACAAAGATGGTACGATTTTCGGCGGTAGGATTTTTACGCCATTGTCGGTAGAAATAATTTTTTGATTTAACAGCTCGTTCGCAATTTTTGGTAAACCAAGGCTTGCCGTTAGAAGGGCACTTTTTTGAGAAAGGGATGAAGGCTTCCATACCAGTAAGTATAACCTCCGATATTTCTGTTGCACAGATGGATGGATCATCAGAGGTAAAACAAACGTCCCTCCAAGGAAAGGTTCGAAAATGGTCCCTTAGGTCCTCCCACTTAGCTGATGTATAATGCCATATCTTGCGTGGTTTAGGAGGCTCTTCAGCACTAATTGGTAGTTTGTTCAGTGCCGAAATAAGGTTGTGGTCAGACGTTCCTAACGGCGGCTTCACGGTGACAGTGTACAAGTCGGGGTTTGAAGTTAAGAAAAGATCCAACAAACTAGCAAAATCACCATCTCGGTCTGGAATCCGAGTTGGTTCACCCACTAGCTGGGTGAGGCCAGAGCTGATGGCAAAGGATTCGGCTTCACGACCTTGTTCGTCAGTCATGTTTGAGTATTTGAGCCAGTTGACATTATGAATGTTGAAGTCGCCAAGGATAACAACTTCGGAATTGGGATGGTGGGTTTGCAAAAAGTCGATAGTATTAGCAAGAGAGGAGAACAAGTCTCTATAATGGGTATCGCTTGGCGGCCGGTAAAGGCAGCAGATGAATTTAGTAATTCTCTGCGTTGATATTTTAAACCACATTACATCAAAGTCGTTAGGCTCTAGTGTCTCCTCTCGTTGACAAGAAATATCACTCCGGACAAAGAGACAAAGGCCAGAATTCCGCCTAAATCGGTGATGAAAGTCGTACCCAGGATATAAATAGCTGACCGTACTAATCGATGATCTGACTTTGGTTTCGGTTAGTGCAAGTACATGAGGTTTGGTAGATTGTAGATGTTGATGGACTGCATTGATGTTGGAGTTCAGTCCTCTTATATTGCAGAAGTCAATTTGGAAGTTGCTAATCTCGGGTCTTTTAACAACTCCAGTTTTCACACCATTTCCATTGAGAATATTGTTCGAAGGACCCGCATGGCTACTGGACATGGTGGATGATTGGATAATCTCGCTTGATAAGGCGCCAGGACCCGCCCCCACCCGGAGATCCGATCGGGGGGCGTTTTTAACTCCGGAATTTATTGATCTTGGAACCATCATCACAGCATTTTTTGTATATTTCCCACCCTGGAAACCGGAGACATCGGCACAGTGACGAAACGTTAGCTCAAAGAGCAACTTCACGCCACCTAAGCCGATGCGATGGTATTTCACCGGGCGATGTCGGGTGAGCCAACATCTACCATCTATTTGTTAAATCATTTCCTAAAAATTCATGAAAAGCCTTATAACTTTAGTGTTTAAAGTTTTTTTTTATATCTCTTTAAATTAATAAGATATGCTTGTTTTGAATGAGGCTAAAACCCAGTTTAAAATATTTGCTAAATCTAAGAATGCAATAATGCAAGATCCATTGTTTAAAGTTCCAATTAATAATATCGTCTTGCAACCCTCTCTGACCTGCAAAAGAATCTTGGACTAACTATGGAATACGACTTAAGATTTTCTTCTTATGTTTAGGTTTTATTGCAGAGGGTCTATGACAAAATTAAATAACTCTATGCTGTGCGTAAATATGATCACATAACTCCTGCCTTTCGAGCGTCCGGGTGGTTAAATGTATCGGAAAAATGTGTGTGTGTCGAAACGAACAAATTACCTAGTTATCTTTATAATAAACTGACCAACGACACGGATATTCATGATCGTCTAACATGATTTCGGGGTTTTTACAGTGTCCCTAGACATAGTACGGCCTTGTTTCAGCGTTCATTTTCTTACAACGTAGTTTAGATATTTAACCATATTCCAAATGATATCAAGACAGCCCCTAGTCTTGCAATTGGACAAAGCATATTTTACTGGACAGTTTTATACATTGTACAGATATAGTTGGTGTTGAATTTCTGTTATATGGCAATGTTTTCTCTTTCTTCCGTTATTTGTATGACATGTATATTGAATATTATTATTATCATAACATTTCACTAATATACTTGTAGGTTCTTTTGACTTTTGCTACTACTTTAAATATTTTTCTGCTATTTTGTTTTTAACTAATGTAATCATAATGTCTAGGGTAGGTATAACTTATTGCTAGACTTACATTTCATAAGCCGTATGGCGCTTATTTATTTATTTTTTAAGGTATTTTAAATTAGCAGTGTACTACGAGTATGCTGCGAAAGTAAACAATGCATATTCATGATTTACCTATCAATACTCTGCAATACAGCTTGGTCTAGTCCAAGCATTTGCCCAGGATTTATCACAAATTCTTTTACAGATTGTGTTATCACTGGATCCATTGCATCAACCACTATGTCATCTTCATTTCCCACCGGTTGACTCTCAAGATAAGACTCGTTGAGTTCATTTGTTGATGACTCTTCTTTCATACCTAAAATGTTTATTAAAAGGCATTTATCACTGTAACTTTTACATTATAGAGTTAGAAAAATATTTTTCGCTAACTTGTCTAGTTTTATAAAATAATCAGCCGGCTGACACAAAATATGATATATTTTGCGAACGGGTTGAAAAAAACGCTTATTGCAGGGTGAGCATTTAAAAAGAATTGTTTAAATTAATATAACAGATACAGCTTTAAACTTTTCACAAATATTGGTAGATTAAAAAAAAAAAACAGTTTCTTCAAAATTGTGAGCTTCACTCTTCTCACACATGGTTTGGAATATCTTAATAAATTTCGGGTCTAGTATACAGAGTGTCCGGTAAGTATACGGCATACTCTCGGAAGGCATAGAAAAAAAATTCTAAAGTTCCTCTTAACGAAGCTCCAAAGGGGTACCCAGCGACTTACATGTATAATTTATTGAAATATTAATATTTTATGTAGGCCATAAAGACTCATAAAACCATACTACAGTAGATGTTTTATATTATTAGGGAAATCAGGAACGGACTTGCCACCACACTCGTTGGGCCAAAATTTTGACAGGTGTGTCATTTTACAAAGCTGAAAACAGATTTTTCAAATACTCTGGTCATTCCAAAAGTACATTTGTTTCGATAAAATCAGCCGTTTTCAAAGAAAATAAATTTTTTGTATAACACGTTTAAGCATTGACTTTCGAAATTTATTTAATAATCAAGTTTATTAAGTACCTTTTTTAAAGAGGAATGACCAAAGTATTTAAAAAAATCAGTTTTCAGCTCTGTAAAATGACTCCTGTCAAAATTTTGGCCCAACGAGTGAGGTGGCAAATCCGTTCCTGACTTCCCTGACGATGCAAAACATCTGCTGTAGTTTGGTTTTATGAGTCTTCATGGTCTGCATAAAATATTAAAATACATGTCGGTTTATAAGTTAGAGCCTAAAAGGTAAGTCGCGCTAAGGATAAAATATGACGATCTATTCCAACTTATCTTAAGCCGGGTTTATTACCAGTTAACCAACTTTAATACACAGTGCATAAACATAAACTTAGCCGTTAGCATAATACTTAATTGATGTGTGATGATTACTGTTATTCAGCCCTATGAACAAACACACAAGTTAACTTTTAACGTACCGTCTCCATGACAACAACCGAAAAAAGTCTACTTGTTAATATTTCACTGTAGTTGAAAAACAGGTAATTTTGAAGTTAGCGTCTAGAGTTAACTTGTGTTTGATCATAGGGCTGATTAGCTTTCTAATTTACCTGGCTGATGTTAATTTGTCAGTCTCCCAGTTTATTTTTGTCATAATCTATGACTGTATTTTTAGTTGAATAGAGCAAATCTTTTGGTATTACCTATTCAACAATATCATTTCATTATGAAAATAAACGAAAGAGTTGCTACTGCCATTATTTGGCATTTTGTTGTAGAGTCTGATATACATGTAATTCATGGGCATTCACAGTTTCAACCTTGTTCCTATTTCTAAATAAAAACATCAAACATTCAAAAATAAAGTCTGTACACTGTTAGCACATTCATTTCTTTAAACACTCCTCGAGAAGAATCCAGAAAGTTCATTCTATTGATCGTCCTTATTGTTATTTTTTGTATTATAAAAACTCTTTGTAGCTCAGAGCTATTTCCCTAATACAGTACGCCATATTTCAGAACGGATTTAAAATTTGCATGGTATAGAATATTTGGCGTATTTAAGTTCATATAATTAGCCACCACTTTTATTCCGTAACCTATACTACCAAGTTCCAGACACAAACTGTTAATATGATTGCCCCATGACTAAAATTTTTCTATAGTAATACCTCAAAACTTTGCATTATTTTCCAAAACAAAATCTTTGTCACCTAAAGTAATTTTATTAGGTTTTTCTGATTTATTTTGTTTAGTCCTGAAAATAATTATTATAATTATAACAAAACCTTTAGTATTGTACAAATGGCCTCATGTGATGCAAACTACCGTTTTGCATTGGTTAACATAGGTGGTTTTGGGATCAAACCAAGATTCAGCAATTTTTAGGGCCAGTGGATTAGGAACTGGTTTATTAAATGGAAACTTTTACCTTCCTGCACCTAGCACAGATCTTGCGTGAATATATCATAAGACCCTATTCTGGCAGCAACTTAGGAGATATTTTTTTTTTAATTATAGAATAAGTAGAGAAAGACGAACCATTGAAAATGCCTTTAGTATTTTAAGCCAAAAATTGCAAATTTTACGTAGAACCATACTAAACCATATTAAACTTCATATCGGGTGGTTCTGAGCGATTACTGTTAAGAGATTTTGAAAGGATCCCGTAAACGTGTGATAAATTTGGTATTATTTAGATCCAAAGCAGTAGATGGCACAAAAGCCCCAGGTAAGTGGATACTTCAGTTTGATTCATAAGCGACTCTTGTAATTTCGGTAGTTTTAGAGTAAATTGGATATATTCCTGGTCCTTCATTTAGACCGTATATGGAGGTATTGAGTAACATTTTGAAGGTACGGCTGAGATACATAACCACAACAGTACCATAACCTTCTATATGGGTCCTCCCATAGAAGGTTGTGACTACTTACCTATTGGATAGTTATAAAAATGAACCGCGGGAGACAAACAAATAGTTTGTCATGTTCAATGTTCATAAATTTACTTGATACCTTCTCTACTATATAGTCTATTTATTATCAAGATGCACAAGACCAAAAAAACGTTAAAAAAATCTGTGTTAACATTATTACTTAATTTTGTCAAAAATATTTTCCCAAATAAAAAAATTACTTTGTTGCTTTGAAAGTAACGTGATTTTATAACACAATCCTTTGTTGCAAATTTTAGAGTTTACTTTTAACTTTCTAAGTTAATGGAAAAAGTTTAATATCAAATACGTAAAGTTTTCCACGTACCTACTTAATTTTGAAAAAAATACCGCCCAATCCTTAAAAAATTATGAAGTTAACACCCTTCCTAAAAAATTGGAGGGAATAAAAGTGTAAAAACTAAGTCGGATAATATGTTCCTTTCTTAACTAATTAGTTTCCCCGAAATTAATTACGATAGTCCAAACCCTATTTGGCATTTCTGATATCGCTTTGAAACACTTCAACTCGCCTTATAGAAGCCATTTAGATGTTAATAAATCTTAAGCCAACACTTGATTTTCTTAGTAAATTACAAATTTTACCTTTTTTCCGAATATCTCTCAAATAAATTTCATCATGGGGATCTTCTGGATCGCCTGTAGATATTTTTTGAGTATGGATTTGCTTTGGTCCAGTTATTCCAAACAATTCTGGATTAAATAGACTAAGAGGTGCAATAATGCATTCATCTCCGACCTAAAAAGCATTATACCGAGATATCAAAAATGATATTAGTCAAACGATGACATGAAATGGAAAACGGATGCTTTAGCCTTTTGAAATATAGTCGAAACCGCAGTTCTTTTTTGGTACGGCATGGATCAACGATAAAGAGACAACATGATTTACAACTCCCCGTCTTTATTTATTATAGCCTTTATTCATTATAGGCTTAAAAGTGAATAAAACCATAATAGAGCGTCTCCGGGGTTGCGCAATACGTCTCGAATTCAAAGTAAGTTCAATTTAGTCCTAAAAACTGTTCCCTTTCCGAGCCATTTATATCGTACTTTCATATTGGCGGTAAGTATTTATTGATATTTGTTATTATTTATTTATTTTAAACGCTAGCCATGAAAATTGACTTCCATTAACTTAGGCTTTGTTTTGACTCTTCGCATCTCGTAATCTTAGGTATGGTTTGAGTCACCTGCAAGTAATGACGAACCGGCAAAGAACCACATGTAGTTTGGATGTCAATAATTATTTAGTACTACTTTAATTTCCTCCACTATGGAATGTCCATTTCACCAAGCATGTAGCCCATCACATATCAGTTATAAATCATTTGATTGTCAAAATTTTTGTCGAGCACTTCTGGTGAAGTTTTCTTGCTCTTGTATCTTATGCTGGTCATGCATTATGGGTTTCACAACTGAGCACAAACTTTACACGATTGAAACCTATTTTCGAACTGGTGTACTGGTTAATGAAATTTGGAAATACAATCAGCGCTTATGATGGGACGTTTTTCGAGAGTACCTACTTCCCAGATTTAGCAGTATTTTCAAAGGATTTTTATCCATGCCTTACAAATTCCATTGGTGTTTTGCGCTGTGTTCTGCGACTCATAAAAAATGTGCTGGTAGGCCAACTGTTCGTACAGAAGAAGTTGTTAATGACGTTCGCCAACATATGGAACAAGAGCGTACAAATCCTTTACAACATCTGGTTTAAGAAATATTGCCTTCTTATATAACATGCCAAACGACTGTAAAGAAAAACTTGTACATGCATCAATATAATATATTATCACGCCTTTTTGCCGCCTTGACAGTGACGGCTTTTCAGGGTAGGCAGTGCCGACCCAGTATCAAACAGGTAACAGACATTAGATTATATTATTTATCTGCACGAATTTAACATTAATGACTCAAACTGCAAGCGAATAACCGCTCCACTATTTAAATCACCCTTGTAACCCCGTACGTCATAGCAAACTACAGCCGCCATAATAGTATATTATTAACCAAGGTTTAGACAGCCACCATTATTGCCCGAGCGGCAAGTTTAGTCGCTTCGCTCCTCGTGATTTAAGACGCGAGGGCTATAAGCTGTCTAAACCGTGGTTAATATAATATTTTTTCCACTACTACAAACTTTTATAAGACATTTGTCTTTATAGTATTATTAATTATAAAAAATTATAGGTAGGTATAAGTATATTTTTTAATCAAGTTACCTGCGCTTTGAAATTGGCAAAATATTTTGTTGTTTTGTCAGGTGGCTTTGTGAATGTCAATTTTTGTTCATTTATGTCATCAGATTTCAGGAGTTTTCCGTTTTTTTAAAAAATGAGCGAAGAAAATGTTAGTGATATTATTATGTGTACACCTCCAGAATTAAGGATGGAAGCAGAAAAAATGTTGATTGTATCGATATTTTACATATCAAGCATCTCTAATAATCTAATATGTATTGATAATTATCTGGTTGCCTAACTGTTTAAAATGTTTATGAATTCATGTTGTAGAATTAAAAAATCAAGTTACCTGCGTTCAAATAGATTCTTGAAGATCGGTCAATAATGGATTTCCATGCCTTAAAAAATCCATACGCTAAATAAATAAATAAATAAATTGACCATGGTCAATAATAACTTATAAGGTAGAAAAAAACGATTTCTAACGTTAATAATCGGTCAATAATGGCGATGTTATAGGTTAGTAGTGGAAAAAATAAATTGTTTTAATTTTCAAGTAACCCGGGCTGGGGTCGGTATGCCTACCCTGTCGTTAAAATTAAGGCTTAGAGATAGGCTACCAAACATAAACCATGTATTACACCAAGGATCGAAGATCGAAGTTAAAACCCAGAGTACGCAATTTCGTACCTGTCGCTAAATTTAAAGTGAGGTTATAGTTGTGTCTAATACTCATTAACGACAGGAAATATTTCGAATATCGATCTGCTGTTTTTGAACTATTTGTGATTATTTCTGAAAGAAAAGAACTAAATTATTGTAAAATAAGTGAGAGTAGGTGTTATCTGTTAAAAAACAAACATTTTGGTTTAGTTTTTGTAAGATTAGGATCTCAGGCAAGTGTTTTAAAATCTAAATACACTATCCTGTTTGAACATTCCGAAAAATTATGGGTAACGCACGCAACGACATGGAAATATCTTATTCAATATATTTTAAGTTTAAAATGCGGATGTTCGTCACTGGATGAAGAAATTAAATTAAAAAACAATGGTCGGCCGATCCCTAAAAAGTTGAATTTAATTAACACGGGAGAGAGTCAAGGGGAGTAATAGGTAATTTTCAGAAAAATAGTATCAAAATAATGCATGGCTTACGGGTAGTGAAACCACAGATCTATGTAGCTATATAGATCTGTAGTGAAACCAAAATTAAACTGTTGGCCAGTAATTTTTCTTTCAAATAAAAATGAAAAAAATCAAAATCCGTTGTGCGAACTGCTTTGGGCTCTCCAAAAGCATGATATATCCAAGGAGCATATACCTCAGTCACCTAAAACTTAATTTATTTTATTTGGTAAACAACGCATTCAAATAAGGGAGGATTTTCGTGTCCAAAGCGCGTTAAAACTTATCGTCGTAATATAATTGATCAGGAACGTCCGTCAAGTTTGTCATAATACTTATTAGTAAGTATTTAATAGAAAACAAAATTCTAAACAAATATCTGAATTTTAGGCCATAATTACACCATTTTGCAACATCTAATATCATTATCATGAACAAAGAATATGTGATTTACATTTGTTCAAACATATCTTTTTGCATAGAAATAAAAAAAAATGGACGTGGAGTTGAATAATTTATCATACATCTATCAATGCAAATATTATAATAGTAGACAAAAACGAATAAGCATGGTCTCCAAGAATGTTCGCCTGCGGCGCTATTTTGCGCCTTCAGCATTCTTGCCGACCCTGGCTACCAACCCACGAGCCGCCACTGAGCTCACACGTCTTGCGTACTGCCAATGGTTTGTTAATAATTTAATGAATGACGACCCCTTAAACAACATTTTTTCTGACGAAGCATGGTTTCATCTTTCGGGGTACATTAAATTCTCAAAATATAAGAATGTGGGGCTTTGACAATCCGCATATTTATATATATTGTTGAATCTCCACTATATGCTTTATATCTTAAATTACCTTAAGCTTAATTTAAAGTGAGGTTATGATTGTGTCTAATACTCATCGACAGGAAAGATTTTGTATATCGATCTGTTGTTTTTGAACTATTTGTGAATATTCTTAAAAGAAAAGAACTGAATTGTTGTAAAATAAGTGAGAGTAGGTGTTATCTGTTAAAAAAACAAACATTTTGGTTTAGTTTTTATAAGATTAGGACCTCAGGTAAGTGTTTTAAAATTTAAATAAACTATCCTGTTTAGACATTGCGAAAAATTGAGGGTAACATTGGCGTTTGGATGGCAGTTTTGCGCAGAAGAATAATTCGGTCTATTTTTTTTTCACCGTCAACGTTCACAGAAACAACATTTTGACTGAATTTTTTCATCAACTGCACGATAATGAACTCCAGCATGCCTATGTTCAGCAGGACCGACGGTACAACAGCACATATCACAAGAATCATTGCAGCTTTTCTCCGCGAGCTATTTGATGACCGGTTGCATACACGACTTGAGTTTCCTTCTCAGTCACCTTGTTTGACTTATTGACTATTTTGTATTCCTTTCCTTGAAGAATAGAATTTTCAGAACCCCTGTATATAATTTGCTAACCTAATTGATATAAGCTAGGACGGTAGTTTTTCATTTCATGAATACCTTTGACTCGCTTTTTTTAAATTATAATTATAATTTAAACATAAATATTCTGCTAAAGTGACCTGACTGTTCAAAGAAACTATGGCCCTTAACGCCGTCGTTGGGGCTACACTCCGCTACAAACACTAATATTAGGTTGGGGATTAGCGTATTAGACGGTAAGTATCGTAAGATCACGCCAACAACCACCTCTGAAAGTTTATCAAAGTACTTTTGAATCACCTTGTATACCGAGTTAAATTATAGACAGACATAATTATAATATATTAAAAACGGATATTTATAAGCAAATTGTACCTCACATTACAAAATAATTAAGCAGTGACAAAAATGATATTAACTTGTCATTATGGCCTACCTGTATTGTAAAATTGCATATAGATTTCTCTGGTTGCTTTAGAGTAAAAAATTTTTCTTGCGATCCACAGATATCCAAGTTAACATGACACAGTTCTTCTTTTAGCTTTCTAAGCAGCATCGAATCCAATTTATTCTAAAACGAAATAACAAATTTAAACCCCATACAAGAGATACAAGAGTGTTCATACAAATTTGTGCAAAAGATCCTCTATTTTTTTTTTTTTTTTTTATTTTCTTTATTTCTGACCCTTAAACAGTACATAGATACTGGCACCAGGGCCTATAAAACTTATGATTTACCTAAATAAATAATTTTTGTTTAATTTAAAACTAAAAAGTTTATACTATGCTTTTTACAAAATAGTCTTTTAAGTTATGGCACATGTCCTTGTATCTGTTAACATTTACGATTTCTGGAGGCATCTGATTAATAAATCTACACAACGATTGCCATTCAGGGTACCTTCATAAAGAGCATAGAAAAAAGAAACAAAGTTTCTTTTTCCCATGATAAAGAGCAGGTTCAAGGCACGACTCTACAGTTACGAAAGAAATTTAAGGAATGTGGTCCAAAACAGCATTGTTGCCGTAAACTCTTAATTTGTAGGGAGGTGCTTGTCATCATGACATCTTCACAAATCTTACATGCATTGGCTGAGCTTAGAATTATGTTATTTATTTATAAATTATAATTATATTTAAACGTATGCAGCTGTGTGTAAAATGAATACATATATACAGGGTGTCTGTAAAAGGTCTTTACAAAAACCTACCACATATTCTTTAGACCAAAATTAGCCGAATTAAGTAAACTTACCTTAGTACAAAGTTGCTTAGTTTGGGCGCTAGACGGCGCTGAAGTGACAATTTTTAAATCGTTTTTCTGGATTAATTCAAAAACTGCTCATACTATTTTGCCGAAATTTGGTACGTTGGCATAGCTTCATGGGGCAAAAAAACCCACGTCACAATTCTGATTAATATCAGTCCATGGGCGTAGAACCTGGGTTTTTTACTAATTGCTTGTTTCAGATTTCTATGCCAATGAAACAAGAGGGGTTTGGGCACAAAATTCAGATGAAGCAACTCATTTGCTACAAAAAAAGGTACTCTTAATAAGACTTGATTCCTCTGACGGTTTTCGAGAAATTTGCATTTTATTACTTAATACGTAGTAGTTTTTACCACGTAGTACTTGTGTTTTGTAGAATTTTTCTATTTTTGATTTCTACGCCAATGGAGGATAAGAGGTTTAAATTTAAAATTTAGATTAAACCAACTTATTTAACTTATTTACTACAAAAAAACTCTTGAATATGTTTCTTATCATCTGCTTTTTGTTCGCACGGTATTTTTCAGGAATGTACAACACGACCTTACACCTCACAAACGGTTGTTATTGTTGGTTATTATTAGTTTCATCTGACAACATAAGATTATTGTCAAATTTTTAACATTTAATATTGTTGCTAGCGTTCAATCATTTTATCTGCTTGCATTAATTATTAGAAAACTTTAATTGTCGTAAATTATCTTGGCGGTGCAATACACTAATGCAGAATATACCGATATGATATTGGTATTTGGGTATTGCCAAGGAAATGGTCAAGAATGTGTCAGAGTCAACTCCAAAAGGTTTCCAAATCGTCGTATACCAAGCCACCCGACGTTTGCTGCTGTTGAAAGACGCCTGCGGGAAAACGGCCAATTTACTCCTAAAGCCATTGAAAATGGAAGACAGCATTTTGTAAGGGTTCCTGAAGTCGAAGAAGACATTTTAGAACGTGTTGCAGAAGATCCAGAAATAAGCACCAGGAGGCTAGGTAGGGAAATAGGAGTGTCCAAAGATATTGTTCATGAAGTACTTCAAGAACAGTTGCTATATCCATACCATAAGATGCCAGTTCAAGATCTTTTACCTAATGATCCTGAAATGCGCCTGGTTTTTAGTCGGCTTGTTCATAGACAGAGAGAACAGAATCCCAACTTTGCCAACAATATTTTGTTTACCGATGAAGCATGTTTCACAAAAAGAGAGATTACAAATTTCCATAATGAACATGTTTATGCGGATGAAAACCCTGCTACGAAGGTAAAACATTTTCAAAATGAGTTTAGAATTAATGTGTGGGCTGGAATAATTGGTAATCACATTGTTGGTCCTGTCATTATTCCACAAAGATTAACCGGGGAAGATGCAATTAATATTCTTAAGGGCGATGAACAAGTTCTGCAAAGAGTGTGTTTTAATTTTCTTCGACGTTGTATTCATGAAAATGGTGAACATTTTGATCAATTTTTATGATATTTCTATTTATTTCTGTTTACGATTTAGTTATTTTTTTCTTTTTTTGTAAAAACTACTACGTATTAAGTAATAAAACGCAAATTTCTCGAAAACCGTCAGAGGAATCGAGTCTTATCAAGAGTACCTTTTTTGTAGCAAATGAGTTGGTTCATCTGAATTTTGTGCCCAAACCCCTCTTGCTTCATTGGCATAGAAATCTGAAACAAGCAATTAGTAAAAAACCCAGGTTCTACGCCCATGCACTGATATTAATCAGAATTGTGGCATGGGTTTTCTTGCCCCATAAAGCTATGCCAACGTACCAAATTTCGGCAAAATAGTATGAACAGTTTTTGAATTAATCCAGAAAAACGATTTAAAAATTGTCACTTCAGCGCCGTCTAGCGCCCAAACTAAGCAACTTTGTACTAAGGTAAGTTTACTTAAATCGGCTAATTTTGGTCTGAAGAATATGTGGTAGGTTTTTGTAAAGACCTTTTACAGACACCCTGTACAAGGCAAAGTTATCCAAAGTCAAGCTACGGAAGTATTTGACAATGTTGACCAGATTATTTACGTTTGCTTAATCCCTTTAAAGTTAATAATAATGTTTTTTAAAAATTTAATTACTTAATTTATTAATTAAAGTTAATAAATTATTAATTTATGTGTATGTGTGAACTAAATCGGATAGGAATGGTGTGGGCGCAGTTAAAACACTTTATAAAAAGCACAACACTACTAAGAGTCCACAATAAAGTTATTAAAGGAATGGACTGAAACGGGTATTGCGTCCATATCACATCAAGACTGGGAAAAATATTGTAACCATGCCATAGACATTGAGAATATATTTTGGGTAAATGACCATTGACCAATGCATGGGCTGGCGCCATTAATTATTTCAGTGGATGATGATATTAGCAGCGATAGTGATGATACGGACAGCAGTAGTAGTAGTTGTAGTATATTACATTTAATGTATATTAGGCTTTAGCTTATAAGTAGCTAGTCATGGAAGGCGTTGTCAACTGTTTGTCCTGACAACGGTGTTGTGTAGTGGATCCAAACAGATCGCGTTACTTTTGTAATAAATTAAATACTCTGTATAAGTGTAATCATTTTATTTAGTTTAATAAAATGGTGGGCGAGTGTTTGCCTCTTCCGACGCGTTGTCTATGAAGGTTTTTTACAAACATAAAACATAATCTTATTCTCTGCCTAAAAACTAACTCCCACTGTTTTCCACTTCAAAAAAAGGTCTCGGGTCACACGCTTATCGCGTCTAAAGTGTCACTGTTAATGTCTTTCAATAACTCGACCCTGTGGGTTCTTTACGTAATAATTTTTAAGTGACAAAATATAATCACCTAATAAATACAAAACTGTACATCCCGCCCACCTTGAAAGAGTAATTTCAATGATATAGGTTACAAGATGTATACCAACATACAAATATAAAATTAATGTATAAAGAAAATGTAAACATAAAGTAAAAAATAAAATAGAGTCCTTTAGTCCATCTCAATCGGTAAAACACTTATTTTAGTAACCGCACGTTTAAAAACTCCCGTCTTAGTTTTTACGGACACTACGCGGATGACATTGTCTTTTCCGGGATGAACTTTAATGATTCTGCCTAATGACCATTGCTGAGGGGGAAGGTTTTCCTCACGTAAAAGCACTAGGGATCCGATCTTGATAGGTGGCCCCTTGTTGCGTCCACACTTTGCTCTTGACTGCAAAGATGTTAAGTATTCGGATGACCATCGTCTCCAGAAATGCTGAACTAATTGCTGAAGACGTTCGTACAGAACCAATCTGTTAGTAGGTACCTCGGTGACATCTCGCTGTGGAATGGAGGTAAGTAGGTCGCCAATTAGGAAATGGCTAGGGGTTAGGACATGAAGATCATCGGGATCATTGGATAATGGGGTCAGAGGTCGAGAATTTAAAATAGCCTCTACCTGACACAATACTGTATAAAGAGATTCATAAGATAAGTAAGCCTCTTTTAAGACTCTGGTTAAGTGAAATTTGGTAGACTTTACCGCAGCCTCCCAAAGACCTCCAAATGAAGGTGATCGTGGTGGTATAAAATGCCACTTAATATCGTTTTCGAGTAGAAATGTTGATATTTTATGACCCTTTGAAACGTCCTGTAAGAATTTACTAAGTTTTTGTAGTGCAAAGTTAGCTCCTACAAAATTTTTTCCGTTATCAGAGTAAATATTTTTGCATAGTCCTCTTCGAGAGACAAATCGCTTTAATGCATTTAAAAATGAATCGGTACTTAGATCTCCAACGAGCTCAATATGAATAGCTCGTGTAACAAAACAAATGAAAATACAAATGTAAGCCTTTATTATCTTGCGAGAACGTAGTTTACCATCCTTTATCATTATAGGACCAGCAAAATCGCAGCCTACAGTTAAAAATGGACGTGAAGGCATTAGTCTTGATTGAGGAAGATCACCCATCATCGGAGTGCTCACATAAGGTTTAGATTTGAAACAAACAAGACATTGATTGATAGCACGCTTTACTGCATTTTTGCCATGAATAATCCAATATTTATTTCGCAAAATTACCAAAAGAGCTTGAGTTGCTGCATGTAAGTTTCGTTTGTGCTCATGCTCAATTAGAAGTCTAGTAAAATCATGATAAGGAGGTAATAAAATTGGATGTTTCATATCAGGAGTCAAGGTCGAGTGTCGAATTCTTCCACCCACGCGTAATATACCCTGCTCGTCAATAAATGGATTCAATGAAAACAGTTTACTGTCCCTAGAAATTTGTTTGTGTTTCCGCAAATCGTTAATTTCTTTGGAATATTCATAATATTGAACCATTTTTATTAAAGTGTTTAATGATTGATCTAACTCATTTTGAGATATTTCCGCAAAAATTCTGCTGGTTTTATGTTTTGTTTTAATATTTAGCATAAATCTTAATATATATGCAAAAATTCGAAGCAGTTTATTGAAATTTGAATATCTTCTAAAAATATCCTGATCCTGATAAGTTGTGTTAGTCATAAACGATAGTTGAATTGTCCGTTTTCTGTCCGGTATGTTGTCAATATTAATTTGATCTAAAACGGGCCAGAAGTTTTCATGTTTTGTCAGAAATTCTGGTCCGTGCCACCACAAGTGACAATCAAGTAATTGTTGCGGATTTAATCCGCGGGAAAGTACGTCTGCTGAATTTTCTTTGGAGCCAACGTGTCTCCATTGGAATTTGTCAGTCAATTCATGTATTTGTGTTACCCTGTTAGCTACAAAGGTATTCCAGTTACTCGGTTCACCCGCGATCCACGACAGTGCAATAGTGGAATCGCACCAAAAAAATTTATTTTTTATGTCAATTTCGAGAGACCTTTCTACATTTTTTGCCAAGCACGCTAAAAGTAGAGCCCCACAAAGTTCCAACCGAGGCAATGAGATTGTTTTTAAAGGAGCAACTCGACCTTTAGCGCATAATAACTTTGAATGACGTAACCCGTTAATATCTGTCGTAACTAAATATATACAAGAACCGTACGCGGCTTCGCTTGCGTCGCAAAAACCATGCAATTCTATAGTTATATAATTTGGAGTGACTACTTGACGCGGTATTTTTATTTTGTCAAGGATTGGTAGTTGTTCAAAAAATGAAGTCCAAAGCGTATAAATATCTAAGGGCACCGATTCGTCCCAGCCTAACTTACACTGCCAAAGACGTTGCATAATTATTTTTGCACGTACAGTAATCGGGCCTGCCAGACCTAAAGGGTCAAATATTTTTGCGATAACCGATAAAATCTGACGTTTTGTTACCGTTGCGTAGTTCTCAAAGTTAATTGAATAACCTAAAGTATCTTTATTTGGTTGCCAAAATAATCCAAGTGTTTTGCGAGTTTTATCTTCAGATAAATCATAATTTTCTAACTGACCCTGATCGCAATCAGCTAACACTTCCGGCTTGTTCGAATAAAATTTTCGTAATGGAAAGCATGCACCATTTAGAATCTGAATTATTTGGTTTTTTAATGTGATAGCATTTTTAACAGAGTCGGATCCAGTTAGCAAATCATCAACATAAAAACAATTCAAAATTGCGTTACTAGCATTCTGCAAATTTTTAGCGTTATCAATAGCGGCTTGATTTAAAGATCTAATCGCTAAAAATGAAGCAGGTGCAGTTCCATATGTTACAGTGTTTAAAGTATAAAACTTAAGATCCTCATTCGGACTTGAACGCCATACAATACGCTGCAAATGTCGATCACATTCCCTTAATTGGACCTGTCGATACATTTTTTCAATGTCCCCGGTAAAAACTACATTATGAAGTCTAAAGTTTAAAATCATAGTTAATAAATCTGGTTGTATGACAGGACCCGTCATTAGGATGTCGTTTAAAGACACTCCGCTATCGCTTTTTGCCGAAGCATCATACACGACGCGTAATTTTGTTGTAGTACTGTCAACCTTGACAACACCGTGATGTGGTAAGTAATATGTCGTGTCAATCGTGTCTATATTCGAACTGATTTGTGACATATGTCCCAATTTTTCATATTCCGACATAAAATTAATATAATCGCGTTTTAAATTTTCGTCCCTTTGTAATCTTCTTTCGAGACTGTAAAATCGATTGATAGCTGCATTTTTCGAATCACCCAATTCGAAAGAATTATTTGATAAGGGTAAACTTACTTCAAAACGACCTTGCGATACGCGTCTATAGTTTTCAGTGAAATGTTTTTCGCATGCCAAATCTTGTGGTAAAATGTCCCGTTTTTTAGTGTCGCAATTTTCTACAGTCCAAAATTTTTCGATTTGCCTATGCAACTCATTATTTGTTATTGAAAGGTTACAAATGGTGGAGTCATTATTTTTATATGATGCATTGTAATCAAAAAATAAGGTTCCTGCAAAAATCCAACCCAGTTTAGTTTTGTTTAAGATTAGTTTGCCTTTGCCCAATTTAATTTGTCCTACACATAGTATGTCATAGAATATGTTTACTCCTAACAAAACATCTACAGGGCGCGACAAATTAAAATTTTTATCGGCAAATTCAATATTGTTTGGTAGGTCTATGTTAGACAAGTCAAAAGAGGTTTGCGGAAGATTTTCGGTAATTTTGTTTACAATTAAAAATGAATCTTTCATTTGATATTTTTCGCTGACAGAATAAAATGTGGCGTCAACCTTTTTTGAAATTTTGCTAAGAGAGTTATTTATCCCAGCCACGGGAATACTAAAATTTTTAGTTTTTAGATTGAGTTGCCTAGCCAATGAATCGGTAATAAAATTACTTTGAGATGCACTGTCTAGAATGGGCCTAGCTTCTATTATTTTTCCATTGCAATCTAAAATTTTAATCATGGCTGTTGCCAAAAGTATTTGTTTGTTGTTTCCAGTCGATAAACAATGCATTGTTATGTTTTGATTAGAAAAATCTTGGATCTTGGAAGTTGAGGCATCATTTGAGGTTTGTTTATTTTCTCGACTAATTTCCGTTGAGAGTAAAGTTTGAGTATTATGGGTACTTTGTGACCCGCCATGGGATTTGTTATTATTGTCGCGATCGACAGTGTTTGGGTTATTAACAGAGCTATTGACGCCGACAACGTTACCGCTGTTATTAAAGAATAAATGTAATAATGAATTATGTTTTAGACCGCAGTTTTTACAGCCTGCTGAATTGCAGGAATTGTGATCATGAAAAGGTCTTAGACAGTTGATGCATAGTTTATGTTTTTTAATTTCTGTGTAAAGATCCCTTTTCGGCATTGTATGTATTTTTTCGCATTGAAAGTTTAAATGATTTTTATGACAAAAGGCACAAGAAATCTTTCCTGTCGTCACGTGTGTTAGAATTTTGTTGTGTTGTTGTCCTCTGTCTGTCTTATTTTTGCTTTCCAGGGTTTCTAAGAAATTGCAACGCTTGGTTAGAAATTCCGTTAGTTGAGAAACCGTAGGAAAGTCAATTCCTTGTTTATTTAAATGTTCCTCCCATTCCCGTTTAGTTACAATGTCAAGTTTGTTACCCAATATGTATATGAGAAGTGTATCCCACATATCTATGGGCTGCCCAAGTGCCTTTAACGCACGTAAATTTTTGTTGAAATTATCCAATAAATTTCTTAGTTGAGAATGTGACTCGTTTTTCATTGTGAAACCATCCAAAATATGTTTTAAATGAGTGTGTACAATCAATCTCTTGTTTTCAAACCTATCCCTTAACATATCCCAAGCAATTTGATAGTTTTGATTTGAAATTTCAAGTGACTGAATTAAATGAGCAGCTTCGCCTTTCAGGCATGATTTTAAGTACCAGAATTTTTGTACATCATTTAACTGCGCGTTTGAATGTACTAAATAATTAAAAATGTCATAGAATGTCATCCATTGACTGTAGGCCCCATAAAATTCTGGTAAGCTAATCGGTGGTAATCTTACCGGACCTTGTAAATTAACATTTGTATTTCCAATTGCATTATTAACACTAAAAATGCTTGCACCAGGATTTGGTGGTGTATCTTGCGTTTTTAAAAAATCTGAAAGCATTTTCTTGGCTTGACCGATAGCCTTAAAGAATTTTGATTTGAAATCATCTCGCTCGGCGTCCTGAGAAATATTTCCCGATAAGTATTCATTTTCGGTTTGGATGTCATTAAATTGATCCAAAAGAAACGTTGTTCTCTCTACGCGAGCACTAACTTCTTCATAATTTCCCGAAAAAGATTCAAAATTATCTAGGTATGTAATAAATCTAGTTAATTGGGATTTGACTTGTCCCCGTTTTAACTTTAATTTGGCTAACATATCAGCTAAATCGAGTGCATTGTTAGTATTTTCAGAAGCCATATTTTTTTTTTTTTAAATCTCTAAACACACTAAAGTATCAGATAATGCAATTGAATATGTAAAGGAAATGGTAAAAAGGAATATTGACGACTTACCAATCGACGCTATTTTCCTTGGTTGTGGTTTTCTTTCAGCTGTGTTGCCAAACAAACTGTTGTAGGTATTTGGTTTTCCGACTGTGTTGCCGAAAAGTCCCTTTGACGACCGTTTTGTCGCACTTGTATATTAGCTTTCCCGGTTGTGTTGCCGAACAAAGCCGTTTTTACCGACCGTTTTGCCGATTTAACTATCCAGGCTCGAAGGACCAATGTTGTGTAGTGGATCCAAACAGATCGCGTTACTTTTGTAATAAATTAAATACTCTGTATAAGTGTAATCATTTTATTTAGTTTAATAAAATGGTGGGCGAGTGTTTGCCTCTTCCGACGCGTTGTCTATGAAGGTTTTTTACAAACATAAAACATAATCTTATTCTCTGCCTAAAAACTAACTCCCACTGTTTTCCACTTCAAAAAAAGGTCTCGGGTCACACGCTTATCGCGTCTAAAGTGTCACTGTTAATGTCTTTCAATAACTCGACCCTGTGGGTTCTTTACGTAATAATTTTTAAGTGACAAAATATAATCACCTAATAAATACAAAACTGTACAAACGGTGTCAATGTCAGAGTTTAATAAAAAGTTTGTTAATTTTGATACTGTTTAAAATAAATCTAAAATTATGTAAAACATCTTGTTATGTTTTCTTTGCTCGACTATACCTCATTTTGGCGACGAGAATAAAGTTTATGGAGAGGAAAGTCTTTTTCATTTTTCGGAAGTAGTTCTGATGTGTTGGATGATTTTATTTGGAAAAGTACGGTCCAAGTAAGTTTTTTTTAGCTCACGATGGCGAGCAAAGGAAAAAAGGAAATCACAGCAAATGTTACGGTTGTAAACACCGGCAATATAGCAAATTTATCCATTTTTAAACTTGGAGATGATTGGGAAATTTTTGGAGAAAGGCTTGATCAGTTTTTTTTGGCCAATAGAGTGGAAGATGATAGAAAAGTTTCTGTTTTATTGACTTCTGTAAGTGAAGATGTTTATATCATTTTAAGAAATGTTTGTCATCCTGAGAAGCCAAGTTCAAAAAGCTATAAAGATCTTATTGAATTACTATCGGGACAATTTAAGCCGAAAGTATCGGTTTATAGAAAGCGAGTTGTTTTTGATACGCTTCGACAGAAGGAAGAGACGATAAATGAATGGTTCGTTAAAGTAAAAAAAGCAGCCTCAGAATGTGAGTTTGGTACTTCATTAGAATCCAGGGTATTGGACAAGTTTGTAGTTGGTTTAAAGCCAGGGTCGATATTGGATCGTTTATGTGAAGAGAGCATTTCCAGAAATTTAAAGGACATTGTTGAGATTGCGCTGGTAAAGGAAGCGACTTTGAAGGAGATTAGACAACCAGTGTCGAATGTTTATCATATACGCAGTGACCAAAAGAAATTTGACAGTCGTGGTTATGATTCAAACCGTTCCGTGAATCTTAAAAATGGTATGGCAGATAAACCAAAAGACAAGGTAAAAGTACAACACAAGGTTAGTGATAAAAAGCTTTTATGTTTTGCTTGTGGTAAAGATAATCATGTATTTAAAAGTTGTAAATTTAAAGGCTATACCTGCTCAAAATGTAATAGGAAAGGTCATATTGCAATTGCATGTAAGGTTCAGTTAGATAGAAACCATTTTTTAGATCAAAATAATGAGGAGGTTGATTTTTTTAATGTTGATGTTGATATTTTTAATGTAGACAGTAATTTTATTGCTCCAGTTACTTTGAACGCTTTTATAAATGACGTACAACTTAGTTTAGAGGTTGATACGGGGGCAGGTCTGTCGTGCTTACCTTTCGACACTTATGAAAAATTTTTGTCAACGATTAAACTTAAACCAAGTAAGGTAATGATTAAAGTATATCATGGACCGGTAGTTGCACCCAAAGGTCAAATTGAGGTTGATGTTTGTATTAATAAGGTGACAAAGAGGTGTACATTTTTGGTAGTGGAAGGAGCCACAAAGGCATTGATAGGTCGTGATATATGGAAAATGTTTTCTTTAACGTTGAATGAAAAGAGTGAAGTTCTTTTAAATGGTGAAAGAGTGTCAGGTACAGCAGTAGTTTGTCAAATAAGTACAAATGGGAAGCTAGAAAATATTTTAAGCAGATTTTCCAATTTATTTAAAAATGAGTTGGGTACTTATAAAAATGAAAAGATAAAATTAGAAATAATTGAGGGGGTTACACCTATTTTTAGGAAGCCAGCGCCTATTCCTTACGCTTTTAAGGAAAAAGTTCAAAAAGAATTGCAAAGATTAGAGGGAGAAGGGGTCATTGAGAAAATCCAAAATTCTAGTTTTGGAACACCCTTGGTACCTGTTGTGAAGGCGAATGGTGTAGATATTAGAGTGTGTGCCAACTATAAGATAACAATTAACAAATATTTAAAAGAGGTTAACCATCCACTTCCTAGAATTGAGGACATTTTTGTAGCATTACAGGGTGGACAACAGTTCACAAAATTAGACTTTTCAAATACTTATAATCAGCTGGTTCTGGACGAAGAAACTTCAAAGCTTTTAGCTTGGAGTACGCAAAATGGTATTTACAAGGTGAACAGATTACCTTATGGTACTAAACCAGCTTGTTCTATTTTCCAATCTGTGGTTAAGAAGGTTTTGCTTGGTTGTAAGGGTACTGTAAATTATCTTGACGATATTGTTGTTACAGGCAGAAATGAAGCTGAGCATTTGGAGAATTTAACCGAGGTTTTCACCAGATTGGATACAGCCGGATTTAGGTTGAATGAAAAAAAATGTGTGTTTTTTCAGGACAAGATTTTTTATTTAGGGCACACAATTTCAGCTCAAGGGTTGGAGAAGGATAATAAGAAGATTGAAGCTATTATAAAGACTCCACGTCCAAGTGATAAGACGGAGGTTCGTGCTTTTGTAGGTATGGTAAATTATTATTCGAAATTTATTCCTAATTTGGCACAGCATTTGAAACCGTTGTACAGGTTGTTAGAGAAGGATAGAGATTTTTATTGGAATAAAGCTTGCGATCAATCCTTGGAGTTTGCAAAAAAGAATATTGTATCTGATTGTGTTCTTATACATTTTAGTCAAAATAAACCAATACGATTAGCATGTGATAGTAGTGAGTACGGTATTGGTGCCGTCCTTTCGCATGTTATGCCTGACGGTACAGATAGACCTATAAGTTTTATTTCCAGAGTTTTGTCCAAGGCTGAGAGAAATTACAGCATGGTGCACAAAGAAGCATTGAGTATTTATTGGGCAATAAAAAAATTTTATGAATATTTAGCAGGTCGTAAATTTGAGATTGTGACTGATCACAAACCGTTGCAAACGCTGTTTGGTGAACATAAGAGCTTACCAAAGATGGCAGCAGGAAGACTTCAGAGATGGTCTTTATTTTTGAGCGGTTTTGATTATACGATACGTTATATAAAAGGTAAAGATAATGTACAAGCTGACGCTTTAAGTAGATTACCGTTACCGGTATCTGAGACTGATGAACAGAGTGAGTATGATTATCTAAACTTCTTAGAAACTGTTACTGCAATTGACACTAACAAAATAAGGTCAGAAACAAGGCGAGATGCATCGCTTGGTCAAATCTTTAATTTCCAGTATTTCAAGTTTTCTTGGACTTTGTTATATATTTTTTTTTATGCACTGAGGTTCTTGGGGATTAGGTCCTTGTGTAAAATCAAAACAGTGAAAAAATGTCACATTGTATATTAACGTTTCGGCCTACGCTATGGCCTTCATCAGAATGGCAACATAAAAGTTAATCAGCTGTAATAATAAGAAAAACTGGGCTTACATCTACAATAACAAAAGAATTTTTTTAATAAGTTTCATTACCTTGACGAGCTGAGTTTCCAATTCACGGATAGGTAATAGGTACTAATTTAAAAAGGCAGTGATCGGCCTACATTTATTACACAATAACATGGACAACAAATTAATAGAACGTGAAAAACACAAATTACACTACATGTTTGTACTACCAATTTCTATTTTATTTGAAAGTATACCTTTACTGTGTTATCGATTATGATTTTTTTCCCCTTTTTTTCCATGATTGATATATCGGTACTTCCATCTCGCGGGTACTGTGTGAATGGAGGAATTTAATGTTGAAATTTATAAAGTTGGAAACTGTTTTGGTGTAAGTGTGTGTGGGAATCTGTACTTAGTGTGGTAGGGTGTATTAATTGTATTTTAATTTAGTTAAGATTAACAGTGTTAGATGGCCCAAAGTGGAAAGAAAAATAATTCAGTTAACCCATATTACAGAAACAAAAATATTAATAAGAACAATGATCCCGTCTACACTAGGAGACTAATTTATGAGGTTGAAATACATTTTACTTAAGTTTTTGGTGTCTGTTTTTAAATTCACACAATTTTTGTTCTTTTTGATATAAACCATCTCTAGAAATTCTCTTTTTTTAAGATTGGTTTCAGTCTGGAGGATAAGTGTGTTTTCAAAGTCAAAGGTGTGTTGTTGTTCATGGGCATGGTTTGTAAGGGCAGTTTTGTTTTTTTTGTCATATTTATGGCCTTTAATTCGGTTTTTGAGATATTGGCTTGTCTGTCCGATATATACACCATTGCAGTCGTTACATGGGATTTGATAAATTACGTTGCTTTTTATGTTTTTATCAATGTTAGTTTTAAGTTTGCTAAAATTTTTGTTGAGTAGGTTGTATCCCTTATGGGCAACAGTAATATTTTGGTTTTTGCAGAGTTTTTGAATGTTTTCAGAAAGGTTTGGGATATATGGTAGTGTCATATATTTATGTTGAGAGGTACGTTTTTTACACTTCGTATCAGAGTTTTGATTTCTGTGTTTATTGGAGTTATAAAATTTGTGAATTCGTTTTTTGAAAATTGAATCGATCAGTATTTCCGGGTAATCATTTAATCGAAGCGCGTTTTTTGCTTTTTGTATTGCTTGATGTCTGTATTCAGGGCTACTTAAAATACAAACATGTAGTGTAATTTGTGTTTTTCACGTTCTATTAATTTGTTGTCCATGTTATTGTGTAATAAATGTAGGCCGATCACTGCCTTTTTAAATTAGTACCTATTACCTATCCGTGAATTGGAAACTCAGCTCGTCAAGGTAATGAAACTTATTAAAAAAATTCTTTTGTTATTGTAGATGTAAGCCCAGTTTTTCTTATTATTACAGCTGATTAACTTTTATGTTGCCATTCTGATGAAGGCCATAGCGTAGGCCGAAACGTTAATATACAATGTGACATTTTTTCACTGTTTTGATTTTACACAAGGACCTAATCCCCAAGAACCTCAGTGCATAAAAAAAAATATATAACAAAGTCCAAGAAAACTTGAAATACTGTAAATTAATAAGCATGGGTGAAAATATGCTTTCCTACAATAACATCATAAGAAACTACGGGACGGAAGCTGCCACAAATATGAAAATGTACAGCAGTAACAACACCAAGATGGCCAACCAGAAAAACCGTCGAATCTTCCTCCTACGATGCAAGACCGAAGAAATAACTCCAACCTTCCTCAAAATTAATACAGGCCATATCCTTTTTAAATGTAAAAACCTTGACAAGAGTTTCCATGAAACTCTATTACCAAAATTCAAATATAATATCCTAAACTTATTGATAACGGACACCACTAAAAACATAAATATGCTTCAGGACCTTTTAAAAGAAAACATAATATCTATAAAAAACATTCTGCCCCCTACTCTGTTCACTATTTTTCAACAGGCAGAAACACGTAAATACGAGGCCATTTTTAGTAGGATTAAAAACAAAAACACTAAGAAAATAGATACATTAATCACTCAACAAAAAATAAACACTAAAAACACACCCCAACAAACACAAAAATGGATTGAAAACTTAACTAATACCACAATCCCAGATTATGCCACCGAAATTCTTAGTCTGGGACCTAACTTTGCAATATCGACACAGGAATCTAACAAAATTCCAATCCCTGATATATTAACTAACTTTGAAACATCCATTGCAAACCTCCCTGGGTATAGTAAGGATGACCTGCGATCGAAATGTTGCAACATCATTACCAACCATAAAAATAAACTAAATCATATAAGGAAAGACAAAGAACGAAATATTTTAACTAATAAAATTAAAAAAACACAAAGATTTCTTAAAGACCACCCCAATCTAAAAATTCTCAAACCAGATAAATCAAACAAAACAGTCATAATGGAATCCACCGACTACGACAACAAAATCAATAACCTACTACAAGACAACACCACATACCAAAAAATCAAAAATGACCCAACTATTATATACCAAAAGAAAAATAATCAAATTATAACAGAATGGGAAAATAAACAGTATATATCGCCTGTAACAGCCAGGAACCTCAAAGTTCATAATGCCCTACCACCTAGAATTTACGGTCTACCCAAACTCCACAAACCAGGGATACCCTTAAGACCAATAGTCTCTTGCACACAGTCACCCTTTGAAAAAATATCTAAATTCTTAAAAAATATACTTAACAACGTAGTAAACCAAAATGACTTTTATATTAAGGACTCATGGCAATTCAAAGAAAAAATTAAAAACATTACACTACCAAAAAATCACAAACTTATCTCGCTGGATGTCATATCACTATACACTAACATTCCAACACAATTAGCAAAAAACATAATCACAAAAAAGTGGAACCGCATTAAACAATACACTGACATACCAATGAATGATTTTTTAGACGCCATTGACGTAACATTAAACACAACATATTTTTTATATAACAACGAATTCTACAAACAAATCGAGGGTTGCGCAATGGGCTCCTCTATTTCAAGCGTTATTGCACAGCTTGTGATGGAGGACCTAGAAGAATCGGTTATACAAAACCTAGGTTTTAAGCTACCATTTTTTTACCGATATGTTGATGACTGTATTTCAGCAGTGCCAAATGACCAAATAAATCATATTTTAAACTGTTTCAACAGTTATCATAATAAACTTCAATTTACTATCTAAATAGAACAAGAAAATAAAATCAATTTCCTAGATTTAACACTACATAACATAAACGGAACAATTAAGACTGAATGGTTTACAAAAGAAACATGGTCTTCAAGGTACCTGAATTATAAGTCCCAACACCCGCTCTCCCAAAAAAAATCTGTCATTATAGGACTGGCTGACAGAGCGATTATTTTAAGTAGCCCTGAATACAGACATCAAGCAATACAAAAAGCAAAAAACGCGCTTCGATTAAATGATTACCCGGAAATACTGATCGATTCAATTTTCAAAAAACGAATTCACAAATTTTATAACTCCAATAAACACAGAAATCAAAACTCTGATACGAAGTGTAAAAAACGTACCTCTCAACATAAATATATGACACTACCATATATCCCAAACCTTTCTGAAAACATTCAAAAACTCTGCAAAAACCAAAATATTACTGTTGCCCATAAGGGATACAACCTACTCAACAAAAATTTTAGCAAACTTAAAACTAACATTGATAAAAACATAAAAAGCAACGTAATTTATCAAATCCCATGTAACGACTGCAATGGTGTATATATCGGACAGACAAGCCAATATCTCAAAAACCGAATTAAAGGCCATAAATATGACAAAAAAAACAAAACTGCCCTTACAAACCATGCCCATGAACAACAACACACCTTTGACTTTGAAAACACACTTATCCTCCAGACTGAAACCAATCTTAAAAAAAGAGAATTTCTAGAGATGGTTTATATCAAAAAGAACAAAAATTGTGTGAATTTAAAAACAGACACCAAAAACTTAAGTAAAATGTATTTCAACCTCATAAATTAGTCTCCTAGTGTAGACGGGATCATTGTTCTTATTAATATTTTTGTTTCTGTAATATGGGTTAACTGAATTATTTTTCTTTCCACTTTGGGCCATCTAACACTGTTAATCTTAACTAAATTAAAATACAATTAATACACCCTACCACACTAAGTACAGATTCCCACACACACTTACACCAAAACAGTTTCCAACTTTATAAATTTCAACATTAAATTCCTCCATTCACACAGTACCCGCGAGATGGAAGTACCGATATATCAATCATGGAAAAAAAGGGGAAAAAAATCATAATCGATAACACAGTAAAGGTATACTTTCAAATAAAATAGAAATTGGTAGTACAAACATGTAGTGTAATTTGTGTTTTTCACGTTCTATTAATTTGTTGTCCATGTTATTGTGTAATAAATGTAGGCCGATCACTGCCTTTTTAAATTAGTACCTATTACCTATCCGTGAATTGGAAACTCAGCTCGTCAAGGTAATGAAACTTATTAAAAAAATTCTTTTGTTATTGTAGATGTAAGCCCAGTTTTTCTTATTATTACAGCTGATTAACTTTTATGTTGCCATTCTGATGAAGGCCATAGCGTAGGCCGAAACGTTAATATACAATGTGACATTTTTTCACTGTTTTGATTTTACACAAGGACCTAATCCCCAAGAACCTCAGTGCATAAAAAAAAAATCTTTAATTTCATTAGACATGGTTTTCCAAATCATACAGATAATGAGCTATTAAAACCATATTTTGTTAGGAAGTCAGAATCATCTATTGAGAATGAGATTATTATGTGGGGATATAGAGTTATTGTTCCTGTTAAATTGAGATTGCAACTTATGTCAGAATTACACAGGACGCATGAAGGTGTGAGTAAGATGAAAGCGAATGCTAGATCATATTTTTGGTGGCCTTCACTTGATAAAGATATTGAAAGAATTGTTTCTGAATGTCGAGTATGTTCTACTTCTAGACCAGAACCTAATAAGGCAACACTAATTTCGTGTGTTAAATCAAGTTATTTTTATGAGAGAATACATGCTGATTTTTTGGGCCCGATTAACGGAAAAATGGTTTTAATTATAATTGACACCTATTCTAAGTGGCCGGAAGCATTTATTATGAGAAGTACTGATGCAATAAGTACAGTTGAAAAGTTTCGCGAATGTTTTGCACGTTTTGGTTTACCTAAAGTTGTAGTTACGGACAATGGTCCACAATTTTCCTCCGAACAGTTTTCAAAATTTTTGAATTTTAATGGGATAAAGCACCAAACAGCTCCTCCGTATCACCCATCGACAAATGGCTTAGCAGAGAATGCTGTTAAAAATTTCAAAACTAGCATTTTAAAAGCGTTTAAGGATGATACAAATCGTGGTGTTTCATTTGAGACTATAGTAAACCGATATTTATTTCATTACAGAAATTCGGACACATCACTACTGGTGTCACTCCGAGCAGCTTAGCTTTTAAACATAAAATTAGAAATAGATTTAATTTGCTTACTGAGCACAATATAAAAGAAAATAAAAATATTTTAAATTATAATGGGAAAAGAAATCAAGTATTTATGGAAGGGGATATTGTGTTATGTAGGGATTATAGAAAACCTAAGAAGGCTTGGGTTGAGGCTAGGATTGATGAAGTGTTAAGCGATAGAATTTATTTATGTAAACTGTTAAATGAAGATTTTATTTGGAAAAGGCACGTTAACCAAATTTTGAGAAGCAACTTAAAGCCAGAAGTTAATAATGAAACAAGTAACCCAAACTTTGGTGACGTTCCTGGTCTTAGTACTGATAAGTTTAGGTTAGTTGCACCAAATAAAATTTATGTTCCGTCATTTGGATCAGGTAGTGAAACTAAAAGTGATAGTGAAATAGTGAAAATCGATCTAGATGGGGACTGTGATGCTGAGATTCAGGGCGATGGTGACATTAGCAAAGATTATGTTACACCTCTAGAAAGGGATGTTTCTGTACAGAGTAATATCAAGCAGATTAAAAGTTCAAGCTTAAATGTTAATGAGCGCCCAAGAAGAAAAATTAAAGCGCCTGTGCGTTTAGATTTATAGGTGGGGTATATTGTAGTATATTACATTTAATGTATATTAGGCTTTAGCTTATAAGTAGCTAGTCATGGAAGGCGTTGTCAATTGTTTGTCCTGACAACGGTGTCAATGTCAGAGTTAATTAAAAAGTTTGTTAATTTTGATACTGTTTAAAATAAATCTAAAATTATGTAAAACATCTTGTTATGTTTTCTTTGCTCGACTATACCTCAGTAGTAGTAGTGATTCAGACTAGGAAACCCAGAAATAGCTTGTGTGTTTTTATCATAAAAAATTGTAAATAGGTTGAGAAGACCATTATAAACCTCGCACATCATATCCTTTAGCGCTTCGCACTCCGCTTGAAATAAAAGCGCTCGGTATTATAATTGTATATATTATTATGTACTTACTATAACTGTGCTTGTCAAAATAAAATCGCATTACTTGAAACATATTAATAAATCTAGAGACATCTTCTTCTATTATTATATTTTCAAAAATTTAATAACTTATAAAATATTAATATGAAACGAAGCACCTATACCGCGATAGTTAAAACTGACTTTTTAACGCCTTTTACTCCCCTTTCTCCTTAGCTGGTATAGCCACAGACTCATAAGGTGGACTATAGTTTGGAAACGACAAGGTCACACCATATATTTAAGCTAAAACGCCTCTGAGGATTACATGGGCGGTGACGCATAATATAATATGGTACGAAGACACCCTGTATAATAACACAATAAATTATGCATCATTTAATAATAGTAAAGTAACTTACGAATCAGCATACGAGCAAGTTGCTGACTCCTACATTTCATCACAGTACAACAGGAAATTGTAAGTTGAACGAACAGAGAATATACAGAGTTCAATAGCAAAGCATGGATTTTATTATTTCTTAGTAAGAACAAAACCTAACTTATTACATGGCGATCCTGCCACAGCAAGAAAAAGATTATTAGAAGTACTACATGGCAGACAGTAATAAAAAATGGGCAAACGGTTTTTAATGGTTTTGGTGGCTTTGGTTCTTTTGGGAATAGCCTACGTGATTGTCAAGCGATATAAAAAAAGGTTTAAGAGCAATTCGAAGAGAAATGTATAAATACGAAAATCCCGCAGTGACGTAACAGAAGAAGAAGACCAAGTACAAATTTTTTTTTTAGTTTTTTTTTTCAGAAAAGCAAGCAAAATGGGTTATGGAAGTAATTATATAATGGAAATAAAATTGGGAAATTGGAACAGTGATGGTATAATTATATTGACAATAAATACCTAGTCAAGAAATTTATTTAGTTACAGTAGGTATATTTGTTATCAACCAGGTATTCGTTAACAATAAGTATTATAGGTATGTTGGCAATTATTTATATTATCCTTTATATAACTAAATATTGACCTTTAAAACAATTAATTGCATTCCGTTAAATGGGACATTCTAATAAAGATACAATTATCAAGAACTGACGCACATACAAACAAATATTTTCGGAAAAAACAATGACGTCGTTTGATCTTAAAGTTGCTGTGAGTCTTTTGCCTATCATGAATGATATGGAGGAAACCACAAACAAATTAATTGATGCTATAGAGCTTTACGAGTCGATGTTTAATGATGCCGGTAAACCCCTACTAAAAAAATTTGTGCTTAAAGCACGGTTATCAAATAGCGCTAAATTGCGACTTAAATCAAGCTATGAATCGGTAGATGCTTTAATCCTTGACATAAAAACACATCTTTTAACCAAAAAATCTGACACGGCTATACAAGTAAAATTACTGCGCGCTAAACAAGGCGAAAAATGTATTGTTGCCCTGTTTTTATTAAATATACTTTATTTTAATAAAACGAGTGACAAGTTTTCTTCAACCCTTTGGTGTTTCCTGCTTCAAGAACCCCTCCCGCTCGGGGTCACGACAGTATTGAGGATTTTGGGAAAGAACTAGAAGACCTGTTTGTAAATTTAACTATTGCTCAAGCGAACGGTGATAGTAATTCATATGATATTTTAAGACCTATTAATGAAAAAACAGCTATTAACAGTAGAAATAAAGGTCTGTCTTTACCACCAAATAACTTTATTTGCCCCTCTAGGGTAGAAAACAAGGGTTATAGAAATACATAAAATGACGAGAAAGTCATCCTCAGCAACTAACCATTTAAGAGATTTTAATATGAAAAGAAGTTAAAACAGTTGGGGGAGCAGAGAGGTGATTCAATAATACAATACAATATAATGTAGATTATGCAACCTTTGGAATCGACAGGAGTTTAGTATAAGAACGGTGTATCTCCATGTGAAGGTAGGGGTTGATTTATACGCAAGTAGATTCCAAAGGTTGCATAATCTACATTATATTGTATTGTATTATTGAATCACCTCTCTGCTCCCCCAACTGTTTTAACTTCTTTTCATATTAAAATCTCTTAAATGGTTAGTTGCTGAGGATGACTTTCTCGTCATTTTATGTATTTCTATAACCCTTGTTTTCTACCCTAGAGGGGCAAATAAAGTTATTTGGTGGTAAAGACAGACCTTTATTTCTATTTACAATCTCGCCACAGAATATGAACTACTTCTTAAAGCTATTAACAGGTTTGCGGACGGACTTCGAAACCAAAAATTAAGTACTATTATATCATCAAGAAACTTTGCATATCTAAAGGACGCGATTAGGGCAGCACAAGATGAGGAGGATGTGTCTAATAATAATTTCTCACAAATGATGGCGTTTTCAAAACGGGGTAGAGGCAACCCTAATAGATCTTTTGCGCGTGGCTCTATGTATAATAGAAATTTTACAAGAAAGAACAATAATAATTATTTAAGTATATATTCAAATAACTTCCAAAATAGTAGTCAGTCACATAATAATAATTAGAATCCACAATATAAGCAATTTTTGAGAAATTATAGAGGACGTTTATTTACCCGAGCTAACAATAATCTGCGCGGCTCAAGGACATTTAATCATAATATGCATTTCGCTGAGTTAGGGTGTAAACCAGGTCAAGAACATGCGAATCCCAGTACTTTTCAAGATTGTTCAGAAACATTTCACGTCCCTAAAAATTTTTATAATATAAAAAATGTTTTTACCTATACAAATAACTACTCAAATTCAGTTACTTTTGCTATGACAAATAAAAATTTAAACTTTTTAATAGATACAGGAGCTACTATATTATGTGCTATTAAATCGAAAATTTTAAATCCAAATATAAAGTTTAATAAAGAAAAAATCAAAATTAACGGTATAGGAGGAACTTTAGTTACAGAAGGTTATGTTTATCTAAAACTTAACGTAGAAAATACCTCATTTGTCGAAAAATTTTACGTTTTTGATTCCACATGTCGTAATGATGGTATTATAGGGGAAAACATAACGGAATTATAAACTACGAGAAAAATAAATTATCGCTAGAAAAGTTTGGAAATATAGTTAATTTACCTTTGAATTCTTATGGCAACAATATGTTAATAATACCGCCACGCTGCGAGACTATTCAATATCTACATACAGGGATGACAGAAGAATGTGTTGTTATTCCAAATGAATTGTGTTCGCGTGTGTTTATGGCAAGAAGTTTAGCAAAACCAAAAGACGGAAAAATTCCGATAAAAATTTTAAATACGCGAGAAAATGAAGTTTGCTTAACAAATTGCATTCCAAAAACACAAAAATTAAGTGATTATGAAATATGTAGCTTTTCTTCGCAGAGTGTATCAGTTGAACGGGTGAAAAAAGTTCTTAATTTGTTAAAAATAAATTTTTTAAACAACGAAGAACAACATTCGGTAGAAAACATTTGTGCAAAATTTGCGGGCATTATTCATATACCGGGAGATACATTATCAATTACAAATCTTTACGACGAATCTATTCACCTAAAAGAAAACTCAACACCAACGTACTTTAAACCCTATAGACTGCCACATTCCCAAAAAGAGGAAATAAATAAACAAATTTCAAAAATTTATGAAGAAGGTTTAATAAAATTGAGAGTGCACAGAGTGAATGGTCATCACCAATTTTACTTGTTCCAAAAAAGATGGATGGAAACGTAGTAGGCTTGTTGTGGACTACAGAATTTTAAATCAAAAACTTTTAGACCAAAAATGGCCTTTGCCAAATATAACGGATATTTTAGATTCTCTTGCAGGAGCAATATACTTTTCTCATTTGGATCTTAGTCAGGGATACTATCAGGTAGGAGTAAATAAAGAAAGTAGAAAATATACGGCTTTTACCACAGATAGAGGTCAGTGGCAAATGACGAGATTACCAATGGGCTTGAAAACTAGCCCTAGTGCTTTTTCCAGACTAATGACAGTGGCTATGTCAGGCCTAATTACGAAAAATGTTTTGTTTATCTAGACCACCTTATTGTGTTTGGTAGAAATCTCGTTGAACATAGTAAAAATCTCATTAATGTTTTCACTAGACTTCGCAAAGTAAACTTGAAATTAAATCCTTTAAAATGTGTATTTTTAAAAAAGGGAATTTTTTATTTAGGTCATACTATCACTGATAAAGGTATTTTACTAGATCTAGACCAAATAAAAGCTCTGAAGGAGTACCCAGTCCCAAAAAACGCGGACGAGGTAAAAAGGTTTGTTGCTTTTGCAAATTACAGAAAATGTATACCCAAATTCGCGGAAAAAACTGTAGCTCTGAACAAGTTATGCAAAAAATATGCATGATTTGAATGGACAAATGATTGTCAAAAATCCTTTGTTTTTCTGAAAAACACACTTACCCAAACTGATGCTTCTAATATTGCTATTTCAGGAATTTTATCAAATAAAAATAATAAACCAATTGCATACGCAAGTAGAAGTTTAAATAAAGCAGAAGTTGATTATCCAACTATTCAAAAAGAGTTATTGGCTATATACTGGTCAGTAAAACATTTTCGTCCATATTTGTATGGGCGACATTTTAAAATTTTAACTGATCATAGACCTTTAATATATCTGTTTAGTTTAACCGCCCCTTCTAGTCGTTTAACAAAGTTTCGGCTAGGACTAGAAGAGTATGATTTTCATGTAGAATATATAAAAGGCATCGAAAATGTGACGGCTGACGCATTATCTCGTATAATAATTACATCTGACGAGTTAAAAAGTATGAATGAAAAACTGATTGCAGTGATGACTAGGGCACAATCTAAGCGAATCAAAAATCGAGAAACTGAATTAGGAAGTGAGAATCCTATACATGCTTGGCCTGATCAACCAAATATTGTAGAAATTCTTAAACAACCTAAAAACAGTACTGAATTATCTTTGATATCATTAAAAGAAATAAAACAAATTAATAAAGACATTAGTGTGAAATCGGGAAGATTTTATTATGTTCCATTACATTTTTTTTTTTTTTTATTTATTTATTACTTTATGCTTCAATAAAAATACTCGATCAACATTGGCGCGAGACGAAATGTTGAGAGATTTGATTGATATAAGTAAGAAAATAAATATAAACGAATTTGTTATTTTAAAAAATGAGAGTAATAAGGAATATATTAATTATTAAAAATTAACTCCAATTGGACCGGTCCCCGTATATGTATAATAAAAGGAGTTAAAAAAGTAATGGATAACAATACAAAAAGAGTAATTTTAAATGATTTTCATTTACTTCCCACGAGCAGACATGCATTGGATGGTAAATAATATTAAAAAATATTATTTTTGAACAGGTATCGATAACGACGTTCGAACTTTTGTTAAAAAATGCGACATTTGTCAAAAACAAAAACATTGCAACAAATATATTAAAGAACCCATGGTCATTACTTCAACAGCTTCTTGTTAATTTCAAAAGGTATATTTAGATATAGTAGGACCACTGCCAAAAGATATAAATGACTTTTCTGATATTCTCACTCTTCAATGTGAATTAATTAAATTTGTCGAGGCATACCCTCTTTGCAATAAAGACGCAGTATCAGTTGCAAAATGTCTTGTGGAAAATTTTATCTTAAGGTACGGTATTCCGCAAGAACTTGCTACTGATCGAGGATCTGAATTCATATCATCAACCATGACCGAGGTTTGTAATCTTTAAAAAATTAAACAAATTCAATCCAATTCATATCATCACGAGAGTATAGGTGCTTTGGAAAACTCACATAAAGTGTTGGGCGCTTATCTTAGAAGTCAAACTCAAAATCATGACGCGGCTTGGAGTTCATGGATTTCATATTGGTGCTTCACGTATAACACGAGTGTACATACCGAGACTAAATATACACCATTTGAACTTGTTTTTGTTAGAAAATGTCACATTCCTATACAACCTATAGTAAGCGATACCGTAGAACCTATAAATAACTTTGACAGTTACCCACTTGAACTTAAGTACAGACTGTAAAAAGCGCACCACGACGCACAAATAAACCTAATACAGTCAAAATTAAAAAGGAAAGAGACATTATGACAATAATAAAAATCCGATTACTTATAGCAAAAGAGTTATGGTTTTAATAAAAAATAAAACAGGAGATAAACTAACTAGCCCTTGTTTCTTGGGTCCATATTTGGTTATAGAGGATTTAGCTCCCAACGTAAAAATTATAAAAAATAATAAAGAAATAGTAGTTCATAAAAATAGAACTAAATTATACCATAACCATTAGCATTAATTTGTACAGAACGCTAAAATTTAAAGGATCCTCTTTTCTACTATCCATTTAATTTTACTATTCCCTTCGTTTCACTCTATGCTAAACTATATCTATCTTCTCTATTCCTATTATATTTTCTTAACCTTGATTGTAACGTGTAAATATGTAATTTATATAATGTAATTTCGTCAAATTTTAGTTAAGAATATAAACTGTATAATTTTTGTTATTTAAAACTTTTGATATTACTGATATTATATACTTTGTTAAATATATGCTCATGTTTTTGCCATAGAGTACCAAGATCTTCGAGAAATTTTGTGTTAATACTTGGAAGGTTTAATTGGTAATATAGTGAAAGTGAGGATTGATATATTTTGTCCTTGATTTGTGTTAGCCAGGAGTAACTTAAGACTAGCAAGGGGAGTCTTTCAACCCTCCAGTATGGGTGTGTATAACCTAATACTGTTAGGTTATGTATCTTGTTTACTAATATGCTATCTCTGGCAATAAGTCTAAGTAAAAATTTATCTGTTAAAAAATTTCATCTTAATGATAGTGGAGGTTCAACCGCTTTAACTTTAAGAACATTAATAGGTGTGCTATTTAGAAGTCCTATTCATTTGCGTAGAGCCTTGTTTTTAATTTGTACTAACTTTTTTAAATCTCAGTTGAGGCTATTTGAAATCACAAAAAAACGTTCGTGATGAGAAATAAAATATTACCTGTCAAACGATTAAAAAACTACAAGGGCAGCAATAAATTGAAGGGCATAAATTAATGATGTCAGATGAAATCAACGTATTATGACGAAACATTTAATCCTTGCCATACAAAATAAAGTCGGCACGGTGCGCGGTGGATGCTTTTTACCCGTGTGGCATTACTTACACGTGACTAAAACCATATAAATCTAATCAAAATTACGAGATTCAAAAAATCAAAACAAAGTCTAAATTCATAAACGTTTTAGGATTAAATTAAACTTCAGGGCACAAAAACGTTTAAAAACAAATTAAGTTGACAGATCAAAACCAACGAAATCAAAACGACGACTTAGAAATCAATTCAATCCTGCTAATAAACTTTTGTCTGTCTAGCCCGTTATTTTGAATTCGAGACATATTGCGCATTGTGTTTTCATTCACTTTTAAGGCTATCATAAATAAAGATTGGGAGTTGTAATGTTGTAAATGACGTTGTCTCTTGATCGTTGATCCATGACGCACGGGTAACATCCACCTTTATTTAAGCTGTACAACGAAACGGCCATTAGGCCAACTTGGTTTTTCTTTTTACATAGTTATAGTTCAAACGTACTTTTACAAAGTAACAAACTGGATTAGTGAATCAATCCAATTTTACAAACCTTATATTATTTGTAGAAATTTGAACTGAACTAACCTGGTCATCACACTCTTTATAGGGAAAAGCACACTTCTGCAACAACCAATAAAAAATTTGTGATATATCTCCACCGCCATATTCCAATCTGACTCTAGTATTGGGATGGCATATTCCATCCTCGACGCATGAAACTGACGTTTTCTGGTCACCAACATCTACCACGCAAGCATAACTTAGTCCGGAACCAAAGGTTGCAGCTACATGATCTTGTACTAAAAGAATGGCGTAAAAACATGAATTCCCTTTATTGTACCTATCCTTTTATTTCAAAGTCAATTAGAAAAATAAATTTTAAAAAATTGGTATTATTATTATCATCAGTTTTGTTGAAAGTATTTTATTTTACACATATAAATGTATACGAGTTTATACAAATTAAGTGCGCGCTATTGGCAGTGGCAAAGGTTAAGAAAAGTTTTAGATCTTTGAGATATACTTAAGAAATAATAAAAATATACTACCAAGAGGTGATAATCTCAATAGAATACCCAGTGTAAATACGTTTAAAAATATATATATTATGGTGCACACTACAAAAAAGTTAAAAAGAGGAAAGAAAACGGTGATTACAAATGAAGAATAGGAAATTCTTCTATATTTTCCATGTTACATAAAATCGTTAATAACGGCAGATGTATACGGTTCGAGTACAAACAATTAGAAATATAAAGATTAGTTGCTTCCTTGCGTCAAACGCGTCTGGGGATGAATCCGGCGAAAGGAAGCAACTAACATTTAGATTTCCAGTTTTTGGTACTCGGTCCGTATACCAAATTGGCCTTTAATGCTGCGCTCCTGGCGGCGACTCCTGTAAGAATGACCGGGTCGTCTGGTCTTTGCAGGAGTTTGCTTCTCCGTTTCTGACTGATTATTGTTAGACGGGCCAGATGATGCATTTGATTGCCACGAGATGTCGCTTGAAAGCTACATCTGCCGTTAATCATCCATCTTTTAGTGTCAAGTAGACTCTACGGTGTTGCTTTAGGGCTGTAAAAGTAACGAAAATTTGAGTACTCGTACGTACACGTTACTTTTGATACCGATATTCGTTACTAAATATTCGTTATTCGTTACTTTCGTTACTGTGGAATTTTCATAAGATGGTACCTACCTATGAGGAGAGCGGAAAATGACGTAAAATGAAAGTAACATATTTTTTGTAATGGATTATTACTCTAATTGATAATATTATTGGGGGGGGGAGGTAATTTATTATATTAATACACTTATGAACAAAATATTTATTTATAACTTTTAACATAAATTAACTCAAAGTGTTATAATTACTTACAATACAATCACCCAAACCGCATACCATCAATCACAATTACATTACATACATAAACACATTATACTGCAACCCATAAATCAAATTCGGCACGTCGGTTTATTTTTACGTACCTAAGCCGCATATTATTATTATACGTATGTATAAAGATGCCCATGCGAAATAACGAAAGAAACCATGGTAACGAATGATGCGGTCAATCATGAGGATGAGGCTCAAACAGTTGATGTACGGGAGTAACGAGAAATGGTCGCACGCCGTACGAGCCAGTCGCCCCGCCAGCCAAAGCGTAGTCAGCAGAGCTACGATGCGGTCATCGGATTTGTGTCGGTTATCTCCGTTTGTTCGTCGTAGGACTTGTGATACGAAAGATGCGGGATGCGGGGCAACAGTGGCAGAAACGAATCGGTACTTCGTATCTAACAGACTACTCGTTACTTAGTAACGAATACATACGGTTTGCTACACCACTATGTTGCTTTCTTTCGTCGAATTCTATAGCCTCACTGACGAGCTGTTATACAGCGAAACGCATCTGCGCATGAATCCGGCGAAAAGAAGCAACTAACCTTTGGATTTATAAAATCGTTAATCGTGGAAAGTTAATTGTTCAGCTCATATTTTAATGTTTCTAGAAAATCCACTAAATTATACACGGAAAGCTATGGGGGATTTAGATAAATCATACTGGAAAGAATTTAAAACTTTAAAAAAATATAACATGCGTCCATGTAAATTCCACAGACACCAAAAATTAAGTGAAAGCGATAAAAAAAGAAGGCTTCATTTCTGTAGGGATATTTTAGCCAGCTTAGAACAAGATGCGGAGTTATTTTCAAGAATTTTGTGAACTGATGGATCCAATTATTGCACCTCGGGATCAGTGGCGTAACAAGGTGGAGGCCAGGGAAGCGTTCACCCCCCGCCCTCATTGAATAGTGCCCCAGGCGCCCCCCCGCGCATATACATAACAAAGATTTATTTTTTATAACACCCTGTATCTTGTTATATTTATATGATGTGCAACATTTTCGAAAATTATACTACACCCTATTTGTTTAAAATACGTAAACTATGAATTAAGTTTCCAAGGTGCCTATTAAAAAAAGAAAAAAAAAATTACAAATTAATTTTTAATAACTGGGAAATTAGGGCGCCGGCGTTCTTCAAACTCAATGTCGCCGTGGAAAAGTGCTGCGTGGTATTATGGCCACTCCGCAATAGTTTCCTCCCCCGACGCAAAATGCTAACTACGCCACTGCTTGGAATCACCGAACAAAAAGCTTTACATTTATGGGAAAGCGTTCCTTATAATTATGTATTATTGTGTATAATATTATCTATATTATAGTTTCTGATATATATTGAGTAATTAGATTATTGGTACAATCAGGGCCGTCCTAGGGTAGCTGCCGCCCTTGTGCGAGAAAAATTTTGCCCCCCCCCCCCTATCGTATGGATTAATTAAAAATTCTCTGAAATATTTTTACCTTAAATGAAACAACGAATTACAGAAAATATAAAAATTCAGTTTACTTTTGCAACCTAACTTAATAATTATTAATTTATTGATATAATAACCAAATGAATATGTGCTATTAAGTACATACATACACATTTCTATTAATACATATACTTAACAAGTCAGTAAAAAAGCTTAAATAATCTTTGCTTTTCTTGCTTTCTTAATTCAATATCTGTTATAATAACTGATACATCTATATCTTCCGAAATGTCCTTTTCGATACCTACTAATAATAGATAAGTCTGAAAGCCTTTCTTGTCTCATTGTTGATCTTAAATGATTTTTTATTATTTTAAGTTTTGAAAAGCTTCAATCCCCGCTAGCCAGAGTCACAGGTAATGTTAAAAAAATTCGTATGGCAATCACTAAATTTGGAAACAGATAGATGAGGTTATTTGTAAATAGTTATTAAATCACATTTAACGCATTTCAGGGGAAATATAGGGTCCAACGTCGTCAATTTCATCGCATAAATCTTGAGTTATAATATCTTTTTCATTTTTAGACGGATCATGTAACATACTTTCCACAGATTTATATTTTATAGACCTATTTGATTTATCTGTTTTAAGGAAATTATTTAGGTCGTTGAAAAAATTGAAAACTGTGTGATGTTGTTTTATTTGTTCAAACCTCTCTTCTATTTTTGATAATGCAATGTTCAATATTACAAAGTAAAAATTAATTGTGAAATAGTCTTCTGGATTTCTTGGAGCCTCATCTTTACATTCGTAGTCAAATAAACGTTTTGTGTTTGGAGTGTAACAATATTAACCGGAGGAAATAAAGGGTCGCAATCGATATCTTCTGCAATATTTTTTGACTCTTCTAAAATATTACTAAAACCTTTATCTGACCTAATATTATATAAATGTTTTAGTTTGCTCTAACATTAAAATAATATTTGGTAGTGTAGCATCTGATTCCTGCATAGCTTTACTTACGATATTAATTTTTGTTAACACATTATAGGTACCATATAATAATGGAACAAATAGATTTAAACGACTTAATTTTCAAAAGTAATAAATTTGCCATGTATCTAGTTTCAGAGTCTCTAGTTCTATCAGAATAGAGGGTATATAAAGCATTATATATTTTCGTATGATTGTATCTAAGAACTTTTAGCGCATCTATTTCTGCTTTTCCATCTAGTATCTGAAAGGGGTTTAAGTGATAAAGTTGGGATTTCATTTTTTAAGACCTTTCAACGTTTAGTCGATGCAGAGAAGAAAACGTATAGCTTCTTGTACAATTACAAAAAGCTTGTAATTTCTAAAGACGCTTTTGCATCGTCATTAACAACTAAATTTAAACTATGGGCTGCACAAGGCACATAAAAAGCTTTATGGTTTAAGTCAAGAACTTTTTCTTGTAAACCATTATTGCGACCCTTCATATTCCAATCATTATTATAACTCTGCCCCCTTAAATCCTCCAAACAAATGTTGTGAGTCTCCAAAAAATGCTCCCTAATTTCTATTCGCTTTGATTTAAATGTCTCCAATCGTTATATCCCTCAACAAAGACACTAGAAAAAGTTTTAAATAATTTGCAAGGAAAACAAAATACAAAATCTTTTAATTTAAAATACACTAGCCAAACTCTTGGAATTATTTTTTTTTTTTTTTTAAATAAATAGATGAGAAACCTTTGTTATCGTTATTTAAAGGAAAGTTTACATCCGCTTCTGTAAGTTGGGTAGGGCCTCCGCCTAACTCTACTAAAGTTAACTTAATTTTGTCCGATAGTGTTCCAATTACGAAAACGTTAAATTGTAAAATATTTGCAATTTTTGATCTCCAATTATTTCTTCTTATTTCATTTCATAAAAATTCATGAAAGACCCTACAACTTTAGCGCTTAAAGTTTTTTTTTTATATCTCTTCAAATGAATGAGATAGGTGGGGGCAAAATATAACAGATCACCCGGTACATTCTAGCATAATAATTAGAGAAATATAAGTAGTATTTTTCGAACATATTCAAAACTTCTTTAATATATAAATTAAAATTTTTAGTTTTTAGTGATTGGTTTGCAAAGGTTTCTGCATCTTACCTGCAAATGTGCTATGTGTGGATTCTGTCAAAATAAGAAAGATGTTGCCATTACATCAACAGTTAACAAAGGTGTAATCAAATAAGAAAGGTGATAATGGGGTTTATAAATTTTGATTTTAAAAGCTATTTAGAAATTTCAAATGTTTACTGCTCGTTAATTTGGAATAACAACTATTTTCAAATTTAATACAACTCTTTAATTTAAAGTTTTGCAGGGCAACTTTACTTCTTTACAAAGTGTTACGTTTTCGTATTTTTTGGATACTCTGTATAAAAAAAACAATTTTTGGTATCGTGGATCATATTTTTAAAGCAAGCAAAAACTTTTATAAAAAAGTACCTTTTTTCGTACTCTTCTTTTCACTTTATGGTCCATTTATCCTCTTGCTTACCCCATCCGTGAACATAATGTATACGTGTATATGTTCCGAAATTAACTTAACTACATACTTTCAGAGCATATTCTACGTCCAAAACTATCATATTTTTTCTATAAACATATATCGAGAAATGCCGCCTAATGGAGCTACAACCTTCAAAATGGGGTACCATGAAGATGGGTTGCTTTAATTATTGCCAAAAACATTCAAGATTAGTGTTACAGTAAACTTTATGTGCTTAATGTAATACTGATGTCAAAATTGTTAAACTTTAGTCAGGAGCATAACATTTGGGGACATAAGTGAGAATAAATTAGTCATAACTTTTTTGTGTATATATTTTAATTTTTTATTCAACTAAATCATGAAATCTTGTTATAGTTAAATCGAAAAAGGTACTCTTGGTTGATGTTGCTAGGATACGCCGTTTTTGAGAGAAATGAAAATATGAAAATTACGCTACAAACACAGAGATGAAAAGTCATATATTCGTTTTAAGTTTAAATCTACTAGGCCATGAAACAAAAAGTTTTATTGCAATGGTCAATTTGAGATTCATGTTTGTTTTATTGACACTTTCATCTCCGCAATAAGTAATAAAACATGGAAGGGTGTTCAAGTCGGTGTAGCCGAGTTGCTAGACGTATGCAGGTAAAATAAATTGAGATAGCCGAATTCCTAGACCGACATACACTAATTGCTAGACGGGGGGGATGGTCGAGTTCCTAGACGCGACCTTCATTACAGAGAGGTAATAAAAATCATTAGAGCCTGGAAAATTATATTTATGCTATTATTATGAGTAGATCGACTCAAAAAGGGCTGGTAAATAATTGGCCGGTGAACTTGAAAAAGGCGAATTGGAACCAAAAAGGTGGATTAGATGCCGTGTTAGCGCCTGTTTAACCAATAAAGTCTATAAAGAGACTTGAAAAAGGCGAATTGGAACCAAAAAGGTGGATTAGATGCCGTGTTAGCGCCTGTTTAACCAATAAAGTCTATAATTATTAGTTACAGCATTATTTAGTTGAGTTAAGCAATATAATGTTCCTAGTGTATGTAATTTTTGCCGTCTAGGAACTCGACAATGTTTTTCTAGCAATTCGTACATCTTCGTCTAGCAACTCGACGATTCCAAATTCATAATTTTGTTACCTACTCTCCACCGTCTAGCAACTCGGATACACCCGTTCAAGTAGGGAGCTTGCCGATCTTCGATTCCATTACGGATTCTGTAATTGTAGTTTGCGAGCCGCTGTAGAAGAAGACTAAGAGAGACAATTTTACCACTTATTTTATTAACTGCAAAAAATATTCTTTGTGATCAATTTATGTTTCAAAATGAGTATTTTATTCCGTTATTACCATCGTGTATAAGAAACGGAGACAACCTCAATTATTAAATTTTTTACATCATTTGTCTCATCGGCGCGACGTGAACATAGAGTGTTTTTTTAGAAACTGTGTGTTTGAATAAAAATAGACAAACAAAAAGGTTTCAACTAATTATTATTAATTATTACTCTACTGTATTTTAACAAATTTAATTTTAGCAGTAATTTAGTAAATGAAAGTAATTAAAATACCATAACAGTTTTTGAGATAGTTAAACACCACCATCTTCAGGGTCCCATATCTAAAAGGCAGTAAGTAACCATTCTACGGAAATTAAGAATATCGATGAGCTTTCTACATTTTCATGAAATCCCAAATTGACAATTATTACATGAAAACTTTTTGTTTCATGATCTTCTAGTAGATTTATTTACTTATTAAACGTCTTTATTTGTAATACTACAATTGAAATATTAAGGGCGAAGTTTAACCCATACCATAGAGTTATTCTAACACTTAATCCATATTAAATATACAACGAATATTTCATGTTTTATCTTTGTGTTGCAAGTTATTACTGATTTATTTACTCTATGTCACCGAATGTTACGCTCCTGACTAAATTTTAACAATTTTTACTTTAGAATAATATTAGGCACATAAAGCTTGCTATAATATTAGATTTCTAGTTTTTGTCTTGAATGGTTTCGACAACAATTTAAAAAAATAATCTTCAGGGTATCTTATTTGGGTAACTCGCTTAGGAAGTATTTCTCGATGTTGTTTATAGAAAATAAATTATTATTTCTGGACGTAGATTACGGCGTGTACGTATGATACCTTAGTTTCGGGACACCCTGTATAGACACAATTATTTCGATAACACATCTGATAGTACTACCCTTTGCACATAACAAAAAGCGAGAAGGACAAAAAAACTTTTTAACTGTTGGCCACAATTAACATTTTTTAAAGTGGGTTTAATTATGCCAGGCCTTCATTGCTCCTTGCCTGCCGCTGCCGCCACTAAAGTTGGAGACTTGTTCGACCATCAAACTTCCAATTTCAGAATTGGCATCCGGGGTAGCAGGTAGATAGATACCTTTGATTGTTAGTTGATAAATATTTTCCAGGAAAATGGATTGGAAGAAGAGGTCCTATTGAATGGCCTGGCAGGATCTCCTGATTTGACGCCACTGGACATTTTTTTGTGGAGACATTTAAAGTCTAAAATGTATGCAACCCAACCCAATTCTTTGAAAGACTTGCGACAACGAATAGTGTACGAGTGCCGACAAATAACTCCCGCAATGCTCCATAATGTTCGCGAACATTTTGAACAGTGCCTTTACAATTGCATGGAGGTTGGAGGTGGACATTTTCAACATTTACTTGATTGATACAAGCGGTAATAAATTTTATTACTTTTAAATTTTCTTTTCTTTGTAGCCCTATCTCTCAGGAACTATTCACTCGATTTAAACGAGCAAGGTCGCGTTGGGAAGGCAACCGAATTCCCTTTAAAATAAGGTATCACTCGACCCCCCTTAAATTTACGTAGACAAGGTTATAACAATGAAGCGAATATGAGAGAGCTTATCCATGTGCAATTTTCATTCCTTGTACAGCCCACACTTTAAATCTTGTTGTCAACGATGCAGCCAACGTGAGCTTCAAATCAGTAGATGTTTTTAATTTAATTCAGGAAGTGCATGTTTACTTCTCGGCGTCAAATCATAGGTGTAGTATATTATTAGAGCATATTTCGAAACTTACATTAAAACCATTATCAGATACGAGATGGGAGAGAATTACACACATGATTATTTTTTACAACCGGTGCTTTTGTAAAAATGTTTGTTAAATGTATTTACTGCAAAATAAAAATTACAAATTGCATAAGTACATATTATTTATTTAAATGCCGTCTTACTGGTCACAAAATTGTCGACATGGTTGTTAAGATAATCAGGCGAGCGAGCGTTTTGATTACTTTGTCGCTCAACGAGCAGCAAAGTGAACAGAACGCTCGCTCCTCGGAAAAATACTACTTTGTGCTTTCTTTTGGAAGCGTAAACTGTACTTTGCGCTCGGTTGTACGAAAAAGAAATTTAATTTATAATATGGAAGAAAAACAGCTATATAGAAATTTAAGTTCATTGCATCCTAGTATTACTGCCGTTTTTTGCCATAATTTAAATTTAAGGTGCTAGTGATATTTTTCCAAAATACATGTTTACATACAGGCTGGAAAGTTTAACCTGAATAAATTCTGTGCACGTGATCCTTAGTTTTACCCTTTGATTGAAACCGCCCCTTACTATTTGTTCCAAAGGTATTGATATGACGGTCGGCGTCCCAAAATGTATGCTAAAGTCTGTGCGTTTTAAGAAGTCCGATATCGGATTAAATCACCAAGGGATGTTATCGCTTTTAAAACAGTAAGTCGGTTAAGTTACAATATCTTCGCACCTTCGCTATACTTGATCACACCGAACATCCCACTGGTTTACTGTATTCTATTACTGAGCGAAATAGAATTTATACCCATTTTACGACACATATTATAACTTTTTTTCAATTTATAGTTAACGCAAATATTTAATTATTGACAACAAAACTTAAAATAATTAATAAAATTTCCTCATGCCCTTTCAATTCTTATTTTTCTAACGAACTTTTTCTCACTGTACCATAATTCTGCCTCCGTATCGATTGTTTTACATCGACTGAGAATAAATACAGCTTTAGATAGGCAACTTCTAATATAGTTCGACAAATACATGCTTTGCGCGCTGCAAGATTACAGACTTATTACGAAATTAAAAACTATTAATTTCATCTCCAAAAAGAATACTGCATTTAATAAATACAATAGAACTAAACTCCCGACAGACGAGACTACGTATAAACAATTAAGAAGAAACTCTAAAACATCTATTAACTCCGACTATAATAGGTTTATGAGCAGTACTCAGCTTAATATTTTAAGAAACGTTAAATCCCTGTGGTCCTACATTAGATCAAAGCGCGAGGTTGTGGGATATTATACAAGGGAAATGAATTATAATGGTACTCTTTTTAACAATCCTACTGGATTGGTTGATTTGTTCTCTGAATATTTTCAGTAAGTTTATGTTCAGTGTGGCGACATTCAACATGACATACAGCTTCCTGTTATTAGCGAAATTAATCTTCACAAGATCTGTGTTGATAGTGGCATTGTCTTCCAACAAGCTGATTGGTTTGGATGTTAATAAGAATGCTGTGCCAGATATGATACCTCCTATATTCGTTTTAAATTGCAGCCCTACCCTTGCAGTGCCTCTTAGTTACATTTATAACTTATCGCTTACTACTGGTGTCTTCACATCCTCGTGGAAATTTGCAAATGTTACAGCGTTATTCAAGAGTGGTAACCGAAATGATGTAACTAATTATCGTCCCATATCTGGACTGAGCTGTGCGGCGAAGACCTTAGAAAAGATCGTTACCGAAGTCTTCTTTAAAGTTTTTTAGAACCAAATATTACCATATCAACATGGCTTTTTTCCAGGTCGATCTTGTCATACTAACCTAAGTTTGTTTTCAAATTTTCTGGCTTCCTCCCTAGATGCAAGTCTACAGGTTGACACAGTATATTTTGATTTTCAGAAGGCATTCGATGATCGCGTTAGTCATAGAATGTTACTCTATAAGTTAGAGTTGTATGGAGTCTGCCCCCCACTACTCACTTGGTTTAGGAGTTACCTCGAAGGTCGTACGCAAGTTGTCAAGCTGGATAGTGTAACGTCAAAGAAGATCATTGCCTACTCTGGAGTACCGCAAGGTTCCCATTTGGGTCCAGTTTTGTTTTTATTATTTATAAACGACCTGGGCATTAACCTTCAACATTGTCGCTTTCTATTTTTTGCAGATGATCTTAAATTTTACCGGGTAATCAATAACGCCAATGATGGTATTCTTTTGCAGTCGGATATCACGCGCTTAAATCTATGGTGTACTAAAAATCAAATTGCAACTAAACATTAAAAAGTGCAAAGTTATTTCATTTACAAAAAAAAAGGTACCAGTCTTACATAACTACTTAATTGGGCACTGTGACTTAACACGCATAACAACAGTAAATGATCTTGGTGTTTTATTCAACAGTGAGCTGAGGTTTATACAGCATATTGACTGGGTGATTTCTAGGGCGTTTAGAATGGCAGGTTTTATCATGAGGCAATGTGATGAATTTAGGAATATCGAAGTGCTTAAATCACTATACTTCTCCTTGGTCAGAAGTCATCTCGACTATTGCAGCATTGTATGGTCACCTATTTATAGGACCCACGTTGCCAGAATTAAACGAGTTCAAATAAAGTTTGCCAACTTTTTACTTTATAAATTAAAAATTGATAAAGCGACACTTACACACAATGAGCGTTTAAATACTTTAGGTCTAGAATCATTGGAAAGGCGCCGAATTAAACACACTGTCTCTTTCGGCCACAAAGTAATCACAAACCAAATAGACTGCCCTGACCTACTTGGTCTAGTAAACTTTAGATTTCCTTCTAGAACAACAAGATTGCACGAAACATTTTCTCTGCAACACAACCGAAGAGAAGTCGGTAAGAACGAAGTTCTCAATAGGTTTATGACATGGCACAATAGGTTTATTCCGCACGATTCTAATTTCGATTGTAAATCTATTACTTTTAAAAATAGAATTGATAGGCTGTTTGAGACTGTTCCTGATGACCTTTTGCGGTTTTAAATTGCTTGCAATATAGTTGTAAAGAGCTATTATTCTATTAGGGACAGTATCTTGTTACTATTTGTAAGTTTGAATAACTACCAACACGCAAGAGAATGGATGACCTTTGCGGTTTTAAATTGCTTGCAATATAGTTGTAAAGAGCTATTATTCTATTAGGGACAGTATCTTGTTACTATTTGTAAGTTTGAATAACTACCAACACGCAAGAGAATGGATAACTGCTTTTCTTATTTGTTACATCTTCCACTGTAACTTATAATATTCTTTGCAAATTGTTGTTGTTGTTATATTTTAGATTTAGGTATGTATGTACTATTTGGGCAGCTTTGCCTGTTATGTATGTGTTTTGGTAAATAAATGATAAAGTGCTACGTCTCAATTTTTGGGATTGTAAAAATAAGACTTGAGAACTCTAAGGTACATTGGTACATAGCCCCTTTTTTTAATTTATTAGCGGCGAAAAATGTCTAAAAAATAATAATTTTGGTTCCACTTATATCAATAATTTCCTTAATTTATTTTTTTTTACTGTACCTTAGAAATAGAAATAGTCCTTTATTAAAATTTAATTTGACCGGACACGTATCTTAAATAGCCTTTTCAGAATTCTGCAGGAGCGAAACAGTGTTAAACGTTCTATAGATTTGCACGTTGTAGAGCTTTAAGGCCTAGGTAGGAGTTGTTTAGAGAGCAGTAGGATTTTGTGAGACCTCTGTCCTTCTGTAATAGTCGATTATTAACTGGTTCAGTTAGTGTCGGCATTCGTCAGTCGTGAATTCCGTGGTTCATCGTATACCGTGGTGCGTCCGCAAAAATGTTGAGTATTTTTGAGTACTTTATTTTAAAATACTGCCACTTTTTACCTGTACAAAATGGTGTAGTCCGTCGTTTCGTCGCCTGGCCCCAATCATCAAGACATTATGTATTTTGAATACGGACCTGTAACCTGTATTTTTTTGTTTAATTTTATAAACTTCATGACTAATACGGTATATTACAGACATAATAAATATAATATTAGTTTACTCAGGTTTACTAGTCCTTCTAACCCATCTTATTAGAATATATATAAAGTAAAATGAAAATTAATTTATAAGTTATTATTTTTATATTTATTCTTGAGCTTATTTAAGGCAGGATATTTTCTCAATATCAAAGCAAGAACGGCTGTAATAAAAGGGAAAAAAAAATCTGGCTGTATGAACTCACCTAAAAAACAGCTCCCAAAGCCAATTTTACTTAAAAGCAGATACATAAGCTCTCTTAAGTAGGTCCTATTATATACATCTGGAACAATGAGCACCGCTCTAAAATTCTTGAACTCTTTAGGGCTAATTTGCAAAGTGTTTTCCATAATGTGCGTCCAAATAGTCTCTAAATCGGCCAATACTGCTGTAATCGAGCCCCCTGGACCTGAGTGAATATTAAAATCGCCCCTTTGATACGGAAAATGTATATTAAAAGGTTCTTTTGGGTCTAGGCGAAAAATGTCATTTCCTATGACCATATTTCCTTCGGGCTTTATCCATTCACCTCCAATATCCCCTACAACAAAAAAAAAACAACTTTTTATGGTTGGATTAACTAAAATTTAGGGTGGGTGTTAAAAGTAGCAATAAATCATAAAAATCAAAATTAATTTATTAATACAATAAAATTATTGCAGAATGTAAGTAAGTACCTAGTTTATTTAAAAAACTTTTAATAAATTTAAAAAATTACCAACAATCTCAGGCTGAACTCTTCTATTAAAAGCAGCAATCTGTTGAGGTGGGGTAGCATATCTTCGCCTCCCGTCCGATTGCAAACACGATTGTAAAGTATGTGAAATGGCTAAACGTGCTTCTTCGAATTCTTTGCTCTGGCTTAAACCCGTTAATTGGGGAAGAAAACAATCGGAGTATACCTACAGTAAAATTAGAAGAAATTAATTATGTATGAGGTTACAAAATAGAGTACAATAATTATACAGGGTGTTCGGAATAGTATCAAGAAAATTTGATTTATTTATTTAAATAATAATAATTACGTATGTTGTAATAATGTTACGCATAATATCACTTTTATGTATTATTAAGAACTATATACAGGGTGTCTCAAAAAGGTGCGGAAAATGCTACCCTAATTTCCTGCTTAAATATTACGATCTAACCCAACTTACCTTAGTCTAAAAGTGGATGATTTCGGAGATACAGAGTGTCAAAAGTTCAATTTCGTTTTAGTCTTTCATACATAATTTTTTTAATAATTGGTGTATTGTCACAATATTCGGCTATGGGGGTTTTGTGGGGTGAAAAATTAAAGTCTGCTTTAATTTTTATTGTAAAATTTAAAGGGCACCACCTGCGGTACCTTTCACACATTTGAAACGAAATAACTTTTTTGATCCACCCTGTATTTAACTTTTAAATAAAAATTATTATTCTCCAACGTCTTCTACCTAAAAAAGGTATACGTGGTAAGAGTTGATTTGAGCAGCCGTTTTTGAGATTGGATTTTTTAAAAAATTCACTTCGTGTATGGCCAGGTCTAAATTATTGTAATAATTAAACACAATTGAAGCGACGGCGTTAAATTACAACAACTGTCACTAAAAACTAAAAAAAAAGAATTACATAAATGTGTCGTTAATTTTATTCTCTAGTAAAAACTAAGAGATTCATGAACAACAAAAATTCAATTATTTAAAAAAACAATGCTTTCAACAAATGTTCAAAATGACCTCCATTTTCGTGTGTACAAAGATTAATACGTTTTAAAAAATTAAATTGAACTCTTTGGAGCATTTTGTCATCATTTCTCAAAGCGTCAATTCCAGTTTGAATACGTCTCCTTAACTCATCTTCTGTATCTACTGGCCTGTTCGTTTAAATAATTACGTACGTTTAACAGTTTAACAAAAATGTGGAGGAGCACAGTCATGCATAAATCACATTCCTCTTCGAGGTTCCAAGAGCAGGGGATCTATTAGGTTTGGTAATTCGTTTTGAAGATGTTCCAAATAATTTTCGCCATTTAGTGGAGGTGGTAAAATGACAGGACCAATTATGAAAGTGTCTATGATTCCTGCCCACACATTGATCTTAAACTCATGCTGATAATGGGTTACTTTAGTCGCATGAGGATTTTCTTCAACATAGACATGTTCATTGTGCAAATTAGTTATGCCACTTCGCGTGAAACAGGCTTCATCTTCATTATTCGTGTAAAGTTCCTATCTTGATTTCTGTGTTCTTGGATAAACCGGCAGAAAGCTAGGCGTGGTTCATAATCATGGGGTAAAAGATCTTGTACCTGTTGAATATGAGATGGGTGCAGTAGTTGTTTTCTGGTCACGCTATTAACAGTATCTTTGCATACCCCTAGCCCTAAGCCCAATCGTCTGCTGCTGAGTTTAGGATTTTCTTCAATCCGATTTAGAATATCTTCCTCAGCCTCTGGAATTCTTACCGTACGTGCACGACCATAATTAATAGAAACAGGCGCAAACCTACCCGTTTTACGAAGACGTCTTTCAACTGCCACGAAGGTTTTATGGTTTGGTAAGTGACGATTCGGAAATATTTCACTGTATACTCTGCAAGATTCTAAACCATTTCCTTGGTATATTGTACGGCCATGTCGAAAAGAAATTTGAAAATTGTTTAACAATTCAAATGTATGCTTGAATTATTGATTAGATTCGATTTGACATCAGGCAGTTTTTAGTGACAGTTGTTGTAATTTAACGCCTTCGCTTCAAATTGTGTTCAATTATTACAATAGTTTAGACCTGGCCATACAGGAAGTGAATTTTTTAAATCCAGATATCTCAAGAACGGCTGCTCAAATTAACTCTTACCACGTAAACCTTTTTTAGGTAAAAGACGCTGGAGAATAAGAATTTTAATTAAAAGTAAAATACAGGGTGGCTCAAAAAAGTTATTTCGTTTTAAATGTGTGCAAGGTACCGCAGATGGCGCCCTCTAAATTTTATAATAAAAATGAGAGCAAGTTTTAATTTTTCACCCCACAAAAACCCCCCCTAGCCGAATATTATGACAAAACACCAATTATTAAAAAAATTATTTATGAAAAACTAGAACCAAATTGAACGTATCTCCGAAATACATTTTTTCCGTACCTTTTAGAGACACCCTGTATAATGGCACCTAGGTGTATGAAATACTTGTATGTGCTTAAACATGTTCATTATTTTTGTATTATTATAGAAATAGGTATATTGTGTGGTACTCCTTTAGAATTAAAGAAATTGGGTAATGCTTTGTGCAAAAGGATGCGTGATACAAACAAATACATTGGAAAAATACTAATTAATAATAAAATTAATTCTTAGTCATTAATGAACTTATCATAGTTTTTAGTAATACAAATTTTACTCAGCTTGTTAAATGGTTTAGGTTTAGCTATTTGCTCAGCTATTTGCTTCATTTTGCTTGGCAAAAGATTATAAAATCTTGGTACTAAATTGATGAATTTAAGATTTATTATTATTTTGCTTTTTTGGTACAATCAAGAGCCTTACTTCGGTTGATCCTTCACAAATTCCTGCAACTTTTCATTTTTGTCAATATATGAACAAATAGAATGTATATACAAGCAATAAAGGTAACATACCTCTGTATTGTATAAAAATTTAGTTGGGTATAGACTGTTCTTTTTAAACATTACTCCAAGAATATAATTTTGTATTAATACTAGAGGTTTCAACGTAAGAGTCACCCCAAACAATCAATCCATATCTAAAAATCCTATTAATTTTACATCAAAATTGTATTAGACCTTTTTGAAGGTCCGTGTATGATGAACTCGCACACCAAAAATGTTATTATTTGCTAATAAGTCAATTAAAAGTTATTAGGAAAAACTCTTCCAAAAATTCGTAAAAATTAAATACGGCTTTGATACATACCTCAGTGAAACCACCAGTAGTAATTATGATAATGTCAAATGATAATATAAGTTTTATTTCTTATTGGCTTCAAAATGTTTTACAGTATTCAAGAAACAATAATGATTATACTAATTTAATAAACGCAAGAACTTAAACCGAAATAAATAAATAACTTGTTTGGCTTATTAGAAAATAATAAAATTTGGTGTGCCAGCCCATCATGCAAGGACCCTCAAAAAAGTCTAATACAATTTTAATCTAAAATTAATAGAGGAGCCAATATTTGAAGGTAGCAAAATTTACATGGGATTTCCAATGGCCAGTCTGGCATTGCACCACCCTGTATTCACATTCAACGGTAAATTTTCAGGGAAATACTCCACCGAACATTACCCCTGTAGAATCGAGAATGCCCGAGATTGTTTTTCGCCACCGCCATGTTAAACGAATCTTGAGGAGTCTCGACACTAAAAAGGCTTCTGGTCCTGACGATATTCCAGTAATTGTAATTAAGACATGCGCTGACGAACTGACACCGGTATTTTGTAGGCTTTTTAACTTATCCTACAAAAAAGGAATATTTCCTTCTTGCTGGAAAACTGCGAGAGTCCAGCCCATGCCCAAAAAAGGCAAGAAGACTTTGCCAAACAACTATCGTCCAGTCGCATTGCTCTCGGTTATATCAAAAGTTATGGAGAAGGCTATCAACGAAAAATTACTAAAATACCTGGAAGGCTTCAACATCATTAGTGACCGCCAGTATGGATTCCGTAAGTCTAGATCAACAGGAGACCTTCTTGCTTATGTTACTCATGTTTGGAACAACGCAATAGAACACCATGGGGAGTCTCGGGTGGTAGCACTGGACCTTTCCAAGGCTTTTGACCGAGTATGGCATGAGGGGCTCCTAACTAAAGTGAGAGCATACGGAATGCCGGTTCAATTTTGTTCATGGCTGTCGATCTTTCTTAAAGACCGTTCTCTGCGAGTGGCGATGGACGGATTTCTTTCAGACACATTTAACATCAACGCCGGAGTCCCTCAAGGTTCTATATTGTCGCCCACCCTTTTCTTACCATACATTAACCATCTTTTGGAAAAACCTAAAAATCCTATATATAGCTTCGCTGATGACAGCACACTTGTTTCATCTTTTACTTTGGATGCTCGGACATCGGCTGCTAATGCACATCTCTATAGGCAGCAAGAGGTCTCACATCGCAACAAAGACCTGGAAGAAATTCTGTCTTGGGGTGACAGTAACCAAGTAGAATTTAACGCTAAAAAGACCCAGGCGGCAGTTTTTTCTAAAAAAGTTAATGTTGAAGAACCGGATATAGTTATGGCGGGATACTCGATTCCCTTGGCATCATCAATTCATTTATTGGGCGTTAATTTGGATAGTCATATGTCTTGGCATAGCCACGTTGCGGCCATTGCTAAGGCAGCCTCGCAGAAGCTTGGAGTACTTTTCCGAACAAAGAACCTCTATACACCCCAACAACTTTTGATGCTCTATAAAGCCCAAATTCGACCATCACTGGAGTACTGTTCGCATATTTGGGGCTCTGCTCCTAAACATACCCTGAGATTGCTAGATTCCATTCAAAGAAGAGCCATTCGCTTGTTCGGTGACCATAGTCTGACAAACAACCTGGAAAGCCTTGAACATCGAAGGCAGGTTGGCGACTTGAGTCTATTTTACAAATATTTTCATGGCAAGTGTTCAACTGAGGTTGCCCGCTTGATACCACCCAGAGCGGTGCATGGTAGAAATACAGGACGAGCCACTGCAGCCCACCAGTACTTGGTTCAGCTTAGTGTCCCTCGAACGACACTGTTTCAAAATTCTTTCATCTGGAGAACGTCATCACTCTGGAACGACCTCCCTGAGATCGTGTTCCCCAACGAGTATAATCTCCAAAGATTCAAGACCAACGTGAATCGTTTCCTGCGCACACGCACCGCTCCTAGAGCGCCATAAAGGATTTATCCTGTAGTGCTGTGCCTTATCATAAAAAAAAAAATACATACTAAATTATGAAACATACCTACATGTTAAATGAAACATAATGTCAAACTTAAGAAAACCATTAAAAACCCGAATGGGAAGAACTTTTTCAAGGAACTTCTTCAAATAAATGCTTATAAGTCAGAAACTTGACTAATTAGGTTTAGGTATGGTATACATAAATGCAGAACAAATTTCAACAGCTTCTCAAATCAGTAAAAAATTGGAAAAACCATGTATATTGCAACTAAGATTTGATAAAGTGTAAAAAGCCTTCCAGTTTATCAGGACCCAAAGAACTGGCGCTTAGTATTTCAGAGTTCAAAAATAATATCAGCATTTATTGCAGGTTGCAGGTCATGTTTTCCAAAAAAATATCGAAATAATTGGATAAGTTGTTAAAAGTTACTAGAGATTGTAAAGAAGGTAAATATGCAGGGTGCTCCGCTTAAAAAAATCGAAGTTGATACTTTCTAGTAGAAGCAGCACATTGTCAAAAATATTTTAGCTGGGTAGAGCATAAAGGGGCCTTTAAGAAAAAAAAAAAAACATATTTTTATGGATCGTCCCGTTGACTGGTCGCCATAAACATTTAATATGCCATCCACCACGAACCACCCTGTCTATGGAAATTAATAGTTCTTTCCAAAAATTTGGCCTTAGAGAGACCACCACATTATCAGACAAGGCAAGAACAAGAAACAGACTTAACTGAAAATGAATGTAAATAAATTGTGCTATGTCGTTGCCACGTCTGTGCCTTGTTGTCTGTTAGGGAGAGACCATCTAGAACAGTGTAGACAAGACACAAACGTGACAAAGACGTAGAACATATCTGTTCAGTGGCTTGCATTCGTTTTAAATTTGGTCGCGCATATGTACTATCGTGGGACACGACACGACCAGGCATGTCACTCTCTCTTAAATCCAAATTACCAATGTCCTATGAACTCTTACTACAAGATATCTTCTAAGGACACTATTGTTGAAAATCATGTGGCTGTTATAGGGTTGCCGGGATATCCCGGAATGAGGGTCCTATGTCCTGGCAAGATTTCTCAGATACTGTAGGAGTAATCTGTGATACTGTACCATATTTTTGGTATTTTGGTGAAGTGTGGTAGCACTGAGAAGTGTATATCAAATATTTTGTTTTCTTTTGTAAAAATATTTCTTGTTTTCATATACTTAACCCTTCCAAGGGGTCATCTAATGAATATCTATCATTATTATCATATTTGGGTTTCAAAGCTTTTATAAATTCATTACTAGAGTGACTCTAGAAAGTAGTACTTGCCTGGATCATGTCTTTATAAGAAAAAAAATGGATTTGAATAATTTTTTACTTGATGCATTCGTTATAGATACGGATATTACTGATCACTATCCTATTTGTTTAAATGTTAGCCTTGATAGAGATGATAATTCTACTCACGCTAATGAAAAAAAAAAACACTATTCGAAAATTTGATAAGGAGAAATTTGGGAATGTGATCTCTACAGTACACTGGGATGATGTTATTAATCTGAATGACCCTGAGTTAGCATGTAAGAAATTTAACGATATTTTTGTAAACATAATTAATGAGTGTACTACGGCCAGGACAGTATCATTTAGAAAATACAAGAAAATTAAACCGTGGATTACCAATGATATAATACATTCAATTAAACATAGAGATAAACTTAAAAAATTACTGATCAAAAACAAAAACAATGTTAACTTACTTCAGGAATACAGAGATTATAGAAATCAATTAAACAAATTAATTCTAAATACTAAGAATAATTATTACACCAATCAGATTAACGACAACGCAAATAGCTTAAAGAAAATCTATCAAATAGCTGCAGAAGCTTCAAATGAAAAAAAATGTTAAATCAGCCAGTAATTTAAATATCTTAGATGATAATAATAGGCAATTTTTAAATGATACTGAAATGGCAAATTATTGTAATAAATATTATATAAACATAGGCTCTGACATGGCATCAAAAATTAATGAACCTAGAACACCTCTTAATATACTATATCCCAATTAAGGAAATTCTATGGCCCTAAATCCTGTCACTAATAACGAGGTCATCGGACATATAAGCACTCTAAAAAATAATACTTCTCCTGGAATGGACCGTATATCTTCAACTTTAATTAAAGAGTATCATGATATATGATATATAAATGACCTACCATCTATTGAATCAAATGCTAAATTCGTACTATTTGCTGACGATACATTATTTTCCTTCTCTGCGGACTCCCTCGCTCGATCACGAGAGGGCTCGTTGGGCGGACGGTCGGGGGCCAAACGATGGTTTGACACTAATAAACTTCTACTAAATAACGCCAAAACGAACGAATTGACCTTTACAATGAGGAATCTCGGGGACGAGGAAGCAGACAATTCCACTATGAATTTCCTTGGGGTCACTCTGGATCGCAGACTGCATTGGGGCAGTCATATGGATTCCTTAGCTGGTAAGCTCGGCAGCTCATTGTACCTTTTGCGTAACCTCAGTAGCTGTGTCTCACAGAATATACTACGAACGGCATATTTTGCCGACTTCCACTCCCGCCTGTCCTATGGCATTTTAATCTGGGGTCACGCACCTGTTGCTCAGCGTGTATTTGGGCTACAGAGAAAGGCTATACGAGTGGTCGCTGGGTTGCGCTTCAGGGATGATTGTAGGGACGCGTTCAGGCAGTTGGGAATACTTTCAATGCCATCCTTATTTGTTCTGGAATGCCTCCTCTATGTTAAAAAAAACTTAACTGATTTTGACGCCCATAATAATATCCACAACTACAATACAAGAAATAACAACAATCTTGTACCGTCATACTCGAGAATAAGAAGGTGTCAGAGTGGTCCTAGATACTGGGGAATAAAATTTTTTAATATGTTGCCTGTTGTTTTTAAAGAAATGCCTTTTAATACATTCAAGGGTAGGATTAAGGCTATACTTTTGGATAGTGTGTTGTACAACATTGATGAGTTTTTTAATTGTGTCTTTGTGTGATTTTAATTCTGTAACTGTAAACGTATACTTATTTTTTATTAATTAAAACTTTATGACGTATGTAAATCGTAAGATTGGAACATAAATAAATTGATTTGATTTGATTTGATTTGATCATAATTACATTCCTTTTTCGTTGCTTGTCTTAGACAAGCTGATTGGCCTGGGCTGCTAAGACCATACAGCCAGTTACTGTGGCCCCAGGTGATGGTGGTGACGGAAAGTCTCTACTCCTGAGGATTGGAATGTCTCATGTTCTGTAATAAGATAATCACTGACTTAGCGATGGTCGTTAAGGACCTTTAGAAGACTTACGACCTAAAACTTAATTTTGCAGGCGTGCAAAAACTTGTAAATTGATTTGGTGCATGCTGGGCTAATAGCATTGAATATGATGTCATGAAGCGATATGGGTTAGTTATGGATCCGTTAGTTCATATTATTAACCTTATATTTTTAACTGGCAGAGTACCTTCAATATTCAAGGTATCGGTAGTTACTCCAATATTTAAAAAGGGTTATAAAAGTAATATTACAAACTACCGACCAATCAGTTTAATCTCGACATTTACCAAAATTTTTGAAAAGTGCTTAAAAAGTAGATTATATGGTTATCTCATTTCAACTAATATACTGAATGATAGGCAGTATGGATTCTTGAGAGACGTTAGCACTAATGATGCCATGTTTGAACTCATAAATAATATAAAAAGTAGTCTGGATAATGGTGAAAAGTGTATTGCGGTCTGTCTAGATCTGGCAAAGGCTTTCGACACTGTACCCCATGGACTACTCATTGGCGTTCTGGAACAGTATGGTGTTCGCGGTGTGGTTCTTGATGTCTTTAAAGATTATTTATAAGAAATGTATATAGTAATCCATTGGAGGTAAAGATCGGTATCCCACAGGGTACAGTGCTGGGACCCCTTCTTTTTTTTTTTTTTTTTTAATAATGATTTATTATTGACCTCAAAACAGTTTACTTTCTCTTTATTACATATATTAATTCCTTGTTAAATCTGAACATAGATGGAGTCAGTGTATCATAATATGCCGATGACACGGTTCTGTTTTTTAGGGACAATTCATGGGAACATGTTAAAAACAAGTTGACTAAGGGATTAGAAAAAGTAAAATGTTGGCTAAATCAAAATAAATTAACTTTAAATACTGACAAAACATTCTATATTGCGTTTTCGATGACTGATGCAAATAGACCGGCATTTAATTGCATTACATTGACTGAATCTGACCTATGTATAAAAGAAACGAACACAATAAAATATCTGGGTATTACAATAGACAAAAATTTAAGATGGACTTATCATATTAAAAACTTAACAAACAAAATAAGGAGTTTACTTTATAAGTTTGACTTAATACGAAAGATACTTCCTAAAAAATTACTAATTCAAATATATAAATCGTTAATAGAATCAATTCTTAGATATGGCATTATAGTTTGGGGCGGGCTATATGAGAATGCACTAAAGCCATTGAGGATTGTACAAAATTTTATTTTAAGAATTATTTTTTATAGAGACAAACTGTATTCTAGTGACCTTCTCTACAGTGAAGATATTTTAAGTGTCCGATGCATATATTACCTAAGCAATTGTGTCCACTGTTTTAAATCTAAAAACAAAACATTTGTAAGTCATTGTTATCAAACTAGACATAATGCTGGTTGTACCCTTTAGAAGATATGATGCAGGTCAAAGATATGCATCAATTTTAGCACCAAAAATTTATAACTTATTACCCCATGATATACGATCCACAAAAAAAAAATTGACATCGTATATTCCCTTTTTGGGTTAATTTGTATAGTGGTTGTAGGTACTTTTCTAATTGCACATAGAGGTGATTTATCACCTAGGTGCATAATACATAATGTAAGAACATTAAACAATGTCATGTATTGGTATTATTTTTGTGAAGTGTATTCACTTATTTCAATAAAATTATGTAATAATATTATCTATGTTATTAGCCAATAAATATATTTGAAATGAGTATTCATGCATACATTTTTGTTACTGACTTGCTTGTGTATTAATATTAAAATAAGTAAGCCTTTATTTGTTATTTGGATTCTGCTATAGGCAAAATATTTTATTACCAAATAATAATATGACTAAAAAGTTGAGATGTAGTATAAAATAAAAAAAGCATACACATTTTTATATTTGGGCAGCTCAGTGGCACCGCCAGGAATAGGTTCTGGGGGGGGGGGCACAGCCAGTACCAATGTGTCCTGGAATGGCGTTCTTGAAAGTCAGCAGTAAAAGTAGGCTGTTATCAGAAACAGCCCATTAATAATTTGGGCCTTAGGATGTAAAATATATTTATTAATTTCAGCAAAAGTAATCTAATTTCTTTATATTTTCCGAGATATTTTCTGTGTAAAACATGACCTGTGTTCCACTTCAGGTGTCTATCACTGGTAACACCTTAATACTTTGGACATTCTATTTCACACATTAGTTCAGATTATTAATTTTCATTTCACATTAAAGTTAGGACGACTAGATAGTCAGATAATATAGTTAGTTTTTAATGCATTCAGTGTTAACTTAAAAAAAAACCTATCCAATCAATGGAGGAATGATGTAGACGGCAGGTTGAAGCTTAACAGTCAATGATAGAGATGGAACTGGAAAAGATTGCTGGTAAAAGGGGAAACACGCATGTTAAGATGCGATAAGGCGTTTCAGCTCTTTATACCTAATGCAGTAGGTACATTACGTTTTCATTTCTTCCCAATAAGTGGCTGACCGTAATATCCATTTGCAAACCAGAATCTAACAGTGCCATTACAGAATTCAAAATTTTTAGGGGTGCCATTGTTGATGTTTGTTGTTAAGGAATTTACGTAATTTATATCATAAATATAATTACACCTAAATACAGTTCCTTGGGGTATATCAATATTAACACCTAGAGAATCCAGATGGCTCTTAGTGATTATTACTACCTGTACCTAAAATGATTTGAAAATTTAACAAGGTTTAAGCCTTCTAACCTGTCCACCTGTTTTTTTTCTCCTGGCAATAGCGTGTAGAACAGTGACCGGATTAAGGTCTGAAGCCCTACCGATTCGCAAATTTAACGATCCTGGATGAATTACTACCGTGCTTTTTGATTTGAACTGCTCGGGTGGTAGGTCTGGGGCCAGCGTTACTCCTGGAATCATTTTGCACTCTAGTTTAATTTAAAAATTGCAATAAATGCTGATTTATGTTTCACTTTTAAACTTTAAAAAATTAAACAGAAAACTTAAACTAACCTTTCTTTTTCTGTGGTTTTTCTAACCAAACCAGTTACTCCCCATCCGTTAAACGGACAGTGCAAAACACATTTTTCCTTCGGGTACGCACTTGAGCACGAATCCGAATGAGGCAAGTCTATTGAGGGCCCCCTCTTATTTCTATGGGAGGGCTTTAGGAAGGAGACCGATCGCAATACATCGATTCCGGTCCCACTTTTGCATTGCTTCAAAAACTGCCGCCAGGATCGCATTGTTCCATTAGCGCTGCAAATTTCATGGGTTCTTATGGGAGAATTAACTGTTTTATCGAAATTAGTTAATTTAAACAGTCTACAGACCGAGATATGTGTGAGAGACGGGTGCGCGATACTTCCTAGATACATAATTCTAGCATGTAAAAGGGTGTATTGCATTCTAAGACATCGTATTAATATTACCAGGAGGATTAATTTTTTCAAATACTGGCGGTCTTTACTCTTTATAGACACTCAAACAACTTTTTATTTGGAAAGGAAATAATTACACAATCTGCACGTTACTATATACATTTTTTATTTAAATTCAAACTAAAAATAAATTAACATATGTTCATTATAGGTAGTACGTACACCTTTTAACAGACCTGAAAAGAAGACGATTCTTAACTTATTTATTTCCCAGCTAACTTTACAAAAGATTATAAATGGGGATTTTAAAATTAAATTGAAAAGAAACGTAATAAAAATTATAATATACTAACAACCAAAAAATTAAATTAAAATTTTTTTTTTAACAATAAAATAATTAATATATTAATAAGTATCTAAAACTTTTTTTAAAAAGTATAACAAAAATAGAAATATCTTATATTTTCGATAAATGTTTTTTTAATAAATATTTAAACCTTTTTTATAGGTATTGATTGTATTTTTAATTGTTTTTGGAACATTAATTATAAACTTCTATTCTATCATGTATTATTATATACAATAGGTAGATATCTATAATTGATTGTTTTCCAAAATTGTAGGTAGGTAATATAATTAGGCGCGGGGGGGGGGGGGGGGGCTTGAATGCATTTTATGGTTTTATTTTGTAATTTTTTAAAGGATTAATATTTGACGAACTGACAAACTGATATTAAATATTGAAATTTTGAGTACCTACCTATATTATAATATCTTAATTTGTATAAAATACCAATTAAAGGAGAAATATTATTTCTTAAATTATTAATACCTTTTTAAAGTTAGTTTAACAGTTCGTAACAATGAATAAATTTTAATTAAATTTTGATTAACATTATCAAAAATTTGGTTAATAGAAATACGTCCATTGTCGAATAATCTATCTTTAAGATATATGATGACCGTCTGAGCACAGTGTGGTCTGAGATGATGACAAAATCAAGGATAGACGACACAGACAGACGAGTAACGAAAGACCACTATTAATAAACAATATTGTGAACCTTTTGTGGTTTTTGCTTACCTTAGGGGCTTTAAAGAGATTAGGATTTTTCTCACCACGATTTTTCCTGAGCTTTCTATCAGACGAATAACCAGTTTTACACCCCGGCACGAAGCAAACGCTACTTGTAAAACATAGTACGCCACTCATTGTTTATATTAATAACGCAAAAAAATGATTCCAAAGCTTATTTTTCAAGATATTCGAAAAAAATAACGCACTCGCCTATCAAAACCTGCAAAAAATAGATGGGAAGCGTGCAGTGGCGCCCTCGACGGCCAACCAGCGAAGTAACGAAAAACAGCGACGTAAATTTAAAATTCGGCCATATTCGATCGGCCTCCTTCCTAAAAGGAGACCGTTCGCAATACATCGATTCCGGTTCAACTTTTGCATTGCTTCAAAAACTGCCGCCAGGGTCGCATTGTTCCATTGCCACTGCAAATTTTATGGGTTCTTATGGGAGAATTAACTGTTTTATCGAAATTAGTTAATTTAAACAGTCTACAGACCGAGATATGTGTGAGAGGCGGGTGCGGGATACTCCCTAGATACATAATTCTAGCATGTAAAAGGGTGTATTGCATTCTAAGACACTGTATTATTATTACCAGGAGGATTAATTTTTTCAAATACTGGCGGTCTTTACTCTTTATAGACACTCAAACAACTTTTTATTTGGAAAGGAAATAATTACACAATCTGCACGTTAGTATATACATTTTTTATTTAAATTCAAACTAAAGATAAATTAACATACATATGTTCATTATAGGTAGTACGTACACCTTTTAACAGACCTGAAAAGAAGACGATTCTTAACTTATTTATTTCCCAGCTAACTTTACAAAAGATTATAAATGGGGATTTTAAAATTAAATTGAAAAGAAACGTAATAAAAATTATAATATACTAACAACCAAAAAATTAAATTAAAATTTTTTTTTCAACAATAAAATAATTAATATATTAATAAGTATGTAAAACTTTTTTTAAAAAGTATAACAAAAATAGAAATATCTTATATTTTCGATAAATGTTTTTTTAATAAATATTTAAACCTTTTTTATAGGTATTGATTGTATTTTTAATTGTTTTTGGAACATTAATTATAAACTTCTATTCTATCATGTATTATTATATACAATAGGTAGATATCTATAATTGATTGTTTTCCAAAATTGTAGGTAGGTAATATAATTAGACGCGGGGGGGGGGGGGGCTTGAATGCATTTTATGGTTTTATTTTGTAATTTTTTAAAGGATTAATATTCGACGAACTGGCAAACTGATATTAAATATTGAAATTTTGAGTACCTACCTATATTATAATATCTTAATTTGTATAAAATACCAATTAAAGGAGAAATATTATTTCTGAAATTATTAATACCTTTTTAAAGTTATTTTAACAGTTCGTAACAATGAATAAATTTTAATTAAATTTTGATTAACATTATCAAAAATTTGGTTAATAGAAATACGTCCATTGTCGAATAATCTATCTTTAAGATCTATGATGACCGTCTGAGCACAGTGTGGTCTGAGATGATGACAAAATCAAGGATAGACGACACAGACAGACGAGTAACGAAAGACCACTATTAATAAACAATATTGTGAACCTTTTGTGGTTTTTGCTTACTTTAGGAGCTTGAAAGAGATTAGGATTTTTCTCACCACGATTTTTCCTGAGCTTTCTATCAGACGAATAACCAGTTTTACACCCCGGCACGAAGCAAACGCTACTTGTAAAACATAGTACGCCACTCATTGTTTATATTAATAACGCAAAAAAATGATTCCAACGCTTATTTTTCAAGATATTCGAAAAAAATAACGCACTCGCCTATCAAAACCTGCAAAAAATAGATGGGAAGCGTGCAGTGGCGCCCTCGACGGCCAACCAGCGAAGTAACGAAAAACAGCGACGTAAATTTAAAATTTGGCCATATTCGATCGGCCTCCTTCCTAAAAGGAGACCGTTCGCAATACATCGATTCCGGTCCAACTTTTGCATTGCTTTAAAAACTGCCGCCAGGGTCGCATTGTTCCATTGCCACTGCAAATTTTATGGGTTCTTATGGGAGAATTAACTGTTTTATCGAAATTAGTTAATTTAAACAGTCTACAGACCGAGATATGTGTGAGAGGCGGGTGCGGGATACTCCCTAGATACATAATTCTAGCATGTAAAAGGGTGTATTGCATTCTAACACACTGTATTATTATTACCAGGAGGATTAATTTTTTCAAATACTGGCGGTCTTTACTCTTTATAGACACTCAAACAACTTTTTATTTGGAAAGGAAATAATTACACAATCTGCACGTTAGTATATACATTTTTTATTTAAATTCAAACTAAAGATAAATTAACATACATATCGATGGTGTAGCGCACAAATGTGTTAAGTACAATTTTTGGTCAAAATGAGTTACATCCACCAGGCAATAGCTTGCTATCATTATTTTTGCATGCACAAATGTGGTAATTGAATTTAATTATTTTTGGGCTAGTGGCTCCATCTGACACTTGTTGTAAGTACTGAACCACTACAGATTTCTACTTCATATGTGGTAAGAGCACTTAACACATTTGGCATTTACAATACAGGATTTTGTTACGTTGTAAGTACGCACTAACCACATTTGCGTTACTTAAATATTTATAACCTCAAAAGTGGTGAAGTTTATAATTCATGATATTATTAATATTATAAACGGCTTATCTCGTTTGTATGTGCAGTGAAATAAATTTGGAACAGTTTTGTCTAGTAACATAAATATATTTTATAAACAAGTAGTGCCCTTTCGCTATTTAACTATGTCTTCAAGAAGCAAGAAGATAGTGAATATGGTATTAACTAAAAAGCTTGAAACTCAGACTTAAAGTAGTAAGTGCATTGTTTTATTTGTATTATGGATTTTTAGACATTTTGAATAAACACATTGCTTATTATTTACCAAGGCAAAAGGCTATTTTTTTTTTACTTTGAATCGACCTTATTATTATAATATTTTTAGATATTTCGCAAGAACAAGGGCCTAGAGTAAACATCATATCGAATATTGTGTTAGACAAACCACCTGTAGACATTATAGTTCCCTCGTCGTCGCTAGAAACAATAAACTGTAGTATTTCTAAGGACCATGTACAACATACTTTTTTACTTGATGCAAAGCAATCCAATCAATGTAAGTAATATAAAGATGCGTGATAAGAAAGACAAATTTAATTCATTTAATTTTTAGATGGTCAATTAGAAATAAGTAACGGATATTTAGATAGGCCGGGACCATCACATTGCTCTGCAGAACGAATTGAATTCGAATCTGAAGATGATCAGCCTATGGAACCCTTTGAGGATTCTTCAAGTTCATATCAACCATTCGAGAAAAGTGACGAATCTGATTATGAAATGGGACATACTTTATTAAAACGTAAAAGGCTACTATCAGAACCTGCACAAGAACCAATAATCGAGACAAGTAAACCAAAACAGCGTAATAAGAAACGAAACGGGAAAGCAAAAAAAGAAACGTGGCAAAGAACAATCAATAAAAGCCTAAGAATAAGAGGGCAAAAATACATAAGTCGCAGTGGAAAAGAAATACCAGATAAAAAACCAAAAGAAGTCAATTGTACAAGATGTCGTTATAAATGCAATGAAAGCATACCTGAAGATCAAAGACAAATATTATGTGAGGAATATTATGGTTTGGCTGACTATGTTCGTCAAAAAATGTATATAGCCTCTCACATACAAAATGTTGCTGTTGTTAGGAAGAGAAATAGCCCAAAGACTAAAAATAGAAAAACATCAAGATCCTACTTTCTGGAAAACTCTAATGGTATTCGAAACAGAGCGTGTCTAAAGTTTTTTTGTGTCACGTTGGCTATTTCGCATAGGGTCACTGAGACTTGTGCAGCATCAGAAAAAGGAGAAACTTTTAGATCCATTTCATTTGACCTGCATGCAAGCAATACTTTCTGTTCCACATGCTGGTGACAGTCAAATTTATTATAGACACAAGCTCAATGTTTATAATTTTACTATCTATGATGCGTGTAATGCGGATGGGCACTGCTTTGTATGGGATGAGACTCATGGCAATAAAGGGAGTACAGAAATAGGATCTTGTCTCTTAAAATATTTAATGAGTTTACCAGAAACTGTTACCCATGTGGCATCATTTTCCGATACATGTAGCGGACAAAACCGGAATAAATTTGTTGCTGCAGCGATGCTCTTTGCCGTCAACAATATAGAACATCTAAAGATTGATTTAAAATTTATGGAATCGGGTCATTCATACCTTGAGGCCGATTCCATGCACGCAACTATAGAGAGAGCTAAGCGACATAAAAAAATATATTCCACACGCGAATGGGGTCTTTTAATTTCAATGGCTAGAATCAAACCACGTCCATACTTCGTCAATAACCTCCAGTATAACGATTTTTTAAATTTGCAACAACTAGTGGCTGATATTATTTTGAACACAACAGGAAAAAGTTGCCTGGCTTAATATAAAATGGATGCGGTTCCAGGAGGAAAAACCATTTATTGTACAATATAAATACAACCTTTCTGATAAAGCTTTTCTTGAAATCAATGTATTAGATAGGCGTAAGCCCGGGAAAAAGAAAACCTGGGGAACAGTAACATTAAATCAAAAGTATGATTCCAGACTACCAGTATCCCAGAAAAAGAAAAAAGATCTCCTGTACTTGTTGTCAAATAAAATTATCCCCGAGGATTACACTAACTTTATCGAGGAAATCCCTGCGACGAGTAATACAACTCAGCTTAACAAAGCAAAATTAGACACTTAATGCTATAGTTAAACCGAGGGGCCGAGAGCTAAAACATTATAATTTAAATTTAAAAATGTTAAGTTGTGACACTGTATTTCTTTGAGTTTGATGGACTACATGGTTGCGTTTCACAATAAAATTTCATTTTAAAGTGTTTTTTTTTATTATTCTATATATCGTAAAGTAAGCATTAGTTTAAAACCACATATGTGGTAAGTGCTGTAAATATTTCAAAAAATGATAGTTTGCTCATATTCAAAAAAATATTTTGGTACATGCGGTTTGTCCAGCGATAAATATGTAACAACCACATCCTACCTATACAACACAATCGCAATTAAGCAATATGCCAAATTACTGGAGCATCCAGAACTTTAGATTTTGTCTCCTGAACATTTTACATTTTTGCACTTACCACATTTGTGCGCTACACCATCGATATGTTCATTATAGGTAGTACGTACACCTTTTAACAGACCTGCAAAGAAGAAGATTCTTAACTTATTTATTTCCCAACTAACTTTACAAAAGATTATAAATGGGGATTTTAAAATTAAATTGAAAAGAAACGGAATAAAAATTATAGTATACATATATACTAACAACTAACTATAAACTTTTATTATTCTATCATATATATATACAATAGGTAGATATATCTATAATTGATTGTTTTCCAAAATTGTAGGTAGGTATAATATAATTAGGCGCGGGGGGGGGCCTTGAATGCATTTTATGGTTTTATTTTGTAATTTTTTAAAGGATTAATATTCGACGAACTGGCAAACTGATATTAAATATTGAAATTTTGAGTACCTACCTACCTATATTGTAAAGTAAATATTTCTTAAAAGTTTTAAGGGGACGTAAGTAGGTACCTATTATAATATCTTAATTTGTATAAAATACCAATTAAAGGAGAAATATTATTTCTTAAATTATTAATACCTTTTTAAAGCTAGTTTAACAGTTCGTAACAATGAATAAATTTTAATTAAATTTTGATTAACATTATCAAAAATTTGGTTAATAGAAATACGTCCATTGTCGGATAATCTATCTTTAAGATCTATGATGACCGTCTGAGATGATGACAAAATCAAGGATAGACGACACAGACAGACGAGTAACGAAATACCACTATTAATAAACAATATTGTGAACCTTTTGTGGTTTTTGCTTACCTTAGGGGCTTGAAAGAGATTAGGATTTTTCTCACCACGATTTTTCCTGAGCTTTCTATCAGACGAATAACCAGTTTTACACCCCGGCACGAAGCAAACGCTACTTGTAAAACATTGTACGCCACTCATTGTTTATATTAATAACGCAAAAAAATGATTCCAAAGCTTATTTTTCAAGATATTCGAAAAAAATACCGCACTCGCCTATCAAAACCTGCAAAAAATAGATGGGAAGCGTGCAGTGGCCCCTCGACGGCCAACCAGCGAAGTAACGAAAAACAGGGACGTAAATTTAAAATTCGGCCATATTCGATCGGCCTCCTTCCTAAAGCCCTCCATAGTCTCGTCAAATCGTGCGCCGAACAGCCGCAGACCAAGCCATCTGATGTCGGTCCATCAAAGGAATTCGTGCTCAGTCTGGACGTGTTTTTATTTAGGCGAGGCAGAAAACACGCTCAAATAAATATACTTAGTAGCATTTAAATTGTTCAATTACTTTGTCTTTTAATAATTTGTATGCAATGGAGTGGAGCCAAGAAGTATGTTTAAGTTTAAGAAGCAGAGATGTGCTATGGAATCCCCGAAATAGTTGTTACTTTAACCACAGTATACGGGAAGTTCCGTATACTGTGCTTTAACCACAGTATACGGGAACTTTCCGTATACTGTGCTATAACTATGGAGGGCTTTAGGAAGGAGACCGATCGCAATACATCGATTCCGGTCCAACTTTTGCATTGCTTCAAAAACTGCCGCCAGGGTCGCATTGTTCCATTGCCATTGCAAATTTCATAGGTTCTTATGGGAGAATTAACTGTTTTATCGAAATTAGTTAATTTAAACAGTCTACAGACCGAGATATGTGTGAGAGGCGGGTGCGGGATACTCCCTAGATACATAATTCTAGCATGTAAAAGGGTGTATTGCATTTTAAGACACTGTATTATTATTATTATTACCAGGAGGATTAATTTTTTCAAATACTGGCGGTCTTTACTCTTTATAGACACTCAAACAACTTTTTATTTGGAAAGGAAATAATTACACAATCTGCACGTTACTATATACATTTTTTATTTAAATTCAAACTAAAAATAAATTAACATATGTTCATTAATAGGTAGTACGTACACCTTTTAACAGACCTGAAAAGAAGAATATTCTTAACTTATTTATTTCCCAACTAACTTTACAAAATATTATAAATGGGGATTTTAAAATTAAATTGAAAAGAAACGGAATAAAAATTATAGTATACACATATACTAACAACTAACTATAAACTTTTATTATTCTATCATATATAATAATATATACAATAGGTAGATATCTATAATTGATTGTTTTCCAAAATTGTAGGTAGGTATAATATAATTAGGCGCCTTGAATGCATTTTATGGTTTTATTTTGTAATTTTTTAAAGGATTAATATTCGACGAACTGGCAAACTGATATTAAATATTGAAATTTTGAGTACCTACCTACCTATATTGTAAAGTAAATATTTCTTAAAAGTTTTAAGGGGACGTAAGTAGGTACCTATTATAATATCTTAATTTGTATAAAATACCAATTAAAGGAGAAATATTATTTCTGAAATTATTAATACCTTTTTAAAGTTATTTTAACAGTTCGTAACAATGAATTAATTTTAATTAAATTTTGATTAACATTATCAAAAATTTGGTTAATAGAAATACGTCCATTGTCGGATAATCTATCTTTAAGATCTATGATGACCGTCTGAGATGATGACAAAATCAAGGATAGACGACACAGACAGACGAGTAACGAAAGACCACTATTAATAAACAATATTGTGAACCTTTTGTGGTTTTTGCTTACCTTAGAGGCTTAAAAGAGACTAGGATTTTTCTCACCACGATTTTTCCTGAGCTTTCTATCAGACGAATAACCAGTTTTACACCCCGGCACGAAGCAAACGCTACTTGTAAAACATTGTACGCCCCTCATTGTTTATATTAATAACGCAAAAAAATGATTCCAAAGCTTATTTTTCAAGATATTCGAAAAAAATACCGCACTCGCCTATCAAAACCTGCAAAAAATATATGGGAAGCGTGCAGTGGCGCCCTCGACGGCCAACCAGCGAAGTAACGAAAAACAGGGACGTAAATTTAAAATTCGGCCATATTCGATCGGCCTCCTTCCTAAAGCCCTCCATAGCTATAACCTAGACTATGACAAACTAAAAAAGGAAGATGCATGGACGAAACGTGCCACAATTTTACAAAAAGAAATTGAAGAAATTAAGAAAAAAATTGAAAGTTTAAGGGGATCGTATAGAAGGGATAAAAAAACAGAGTAAAAAGAGCTATGGAACTGGAACAGGTAGGTAATAAAAAAAACGCTTATACATGCAGGGTACGTCTGGTGGAATTGCTTTCCGAAACCGAGTATCTTTTTTACATATTTTGTGCTTAATATTATTTAAAATAAAATAAAAATCCTGCTTTGATTTAGACGTCGTCTTCTTAAATATAGCTGGGATGACCAGAAACGCTTTGCCTATTTATTTTCTTTTTTGACAATTTGTGCAAAATCATACCAAAACTAACACAAGCAATCGAGGTATTTAATAATACGGTATTATTTGTTCACATTTTTTAAAACAATTTCTGTGTCTTCACATTTTACATTAATTTTATTATTATTATTATTTATACACAACACACGCCGAACAAACACTAAACAGTACTGAGCAGGCCTCATACTCTCATACGGCCTCGTGTTATTGCCTCATGCGAAGGAGAAATTTTGACAACACGAGGCATTTGGTTCAGCCTACACTAAATATCACCGAAACCTCGGAAGCATTCGGCTCATCGGCTGCTTTCGGAGATACGCTGGCTTTTATTCTCCGGTTACTAGATTAACTGATATTTGTAAGCAATTGAGTGGAGCCGTGGATATTATAGCATTTAGGTGTGGTGCCATAGGTCCCGGGATCGATTCCCGTTTCGGGCCCTTTTTCTTAACGACTTTTTTAGTTTTCTTATGGCTTTTTTTTTTAGTTTTTTATAACTCTTTTATTTTTTTTTAAAGTAGATCGACTCAAAAAGGGCTGGTAAATAATTGGCCGGTGAACTTGAAAAAGGCGAATTGGAACCAAAAAGGTGGATTAGATGCCGTGTTAGCGCCTGTTTAACCAATAAAGTCTATAATTATTAGTTACGCAGCATTATTTAGTTGAGTTAAGCAATATAATGTTCCAATCCGTTACGTAACATATATCTTGTTTGACATTTCCGATCGACATGCGCCTATTTCTGACGCCACCAACAAATCCCCATTCGAAATTCCCGCCAGGGTATCTCGGAAAGAAGCCGAATGCGTCTGATAAAACTAATGTCTTGTTCTATATCGATTTAAAATCAAAATAAAAGGTCTGGAATTCTGACAACAAATTCTCAATTATATTATCTGTCTAACTGACAAAATCATCAGGTAACAAAAACATATACAGTTCATTTGAAACTAAACTTTCTAAACTTAACATTCTCCCCGCTAGTAATTTTCTAAACTTAACATTCTTCCAACTTAAGTCTACATACTTTCGAAACGGGTCTACGTTTTACTCCGGTACGGGTCTGTACATCTACTACTCTTATTCTTCCGTCTCTTCCAGGAATAGCTGCTGTTGCTTACCAAGTGATAATGCCTCTTTTTCAAAGGTAAGCGTTGCTCGTTCGAGTTATTGACCTTATTCACAGTGGTGCTGACACTCTGCTTCTTCTTCTTCTTCTCCACGTGATCGGTCGTGCGTCTCTTCTTAGTAACCTTCTTCAGGATCTTGAGAATCTGTTCCGGGACGTTCTCTTTCGGCTGCTTAGTGGCGATCGCACAAAACTTAACGAAATCCACGATCAGTTTCTCAATTTCTTGATTTATTTTCGGGTCGAAAGAAACGTTCTGTTTCAGAAGTTTAAACTTCCTTTTTTTGTGCTTGTGCTTATGTTTTGAGTGGAAGATCTTGGGCACTTTGAGCGTGACACTCTTGGCTTTCAGGTGGGTTTGTTTCGTTGTTAACACCACCGATTTGCTTCTTGCTTTACCTTTTAAACTTTGTCCACTCTGGTCGTGTACACTTTTCACTTCCACAGGCTCATTCCTGTCTTTAGGGGGCCGTCCGGATCTCCTACTAACAGAAGGCCGTCCTACTTTACGTCTAGGTGGGTACAGCACCCTGTCCGCGTACGCATACAGCACCCTATCGAATTGATTCGATGTCACGGGAACTTTTGTGGCGGGCACTTTTTCCAGTGACGAATTTCTACTGCACTGCTTTTCCTGCAATGATTTTCTACTGGACTGCTTTTCTGGAGAACAATTCCTGTTGTGATGCTTCTCTTGTGATGCTATTCTACGAGATCGTTTGTCTTGTGACGACGTTCTACTGTCTTGTGGCGGATTTCTACTACTAGATTTCTTCTCCCGTGACAAGTTTCTACTCGACAGCCGTTCTTGTGACACATTCCTACTGGGCTGTTTCTCTTTTGACGCAGTTCTACTTGAATGCCTCTCCCGCGACGTATTTCTGCTATATAGCTGCGACGATAAGTCACTTTTTGCAGTTCTTTCTAAGATTTCTAGAGCTGTTGTATCCGATTTACTCGATATCTTTGAAGTACATACTCCGAATGACTCTATAGTAAATGGATTTTGAACTAGGTCATGAAGCTTGTCGTAACTCTCTTGATGGCATATATGGAAGGTAAACTCATTTCTGTGGCATAAGGTACTTTTAGCTCGTCCATGAACAATCCATCCTAAAGTGGTTTTCGTCGCTATCGGTGAATCTAAAGGACCTTCGCAGACTTTGCGAGCTACAGTTAAATGAATATTATCTTGTCCAATTAATATCATCGGTCTTTGTTTAATTTCAGTAAAGGGAATATCGGTCAAATGTGAAAAGCTTCTCATTTTGTCCGCATATATGTGCTGTTCGGGTAATGCCAGATTATTTATAGATCGCACACCAGTCATTTTAGTGATACGAGCATTTCTGTGAATTCCAGATATATTTATGTCGAAACATCTCGAATTTGTATGCGTCGATTTCATGTCATTTGTCCATTGGACACAAAGTGGTACATTTTCACCTCTGACACCTAAGCGATCAGCTAAAGAACTGTCCATCAGAGTGACTGTTGCAGCTTCGTCGCATAAAGCAACAGTTTCTATTGTTTCACTGGGTCCATGAAGCAACACGTTCACCATCCTCAACAGTACATTTTTGGAGCCTTGACCCATTGCTAAAAGCGTCTCACGAACATTACTTACATTTTGCTTCATTTCTTCAGGTTTGTCTTTATGTAGAAGTTTATTATGTCCTTGTTTGCATCCGTTAATATTGCAAATTTTCCTTTGTTGGCATTTGCTTGTTTGGTGTCTACTTTTAAAACAAGAAAAACAAAGTTTTCGGTCAGTAATAAATTTCCAGCGTGAGTCTATATCTTCTTTTTCAAATTTTCGACACTTTTCAATTTTATGGCCATTTTCTTGACAAAATGTACATTTTTCTTCTTTTTCTCGTGTCGTATATGCAAATTCCTTTGGCTTTAACCTATATCTGTTTTTCGGTGGGATAACAAAGCTTGCTGCATTTGAAAGTTCCAGCAACCAATCCGCAAATACTGCTAAGTCTGCATTTCTGTTTTTCATTATAAATTCTCCCCAGCGAAATTTTAGTGATTCAGGCAATTTTTGTACTAAGTCTTTTAAAAGTTGTGGGTTTTGAAGATGACTTATACAATTTAGGGATTTGATTGTCGAAACTAAGCAAGAAATTTGGTTTGAAAATTTAATCATACCTTCATAATCATTTTCTCTTACAGGATGTGTCATTGTTACTTTATACATAATTGTTTCTATAATTTGATCTGGTCTTCCAAAGCGCATTTCCAAAGTTTTCATCACTGTATCTAAACTATGTGGTGAAATTAACATTCCAATTACTGCACTTCTAGCTTCACCGCGTAGGCATTTCTGAAGCTTAATCATTTTCTCTTCATTTGTATATTTGCATGCTGTAGAAATTCTAGTAAAATGTGAAATAAACAATGGCCAATCAGCAGAATTTCCGTCGAAAATGGGAAAATCTCGTTCTAGATATCGTCTGGAATCTGGTTCTTCATTTTTCTTAATGTTTACAATATTGGCTAAGGTTTCACATAGTATTTCAATGTCTGTTTTGTCTTTGTGTCGTACATTTATTTCTTTTGATTCAAATTGGTTTGGTTCACAATTTTCATTACTAAATTTTTCTGGTAAATCATTAACCCAATTTTGAATTTTATCGGTGTATGTTGTATATGTCGAAACACTATCAAAATTTTTCTCCGACTTTTTACTCTGTGTATAATTTGATTCACTTACTACTTCAGCTTCACGTAGTTGCTTTTCCATTTCTAAAACGTGTAGTTTTTGTTTTAGAACTTCTTCCATTACACTTTGTTTTTGTTTAAGAACTTCTTCCATTACAATTTGTTTCTTCTGTTCAATTTCTAATGCGATTTTCTTTCTCTCAATGTCAGCTATGCTTTTGGATGACTTAGAAATTCTCGTATATTCCGAACGTAAATCTTTACTCACAGTTTTCTCTCCTTTAGACTCTCCAGCAGGTGTTGTCGAAGGTACAGCTGTCAAAGGTCTGGTCAAATTGTCATTATTATTACTTTTTCTAGCTGCATTACTTCTAGTCTCACTTCTGGATACTCTATAGTCGTCATCTACACTTACTTTTGGTATGACTGTATTTACCTTACGCTTAGAGGTAATTTCTGGCCAAACAAAATTAGGATCTAGGTGTCTTACACCTGTCTGTCGTCTACCTGAACTTTCCATTAAAGCTGACTTTTTTTTCTCTCAGATTGTTTTCTTAGTGGACTGTAGTCTTTTCCAACGGGCTTTTTCTTAGTCTTTCGAAGGACCAATGATAAAACTAATTTCTTGTTCTATATCGATTTCAAATCAAAATAAAAGGTCTGGAATTCTGACAACAAATTCTCAAATATATTATCTGTCTGACTGACAAAATCATCAGGTAACAAAAACATATACAGTTCATTTGAAACTAAACTTTCTAAACTTAACAGCGTCCGAGGTTTCGGTGATATTTAGTGTCGCCTATTTGGTTCGGCCTCGGCTTGCCTCATTCGGATTCGTGCTCAAGTGCGTCCGTACCTACTATATGGTTAAATGCCGGCCAGGCTAGGATAACTTAAATGGTGAAGATCGTTCCCCGTTCGTTTGATTTATCTGTTTTGTGGTTTGGTTCTTCAACCAGACGATGATGGTGCTATTGTAGGGATTTTGTTTTATAAGGTTGTTCATATCCTAACGTTGGTAGCGGCAAAACATGTATTTAGAATGAGCGTGGGGAACATGGGGAGCAAGGAAGGAGCCTCCACGCAACAATGTGCCAATCTCAAACCACCAAACAAACACGTAGACACATTGTGGCGCTCCCTGGAAACGTCTCCACAAGAGACGGCTAATCCTTCCACCACCGAATCAAACCATTACCATGGCGAGAATGCAAAACCACAAAGGGCCCTTTTCAGAGCCAACCTTGACTATGATCAGCATTAACATTGAGGGAATTACGAAAAACAAGCAGGACATACTCTCTCAGCTATGTCAAACCACAAATTGCGACATACTGTGTATCCAGGAGACACATAGAGACGAGAATGCAAATAGACCGGCCATTGCTGGAATGAACCTAAGCATAGAAATCCCCCATAATAAGTATGGAAGCGTAATCTTCACCAAGCCTTCCCTTGCTATCTCATCTGTAGCAAAAAATAATCAAGATAATATCGAAGTCCTCACGGTTGAAATTGGAAAATTTACGGTGACTTCTGTGTACAAACCACCGGGAAAAGACTACAGCTTCTCCCACACAAACAATTTTCGGACACAAGACACAAAGTTCGTTGTTGGCGATTTCAATAGCCACCATACTATGTGGGGATATGACCTCAACGACCCAAATGGAGACCTTGTGGAACAGTGGGCTGAGTCGAACAACCTATCACTGATCCATGACCCCAAACTGCCCTGCTCCTTTAATAGCAAGATATGGAAACGAGGCTACAACCTGGACCTCTGCTTCGCCTCTAACAACATTGAGCAACAGTGCACAAAGGTTGTCTACAACCCTATACCAAGAACTCAACATCGTCCCATTGGTATAAACATTTATAGTGCTACAAATACACCAAAAATTCCATTTAGAAGACGTTTTAACTTTAAAAAGGCAAGCTGGAATGGTTTCACAAATACCCTCGACAACGAAATTCATACAATCGAACCTACCCCAAACAATTACGAAGCTTTTGTGGACTTGGTTAAACGCATATCCAAGAAACATATCCCGAGAGGTTGTAGACAGCAGTACATACCCGGAGTATCTAAAGACATTGAGAACCTAATTGAATGATACAATAAGTTATACGAGGAGGACCCCTTCAGCGAGGACACTATCATATGTGGCTCGACTCTGCTAACCGAACTAGGCGAAGCACGACAAGCAAAGTGGCTGGAAACTCTGGAGAAAATGGACATGACGCATAGCAGTAAGATGGCCTGGAACACAATTAAGAAACTGAACGGCGACCCCCTAGCACCGAAACAAACAACAAATGTTACAGCAAACCAAGTAGCTCAACAGTTGCTACTAAATGGGAAAACAAATCAAAAAACAAGCAAAAAGAACTTAATTAGAGACGTTGGTAGTGAAACTGATTCGTTGGGCGAGGGATTCACTATAAAAGAACTAAACCAGGCAATTAACACCATGAAAAACGGAAAGTCCCCAGGGGTGGACGGTATGTTTACAGAACAGGTCAAACATTTTGGAAAGAAAACTAAAACCTGGCTATTGGCCCTCCTCAACAACTGTCTGAATTCATACTCAATACCGAAAATGTGGCGAAGAGCAAAGGTAATTGCTATACTTAAACCTGGAAAAAACCCCGATCTACCAAATAGCTACCGCCCAATATCACTGCTATGTCACCTCTTCAAACTTTATGAACGGCTAATCCTCCAGAGAATCCAGAATTACATAGACCCTCTGTTGATACCCCAACAGGCGGGTTTTAGACCGGGAAAATCATGCACTGGCCAGGTACTAAATCTCACAGAATACATAGAGGAGGGTTTCCAAAATAACAAAATAACGGGAGCAGTGTTCATCGATCTCACAGCCGCCTATGACACAATAAATCATAAAACCTTGCTTACCAAAGTCTACAACACCACAAAAGACTACAAACTGACGAAAACCATTCAATCAATACTCCTAAACAGAAGGTTCTATGTGGAACTTCAAAATAAGAAAAGCCGCTGGAGAATCCAAAGAAACGGCCTCCCACAGGGTAGTGTCCTAGCCCCCACCCTATTCAACATATACACCAATGACCAGCCAATAACAGAAAATGCCAAACACAACGTATACGCTGACGACCTGGTTATCACAGTTCAGGGCCGAACGTTTAGAGAGATAGAGATAAAGCTCGAGGACTCAATAGAAATCATGGCCAAATACTATCGAGAAAACTCGCTGAAACCGAACCCGAGTAAAACCCAAGTAAGTGCATTCCACCTGAATACCCACAAGGCGCACAAAAAACTAAACGTGTCCTGGGAGGGCAAAGAGCTGGAATACGCCGAAACACCAAAATACCTGGGCGTTACCCTAGACAGAACACTAACCTACAAACAACATTGCTACAAAACCAGACAAAAAGTAGCTGCTAGAAATAGCCTCATACAAAAATTAGCCGGAAGCAAATGGGGTGCAAAACCTCAAGTCCTAAGAACATCCGCGCAAGCCCTCTGCTTTTCAACCGCAGAATACGCCTGTCCAGTCTGGTGTAGATCAAGCCATGCAAAACAGGTCGATACCGCCTTAAACCAGACCTGTAGGATTACTACCGGTTGTATGAAACCAACACCAATCAACCTTTTGTACAAGGCAGCGGGTTTTGCAGAGCCGAGCGATAGAAGAAAGGGCACAGAGCACGTCGAAAAATTTAAACAAACCTTCGACGATCGTCATGCCCTCTATGGACAGGAGCAGCAACGAAAAAGGCTTAAATCAAGGAAAAACTTCCTCCAATGTGCCACCCTGGAACCACCTGACAACTTCCCTATTAATGAAAAACCCTGTGCGGGGTCAAATTTGGATTGGAAGACTTGGAGAACGCTAAATAGGATACGAACCGGCGTGGCACCCGTAAAAACAAACAAGCTAAGGTGGAAAACTGGGGAAGATCAACAATGCCTCTGTGAATGTGGGGAGATACAAAACATGAACCACCTGCTGGAATGCACACTATGTCCTGCAACGTGCTCCATCGATGAAATGTGGATTGCAAATGAAAATGCCATAGACGTAGCCCGGTACTGGGCCGAAAAACTCTAGATGGGATGATTTCGGACTCGAAAAAGTAAAAAGTAAGTCTATCTTTCTCTCTCTGAACTCAACCGTACCGGCTAAGGTGCGATAAAGACAAAAATATGACTTATGTGCTGATCCATAATAAAAATCTTTTCCGGAGTCGGACCCAAAGGGACATTGACATTTTAAAATTAAATTTTTAAACAAGGCGGCGCGAGGTATAAGTTTATTAAGTTTATTCTGCTAAAATGGCGATTTATTGTTAGGTTCCCGGATGTAAAGTACAAAGTGGGAAACGTGTGAAAATGCACAGGTTTCCAAAAAGCGACCAGGTAAGTTTTTTGTTGTTTTAGCGAAGTAATAGAAAGGGTGTATCGTGAAGAACCAAAAAGGCACCTTGCGCCTATACTGTAAACAAACTATTGTTGCTATCTAAAAACAAAACTTATACGGGACACCTTTTGATCCTGAATAATCATAAACATTACTTAGGGCGGGTATTATAAAACTTAATTGACAGATGATATACCCGCCCTTATAGACTGATTTTTTTAGAGTTATGACAGTTTACGATCTTAGTACAATGTCCGTGTATTTTTAGACTCACAAACTTTGGGTAAATGCTATTCAAAATCCATTACTCTGTGGCAAAGACAAGATTGGCATTTAAAAAACTTATAGAGTTTGTCACACACATTTTGGATATGACCAAAAAATTGAGCATGGCAGAAGAGGATCCTATTTAAAGCTGAACGCTGTTCCTATGTTAATTCTTTACAGCACAATCCTAGGTAAAACTTGCCTTGTTATTATATTAATTTATGTAAATATCTAATATTAATAAAGCTTGTCGCCATATCAGAAACGTAGTTACAACTTCCTTTTAATCTCCCAAAATATATTGACTTTAATTCAAAAGGTTCGCGCTTCTAACTTTTCCATCAGAGTCAGAAGCGCGAACATTTGAATTGAAAGTTGTAAAATTTAAATTTTCATGCGTGGCGCCCATAGACATAATATATGGTGGCGCCGACCCCCCGCCCCTCGACCACAGTGCTACATTTAGTTCTTCAACCAGACACGAATGGCGCTATAAAGGGAACCAATTTAGTATGTTAAGTTGCCTATCTATCCCTACAATTGACCATTTAAGGATGACGTCGCTGGGGGGCAAATTTGACAAATTTAGGTTAAAGTTTATGTCAAAGCCATGAAATTACCATTACATATTTGACAACAACCATATTTGCTGGGGGGCAAAGTGACAAGTTTAGGTTATACTTCTTGTCAAAATCATATGTTCTAAAATGGTCTATAACCGGATCTCCCTTGTCTATGATGCTGGGATAGTTTCTTATTTAAATTCCGTAGGTTTTATTATTAAATTTTAAATGAATTTAAGATTGGTGGTTTGTTTCAGAATGTCTAAAAGGGAATTTAGTAAAAATAATTTTAGAAAATAGTAAATAAATATATTTTTTTTTATGCTAAACATATACGGGATCTTCCATGTGTTCGTAAGCTAGGTTAGCCACTTTGCTTTATCGTCAGTGGTTAGACACTTCTTTGTATCATGGGTTAGACCTGTGACTTCTTTTCTTTCCTCGTCTAATACTTTGTCGGATTGTCGGTATATATTGTTCATATGTATTTTTTATTTTTGTTCGGCAGTAGCTTTATTCCTTGGCGAGTCGTGCGTGGTTATCTAGGATTTTGATGCTGCTTGTTTTTGGCGTCTTTTTTTATCGTTCTTAAAACAGTGCTGTGTTGATAGTGCTTCTCCACTATTTCTAGTACCTCCCTACTGTTAAATGGCCAATCTTTAGGTAGTTTGTATGTCGAGTCAGGTCTTGCTCTTGTATGTGACTGTGTTATGAGTTCGTTGGTCGAAATGTCCGTACGTTTGTAGTAGTCGGTTATGATTTTTAAAAAGAACTCCTTTATGGTCTGTATTTTAAGGTCATTGTGTAGAACTCGGTTCATAGCATATCTCGGTACATTTGCTATTAGCTTTAGTGCTTTGTTCTGAACTACCTGGAACTTGTTCAGCTCCGCCTTGCTTATGTTAAATTACACCACGAGGGCGCACCATAAGTTAAAACCAGCCTGGCCAAGACCTTGTAGAGGTTGACCTTTGTCCTGTTGCCAATTCTACTCCTCCTGTGAAGCAGGGGGTAGATAGAGCTTAATTGTCGCAATGCAAGCTTTACTCTATTAATTGAATTTAGCCTCCAATTCAGCCTTTGGTCGAAGATAAGTCCCAGGTATTTAACTTCCTGGCACCAATTCACTTGTACCCCGTTAACGCTAAGCCTAGTTTCAGGTCGTTTGACGTTGCTTTTTGAGAAGAATTTAGACGAATCTTCCAAGCCGAAAGCCATTTTTCTATACGTTTAATGTGGCGCTGCAACCTTGAGATTATCAACCACGGTTGTTTTGATTTTGCAGTAATTGCAGTGTCGTCGGCAAATAAATAGAGCTCAATTTGTCTATCCTTCGTTATATCGTGAGTGTATATATTGTACAGCATCGGAGATAGAGGTGAGCCTTGCGGCACTCCAGCCCGATTGCAATATTCCTCAAAGCTCTGTCGGGTAGGTTTCGCAACGCCGCATTTTTGATACCGTCGAAACCCGGGGCTTTTCTGAGGTTTAAAACACTTGTTATTGATTTGACTTCGTTTAGCGTCACCTCTGGGAAGTTCTGAATCGGATGGTTCATTGACTTAAAAATTTGAATAGTTCTGGAGACCCTCTCATCTCTATGTGGGTCCGTTGTTGGATTTTTGCTGAATTGCTCGCAGAGTTTGTCTGCAAGCAATTCAGCTTGTAAAAAATATTTATTTTGAGGTCCTGTGAGGCGGTGGGGACAGCAACCCCCGGAACCTAAGGTTCAAGGTGTGGACATCCGAGCGAAATGATATTTTATTATAAAGATATGGGGGGCGCTTAGTTAAAATTATGGAATGATAAAGACATACAGCATGAAACCTCCTTCGAGCCTCCATATCAAGCCACCTTGCTGTAACAAGTTTATAAGAAACTGGTTCAAATTTTTTTATGCCATTACATAGCGTAAACAAGATTTTTGAACCCTTTGAATACGGTTAATATCATATTTAGTGAGACAAGGTTCATACACCACATCGCAAAAATTGAGATGACAATATACCAGTGCCTCCGTCAGTCTCAGCTTCAGTCCCTCAGGCAAAGCATGTCGATGGGGATACAACATTTTCAAACTAGCATATGCTCTACCCATGCATTTACTGACATAAGAGCAAAAACGTAATTCATTATCCATTTCTAAACCTAAATTACGCGCAACATTAGTACAGGATAAATCTACATTGTTTATAGATATTTTAATAGTACTTGCAATTTCTTTTTTATTTTTGCCAAAGATCAACATTTGTGATTTTGACGGATTTATAGATAACTGATGTTGATTGGAAAAATTTACTAAACTCATTAAATCGTCGTTGATCAGTGTATTAGCATTACTCAGCTCTGTTGGAAAAAAAGAATAGCGAAGCTGACTATCGTCCGCGTATAAATATGGTGAACAATATTTTAAGCTGCCTACTACATTGAATGTATAAATGCAAAAACCAGAACAGAACCCTGAGGAACCCCACAGTATATCCTCCCCATATCAGAAACCCCAGCAGCAGTCTCTACAAATTGAGCTCGATCTGTCAGATAATTCTTAATTAACTGCAGGGAATGGTCTGAAAAGCCAATATGGTGCAGAATGGCAAACAGAATATCATGATTTATTTTATCAAAAGCCTTGGAATAGTCTAAAAGTAGTAATGTGGAGCACTTACCGCAATCTCTATCTTTTATTATGTCGTCAACAACATCAAGCAGGCACGTTGCACAGCTGTGCCCCCGCCTAAAACCAGACTGTCGTTCGGGTAGAATATTATAACTGTTTATATGCGCCCTTATTTGTGTAGCGATGATTTTTTCCAAGACTTTTGAAAGTGGCGACAAAATTGAAATTGGTCTCAAATCACAATAGCCATCAGCCTTACTCTTCTTGGGAAGTGAAATAACTCTTGATATTTTCCAAGATAATAAGTCAGCAAAGTTTGTTTTTAAAGTAGACAAGTATTGATTTATAATATTTTGATCAGGCATGGTATAATTCGAAAACTGCAAAAAGTAATTGTTTATTTCATTAGGTTTATTTATATTATCAGGTAAAACATATTGTCCTTTTTTATTGTATATTAGGTCTAGATCTGAAAATTTTTTCCATAGAGTTTTGGCGTCATTTTTATATCTGTCTAAGCAAAATTCCATATAACCCTTTTTTCCCTATTTATGGCATTAGTTGTTTCATTTTTAATTTGTTTATAATAGTTCCAATGATCTGGAAGTTTTGTCTTTTTAAACTTGTTAAACGCTTTGTTTTTAAGGGATATCATTTTTTTAATAGTATTTGTTAGCCAGGGGGGGTTAATTTTGTTCCTTTTAATTTCCTTGATTGGCGCAATGACATCAAATAAATTTAAAATTAAAGAAGTGAAGCAAGTAACCTTGTTGTTTATATACAGTATGTTTTCGAAAGGGGTTGCCCTTAATAATTCCAACAAGTGGTCTTTATCTACACGTCTTAAACTACGACCCCTAAAGAATCGAAAGATTTTTTCGCTTTATCCGTACTATATTGACAAAATACTAGTAAATGATCTGAAATATTGTTAACATTTTCCGTATCGAAAATACAGTTTTCATTTCTAGAAAGAATAATAACATCCAACAGAGTCGATGTACTCTTTGTCAACCTTGTAGGCATATTAGTAATCTGTTGTAAATTGAAACTGTCTAAAGACCTGTTAAACTCAACCGAGTTCCGCATTGGTTGTAGTGGCTCGGCATTTTGTAATATACCATTGTACCTATGCCAGTTTGTGAAGGTCTGAGTTGCGAAACCTCGGCCCCTTTCAAGAGGATTACCAACTTCCATTATAACCGGCAGATGATCAGAGCTTAGATCACAGATGACCGTGGGTTGTAAAAATTGTACAGAGTTCTTACACACACACACACACGCGGAGAGGTGAGCCCATCTGGCGGAAGTCCTTGTGGCCCTGAGCTTATTTGCTCAGAGTCTCAATGACTCCTTCCAGACTTCCTTCCACGCCCCCCTGCGGTCCAGTTCCGCAGGATCTCACCAAAAAGTACTAAAGGTACTTTTACTCTGGAATCTAAGAGAGGGGTGTATTATTGGTTTTGTGAGGTGTATCGGGGGAGGGCTTTGGTGGGTGGGTGGTGCTGCTTGGCGCACCTAGAGAAGTTGGTGACGGGGACGTTTATGACGATACGGGGCATCGATGTCATAATTGGAAGCTTGTCTGATAAGGGGGTTTGGGTGTTCGGGGGCTAAAGTTAGAATCTTCGTGTTTCTCTCGTGGAGAAACTAGGAAAGTGTGTGTTTGATGTCGCGGTGAAGGTCTACGTTACGGATGAACCATGGGATATTCATGGCGGTGCGAATGTAACGATTTTCAAGGACTTGGAGGGGGTTGATGTGGGAGGGGGCTGCGTGACCCCACGCCACTGAACCGTATGTGAGGGCGGGTCTGATGATGGCTTTGATGAGGTGGATTTTGTTTTTGTGGCTTAGGGTGCTGTGGCGGTTGAGGAGGGAGTATAGAAGAGAGTATGTCATTCTGGCTTTATTGAGGTTGCCTTGGATTTGAGGCTGCCAGCGAAGGGTTTTGTCTAGGGTGATACCGAGATATTTCACTGAGTCTGACCAGGGAAAATCGCGGCCATCCAGGTTGACCGCATCGAAGGGTGGTTGCCTTCTGTGGCCAAACTGCATGGTTTGGGTTTTGTCGGGATTGAGGCGAAGTTTCCAATTTACGCAGTAATTGGAAAATTCGTTAGCTGCTGTTTGCAGCTTTCTGGTGACTAGTCGGGGACTCGGTGACCTTACGATGAAGGCGGTATCATCAGCGTAAAGGGCCAGGGTGCTATCGGGGGGTTTGGGGATGTCGTGGGTGAAGATATTAAACAGAAGGGGGGATAGAACTGCTCCTTGTGGGACTCCCGCTTCGAGGGTGCGGGAGGTGGATAGTGACTGTCCTATACGGACTCTGATTTTGCGGCGGGCGAGATAGGATTGGATGAGGCGGACCATGTTTAAGGGGTAACCCAGGGCTATCATCTTGTGAATCAGTCCATCGTGCCATACGGTGTCGAAGGCCTTTTCGATGTCGAATGAGATCATCCCGACGAACTGATTCCAGTTGAAGCCCTGAGTTATAAACTCAGTGATTCGAAGGGCTTGGAGTTCGCAATTGAGGTTTTCCCGAAAGCCGAACTGTTCGTCCGGGAGGACTTCCAGTTCGGTGGACTTAGCTTTGAGGCGGGTGAGAATTATAACTTCAATGATTTTGGCCATTGAGTTAAGGAGGGATATGGGGCGATAGTTTTGGGGGAAGGTGTGGTCCTTCCCGGGTTTGGGGATCATGATGACGGTGGCTTCTTTCCATTTTTTAGGAAAGTAGGATAGCCTGAGGGTGGCGTTTGCAATGTTGGACAGGGTGGCCATGCCTTTACGTGGGAGAAATTTGAGGATTTTGTTTGAGATGTTATCGGGGCCAGGAGCTTTTTTGGTTTTGCGCGAGAGAATGATTTCTGCGACTTCGCGGGGGGAAACTAGTCTGAGGATTTCCTCAATTTCATTGGAGCGTCTGACTGTTCTGGCGGTGCGCTCCACCAGTTCTTCATGATCTGGGTCGATATCATGGTTGTCGTTTAGTCTGCTGTGCCTTTCGTATGTGTCTACAAAGGCTTCCGCCTTATCTGCATCTACATACTTGAGGCCGTGGGCAGAGTGAATGGGGGGAAGTTTGCGAGGTGTTGAGAGACGGAGGGTTTTTTGCATTCGCCAGATGCTTTTGTCTTGGGGGTTTGGTTCGCGGAGTCTGTCTGACCATTGTGATTGTCTGAAGTTGAAGAGGGCGGTTTTGAGTTGTCTGCATAAGACGTTGTATGCGTGTATGTCTGGGGGGTAACGTGTGTATTGGAATAGTCTGCGGGCTCTGCGTTTGTCACGGTAGAGTTGTTTTATGTCGTCGGGTAGGGTGGTGTGTGGAGGAGTGGGTCGGTGAGGGGGGATTTGAGAGGTGCTGGCTTGGATGGCCTGGGTGAGGTCGTTTTCCAGTCTGGATACGGCCTCATCCAGTTCATGCTTGGAGGTGATGGGGTAATGGGGGAGAGGTGGTGTTGGATTTGTCTGTTCAGTTGGGACCAGTCTAGTTTGTTACGAGGGAGGATGTCGGGGGAAGGTTGTTGCCTAGTTTTAGAATGATGGGGTTGTGATTTGTGGTGCCTTCCTGCAAGGAGGCGATGTCATAGGGCATGTTAATGTTTTGGAGGAGGGCGATGTCGATAGTGCTGGGGGTGTGTTGGGGATTGCCAAGGTAGAACGTTGGCGTTAGGGGGGCCGCTATGACCGCTCCTAGGACCTCAGTCGCAGCCAGCAGAGTGTTGCCATCTGCTAGGCTCCAAATCGAGTTGGGTGATTGGGCGTATGGGGCATTTGTAGCAGGAGTGAATGGTAATTGATCCGTTGTGTCCAGTATGGACTAGGATGCTAGACAGCGTGAAGTTGTTGGTCTGGGGGGGTGTGAGAATGTCGTGGGCTATAGATTTACGTACTAGGAGGGCTGTGCCCCCCTATCGGGGGGTTGGCCCATCTGTTCTGTAGGTGAAGTAGCCTGGAAATGTGTGGCGTTTGTCAGGGGTAGTTTTTGTTTTCTGAGCGCAAGGATCTCAACCTCATGCCTGGATAGGAATATTCCTATTTTAGGCTTTCGGGCTGATATACCATCAACGTTCCAGGAGGCCAGGACGAGATTGGTGGGTTTAGGAGTTCTTTATTACGAAAATGTCCAATATATCCGGAAGACCCCGCCCAAACATGTGGGTGTGGTCTTCAGGCGGTAAAATGTGGTAATTTAGAATTTCTGAAGAATTATATAGGGCGCGACCCCTCTGATTGGTATCTCTGCAACCTCAAATAGTATGCTTTGCATTAAGGTCGCCTCCTATAATCGTCCTATTATTGTTGCCAAAAATTTGCTCTAAAAACAGTTGCCCGTAAAACCTACCGACGGGCTACAGTAAACCGATCCCAGGTATACGCGCTGATTATTCTTGAATTTAATGGAAATGAAAGTCCCTTCAATGTGGGTACAACTAGCAGGGCCTAGCACAACTTGAGCAAAGATGTGCCTCTTGACCAGAATCATGGTGTTCCCCCCTAGTCTATTTAGGCGATCGTTTCTGAAAATTGTATAGTTTGGAAACGAAAACCTTTCTCCTTCAAGCCACGTCTCCTGAACAAGAAGCACATCTATCTCGTTTCTTTCTACAAAGTCGTTCGTTTCTTCGATGTTTAATTCTGTTAACATTAAACGTAGCCATTTTGAAATACGCCGTCTCAGTTTGTGCCGTCACTTAAACCTTTTTTTTTCGAAATTATTCAGGATTGTTTTAAGCTGGGTCTTCATAATTTTTGTGAATGCTAAACAAATTTGAATAACCATATTACTACGTTAAAGTACTTAAAGTATTTTCCGAGAAGAGCCAAACATAGAAAAATGAAAACTTTGTTTCTTTATTCTATGGAGCCAAACAACCTTCTCGGGTATTTTGCATATTTATTATATGTAGTATTTTGTTATTTTGCATAGCCTTTTACATGGCAGAATCTGCCGTGGCAGTATTATAACCACAGAAGTCAAAAATTTAATTATAACCCTAATTTGAGTAATTTGAATGTTTTACATAATCAGGGAAGTCAGGAACGGACTTGACCAAACTCGTTGGACCCTAATTTTGACAGGTGTGTCATCTTACAGAGCTGAAAACAGATTTTTTAAATACTCTGGTATTTTAAAAAAGATACTCTACATTTGATTCGATAAAATTAGCCGTTTTCAAAAAAAAATAAATATTTTGTATACCACGCGCGTTTAAACATTGGCTTTCGAAATTTATTTAATAATCAAGTTTATTAACATAAGGTATTTAAACACAGTAATTCTCAATAAAATAATAAAATTTGTCATAATTATACATCTCATTAACTTTATGGAATAGCACTCGACAATTGTGTGAATGCAAGAAAAACGTATGCCAAAAAAAAAACCATTAAAATAAGAGTTGACATTTCGGAAATCACTTAAACGCAAAGAATGTTAAAAATGTGAAAGATTTGCGTCTTCCTGTTTACTTCAGCAGATTTTCAAAATGGGCGCCCCGTGTACTTACCTCTATACATTTTCTTAATCCGATGGATGTTTTTTCATTATGCTTGAAACACTCATTCCAGGATCTCGAATTTCGTTGAAATCATTCATTTTAAATTCGTCTATTTTCCTATAATGATACAGATCTAATTATGACTATACCTTAATCTAGCTTAGCCTAATATGTGGTTTGTTATTTTTTCTAATATCAGATCTTCCCTGCAGTGAACTGGCGTACCGAATATGCGAGTCCCTTCAAATTTTCCCATAAAAGGAATGGCTAAGAAATAGGCCCACCTCGACCTATCCATACAAATACAAATACAAATAGTTTATTAGTGTCAACATACCAAAAGTATTTACACAAGTACAAGTCAAAAAATACAATACAAAATACAATATCAATTACTTTACTACAACCTAAGAGACTTTAAAATTTAAAATATGTCAGAAACTGTTATTACACGATGATAATGACAATAAAATAAGACATACAAACAATTTCAGATAAAAAGAAAAAAACAAACTTTAAAATTTAAAATGTATCAAAACTATTACTATACAATGACAATAAAATAAGATATAAAAGTAGTATATTGTTGGGGAATGAGGAGTGAATAAATGAGTAAAATAAAGCACGGGGAACACAATGAGATCCTCCAAATAGGTTGGGGCAAAATCCTCCTCCTCTGCCTCATTTTAAAACTATAGCAAATATCACATTTACTGAACATAAGCCTATGTACTACAGAATCCACCTTTGAAAGCAACATATTATACTTCATTAAAGCAAAGTTAGCCTTAGACTATATACCAGCGTCTAGAGACTAACATTGTATTTTAATCTTTCTTAAATCTTACTTGCCCGCTGAATTAATTTGCAATTATAATGAACCAATGTTCGTAAGGCCATTTTTGCAAACCCATTGTTTGCAAATTTCTTCACGAGACCACAAAGGATCATTAATAAAGATGCATTACATGCGTAACATTGAAGCAGAAGAATTTATTCGAGACATATAGGGAATTTCAAGATCATTAAGGGCCAGACATCGCAAAAACATATTATATTTACATTACATCTTACAATTCATTCCAGTTCTCGAACTGTTGCCATCCACCATTTTCTTATAGATTTAAGAAGTAGTCCATGTTCTGTGGCGAGATTGTAAATAAAAATAAAGGTCTGTCTTTACCACCAAATAACTTTATTTGCCCCTCTAGGGTAGAAAACAAGGGTTATAGAAAATACATGAAATGATGAAGAATTAAAATAAATTTCTTAAAGTTGTTGTACTAGTTTCGACTTTAGGGAAAGTCATCTTCAGCAACTAATCATTTAAAAAATTTTGTAATGAAAAGTAGTTAAAACAGTCGGGAGAACAATGGGTGATTCAACAATAAAATACAATGAAATGCAGTTTATGCAACCATTGGAATAGACAGCAGCTTATTATAAGGACGAAGTGTCTCAATGGTAGGAGATGATTAAACGCAAGTAGGATAAAAGACCCTAACCATAATACAGTGATTTAAGAATGTTGAAATTAGAACATGTTGTAAAAGAAGAAATTAATTATTAATTTAAAATGAGACTGACTTAGTGAGGGGACATGTATGGACATGTATGGACGAATTCTCTGCTTGTAACTGCTGTTATGTTGGGCGTACTGGACGCAAGTTTTGTATTCGAATACAAGATCATGTCTCACTAATAGAAAGAAATAAAAATAAACAGTTGCCCGTGGATACCAAATCAAATTTCTCTGACCATATTCTTAATGCTAAACATGCATTTGATCCAGAAAGAGGAGTTGAAATATTGCATGTAGTACCCAATGGTAAAACATCTGCCTTGTGGGAAATGTTTGAGATAAATCAAGCTATCAAGAATCCTGAAATCCAAGTCCTAAATGAGCAAATTACCTTCTCCCATTTTTTAATTCTCTTCAAATTTAAACACCATTACATCTGATACAATCAATTACTTGTTTGTTTGTCACTTTAATTATCAACCAATTAACCTCCATAAAAATTTTTTAACTTCAAATGTCAAACTCAATTGGGACATAACCAACATTACGCTTTTATCCTTATAGGGTTGCCTATACAATTTTAATCTTTCATTTATGGTTTATAGTGCTGCCATCTAGAGTTACTCATTTTGGTTGGTATGCTGCAGTCGACACAGGTTTCGGTGCATTCTTGGTTGCGGTCGTTGTTTGGTAGTTACGGGGGATGAAATATCATAGGTTCTTTGTTTTGTGCTTCATTCACGTCATTGCTCATGCTTTATTTATGATAAGACTAATATGTACAGGGTTATCCAACCAAGACTAGACAAGGCGATTTTTTGACTTTTCCTGTACTTTTATAAAAAAACTGAAATAGCCATCTTAAGTCATTTTCTCCCGCGAATTCGAATATCTTCAGCAAAAAACAATTGAACATCAAACAAAAGTACTAGGGGTCACTTTGATATTTTTTTAAATGGGATGCCGTATTTTTAATGAGCTTATCCGATTTCTCATATAAATTTTGATCTAAAATGTTGGATTTTTAATTTTTTTTTTTTTTTTATTTTTAACATTTTCCGAATTTAAAACTGAAGAAAAAAGGCGTTTTTGAATTAAAAATCCAACATTTTAGATCAAAATTTATATGAGAAATCGGATAAGCTCATTAAAAATACGGCATCCCATTTAAAAAAATATCAAAGTGACCCCTAGTACTTTTGTTTGATGTTCAATTGTTTTTTGCTGAAGATATTCGAATTCGCGGGAGAAAATGACTTAAGATGGCTATTTCAGTTTTTTTATAAAAGTACAGGAAAAGTCAAAAAATCGCCTTGTCTAGTCTTGGTTGGATAACCCTGTACACACCCTACATAAGGGAAGCGAATCCCCTCACCTTTATTGTAACTTGATGTATATATAATTTGTATATCTAACTCTTCCTTGGCCATCTGTAGATTCCTGTTTAAATTTGCCACCATTGGACTTGACAGTTGATTACCGGAAACATGATTTTTAAATAAACGCATAAAAAAGAAAATTAAACGTGTACCTAGTAGTACCAATTCTAGGTACTCACCATTTTGCAACGCCATTCGGCTCGAATAGCACGCATTCATTTTAATGATACAGTTAATTCACCTAATGATTTCTTCACCTGGTAACAGGAAGAAAATTAAAACTAAGAATTGCCTTCATTAATACGATGTTTTTGTTTATTTAACTAAAAGAAAATTTTATTTTATTTTATAATATAACATGTGAATAATGACCACTTGGTGAGTACATAATCAATAACATTAATATTATAACATATATAACAAACCGTTAAGTAATGTGATTAGATATTTTATTGGTTTCCAAAATATAAAAAAATTTTCTAAAATTTGAAATTTTCTCCTTTCAGATGTATTCCCAAAAAATTTTTTTACCAGAAAGGACATAATTTTGTTTTGACAATTCTAAGGAGAAGCAATTTCATTTAATTTAATTTACATAAAATCTAATCCACCACAACAATATACATGTCCCCTCACTAAGTCAGTCTCATTTTAAATTAATAATTAATTTCTTCTTTTACAACATGTTCTAATTTCAACATTCTTAAATCACTGTATTATGGTTAGGGTCTTTTATCCTACTTGCGTTTAATCATCTCCTACCATTGAGATACTTCGTCCTTATAATAAGCTGCTGTCTATTCCAATGGTTGCATAAACGGCATTTCATTGTATTTTATTGTTGAATCACCCATTGTTCTCCCGACTGTTTTAACTACTTTTCATTACAAAATTTCTTAAATGATTAGTTGCTGAAGATGACTTTCCCTAAAGTCGAAACTAGTACAAAAACTTTAAGAAATTTATTTTAATTCTTCATCATTTCATGTATTTTCTATAACCCTTGTTTTCTACCCTAGAGGGGCAAATAAAGTTATTTGGTGGTAAAGACAGACCTTTATTTTTATTTTCTTATAGGTTCAAACTGCAAACAGCTTTTGGCTCCGCCCTGGGAAGCTGGTACCATACACACGCCCTAATTGTTTAGGAACTCGAGATTGTGAATTCATTTTTTAAAGTACTACCAAGAGGTTAAGTTTTCCGATAAAAATGAATCCAAACGCAGCAGTGCCGCAACCTAGAGTGGAACGGGCGCCGAATTCGACTTATAAATAATCGCCTCCAAATAGCGATTGGCGCCCGGAATGTGGATGAACATCGCCGCCAATTTCAAGCTGGATGGCGGCGTGTTCCAGAGGATATGGTACAAGACAACACCATCAGTACAACTGTTCCGCACCCTGACGATCCACCTCAACAACAAACCGAAAACCCAGGGGCGGAACAGAATGTAGGTCCGGAGCAGGACTGTACCATATCTTCCACACAGTGAAGCTCTCTAGGAAACAACATTACTATACTTCCGTACCATTCATCATAGAACAACTAAGTGTTTGTGTGTTATGTGAGTAGTTAAGGCTATAAGAGTTCTGGCCCAAAAACCCATAAGAAATAACATGGGACCTAAAACCCGTAATTTTAGTGCCGAGTGGAACCCAGCTACTATCGCCATCTAGTATCTGACGTCATAACTGCTCGCAGTAGATACAGGATCCGTCTTAACCTAAGTGGTGCCCCCTGATATTACCAACCTAACTAAACAACATAATGAATAAATAATAACATAAAAAAGTTGCGCATTCAGCGGGAATTGAACCATAAACCTCTGGGTTCGAACCTCAAAGCCTTGCGAGATACGCTACGAGAGCATATAGATTAAAACTGTTAAACAATGTTTGACAACGTGAAGCCATGGGGATACATCTGAACAGATTGCTGGAACAAAGGTCCTTAAGTGAGATTATGGTGATATTATGGTTATAATGTACAAAATTAAGGTAAACCAGGCTGTTTCATATACATAGTAAAACAAACTAATTGATATCTGAGTACTACCTGAAGTTAGGCAACCAGTGTTTCACATAAAAATAAATATTATAAGCGTAGGCAAATATTAACAATCTTGCGCATTCACCTATCTGTTTTGCAATGCAAGCATCAGCTTTCAATATTATTTTACAATCATTTACCCCGAAAGGGTTGCAACGTTTCTTATAGATAGATAGTATAAACTATAAATCAGTAATTAACCGAAGCGTCAAGTCTTTTAGCTGATAATTAAAAACAAAAGACATCAGATTTAACAAAAAAAGTATCGTAATATAAACTGCTCTGCGTGGAATCAGATTAAACGTATTATGAACCCTGTTCAACGGACCCTATTGACCTGAACAGCCCTGTTTAACAGACCCTGTTCAACTGACCCTGTTAACTTGAACAGCCCTGTTTAACAGACCCTGATCAACGGACCCTGTTGACCTAAACAGACCCTGATCAAATGAACAGACCCTGTTGACCTCTCTGTTACAGAAAACAACCCTTGATAAAGAAACAAAGACGTTTATCCCCCTTAAACATAAATTAAAAATAAAAACAAAATAATTTCAACATACAAATTTATTATCAAAAAATATATAGGTATACACCAAACAATACATACAGGGGTGTATTAAAAGTAGTTTTGTATAAAAAAGGAACATTTTACCATGCACAGTATTAAAAATAAATTATCTTATTATTATAACCAAAAACTTATCAGTCTAACTAAAGAATGATTGCATACGAATTCACGATTATAGAAAATTACCAATTGTTTAAAATCATTTAGGAAGCTAGAGTTGCTTCTATCAAAGTTTGGATAGTTAGCTAACCAAGGCAAGTTAAAGTAGTGACTTCGGGTGTTTTGCTTTATTTAGGATTCACAAGGATACCAATATTATTTTATAATCATTAAAATCAAAAAAAAAATGTAACATCAATATGCAAATCATTAGTTACACACGAGCCTTGTCTAGATAATGCTTTATTTATGCTAATTGACTACTGGTAATTTACAACAATATATATTGTGTCATTTATATGCAAAAATGCATTTCTTTGAACAGATAAAAATTACTTGCGTAATTTTATACAAAAATCTATACAGGGAAGATATAAAGTAAGTATACAAATACCTCCCAGATCCCCCCCAAATTCCCTAAAATATATATTCACAATGAAATTGTGACCTTTCAAGAACACATTTGATACAATGTTATAAACTAATCATATAAACAAAGTCATTAAATGTGTAAATTATAGGCCACACGGTATGTTTCATGAAGAAATGTATACTTTTCTTTAAAATTTGACACTATTACTGTTAAATATCAATAAGCGTCAAAGATATCGTGTTAAAAATTATTCAAAATATAAACACATTGTATTTTCTGCAAACCATTGAAGATGTTAAAGAACCCAACATTTTGACCGGTGAGTATGTATTAAGTTGCAAATATTACCGAAACACACAATCACAAGCCATTACGTAGGGGCTCAGTATCTGTTTTGTACGTTGTAAAGGTCCCATAGAATTAGGAATTAAGACATAAATGTAATTTATATTTAAATTCCAAGTACTATATACCCTAAATATTCTTTTTAAATTTTTGAAAAACCTCTCAGTGACATCTTACATAGCGTAAAAAAACATAATTTGTATGCTCTAGAACTAAATATATTATAACAACAAGAACAAACTTATTACCAACCTCGTATAAAATAATATAAATACTTATGATTATTATTAAGAACTTATCGACAGGGTGATTAGATAAATGTAAAATTTAGCCTAATAACACCAAAACTCAACTACAGGCGCTTTTGGTTTTCAAGCGACGCACAAATAAAAATAATCCACATCGTTACTAACAAGCCCTTTTAAGGCAGTGTTGGAACAGTACAGACGTAAAATTATAACAAATTTGAACACATAAAAATGTGTGAAAAGGGCTCTCTGTTTAAACAGGGGCACGACGTGAACGTGGCCCTTTGAGCCCCCATTTGATTTTTTTTAAAGAAAACAAGAATTTTCCTTTTTTTTTTTTAAAAAAAGAAAACACGAATTTCCTTAAGGAAAAAACAAATTTTCAAAACAAAAACCTTTTTAAATTGGGCTCTTTTAGTTTGGCATCTTTTTCTATCATCTGATTTGATGGCTCTTTTTAAAATCAGACAACAGTTAATTGCTATACGAATATTATGGCTCTTTTTTAGATTTTGGGTAACAGGCTTTGTTATAATTGATTCCAAACATGTTAATTTTAAAATTAATTAAAATCAAAAAATGTATCATCATGTATATCATTAGTTATACACGAGTCTTTTCTAGATAATGTTTTATTTATGCTAATTCACCACTGGTAATTTGCAACAATGTATATTGTATCATTTATATGCAAAAATGCATTTCTTTGAACAGATAAAAATACTTGCTTAATTTTCGATTTTTGTAAATGTATATACAGGGACCAGGCCCCCCCGAATTCCCTATTGTGACCTTTCAAGATCAAATTTGATGTAATGTTATAAACTAATCATATAAAAAACTCATTAAATTTGTAAGTAATAGCATTTCAATATTTAATTGTTTTAATATGCTAATGTAAATGCAATTAGGAGAAAAAATACACTATAAAAGGATATCCACAAGCAGAAAAATTATTTAAAAATATGTATATTATAAGACCATGTCCGCATGTAAGTTCTTTTTTATAGTGTATTGTTCAAGTTTTATTTTGAATAATTTTTTAGTTATGTATCAGATGAGCTTCATTCAACAGTTGGCGGAGACAACGTTTCCGGGTATACCAGTAAGTGTTAACAATATTTTTATTTTATTTTCTAATTACGTCCTTTTAGTTTGTGTGCTTATTATTAAATTGAATTTATATGAACAATTTTAAAATGTTTAATTGTCATTTATGCGAAAAAATTTTTACATATAATCTTAAAAATGAAACACTATTATCGCGGCCCGAGATTGATTTTGAAAATTATTTAGAGCTTTTTGAAATTTCATTTATTTATAATGATTCTATACTAGAGGGCCTAAACAAATTATCGCAAGGGTTTTCTACGGATAACTTTTTCTTAAATATATCGTTTATAAGAAATTTAAACATCTGCTTTGAAAAGTGCATACGTTTAAAGCGTGATGCTCAAAATTGTGTACCTATATGTAAAATCTGTATTAAAACACTCGAAAGTTAAGGTAACCTTTTTTATCTTGAATAAAAATTTTTTATAATATTGACCAATTCATATTTATGCTATTTTACCACAACATTTATTTTCCTAAAACGATATTAGCATACCTAGGTCATTTTTTTTTTAAACGCCCCTCATATAGACACTCACCCACATAAGCTATTGTTTTTATTAAGAATTCATGAACCCTTCTTCGTTATTATGTAGAATACAACTACTTTATATAGGCATTTGCACCAAGTAGTTTGGGTATTAGTTTTTCAAAACAGCCCTAAAAGAAATGAAAATTGTTTTTAATTTTATTTCATACCTGTATAATATTTTGTTTTAACATTTTATCTACAAGTGATTTTTTTTTTATCAGTATAATATCCGATACATTTAATATTATATTGCTTTTTCTTTTGATTCCTAGTTTTATATAGATCACCCGATATATCTTTTTTTAAATATTAGAACTCAATTCTTGTAACTTGAGTATGTACGTTTTTGTTTCAATATCTGTGTTACTTCATCATGCTTTAAATAACACCTACAAAAAATTTTTTTTGAATATTAAGCCTACCTGAATAATATTTTTCCTCAATTAAACAAACTTGTAGTTAAATAAAGCATTAAGCTGCGCCAAAACACCTACATTAGGACAAGATATCCCAAAAAATGAAAGATCCATTTTTTTCATTCTTTCAAGAGTATTTGTGAATTCGTTAAAATCAAAAAACATTTCGTTTTGTATAAAATTAAGTCGTCCATTAGTATAGCGAAAAGCCGTATCAATTTTTGTAGGGATTCCATTAAATAATTCTGCAGTTATATGGTAATGGTCTGGTTTAAATGAACATTCGTCAATATCCCACACCAAAATATCGTTGAAAAATAAATAGGTTTTTCCTCTCTTTGTACTTAAAAGGGCTTGAGGTTTAAGTTGTACATTAAGATTCCCAAGTGAGTCAATATGTTGCTTTTTAATTAATTCGAATGAACCGTATTTTATAAAGTAAATTATATTATCGGCAATTAAAACTATTTCTCCGTTAGGCCTCTCGTATATAGCATTTATTTTTTGAAAGCTTTTTGGTAAAAATTTAAAGTAATCTGTTATTAAAAAGGGAGTATTTAAAACTTCTTTTGTATCGAGCTTCATCATCCAAACATACTTTTGATAAAAAATGAACAATTTGTTTTTTACAATTAAATATAATTTATCTGTTTTGGAATCTAATTCACATAGATCTGGGGGGGTTTCCGCCTTGATTGTTGGTTGTTCAGTAATAGGTAGTATGGTTGTTGTAGTTTTTACTGTGGTTTTCTTTGTAGACAAAGTAGCCTTTGTTTTTATAGTAGTTGGCACGGGAGTTGTTGAAACTGATATTTTCTTTGTCGAAGTATTAGGAATATGTTTAAACGGTTGTCTTTTTATTCCATACATATACTCTATACCATATATATCGTCATCGGTTATATTTATCCTCTCTTTGCTGTAGAATGTGTACATTATTGCAGTTGGGTCAGAAGAGTGTCCTAACCCCAGAGAATGCCCAATTTCATGTATTAAAACACTTAATAAATTTGATTCACCTCTTCTTGCCACACCAGATAGACTCCAAGTTTGATTTAAATTTATGTGAATTTCTGAAAGGGGCCCCCCATCAGGAAAATAGGCATGACCTAATACAGATTTAAATAGTTTGTAGGGGCAAGAAACACCATCTTTTTTCATACTATGAGATTCTGGTTCAAACGAAATTGTAATATTTGGATATAATCTGCTATAAGTAAATTCAAAATTAGAAACATCCTCCCATGCTTTAAAAGCTCTGGCTGCTATATTTCTATAGGGGGATAATCTACTAGAAGGTGGATATATGCCCCAAGACAGTCTTGTATCACCCCAACGTAATAAAGACCCTACGACATAATAGTTTGAATGGTCTTTGACTCCGCAGCGGGGCTTTTCCATCAATGCTAATGTCTGATTATTCACAGTTCCATCTGCAGGGAGACCATAAAATTCTTGAAAACTTTTTAGTCCTTCAGATAATGATAATACAGAATTTTCTGTAGTATTTTCAATGTAACCAAGCTCTATTAAAAATTGATAAACATCTGTATCGTTAGTTGAAGAAACATTTGTTTCATTAGTTGTATTTGCAACAACCAACAAATCTGTTTCACTAGCTGCATTTGCAACAACCAACAAAACTAGCAAACAAATAAACACGTCCATCCTGCTTAAGACCTGTAGATATTCTGAGGATAGAAACAAGGGGGGAGCGTATTTATTCTATACTATTTTTGTGAAACTCTATAATGCCTAATTTCTCTAACTGCTTCAAAATATTCATAATTTTTTATTTTTGTCGGAGCCTCTTTCAAGTTCAATCATCTGTTGTACTAATACATTAGGATCGTCATCTGACTCAAAAAAGTCACTGTTTTGTATATCTTCACTGCACCTATTTTTAACATAAGTTCTTTTTGGTGGAAAAAGTCTAGAAATAATGTTTGTATACTTCCAGCTTTTGCTAGACTTTATATGACTTTTACAATTAAATCTCCCTCGGTGTGCACTTGACACAAGAAGAATTTCTTTATATTTCTTCAACTCTGTATTGGAATATCCTGTAGGGTGTTCTTTTGTCAATAAATCCAGTAGTCCGGTGGTTAAGGTATATTTTTCATTATCGATCATTAGTGTGTTATTTTTAATTTCTACAGGCTTATTTCCAATAAACAATTCATTTTCGCACATTCTAAAACCAAAGTCTAGTCCGTTTGGTAAAGACATAAGCGCTAATTTAATTTTAGACATCTTATCTCGTTGACCTCTAACCTTCTAATGAGGTACTAAGCAACGGAACGGATATTTAAAACAAAACGATATCACAATGTCAACACTATCAAAACACTATCGTGATTGTATCAATACATCACAACACAAACACGTCGGCATCACAACAAAAATAATAGGGCTGTTTCTAGCATATGGTGATTGATGCTTTACATTTGCAACACAATTTAGTTTAGATAGAAATAAAATCAAAAGCGAGCTCAATGCATCTATTATATCAAGAAAGTCCATATCTAGTATACCTATTGTTGTAGTTCTGGGAATTCCCAAGTTATTTTCTAGTAGAACCAGGGGTATAAATAGGGGGACGTAACCGTTTGAGCCACATTAGCTCTATGAGCGTCATATGTTTTGTTTCAGAGCAATCATGCCTTTTGCCGGTGATATAGTTCAAGCGCTTAGGATTCAGGTGCAGAATCCTAATTTAACTGTTGAGATGTATAGTAATGTTTTAAGGGAGTGTACTCGTGCTCTTCGGAACTTGAATAAAGTCCTAAAACGTGCCAAGTCTGTGTCCGAAAAGACGCACATCTCAGCCTGTTTGGGGCAGATTAAGGGTTTTCAGCGACATTTAAAGGATAAAAAGGTTGGTGGAGGAAGCGGTGTACGTCAGGTTGAGAGAGCTACTCATAGGGTTAAATGGGACGACTTAGGTTCGGCATTTCAATCGAGAGTTAGAACCGGTGTTATAACCAATATACGCCATACCGATGTGCTACCGTTTCTCGAGGACTGTGCTGCTTTGTTTAAGCGTAGAATTAAAAATGCACTAAAAACGAGTGAAGCTCTCAAGGTCAACGCAGTTCTCTGTGGTGAATTTCAAATTTCAAAAGCTGATGTGATTTTGGAGGAGACTAAATATTTAAATACTGCTAATGCTCCAATTTATCAGAACACCGATTTAGATGTATGGTTTAAAGATAAAATACTAGATATCATTCTTACCGATTTGGGAGAGTTCCAAGAAAGAGATTCCGGGTGGGCGTTAAGGAAAGTAATAAGTCTAACCGTGAATATCAACCAATATAACCCCCTTAAAGCCGGAAGTTACATACCTCTACCAAAAGAAATTGCATTGAAAAAGGCATGTACTAATGTTCAGAATACTGATGACATGTGTTTTGTTTGGGCCATTGTGTCTGCTTTATATCCAGCTTTCAAACATTCTGAGCGAACATCATCTTATCCAAACCCGCAGGATGTTTTAAATTTAAAAGGGATACATTTTCCCATTACACCTGGTTTAATTCAGCGATTTGAGAATCAGAATAATATATCAATAAATGTTTATAGATTACAGAAAATGAGCAAGGGTTTTCAAATTTTACCAACATATTTAACTCAAAATAAACAAACCATACATAAAAATTTGCTTCTTTTACAGGATAGTTACGTAATGGCTGACGAGTTAGATAATAATTTAGCACCTGTTAGGTTTCATTATGTTTGGATAAAAAGTCTCTCACGACTCTTATCACGTCAACTGAGCAAAATGAACGGACAAAAGTTTATCTGTGACAGATGTTTACATTATTTTTATTCTGCAGATAAGTTGGCACGTCACACTAAAGAGTGTATTAAAATTAATAATTGTGTAGTACCTGAAATACCTAGTCCCGAGTGTGCACTTATTAAATTTAAAAATTATTCGTTTAAAGAAAAAGCACCATTTGTTATCTATGCCGACACCGAGTGTCTCTTAATACCTATCGAGGACGACAATAATAAAAACACCCAAAAGTATCAGAAACATGTGCCCTTTAGCATTGGATATTATGTCAAATGTAGCTATGATAACAGCCTCTCGTTTTATAAGTCGTATACCGGTGCGGATTGCATAGAGTGGTTTATGCGTGAGCTTCAACAGTTTGCCGAAGATGTCGAAACTGTGTTCCTATGCCCTTTGCCTATGGCACCTTTATCGTCAAAAGAGTGGAATGAATTTAATCACGCAACACATTGTCATATTTGTGAGCAGCCGTTCACCGAAGAACATAAAAGAGTTCGAGACCATTGTCACTTGACTGGAAAATTGCGCGGAGCTGCCCATGAAACTTGTAATTTGAATTACCAAGATGCCCGCGTTATACCTGTTATATTCCATAATCTTAGCTGCTACGATGGTCATCTGCTAATAACAGCGTTAGCCGAAATACCTGGAAATATAAATGTACTACCAGTGAACAAGGAAAAATATATTTCATTTACAAAAAAAATACCCAACAGTCTAATAGAATTCAGATTCCTTGACAGCTTTCGATTTTTGGCTGCTGAACTTGATAAATTGGCTTCTTATTTAGAGAATTATCCCATACTTAAATCAGAATTTCGGGACTTGCCAGAGGAACACTTTAATTTGTTAACTAGAAAAGGTGTTTTCCCTTATGAATATATGGACGGTTGGGAGAAATTAAAGGATGTATGTTTTCCACCTAAATATACTTTTTATAGCAGTCTTGAAGATAGACATATAACTAGCAGCGATTATGAGCATGCGCAACAGGTGTGGGATGCATTTAAGTGTACAAATATTGGTGATTATTCAGACTTATATTTAAAAACCGATGTTTTACTATTGGCTGATGTTTTTGAGGAATTTAGATTTATTAGTCATAAAACATATGGCCTTTGTCCTGCCCATGCGTATACATTGCCCGGATATGCATGGCAAGTAATGCTATATAAAACTGCGTATGAACTTGAACTTCTAACAGATTATGAGATGGTTTTATTTATTGAAAAGGGCATACGGGGAGGCGTAAGTCAGTGTTCTAAACGATATGCTGAAGCAAATAATAAATACATGCCTGATTATGATCCTTCCAAGGAATCGAAATATATTTCATATCTAGATATTAATAATCAATATGGCTGGGCGATGTCGCAATATCTACCATATGGAGGTTTTAGATGGTATTTTCAAGATGAAATTACTCAGTTAAATGTTCTAGATATTTTTGATGATGCTCATGAAGGCTGTATCTTGGAGGTTGACCTCGAGATTCCATATGAGTTACACGATAAATTTTCTGATCTTCCACCTTGTCCCGAACATAAAATCCCCGTTGGATCAAAATGTTCAAAGCTTTTGACGACTTTGTATAATAAACAAGAATATGTCATTCATTATCGCAACTTAAAACAAGCCTAAAGTTTAGGTGTGAAATTAATGAAAATACACCGGGTGCTTGCATTTAAACAGGCGCCTTGGCTTAAACAGTATATAGATCTAAATACTGAATTACGTCAAAATGCTAAAAACGATTTTGAAAAGAACTTTTTTAAATTAATGAACAATGCTGTTTTCGGTAAAACCATGCAGAATATTAGAAAGCATTCTACCGTTAAATTAATAACTAAATGGGATGGACGATATGGTGCTGAATCGTTAATCGCTCGTCCAGAATTTCGAAGCGCTGTTATGATTAATGAAAATCTGTTAATTATAGAGCTTGTCAAAACCAATTTATATTTTAACAAGCCTATTTATGTGGGTATGTGCATTCTAGATCTTGCTAAAACAACTATATTTGATTTCCACTATAACTATATGATTACCAGATTTTCTGAGTGTAAGATCTTATACACGGATACGGATTCTCTTATTTATGAAATAACTCACCCCGATATGTACGAGGTAATAAAAAACGACTGTCGTCAGTATTTTGATACTTTTGATTACCCAGAGGATAACATATATGGAATTCCGAAAGTAAATAAGGTAAATGGTAAATTAAGGGTAAATGATTGTAAAATAATATTGAAAGCTGATGCTTGCGTTGCAAAACAGATAGGTTAATGCGCAAGATTGTTAATATTTGCCTACGCTTATAATATTTATTTTTATGTGAAACACTGGTTGCCTAACTTCAGGTAGTACTCAGATATCAATTAGTTTGTTTTACTATGTATATGAAACAGCCTGGTTTACCTTAATTTTGTACATTATAATCATAATATCACCATAATCTCACTTAAGGACCTTTGTTCCAGCAATCTGTTCAGATGTATCCCCATGGCTTCACGTTGTCAAACATTGTTTAACAGTTTTAATCTATATGCTCTCGTAGCGTATCTCGCAAGGCTTTGAGGTTCGAACCCAGAAGTTTATGGTTTAATTCCCGGTGAATGCGCAACTTTTTTATGTTATTATTTATTCTATATGTTGTTCAGTTAGGTTGGTAATATCAGGGGGCACCACTTAGGTTAAGACTGATCCTGTATCTACTGCGAGCAGTTATGACGTCAGATACTAGATGGCGATATGGGTTCCACTCGGATTAAGAGAGGATGGCGACTTCCAGGAAAAGTGCCACGCCCTAAAATGGCACTAAAATTACGGGTTTTAGGTCCCATGTTATTTCTTATGGGTTTTTGGGCCAGAACTCTTATAGCCTTAACTACTTATGTGCATTTAAATCTATGTGATTTTGTTCGTGAGACCAATTTGTGCATGTTTATTTAGATCTAGTAAGTAATAACTTTAAAGAATTCTTGTCCTTGCACTCGATATACATACCTTTGATCTATTAATGCCCAATTGTGCAAACAAGATATAAGTTAGGGTTAAAAACAAATGTATATGAGCTAGCTTAAAATGTTGTACAATTATGAATTAAGTTTAAAAGTGAAAATTTAAAATATATTTAAATAATCTCACAAATATTATGAGGAGTTTCTAAAATTACTAACAATTTAAACTTATTCTTACGTTTCTACATAGAACGCCGAATGAATTTAATTAGTGCTTTTAGATCTCAACTCGAACTTAAGCATGATTTGTACAACCAAGCATTAGTAGTAAAACTGATTTTATAGTTTTAAGATTATTTTTAATGCATTAAAACTAGTGGCACATTATATTTTGAATTGCATATCATTTATAATAGACATCGAATATGGATTATCACCAATTATTAATCGCCGATTATTGTCTCCGACAGTAGCGCGCTGTTGGTGTTAGATTTATATTTGTACCTAAATAAAGTTAAGTAAGTAATAAAGTAAGACAGAGCCATTCTGAAAAAAAAAGAGCAATAGCTAACATACAGTTTAATTTGTATACATTTAGGTTATTCGTTATATCTAATAATTGTCTATATTCTGAGAATAACTTGACTTAGTATGTAAGCCATGTAATAAATAATATTTATTTCATTTTCTTTGTTATTTTAGCACATAGATATTATTATTATTGTTTAAATTTATGTGTAAAGTACATTTCAGTGTTATTAAATAAAATTGGAGACACTAACTCATTTTATAGGAATAAACTGTTTTTTTTCTTATATTTCAATTTCCTTTCCTTAAACACATTTTTGCACCTAGATAATATTAATTGTTTAAATTTATGTGTAAAGTATATTTCAGTGTTATTAAATAAAATTGATGTCACTAACATTCTTTATAGGAATAAACTGTTTTTTCCCCTTATATTTGAGTTTCCTTATTGTTTCTATACACAAATGAAGGTTACTTTTTAATTTGTATATATGTAAATTGTATAATAAAAAAATATTTAATTTAGATTTGTGGTTTAATTTACAAATAAAAGTTCCTTACCTATAATAAAATCTTAAAACTAGAGTAGTGAAGATTCATTCTACATTTTTTATGCTAGCAACAGCAAGACAAAAGCAAGGGTGTTTCGACACCTAATTTATAGAATAGTAATTATTTATACTGCTGTAGTAACACGTCAGATTATATTTTATTAAAATGTCACAGCTTAAGTTGAAGCTTATAAGCAGAAATATTATTATGCAAATTTATAATTTAAAAAACTAGCAACTATCTATATATTTTGCAGTTGCTCAATTAGACAAAAACTATACAATAGTGTCACATTGTACACAGTTACTTAAATACATACCAAATGAAGTCAATTAAAACAAAAAATATTCTTTTATGTGTTTATTTGAAACGAAGTAGAGGACTTATACCGATAGCTCATGCTCCCCCACTCCTCTTAAAAATTATATTTGGTAAATTTATTTATTTTAGAGTTAACAAGTAAAATTATATAAAATACACCACAAAGGTGTCACATTGTGAAAAACAAAAAAACTACACATTAATTTAAAATACTATACTATGACTTATATTATTTAAATGGTACAAATACTAATTAAAGTTAGGCAGACAATTCAATTAAAACATAAATTTTGTAAACAAAAATATTCTTAGGGGATTATGGGAATGTTAGTATCTCAATCAGCTTCAATGTGTTAATTTCCATTATTACACTGTAAACATATTTCTGGTAAAACAAGCTGATACAACGACCTAGAACACATTGAGCAATGTAGATCAAGGTTGGAATTTCCCAATTTCCGCTTAATATGTGTATTTACATGCGTATGTGTTGACATAGAATCTAAGAAGTATTGGTGAATGTAATAACAAAAATGACACAACGTATTTACCCTTGATGTTCGCACAATAATGTAACTTTGACTAACACAAAACACTTTTTCCAAATAATTAGTTTGTTGTGGTGAACTAACCATAGCCATATTAATGCTAGCTGCATCGTCTTCAACGTCAAGCTCTATATGTTCGTCTCCTGACTCAACTTCAACTATCGCAACATTATTCACATCTTCTCTTTGCATGTGGTGAAATGATGCTTCAAAATTGTCTTCACTGAACTCGGTATAGTCAAATTGTGGCGCTATTAACTCGATATCCATCTTCCATTTTAATACACTTTACTTTAATATTCTCTAACTTTAACTCAGCAAACTCTAATTTTCGACAACAGTTGCTAAACTGTATGCTTTTATCTTACTTTGGTGGGCAGAGATCGAAGAACTGGGCAGGGATAAAAGAGCAGGGCGTTACAGAGACTAGTCACACCCAGCCAAGCCCACTCTTGTTTCTATAAAAGCCATCCTACCAACATTTCCCTATGATTTCTAATTTTTGTTGAGTCATCTTTGTGAATAGTAGTAAGTGTGAGAACAAATACGTTAGTGGCGAAAACTCTAGTGTGCAACCAACTTATCGAAAACTGAATCTCAAACTAAGTGAATATAAAAATTTACTAAAATGGAGCAAAATAGTGAACAAAATTTAAGTTCTATCAGAAATATTTTAGAAGAATACTTAGTTTTTCCAAAAAAAGGTATTGACAATACAGACCTCACAAAAATAACATTTTCTGAAGCCTTTGGTGAAATACCAACAGATCCAATCGACTTAAATTCAATTGACACAAACTTATTGCAAGATTATTCTCCCATAAGCGAGACAAATTTGGACAACATGAACATAGACTCACTCTTTGCAGATGACGAACCAGACAATAGCGACATGGTTTACACTCAAGACAATAATTTGCCTATAATTAGGGAATATATTCAAATAATCTCATAATTTCCCCAATAAATAGTCCAACTCAAAATTTATCAACATACGAAGATGTTTCAAGTGACGATGACTCATATGTTCCAAAAACACCACCACAGCCATCAGCTGAACCTAAATTTAACAAAAGTAAGTCTAATAATATTTCATTAAAAAGTTTGGCAAAAGTAAAATCACTTCGTTTTTATTTGGATTACATCGAAAGTTCGGCAGCAAACCGACAACAGCAAAATTTTATGCGCCCTAACCAGCTTTTCGATGAGTTTGTTACTTCATTTTAACTTTCCCCCCTCTTCTCATCATACTATGTATTTAACCTATGCTAGTTTTAATTTTATTTCATTGCATAGTTTACTAGAAGGTAGTGAAAATGACCATTGAGTGTCCATTTTGTGAGAAAACGTTTTCAAGGATAGATAATTTAAAGCGTCATGTGAAGACTGTTTGTAAAAAGGCTGAAGAAAAACCTCAAATTAAACCCACTGTTCGAAACCACACATCAAATCCAAAGTTTGGTAAGTTTCTATAGAATTTTTTTAATCAATCTACTAAAATATATATTTGAGGGTGTTGTAATTTTATGATGTGACATTTAACTTCAAGTAGTAATTTATAAAATTATTTTCTAGATCGCAAATATTGTTAAAAATGTAGGAAATTTATCATAAAGAAGTTATGGTCTTATCACATGAGAACAAATTCACACAAATCAAATTCTAGTGAAAGCACATTAGAAAACCAAGTAGAAAAAATTAAATCAGCTTTGCAAGAAAGAATCATTTCCTACAAGATTACCCCCACCACCCATTATTTAAACATTAAAGATTTTTTTATGGAACTGTCACTAAAAATTAAAAAAATTATGGAGAATGAAACTCGAAGACACACACATGCATTAAATTGAATATGGAATTATTTGGTCTATACATGAATCCAAGAGATGAAACTAAGCATATAAAATCATTCAATACTCCATACAGAGTGTTGTGCGATAGCTCAGATATAACAGTCGAATTGGATAAAATTATTAAAATAATTGATGGAAAGTCGAGCGAGTTTGCGGAAAAAGATTCAGGTAAACCATTTTTAATACTATAAAAGAAAGTATACCAACACTCCAATAGCATTTTTAGAATTAAGAGTATATCAATTTTTATTTTTATTTATTGCATGTGGAAGTAAACATCAATAAATTCAACCCCTTAAGAGCCACATCATATATACCTTTGCCAAAAGAATTCAAAATGAATATGGGTGTAGTCAATATTCAAAATAATGATGAATACTGCTTTGCGTGGGCAATAGTAGCCTCACTCTTTCCATCAACCGGAGCAAACTTCAAGGCAACATCATATCCACACTACTCAACAATTTTAAATTTGACAGGTATTAACTTTCCTATAACTATTAAAGATATCCCAAAATTTGAAAAACAAAATAATATTTCAGTAAATGTTTATACATTAGAAAAAGTTCAAACAGCTTTTAAAAAACAGTATGAAATAATTGGTCCATTACATTATACGAAAACTAAACTATATCATCACGTCAATTTACTGCTAATTGGTGATGACTTAGGAAATTTTCATTATTGTTATATTTCAGATTTATCGAAACTGCTCGATAAACAATTATCTAGACATAAAGGAAAAAAATTTCTTTGTGATGGTTGTTTGCAATTGGTTCGGAAGAATTATTAGTTAGACACAACACTTATGATTGTGATTTTGTTAGAATAACCTTACCATCAAGGGAATTAAAAATGGACAAATTTGGCAGTAACATTCCAGAAAATATTCTCAAGTTTGAAAACATTCAAAAACAAATGGAAGTTCCATTTGTAATATATGCAGATTTTGAATGCATTCTAAAACCAATCAATAATGACGATAAAATTAATTTAAATCCTAGTGGCTCTTACACAATCAAAAAAGTTGAACATATTCCACACTCGTTTGCATACTACATTAAGTGCTCATTTGATGATAGTGTATCGAAATATGAATTCTTTAGAGGTTCTAAATGTGAGCAAACTTTCATAAATTTCCTGGAAAAAGATGTTCATATATTATACAGCGTACCCAGAAACCATCTTAACATATGGGAAACTTTTTTATTTTTAACTTTACGAAAAAAAATTATTCTTCATAAAAAGTTCTGCTTGTTGATAAAATAACATTCAAATCAAAAGTTTTGAGCCAGCACATACGGGGTGTTCAGAAAGTCAATAATATTAATACCGTAAATGGAAAACTATATTTAATAATTTTAATTACAAAGTACAATAATGAAATACTACACTAAGCTTCAACATGACCACCGTTTTTTTCCATACAAACGGTTGTACGTCGTGAAAATTCCATTACTGCATTTCTAACCATCTGAGGGGAAATTTCTTGGACACATTCTCTGATAATTCTCTCTAAATGGTCTATGTTTTCGAAAGGTCTGTGGGTATACACTTTTTGTTTTAAAAATCCCCATACGAAAAAATCCAGAGGTGTTAGATCAGGTGACCTTGGTGGCCAAGCAAATTCTGATCTTCGTCCAATCCATTTCTGTGGAAATGTCCGGTTTAAGAATTCTGTCACTCTTGCAGAGCTGTGGCATGGAGCGACGTCATGTTGGAACCAAAGTGTTTGTCTTATATTCATTGGTAGTCCATGAAAAAATTCAAATAATTACGTGTCCAAAAAGTTCAAGTAAATTTCACCGGTAATATTTTCTCGAAAAAAGTACGGCCCTACAATTTGGTTCCTAAAAACGCCGCACCAAACATTTGTCTTGAAAGAATACTGGTCACGACACTCAATTACAAAATGGGGATTCTCATCACTCCACCACCTACAGTTTTGAGAACACACTACTCCATTTGAGGTGAACATCGCCTCATCTGAAAACAATATTTTTCTTGCGAATAGTGGGTCATCTTTTACCTCACCTTGAAACCAAGAGCAAAACAAAAATCGTGAATCAAAATCTCTAGGCTGCAGTTTGTGAAGAAATTTTGGCTTGTATGGGTAAAAATTATTTTTCCTTAAAATAACTTGGGCAGTGGACTTTGTAACAGGTCGTGGAACAGTTTGTGAAATATTTCTTAATGAGATTTTCCACGACAGCTAGCAAAACTTTCAATTGGGTATCTTCGTCCGTACGCCAAACCTGATGCTTGTCAGAAAATTTATTACTTACAGATCCGGTATTTTTAAATTTATTAAAAATATCTCCAACCGTTACATAGCTAATAATTTTATTTGGATATCTTGCATTAAAAATTTGAGCAGCCTCTCTGTACGTCTTGTAGTGGTCTCCAACAATTAACACTATTTCAACTTTTTCCTCGATTGTAAATTTAAGCACCATATTTAATTAAAAGGAAACTGTCCGCCTTGACAAATAAAATAATTAGTTGTCATGGTTTCATTTAGTTTTCCAAGGCGTGCTGGACCTACTAAACGAGAATGAATAACGCTTCTTAAAATCTTGCTCGCCCTTTTCTGAAAAATTCTGTGAGATAATTAGAGAATCTATGGAATCAGGAAAAACAACAACATTACGCCACAGTATCTTTGTTTTAAGCTAAGTCGCCTTTCGAATGGCAACTTTAGACCATTTATTATATTTTTGACAATATCGAAAATTGTCATTAAAAAAAATTGATCAGAACCAAAAACCACGTTTAAATTACAATTAGGTAATGCAATGAAAAATTAGGTTTTATTATTTTTTAGGAATTTTTCTTCCACAATCAAAACAATTTCAATTTTCTCCTCAGAAGTTAATAACGCTACCATTTTTATGTTTTATAAATTTTAACGCGTTTTGACGGTTGCTGTCAAACATTTCTTGCTATCAACAATTAATTTGTATGTTACAATCATCCTAGATTACATGTAACTACAGTTAAATTTGCATTGTTATTGTAGACATACGTTTCAGAAAAGACAAAATAATTTTTTCAAGGTAAATGGGCGTAATTTCATATTTGAACGTGGTTTTTAGTTCTGATCAACTTTTTTTTATAGCAATTTTCGATATTATCAAAAATAAAGGTACTTTACTTTTAAGCCAAATTCATATTTTTTGACTTACCTCGTATACGCCTGGGAGAATTTAATATCTGATAGTTGCGTTTTAGGTTTTAGACCATGCAGAACTTTTTATGAAGAATCACTTTTTTTCGTAAAGTCTAAAATAAAAAAGTTTCCCATATGTTAAGATGGTTTCTGGTCACGCTGTATAATAAATATTTAAAAACAATTACCCCAATGCAAGAATTAAATAGCATGGAAAAATTATCTTACAATTATGCCAATGATTGTCATATTTGTGAAAAACCAATTTTGAACAATCATATTAAAGTTGCAGACCATTGTCACATTACTGGCAAGTATAGGGGTCCAGCTCATTCTGTATGCAATTTAAATTATAAGCAACCAAATTTTATTCCAATTGTACATAACTCAAGAAATTATGATTCACACCTATTTATAAAAAAACTCATCAAAAAAGAAGTATATTAGACTTAGGTTTATAGATTCTTTTCAATTCTTACCATATTCTTTAGGAAAATTATTTGATACACATAGTGATTGTCAATGTAGCGAAATTAGGAAATATTTTACAGATGATGAACAATTTAAATATATTCGTCAAAAGGGTGTATTTCCTTACGACTACATTGATGATTTTTCTAAATTAGATGTCTATAACCTACCAGAAAAAGAACAATTTTACAATAACTTAACAGATGAACATATTAGTGTTGAAGAATACGAGCGAGCAAAACGTGTTTGGAATATTTTTCATTGTGCTACAATAGGTGATTATTCAGACATCTATCTCAAATCTGATGTATTACTATTGGCTGATATATTTCAAAATTTTAGAAAAACATGTTTGAACAACTATAAACTGGAAGCTGTTCATTATTATAGTTATCAAGGATTTAGCCTTGATGCGTGCTTGCGCATGACTAATGTAAAGCTGGAATTGTTAACCGATCCAGATATGTTGCATTTTTTTAAAAATAATATAAGGGGTGGAGTTAGTACTTGTATAAGTAGAAAGTCTGTAGCAAATAACAAATTCCTATCAGGCTATGATAATTCAAAACCAACTAAATATATTATGTACCTTGATGCCACCAACCTATACGGATATGCAATGTCCCAATATCTACCACAAAGCAATTTTGCTTGGCTTTCGGAACAAGAAATTGAAAGTTTAAATATAATGAGCATTTCTGACACATCCGAAAGAGGTTATGTGTTGGAGGTTGATCTAGAATACCCTCAGAATTTACACGAATCTCATAACGAATATCCATTTTGTCCTGAAAATCTAAAACCTCAAGACTCGAAAAGTTTTAAGTTAATTCCAAATTTAAACAATAAAGAAAAATATATAATTCATTATACATCTTTAAAACAATGCATAAATTATGGTATGAAACTAACCAAAGTGCATAGAGTAATTCGCTTCACACAATCTCCATGGTTAAAACAATATATTGACTTTAACACTAAACTAAGAAACGAATCTAAAAATGAATTTGAAAGAAGCACATAAAAATTGGCAAATAATAGCATATATGGTAAAACCATGGAAAAAAATGATACTAGGACAGATGTTAGGTTGGTGACTACTTGGGCTAAAAATAAAAATAGAGATGGTCCTGAAAATCTTATAGCGAAACCATACTTTAAAGATCACACCATATTTTCGGAACATTTAGTTGCCATTCAAATGCAAAAAGTACTAGTTAAATATAATAAACCCATTTATGTTGGATTTTCTATTTTAGATATATCTAAAAATGTTATGTATGATTTTTTTTTATGGTGTTTTGAAACAACTCTATAAAGGTAAAGTTAAATTACTATATTCTGATACTGACTCCCTTATTTTAGAAATTGAAACTGACAATGTATATGAAGACATAAAAAATAATATTCATATGTATGACACATCAAATTATAAAGATATTAATATTCATAATATGCCTATAACTAAGTCTGTTGTTGGTAAATTTAAAGATGAATATGCTGGTGAACCAATTGAATGCTTTTATGGTACTGGGGCGAAAGCTTATTGTATTAAGACCGAAACTTGTTTACTTAAAAAGACCAAAGGAATTAAAAAGAGCAGTATTAATAAGCAGCTAAATCTTATACATTATAAAGATGTTGTAGAAAAAAATTCAAAAACTTTTTGCTCAATGTACATGTTTAGATCTCGCTCACACAATATATATACAGAAATGGTAAACAAATTAGCGCTAACTTCATCTGACGATAAAAGATTTAAAATACCAAATAGTTTTGATACTTTAGCGTGGGGACACCAGGATATTCCATTTTATTTGTGGTTTATGGAACATGAAAATGATGTGAATATTACCTCTTCCACTTAAGGTTGTAGCATAAATATGAAGATCAGTAGTAAATTTCATCATTTGTAAAGAATATTTACTCAAATAAATCATGTGTTTAAAATCGTTTGACAGAGAAATTGAGAACTGTTCATTTAAGAAGTATCAAACCAGATTAACTTCCTTTAAAAAATGGACAGGAAAGCTATCTCCAGATATAAACCAATATTGGAATGAAGCACAACGGCGACATCCTATAGTAATCGAGCGTACCACCGAGCGAGCCGGTGAGGTTCTATAAAGATCCATACACCAGATATGTTGGCAAGTTCTGGTTTTTATTATACATCCATTGAAGATGTTTGAAAATGTTTTTACTGTGGTGTTGAAGTATTTGAGTGGACTAGTTATGATTGTCCTATTATTGAACATTATAGATTGTCCAAAAACTGCGAATTTGCCGAATGTTTGTGGTACAATAAATATAAAAGTAGTGTACAACTTGTTAATTGTGATAATCCTTCAGGCATTCTTAAAGTTGATAAATATCTGACGACAATTGTTGTATTCTTTATTGTGTTGGCCATTATTAAGACTGTATTTTAAATAATTTATTTGCAAGTATTTAAATTGATGTTGATCAGTATAATTCTTAGTCATTAAAAATTTTAGGTTTGCCACACATCTAGTAAATATACTCAAAATTATACTTCTGTATTCGTTATTAAATTGATATCGAGTGTATAATTGTGTTTTAATCATGATCTTAACCCATTATATTCTGTTATATTACATTACAAACAGTATGTTATATGTCTATGAACCACATAGAGTAATTAGTGCTATGGTGTGCTTTGCGAATAATTCAGATATAGATCAAAATTGTAAGTATATGATGTATGAACGAATTAATAACAATAGCACATCAACTTTCTCACATTTATTAAGAAAAGTTGAAATTGACAGTGAATATTTTAAAATATTATATTAGTATCCTAACCGAACTATTTTGGATACTAATTGGATAAGAAATAGTAATAAAATAGTGGAAAATCAATTATTTAATAGGAGTAGATATGAAAATATCACTTAAACTAAATATGAACAAAATTCACATTGTGAGGTTTTTGGTATTTTAAATTTGTTATTATCTGCACTAATATTTACCACCTTAACAATAATATCAATTTTGTTTTATAAATGCTATAATTAGAATGTATGAAAACTACTCCTCCTCAATTTAGTTAAACTTGCATGTTTACGATTTTCCATTTTGGGTGGGGGGAGTTATATAAAATGTGTGTGTAACCTTAGCAGTTTTAGTTCTGTAAGATGTCAAGCATTCAAACCATGTCATATATTAGTGTTGATTCCAAGAATAACTTAACAAAAATTACTAAAGAAAAGCTTTTAAATAGTAAGTTCTACAGTTTGAATAATTCAGTTTCGAAATATGTGTGCGTTGGAATTAGCTTACATGATTTTTCTCCAAAAATTTAAATTGGTAGTCAACAAGGATTTAACATTATTTTATGTGAAGATGATTGGAAAAATATTCTAAAGTATCAAGGAGTTATAGTCAACTATTTTTATTCATCAAATAGTTGTCCATTTCCACTCAAATTTGGTGATATTACAATAAATTTTGAACAACTTAATCAATGTTGTGTTATTAAAATTCAAAAAGGTGTTGGAGATTATCTATATCTAGCTAAAGATACTATAGATAAATTGTTTGAAATACAAGAATTAATTGATTATAGGTTGCAAATCCTTATAAAACAAGAGTTTGAAAAATATATTAATGTGTTTCAAACTAGCCTGAATGGTTCCACAGACTTGTTAACGAGTGTCTATGATGGATTAAATCACAGACAATTTTCTAATAGTGAAAATGTGAGTACGATGTTGGAAATGCTTATGATGCACCCAAACAGCTTGGATGTGAAATTAAGAAAAACAGCACCAAGAAGAAAATACTATGAAGAAATCGGTGAATTTTAATGAAGCTAAAAACAAAATGTATTTACTAATTGTTTGGAACTATGCTTCTAGACATGCACGAAAAGGTGATTATCAAAGCTGCTACCTGGACAAACTTCGTTTTGAGGAAAGGATTAAACGATGTGAAAATACAATTAGTGCAATATTAGATATAAATCATAGAAATATCATTTATAATCAAAGGTTTAAAAATAAAAATGTGTTAAAATAGTTTTGTTGCTTTATTTTTAATATGCATAATACTATATGAGTATTGTTTGTTGGAATATTATGTTATTACAATACATCCTTTTTTAAAATCCATGAATTGTGAGATTTGTCAAAACCATTTAACTTGTACCATATTTCCTTTCTTTCTTAATATTTTTTCAACTAAGTAGACATTGGGATGCTTCACTTTCTGCAACTCCTCTTGGTAAAAACCACCTTCAATATTTTCATTTTTATCATCTTTTAGAAGATATGTTGTTGGATTTGTAAGTTTCACTTTTCTTATTTGAAAAATTTCAGTAGACCAATTTGGAGTATAACCCTTTTCAAACGCCTCTCTTTGTTTCGAAATTCTGACAAAGTCATTTAGTTTAAACTTAGTATGATCTAAATCAACTATTTTTTTAAAAGTAAATGAATTTAATAATATTGTTTTTTCTATTCTGGGCTTAACATCAACCGGTTTGCATCCTGTGGTGCTATGAGTGGTATTATTATATTTTTCAATAATATTTGGTAAAACTTTATACCATCTATAACTACCTTGATTGCTAAAATATTTCCACATATTATTTTTAAGAGTTCGATTAACACGCTCAACTATACTTGCTTTTAGGTTTGAAAAACTGCTGTAATGATTTATTTTAAAATCGTTCATAAGCTGCTGAAAATCTTTATTATAAAACTCCTTTCCTAAATCTGTTTGCAAATTTGTTGGCTTACTGGTTTTGTCTAATATAAATTTCATAGCTGAAGTTACCTCTTTTCCTTGTTTACTTTTAAGGGGTTGGGCCCAAACGTATTTTGAAAATGCATTTATTACCACCAAAATATATCTATATCCCCTATTAAAGTTAGCATAGGGCTGCATTTCTACCAAATCCGCCTGCCATAAATCGTTTAATCCTTTAATAATAACTCTTCTCTTTTGATAATTTTTTCTAGCAGGTTTATGTAGTTCATTGACAACCGTCTCCTTAGTGTGAGACATTACGATTTTAGTTAAACGATATATTATTTATGAAAGCATTAAGATCTATAATCACTTACCTGATAACCTATCAAACATTCCTTCTCTGAGACTCTTTAAAAGGAAAGTTAAGAAACTTTTAGTGACTAAGGCGTATTATGACTTAAACGAATTTTACTGTGATAGTTTTTAATTGTTTTGTTTGTATCCTTTTTGCATGTACTGTATCTGACGATAATTTAAGATTGTGTTATTACTATTATTTTATTTTTATAGTTGTAAGAACTTAGACTAATACTGGCTTTGTCAACAAATACGCGGTATTTAGACAATAAAGCATATTTTAAATTTGAATTTGATTAATCAAAAGATTTAAGATGATATTTGTCCCAATAACTTTTATATGCATCATCCCATTCTTTAAGCTTTTGAGTTAAAATAATTGTATCTTCTTCTTTTAAATATTCTGTTTTAAACGCAACTATGGTTCAGCCTTTAATACTTATTTTATTATTACTGTGTATCCGTAGGCTGAGTAGCTGGCTCTGGTGTAGATCTGTCGATTTAATAAAACACTGTATTTAATTCCAACAGCATTTTATTCGTAAGGTAGCACTAACGTTTTATTTACAATATTCACTTAATAAATTTTAAATTGCATTTACACATACGTTTCCATAATACTCAATACTTTCACATTGTATTAACTTGTTGAAATTTGTTTTTGTTAACTTTAACTACATAGTACAAGAAATATGGACAATTTCCACTCGGCGACGTGCTTTACTTTTTAAAAGCAGTCGTGCGACATGCACCGCCGAACTTTCGGGGAACAGTCCCTTGATAAACTTATATTTTATGCGTTTAGCCAAACTCAGCTTGGCCACCGTCTGGAGGCTGCGTTGCCTCATCCCTTCTCGCGTCTGTCTCCCTTCCTCACGCAGCTTGGTAGGTGATTATTTTTGGTGAAGCGCCTGATTACATATTATGACAACAATGCCGCGCTGTTACTATGTGGGTTTTATGATGAATCTTGGATATTTACGTATACGTGAGGAAAAGAGATGAACTAATAAAAACGCAGACAGCACAGCGTTTGTTATTGCATCGTGCGATAGACACATAAGCTTTATATATACACTATATACATCAATTAGACTTCCAAGAATGCCATCAGTGGCGTACTTTGCTTTAACACTCAGCGTGTTCTCAACATTCTCCCCCCCCCCCCCCCCCCCGTTGGAGCACTCGTGCTTCAACTACAACCTTAACAATCAATACGAACACATGGTTATCTACACAAACTGCTGAACTTGAATGCATTCAGTTATTACTACCGTTATTCGACAATAAATCTTAAGTCGAAACACAGTTTGGAGCTCTTAACCTACTTAACTTAATTTACACTATCTCCCGACATTTGATATTTCGTTTCACATTACTGACTTCCTGATAACTCGATGTTATCAACTCCGCACTAATTGATCTTTACGCAACGCGCACTGAATAGGTGTCACTCACCACATGAGACTAGCTAGCCTAATACATCATACGATTTTTCATTAGTTGAACCTTAAAACTAACATTTAACATCCAGTACATTCAGATGCCATAGCACAGAATGCATGATTTTTCATATGTAACCCGATCATCAGATTAAATTTATGTAGCCGTTTTTCTAAACGGACGCACACCCTACAAGCAGAATAAAATCACATGTCAGCTCCCTAAGCTGAGAAAACGCAGTTCAGCTCCCTAAGCTGAAAAGGTCGAAGAACGAAAATCACCAATCTGGTCACGGCGTGACCTGAACTGTTGCCATCCACCACATGAATGCAACCTACCCCTAATGTACGTGTCGACGAGTTACCTGTTGGTTGGTACTCACCAATCCAACGCGCATTTGAACGCCCCCTTGTGGAAGTAACCCTTGCGTACTCAACATATGAGGCTAAAGTCGTAAATTTGCACCCCAAATTTATAAGCATGGTGGTATAAAAACCACCCCTAAAAATCGTAAGTCTAAACTAACCCCAAATGTAAGCGTCGACGAGTTACCTGTTGGTTGGCACTCACCAATCCAACGAGCGCGTGAACGCCCCCCTTGTGGAAGTAACCACGCCTCCCAACCCAGAAGAAGACCCATTAATTCCCCTGAACTGAGCGCAACAAACAAACATCTCCCTGACCCCAGCCCAACTCAGAGGAATGACACTGGTAATAAGGCTGACACTACACGTGCCCTTGTAGTGGGGAAACAAATGAGCTTGAAAGAAGAAGGGAAGAAATGAAAAGATGTTAGGAACCCCGTAAGGCGAAAGTTGCAACAGCCCAATCTTGGAGCTGGTGCGACAGGGACAGAGCGATACTGCCAGGGTAGATGGCTACCGTTTTTTATACACCAGGTTTGCGATTGGTGTGTCCACATAGACCGTTAAAAGAGATTGCCAAACGTTAGTTTGCGCGCTCTCGCTTCGATGCTTGGTTAGAGCAAAGGACCAACAAAAAAAAAACAAAAATTTGCAAAAGATCATTTACTTTTTTAGGTTGCCCAGGGATTATCGGTCTATAACCCCAGTAACTTTTGTGGCAAGCTACCAAACCGAAACAGGCAGGAAACCTGGAATAAAAAATACTTAAACACTAATAGTCTTTTCGACTTAGTCACCGGCTGTACAACTAACCTAACTTGAGGCGACAAGCAACTATGTGCTGTACCCTAAACTAATATAATACTTATTTACTCGTGATGACGCTCCAGAGTCACATCTGACTCGTCATACAATAGAGGGGACACTTTAACTATTGACCGAGTAAACACGCTAGTTGCAGTTTTTAACTTAATAACTCTTACATTCCCGTCTTTCCCTGGATACACTTCCAGAACGTGCGCTAGCGGCCATTGCAATGGAGGTACGTTATCCTCTCTCAGTAGCACTATATCATTCGGAATGATGTTTCGTGTGGCTTTCAGCCACTTTGGGCAATTTTGAAGGCGATTGAGATAATCGACTGACCATCGTTTCCAAAAAATTTGTTGAATCTTAGTGCATTGTTGCCAAAACTTTAACCTATTATCGTGAATTTCCGTCAAATCTTTTTCCGGGTATGCAGTTAAACTTTCTCCTATTAAAAAATGCCCGGGCGTCAAGTAGCTAAAATCTGAAGGGTCATTAGTAAGTAGGCATAGTGGCCGTGAATTTAGAACCGCTTCTATCTGAGTTAACACCGTATAGAATTCCTCGAACGTGAATTTTGAATTGCCCATTAATCTGAAAATATGATGTTTCGCGCTCTTTACTGCCGCTTCCCATAATCCGCCCCAATGAGGAGATCTAGGGGGAATGAATTTCCACTGAATTTCATTTTGAGCAAGATAATCCAAAAATGGTGTACAATTTTGTGAATTGTTGAAAAATTTGTACACTTCGTACAGCTGATTATTTGTTCCCTGAAAATTGGTAGCGTTGTCACTGTAGATCACTGTCGGGTTACCTCTACGCGCAATAAATCGTTTTAAAGTCATTATAAAAGATTCCGTAGATAAACTGGTCACTAGTTCAATATGAATTGCTTTTGTGGACATGCACACAAATATCGCAATGTACGCCATGATGAAAGAAGCTTTCCTCAATCGAGAGGATTTTATTAGGAATGGGCCACCGTAATCGATTCCTACTTTTTGAAACGCACGCGCTGGTTGAACTCTATCCTTCGGAAGATCTGCCATAATTTGCTGAGCTGGATGCGCTCTAAACCGAGTGCACGTTGTGCAATTCCTTACTGCTTTTTTTGCTTCTCGCAACCCGTTTAATGGCCAAAATCGTAACCTGAAATTCGCTAGCACCGATTGCGAACCTGCATGTCCCAATCTCAAATGTTCGTACTTTAACATGATTTGTAATATATCATTATGTGAGGGCAATAAATAAGGGTGTTTTTGATCAAACGAGATATCTGCCTGTTCCAATCTACCTCCCACTCTGATTAGCTGGTTTGAATCCAAAAAAAGTTTAAGATGTTTTAATTGTTTATTTGAAATTATTTGTTTATTTTTTAACTCTGAAATTTCTTTAGAGAAATGCTGGCTCTGCAAATTCTGTACTATAAACCGTTGAGATTTTTCCAGTTCGTTGACCGTGATCGTTGGTTCCTAAATTTTATCATTTCTATTTTTCGTGTTATGTATAAATCTAAACCTGAAAGCCAAAGCGCGCACTAGACGTGAAAAATTAGAAAAACGTGAAAAATATTCTATCCAGAACTCATAAGGCTCGGCCCTGCGTACTGCGACAAGTGCTATTTTCTTTTGTTCAGGAATATTAGCAACACTCACCTGTTCCTTGTATAAGTTTAAATCCTAGTGGACATCAAGTAGAAATTTAGGTCCGTGAAACCAAAGTCCTGAAGTTATTATATCTGTCGAGAAATTTCCGCGAGACAGAATGTCTGCCGGGTTATCAGCTGATTTTATATATCTCAATTTACTATGCTCTGTAATGGTTTGAATCATAGATACTCTGTGAGCCACGAATGTAGACCACCTGCTTGGGTGATCGTTGCACCAAGCGATAACTATTTTTGAATCTGACCACAAATTTACTGATGAAAAAGTCATGGTTTCCCTGAAAATATTCAGAATTTTTTGCGTTAGCTGCGCCAACAACACCAATGCGCAGAGTTCAAGCCTTGGCACTGTAATAGTTTTGATTGGAGGCACCCTGGATTTAGACGAAATCAGAGTGCTCGATGCCGAGTTATCATCGTATAAAATTCTAAAGTATACGCACGCACCGTACGTCATTTTGCTGGCATCTGCAAATCCGTGTAATTCTATGTTCGAAATTGTTTTGTCCCTACAAATTTTTCTAGGAATTTCCAAAGCTGCAAGAAGTGAAACCATAGATAAAAATGCGTTCCATTCGTTTAATAAATCGCTGTTAATGATTTCTGTATCCCAATCTAATTTTTGGATCCAAAGCTTTTGCATTAGGATCTTTCCCCGTACCACCACTGGATTAATTAGTCCCAAAGGGTCGAAACATTGTGCCAAAGTTGACAGAATAACTCTCTTTGTTGGTGCCTTAGTTGTAGTGTCGACAGGAATCGAGATTTTTAACATGTCAACATCTGGAAGCCATTTTAGACCTAAAACCTTGTTTGGCGCATTGTCAAAATTTAAATCATATTAAGCCAGTTGTTGCTCCGAAATAGACACGAGAAATTGGTTAGAGTTTGAACACCATTTGTGTAATGTGAAACCAGACTTACCCAATAAATTTTTTAATTGCAGGTGCAATTGGCTTAACTGCTCAACATTATCGCAACCTGCCAGAATATCGTCAACGTAACATTGAGACTTTAATGCGTGTGAAGCTACCGGAAACTCCTCGGCGCCCAAATCTGCTACTTCCTGAATCACTCTAGTGGCCAAAAACGGAGCTGAATTCGTGCCATACGTTACACTTTGCAACTCGATACATTTTAATTCGTCCTGAGGGTCATCTCTCCAAAGAATATTTTGCAAAAACGTATGGTCCGGATTAATTGCGATTTGTCTGTACATTTTTCTTATATCTGATGTCAACACAAACTGATAGAATCTAAACCTACACAGTATATCAAACAATTCAGGCTGTACCTGATAACCTTTTAAGGTGACGTCATTCAACGAATATCCTGATGATGATTTAGCTGATGCGTCGAAAACTACACGCAGTTTTGTCGTTAGACTAGCTTCCCTGATAACGCATAAATGAGGAATAAAATATTTATTGTTATTGGTTTTATTTTGCAAATTCATCGGTACGTATTTAGCGTGGCCGAGTTCTACGTATTCGTCAATAAACCGTTTATAGTCGTCAAATAATTGCGGGTCTCGTTGTAATCTTTTTTCCAATGAGAAAAACCGTTTTTCTGCCATTTTAAATGAATTTCCTAAATTTTCGTATGCACTTGGTGTTATAAAAGGCATATTAACTTGGAACGAACCGTTATCTAACTGCTTAGTTGTGCTAACGAATATATTCTCTGCCAACTTATCATCGATTGACAATGCAGGCTTCGAAAACACTTCCGCGATTGACCAAAATTTTGTCAGCATGTCATCCACTTCCTGTGTTTGAAGAAAAAAAGAAGCGCTACTATTTGACGCGTTTATATTTCGCACGGGCCCTAAAGCAACACAGTGGGCTGGGACCGTCCCTGCTATAATCCACCCGAGTGTGGTATTAACTAATGTAGGCATATTGCTGCCTAATGAACAATAGCCTTTGCTCAAAATTGTGTAATAAACATCCGAGCCTAAAAGCATCTCGATATCTGAAGAGATGTTAAATGTGGGGTCTGCCAGTTGGCTGCGCAGTTCATAGGGAATGTCGAGAGTATCTACATCGATCGGTATCTGAAGAAGTTTATATGTTATGTTTTCTAGGATTATACACGATGGAACCGCGTGACAAATATCCTGTCGCTTCGAGTATATATTTACGTTTGTCATTTTGTTTGACATAAAACTATTTTGCGATACGCTGGAAATATTTAAACTATGTTTGTATACGTCACAACCTAGCTTGTCTACTAAAGCCTGAGTAATAAAAGAGCTTTGGCTAACACTGTCCAAAAGTACCTTTCCTGTTATAATCTGGCCATTTTTGCCTGCAACATTTACCTGTGCAGTAGCTAATAACACATTTGACTGTTTTGTGGCCACTGCTGAAAGCGATACCGTTTGATTTCGATTGTGTTGGGCCGTTCCATCACCTTGAGAAGGCTGTTCCGTAGAATTTCTCGAAATATTGGTGTCTGTACGCGTATTTGACACTGGCATATTATTTGCTCGATTACTAGACTCGTAGTACCTTGTGGCTCTCTGTGGAGGCGCGTGATTAGTCGACACGTGTCCGTACGCTTGCCGCGAATTGTTATTGTAAAATCCGTTATTGTGTCTTCCCTCTCCGTTTTGTGAATAACGGCCATTTTGAACAGTACCTAAATCGGAACGTTGTGAACAAGTACCATGTTGTGCATTATTCGTACTTAAATTTGAACCAGTACCTGCTGCAGTTCGATGCAAAGTAGAGTGATGAGACGAGTTACAGTGTCGGCATTTGCTAGTCGATGGACACTGTGCAGAAGTATGCGCGCCCAAACAATTATAGCACAGTCGGTGAGACTGTGCAAGACTGTACCTTTCTTTAACAGACATCTCTAAATATCTTTGACATGAGTAAGTTCTATGCTCCGAACTACTGCACACTACACAATTATAACTATTATTTTGCTGCTGACCGGCAAATAAAGACACTCTATTACTTGTATTCTTAGCAGGCGTCACGTGCTGTTCATTATTGCTCGAGAGATTTTCGAAAACAATGCACCTACGCTGTAAAAAATCAAAAAAGTCATCCAACTGTGGCAATTCATTCAAATTTCTGTCAAGCTCGAACGCTCTCTTTGTAGAAAAATCCAATTTATTTCTCATAATGTAAATTAACAAATTGTAACGGTTTAATTTTAGTACTAGGGGTTGAAGCCTATTTTTGCTAAGGTGTGAGAAATAATCATTAAGGTAGTACAATGTGCTCTATGAAAAACCATTAGTATGTGGTGAATTGAAACAAACCAAAATTTTATTTAAAGTTTATTATTATGTCGCCTTCACCTTTTTGTCAAGAACCTTTCAACATATTTGTTTTGCTGTTTATTAAATGTACATAGATATTTATAAAACATTTTACTAGTAAAAATAAGGCTATACATATATATATATTACTCGTATCATTGTACTGTTACATAACTCTCTCTCTCGGTGTTTAGAGGTTGCTTTCCTTTCTTATGACATTTGTTGATTACCTGGTTCCTCCTTTATTTTTCTGGCAATGCCGTTACCTCGAGTGGCTGATCCAGCTTGTGTTGTACCTAAAATAAAGATAACTATTTGAATTCTATGACTGCAGACTAAGATCTTAGGTAATTTTGCCTTCGATGGTACGTAAGGTTATATAGGTATGTAAGAGTTGTTAAAACGGTCTCTGGCTGCGAATGCCTGGTTAATAAAGCAGATCCTTACCTTATCTTTCATCTTGATTCCATATCTCCCTTGGCTTAGGGGTTGAAAGTCGATTTTTCTCCCTTGTTAAATGGCAGACCGTGTCCTAAGTTAGTAGCCTAAAAACAGTCAGCTACAGACGGTGTAAATAGAGTAAGTTATAGGACTTACCGCTATGGTCGTGTCAAATACATTTTCGTGGGAAATACAGTGGATTTTCCGTATTATATTTTCCTTTGTTTGGTTCTAGAATGGTGTGACAATCTGATCGTTAGGGACATTTCACTGAGTTGGTTATAAATAAACACTGTTCCTTTAATTTATATAAATAGAAGTGGGCGTCACTATCGATTTTAATCTCTTCGATCGACCTAACTTATTGATATTATATTGACTGCTATCGGGTGATTTTTACCAGCCAATTGCATTGTATTGAAATCTGTTTATCGTTATGTAATTTAGGAGCCACTTGGGTGTTTATTTAAAGCTGGTAATTGGTGTAAAATCATTTAGTTTCTAGGTTGACATCTATCGACCTTTGCGAGATCGATTATATCGCTTATTCCTTAGATGTGGGAAATATTTATCTGATGTACCGTTGGTTGTATACGGGTGACCGTGTTTGGTAATAATTTATATTGCCCATGTATTAGTTAATTAAAAACAAATTTCTTTAGTTTCACCGTCGCGCAGGAGGGGGTACAAGGGTAACCCAGGATTCTATGGTCTCCGCTCTTTGGTTATTTTATTATTTGTACGGGTTCGCTTCGGCTAGGTTAGTTCATTAGGTTTTTGTGTAGGTACGAGGTTTTGAATTCTAGCGCCCTTTTTATTGACAGGAAGCTTTCTATTTTGTTGGTAGGATTGCAGCTCTTCCGGGAGGTCGTGCGCGATTGTTACGGCCTTGCTTACTTACTTACTGACTTGTCTCCGTCGTGAAAGCGTGTGTCCAGCCAATTTTTTTTTCACGTGAGTGGATTTTGGACACCGTTTTCTTATTAAAGCTTTTAAATTGCTTTAGTTTAGTGTTGGATTGAAAGCTTTTTTACGGCATAGCCGGATTTTAAAGCGACGGAGTGCAAGTCAGGAAACGTAAAAAACGTGTGAGACCCCATCGTCATCGGGTAAGTCTAACCATTTTATGTTTGAAATCAATTGCAGTCACTTTAATTTTGCTTTTATTCGTAAATAAAATATAATATTATCTTACGTTAATATTTAAAACCTTAAATTTTTGGTCAAAACTCATGTATTTTTTTTTATGCTTCCTGTTATCGATATCTATTTATGTCGCTAGAATTTTTCGATACCTTAGTGCCCATTGTACTTACAAAATGCACGTTTTTCAAGCCTATCTTTTTTTATTCTATTGTCATTGTTATTTTATTGTCAAAAAAAAGGAACTCATCCGAACCGAACCGCGTGGCCTTAAGCCTGCATGTTGTAAGTTAATGCCTAGTTTTTATTTCTTTGTGTCGCTATTAATTTAATCTAATTTCAATAATTTATAATGTGCCTAATTAGCCGAATGTAATTATGTAATTTTTCTGGTTAATTGCTAAGTTTTACATGTGTTTACTGCAATTGGTGGATATGGTTTAATTAATTTTTATTTGATTGATAATTATGTATTATTTGCTTTAATTGATTTAAATGGCCGACATTGTGCAGCTGTTTTTTTTTTTGGTATTGCTGAATTGAAGTAAATAACTGTAGTTGTCGGGTTTTTCGGGATTACGTCGTGTTAATATTTTTCTGGGGAATTTATTCAGGGTTGTAAAATTGTAAAATTATTGTCGAATAGGTTTGATAATTAAATAACATTATTTTCTGGGATTTTTGTAATTATGTGGGAATAATATTTTTATGGGTCGCTTATTCAGGGTTTAAAAGGGGATTTTATTTGGAGTCATTAGCACCCCATATCGGCGTGTGGGCGGCGCATGCGCAGTTACTATATTGCGATTCAGCATATATATCTCTAAGTTCAAGTAGGAAATTACTTTGCAATTATTTTTTTTTTTATTAATCTGAAAGTTGGGATTTCAATTTTGATCATGCGCGTGGCGCATGCGCACTAACTACTTTTCTACAAACCAGTGGTTTTAATTTAGTGAGTTTCCTGCTTGGCTTAGATGAAGTTCTTTTAATTTTATTCGCCATCCTGAGCATGCGCAGTGCCCTCACGTCGATATTTTTGTTAATTCATGTCTGCAGAGGGGTTATTGGACACCCAGTGAGGTGCGCAGACAATTTTAGACGCATGCGCAGTAATAATTTTTCTAAATTTTGGGTTTTCGGTATTATTAGGGTGGTTGCACAGTGTTGGTCCATTTATCTAATCATTTGGGCCTTCAGCCATTTATTAAATGTAAATTTTTCGCAAATATTGCCGTTGTGCTGATGCGCCTGTTTTACTTCCTAGGGTCCTTATACCGGGGTGCTTCCACCCAGCTCCTATTACGTGAGCTTCTTTTATCTGGGGTCCACCTGGCAGTTGCTATGCTGGGGTACATCAAGGCCATCAGTTTGACCTAGAGGCGCTACCAGCCTTTTATACTAGGGTGTACCTAGAGTTGCCCACCAGGCATAGTACCAAGCAGCCACGGCAGTATCGGTGATACCATCCCGATAAAGTAATACAGGTTTTAATTTTGAGGTGTCAACCGTATCATTTACTTTATCTATCGTTATTAGTAGAAGGTAATAGTTGTGATCATAACCATAGGGCGGATATACAAGTGTATGGTTCTGTAATTTCCCAATTTAATTCAAGTGAATTCATTTTTTTTGAGGGTCGAGCCCAATTATTAATTTTTTTTTTTAATAAATGTACTAAGTGTGTTTTTAAAAATTTTTAGTTTTATTTGAGACGTCCCACAACACCCCTTCGTAATTTGCTTTTCTTCTTTTTAATTTTTTTTATTATTCATTATTAAGTTCAGTGGAGAGTGAGCACCCACCGAGATCGCGGAGGCTTCCGTTTTGGCCTGGCTACAAAACGGTGGCGCCCCTTATTACCCCCCCTACTCTTCGGCATTTGAGCTAGGGCATTTGCTCGCTCTCTCAAGGCCTCTCACCCTCGGCTGAACTTTGTTGCTGTTAATTCCTTTTTTTTTTTTTTAATTAAAAATTAAATTCTTTTTTTTTAATCTTTGGGCAAATAAAAGCGTAGCAAATTTTGGCGCTCAACGTTTGGGGCCATGTTTTGGTAATTTGGTAAATCTTTTTTAAAAAAGTGTTGTTGGGCGTTCTCAAGTAGAGCAATTTACTTAAGTATATATTTTGATTATTAATTTCATTGTATTGCGCCTACCCTTAAGGACTGTAATAACTTTATTGAATTTTGAATTGATTTTGCATACCTTGTTACATATTTATATTGGTTGACCTTAAATTTATAGTATTATACCTTGCCCTGATTTTACCTGCAATTGCTTTGAATCAATCGTGGCCTTCGGTGGTTATACTTTTTTTATTTTCGTGCTCGCAGAGCGTATTGATTTGGTACTGATTTCTTTTTTTTTATTTTTGACCTACTTTGTTTTGCGATATTGGTGACCTTTTAGTATTACCTAATTGATTGGCTTACTACGTTAATTACTTGACTTTCATTAAAATTGTCTATTTAAAATACTACCACTGCTACTCACTTGATATTTTGAATTTGAATTTGTTATTGCTTACGTAAGTGAAGTGAAATCTAGTGATTTTATTTGCATAGTGTTACTGTAAGTGAGTGAGTTTGTGTGGCTTTACAGTCAATAGTGTTATTATTACTTTATTCTGTCATTGTCTGACTTGAAGAGGAAAAAAAAATGGATTACAATATGAGGATCAACTACCTGAAGAAGGACATGCTAATACATGAACTGACTGTCCGTGGAATTCCCGCTGACGATTCCAAAACCGTCGATTCGCTGAGAGCGACACTGCGTCCGTTACTCCAACTGGAGAAGAGGAACAAATCTTTGAGTCATCCACCCTATTCTCTCGACTTCGACGACGAGAAAGTTCTCGTGCATGATGCGCTGCAGAGAATTAAATCTGCACTGAAATCAGTGACTGGAGAAAATGCTAGGGCCAGATTTGAGCGCTATCAATCTCGTCTAGTACACCTACTCAATCGCGTAGATCGCGCACCACCTAGTAGCTTGACTGCTGAGAATGTGGATACGAGAGCGAAGCTTATGGTCGATATTTTGGCCACTCTTGACCACTTAGAAACCGTGTCAAGGCAAGATCCCAACCTTAGTGCTATGTTAGCTGCTGCTCAGACTGAAGATTCGGATTCCGATGATTCGTCCGGCGTTCAAGGTGCCTCGCTACCTGTTTCTACCCCAAATAGACAACCTTCATACTTCAAGGGTCCTAAAATGGATAAATGGGGAATTAAATTCACTGGAGACACCAAGAGTATGTCAGTTCACGGCTTTTTAGAGCGAGTTTCAGAACTTAGAGTAGCCCGTCACGTGACTGAACGAGAAGTATTTGAGTCCGCCATAGACCTGTTTGAGGGAAAGGCTCTTAATTGGTTTAGATCGAACCGATCCAGATTTACTGACTGGAGAGAACTATCAGACCTACTTCGCCGACATTTCGAACCGCCAGATTACAGAGCTCGACTCTTTAGGGAGATTTTAGATAGAACGCAAGATCCGTCCGAAAGCATTGTAGATTACCTATCAAGTATGCATGCTTTATGTAGACGTTACGGTGGAATGTCCGATGATGTGAAGCTGGACATTATTTCCCGAAACTTAGCTCCCTTTTACACAACTCAACTTCCACTAGTCAATACATTGGAAGAATTGGAGGAGTGCTGCTTATCTTTGGAAGCCAAGAAATACCGTGCAGAGCACTACGTGCCACCTTCTAGAAGAAGGCAAGGATTTGTCGAGCCTGATTTCGCCTTTGTGTCAGACATGCAAGAAGCCCTTCCTAGCAATCATTCGGACGAGTACGTACAGGAAATTCGTCACTTTAACCCAACTACAAACGATAGACGTCCCAGGGAAATGCCTATGAACGATAGACGCCCTAGAGAAATACCTATAAATGACAGACGTCCTAGAGAAATGCCTACGAACGATCGACGTCCCAGAGAAGTGGTCTGCTTTAATTGTCAAAAGGCCGGGCATTATAACCGAGATTGCACTAGTCCTCGGAAAATGCACTGCTATCGTTGCGGAACACCTGACGTTACTACCAGAAATTGCCCCAAATGCACGAATTCGGGAAACGCTTCCCGGGGGAATCAATAGGTCGTGAGATGTCTCCCAAAATCGATACCACTTCGACCAACAACGATACTGGCTTTCCTGCAAAATTTCTCTTAGACTACATTATTAGTCACGCTCATGGTGATCAACGTCCATATTTAGAAGTTACTATCTTAGGCACTCCAATTCGAGGATTATTAGATTCCGGCGCTACAAGAACCATCGTCGGTCTTCCTGGATATGAACTATTACAACGGTTAGGATTAAAACTTTTGGCGAAAGAAACAAAATGCACAGTCGCCAATGGACAGAGCTGTTCCAGCATCGGTTGTATGCAGGTTCCATTCTGTTTAATGGGCAAAACCAGAATCATTGATGTGCTCGTCTTACCAGAACTTACTCATACCCTTATCCTAGGAATAGATTTTTGGAAAAATATGGAAATAGTCCCCGATCTGAGACAAGATATTTGGCATTTTGCAGATAGCACTGATCCGATGTTCATTAATAGCATTCAAGACGAAAGCACGCTCACAAAAGATCAGCGAATACAACTTGATAATTTAATAAAAATAAAGCTTTCAACTATGAGTTCTGGATTGGGATGTTGTAACGTAGCAGAACATACTATTGAAGTTAAACCAGGTACAAAACCCGTCAAACAACGATACTACCCCGTGTCTCCTTTTAAACAAAAGATCATAGATGAGGAGTTAAAGACAATGTTAAAAGACGGTGTGATAGAACCTTCCAAAAGTGCTTGGTCTAGCCCAATATGTCTAGTTCGTAAAAAGGATGATTCCTATCGCTTCTGCGTCGATTATAGGCTGTTGAACGAGGTAACCAACAAGGATGCGTACCCCATTCCATATATCTCTTCAATCCTGGACCGCTTAAGAGATGCTAAATACCTCAGCTCCATCGATATTAAGTCTGCTTTTTGGACCGTCCCTTTGTCAGAGTCTTCGCGTGAATACACCGCTTTTACTGTTCCTGGAAGAGGATTATTTCAGTTTCGCCGAATGCCGTTCGGATTGACCAATTCTCCGGCCACGTGGCAGCGAATTGTCGATACCGTGCTTGGAGCTGACCTTCAGCCTTCAGTAATGGTTTACCTGGACGACATTATCCTTATCTCTCAGGACTTTGATGAGCATTTGCGACTACTAGATTTAGTGTTCGACCGCCTTCTCGAAGCAGGACTAGTTGTTTCATTGGAAAAGTGTCAATTTTGCCGACCTGAATTAAAATATCTAGGCTATGTAGTGGACCGTCAAGGACTTCGGCCCGATCCATCGAAAGTAGAGGCTATTGTAAATATACCACCGCCGAAAAATGTGACAGAGATTCGTCGATTTATAGGAACAGCGTCTTGGTACCGACGATTTGTACCGAATTTCTCCTCCAAAATATCTCCGCTAACCAACCTGACCAAGAAAAACGTTAAGTGGTCATGGACATTCGATTGCGACGCTGCTTTTAGAACCATCAAAGAAGCCCTGATTACAGCACCCATTCTTACTTGCCCCGATTTCAGTCGTCCATTCGTTCTTCAAACTGATGCGAGTGGCTTTGGCCTTGGAGCCGTCTTGTCTCAAACCTTTGATGAAGGTGAGAAAGTAATATGTTTCCTATCGCGCTCACTATCTAGGCAGGAAATGAAATTGACTGTGACTGAGAAAGAATGTTTGGCAGTGATTTGGAGCGTTGAGAAATTGCGTCATTACCTGGAAGGAGTTCACTTCACTGTGATAACTGATCATCACTCGTTGCTGTGGTTACATCGATTAAAAGACCCACAAGGGAGACTAGCACGATGGGCACTTCGTCTTCAACCGTACGACTTTACTTTAATTCATCGACCTGGAAAGGACCACGTAGTTCCCGATTTTCTCTCGAGATCAGTTCCTGTTTCTGTTGACACTATAGATGCCGAAGTCAAAGAAGACGCATTCTCATCCACCACCGACAAATGGTATAAAAACATGTTCTCCAGACTCGAAGAGCATCCTCACAAATTTCCCACGTGGCGTGTAGAGAATAAAATGCTGTACAAATATGTGAAATCCAGTCCTTCTGAATTAGCAATTCCATCCAGCTGCTGGAAACTCGTCGTTCCTAAAGATAAGAGGCGCGAAGTACTTTTCCGTTGCCATGATATACCAGCTTCAGGTCATGTAGGCATATTTAAAACTTATTGGAAAGTATGTCAACGTTACTATTGGCCTAAAATGAGGAGTGACGTAACCAGATACGTGAAAGCATGTAGGATTTGTGCCCAGAACAAAGTGGAACAAAGAGCACCGGCAGGTCTAATGGGAAATCGACCAAACATTAATCAACCTTGGCAATGTATCAGCTTGGATTTCATCGGCCCGTTTCCTCGCTCAAGATCAGGAAATCAGTATGTTCTTGTGGTTAATGATTATTTCACCAAGTTCACCGTCATGTTCCCATCGCGTTCTGCGACAGCCAAATCGCTTACTAAGCAAGTAGAAGAAGGTATTTTCCTGATGTTTGGATCTCCGCAATTTTTAATGTGCGATCAAGGAGCTCAAATGAAATCTAAAGAGTTCCAAGGACTTTGTCAGCGTTATAAAAGCAAAATTTTCTATACAGCTTCTTACCATCCTCAGGCTGATCCTACTGAACGTGCAAACCGAGTGGCAAAAACTATGATTCGTTCATACATTCAGAACAATAATCACCGTACATGGGACGAAAATTTAGCCGCTATTGGTTGTGCTATGAGAACTTCACGACACGAAACAACTGGATTTAGTCCTTACTATCTAAATTTTGGAAGAGAGCATAAACTTTATGGACAAGACTTCGTCGAAGATATTCACAAGATCGATTTGGATCCTCAAGATTATGTCAAAAAGAGACAAGCCGCATTTTTAAAACTCTATGTGGAAGTTCAGGAAAAGATCAAGGCTTCTCGCCTTATCAGCCAACGACGTTACAATTTACGTAGGCGACCAGTCGAATATACACCTGGACAGAGAGTTTGGCGTAAAAATAAAAGTCTCTCGGATGCCACGAAATACTACAGTGCCAAATTAGCACCAACATACTTAGGACCTTTTATTATTAAAAGAAAGACTGGTACTTGCACATATGAGCTTCAAGATCAGACCGGTCAAAATAAAGGTGTTTGGCATGTACAGGACCTCAAGTTGTACAATCCGTCGATTGCAAGTGAGAGTTCGGACAATGAATAAATTGAGTTATTTATCTTTACTTATCTTTTCTTTTACTTCATTACTTTAAACTTTATTAATTTCTTTTGTGTGTGAGTAACGAATAAAGGTTCGCTTCTTTCTTTTTTTTGTTCCAAATATTTTTACATCACCTCCAGCGGATGTGGAGTTCTGATGAAGTTCGGTTTTTGTCTCGGCGTGAAACTTGACAGGCCGAATGTAGTTGGTTAGAAATACTCCGCACGGCGTACCCGTGATAGTAGAAATCATATCAAGAGTACGGAGACAGACCAATCGCCTTCAGCCGGTTTGTGTCGTTGGTAGTAAATCAGGCCCTCAGCGGTTTACTACAATGGGTATCTGAGGAGTTAACCTTCAGTTGGCTTCTCGCTTCACTTGTAAATGTTGTGGCAAACCTGTTATATGAATCTTCGCCTTCAGTATCTTCGGTGTATCATTAGCTTTTCCGTAGATTTTTTTTTTTGGTACAATAGTTTCTTGCTTATCGATTATGTCTTTAGGTTGCCACTTCAGCATTTAACATTTTATAGTATTAGTTTTATGACGTTCATTTAGTAGAACCTTTATTCTTGCTTGAACCCTAATGTTTTTATTTACTTTATTACTGAAAGTCACTCAATTCAGTCTGTGGTCGTGTACGCTGTTGTCCTGGCGTGAAACAAGACAGGAGTGGGTACGACTTTATCTTCTCTAGGAGTTGACTTTCTTTTCGTCTTTTAGGTTTTACTTTTCGTTATTTCTCTTCCTTTCATTCTATCTTTACTTTCGATTTCAGTACCTACCGATTTTGACTTGATTCCTTGGAAATTTGGCTTTGCCGGATTTTCTTTAGTGATTACCCTGATTTGGACTTAGTATTTTACTTTTACCTTGATTTGTCTCTTTAGTTATTTGGTTAGCTTGGATGGATTGGCTAACGCCGGTTGATCTTTGCTGTCGCTCGTCTTGAAGACGTTATTTATTCATGATGACTTTTTTTTTTTTGCTTCGTTCTTCCTTTTAGTTTTAGTGGTAGGTTTTCGTTGTAATTTTTTTGTAAACCGTGTTGAGTACGGGATATTTGCAACGAGAACGTAATTTCTCTCTCTGTTTTTGCTTGATTTGCGTTGTTGATACATTTGCTTGATTTACTTTGTTGGACTTTGAGTTATTTTTGATTGATTTTCGTTGCTTTATAGATAGAGTGAGATAACCCATTTGGGGATTTAAGCCGCTGTTGGAACTGAATTGCAAGTAACGGAGTAATTTCGTTATTGATGTCGCTCAGATGCGATTTATTGATTATTGATTGGTTTTGACTTCGTCATTTAGACGCTTTATACTTACCGATTTTGTCTTGGTTCGGGTATAGCCTGACTTTATATTTACCGATTTTGTCCTATTTATATACAGCCTTCTTTTTTTTTGCTATAGAAAAGGCTGAGGGGCCGTTGGTGATCCTAGATGGCGCTTTGCCGTCTTTTGTGGAATGTTCGTTCTGCTGAAGGCAGATTTGCGGGCAGAGTTGTATTGTGGGGGGTGGCTGTCTGACCCCTGATTCAGTCTGTACATTGCTGCAGCACAGGGGAGGGCGAAACTACTGCGTATGACCTCGTCCGCAGGTCTTGTGTGATACGCCAGGCCAGGAGCAGAGCCGCCTTTCGGAACACCCTAATTAAATTTTCCGTTGAAGGCTGTGGTACATTTAGTTGTCATCGACACGTTTGTATCTTTTAGTTTAGTGTGTACTAAAACATACTCCCTTTGATTGGTGGAACATCTGGGTTACAACTGTTAATTTTTTTTTGTTGATATTGATTATCTTTAGTTTTCCACCTTTCAAGTACTGCTGTGAATTTGCTTTCCTTGGGTCTTTCTTGTGGGTGCGAGGTTGTGCCGCGAGTTTGTTTGCATGAGGTTAGTACACGAGGTTCGCCAAGTCACATTTGGTTGCAACGCAATGCTAACTTAAGTCCGATATCCATCAAGTTCGCTTTTTTGACCTCTATACCATACAAACAGCTCGGGGTTGCATCCTTTCCTCTCTCGGAGTCTCCGTGGGTCGTCAGCTGCGCAACAGTACTTGAAATGATTTTTGGTTTCTATTATTTTTATTTTATTGCTTTTAGTGATTGATTGCTATATTTTAATGGCTACGTCAGTAGCGTCAATTTTTTTTTTTTTGGTCTAGGAGTTGATTGATAACTCGTGTGATTATTTTGTACATATAACTGATATATGATTCCGTATTTAGAGTTAGCTTACCTATCTGAATATTTCTGTTAACTTCATTGGATTATACATAACTGGGTACCTTGTGTTCTCTTGTGCTGGCGCGAGTATTAATTTTTTTTTGTTTGGTTATTACTTAGTTGAATTATCGTCGTAAAACTTCTTAGTGGAAGTTTTTCTCCTGCCGAAGAAGAGGGGAGTTGTAACGGTTTAATTTTAGTACTAGGGGTTGAAGCCTATTTTTGCTAAGGTGTGAGAAATAATCATTAAGGTAGTACAATGTGCTCTATGAAAAACCATTAGTATGTGGTGAATTGAAACAAACCAAAATTTTATTTAAAGTTTATTATTATGTCGCCTTCACCTTTTTGTCAAGAACCTTTCAACATATTTGTTTTGCTGTTTATTAAATGTACATAGATATTTATAAAACATTTTACTAGTAAAAATAAGGCTATACATATATATATATTACTCGTATCATTGTACTGTTACATAACTCTCTCTCTCGGTGTTTAGAGGTTGCTTTCCTTTCTTATGACATTTGTTGATTACCTGGTTCCTCCTTTATTTTTCTGGCAATGCCGTTACCTCGAGTGGCTGATCCAGCTTGTGTTGTACCTAAAATAAAGATAACTATTTGAATTCTATGACTGCAGACTAAGATCTTAGGTAATTTTGCCTTCGATGGTACGTAAGGTTATATAGGTATGTAAGAGTTGTTAAAACGGTCTCTGGCTGCGAATGCCTGGTTAATAAAGCAGATCCTTACCTTATCTTTCATCTTGATTCCATATCTCCCTTGGCTTAGGGGTTGAAAGTCGATTTTTCTCCCTTGTTAAATGGCAGACCGTGTCCTAAGTTAGTAGCCTAAAAACAGTCAGCTACAGACGGTGTAAATAGAGTAAGTTATAGGACTTACCGCTATGGTCGTGTCAAATACATTTTCGTGGGAAATACAGTGGATTTTCCGTATTATATTTTCCTTTGTTTGGTTCTAGAATGGTGTGACAATCTGATCGTTAGGGACATTTCACTGAGTTGGTTATAAATAAACACTGTTCCTTTAATTTATATAAATAGAAGTGGGCGTCACTATCGATTTTAATCTCTTCGATCGACCTAACTTATTGATATTATATTGACTGCTATCGGGTGATTTTTACCAGCCAATTGCATTGTATTGAAATCTGTTTATCGTTATGTAATTTAGGAGCCACTTGGGTGTTTATTTAAAGCTGGTAATTGGTGTAAAATCATTTAGTTTCTAGGTTGACATCTATCGACCTTTGCGAGATCGATTATATCGCTTATTCCTTAGATGTGGGAAATATTTATCTGATGTACCGTTGGTTGTATACGGGTGACCGTGTTTGGTAATAATTTATATTGCCCATGTATTAGTTAATTAAAAACAAATTTCTTTAGTTTCACCGTCGCGCAGGAGGGGGTACAAGGGTAACCCAGGATTCTATGGTCTCCGCTCTTTGGTTATTTTATTATTTGTACGGGTTCGCTTCGGCTAGGTTAGTTCATTAGGTTTTTGTGTAGGTACGAGGTTTTGAATTCTAGCGCCCTTTTTATTGACAGGAAGCTTTCTATTTTGTTGGTAGGATTGCAGCTCTTCCGGGAGGTCGTGCGCGATTGTTACGGCCTTGCTTACTTACTTACTGACTTGTCTCCGTCGTGAAAGCGTGTGTCCAGCCAATTTTTTTTTCACGTGAGTGGATTTTGGACACCGTTTTCTTATTAAAGCTTTTAAATTGCTTTAGTTTAGTGTTGGATTGAAAGCTTTTTTACGGCATAGCCGGATTTTAAAGCGACGGAGTGCAAGTCAGGAAACGTAAAAAACGTGTGAGACCCCATCGTCATCGGGTAAGTCTAACCATTTTATGTTTGAAATCAATTGCAGTCACTTTAATTTTGCTTTTATTCGTAAATAAAATATAATATTATCTTACGTTAATATTTAAAACCTTAAATTTTTGGTCAAAACTCATGTATTTTTTTTTATGCTTCCTGTTATCGATATCTATTTATGTCGCTAGAATTTTTCGATACCTTAGTGCCCATTGTACTTACAAAATGCACGTTTTTCAAGCCTATCTTTTTTTATTCTATTGTCATTGTTATTTTATTGTCAAAAAAAAAGGAACTCATCCGAACCGAACCGCGTGGCCTTAAGCCTGCATGTTGTAAGTTAATGCCTAGTTTTTATTTCTTTGTGTCGCTATTAATTTAATCTAATTTCAATAATTTATAATGTGCCTAATTAGCCGAATGTAATTATGTAATTTTTCTGGTTAATTGCTAAGTTTTACATGTGTTTACTGCAATTGGTGGATATGGTTTAATTAATTTTTATTTGATTGATAATTATGTATTATTTGCTTTAATTGATTTAAATGGCCGACATTGTGCAGCTGTTTTTTTTTTTGGTATTGCTGAATTGAAGTAAATAACTGTAGTTGTCGGGTTTTTCGGGATTACGTCGTGTTAATATTTTTCTGGGGAATTTATTCAGGGTTGTAAAATTGTAAAATTATTGTCGAATAGGTTTGATAATTAAATAACATTATTTTCTGGGATTTTTGTAATTATGTGGGAATAATATTTTTATGGGTCGCTTATTCAGGGTTTAAAAGGGGATTTTATTTGGAGTCATTAGCACCCCATATCGGCGTGTGGGCGGCGCATGCGCAGTTACTATATTGCGATTCAGCATATATATCTCTAAGTTCAAGTAGGAAATTACTTTGCAATTATTTTTTTTTTTATTAATCTGAAAGTTGGGATTTCAATTTTGATCATGCGCGTGGCGCATGCGCACTAACTACTTTTCTACAAACCAGTGGTTTTAATTTAGTGAGTTTCCTGCTTGGCTTAGATGAAGTTCTTTTAATTTTATTCGCCATCCTGAGCATGCGCAGTGCCCTCACGTCGATATTTTTGTTAATTCATGTCTGCAGAGGGGTTATTGGACACCCAGTGAGGTGCGCAGACAATTTTAGACGCATGCGCAGTAATAATTTTTCTAAATTTTGGGTTTTCGGTATTATTAGGGTGGTTGCACAGTGTTGGTCCATTTATCTAATCATTTGGGCCTTCAGCCATTTATTAAATGTAAATTTTTCGCAAATATTGCCGTTGTGCTGATGCGCCTGTTTTACTTCCTAGGGTCCTTATACCGGGGTGCTTCCACCCAGCTCCTATTACGTGAGCTTCTTTTATCTGGGGTCCACCTGGCAGTTGCTATGCTGGGGTACATCAAGGCCATCAGTTTGACCTAGAGGCGCTACCAGCCTTTTATACTAGGGTGTACCTAGAGTTGCCCACCAGGCATAGTACCAAGCAGCCACGGCAGTATCGGTGATACCATCCCGATAAAGTAATACAGGTTTTAATTTTGAGGTGTCAACCGTATCATTTACTTTATCTATCGTTATTAGTAGAAGGTAATAGTTGTGATCATAACCATAGGGCGGATATACAAGTGTATGGTTCTGTAATTTCCCAATTTAATTCAAGTGAATTCATTTTTTTTGAGGGTCGAGCCCAATTATTAATTTTTTTTTTTAATAAATGTACTAAGTGTGTTTTTAAAAATTTTTAGTTTTATTTGAGACGTCCCACAACACCCCTTCGTAATTTGCTTTTCTTCTTTTTAATTTTTTTTATTATTCATTATTAAGTTCAGTGGAGAGTGAGCACCCACCGAGATCGCGGAGGCTTCCGTTTTGGCCTGGCTACAAAACGGTGGCGCCCCTTATTACCCCCCCTACTCTTCGGCATTTGAGCTAGGGCATTTGCTCGCTCTCTCAAGGCCTCTCACCCTCGGCTGAACTTTGTTGCTGTTAATTCCTTTTTTTTTTTTTTTAATTAAAAATTAAATTCTTTTTTTTTAATCTTTGGGCAAATAAAAGCGTAGCAAAATATTCGAGAATTTGTGTCTGTGATAGTGGTAGCTGTTTTAGCGATTCAATCGTTTTGGTATTATTTGCAATAAACTCCCGCAGATTATGTGCATTTGACTTGGTCAACGCAGGCATACTTATAATGCTATTTAAGTAGCTGTTTACCACACATGTCAAGTTCTCGAATCTTGTTCGTAGAATATCAAAAGCTATGTGAAAATTTGATCCTAGCAGTTCAAGTGAATCGATCAATTTTATTGCCTCACCCTTGAGGGCAGTTTTTAAGTACATCAGCCTCTGTACGTCTGTTAGATTCTTATTTTCCAGGATTAACGCCCTAAAAACTTCCGCAAATGACCTCCAGCTGAGACGCTGCCATCAAAAGATGGTAGTTTCAAATCCGGTAATCTAACCCCGGAATTTACTTGTGGCTGTGCCATTACATATTGCACGCTTGCTTGTGACCCCCCATGTACACTATTTAACTTACAGTCTGTGCTTTGTACCTTCTTAAACTCAACCCACAACTTATAATACTTGCTTTCGACCTCATCTCTATCCGAGTCGTTTGGATCTATTCCCTCAATTTTGTCTTGCAGTTCAGAATACCTTTGAAAAGCATTTTTTAGTGCCTCTTCTCTTGCTGGAATTTGTTCCAATTCGCTCTCATTATTTTTGTTATTATTATACCATGTTTTTATTCGCGTAATGGCAGACTTTGCCACACCGCGATCCCTTTTTAACCCACTTATAGTCGCCGACTCTATTTCAGCATTTGCCATGATTGTAAATTAAAACTAACTCTCTTATAACGACTCAGCTAGGTGAACTCGAGAACAGTACCAAAAATATCTTTGAATTTCTTCGCAAGTACGAACGTAAACAAACTAATTTTGCCCCAAAACAAATCCCAAATCTACAATTTAATTCTCTAACTGTCAAGCAATGTTGCAAACATAAATATTTTTACTAACAAATATCAACAAACCATGTTTACCTCACCAAATGTCAAAAATCAAAATACAATTTTATTTTTCTTTGTTTAGAAACTTATAACTCGAATTTTTTCACAAATTTCTACAAATTTTATCAAGTAAAAATCACTTACAGATGCTGTGCTGACTGGTGGACTGGTAAACTACCCAAATGCTGCTCCTGGCTACTTTGATAGGCTATCAAAGCCCTGGACTAGATGCTGCTACCTTTTTGTAGCCCCTTTGTCGCGACACAACACTCACTTATTTTTACTTGTTACGATTTTACGCAATTTTACCCACGAATTTTATCAAATCAACAATCCGACTTTCGAAGGACCATGTTTTAAAGTAACTATGGTTCAGCCTTTAATACTTATTTTATTATTACTGTGTATCCGTAGGCTGAGTAGCTGGCTCTGGTGTAGATCTGTCGATTTAATAAAACACTGTATTTAATTCCAACAGCATTTTATTCGTAAGGTAGCACTAACGTTTTATTTACAATATTCACTTAATAACTTCCCACTATCTGAGAATACACTACATCGAATTACTAGTTACACTTCAAATTGCATTCACACATACGTTTCCATAATACTCAATACTTTCACATTGTATTAACTTGTTGAACTTTGTTTTTGTTAACTTTAACTACATAGTACAAGAAATGTGGACAATTTCCACTCGGTGACGTGCTTTACTTTTTAAAAGCAGTCGTGCGACATGCACCGCCGAACTTTCGGGGAACAGTCCCTTGATAAACTTATATTTTATGCGTTTAGCCAAACTCTGCTTGGCGACCGTCTGGAGGCTGCGTTGCCTCATCCCTTCTCGCGTCTGTCTCCCTTCCTCACGCAGCTTGGTAGGTGATTATTTTTGGTGAAGCGCCTGATTACATATGACAACAATGCCGCGCTGTTACTATGTGGGTTTTATGATGAATCTTGGATATTTACGTATACGTGAGGAAAAGAGATGAACTAATAAAAACGCAGACAGCACAGCGTTTGTTATTGCATCGTGCGATAGACACATAAGCTTTATATATACACTATATACATCAATTAGACTTCCAAGAATGCCATCAGTGGCGTACTTTGCTTTAACACTCAGCGTGTTCTCAACATATTCCTTAATTTTATCGATATTTTTACTTATATCATCAAGATTATCTTTAATTTTAGTGTTTAGGTATTTTAGTGATGTGGGATTAAGTGTGGTATCTAATTCACCCAATCCTTCATCTATTTTATTTAATTCTTCATTTAATTTCTTAACGATACTTTGTATGGATAAGTTAATACTAATAACACTTCGCCTTTCTGTTAAAGGAACCTCATATATTTGTCGACCATTAAGAAAACTATTCACTACTTCTGCTTCAGTTGTTTTTAAAGTTTCAACATCCATTCTAAAGCCTTTAATTTTTTCTTTTGCATTGAAAAATATTAAAAAAAAAAAATATTCGCTTTCAAAATTATACTTTCATTTTTAATAAATTCTTCCAATGCTTTAATATCTTTAATAATTTTATCAATATTTACATCCATATTTAAATCTGTACCCAAGTTCTTTATTTCATCAACTTTTTTTTCAATGTCTAAAATTTTTAATGAAATATTGTTATTCTTTTTTAAGGTTGATTTAATATTTTCTATTTCTTCTTTATTTAAAGATTCTACGGATTTTAATTCTAAAATTTGTTGTGACATAATAATAAATTGCTCTTTTAATGCTATTAATTTTTCATCATCCTTTTTGTGAACCATTAAGTGTAAATTCAAAATTCTTTCAATATTTTTTGTATTCTTATTCATTCCATCATGAACACTTTTAAAATTTTCCACCTCCGTTGATATCCTATCATAAACTACACTTGAGAATTTCTCAAACTTTGTTATAAGATTATTTGTTAAGCTTTTTTGAAGGTCATCAATATTTGAGGTGTCTTTTATATCACTTTGTAATTTAAATAGTACCTTCTGAGTTTCTTGTTGTAAACTATCAAGGCCACTTATCTGTTTCTCTGCAAGACCAACTTTAACCTCAGAATTTAACACTTTCTTGTTGATATTATTTATAGTTTCTTTGTAATGATTTTCTTCCTGTTTATATTTTTGCTCTAATGTTATTACTTGATCTTCACAAAATTTTATTTTTTTCATTACATTGTTAATATTTTCAACATTTTCCAGTGATCGTTTATTTTGCGCCTTTAACTCTTTTTCAAAATTTGAAATTCCTAATTGATTTTGTTGCAGTCCATATTTAAAGTGATCAACTACTTTATTTTCAATATAGTTTAAATTTTTTGGAATATTATTTGTTACTTCATTTCCAACTTTTTTGACAAGATCTTTAATACCTACACTATTTATTTTGTATTGACTTGAAATGTGGCAACCAAATTTGTCGATAGTCATTTTGTAAATGTTCTGAAACAAGTGTTACATTCTCTTATATGATAATGTTTGATTATCGCAGTTCTTCTATAATGGAGATAACTTTATTATTATGACCTGTGTGACCGGCATTCATGGAGGCCACCAATAAACGAAGTCTGTCAACAAACTCGTTAACATTATTCCAATATACATAATCTGTATTATTTTTATTAACTTTTAAAGTTAAACCAGATCCTTGAGTAGTTGAAGTTGTTCTTTGAACTCTATATGGAGCCTTACGTCGTGTGAATGCTGAAATTAAGTTTAAGGCTGAAGGGTTTAAGCCTCTTGTTTTTGTTATTCCCTTCTTCTGTAAATATGGTCCTATTATTGTAATATATTTACGTGAACCATTTCCTTGAACTTGTTCATCGGGACTGTTGTTCCTACGATATGCATTAGTTCTTGCTAGAATATCCATATAATTATCCAAGTCTTTAGCACTATAACCTTTTGGATCCTTTTTAAATAGCAGTTCGTATAAACCGGGAGTGCCCAAATAAGTAATCTCTTTTACTTTAATATCTTTCCCATTAATCTCCACAGGTTGCTGTGTTAGTCCCAAGAAAAATTTTTCAGTTTCCAAATCATGAACTACACCATAATCGTGATCAAACGTATGATCTAAATCTTTGGCACCTTTATCAATGTATTTACGAGGTAATTCGTGAAAGTCGTTTAGCCATTGTTGATATGCAGGCATACCAACATAAGTCTGGACTGTTTGTCTAGTTTGTTCCAATAGATCTGAAAGATTCCCTATTGTTGAATCTGATGATGATGATGATGATGATGTGGGTGATGTTTCGGCTATAACGCTCGTTTCTTGTATGGTTGGGATATGACTTACTGATGCGAGACTAGTATCAAAAAATGATGGTATTTCTGTCGGGAGAAGTGGAGTTTTCCCAGTTTTTCTTATGTTTTTTGTTCTTTGGGTGGTTGAAGTTTTATAAAATCTTGTAAATGACGGATCCTTTTCTTTTATGGCAGCGGGTTCAATTTTACCAATGGTAGAAAATAATTCTTGCAAAGGTTGTGTTATTGGCTTATAAGTTTCTTCCAGTTTCGAATGAGACTCAAATTCGGCATTTTTTAAAGCTTGATATTTTTTCTTAACTGCACTCCTTGATTTAACAAGTTGTTTTGCTAATTGTTCATTCATGACAGATTATTTTAAAATAGCTGTTTTCATCTAATGATGTTGTTTTTATAAGTAAATGTATGAATCAAATCCTTTTCGATATCTGCCAGAATTTATAGTGGAATCTTTATCTATTACCAAGAATCCAAATTTATCTTGCCAACACAGTAAACACATTTCTTTAAACTGATTAAACGTCATATCAACATTAACATGATCATCATAAACATGTTTTAAATTTGTATTGTCTTGTTGAAAAATAACAATTAAATTTGCGTTGTCGCGAATAAGCTGTTTAGGAATAGAAGAATATGTTTGACACAAATAAAAGCAATCGGTGTTTCTATGTCTTCCAAAACAAAAGTAGTCCTTTACGATAGTCTGATTACAACAAACTATGTCGTCAAAAATCATTATAGCGTTTGGCATCACTTCTTGAGGTGAAATTATATTTTCTTCGTCTTCTGATTCATAATAACCAATTTATTTTATTGACTTAAAAAGCGTCCTTAAATATTCATACTTGGGTTGATATAAAGACTTTGAATAAACGTACACATTTTCAAATCGTAAACCATTAGGATCTTCAATCAAACTTACAATAATATTAGTTTTACCACAACCCGATGGACCAATAATTAAACTTCTTTTGCTATTTCCTTTAAACAATTGACCATGTTTTCTAAATGTATTTGTTGATGTATCATGATCCTTAATTATTATAGAGAATGGTTGTTTTTCAACTCTCATAATAATATTTAAGTTGGCTGTCAAAGTAAAACTGGTCATTTTGTGTTAAGATTTTAGCTATATAATGATTCAATCACACACCAAACGTGTTACTTACAAATCGAGCGACAAGAAAATAGGGTGTGGCATCCTAAACACTCTTATCAATAAATTACCATTTGAATTGCATCTTCCTGGTTACAATTTTTGTGGGCCTGGGACAAAGTTGGAAAAAAGATTAGTGAGAGGTGATAAGGGAATAAATTTATTAGATGAGGCTTGTAAAGAGCACGACATTGCATATTCTCAATCAAACGATATAAAAAGCAGACACGCTGCCGATAAACTATTGGGTGAAAAAGCATTCGAGAGGTTTAGAGCTAAACACTCTAGTTTTGGAGAAAAAGCTGCTGCGCTAGGAATTAGTGGTGCTATGAAAATTAAGCGAAAGTTTGGCATGGGGCTGAGAAAAAAAAAGACACGCAAGGGTCGTGGACTTTCATTGTCTCAAGCCATTTCACAAGCTAGAAAAGGAATAAAAGGAAAACCATTTAAAAGTTTAACTGAGAGTATTAAAACAGCTGTTAAGTCTATAAGAAAGAAAGGTGTATTTTCACCGATAAAGAAAAGAGTAATACCTATTCCAAAGAGTGGTGGATTCTTACCACTGATACCATTATTTGCCGGTTTGTCGGCTTTAGGTGCTCTGGGAGGTGGAGCGGCGGGCATTGCAAAAGCTGTAAATGATGCTAAAGCTGCTAAACAAAAATTAGAAGAAGATAAAAGACACAATCAAACGATGGAATCTATAGCAGTGGGAAAAAAAGGAAGTGGTCTCTATTTAAAACCATATAAGACAGGGTGCGGCTTATATTTAAAACCATATTCAAAAAACTGTTAAAACATATACCTCTTAGAACCCTCACTAATTATGATCTAATTAAATATGTTAAATTGCTGCAAATTCCCAATTTTAGAGGTATATTCATGAGGGATAGGCTACCTAAAAAAATTAAGAAAACTGAATGTGGTATTATTAATCTAGATAAGCATAATGGGGATGGAACACATTGGACGGCATACATAAAAAAAAAATCAAATAACATACTTCGACAGTTATGGTAATCTGCGACCTCCAGCTGAATTAATTGCATATTTTCTAAGCGATAATAATAGAAATGTTATAGCTTACAATTATACAAATTATCTTAAACTTTTAACACAACAAACTGTGGTCAATTATGTATAAGATTTCTTTATAATAATACATGAAATACAATAAATTTTTATTCTTTATCGAAATATTATCGTGACAAGTTTTGTAGTTAGCGGCAATTCTGCAATTTTGACAGTAGAATTTCACCCGCCCATATATTTAGATGAAAATATAGATCATGTTATTGGACTTGTAAATTTTGAAACATTTAATGCAATTCCCAATATTGATGAAAGCAATAATCGTTTCTTTTATGGTGAAACTGGAAAATTTATAACAATCCCACCTGGAAGTTATGAGATTGATAATATCAACAAGGTTTTACAAGAAAAATTAGAAGAAAAAGATATTTCGTTTTATCTTCAAGCTAATAATAATACATTGCGTTCAGTAATGAAATGCTCTGAAAATATTATTATTAGAGATGGATCTATAGGTGCATTGCTGGGATTTCAAAATCAAATACTGGATTCGGGACTCATTCATATTTCTGAACGACCGGCAGAAATAATAAAAGTGAACTCAATAAATATTGACTGTAGTATTGCTGAAGGCTCATACTTAAATCGTAATCCTGTTCACATAATACATTCGTTTTTTCCGAGTGTGGCTCCCGGATATAAAATTATAGAATCAGCCCAAAACGTTATATATGTTCCAGTGACTGCTAAGGTAATAGATAAAATAGCCATTAAAATATTGGATCAAGAAGGGAATCTTGTTAATTTTAGAGAAGAGACCATCACGTTAAGACTACATTTAAAAAATTTAGATGCGCGATGGTGATTATTTATAACAAAAAACACTTCAGCGAAAAGCTTCATAAGAATAGGAATAATCATAACTTATTTAGTAATAAACCAAACCCCCAAAGGCTAACACCTTCAAATCGTCAATTTCTTTTAAGTTTGGGTTTTAAAATTAAAAATGGAATTTTTAAACGTTAAAGAAAATGTTCTTGTCGATGATTCAATATTAAGTTGGGAAGTATTTTCCTTTGACCCCTTTAATCCTACCAAACTTGGACCAAATGATGAAATTAGAATTGCTTTGCAACAAACAGGAAAATATCCATTACCTTGTAAGAGTGAAATTTATTTAGAAATGCAAGTTACTAAAGATGATGGTACACCCTTAAGAAACACCCAATTAGTCAACAATGCACCAGCATTCTTATTTAAAGAAATGCGCTATATTTTAAGTGGAGTAACTATTGATTCTGTTAGAGATATCGGTATCACTTCTACACTTAAGGGGTATACCTCTTTCAATCAAAACGAGAGTGCAAAATTGGAAAATGCTGGATGGTATCCAAAATCAAAAGTGGGAGAGAAAATTATGACTGATGATAAAGGGAATGTATCTTTATGTATTCCATTAAAGATGTATTCTGAATTTTTTGAAGATTATAATAAAATTATTTTAAATTCACAACAAGAGCTTATTCTAATTAGAAGTAATGATGCTATCGATTCATTATTGTGCACTAGCGATGAAGCTGAAACATCAAAAATTGTAATATCGAGAATTTGCTGGCGAGTTCCTCATCATACAGTAGCCATCCCACAAGAATTAGCGTTAACGAAACTTATTGAAAAGAATAGTGACATTCTAAATACTTTTCGAAGTTGGGAATTAGTGGAGTATCCAGAGTTATTAGAAACCACCAGACATAACTGGCCTGTAAAAACTTCTACAAAGGTTGAGACACCTCGTCATGTTTTAATTGCTTTTCAGAAGAATCGACGTGCTAATCTAAAATCGGATATGAGTAAATTTGATTACTGTGAATTAAGAAATATAAATGTATTTTTAAACTCTGAAAGATATCCTTACAATGATCTACAACTTGATTTCAAAAACAACAAGTTTGCTACATTGTATGAAATATTTTCAAATTTTCGTCAGGTCTATTATAACTCACCAATAGAGCCAATTTTTACTCCAGCAGAATTTAAAAACAATGCACCTCTTACATACATTAATTGTTCACATCAAAGAGACTTATTGCAAACGGGTCCTGTAACAATGAGGATTGAATTTGAAACAAAAGAAAAAATTGCTGCTAAAACAGCAGCCTATTGTCTCATAATACATGATAAAATTTTTAGCTATAATCCACTTACAAAAATTGTTAAACAACTATAATCCCTTCCCTTATATACTAGGCTTATTTAAGTTTCTTAACTAGTACTCGTGTAGTCATAAGCATGTCTTCACCTAACATGCAACACATTGAAATTTTTATTCAAAAATTACAGATTTTAAAAATCAAATTCAAGAATATACATCTAAAAAATTTTTCTTAAAGAAATTTTCTTCTTTGAAAATATGCGATTAGTTTTGGATGTGCAAGGATTTAAAGATGAGCATAACAAGTTTATTCCAAAAGAGTTGGCAGCAGATGATGGAAATAGAATTAGTCACTATGTGTTTAAGCAGCCATTTCCATTAAGTTTACTCTAACCCGATTTACACAGGCAAGCTGTGTGGTTAATGAAAAATTTTCATTGCATAAACTGGAATGCTGGATATACCCCTCTTCATTATTTTCCTACTATTATCGAGGAGTTGACCAAAGATGTAGAGTTCGTTTATGTTAAAGGAAGTGAAAAAGTTGACTATATTAAGAAATACTGTACCAAGCCAATAGTAGAAATAAATGAACAACCAGTTCTACATTTATCAACACCTAAATGTTTTTTTCATTCTAAATCACCAGCTATGTGTGCACTTTATATTGTATTTTATATGTATAATAATTTTTTCATGAATGAATAAAAAATCAAATTTTATTTATTGTTTTATTTCATCATATTTCGTTTTCATAATATTTATATCTTCATATAATTTTAACTTCTTAAGTTCTATCACTAATTTTATTAAATTCTTTGTCTTTAAAAAGTTTAAGCAAGCCTTGGCAGCTTTTTTACAGAGGGCAACGTGCTCCATATAGTCTATGTACCATGGAAAATTTTGTGCTTCAGTATCATGATCATCACCCACTAGAGCATAATAACGCGAACAAGCTTCTGACATAATAAAGTTTTCATACATTTCAGTAACTATTGTCTCCATGTTTAATATTTTCACTTCACTAATTACACATAATGAAATAATGGACTGGAACCCATCTCAGCAAGTCTCACCTCTTCCACAACACTTAATATTAGTTTATATGCAACCGTATCATTTGGTGACAGTGGTGACACAAATTCTTTAAACTCGAACAACTCTTCAATAAAACCATTTGTCCTACAATCTTCAACGAGCTTGAGCATATCTTCTGTTTCATAGTAGTTCTGTATCATTTCCACACCACGTCTAAAATAATCAGCATCACTTTCGTACATATGACAGGATTCTGGATTGCACTGCATTGCATTTTCTACACATTCATTAACTAGATCATAAAAATCTTGTTCAATTTTTTTAGGGTTTCAAATAACCTCTCTCGCACAGGATCTGTCATTATTCTAAACTAACCTTAAAGACTTGTAATATCTTTTACACATCTTTACCACTGTCTAGTGGGAATTTCTGTCCTTGCTAATTGAGTATAGTTGCTGTGTGTTCTTCCAGTATGTTAAAATGTGGTATTTGCTATAATTTTAAAATGAGGCGGAGAACCTATTTGGAGGACCTCATTGTGTTCCCCGTGCTTTATTTTACTCATTTATTCACTCCTCATTCCCCAACAATATACTACTTATAAAGAACAAAAAAACAGGTGACAGATGAACATACGTACAGACAAAACAAATTTCAAAATTAAAATTAATAGTTTAGAATAGTTTAGATATTCCTCATGGCTGTAAAAGGCCTGACCAATGAGAAAGCTCTTTATTTGCCTCTTTAATTCCTGAATAGATAAATCTTTGAAGTCATTAGGTAATTTATTGTAAAAATGGATTGACAGACAGTCCGGGCCAGTCCAGCACCTTTCGAGTCGCTGGTAGCTTGGAATCAAATTTCGTCTCTGTCGAGTCTCGTAGTGCCGGCAATCGGCTCTATAAGACAGGCCGGCCAAAATGCGAATTGCCCTTCGTTGGAATCGGAAAACTCTCATTGCCCCCGGACTATGACCCCAAACAATTATTGCGTAGGAAATAATGTGGTGACACAGGGAGAAATATGCCTGCTTAAGAACATGTGCAGACACACTGTCGGCCAGACCTCTAAGCAAGAAAACGTTGGAAGCGAGTCTCCCGCAACAGGCATCGGTATGGGTGTCCCAGCGCAATCCCGTATCCAGATGAACACCCAAAAACTTAGCACTCGTATTCATATTCTCATCATAGGGCACTGCTCTGGTAGAAAACACGATGGACTGTGTCTTGGAGGTGTTGAGATAGAGTTGGTTTGCGGTAAACCATCGTTCAGCCTTCAAAAGTGCATGAAGCCCCGGAGCGCTCCTGAGCAGCAAGCAGATCCCCCACCCCCCCGAGCAGGAGATTGTGGTATCGTCAGCAAATAGGGTATAATGGGCATCTACATCAAACAAAGGAAGATCGTTGATATAAATTAGAAATAGCAATGGCCCCAGGACAGAGCCCTGAGGTACCCCGACAATCACATCCCCCCCTCTGACTCCACCCCAGCCATCCGCACTACCTGGTGTGACGACCCGAAAGGTAGCTCTCTATTAGGGTGATACTGTTGTTATTAAAATTGTAGCGTTGGAGTTTTTTTAGGATAGCATTATGCGGCACACAATCAAAAGCCTTACTCAAATCACACAGCCTACTAGACATGTATTTGCGTCCCTCAAACGCCTCACAAACAATCGACACTAAGTCCAGAATGCCCTTAGAAGTGTTAAGACTATGACGGGCTTTAGGAAGGAGGCCGATCGAATATGGCCGAATTTTAAATATACGTCCCTGTTTTTCGTTACTTCGCTGGTTGGCCGTCGAGGGCGCCACTGCACGCTTCCCGGCTATTTTTTGCAGGTTTTGATAGGCGAGTGCGGTATTTTTTTCGAATATCTTAAAAAATAAGCTTAGGAATCATTTTTTTGCGTTATTAATATAAACAATGAGTGGCGTACAATGTTTTACAAGTAGCGTTTGCTTCGTGCCGGGGTGTAAAACTGGATATTCGTCTGATAGAAAGCTCAGGAAAAATCGTGGTGAGAAAAATCCTAGTCTCTTTCAAGCCCCTAAGCAAAAACCACAAAAGGTTCACAATATTGTTTATTAATAGTGGTCTTTCGTTACTCGTCTGTCTGTGTCGTCTATCCTTGATTTTGTCATCATAGATCTTAAAGATAGATTATCCGACAATGGACGTATTTCTATTAACCAAATTTTTGATAATGTTAATCAAAATTTAATTAAAATTTATTCATTGTTACGAACTGTTAAACTAACTTTAAAAAGGTATTAATAATTTAAGAAATAATATTTCTCCTTTAATTGGTATTTTATACAAATTATAAGATATTATAATAGGTACCTACTTACGTCCCCTTAAAACTTTTAAGAAATATTTACTTTACAATATAGGTAGGTAGGTACTCAAAATTTCAATATTTAATATCAGTTTGCCAGTTCGTCGAATATTAATCCTTTAAAAAATTACAAAATGAAACAATAAAATGCATTCAAGGCCCCCCGCGCCTAATTATATTACCTACCTACAATTTTTTAAAGCAATCAATTATAGTTATTGTATATATATGATAGAATAATAGAAGTTTATAATTAATATTCCAAAAACAATTAAAAATACAATCAATACCTATAAAAAAGGTTTAAATATTTATTAAAAAAACATTTATCGAAAATATAAGATATTTCTATTTTTGTTATACTTTTTAAAAAAAGTTTTAGATACTTATTAATATATTAATTATTTTATTGTTAAAAAAAAATGTTTAATTTAATTTTTTGGTTGTTAGTATACTACCTATAATTTTTATTCCGTTTCTTTTCAATTTAATTTTAAAATCCCCATTTATAATCTTTTGTAAAGTTAGCTGGGAAATAAATAAGTTAAGAATCGTCTTCTTTTCAGGTCTGTTAAAAGGTGTACGTACTACCTATAATGAACATAATATGTTAATTTATTTTTAGTTTCAATTTAAATAAAAAATGTATATAGTAACGTGCAGATTGTGTAATTATTTCGTTTCCAAATAAAAAAGTTCTTTAAGTGTCTATAAAGAGTAAAGACCGCAAGTATTTGAAAAAATTAATCCTCCTGGTAATAATAATACAGTGTCTTAGAATGCAATACACCCTTTTACATGCTAGAATTATGTATCTAGGGAGTATCCCGCACCCGCCTCTCACACATATCTCGGTCTGTAGACTGTTAATTCTCCCATAAGAACCCATGAAATTTGCAGCGCTAATGGAACAATGCGATCCTGGCGGCAGTTTTTGAAGCAATGCAAAAGTGGGACCGGAATCGATGTATTGCGATTGGTCTCCTTCCTAAAGCCCTCCATAGTTAAGACCCCTATCCGAAAGCCAAATTGATGCTCATGTAGCGCCCACCCCGTTCACCACACTCATAGAAAATGTTGTTGGACTCAAAGAAGTTAGAGATCCTTGCCGCCAGACATTTTTCGAAGATTTTCGGGAAAATAGGCAACAAGGATATAGGTCGGTAGTTGGAGACATCATTGGGATCTCCCTTCTCGAAAATGGGGCTCACAACAGCAAATTTTAGAACTCTTGGGAAAATGTTCTCTGTGATACAATGATTTATTAACTTAGTTAGTGGTGAAACTATGAGGTTTTTTATACATTTTATAAGGTCAACAGTGAGTCCAAAAGGATCTTTGCTTTTTTTGTTCTTAAGCTGGTTGATCACATCTCTGATCTCAACAAATGTCACATTTGTTAGAAGAAAAGAGGCATGACTGAGCAATGATGAATGATTTTCCATGGGATCTGCCATAGGTGGGCCAATCTTGTTCTGCAGATCTAAGGCAACAATTATAAAAAATTGATTAAATTGGTCGAGTAAGATGGAAGACTCTACATCCTTTTTCGAGACACCTCTATACTGATTTAAAATTTGCCACATAGTTTTAGTTGGATTGGAAGAGTTGGTTATTAAGTTATCATTTGCGGCCCTCTTGGCAGCCTTTATAGCTCTCTTATAAGATGATTTATAATTTTTTATGGTGTCTTTAAGATAAACTGTTGGAGACCTAATATAGAGCGCGTTTAGAAAGTGTAACTGCTTACGCATCTGCAGTAAACCAATTTAATGTGTGAGTCTGCTTACTTTGCTTGAGATATGTTTTTTTCTGGAAAAGAAGTTGTAAAAGCTTGCGAGATCAGGTCAGTGAACAATGAGAATTTTTCATCCGCAGTCAGACCATAGTCATTAACAAAATCCCATGAAATCTTTTGCACCTCGGAATAAAATAAAACTTTGCCTACCTTGGTAATAAGTCTACATATAACTCTCCCAACCTCATTGGTACCTGTCATTCCCGGAACCATAAACTCTGTGATCTGCGCCAGATGATCGGACAGACCGGTATTCAGGATGCAGGTCTGAGAACCCTCACTGAAACTCGAGAATATATTGTCCAGGCAATTTTCACCTTTTTTTTCACCATCGATTACCAACAGTATTTGATAAGTGCTGACGAACTAAATTGCTAAAATGGGGCGGTGCACCGTCGTGCATACCACATCTGATTTCTAATTTCAAGGGCATATTTTCCAATAGACCGTTTAAATTTTGTATGGCACTATTTAATCTGCCTTCAATAAAGAACGATCCAATGAGAGGATTCCCAATAATCCCCACCTACATGTTAACCTTTGTTGGTACTTTGTTTGTACTGTTGCATATAGGGATTTTCTCCATTCCAGATATGCAAATTATGACAATTTATTACTCCGTCTCGCCACCCACCAGCTTCGTCCATGAATAAAACAATTCTAGTAAAATTATGATTTTGCCTAAATCGTTAAGCCCTTTCTTGCTTACTTTATGAACTCATTTTTGTACAATTCAGGTTTTAAAGGGATAATTATTATCTCTTTGCTGTTTTTTGTTTAAAACATATCTATGTAAATATCTGATATTAATAATGCTTGTCACCATATCAGAAACGTTGTTATAACTTCCTATTATTATCCCAAAATATACCTATATACTTTAATTCAGAATTTCCCGCGTCTAACTTTCTCGTCTGAGTTAGACGCGCGAAAATTTGAATTCAAAGTTATAAAATTTAAATTTTCCTGCGTGGCGCCAACTGCTTTATTTAGTTCTTCAATCAGTCGGGTACGGCGCTATTAAGGAACCAATGTAGTATGTTAAGTTGCCTATCTATCCCTCCCTCCCATAAGCGCATCTCTCTTGTCTATGTTTGCTACTCACTTCACACACCTGCAGAAGAAGCAAACCTTTGTCCCAGAAGACCAAAAGTTTATAGTTTTCTGTGCCTTTGTTGTTTGCGTATAACCAAACGTATAACACCAGCAAAGTTCTCCAGGGTTAATGTTTGATGATGTAACTTTAATCTTCTTCTTCATTGGTTTGATTTTTTAAGTATATGCTTCATTCTCATACGCATTTCTTTTTGTGAAATAAATATTTAAATTTATATTATATTGTTTAGCCCTACTGAATAAGAGGCAAATAATTCTCTTTTCCACTTCCACTACAATTACTACCAAAACCGATAAGAATATAGTGAGGTCACATAACAGATAGGAGCACAAAACAGATAAGAGGTTGATAAGAGGTAGTGAGGTTATGCTCCTGTTGATTCTTTGCGTTCGGCATGCGTGCGTTTACACCCAACACACCATGATCACGTGACATTAATCTGTACTTTCATCTTTCATCACTCCAACACCGCAACGCTATGCCGAGCGCACTATTGGTACGTTCGTGATCATTCCGAGATCACATGGATCTGACGTGTGCGAAATGTCAAATGCACTGAAAACTGTGAAAACGTCAAAGTTTTATTTCTGACGCGGTGACAAAAATGGCTGGTATGGACATTGAATTTATTTTTCTATATTTTAAGAAATTATTCGAATATCAATCCTTTTAGATCTTTTTGCCAAAGTCAGTTGTATTTACTGCCAAGAGGAAATAAATGGAGTCAGAGTTCAGTGCTGCGAATGTCCCGATTTTGATATTTGCCTTCAGGTAAATGTTAGGGGTTAGCATTAGCATTATGTTTATAACTGGTCTAACGTTTGTAGGTATAACGTTTAATTTAAAATTAAATTTTTGCAGTGTTTCACGGTTGGTGCAGAAATAGGACCACATAAAAATGATCACTCTTATAAGTTTGTGGTAAGTGAATTTACCTACTTACCTATGAGCCTTCTTGTTTACAACTAGGCTATGTGGGAGATTTTTACTACGGACAAGCTTCGTTCGAGGGCAATAGTAGGGAAGTTCTCAGCGCTTTAGGAACTAGCATGATCTTATCTGTAACATAGGCTATCTAATATACATATTATGTAGGTGGTTTACCACATATAAGGGCATTAGTGGGAGTGGGTAGCTAACAACATTGCTTAACACAGTGGTTAAGGGTTCTTAAACAGTGCTTGCCCTGTCTAAATTTAGCTTGTTAGCTGCAAATAAGTGGCTTAAAAACTCTTAAGCTTACGGTTGTGCTAGAGATAGATAGGGTCATGATAGGACATAAATTTTATTTTTGATAAGTTTGGTTTCCATCCCGTATGTCAAAGTTACCTGCTAAATGCAATGTTACCCGTTAAAAATTTCAGTGGCTTAGAAACTAGTATAATAATAAGTAAGTAGTAATATTTATTCATCTTTCCAAGTTAGTATAAAATAATAAACATTTGAATTCAAATCAAAAATGTCCAACAAAGTCATGAGAGAAATAGCACAAAACTCTTACAAGTATATTTAATTTTAATGTAATCCTAAAGATGTAATTTTTATTAAAATATAATACATAGACAAAGTGCATTATAATAATAATAATAATAGTAATAATTTACTATAGAGTCACTGTACAAAATCTGTAAAAGTAGATTTTAGTAAAGGTTATTACAATAAATAATATGCAGATAACCAGTTTACTTAACGTAAATAAGATTCATTTCAAGTATAATTTTGTTTGGATGCTTAGTGCCTTCACTTGCTCCCTTACTTTTTCTTTTCTTGGAATTTCAGAACTCAAAAGAATTGATGGTTGAGTACTTATTGACAGGGATAATAGAAGAGATGATGTACTGCCCTGATCCTTTTCATCTTGCATCAAACTTGAATCTAAAAAATAAATCCTATAAATACCTAATTAGACCACTACCTAATAAAAAATACTTATTTTTTTCAAATATTTTTAACAACCTGTTTATGACATTAATTAGTATGTTAGTAAATATGATTAATTAGCGACATTGTTGACTTTAGCCCAAAACCTACCTTCAATTTTGAAGGTCAGCTCTTCTAAATTTTTACTTAAACTTGGCAGTGTGTCCATCATTCAAGGACCTTCAAAAAAGTCTAATACAACTTTGATGTAAAATTTATAGGGGAGCCAATATTTGAGGGTAGCAAAATTTACATGGGATTTCCTATGTCCAGTCTTGCGGTAGGTACACTACCCAGTATACACATATCATCCGACCCTGTCTATAAAGGGATCTAATTTGTACACAAAGTCTTGGATGTTTTTAAAATGACAAGCATCATTATTTTTTGCATCTTTACTTGATTGTATTCATCAGTGAATCATGCCACTTTGTTAATTTTATATTTAATTCTCTTTCTTTGTATTGTATTGGTAAAGTCTTGTTTAATAAAAATGTTACCTATTAATTATTTTATATTATCTAATAATACTCACTCGCAATAGCAAACAATGGATAACTTGGATAAACTATACAAATACTATACTATATAAAAATAATCTGAATCTGAATTGACCGATGTCTTATACTAAGGGATCTTGACAATAATTTTTATATCAATCTAATGCATATGTAAGTACCTAGATATAAATACTAAATAAAGACTAACTAACTGGAATCCTAATTTGTTATTAATAGAGAAATAAATACCAAAATTATTTTTGAGTACTATACCGGAAATTTTAAAAATTTCACATAAACAAGGCTGGATTCATTGTTTCAATCAGGTTAGCGATCACCGATATGATGTAGCTATCACGGATTATAATCGACCCGTTGATAGTACATTATTTTTACCATCTGCCTCCTATTTGCCAAATAATCTCTGAACTAAAGTAACAATGAACCATAGACCCCAAGAGACTCAAGTTTATTGACTAGCAATCCATAATGAACGCTATCAAAAGCGTTCTAAAATCTGTATATACAATATCCACCTGATGTCGATCCTCCAAAGCTCCTGACAAAGATCCACCAAAGACCAACAAGTTTGAAGTTGTAGAACGCCCCTCAACGAATCCATGCTGACTACTGATAACATTCCGAAACACTGGCGACAACCTATCCGCAATTATGTATCCAAGAATCTTTGCAATAATACATATTTTTGAGATTGGATAGTAGTAGATCTGTCAAGTACAATAAACAATAAATAAATTCTCTATGACATACCACTTTTAAAAACTAGAGTTATAAAAGATAATTTCCAAAAATCAGGATAAACACTTCACACGCTTCAAGGCTAAAAATCTTCAATAAGATTTCTGATAAAATTGAAATTCAAATTTTCAAATTTATTTATTTATGCTAAAAGTGGATTCAAATTACAGTGTAAATGAAATACATTTGGAACCTGTACACCCTGCTGAGAACACATGTTCTGTTTGCAGGCTTAGCGCGTGAAAAACAATTAACCATAATCTTAACACCTCTATAATAGGTAACTAATTAAATTTAACAACAGCGTTAAATAAAGTATTTAACAATAATAAAAAAATAATAAAAAGTAATAAAAACTACTAGGGTTACAAAAAAAAATATATAACATATGACAATATTTAAAAAACAATATAGGTAAGCCATCAGGACCAGGTCTGAGATTAGATCTAAGATCTGTTATACAGTTAAAATCATCCATTACATTTATATCACAATTATTCAAATCCATTCTATTATCACTGGAAGGTGCAGGAATACCAGTTAGTTTCTTTATAAAGAGATCCAAAATGTTTTGAGAAGAATTCATCTATTTCATATGGGTCATCCGTAGAATAATCCCTGAGACTCGTGCAACTTGGCAAATCTCTATTTTCTTTTTTGAAGTGAACAAACTTCCAAAATTCTTTGCAGTCTTGATTATTGTAATTTTGCACTTGAGAAATGTGATTCTTATAACAAGTATTATATCAAATTTTGCTTTGAGCACGTAAGTTACTAAATTGTTCATAATATGATGAGATTGATGAGGAACCAGATTCCTTCCATATTTTGTGCATACTTTTTTTTTATTTGTAATTGAAGATTTTAAATCTGGAGTATACCAACCAGGCAATTTTTTGTTTTTTGCTCTCATCTTAGGAACATACAGGTCAATACATGTATAAATAACATTAGAAAACCCATTTATTGCCGCATTTACATCATGAACATTAAGGCTACGTTCCCAATCAACTCCTGCCAAAAAAAAATTAATCTCCACATAATTAGCTAACTTATAATTATTTTAATATTCATAATTATAGCAAATACACGGCACTCTGGCCCCAACAGCAGGTACACTGAAGGATATTTCCGGATGATATTTGTCTGGTAGTAATGATTGGTCACTCACACAAATGTCAATTACCGTGTCATTAGCAAACACTAGATCCAAGAAAGATCCATGAGCATTTTTAATGGCATTCAATTGAAAAAGGTTAAGGAAAGCAAGGTAATCTAAGAGGCGTAAAATTGCAATATTTTGCTCCTGCTGCAACAGGCTCTCAACGCGCAATATATTTTTATTTAATATTTAAGACAAACCACTTAAGACCTTTAATTTTCCACCGGGTCTAATTAGAGTCCATAGTGCCATACAAAACAAGAAAAATATACACAAATTTATTGAAAAGCTAACACAATCCTAAATCTAACCTTAAAGTCTAGCGGCTCGACTGAGCCCTGCCGCTATCGAGAGATTTTGATTCAGTCGATTTAACGAGTTTCATGTGCCCAATTTCGGCTCTTATGTCAAAAAAAGTCGAGCGATCGAGTTTTGTGCTCCCACTGCAGTATTTGTTGTCTCAAAATTGTAATATTTAGGTTAATATTATGACTTATTTTAGATTAGTTTAGGTTAATTTGTGAAAATATTAAACTCTGGATTGCTTGCAAACTTAATTTAAGGAACTAACTATTTATACTGATAAATTCACTCCTTCAATAAAATGTCCAGTTGACATTTACATTTTTATCACTTTGACATCGATAAAAAAGTTGCATCCTTTTTTATCGCGATAAAATCCTTTCCAGCTAAAAATTAAATGGTAAAAACCTCTCCAGCTCAAAATCGAGTAGCTTTTCTTTTTCATTGCTCGACAACCTGACATATTGTTACAAATTAATTTGATGCTGTCAAACATTTTTTTAGTGAAGTATTTTTTTTTAGTGTCTATTCATGCCAAAATTCGTGAATTTCTCTAGCTAAAAATCACTCGATATTTTTTTTAAGATCGGATAAACTTTTATTTTTTAAACTCAAACTAGATCACTTTTTAGCAATTTAAACTCGAACAAACGGTAATAGATAAAAATGCTCCAGCTTCGCAGTCGCGTTTTTATCATTTCGTTTGTTCTCGTTAAATTTCTAAGCAATCTAGTTTTCGTAAAAAATAAAAGTTTATCCGATAAAAAAAAAAGCTCTTGCGGCTTTACGTATCATTCATTTATAGTAAGAATTTGTAAAATTATATTGTAATTAGCAGGCCCGTTAAACAAATAAATAATTTTTTCTACTTTGGTTTCATAAAAAAGCTGTTTCGATATCGTTCTCAGTATCGTAATGAACTTTTTATGAAACAGTTTTCTTTATTTTTCTAAGGTTGTATGTTTGGTTCCATTAATTCTATGAAATGGAGATGACTTAAAGAAATATCAAATAATCTTACAAATTTACTATAAAATTTACCGCAATTTCCCTTAACTTTGGGCGAGTTAAAATAAACGGAACTTGCTCCTTATTTTAAAATTATGTAGGTATGTTAGAAAAATTAGACAACTTCTGTTGTCTGTGTGGCCGACACGGAAATAAAATTATTTGTTGATTTCAAGGCTACTATGATAAATAATTTGGGTCTATTACTAACATAAAATTTAGGCCTAAAAATTTGGAAAATTTGTATGTTTTATTTTCTTTTTAAATATGGATTTATTTATTGAAAAAATGCCAAAATAGGAAAAATAGTATAAAGCACACGTTTTATAGTCATAGTCATAGTCATAGTCAATCATACTTTATTGTCCAAGAAAATGACAAATTGACAAAGCAATCACTAAAACTAAAATTTTAATAAACACCAATATTCTTAATGTTACTTAGACTATATAAATCCTGGACATCATAAAATATCACTATAGTAGTCCTCCAAGCTGTAGTAAGCCCTCGCCGCAAGCGGTTCGTTTTCTAACATGGACGCGTGCGCTAAAATGAGCTTTATAAAACTTGTACTTTAATATACTATTAAAGAAAATACACACCACATCCCCTTCTAAGTTCAACAAGAGTGCTAGGGATTATAAGGACAATAAAATTTCACAATTCTTAAAAAAACTAACAAAATTCTTACCGTTTTCACGCTATATAGCTGGAGAAGTTGACATAATAGTTATTTCAGTATACAGACCTCCATCAGGTGACATTAAAGTTTTTTTGGAAAAAACTGAACAACTGTTGTCAAAAATACAAAATGAAAAAAAGTTTATCTTCTTGGCAGGTGACTTTAATATAGAGTTAATCAAAGCAAATAAAACAGGATCCGAATTTGTAACAATGATTAATTCTTTTAACTTGAATCAGACTGTAAATCAAAACACAAGAATAACAGCAGCTTCTTCCAGTTGCATAGATAACATTTTTACAGATTCGGATTATGTTAAGACAGATATAATAGAAAATTTCATATTCGATCATACAGCACAAAAAATAATTTTTGAAACACAACTAAAAAAACCAAAAATGATAGAACGTAAGAGAATTTTTTCTCAGGAAAATAAAAATAATTTTTTGTGCTCTCTAAGGGAACAGGATTGGGAAGATGTTTATTCTTGTAATAAAAATGAAACAAATAACCAATGGAACAATTTTATAAATACATATACACGGCTATTTTGCCAGAGTTTTCCTCTAAAAGTAGTTCATAATAATCACAAAAATAAAATTATAAATCTAGAACTTGCCGAGTGTAAAAAAAGATTAGATGCTCTATTAACACTAAGTAAGAAAAATATTGATTACTCACATGCCTACAAACAGACTAAAAGAGAATATGATAGCATTCTGAAAAACAATCGAATTAAAACCTATGAACATAGAATTAAATACTCGGATAATAAAATGAAATGCATGTGGACTATCAACAAAGAAATCACTGGTAAAATGCCACATAATAATGAGGTAAGATTGGAGGGAAGAGCTGATGTTATAGCCAATGAATATAATGAATTTTTGGCCTCTGTAATACCAAATATTTTGAAAAATGTAAAATCTTTACCATATATTGGTAATATTCTGGGCAACAATCAATCAATGTTTTTGGCACCTGTTAATGTTGGGGAAATTTATTAGTTGGCTGGGCAGATCAAGAATAAACATAGCAGAGGCATAGATGAAATACCGACAAGCATTATAAAGAGCTCTATTATTGTTGTAAAAAAAATACTATGTTATTTAATTAATGGATCATTTAAAAATGGTATATTTCCAACCAATTTGAAAATGGCTTTGATCAAACCTTTATATAAAAAGGGAGATCCTCAAAGTTTGGACAGCTATAGGCCTATAAGTCTTTTTCCTGGGTTTTCTAAATTATTTGAGCTCGCTATGTCCAAGAGGTTGATCAGATTCATGAGTGAATGTAACTTGTTTAATAGTAGCCAGCACGGCTTCTTAAAAGGAAAATCCACGCAAACAGCTCATTATCAATTTGTTAAAGCAGTTTTGAAATGTTTTGAAAGTGGTGAAGTCGCTCTTGGAATATTCCTGGGTTTGTCTAAAGCCTATGACTGTCTGGACAGGGAAATATTGGTGAAAAAAATGGAAATGTATGGGATAAGAGGGCATGCATTGAAGTGGCTGACATCTTATCTTCATGAAAGGAATCAAATAGTGGGTATAAATAAAAGCGGCCAATTACATAAATCGAAAATATTAAATACTAACCATGTAATAGCCCAAGGTAGCATACTCGGACCTATTATGTTTGTAATATTTGTTAACGACCTTTATTCTGTAGCAGACAGACCCTGTCAAACTATAATTAGTTATGCGGATGATACCAACCTACTAATAGGAAATAAAAATATGTGTCAACTCCTAATAGATAGTAAAAATCTCCTTACCTCAGTCTCTAATTGGTTCACAGAAAATAAATTAATTCTTAACACTGATAAAACAAATATTAAATTTTTTAAAACAAAACAATCAAAAATGCAGAATATTAACTACTTAGACTTAATAGGTAATAGAGTATCTGTGTCTGAAAATACAAAGTTTCTAGGATTATATATTAACGAAAATTAAGACTGGTCAGTCCATATAAGTCAGTTACAAAAAAAACTGTCGTCTGTCTGCTATGGGATCAGGGTGGTGGGTAAATATATAAACGAGAAAACTTTGAAAATAATGTATTATGCCAACTTCGAATCAATTTTAAAATACGGGATAATTTTTTGGGGTAGTGATGGAAACATTCAATCAACATTTGTTGCACAAAAGCGTCTTATACGGATTGTTAAAAAACTGGAGGTTAGTCAGTCATGTAGAACGGTATTCAAACGAATGGGAATAATGTCTTTGGTATGCACAATACATTTTTGAATGTCTTATGTTTTTGTACAGAAATAAAACGTTATTTGAACAACTTGGTGATCACAGTTACAATACTAGAGCTGAGTATCTCTCTTATCCCATGCATCGCCTTCAACTAAGTGAAAAAAGTCCAGAATATATGAGTATTAAGTGTTATAATAGGTTACCTTTACAAATAAAAAGAATAACAAGTCAAAGGGCATTTAAAACTGAAATTAAAAAAATGTTGATTAACTTAGAACCTTATGGCATGGATAACTATTTTAACATGTAAAATATGAGGTATCGAATAGTGAATAATGAATTAATTGCTGTAGCCATACTACTGTATATTTGTGACGTCATTTCTGTTAAGTACAGGTGTCATTGAAACAACCTTTTAGGTAGTACTGTCTTTATTTATAGCTAAATAATAACAGGCCAATATGATTTAAGTATACGCATGCCTATGCTATATCCAACATCTTCCTTTTTCTGGAACTATTCAATATAACAAAATTCAGATACTTAACTAAATACAATATTATGTTCAATGACAATGATTTAATTCCCAATACAAATAATTAAGTACACATTCTACCTATTTTAATTATTAAATCAAAATGACTGTTATACCCATATATGTATTAGTACTATATGGCGCCTTGCCCATTTAACCAATGTAAACATAGTGAAGCCGAGGTTCCTTGTTCCGCCAGGGCCATTTCGCGCAGTGCGCATGCGCGAGAAAAAGAAAATTGACGTTTATTCCAACGGAAAAAAAATGAGGTTATCACATTTGACTTTGACAACTGGACCGAAATTTGTGAACAAACATTAAAGTTCTTGATTTGTTTAAGATTTTGTATATTATTTCGATTGAGAAAAGAAAAAGAACGCAGGTAAACATATTAATAAAACTTTTATTAGATATTTTACAATTATTCTTAGAGTTTAACAAGTAAAATAATAGGTTTTTGTAGGATTATTTAAAGTACATGCAATTTTAGGTAAAATAGGTAGGTACCCAAGTATATCAACAGCAGCAAAGGAAAATAATCTTTAGGAAATGGACTACCTAGTTATTGTTCCCTCACGAAATTAACGTAGGTAAGTTAAAAGGAAGAATCATCCGGTCTAGGTACATACCTGTAGAACAATAAATCTTTGTTTAAGTTTTTACGCCTGTTTAAAATAATGTAAAATATTCGGTTTTGCCTCGGCATCGTCACAAAATTATCACACTTCACACACACAATCAAAACTTGCAGAAAAGTAAAGATAAACAGTACACAAAAGCCATTAATTACCAAATCAACTAGGTGAAGCGAACTGTCAAACAAAAATAAAATTCGCTAAAGATTTCGAGGTTATGTCGAGTAAAATTGAGACGTTGTCACGTTGTCACTTTCCAGTTATATGAAATTGTTATTTAACGCGTTTTAGTTTAGAAATGGAAACAAATAATTTGAAAGCACTTGGAAGTACAGACTTGATGCTTACTTTACAATTTTTTAGCAAGATTTTTGGTAATTTTATCATTGCTCTAATTTTATAAGGCTCACTCTTCTGCCCTGTTCTAAAGAAATAAAAGTACATTTGGCAATACCCTTACGGCGCATGCGCACAAGTCGAAATGACCCTGGATCTTCTATCTCTGTTGTTGCTTCAAGATATTCAGCGTAATAGCCATATAGTACTAATACATATATGGTTATACCTACCCATCACCGAAATAATTAATAATATTTGTTTCAAATTTATTTCAAGAATATTGTAATCGGTCTGGTTTCTTAATAACTCTACCTTTACTAGACATACTAGGGACATTAGATAAATTTTGATCCGTACTATCATTACAATTAACATAAGTACTATCTGCGTTATAATAGTCATAATCTAAATCACTGCTATCACTACCACTCGATATTGAAATAGTTTCCGGATCAACTTGATTTTCTGGTAAATCTTTGGAAGGTGAATTAAAATTATTATTTAAAATTGGTTCAATGTATTTGCGATTTCTTGTAAGCATATTACCATCTTCTGTTTCCACCCTGTATGTTCTAGGTCTTATCGAATTAATAACTTTACCAAACGACCAATTTGAATCTTTTTGTTTTTGGTACCTGACCTGCTGCCCATTCTTTATTAGACTTAAAGATTTTTTGCCGTTATCGAAATACTGTTTTTGTTTAAGTTTTTTAAGTTCAAGGTTTTTAAAATGTTTACTATGGTCAATGAAATGAGGTTTAAGTTTTTCATTTACAACTGGCAGCAAATCACGTAATCTTCTGGACATAAGTAATTCAGACGGAGAAAATCCTAAATTGTCTATAGGCGTATTACGATAATTAAGTAAAAGCAAATTGATATCCTTATTGTCAGAAGAAGCTTTATGTAGTAATTTTTTTACCGTTTGTTTTGTACGTTCAACTTGGCCGTTTGATTGTGGATTTCGAGGACTAGTAACAATATGTTTAAAATTCCATTCAGCAGAAAATTTTTTAAATAATAAATAACTAAATTGGGGACCTCCGTCACCAACTAGGATCCTAGGAATACCTAGTTTAGAAAATATCTCCTTCAGACTATTAATTACAATTTGTGAATGAGCAGTAAAGCCTAAAGAAACTAATTCTACCCATTTAGAATAATAATCAATTACCAATAAATAATACATAGTTCTACCCATATACACTATTGGCAAGCATTTATCTTACATGCGGAGGTTTTCAGTGTGATAAAACGGTATAGGCAAAGGCTCGAGAGAAACAAAGACAGACAAAATCATGCTCTAGCCGATTCCCCTTCCACCGACCAATACGCTTTTATGGTAGAGGGGAATACTAGCGGGCACGTTAGGTGGGCGACGGGCGACGGCAGTATCGTATCAGCCAGATATTGGAGCAGTAGGGATTGTCAATCGCATTTTGTGCGATGTTTTACGACGTCGTTTTTTTGCGGTCATGTTTATCACTGGTAGTTCTATTAATACATACAACGAACCGTAATTTTAAGGTGTTTAAATTTTTATCGGGCTTAAGCATAAAAGTAAAATAAAACCTGTTATTCTAAAAAAAAATAAACTCATGAACATTCTTAAAAAGAAATAAAATTAATGGTAATTCTAATTAAAAAATAACTTTAAACAATAAGTATTCTTAAAATGGTATAAAACTAAAAAAGTCATTTTAATAAATGCTCGAAGACATTGCCTTGCTGGGCTTCGCAATACCCGAGCCGATCATAAAACTCCGTCCTAACATTCGACAATACCTCCGGTGTTATGGAATTAGTAATGTCAAATATTTTTGCTCTTAAGTCAACTAAATTTACAGGCCTCTCATGTGGATACCTGTAAATTAGTTGAGTTAAGTGGCCCCACAAAAAAAAGTCGAGGGGAGTCAAATCCGGTGACCTTGCCGGCCATGGTATGGTACCTCTGCCACAAATAAGCCGTTCAGGAAATGTCATACTCAAAAACTCCTGAACTCGCCTTGCATTGTGAGCAGGGCAACCATCCTGCTGAAACCAAATTTTTTCGAAATTAACATTCAAGGCACGCACAGCTGGTATTATTTCCTCTTGCAGCATCTGCAAATATTTTTCCCCATTTAAGTTGCCGTCAATGACAAAAGGTCCTACAATATTATCGCCCAAAATACCCGCCCAACAGTTTAATTTTTGGGGATATTGTGTCCGCAAAGGCGCACTTAAATGTTTATTTTCCCGTGACCAATATCTGGCGACTGCAGGATTATGATAACCATGAAGAGAAAATGATGATTCATCCGTAAACAGAATATTTTTTAAAAAATCTTCATTTTCATCAATTTGCCTTCTCATGGTCTCACAAAACTCCATTCGCCTCATAAAATCATCTGGAAAAATTTCTTGGGTAGTTTTCATTTTATAGGATTTATACCCATGCTTTTTTAAAACATGTCTAACTGTGCGGTCTGGAATGCCAATTTCTTGAGAAATATGGGTGCTGGAACATGGCTCACTTGCTTCCACAAAAGCGCATACATTTTCGTCCCTCTCGACTCTTTCTTCACGAATAGGACGGGCTTGTTGATCCTCGTGATAGCATTTACCACATTGGTTAATGCACCCGGATTTTTTAAAACGATTATAAATATTAATAATCGTTTGGCGCCAAGGAACCTGTTGATCAGGGTACGCAAATGCAAATTGCCCAACAACACCTTCGGCACTTTCAGCTTTGGAATACCATAAAACTATATTAATTTTCTGTTCACGCGAATACATTTCTTTTAAATATTAATTTACTCCTTTCTATGCAAAAGACTCTGTGAATATGAGCCTTGCCGCAGCCGCCCCCACCAGTCTTTACAAGTCTTGCATAGTACCGCCACCCGCGAAAGCAAAGGGCAGGGTTTCGATCAACCAGTAAAAATGAAATTATTTATGTTGTCTTCCCCAATAAAATATTAAAAACTTAGGTTCGAAAAGTCTACGTGACAACGTCGCAAAATCCAGCAGTTCCGAGGCCGCGCGAAAGGAATACTCTCGTTTGTTCTCGTCGTATTGGAAGGGGAATAGGGGAAATCGCTGTCGTTCTCTTTTTAATCTTAGGCATTTTATAACCATACTATTCTATTGCATTAAAATTGGCCTGCAAAGTTTTACTTTGCCGATAGCACAGGATTGTAAACTATACAGAAGCGACAGCTTTGTCGGTTCCTTTGATCTTCGTTGTACCCAATTCTCGTGGCCTTGAAGCTGCGTAGCTCCTCCCCTAACCAGTTCGTACACTGTAAGAAATGACAAGCAGGCGGATGAAACAGAATTCTGATACATTCCGGATTACACTGAGAAAAATAAATGATGAGTTAAGAACAAACACACATTATCTATTGTATTTAAATACAATTTAATGGTATTGTGGGATTATCTGTACAGATATCATTATTAAAATTTGGAGTATTTAGACAATCAATTTTAAATATTAATTTAGTATGTGTACATATCATTTTGGTTAGGTATTTAGTATTAGGGTGCCATAACTGGGAAAAAAATTGTTACTTTTAATAACATGATTATTATTGAAATTACGTAAGTTACGCAATGTGTTGCTTAATAAAATTATTTTTAGTAAAATGCCATATTTTATGGATAATTTTATCCACATGTTTATGCATTTTGCTTATTTTATGCCGGTAATAACGAAAACTAAAACACAGTTGTTGCTTAAATATTTTTTTATTAAAATGGTACAAAAGGTTATATGCCATTGTGACGAACAACATTTTGAATATAAACAAGTTAAATGCAGGTTGTACAATTCATGGCTAATAGGAAACAATTTTATGTTACGAATAATCGACTCTAAGCAATCTAATTTGAAAATTTTAAAACAGAATGTAGTGAAGTCTGAGTTAAAGTTGATGTGGATAACAGTATTTCCCCAACAACAAAACTTTTAGCCTTTTGATCGTCAGTCGCTTTCAAAACAAGAGGAGCAATAGATACATCTGAAAGAAAATATAAATAAATATTACAAATAATGAATCTGTTTTTGTATATAGAGTAGTGCTATATAAATAGGCCCAAAAAGCCTTAGTGTAAGTGGCATACCACAAAGCAAAATACTAGAATAGGGTCATACAATATTAATAATTTGAATGGCTGAATTATGATGTAAATTATTGTATTATGTAATTAAATGTATATTATTATTATTATTATTATTATTATTAAACTATTTAGTGGTCTTGTCTTGTGTTTACAAAGTGTAATACATAAGTATATATACCGGGTGGTGCACCGTCTAGCTGGCCCTAGAAGATCCCATGTAAATTTTGCTACCCGAAGAACATTTTAAGAATTTTACGAAGACTTTTCTAAATATCTTTTATTTGGCTTATTAGAAAATAATAAAATTTGGTGTGCAAGTCCATCATACAAGGACCTTCAAAAAAGTCTAATACAATGTAAATGTAAAATTAAGAGGGGAACCAATATTTGAGGGTAGCAAAATTTACATCGAATTTCCTACAGCCAGTCTAACAATGCATGACCCGGTATATATATCTATGATGTACCTACCTGGTAATGAAAAAGATGTTGATTCACTTTGGACTGATTCAGTTTTGCTGCAGGAAGGTACTGGAGCCAATACTGGATCTAAAATTATAATTTCTTACTTTACATGAAGATTACGACCAATTTAATAGGCTAGTTTAGGGTAATTAGGTAAAGTTCGAACAAAAAACTTGTTTAGTTTCAAAACTAATATGAAAAAAGAGAAGGTAAGATATGATTACCAGGGTTCAGAGATAAATTCTGAAAGCTCTACAGATGTACTTATATTATGCCAATATATCTTGATAAGAGGCTATTAATTTTATTAGGAGATTAGGCTATTCGTTGGACAATGTAAGGATTAAAATAAGAATTCTTTTTATATCTACCTATCGTTATTCAAATTATAAATATTTTATTTTCTATGGTTTTGTTATCTCTTAAACTCTAGTGCAGGGGTACCTACATATTGTCTGTATATTAAATTTATAATTTAATACAGTATTTTTAACTGACATCTCGAATTTATAATTATACCTATGCCTTTTTTCATTTTTTTGAAACTATAAATATTAAGCGTTTTAACATTTTAACAAAGAAAATGAGTTTAAATAAAGCAAGTTACCTGCAGTAGCCATGATTTTACAAGAACTTCCTATAATAGAACTTTCTGCCCTTCTTTTTAAAGAATGCTGGAAAATTGTAGGTACGGCTTCACCTATCAGGGTTTTTCGAGAATCTCCTTTAGAGAGATACTTATCCTCAAAGTGTTTTTCACATAATTTGTGGTACTTATGAAGAATGTCAACTTCCTTCTGAAGCAAGTCAGCACGATTACATGCATAAATCCACCATCTCTGCTCTAAAAGAAATAATATTTGTAAGTAAAAAGGCTAAGGGTAGAAAACAATAATCCATGCAATGATATTTTATACAAGGACTAGGATTCGATACCAAAACTCCAATAGAACAAAGAATAAGGCTAGGTTTATTTAGCTATTAAAAAAAGTTACTCGAGGAGTTAACTATTGTTTTGTCTAAATATCCAGGTACTTTTTTTTATCCAATAAAGCAATTCACCAGGTAAACAACCATCATTACAACCGGTTTTTAAATTCAATTGTGACAACTGTGGTTCACATGAATACCTAAACTAGGTATATCAGATTAATTTTCTTACAATTAATATGTAAGCAAATCAAATTAATTTTATATTATGCTAATGCTAAATTTGATTTAATCAATAAAGCATAACATATAAAATTATCTACATAAATTCACAATGTTTTACTTTTGGCCCTAAGTAGCCCTTTCAATAACTATAATAAGCCTTGACCAAAACAAACCAAAATTATGCACCTACCTTTTTCGATCTTTGGGAAAGGCGAAAAGTGATATTCCCATACCGCTTTTGGAGTTACACTTACGGTAAGCACAATAATTGTTACTAGGAAGCATTTTAAAAGTTAAAAAATCACAAAATGCACACCGAAATGAAACTTAACCTCGATCGCTCAATCGAAACAAAATAAACAATCAAGTGACAAGGCGCCAAGGCTGTGGGCGGTAACCGACACCCATCCGTTCGCGCCGGCGCACTCAAAATCAGAACCGAGAAAACGGCTCTTTGTCGCTTCTGTATAGTTTACAATCCTGTGCCGATAGTGTATAGTATATCGCAGCCAATTTTACTCCACGGTTTATCAGGGACTTCATGATTAATTAACGGTTCTAAACGATTGTTATTCTGAAAAGTTAAGCAAACTTTACAACTGGATACCAGATCCTCTATATGAGTAGATATACCAGGCCAATAAAAGGATTCTGCAGCCCTATTTTTACATTTTACAATACCTAAATGAGAATAATGTATTTTGTTAATTATTTCTCGTCGTTTGTTCATGGGCACTATAAGTTTATCACCCTTATATAACAGACCGTTATATTGCACAATCTCATGTCGAAACTGAAAATAATGTTTTATATCACTAGGAACTTTTTTTATACTGTTAGGCCACCCATTTCTTATATAATTCAAAAGCACTTTTAGTGTTACATCACTAGAAGTAGATTCCTGGTATTCTTTTAATTTTTCATCTGTAAAATCACTAGACAAATCAATCACACATATTTGTGAATCCATATCAAAAGTAAAATCATTATGTGCAGACGTTTACTCTGCTGCGCGTGATAACGCATCTGCGATGAATAAATCTTTCCCTGGTTTGTAAATCAAATTAAAATGAAATTTTTGGAGTGCTAATAACATTTTTTGTAGTCTGGATGGACAAGACGCCAGTGGTTTTTTTAAAATATAAATTAATGGTTTATGATCAGTTTCGACCGTAAATTCTGACCCGTAGACATACTGTGACAGTAACTAACAGACGTAAAGTAACAGATGTTAATTTTACGTCTGTTTTAATTAATTCTTTTGTACTTATTTTAAGTTTTCGTAAATCATTGATTGACAGGCAATTAGCCTTGGCTCCTGTATCAAGTTTAAAATTTATTTTATAATGAAAATTTACATTCAAATCTACATTCCAGTAAGCGGTATTCTTATTATCGTTAGTTATTTCATCAATAACTAAATAATTAGAATCATTTTCACCTAAAGACTCATCCGAACAGGTGAGATTATTCACCTCATCAATCTTACTGTTTCTACACACAATAGAAAAATGATTAGCAATACCACACTGTGAACACCTTTTTCCAAATGCTGGACAGTTATTTTTTTGATGATGACGACCGCAACGAAAACATGGAACAGTCTTACCTCTATGCTGCTCCTTACCCTCCTGCACAACTGGTGATCTACCCCGGTATCGAGGTGTTTGGGAATGCCTTCCCCTACTATAACTTCCAGCAGCTCCAAAACTCGTACTTGGACCACTGCAACCTCTTTAAATGTATCTTTATGCACGAAATCTACATTTACTGAACTTTGTTGACAGGCCCGGGTCATTTGTGACGATTGCTCGCGCGAATTTTCCACGGCAACACACAACTTTATCGCCTCATCCAGAGGCAGACTATCGTCCGCCTGTAGAAGTTTTTCGCGCAATGACACATCCGTAAGACCGCATGTGAGCAAATTCTTTATTAAGTCATATTTTAAATCACCAAAATCACAACTTAAGGCTTTATTTTTTAAATCAGTAACAAATTGTTCAATAGTTTCACCGGTTAGCTGTTTTCGTGTAAAAAATTTAAATCGCTCAAAAGCTAAATTTCTTTTAGGTAAGAAGTGATTCTCAAACTTCTTTAATACATTATTCAGTTTTTTATCATCGTTTGGTTCAAAAGAAAAGGTATTATAGATGAGAAAACATTCGTCACCTATATAATGAAGCAATTGTGCAATTTGAACGGCTTCATCTTTTTTCTTCATTTCCGATGCCACTAGATAATTTTCAAAACGTTTTCGCCAAATTTTTCAGTTTTCCGATAAATTTCCCGTCATAATCATGGGACTAATACCTCTATATTCACCCATTTTATATTTTATTTATCGCCGAACTGCATTTATTTTAACACCAATTGAAGAATTTGTTATCACATAAAAACTATTCATACTTTTTTCGTAGCGAACTTTCCGTACTGCGCCATGTTAAGTACAGGTGTTATTGAAACAACCTTTTAGGTAGTACTGTCTTTATTTATAGCTAAATATTAACAGGCCAATATGATTGAAGTATACGCATGCCTATGCTATATCCAACAATTTCTTTTTGTTGTATTTCAACCAAATTTGAAATAAAGACTATTATTATTATTATTATTATTATATAAATTAATTTTATTTTTGTTACAGCTTAATATCGAAATCGTGAATCCAGCTTAATTATTAATTAAAATGTTTTAAACAATATTTCATCTCACAGTTTGATAATTATTAATTTGATGATTTGCAATATAAATTTGAAATGTTATTACTGATTCATTATCTCTATGCCCCCGAACGTTACGCCTTTAATGTTAACAATTTTGACTTTAGAATTAGATTAAGCACATACAGTTTACCCTGTAAGTGTGGCACCTTAATTTTGGGACACCTTGTATAAGCTATTTTTAAAATTTTCAGGATCATTGTGCAGTTAGTATTTTTGGTGGCAGAGGAGCTTGGACCGGCAGAGAACATTTACGACTTTTAGATGCCGCTGAACTGTATTCTTACGGGAACTGGGAATTAGTTGCAAAACAAGTAGAATCACGCACTGCAGAAGGTAAGAGAGTTAATAGAACTCACTGCTAATAATAAATATTTTAAACCCATTTTTTTAGAATGTAGAGAAGAATATACGGCTCGTTATTTAGATGGCAATATAGGTAAAGCCACTTGGTCCAGTGTCGACAAACCAAATTTAATAATAGATTTAGAAGAGGATGATGGTCCTCTTTCGCCGGCAGCTCTTGCCAAGTTAGCTCCTTTGGATGCCACGCCAGAGGAAGCGAGAGTGTTGGGTTACAAACCACATCGAGATGATTTTGAAAGCGTAAGAATACTTTGCTACTAGAGATGTGAGAGGAGAATATTCTCGAGAACGAGAATATTCTCTGGAGAAGTTTTTCTACATAATCTGCTCTAAAAAATTTTGCAATGATTTTTAAAATTTTGAGCTTTTCTAACCTTTTCTATAACTCTGGCAACAGTGTTTTACGTCGGCGCTTCTAGGGGAATCCGAGTATAACAGTAATTCAGGGAAATCCCCTAGAAGCGCGAACGTTTACTCGTATACAGCCGTGTGAATTGTAAATGATGTGGTAAGACCATAGACATCGTAACTATTAGACCGAACAATAACAAATAAACGTGATGTCATCATTGTATTCCAGTTTAAAGTAAATCAACATACAAGCTGCTCCCCTCCACTTGGTGTGCCAGACTTACGCCACAGAAAACTTAGTTTAACTTCTATGATTAACTAGATTAACATGATGTGGGAAATATATAACATTACCTAAAACCTTGTAAAAAATCTGTAGTATGGCAACGCAGCAATAACGGATCCGCCTAGATTTCATCATTTTCGTGTCCATCCGCATCGACTCGACAATACTCGGCATATCGGATGTTGTTTTCCTGGAGTTCTGTCGCATGCATATGTAAAGACAGCGTAATCCCCACTCCCGGCCCCACCTAGCTCCTCACAGCCTCTCGCCACCAAACGATTTTGGCATCACAATTTTATAGCATTTATGAATGGCGTGTCGGATCTATAGTTACGATGCCTATGGGTGAGACTAGTTTTATTTTGGCGTTCCGTTCGGCTCAGTTTCGACCGTTTATAAGTATAAAAATATGGAGCAAAATAAATTAAAGGGTATCACAAAAGCAAAAAGTAACGTTTGGAAATATTTTAATACAAAAAATGTACTGTAGTGCTATGTAAAAATTTTATTTCTTTTTATTGCAATTTCTAGCGATTTTCTTACCATTCTCAGAAAATTCTTTAACTTGAGAATATTCTCCAAAAGATTATTACCGAGAATTTTACATCTCTATTTGCTACCCTTTAGATATCATAGATGTATCAACAATAAGAGTAACTGTGTGCTGCAGTTTTTTCTCAGCGAGCGGACTTAGTAAATTATTTTACTAAATTACATTATGTGAATATAATGTGATATATTTTATTTTCCGACAAAACCTGCACACATAGGCTTGGATGCTTTTTATTATTCACAACAATTATTATTATTTGGAAATAGACGACAATGACGCTTATTAAAATCCCTTTGAATAATACGCGCGCTGTAAAGGATAAGTTTTCCAACAACGATTGATATACTTTTTTTTAGCATTATATAAAAAAAAAAAACATGAAAAATGTCGGAAACACAAAATATGTTGCCAATAAATCTTTCTGCTTTTAAAGTTGACAAACAGAAATGCCTCGCAATAAGGGAGAATATACGTTTTTCAAACGGAGCTGATATTTAGTTGTCACTAACTTTAACTTGTATTGTTTACATTTTTACATGAATAAAAAGCTGAATATTACAAGAAATCGAGCAAAAGAAAAACAAAGGAACCGGCTTCTAATAGCGCACAGAGGTGTATTCCGTTTTATTTGATATACAAAATGTTACTATTTAAATACAGTAGTATTGAAAATTAAAATTTAAAAATACATATTTTGAACAATATAAATTAGTAGAATTTCAATTTTAAAATTGAGAAATATGAACTTGTTAATATTGGATCTTTTCCATAGGGAGCATAGTTACGCCCAACAGGCTTATTAAATCCCTGAAACATTTTTTAACCAAAAATTTTGATTACAAAATAAAAAGTCAAACAGACAACGGTATAAAGGTTATATTTTTAGCCATTTGTTTAACTGATATCTTGTACTTATTTGTAGGAATATAAACAAGAGGCAGAAAAATTAGTGGCGGACTTACAATTGGAAGAACAAGAAGAAACTGATATTGAGAGAGCTCTCAAGCTAGCCATTGTCGACATGTACATAAGAAGGTTAAGAGAAAGACAAAGAAGAAAAAGGATAGTCAGGGATTATCAGTTGGTTGCGAAATATTTTGACAACTTAAGAAGGGATCCTTCTCAGCCCTTGTATCCTAAAGCACAAATGTAAGAGACACATTAGCTAATGGTATAAAATAAAATTCATTATATTAGTTGCATTTACATACTGGGTTGACATTACATAAAGCAAGTAGAGTTACTATTTTTTGCTCGTGTAGATAGATTTTGTTTGTTGAATTTTATTATTAGTCCAGAATGACGCGTTTCGCCGTGAGTTGAAACCTCGCAAGAAGTCGGTTTAAAAATAATTTACAGTGCTCAAAGAATGTCAATTTGTTGCATATTATAATAACCTTAAATCAATTTTAAACAATAATTAAAATATGGCTAAAATTATAATCCCCGATGAAAAGAGGCGTAAGTTACAAGAAAGTTGCATTTTTTTTATGATAAGGCACAGCACTACAGGACTAATCGCTGCGAGCTGAATCTTTGGAGATTATACTCGTTGAGGAGCACGGCTTCAGGGAGGTCGTTCCAGAATGATGACGTTCTCCAGATGAAAGAATTTTTAAACAGTGTCGTTCGTGGGACACTAAACTGGACCACGTACGGGTGGATTGCAGTGGCTCGTCGTGTATTTCTGCCATGCACCGCTCGGGGTGGAATCAAGCGGGCAACCTCAGTTGAGCACTTGCCATGAAAATATTTGTTAAATAGACTCAAGTCGCCAACCTGCCTTTAATATTCAAGGCTTTTCGGGTTGTTCGTCAGATCATGGTCACCGATCAAGCGAGTGGCTCTTCTTTGGATGGAATCTAGCAATCTAAGGGTATGTTTAGGAGCAGAGCTCCAAATATGCAAACAGTGCTCCAGCGATGGTAGAATTTCGGCTTTATAGAGCATCAAAAGTGGTTGGGGTGTATAGAGGTTCTTAGTTCGGAAAAGTATTCCAAGCTTCTGCGAGGCTGCCTTAGCAATGGCCGCAACGTGACTATGCCAAAAAATATGACTATCCAAATTGACGCCCAATAAAAGCAAGACAAACTTAATCTTTAAACTTTATTTAGCACTTGGCTAGTTATTGCTAAAAATTACAAAAATCAGTGTTTACATGTTAGTTTCAAAACTTATAAACCCTAATCTACCTAGGTATCACTTAAATAATGAAATATTTTTCTGCTAAAGTCACCTAAACTATTTACTTTATTAATCCTCTCCGGGAGGTCATTAAAAAGGCGGACTCCCTCAAAAAATAACGACTTTTGTAAAGATGTAGTCTTAACCATTTCAATGTTATAGTGTTGCCCACAGCAAATGTTATAATTATGAAAATTTGATCTTTTTTTTTAAGAAAAGCATTAAAATATATTGGTAAATGCTTATGTTCTATTTTATATATTAGAAATAAGTTCACCCTTCTGATGCTTTGTTCCACAGAGAGCCAATTCAAACTCTGTAACATGTTTCTTACTGGGGTATATCTATTGCATTGGAGAATAATTCGCATAATCTTATTTTGCTGAATCTGCAGCCTATATATATTTTCCTGAGTACACGATATTAATAAGGAACAACAGTAATTGAAGTGAGGTAATATAATTGTGTTACAAGCAAGTATTTTGTTCCATTGGGACAAACAATTCGAAACGCGACAGAAGAAACCAATCTTTTCCCCTAATTTCTTACAAAGATAATCTATCTGATTCAAAGTAAGCTGGGGATCCAAAAAAGAACTCCTAAATATTTTATTTCCGACACAACGTTACTTTGAGATTCATTTATATTAAGGGCTAATTCTGATTCAGCATACTTCTTACAATTTATTTTTGAACCTATTACCATACATTCGGTCTGATGTGTTCAGTTTTAATTTATTTTGACAAAGCCAGTCCAACATTATTTTAAGTTCCCTATTCAAAATATCAGTTATTTCCCTAATGTTATTTTCTGATACACAAATAAGGGTATCATCCGCAAATAAATTAACTAACGATTTTTTTAGAGCTATATGAAAATCATCAACATAAATAACAAACAATAGAGAACCTAGCACTCTTCCCTGCGGAACGCCCTATTTATTTTTTCTTTTAGTTGATAATTTATGTTCCACTCTAGTCATTTGATACCTGTCACTTAAGTAATCTTTAATCGATAACGATCGATTGTTTCAAACGCACGCTGCAAGTCTACAAATACACTAAACACCACTTTTCCTTCATTTAGTTCTTTTCGCCATGTTGCACATGCATATTGCTGCACAAGAATGGTTACTCCTAAATCCAGACTGTCCCACAAACAATAACTGATAACTCTCAAAATAGATCCTTAGCTGTCGACAGACAATTGTTTCAAACTTTCGATCTTATCTACAACAGGCAGTAAGTTAATTGGCCTGAATTCGGATGGAGTTTTAGGTCTATAAACTTTAGGTATAGGAATAACATAACTTATTAATATTTTGTTCTGAACTATACAAAAGCAATTAATAACTTACACAACTATTTATAAATCAAAAATGGGGTAGTAAACCTAGCAAAATTAATCGCTGTGTGTGCATCTAGTGCAAGCTTTTGCCTTATTCTAAAAAAAAACTTTACCCAAAAAAAGTCAGTACAATATAATTCAGGTTAATCTAAGATGCTGCTGATAGTACACTTAATCTAACTTAAACTAAATTATAGCCTTAACGCTATAGTACAATTCTTATTGAAAGAAACCAAACTTGTCAATATTTTCACAAATATAACTTCTGCAACTCTTGCTGGTTTATGGTGAAAATTTTCCTTATTTCATTTGAGATCACATTATAGAACTTCGGTGCTAGACAATTTATAAACCTCTAACTCTTATTCTTATTTACATTTGAAATCAATATATGCTCGTTCTGCTTATTGTTTCATACCTATGATTTATAATGTTTTTTAAATTTGGAGATTTGTGTGTATAAATACAGGTAGACAAGATATACAATGGGCGAACACTAAATATTTCTTCAGATTATAACAATTTAGTTCAATATCTCTTTTTTCTCCCATAAATAATTCTAAGTATATAGTTCTGCACCACTTCAAGTTGTTTCAGAGAATTCCTATATTACACTATTTTTTTATTTCATCTGGTACTTTCCCAGTTTGTAAGAAGGTATTAACTATGTAAAGAAGAGGATATACTATTACACAGGAAAGGTTCTTTACCAATTTGATGTTTAATGATTCATCACCAGTACTTTTATTTTAAAGTCCAAAAACAATTTTTTTTTTACTTCCGAAAAGTTTACAGGTTTGAAATCGGCAAGGTTATGTTCATCAATTCCATCTATATTACACTTTCAATGTTTTTTCTATGCTATTTGAAATCTCATCTATACTGTCCGCATAGAAACTATTAAAATTCTCCTCTATTGACCGATCATAAGTACCATAGTCGATATCCGTGAGAACTATTTGTTGGTTGTTTTTTCCTACCAGGTCTTTTAGTGTTCTCCACATCTTCTTTCCATCTCTTTTGCACCTGTCTATGTTGTGATCATAATACTTTGTTTTCTCAGTATGTAATAAATTGAAGCCCTCGGTGCAAAAAGTTGTTAACTCAATATTTAGAGTTTTGAGAAAAATTGATTTAACTTTTAGCAATTGGAAGTTTTGTATAAAAGGCATTTTATTTATTTTGGTAAATCATAATACATTAAAATGCATTTAAAAATCTTGCAGTATATGCTTTTTTTTTATAAAATAGCATTGGCTCTCAGAAACCAAGAAAAAACCTTAAAAATTTTGAGTTAACACCTTTTTTCAAAATTTGTTTTAGTAGTTGAACTACATTATATACAGAAAAAAAGTGTTATATTTAGAAACATATTTATTAAATAATTATTATACAAAACATTCAACATTAAAATTTTATTTTCCTCTCGTTTGAGGTTGTGGTAGAACCTTCTGAAGTTTTCTGGAATGAATGGAATTTGTTCCTGAATGTTATCGAATTTTTTAGCTGCAATTGCCCGACTTTTATCTATAGCAAAGAGTAACAATGTTACTCTTTGTCTATAGTTACTAAAATCGAATCATTTTCTTAGTTTCTATCGATTTTTCTGCTCTTTTTTATGTCAACACTGCTCTATTCTTCAGCGTCGTCAAAGGAGTAGCAGTTCTTTAATGTCTATGAATTTATCTGCCATTCTCGTAATATTAAAAGAAGTTTTTTTTTCTTGCTTCGGTCATGATTGACATATTTTGATCCATTGTGTAAACATTTTGTTGTTTTCTGATTGCCTTTTCTATAGCAACAAAATCTCTATCCGAGTCCTTAAACGTGTGCCCTACTTCAATCAAGAGCTATGTTATTAATTTTCATGCTCTCGAGATAAGCTAAAATTGAACTACCCACTTCTTCAGGTCCACGAGACTCTTGGTCTTCTGTCCAGATATGAAAATACCCTTTCCCGTTTTGCTGCTGTGTAGAAATTGAATGATGATGATGATATACAGCCAGCCTTGTCTTAAATAAAATGCTTTGCTCCTTGAAATTTTTGGCAAAGGAAGTGTTTTTTGTAGATCAAAGGTCAAATATACGGTGTTTTTATTATTCTTAACAATTTTTCGATCGTTTTTTTGTTCCTCAAAAGCTTTTTTAAATTTTGCAATATGTTCCTCATTGGTTCCCACATCACATAATTTACAAGTATCTGTTTTCGGTGAGCCAAAGCCAAAATTAAAGTCAGTGACCAAAATATATCTGTAAGTAGTGTTAGATATCGGAGTAATATTCTCGTTAGTACATTGGTCTACATACATGTGATACATACATTTTATTAACGGATAGCCATGGAGAAAGATAGAGGCGATTAGGATTCTTATGTCTCAAATAATGAGACATTTCACTAGGGAAAGATTTGATGTGGTTATGCACCAAATTACGTGTTTCTTCAGGTGTAGCATTAGGTCTGTTATGATGACGGCCTTTTTCATCTAACTTAGGAGCTGATCTACCCCCAGATATTTGATTCCTGATTAAATCCATCTTTTTACGACCAACGCTTAACATTGACATAACTGCTTGTTTACAGACTGATTCTCCTTCTACTGTGAAAAAATATTTAAAAAACTTGACGATGCTTGCGGACTTCAGAAGGCTGCTTAATACCGAAGGATACCATAACTCCAAACCAATAGGTGTTTTTTTGATTCAACTCTAACGAGTAATATTCTTGAAACAAACGAATTCGCCTTTCGTTAGAAAACTGACCTTCGCATTTTAGCCGACAGTTTTCCCCACACAAACGTTTTCTGTGCAAGAGAGTTTTTGAGCCACCTCGACTCCTTTATAAGTCGTATATGTTTGGTCTGAATTTTTATTATTCTTGCGTTTCCAAGTTTTGGGATAAGTCGTTCTCTTTCTAGATTTTTTCCTTCCTTGTATAAGTGGTTTTTCTTATTTATTTTTTCTCGTAGAGGATGATGATAGAATGTAGCTGTTTGGATTCTACTTGTTCCCGGGAGTGTTTGTGCCTCACATTTTTCTGCATAATTGTTTATAAAACTTTGCTTTTGTTTTTTTTTAAAAATGCCTACTCTTCTTGTCATCTTCATCACTTTCTAAAATTTTAAAAAATATAAATGAAGCGCGGTGATTAAACTAACGCATAGCGCTACTGATGAGGTACCTAAACTTTATAATTTTCAATAAACAAAATGATAATATCAGTGCATTTTACTTAATACAATGTAGACGTGAATTGGCTCACAACTCAAAAAATAGCAATAATCTTTACAAAGATAATAATACAAAATATATACCTACCGGATTCTGTTGGAACATATTCAGATCCTGAGTCGATAAAAGGCTCTTCTGGTTCATCAGACAAATCTTCCATCATCATATAATATAGTATATTTTTTTTGTTCGATCTCTTATCTACAATATTATTCGTGAACGAATTTATATAATTACAAATTTATTGATGTTTTTGCTTTGAAAATGTTGGGCTACTCAACCAAAATTTTCACTTCGCCCTTTTCTGTTTGCGTATAATGCTGCTCATTTATTACTGCGAACAAGAAACAATGCCTTTTTACTTGTCTAGACCTGTTGCCCAACTTTTTCAAAGATCGATAACTTTGGCGCCATAACTAAAATTTAGGTTAGAATTTAAAAAATTGTAAATATGTTTTATTTACGTGCCAAAACAATAATTTAATGGAACTCTGTTATTTACTCCTAAATATAAACATACCTTACCTTTTATTTTAATAGAAAAAACACTAGAAACACTAACAATACCGAATAACCGTTTACAACTAAACGTGGCTAAACGTAAATAAAATAGAAACTGTAATGCAAAAAGGTGTTATCTTCGAAGTTAACACTTTTATGCATAAAATGAATATCAGATGAGGAGCCCAGTTATCACCTTTTTGCAATGCAAATCGAAAATTTCAAAAAAAGTGAGTTAACACCTTCTTGCACCAAGGGCTTCAATTAGTAACTCCATTACGTTTAGTTTGATAGTCTTTCCAATCCTCCTCCTTTTTAGTCAGTATCAATTTGGTGTATGCTCTGTCCCTATTACACTGTGCCTGCTTAACTGATTGCATCATCCATGGATATTGTGTTTTTGTCTTGGTGGTATTTTATCCACTGCCGTTTGAATCATATTTATTTTTTTTTTATTTATTTATTCAACACTACAATACACTACAGAACACAGTTTCAAATGGTATATTCTAAAAAAAAACAGTAAAAAGAAGTAACAGTACTTAGAAAATCAGTTAAAAAAAATCAATTCACACAATTAACAATAATTCAGAGAGTCATAAATATACACAGTCTTCCCTTTTTTTCCCTCATGGGCCTAGCAGTAAGTAATACCCCCACTAAGTATTCTAAATCTCTCAAACAGCCCTATCGTCAGTAAAATGTCTAATTTTGTTTTTAAAAGAAAGAGTGGAACAATTGATAATAAAATCCCGTGGCACAAATAGGTTAAAATTGTTCATTATACGATTTGCAGGGCTATTCCTTCCGATGTCAGTACGGCTCTGATTCACAGAAAACAAATTGGCCTGTCTCGTCAAACGACATGGTACTCTAAAGTTAAGCAAAAACAAAAGTACCTAGCAGTCCATCAAGTTGTTCAAGATTTTATGGCCGAATACCAGGGTGAGCCTTATTCTGCGTATCTCCAGGCTATCCAACCCTACAAGGCTCAAGCGATCCCTATAAGAAAGCATAGAACAATCAATCCTCAGTCTATGCAACAGAAAGTTCATGAACCTCGATTGCACCCGCTCAATCCGTTTAATGTGGAACTGATATATAGACTTCGCACCAATGCATAGTACATTTTCTTCAATGTCTTGACATTTTTAAACTGCCAGCATTGTCTCATGAGAAGACCAGCCATCTTAAAGGCCTTTACAATTATGTTATCAATGTGGCTGTTAAATCGTAGACTGCTATCAAATACTATACCCAAGTCATTAATCAATTCAACTCTATGAATTGGTGCTCCATTGATCCGATAAACAACATTCAGAGGTGGCCTCTTTTTTGAAAACGATATTACTTTACACTTTTCGCTGTTTAGGGTCATACTATTATTGAGACACCAATCATACAGTTTTGAGACTTCACTCTGCAAAAGAGCGCAGTCGTTTTCATTCGCAACATGACAAAATATTTTCAAATCGTCCGAAAAAAACAAATGATGGCACTGTTCGAAAACAAAGGATAGGTCATTAATGAAAATCAAAAATAATACAGGACCGAGGTGAGATCCCTGAGGGACACCGGAATGTACATATGAATAAAATCCAAGTAAACTATGTTTAAATCTGTAAAGGTGTCCAATCTGCTCCTATTAGTTCTTCAATGAAGCTGGAAATTGCTTCATTGCTTAAATTTCTGTTGAATATAAACCTTGTTTCTCTGGTATTAGCCTCAAATTCCAAGTTGACACTAATGATTTCATGGTCGCTTAATGATGGAAAATCTCTTGGAATTTCTTTATAATAATAGTAATAATGTGATCAATCAGTGTGGACGACAAATGAGTAGTTCTTGTTTCTTTTGTGACGATTTGTGCAAAACCTCGTTTATTTACATACACACATACAATAAAAGTTATATTTTATCATAGATACTGCTCTAATGGGAATCATTCATTATACTTACAAATTTGGATGGTTCTAGAGCTCTGCAATATTTTCCTATTGGCCACTGCCTTAGATAAATAATTGGTTTTGTAAAATGTGTATACTCGTTTTAACCACATTATTTGTGCTTAAAATACTTTTTAAAATAAAGGCATGAGCAATAATAAATATTTGTTAGTAAATAAATGAGCCTGTTTTTTAGGGAACTTCGAGACCATATGCGTTCATTTGCTCAATTTCTTAATTCGGGAGAGCAAGAGCGATTGATTGCCAGCATAGAAAGGGAGCGAGAGTTACGACATCGATTGACAGAGTTGATGCGGTATCGTAGTCTGGGGCTTACTGCACAAGAAGAAATCGTGCATTACGAACAGCACGTGGCATTCCAGAGGATGCAGATTAGACAAGGAAAAGGTGTAGGTTCCCGAATGTTTTTTTGGCTCTGTTAAGGATAATTTACTTTTGCCTTTATTTCTAAAAAAAAAACGTACCCTTTTCTTTCCAATATTAAAAGCATAACACAGACTAGAAATTGATATCATTTTTTATCATCTATGCTTCTTAATAAACTAGCCCTAAACTAAAACATAAACAGGGCAAGTTGCACTACATTAAGTATATTGTAAATACATTTTTCCGGGGGCCACCTGGCATCAAAAAAGTTTAAAATCTTTCGAAATCGTAAAATAATTTTTTTTTACAAGACAAGAGATTAGGAATAATATTTATTTTTTTCTTACACAATCACAAAGTTAACTATCCTAAGGAGCATCGTAGGTTTGGTGTTACATACATGCTTGTAGTGTCTCATACTTCAAATAATTCATTGTCCAGTCAAAAACGCCAAGTTATGCAAGAGATTGTAGTCTTTAAGAGCTTGCGTCGAATTTGCTTTAGTTATTTCTATTGTTATAAAAATGAAATTGCATATTCATATATCTCAGGTGCCTATGCACATGCACATGGGTATATTTGGTACAGATACAGTCATGCGTTTATTAAAAACGTGACTGTATCGCGTATCCATCTCCATTCAAGGAAATTTGAAACAGGAACTAGTAACTTTAATCCTTGTACCGACCGCTCTGAGCGTTAGCAGCCTACTAAAGTACCTAATAGAACTTGGGTTCTCATTAATCGACTTTATTGATCAATTTCATTGAATCTATGCCATTGAATGCAAAATTTGTTCACATGATTCAAGTTTATTGCATAAAAAGGCTAAAAAATGTCAGTTTTAAAAATGGCTGCAAATATTCCTATCGTATGTGAACATTTTAAAACCCTAAACTAAAAAAGGCACAAAACGCAACCTCAACTGACTTCATTTTATACAATGCAACTGAACGCTTGTTTGTACGGTCAAACACTGTTCAATATAATTGAGTCGGTCCCGCCGGTCAACCAAAGTAGGAATTCGTTTCACTTTTATTGAAACGCAAAACTATTGAACGGATGTTCACATTACACGATTTGACTTCAATAGCATAGATGCAATGATATTAATCAATGAAGTTCTAATGAGGACCCGGCTTAAGTTATGATTATGTTTCTTCTAGGCTGGTTTTCTCTATTAACATAGCTTGCACCTTTCTTGTATTGCGGCTTCGCGAATTTGTCAACGCTAACGTAAACAGCGTTTGTGCTGATGCACAGTGTATTTGTTACCTAAACTAATCTAAACAATACATTAGAAAGCTGACAATCCTTCATCGATCAGATTAGTTCAGCGTCTTGTTTAGATATTAACAATAATTGCGCGCCATTTTTTGATTATTCAATTGTGAAAAGTTGCTGAAGCTATATTGATTTCAAAGCTTGACGAGCCGCTACATGAAGTAACTTCCTATTAGTGGTGTAAACTTCCGTTACTTTTAAATACCTGTTACGGGTAGTTACTTTTAATATCAGTATCCGTTACTGTTACTTTTACTTTCGGGTAGATTCATCAGTTAGGTACTTTTTTGTATCTTTTCACATGAGAATAGAAAAGTAAATAGTAATACTGGTATTCGTGCCTAATCTATCTAATAGGTATTCTGATAAGTATTAGATGGTAATAATAGATTTTTTCTGTGCATTTATTATTTAACACCAAACACATAGATATTTTTCAACCAAATGAGATAACCAGGGATACACTCTTTGCCTTTCGAACCACCATGCAGACAAGCGGGTTCTTTTTTCTTTCAAGATTAGCCCCTTCTGCATACATTTTTATTTCAGCAATGGCGGCTGCTGTTGGGATTGTTACATGTAAAAAAGTTTTTAACACTTATCGAAATCTTACCAAATTATATCAGTATTTTCTGTATGATCGTATGGGTCTGTGTCTGTGGTTCCTTGTAGTATTTCAAAATCATTTGTTGTTTCATTTTCAGTGCTTTTATTATTTTTAATTAATATAAGTAGCTCATCCTGAATTGTTAACTTAAGAACCAGAAGCCACCGAGTACGATTTCGTGCAGACATGAGCCGTCCTCGCATAGATCTCTTTTTAACGTAGTATAGATAAGAACAGAGCAAAGCCGTATCGGCGCTTCGCTACTAGTGATCAAAAACACTGTCAATAGGTCGAGTTTCACGTGGTGATATCAATTTCTAACTGATTTAGCTAATGAGAAGAGGAAAATGGGCTTCGAAGGCCAATAGAATATTTATAACGGGAAACTAGATACAACTTTCTTGGCGTCCACGTTGACTCTTAAAGTATTAACCCTTTTGATACATTTTTTGCTACAGTTTTTATAAAGATATTTAAATGTAAACGATAATGTTAGGTATATTTGTGGCGCTTACTTTACCGACGACCGACACTGTCGAGCCGATGCCGACCGCGTGTTATTGTCCAGCTCTCGATAACGCGGCACACCAATATGCGGCAGTAGGTATTTCTAAAAGGTACAAAAGTAACGGGTATTTTAAATAACAGGGATCGGGTGTTGGGTAAATACCCGTTATTTAGTAACGGGTAGATATTTATTTAACATCAGTACTTCCTATAGACTAATGTCACTACTGCCTGTGATCTCGGAAGTTTGAAAAATTACACCTTAACTATTACACCTTAACTCATAACAGAGGAACGAAAAAATGTAATTCCGTCCCACCAAAAGACGCGAAAGAAATTCTACAACAATTGATCAAGTTCATAAAATAACAAATATAATTTTAAAATCATTACGAGAACAATTAGAAACAAATAAGAAGCGTACTCAACAATAAAAGAAAGTATTAGAAATTTAGGGATATTATTGAGTGTTTTAACAGGTAGTAAATTAAGTCGGACAAAAGTTACTCATTGATCCATTAAGATCCTAGTTAAGTTAGTAAGAGGGATATTCATTATACGAAATAAAAACAAATATATTGACCGTTCGGCGTTAACACATTCTCGAATATTTTTAGACTATTTGATAAAAAGTATAATATAGATATTTGAATTTAATGTTTGCGGGAATTGACACGAATTGTCAACACATATTTATGTTGGTGGAAACAACCTAAAAAGCAAATTCTTCGTCGCCAGCTACTACTAGGTTTCGCTTGCAATTAATTCTGGCGTTGGTTTGACTGTACGTTTTCCGTTCATACATTCCATTATTTGGTCGTTAGGCGGGTCGGGGCGAAAATCGAACCAGATTGTATCAGTTTGCATTTCACTTAGGGCAGCAGTGGCTCTGCGATGCATCCGGGCCCCAATCTATACTTAACATCCGAAAACGGGTAAGTACATAATTCCTTATCCGATACCTAACTGGTAGTTCTGCTACAACTGTACAAACAAATGCAATCAAGTTTGTTGTTGTTTTTTTTCAAAGCTCGCTCGGACCCGTCCATTTTTTATTTTTGTTGCGGGTTTTTAGGATAATTTCATGTATTTTTTTAAATGAAATAAATTCTATTTTTTTTTAATTCTAAAAAAACTTTAAATTAAAAGAAAATGGCACGGCTAAGTGATAGCCCAAATTAACGATGATACAATTTTACTAATTGCTTTCCAGAAAAGTTTAATATAATTTATTATATGCATTATAATACTTACTGAATCACGTCACATCACTGTTCTATCAGTTTTTATATCCTGAAATAGAGCAGCATTAAAATAAACTAGTCAATCGTAATAGCACACTTTTTGCAAGTTGTTTGAATTGATTTATACAGGGCGATTCAATTCAATTCAATTGAATTGATGCAACACAGCTAAAATATTTTTAATAATACGGTAGTGCCGCTTTTACCAGGAAGTAGTCGCAACTTTGATATTTTGATTTGAAATATACAGGGTGCTCTGGTGAAACACACTGTATATTATTACCGATTTGAAATGCTGCTGAAATTTGTTCATTATTTTTGTACAGAGTGTCTATTTTTCAATGTAATTGCAGGATATCTCGGTAACTAGTAAAGATAGAGACTTGCGGATTTTACATTACTACACTACTTTTTCGAGAAACAAAAGGTACCGCAAACAGAATTTGCATAGCTCTGTTACTTTTTAAGCTACAGGTCGGTCATCCTTTAACTTATTAAAAAATTCAAAACTGTGTCTAAGAGAGTTCTTTAAGCAGAATTGTGCGTTAATTGATGATAATTACTATCAACTATTATGTATTTTTGAAAAGCTTAAAAATACGAGAAAAATATACAGGGTGTTTCCATTTAAAAAAATCATATATTTGCTTTAAATCTCGAAAAGTATGACTCCCAACAAAAAACTAAGCACGCCACTGAATTCTGCTGAAAGAACTCTTTTAGAAACAGTTTTAAATTTTTTGATAAAAAAGGGTGGTAAAAAATCAAACATTTTCGGAAACACGCTGTAGCTTAAAAACTAAGAAAGCTACGACAATTCTATTTACGTCATCTTTTGGTTCTCGAGAAAGTAGCGTAGTAATGTAAAAACCGCTCTATCTCTACTAGTTACCGAGATACGATACCCTGCAATTACATCGAAAAATGGACACCCTGTATAGCATGCCTCTAACTAGTCAAGTTTCTGACTTATAAGCATTTATTTGAAAACATAATTCCCATTCGGTTCTTAGTCAGTTTGCCATGCATGTAATGTGTCGAGTCACTGTTAACGGAATTGACCCCCGAGATCGATCTTAATCCTTTAGGTTTTTGACCTGTGTTTCTAACTAAACTGCCAGTATTCCGAGCATCTATTTTTATATTGTGTTTAATTGTTTTAGCAATTTTATTATTGTTACTCTACGCTTTTAAAGGCAAGCAAAACTCAACGAAATAATGCGCTTGATGACTGCCCTCGTCGTGACAGATCTAGTTTCATTTGGATCTAGATATTGAAATCAGGGTTTTTAGTTTGAAAAAATCTACTTTTAAACATTTTTTCAAGTAACCAAAAAAAACAGCGCTGTAACAACTAAAAGATAAAACCCATAAACTGATCCTAAATATTCTTAAAATACTTTTAAAAAAGAGAATAAAACGAATAATTAAACCTCAATAGTTTTATCAGAGACTTTATTTAAAAAGCTTTAACGTGGCTAAGAAAGCATACAGCTTTAAGTACGTAACAAAATATGTAGGATAAAGCTATTATAAAGCTGTTTTCTATTAAGCCCCGAATATCTTTATTCTCAGAATAATTGCTATAGTTTCAATTGTGGCGAGAATTGTTTCCGTAGACATTATTCGACCAATAGCGCTATCTGTAGCTGAAATGATCAAACCTAAGGGTGTAATGCTTTAAAGGAAGGCTTGACAAAAGTGTGTCTTCGCTAGATTTTTATAAATCTTTAAACCTTCCTAAAGCAAATGGGATATATAAATTTGTTTAAAATTGTAAAATCTAAGTTTAATTTTGTCGGTATTTTATTGGGTCAGCTGCTAAAAATAAGTCTTAACTGAGTTTTGACAGTTTACAGCTTCCAAGAATAACTGGCGGCTTGTTTAAGAGGATAGGGGTTTATTAAAGTTTTAATGAATCTTTGAATTTTACCCAATGGAATTTTACTAACCGTTTTGAGACTTAATAGGTTTATAAATGCTATGTTAAAGGCAATATGACCTAAAATAAAGTATGTTGGCTGTATTCACTATTGCATACTGTAGTAAATCATTAATAAAAACCATATTTGTTGCAGAAATAGTACATCGGCCATTTTGGAGAGATAATAAATGTTTGGAATTTTTAGGAATATTGGCACGCAATTTTGAAAATTATATTTTTGTTTAGCTGCTTTACTGTTTCGAAGATGTTTCCTGTATACTTAAACCAAAAACTCTTCAAACATAAAATTTACATATCAAAGTTATTTATTTTATATTTCACAAAATGTATAATTTTAAGGGCGCGCGCCCATTTTACGCAGTTTCTTTCATTCAGAGTTTTCCAGTAGAATCCAAATATGCAATCATATGCGGGGTGTTCCATTTAAAAAAAGTAAGTTGGTCTCTATGGCAACCAAACCAGAAATGACAGAAAAAATTCACGCAGGTAGAAATGTTGGAAATAATTTACTGAACCACTTTCATAAAGGTCACTTTTTCGTATACGAGGTAATTCAAAAGTTACAGGCATTATGCGTGACTTTTTTGCCAGTCTGTATAGTCGGTCACAGTTCCAAAAGAATTTCCAAGTACCCATATATCTGCTGTCTTGCGAGCTGTCATTTTATTATACTAACTGCGCATGTCCGGTAATTTCTGCCGCACTCTTAAAGCACCTTCCAAATTTTATATTAATACATAAAAGTACAAGTTTTCTCTTTATTTAGATTTTAATTGTGATCGTCATAAGAAAAAAGAAAAAAATTAAAATTTGAAAATATTATTTGTACGGATTTTATTTGGAAGGTGCTTTAAGTTAAATTGTATAACAAGATATTAGTTAGATTAAATTACTTTGTTTCCTCAAAAAATAAACTACGGTGTGCAGCAAAAATAATAATATTATATAATGTTTTTTTTTTTTTAAATGCTATAATATTGTTAAAACTAACTAATCTGACATACTATTTACGGTTATCTCTAACAAAGTGTACAGAAAATACAATTTGCGTACTGTATGGTTGCGATGTACTTTTTATATAGGGTAATTCAGAAAAAAACTATTAAACCCTATTTCTTGTCCAAAATAAGCGATATTTGGTATTTAAGTATATCTTCCAAATTGAGACGATATTTATTAATAAACATTTTTTTTTAAATGAAAAATGGAGGTACTTTACTCTTAGCGGAATTTCCAATTTTTTACTCTCCCTCGTAAACCATAAGACTTATCGGATTTGATGAGTGTTATTTTGGTTTAAGGATATGCAGAACTTTTCTGAAATAAAATAAATTTACTAAATTCATAGATAATAAATTTTCCCATATGCTGCGCACTTTCTGCCGGTCACGGTATATAAAGATTTCTGTTATAAATATAAACTTTTCCCAAAACGCTAGAAATCTAGAATACGGTTTTCTCGAATGCTTAGGGATTTTGTAAAAGGCACTTATATCGGATTTTCTTAGACGCTTCTATAGATTTCTGCGAGGATTTCTGTTTGCATACAATTAAGCATTTCAAACCCTATTCTCATAACACTTCCTTCACATTGGTGAAGAATGGTTTAAAACTGTTGCGACTGGTATAACTCATTTCTGTACATTTATAGCACTAGTGCCAAATGTTTTATTTAATATTAGTGGATAACAACGTTTTTAGCTTTATTGTTTAATCTGATGACAATTTCAGAGGCGTAGAAATAAACTCAAGTTTCACCGACGCAAGAACCACGTGGCTGTCCGAAAGCGATTCCGGGTACGACAGCGAGGTGGCGGCGGCGCCCGCAGAGCCGCAGTTGGGCAGCATGGCCAACACCTCTATTTGGACACCACTGACGCCGCCGACCCAACTACACAGTAGCACAGGCAACGGGGTGGCAGGGGATCTCAAGGCACTGCCCATGGGCAAGCAGCTTAGTCAGGGGGAGATACAAGTAAGAAATGTATTTGTTATGCTTGGTGGTGCACCGCCAGACTGTCCATAGGAAATCCCATGTAAATTTTGCTACTCTCAAATATTGGCTCCCCTATTAATTTTACATCAAAATTGTATTAGACTTTTTTGAACTAACCAAGTAAAAGTTATTCACAAAAACTCTTCATAAAATTCATAAAAGTTAACCCACCAGTAATAATTATAATAAAGTCAAATGTTACCAGACTTTTATTTTCAACTTGTTTTACAGTACTTAATAAAAAATAATAATTGTACTAATTTAATAAACGCAAGCACCTAAAACGAAATAAAGAAATCACTTTTAATTGGCTTCTTAGAAAATAATAAAATTTGATGTGCCAGTTCATCATACCAGGACTTTTAAAACAGTCTGATACAATTTGTATGTAAAATTAATAGGGAACCAATATTTGAGGGTAGCAAAATGTACATGGGATTTCCTATGGCTAGTCTGGCAGTGCACCACCCGTTATACCTGTTGATATAATGAGATATCGCTCAAATAATAATATATCAACCTTTGAGAAAAATATCCTAACCTAAACTACTAACCTATCGTCACTTTTTTTTTTGTTTGTGTTGCAGCTGTGCACCAACTTAAATATACAACCAGTTACCTATACCACCTTAAAAGCGCTGATCATACAGGTAACGTATACAATAATAATTTAGAAACAAAAATGGGTAATTGGTGCGCTTTACGCGATGTCCTACGTGAGCGGCAAAGGCGTCCGGTGCGATCGGAGCGGTAATTTCAAAAGAATGGAATGAATACGAATGTCCTATGTGGTACATACCGGGCGGCACGCGCTGCGTGCGCGGTCTTGAGGGGGCCGAAGCGGTCAAATATTTTGATATAGTCTGCCTCTGCCGACAGTCTGTGTTCAATTACGAAGCGTACATCTCGTCTTCTGAAATTTGTTTCTGAATATTTCATTTCTGAGGCGATTGCTTTTACAATGTAGTCGAAATGTTTCGGGCAATATTCTGCTATAGTCTTGAAATAGAGTTGAACCTCTTGGACTAGATCTCAGTCTTTCATACAAATGGTAAAATTCTCCGTATTTAAATCTTTATACAAACACACGACTCTTGTTTCTCTCCTTTTGTTTCTTTACGCATTTGCAGAATTTTTATGTTTGTACGTGCTCTCAGTTAGAAGAGTTGTGCGTTTATATACAGGGTGTTAATTAAGTACGTAGACAAACTTTAAGGGATAATTCCTTGTATAATTTTAAGATAAAAAGTTCATATAAACGTATATCCTAAAATGTTTGGTTTTCGATATACAGGGTGCTAAAGTTTTAATTTTTTTTTGGTTTTCTTAATATTCCTTTGGAATTTTTAGGAATAATTAATTCAAATTTTGCACAAATAATAGATTTACCAGTATCTACGAACTAACATTATTAATATTTAAATTAATCTACAGGGTCCTCGTTTTTTTGTGGTCATGATCCCTTTACGCCCGTCCAATTTACTTAATACGACGTCACTGACTAATTTTAAGAACAAAATCTAATTTGTCATTTTATTCTCAAACATTTACCTATCTTAAAGTTTTTTACTATTTCTTACGGCTTAGAAGATATTTTGAGAAAAATAAAATAATGCATTGGTAATATTGGATAATTTGCAAATGGTAAGTTGGCAGCGTCCTTAAGCCAAAAATAACAAAGTCGGCTTTGACAAACAATAAAAATAATAAAATCGACAATTATGACAGTTTAGTTATCAAAACTTGCTACAAATTTTTATTTTTGCACTTTGTCAACTTAAGTAAGAGATTTTTCAGTTTTGTTTTTGTTAAAATGGTTGAATTTACAAACGCTGAAATGGCAAATATGCATTTTGTGTATGGAATGGCTAATGGTAGCGCTCGTGCAGCAAGACTAATGTATCAAGAAAGATTTCCTGAACGTCGTGTGCCTAACAAACAAACTTTTACTAATATTCACTCCAGACTCAGTGAGACAGGTAGTTTTAGAAGATCAAATGCCCTTGTAGGAAGACCCAGAACAGTAAGGACAGTTGAAATAGAGGAAGCTGTTCTTAATATTATAGGAGAAAATCCTGCAACAAGTACACGAAAAATTGCCGCTGAGTTAAATATTACACATGTTTTGGTATGGCAAATTTTACAGGAACAGCAACTTTATCCATATCACATACAGCGTGTGCAAGCCCTTTTACCGCGAGATTTTCCCCAGAGAGTAGCCTTTTGTACTTGGATACAAAATAAGCTAGTGAGAAATGTGAGGTTTTTATCGAAGGTATTGTTTACGGATGAGGCATGTTTTTCCCGAAACGCCATAATAAATTTTCACAATAATCACATTTGGGCAGAAGATAACCCACACGCTATAGTTATTTATTTATTTATTTATTTGTAAAATATACGGGCACAACCCATTATAATATCAATACAACTGAAATTAAATTAAAAGGCTATTGAAATATCTAAATACTAACTACAAAAGTAAGTTTACGATGGTATCGACGAAATTATACAACTATAAACAATTGACAATTACCTTTTTTTTAAGAGAAGTGAGGGAATTAGAAAATATATCCAACTCATTGTGGTGGTTGAGAAAACGCATGGCCCGTATCAGGGGCGCATGTGAACCATAGTTGGTACTGTGATGACCAATATGAAATAGTTCAAAATTTCTGAGGGACCTTATGGGAACATTCAGAGCTATAGAATTTAACAAAGCCGGACATATAGTATAACCCCTAACTATCTTTGTAACAAAGCTAACATCAAACATTATTCTTCTATGAGCTAACAAGTCAAGGCCAACCATACCTCTAATCTCACTATAATCATGATCGACAATCAGTATATTCAATTTATACGCACACAGTCTAAGAAATCTATTTTGAACCTTCTCCAAGCTATATTTATGAACTTCGTAAAACGGAGACCACACCACCGTAGAGTATTCCATTATGGACCGCACTAGGACACAGTAAAGTAAAACTAAAGACGTAATTGAGAAATCACTACAATTCCTCTGAATAAAGCCCAACATTTTTGAAGCTTTGGTGACAACAGCACTGATTTGATCAGTAAATGATAGTCGGCAGTCTAAAATTACTCCGAGATCCTTAATATTGTCAACCCTATCCAGTACTAAACCACCAATGCTATAATCACCGTTAACCCTTCTTAATCCTCTATAGAAACTAATAACATGACATTTTTCTACATTTAATTGGAAACCATTTGTCTCAGCCCACAACACAAATCTGTTAATGTTGTGCTGTAAGGAATCCAGATCGTAAATACTAGTAATAATCTTATATATCTTGACATCGTCAGCAAACATTAAAAACATGCTTTTAATTATGTATTCTTTAATATCGTTTACAAATAGGTTAAAGAGAAGAGGCGAGCAGTGGGCACCCTGTGGTACCCCCGATACAGCCACAAATCCCTTAGAGAAAAAGTTTCCAATTTTTACTTTAAATATACGATTTTTTAAATAACTTCCCAGCCATTTAACTAGAGCTGGGCTAAACCCCACAGCTGACAGCTTTGCAAGCAATAGTCTATGATCGACTCTGTCAAAGGCCTTAGAGAAGTCAGTATAGACAGAATCTATTTGAGCACCCGCCTCCAAGGCATCCAACAGTTCCGATTCATAGACTACTAGGTTTGTAGTTGTTGATTTACCCTTAGAGAAACCATGTTGTTGATCTATGATTATCTCCTTACAGCACCACGAAAGTTGATCGCACACCAAAGAATCAAATAGCTTAGGTATGCAAGACTGATTACAGACACTACGATAATTGTCTATGCTATTTTTATCGCCCGATTTATGAATGGGGACAAGAAAGCTTTCCTTCCAGAGTGTCGGGAATTCCCCTACTTCAAGTGATTTATTAAATACAAGAGTAAGAACGTCAGTTAGGGTGCAGACGCAGCGTTTCAACAAATAGTTAGGTATTTCATCAGGGCCTGCCGAAAGTTTGTTGTTGAAAATAATTTTCAAGAACAATTTTCACTAAATGTTTGGGTTGGAATTGTGGGCAATTTCCTTATTGGGCCATATTTTCTGCCTCCCAGACTTAATGGCGACAATTATCGGCAATTTCTGGAGTATGTTTTACCCGAACTATTAGAAGATGTCCCAATAGGAGAAAGAGTTCGAATTTGGCTTATGCATGATGGTGCTCCTCCACACTTTAGTTTAGCTGCACGACAGTATTTAGACGAAAATTATGCCGATCGATGGATCGGGCGTGCAGGACCTCAACCTTGGCCACCCAGGTCGCCCGATCTAAATCCAATAGATTTCTTTCTTTGGGGGCACCTAAAATCGCTAGTATACACAACTCCAGTTCTGAACGAAGGGGATCTAAGAAACAGGATACATCAGTCGTGCGAAATTATACGGAATTCTCCTGGTATTTTCGAGAGGGTCCGCCAGTCGATGGTGAGGCGCACCAATGCATGTGTTGAAGTCGGAGGGGGGGGGGGGGCATTTCCAGCAGTTGCTTTAGGTTAAGTTTATTTTTTAGCTTAAGTTTTAATTTAGTTTACCATAATTTTGGTTTTAAAATGTATCAAATAACGATTGTCTCATGGACGAAACAATACTTATTAAATAATCCAATATTACCGATGCATTATTTTATTTTTCTCAAAATATCTTCTAAGCCGTAAGAGATAGTAAAAAACTTCAAGATAGGTAAATGTTAGAGAATAAAATGACAAATTAGATTTTGTTCTTAAATCTATTATTTGTGCAAAATTTTAATTAATTATTCCTAAAAATTCCAAAGGAATATTAAGAAAAGCAAAAAAAAAATTAAAACTTTAGCACCCTGTATATCGAAAACCAAACATTTTAGGATATACGTTTATATGAACTTTTTATCTTAAAATTATACAAGGAATTATCCCTTAAAGTTTGTCTACGTACTTAATTAACACCCTGTATATATACAGGGTGTTATGGAAATGACTTATTATATTTTAAGGGGCCACTCCTGAGGTGGTCTGGAGTTACACTTGATAGTTTTTTTTTCTAAAATCGGAAGTATTTTGAATTTTGTAAAATACCTTAAAACCGGACTATGTGCGCCTTCCATGATAGTTCAATGCCCCTGAACACATGTGTTTTTGACAAGACAAACTGCTGGAATGGTAATTGTTTAGTTTAGTGCAATTAATGTTGAATTTTGTGCTAAAATTTCGTATATAGACTAATTGAGGGTAGCTGATCACAATTTTCCTTTTGCGTTTTTACGGCAAATGCACTGGTTTTGAGAAAAAAAAATGTTAAAGTTTTTCACTTACAGGTTAGGGTATTCTTTGGGTGTCGCGTTTCACTTTCCTTTCAATTTCCTAGATTTTATGGTTTTCCCTTCAAAATATGTGATAAAACTTTCACCAAACTATCTGTTCATAAAATAAGAACAACATTTTAGCAAAAAAACAATGGAAAAGGCACAAATTTAATTAAATTCGTTGTTAATACGCCGACAAAGTAGAACCGTCTCTTTTCAGATTCATTGCACTCACGTTGCCAGATTGTTCTTCTTTTTCTTGTAATTATTAATGGCTTCCATCCAGGAGAATGATATGCTAGCTCGAGCCAATAGGATTCATTCAATTAATAAAAATGAATTGAAGAGTATAGGCAATTTATAATACACTAACAATCTGACAACATGGGTCGTGCAGTTTGCTTCTGCTTTTTTGGCCAGCTGTCAGTGAGCTGTCTACCGTCTTTTTCCAGATAACGTAGAGTTTTCTGTTCGCTTACAAGTTATCCCGTTTTTCAGAGTTTCCTTGTGGCATATTTCGTTTATTTCAACTCAGAAGTGTATACTATGACTCCGACAAGTAATATTTTATTGAAAATAGCAACATTTTAGGATTACATGCAAAATAACATACCGGTGAGTTAGAAAAACTTTAACATTTTTTTTCTCAAAACCAGTGCATTTGCCGCCTAAACGCAAAAGGAAAATTGTGATCAGCTACCCTTAATTAGCCTATATACGAAATTTTAGCGAAAAATTCAACATTTGGACTAAAGTAAACAATTACCCAAATCAGCTGTTTGGGTCATTGGCGCGTAGGTGTTTTGGACCTAAATTTTTGAAGGCATTTTTCTCGAATTTCTAGCTTCGAGCGCCATTTATAGCAATTTTTCCCCAATTCGTCTCGACCTATATATTTACGGGTTAAAAAATAATAAGTCATTTCCATAACACCCTGTATATATGGAAAGTTTTATGACACTTTTTCAGGCTCCTTGTTTGCCGGTTGAAACTAATCCAGGCCGAATTAACGGTTTTTTTTTCTTTTTTTTTTTTAGTATTGTTTTGTTTCCTTTCTTTGTTGTTCCTTTCTAAGCACATACAGATGTTGTCATCTAGGTGCTACTTTCCGGTATAACATTAATCCTTATATTATGCATTAATGCTTTAAACATAAAATATGCTATATAAACGTAGTAGGTATAATAATAGTTTACACTTATTTATAAATATTTTACCACTATTTTAGGACTATTAATGTATTTTGGATTAATGTTTTCTTGAATAAATTGAATTGAAATTGAATTCGTCCACGAAATCTTAGTAAATGAGACAACAATCTCCTCGAAATCCACGTAGGACATTGGTCGCGTTCACCGCAAACGCCCAGGCGCCGCTCCGATCGCAGAGGACGCGCCGGCCGCCTGTTGCCGTTCACGTAGGACATTGCGTTAGACCTGGAAGAGACCGGCGCCGGCGACACTGTCACACTCCACGTCACTACCATTTAAATGCTTTACTGCCCCTTGACAGTCGGGCACTGCTTACGATCGTTCTTTCCAAAGTAAGGCATTGTTTAATATAGAATAACGACTCTGCTAGACAAGAGGACAAATAAGCCAAAAAGTGAAAGATACGAAAAAAGGTAATTCTTTATAAAAGTCTTTGATTGCTTTAAAAAAAAAAAGGATCTGTTATGGCAAAAAAAAATTTTTTTGTACAGGATATGCAAAAAATACAAAAACGTTAAATTTCGTAAAAAGTAAAGTTGCAGTTTTTGAAGCTTGCATTAAGGCGTTAAATAAAAAAGTTATTTTAATTTTTAAGTTAAATTTTATTTCAGAATTTCAAGTAAAAATTTCAAATTTCTAAGTTAAAAATTTTAAATTCAAAATTTTTCAGTCACATTCCCACATTTTTTTATTTGATAACTGTAATGGATTTGTCGACAGGTTATGCAAATTATCCATAAACCCAAAATTCTCTGCTTATTGTGCAGTGCACACTTTTGGGTCTCTAAATGGCTTCCTTTCTATTTACATTTCCTGCTTCTCTAAACCAAGCCACAGATCTAGTCAAAACTTGGCGAAACTGGTCGACACCCATGACTATGTGTGGAAATTATGTTTGAAAATCCTGAATGACGTCCCGTGTTGAATAAACCCACTGGCCATCAACCATATCTAAAGTAACTTTCGATCATAAAAGCTTTTTGTTCTGCCATGATTGCCATATTTCACATTTGGAATTTAATTTTCTTAAAAATAAAAACTTCAAAACTTAACAGTTTTATTTTTCATTCACCTTTACATTATACCTAGGTTACCTTTGAAGAGTATTAATTTAAGTGCCAGTACTTTTGACACTGATTAACTCATTTAATAGATGATTGAAATATTTATTTCCAATGTGCCAAAACCTACAAATTTATATTAGGCTAGAGTCTACCAGATGAATATTACATGTAGACCCCAGGATGCCTTGTTAAGTCCTACAACTGGTAGATTGTATTTGACAGTTTGAATCTGTCAGGGACTGGTGGTTGGAATAGACCTATTGACATTGACACAATCAAAACCCTGATTATTTTAATAGTCTATCAAATGAGTTAATCAGTGTCCAAAGTACCGGCACTACATTTGTGATTGATGTGAGGATTGTTTTTATCTTATATTTTTCCCACTTTTTTAAAATTTTAGTTAAAATTAATTTTTTCGTTTTTCATGATTGGTTTGCAAAGATTTCTGCGTCTTGTCTCGTCGATAATGTGATTTTGACATTTTTTTTTTTTAATTTAACAACGTAATTTGGAAATTTCAAATTTTTACGTGAAACTCTGGAATAAGGCTTTTTATGTTAACGTTTTGCGTTAAAACTTTAAAAACGTCTATTTTTCTCTTTACCAAACTTTACATTTCTGTATTTTTTTCATACTCTATAAAAAAAATCGTGGATCTTAAAGCAAGCAAAAACTTATGTAATTACCTTCTTGTACTTCCGGGACTAAAGTAGGTACTTTAGTTCCGCCAAACGGGGACTAAAGTGGATCATTTAATCCCAAGGGGCATTTTGGCAACATTGATGAGACTCTTGTTTATTTATACTGTAACTAAGTGGACTAATAAAATATTCAACTGGTACTTGCATTAAATTGTGACATTATCAGGTGGTTTTATATTTATACCTACATATTACCTAATTTTAGTAATAATGTTCCTGAAAGTACAAAAAATAGTGTATAAACCAAGGAAGTGCCTTAATCATGAGTCACTTTAGTCCTTTGGTTTATAATATACTATTTTCTACTACTAACTTGAGAAATAACCATTAATTACTCCATTTCTCCAACCTAGGTAAATATTGAAAAACTTTCTGTGTAATGAAGTTAAGTTACACACGATTTAAGCATTCTTACTCACCGCATAGACCATGTAGGTTGGTCTATGCTCACCGTTTCTTTAACATGTTATTGGTTTTGAGACTTGACTATCCATTTTAAATGAAGAAATTGCGGAAAATAGTATCAAATTTTTAATAAAACGGGAATATTCATCATAAATTGTAAGATATGACAATTAAAATCGCATTTCTATAGTTTTATTTTTCTCAAGCTACTTGATTTTCAAAATATTTAAAAAATTAGGCAGAAATGTCTAATATAAAGATCTGAACGAATTAAATATGTAATATTCTGATATTAGTAGTAGAAAAAAATCAATATATACCTCAGTTAAGAAAGCTGTTATATACCTTACACATTATATCGTTATATAATAGCTCACTTCTCAACCTAGGTATATAATGAACTATTTTTGGTGGTACACTTTTTGGTCCATTTCTCTTGTGTATCCCATCCGTGGGCAATGGACATACTGGCTTCACTTTACTTTCAGGATAACATGTTAAGCCCTGGGAAATACCAAAACTCGATCAATTCAGAATCTGATACATCGGATGTCAACGTTAAAGACGAAGTAATCAAATTCCTAACTATCAGTGGTTGGTTACCGGGTGTTTCGGTAAACTGACGTTTGGAGGAACATCTAGAGTTGCCGAATGATTTTAGCTTCTTCGATTTTATTTCAGAGGATCATTACTTTAGGGCTCTCGAGTCTAGTCCCGAGTATAATTTTATATAGACACTATACCTAATGTAAGGGCTGGCGACGAATTCACCCGCGTTATTTTTAGACATAGGAAATTAGCAGATTTGATTCTTATAAATGTTGTTAACAAGGAATGGAAGTTCTGGCAACCATGTCTAAAGATTTCTTTTTCTTTCTACGGATATTTCCCAAATAGCTAGAAATTATTTAAATATGTTAGACTGAATATGGTTTTTGGTGAGAAACCCAATGGAACCATGTCTATAAAATACATACTTTTACAAGCAGATTTACAAAGGCGTTTTAAATTTAAAAACTTAAATAATGATTGGTTTGCAACAACAACAAACTTTCAATTTCAATCTTTAAAGAAAATTTGACGATGAATTCTACGTTTAACTCCAAAACTAGCAAAAGGGAACGCCCATACAAATCAAGTCAATTTTAGAATGTATCGCAATTTAGGGTAGTCGATTGTATTTATAAAAACTTTGCGAATATGTAGATACGATGATAAGAACACACGAATTATTTTAAATAATCGCTAAATTATTATTTTAGTAAATAAAATTATACTTTTTAATCTGTTACGCCACCGCGAACGCCATCACAACGCGTGGCGCCATTTTACCCGACAAGGACCTAACAACTTGTCAAAAACGACGTAATTGTCATAGAAACTAACCTTTATTTTTCGTCATTGCTTTTCTGTGTAAATATTTTCTTTTCTTGTATTGTTCGTAAAATTTAGTAATTAATCGCACAAAAGTCAAGAAGAAGAATTTGTTATAAACTCCTACATATTTCACAGCTCATTCTTCTATTTTAATTTTTTTTTGGCTTAGATCACAACTCATAGTTTTTGAAAGTCGTTCAGGTTTCTTTCATAACAGGTTTTGTTCTAGTAAAATGACGACCCGCTCCCCACCTCACCTCAGACTCGCGTTTTCGCGGCAAATTTTAAATTTAAGTAATATTGTTTTATCACTGTTATAGGCGTATTTTTTTCTACAAACTGTCGTTTCTAGTATTTATAATTGAATAATAAGTAAAATAAAGTACTTTTTAATATTTAGTCGAGTACTTCGGTCATTCTTCAAAGATTGAAATTTAAAGCTATGTTAGTAATGTAATAATTTCTCTAATTAGGTGCTTAATTTCATGGTAATCGTGATTGTGGATTAAACACAAAAGAATAAAAAGCCAATGTTTTACTTGTTTTACCGAGATTTAACTTATTTTCAGAATCCTTGAAAGTTTTTTCATAAAAAATATTGGTATAATATTTGATATTAATAAAATCAATATTTTATTTTACTATAATATTAAGTATGTAATTAACTTGCGTTGGGCTACATTCTTGGTGAAACCGTATATTATCCATTATGGGTAAAATTAAAATTGCTTGTTATGTTTCACTATTTATAAAAAATAGTGTAACATAACAAGCAATTTTAATTTTACCCATAATGGATAATATAATATTAAGGTATTAGCTTAATATTGAATAAGTATTCCCTTTTAAGACTGCTACTTGTAATGAATAGTACATTATTTAACGAGCGTATAATGAAGGCTATATTACACGAGATTTTAAAACACGAGCCGAAGGCGAGTGTTTTAAGGATTCGAGTGTAATATAGCCATTATACGCGAGTCAAATACTATACTTTATCTACGACTATTCAGTATTCAAGAAGTTAGAAAATGGATTCAGAGCAACACATTTTATTACAATAGGATTATTATTAATGGTATTTCTTAACTAAAAAATACAATTCAACGATGTTAACCATAATTAAACAAAATACAATTACTTATTTCTAATTTTTCATGAAATTTATTGTAAAATTAGAGCAATTATGAAAATGAATGGGAGCAGGAATATTACTTATATTCATATCGTTCTTATTAGTAATGGAAAAAGTTTCGGAGCTAACATTATTTACAGTGGTAGATGGACATAATTTTGAGTTTATTTGTTTTAAAATTTTATTAGCAGCGTCTATTTTAGTTTTTTTTGATTCAGCAATATAACCTTCAGCTACGCAGGCCGATTTCCAACCTCCATGACGTTTTAGGGCTGTCATAGTTGCTCCTCCGTCAGCATATAATGTAGCTGAAGATCGGCGAAGACAATGGCCGGTATATTTTTCTGGGTTTATTAGTTGCAAGTATTCCGCTATCGTCTTACCCATCTGTCCAAATTTATTTATGCCAATTATTTGCTTTGTGCATTTGCCGTTTTGATAGTTTAAAAAGAAAGAATTTGGCACGTTTGATGGTCTAAGATCCGCATATTTTCTGACAATATTATAATAGTCTCCGGTAATCGTAAAATTCCTGGGAATTTTTGTTTTCGTCGTTGGAACAAGAACTTGCACATAGCCGTCATAATATTGTATGTGTTCTACCTTCATGTTATACAGCTCGTTGGAACGGCAAGCTCCCATTACCCCCATTATCAATGCAACCTATAAAAAAATATTATATTTAGTTATTTTAGATAAAGGTGTTAAATCAAATGCATTATTACCTTTGTAGCTAGATATTTAACATCCGGTGCCTCTTCCATAAACTTGTTAATTTCTTCCCCAGTAAAAGCCTCTGCTTTTTTCGGCTGGTAACCTTCAGATTGCCTTTTCAGTAAAGCGCGTACTTTTCCATAAGGTTCAATATTTACATTATGTTTTAACATAAGGGTACTTTTTATCATGGAATAATTTGTCCACAAAGTGCTTGACTTGTATTTTTTTGACAATTCTTTAAAATATACTAGCACGGTATCTTCAGAAAAAGAATTTGTGTTGTTTTTTCGTCGCCAGTCTATAAAATTATCGTACGCTAGCGTATAGTTCTTGGGTGATTTTTCTGGTAGTAATTCCAGGGAAGCTGTATGCGCTGCAGCCCGAATTTCTGGAGGGGTACTTTGGATTTCGTTTTCGTCATCCGAAATCATGATATTTTACTTTGAAATCAACAACAAAATGTCACAGCGAAACTTAAATGACTGAGGAAAAAAATGATTCGTTTACTTGTCAATCGGTTGCTATGGTATTAATACCATTCACGCCTGCTTAAACTAGATCTGGTGCGTTTTTATCGTAATTCAGGTAACTTTGTTTTGTTGGGACCGTGGAATATTAAATCTCATATTCCACGGCTGTGGAATATGAGTAACTATGGTAATATGACCCACATTATATATGTACTAACAAACACATTATGCTTCTATTATTAAATAGTCGTAGATAAACGTTATATAATCTATTATTTGCAAGTTTAGGTTTCTAAGGCAACATTTAATTTTTTTTAAATCCATTTTATGCGTACTTTTAATATCAAATATCTTAGTACCCATAACTTGTAAAAAGAAACCTTATTTCTCTATTTGATTTATCGTTTTTATTTTGATTCTTCAATAAGGTATCCAAAAGTTTTTAATTTTGCAAATCGACATTTTTTTATTTTTCGCGCACCCTGTATAACAAAATTTAAGCAATTTTATATAGGTATGTAGTATTTTCTTTGTATGTTGTACCATTTAGTTTAGGGTGATTCACCACAATGTCCCACTTTCTTAATTTTTTTTATTTTTCATGCTAGGTGAAAATAAAAAATATTAGCATGTAGGTAGGGGTAGGGTATTTGAATTACTTTTTGCAGGAATGCCTACAAATTCCCTTAGTCACTTCATATAGAGGATATCGCATAAAGTTATATTCTCTCAAATGGGACATCCTATATATTATCCAATTTTTAATTCTACCTAAAATTCTAAACGTATTTCGTGCATACGTTTATACCTTAAACCAACGGTTTTCAAAATATTTGCGTTTAATTAATTTCCCTTTTAAATGTGAATATTTTGAAAACTGTTGGGTAAAGGTATAACGTATGTTATATGAAATACGTTTAGAATTTTAGGTAGAGCTAAAAATTGGATAATATATAGGATGTCCCATTTAAGAGAATACAACTTTATGCGATATCCTGTATATGAAGTGATTAAGGGAATTTGTGGACACGCTTGCAAAAGGTATTTTAAATACCCTACAAGCAAATATATTTGTATTTTGACCTAGCATGAAAAGTTAAAAAGTTAAAGGGGTGGGCCGTTATAGTGAATCACCCAATACGTGCTTAAAGAAATGTATATTCAAGAATGCAATTTTTAAAATGCGTCAGACATATGAAGAATTTTCTACAATTTTTGTTAAAAAAAGAATACAAAATAAGTATTAAATTTTTAATTGCACTATTTTATTAATACTAAATTGCGTCATAAAAAAAGTTCGGGAATATATTATTATATCTTTGAAACATTCGATAGAAAAAATAAAACTAGATATTTTATAACGATTTGATAAGAAAAAAATTCATTTGGTCGCCTTCGACTCCTACTGATATTTAGCATTTCCATTCCACTTGCAAACCCATTTGTATGAAAGTGAAAATATCTGTGTAAATTAAGTGAATTCGTCGCCAGGTTTCGTAACAACGTTAGGTATTGCTTTACGGTTGTGACCTATTCAAAATATGTAATTTTACACATTTTTTTTTTAAATTAAATATTTTACTTTTTACCTAGAAAATTGATGTATAAAATTAACTGAGAACAGTCTCTCAAAAGACGTTTAAGTTTATTTGTTTAGGTTTCATGTATATTTCAGAAAATAGGGATTAGAATAAATTAATAGGTATTCATGTCATTCTATTGTGACATGTTATTAAATTTTATTTTCGGTAGAAAACGTGCCTGAGCAGTTTTAAAAGCATGTATGCATATTGTAGTATTCTTACACCCGTCATGTTATATCCCTATTATCCAATTAGATCGTCTTTGTGAATCTGCTTGTTAATGTTTTAAAGTGCCAAGTTATATTTTTCCCTGTCTACATTGTGCGTAATTTGTAAATATATTTTTTTGTTTTACAATTTTTATTTATGTAATTTTACGTTTACATAATTATTATCTACTCTTGCAACCGAGTGTAGGATTGCTAACCTAAGACTGGATTTGTAAATAATTAATTAATTGATTAAAGATTATTTAGACATTTTAGAAAAATAAACATTTTGTCATAAAAATGCATATTCTTATAAAACAACCTTTAATCATAATCATAAGACAAAGTATTAAAAACATATAAAATAGTAACATAGGTATGTAACTATATATACAAGGTGCTATAAATACGAGTATATGCGTGGGAAACTTGAAAACCGTAAGATATAGGTACAAATTCGTCAAATTGAGGCAAAGTTGCGCAATTTAGTGCTTAATAAAATGGAGTCAAATTAATTGAAAAATTGGAAATATATCAGGAAAGAAACGAAATTTTGTAAAATATTTATTATATTCTCTCTATCCTGAGTTTATTTGAAAAGATATTATGTGGAAATAATATCAACTTCGTCGTTATAACTTTTTCTACTCTAAAAGTTGGTATACTCAAAATTTAAATCCGGCGTTCATCACCAGGTGACCATCAACTTTTTTTTTTATTCTGACCTGGGTTTTTTAATTTCCGTTTTAAAAAGCTGTCTCCCAAAACCAATGATGTATCACAGTCAACCTTTTACCAATAAAGAAAGTCGTGTCAGACAAATACTACTTCTAGTGCATCTGCTTTGTCTAACTTTTCTTAGGTATGGTAACTTAAAATAATTAATAGTGAAAACCTAACTGAATTTTAACGTTTTTTTTTATTGTGCTTCTAAATATGCCAAATAACGCTTTCTAAAAACAAACAATGTAGTTTTTTTATTAGACAAAGACAGAGCAAACGCGACCCAACAACTGTTAGGGTTCGCTTCGAGCAACCGTTTCTAAGATAATTGAATTTAAATGTTTTATTGCGTACTGGAACTCCTTGTTGTCTTCCTTCAGACTTTATCCAGACTTAGGACTGGTCCAATCTCCCTAATTTTTGTTCATGGATTCGGAAAAATACCCTTTTGGGATGTGTGTCTGGGTCCAGGAGACGCAATTTTTTTTATAGTAGAGGAAATTAAAGTCTTACTTGTTATTTTTTCACATTTTAATTCAGTTTCCTGACACGTGTTTCAACCCTTGCGGATTATTTGCAATATTTTTTTTGTTGAAGACAGAGGTCTGAGGAATCCTTACCGAAAATAGCTATTTTAGCAACAGCGAAAAGGAGCAGGGTTTAGTCGGCAGTCGAGTGCGAAAAAGACTGCGGTTGTTAACGTATTCCAACTTGTATGTATAATGTAATTCAATTTGTCATTAATATGGGGATAACTTTCTGCACGCTCTGGTGAATCAAAAATGATAATAGGTACATCTAATGGCCTCTTTGAATGTATAGTTAACTATAAACCATGCTTTATTTCATAATACATATATATACAATACAGTGCACTTTTAAAGTCTAAAAGCGGCTTAATAAGCTCACAGTTTACTGGCCGATTTAGACCAAATTTTGTACAGTTGTTTCAAAAGTACCTTACGCACCGAATTGCCAGCTGTTTAGTTTGCCTGGAAATCAAATAAATTTTAAGTCTTTACATGTAACACCTTGTATATTTTTTTCATTTATAGATTTTACGTTACATTTGTTTCACTTTTGATATAGGTACCATACCTTGTTCCTAATATCAGTAGTTTTGATGTTTATCAACAAACAGCTGGCAGTAACGCCAATATCGTCATTAAGTGCGTAAGATCCTCTTAGACAACTGTATCAAATTTGGTTTAAATCGGCCAATAAATTGTGAGGTTATTAAGCCGTTTCCAGACTTTATTTTACATACACAGTGTTTACAAACTGTGGAGAAAGTATTAGGTAACAACAATCCAAGATTTAGGCTACAAATTGTCAGTAAGTATAATCCCAGATAATTATTTAGCTTAGTTAAGTTTTTCCATTGAAATAGAGGCAGTAAAATAAATAGATAGCAAGATATTGTAAAATTATCATGTTTTAATAGTCGATATATTAGAAAAGCCACAGATTATTTTAACGGTTTAGGTTTGATCCTTTCATCTACGGATAGCGCTAATCGTCGAATAATGTCTATGGACCCGATTAAAACTAGCAATTATTCTGGGAATAAAGATATTCGGACGTGAAAGTACCAGGCCTTAATACATATTTTTTAAAGGTTAGATACAAGTTCTACAATGGTTTTGCAAACGAGGGTAAATGTTTTTTACTTCGTCGTTTGGCTCAGTATAACCTGGGAAATATTGTCAATGTTAATATAAAGTTTAATTGAATGTAACGGCATAAGGTTTTGTTTTTTCATTTAACTTATCTTCTTAGTTTTACGGCTAATTATAAGATATTTGCCAAAGTCTATAAAACCAGGCTGGGGCAGTTGTTGAAAAAAAGACACATTAACTAAAATGAAAAGAATTTTAATTTGTTCCAGCGCAGGTAATAATGTAAAAATGGTACGCAGATTATTTAAGATTGTAAGCCATATTAGTGAGAAATAATTATCTACAATGCAGCCATACAATGCACTTAAAATTATATACAATGCAGTACACACAGCTGCCTAATATGTCCCACCTCTGACATGAGATCAACAAAATAACTAAAATAAACTGAGCAAGTTAATAAATAAATTCAAGAAAATCAACAAATTTTGGCTAGTACAATACTACCTTCTGCTAAGCTTAAATATTTTACTTTTGCAATATATCCTTAAGTATTAATCGTATATTTAGTAAGCGTATATTAGGCAAGATAAGCACACAAATATGTGTCTTAATTTCCTCTCAACTAAAAAAAGTACTTTATTAGATACTGTAAAACATATAAATATCGTTTTTTTTTCATTTTTGGGAAAAATTGGTAGATTTTTTTATATTCAGGAAGAAAAGTCCAAATTATCAATGTCCTGTTAACTGTAACTACAAGATAATTTCTAAGAATAGCATTGTTGTCATGGAAGTCGGGTGGCGGTTATCAGTAACAGGCACTGGTGATTTGGGCCTAAGTAAGATCAATAACTTAGGTAGTAGTCGATAACTACATTTATTTCATATTTGAGGTGTCAATAAAGTTGGTAACGCCATGCAGTTGTTTTTATAAATATACAGTGTTTTAGCATTTAGTGTGTAATTTTTCAATAAATTGTAAGCTGTAACCATTACAGAAAACTGTAAATATTAAAATTATTATTTTAATTAAAAGGGTGTCCAAAAAGAAAGATTCATGACAAAGTTTTTTTTTTAATGGAATACATCTGTTTAAATATATACACCGCACGCGCAAGATTGTAGGTTATCCTGAAAGAGCGGCGATTTGAACTTTTAAAGTATTTCGGTTCCGTGTAATGTTGAAAGGGCACCCTAATTTATCAATAAATCTAAATGATAACTTAATTATTATATTCACGATGGAGAAGATGGACGAATATGTTCGATAGACCTACTTTCCACTCCCTCTGTTCTTTCTATCAGGTCATTAAATTTAAAAATCCACCATATCTATACAACAAACTTAAATTTCGAACAGACATTCACAATTTAAATATCCGTAGAAAACACAATACTTATAACAGTTCTCATCCCCAATAAACAGTTTCCAAAAAGTCGGAATCTATAACGTAGCTTCACTTAGTTTAAAGTACCTAGTTGAATTTTCCTTGGCTTCCGGCACTTTTAATATTGTAAAACAGAAAATGCTTCGTAGTTTATAGCTTTGATGTTTTTCTTGCAACTGACACTGGACCTATAGAATAACTTTCTGCTTTTTATCTTCATCTGTCTCCTATGTCCCTGTATCTTCGCCTTTCTTTTCTGTGCGTTCTTTCCCTCTCTTTCTTTATTAACGGTAATATTGTCATTAATCATGGAATGTAAGCAGTAGTAAGCACCAGTGGCGTAGCCAGCATTTTGGGGTGGAGGGGGCGAACTATCGCAGGGGCGCAGACGGCGGAGCTAAAGCGCCGCAGGCAAAAAATTTTTGAGACCACGCCCAAATTTCGTAGGAATTCACCTTTATGCTCCTTAGGGAACAGGGGTCTGGCCCCAAATAGAGTTAAAATCCGCTATATAATATAAAAAAAATAAATTTATTGTGATGAGAGGCTCTCAAAACCGGTCTATTAAGTTTATTACTATCGCTCTTCTTTACTAAAAATAAAATAAGATCGATCTTGTTTTTTAAGAATTATTTTTTAAGTAGTAAAGGGGCGCCAGGCCAAGGGGGGCGGGGGGGGGGGCGATCGCCCCCCTGTGTCTACGCCACTGGTAAGCACCCATACTTGCATATGAAGCTGCAAATATTATTTTTATTTTGGACGGATACCGTGTAAGCATGATAAGTTATTGAAGAATTACATACCAAATGGGCACAATGTAAATAGGTAAGCGTCATTATTTTGCCACCAGCAATATAAAAAATAATCAGTATAGTAATCATAATAGTAAATACCACAGCAAATTTTTCTAAGACTAACATTTTGATAAACTCGGTTTCATTTAATCCTTTAATAACTATGTGAAAGTTGTCAAGCTATTAAAGGCAACCCTTACTTCAAAAGTTACCAGATTGGAAAACACTTGCGACAGTTTACTTATATGGGTGTTCCTATTAGGGAAATTTCGTTTTTTATGAAAGCGCTGCGCATTGCCCACTACCCTTTTAGTACAGCTCATAATAACATAACTATAATCAGGGTTGTAGTGGTCTATATTTCAGAAAGTAACTAACTAGATGATGTTAGGACCAGGAATACATTATATTCAAAAGCCCGTACACCGATTTGATTGCCAAGGGTCATAGAGTATGCAATTGCATTACTTTTATTCGTTGGATTCGCGGAATTTTACTGTTTTATTTCAGATACGTTCAATTATTTTTTGTAAAATTTAGTAGGTAGGCACTGTAGTAAAAAATGTAAACTTTAAAAAGCATATTTGGGTAAAATTTTAAATGTGTGTAAAAAATGACGAATACCCTTTTTTCCATACAGCTTCGCCTATTTTTTAAGCAGCGAGTCCAGTGGCGACTGGTTCTGTGCAATCTTGAGCAACTTATTAAGCCCCTATTAAAAAATTAACTGAAACTGAGTTTAGTAGCAATAGATGTTTGGAAATTATTAAAAATATCAAACTAACATAATACAAACGTTGGTATATTTTCATTTTTAAAAGAGGCGACGCAACAAAACTACAATATTTTAAACGTCAATAACTTTAACGAAGGTGCAGACATACCTTGTATAAAAAGATATGTTTAGTATTTCTTAAATTAGTATCTAGATTAAATAATATCTGTTGGCCAAATAACAGTCTTAGTCCTCCCAATGAGATATGTAAAAATAATTGCCTTAATCCACTATTATTTCATAAACAAATATCAATATAATACAATATAACTGTTGGGCATATTTGTCAACAAGTTAGAAGCTTCGGCTTAACGCTGTTATAAACTGCAATTTTTTTTTTATTCATTCGTTCAGGTTAGACATAAAATTTACATCTCGCAAAGGAAATATCGGTTAGATCCAACAACTACCTATAAAATAAGGTATTGGTTAATTTTGTCTAAATGCCATAACCACAAAGCAATACATTTTCAAAACTGTGGTTAAGTTCGGTTAAGGGTTACATATCTACAGAAATCATTTTTCTCTTTTTATTGTTTATTATACTCTATACTTTGCAGAATATTTAAAAAATAATCTTACAATGACGAAGCGGCAACGATAAATAAATGTAAGCGCACATCAGGATACTGAATTAGAACTTTATTTAGGGGCAGCTGTGAAATATCAATTCAGCATACTCCCAGAGCATCGCATTTTCCGCTGACATATGGTTTTCCTAAGAAGAAGATTGTTTTCTTTGTTGTAGTCAGTCAGTTAGCATTTTTAAATAAAACACCTTTTTAATAACTATTACAATTGTAACAAATTACTGACCCGTACTTCAGCTGCATCTTGTGGAATGTATAAACACGTTATTTAACGCTGCGGTATTTGAGGACGCGGCGTGAACGTGATTTACAACTCATCATTATTTATTATAGCCTTAGACTTAGTTCATATAGATGCGAATCACGAATTGCGAATAATGCTCTGATTGGTCAATTTCAAATATTTCAAGGAATATACCAATGAGAGCATTATTCGCAATTCGTGATTCGCATCTATATTATGAACTGAGTCTAAAAAGTAAAAACATAATAGAGCGTCTCGGCATCGCGCAATACGTCTTGAATTTAAAGTAGGTAACGCGTTAGACAGAGACAAAGATATTTGGCGAGTTGTCCATTGATTTTAAAGTCATCGTTTGGATCTGTCAACTTTAATTTGTTTTTAACCGTCTTTGTGCCTTGAAATTGAATTTAATTCTAAAAATTGTTCTTTTCAGAGCTATTTTTATCGAACTTTCGTGTTGGCGGTAAGTATTTATATATTTGTTAATATTTACTTAAGTCCGAACGCTAGCCACGAAAATTTTGCCGTTTATGAACTTAAAATTTATTTTGACTTTTTGAATCTCGTAATTTTTATTAGATTCATATGGTTTTGGTCACGTGAAAGTAATGACGCACCGGCAAAGATCCATAGTACATAATTTGCAGCCCGGAGGTTCACCGCGACGCGACGGCTAGAATTTTGTTACTAAATCTGAGCCTAGAATAGCTCAATGTGATTTAGTTCAGGTAAGTTCAAAAAATTCTAAGCTATGAAACAAGTTCTTTTAACGAAAAATTATTATTAATATCCAAATTGCAAGATCTGTAAAATCAGGTTTTTGCGAATAATGAACCAGATGTTAATTTAAGACTTGTGTGTTCCTGGCCTAACTCGATGACTTATGTAGGTACTTTACATAATTTAAATCGCCCGCTTCAACAATTTGGTTTTTAGTCCATCCACCGCTGGCGCTAACAGTTATTTACCAAAGTATTGCTGGTAGTCGCTCTACAGGGTATGCTTTGTAATCAAAGACATTAAACTAATAGACTAAAAGTTTCATTCATAATTCCCATTAAAGTATGGACTATTATTGTTTTAAAAAATGGTTGTTAGACCGGATTGCCAACGTTGCACTTGCTACCGCCATTCATTAGAATCTGTCCGGTTGTAAAATCGTATTGCAATGTTGCCGTAGTGCCTGATATTGTTATAATCTTAATAATTAATAAAGTTTCCGCATAACGTTATAAACATTAATACATAATTTGACTACGCAGACCTTAATTCCTTTGTAAATTATTTGCTGGGCCTTACTGGGATTATCAAATTCAATCTTTTTAAAAGAATTTTTTCTAATACATATCTGTAACAGACAAATAAAACCGGTTAAGGTGCAATTTTGAGCGAAAGAGATGAAAAATAAAGAGGAAAAAATTTGTATTAGTTGTAATGTCTTTGTTTGTAATGCTTACTTCAAAATAAAAATCATAAATAATTCGGGCGTTTTGTACACCGTCGCTACAAATACTTAATATATACATGTCATTCTGCTATTTTAATGGCAAGGGTTTGCGTCGCGGGCTCTTAGTGTATTTGCAACGCGATATCATGCAGACCGTGAAGCGGCCTTTTTGCTACAGACGATCACGGAAAATTAGAAAACCTGATTTACTCGATATAAAAACTATTGTAAAAAATATTTTCTTGTTCTTGAAAAACCAATAAAACATTTTTTTCTAACGTTACCATTCTTAAAAAAAAATCATAAGATTATTAAATTTTCCCTGCGACTGGAGGTATGTAACCCCTTAACTTCAATCATAAAGATGACCATGCTTATTAAGCAATATTTGCTCGTTAGCTATCTTAGGTGGGAAAGCAACAAGTTATATTTATTTTTTGTCGACCGTGTATTAAAGAGTTTGATTAATGTATATCAAATTATTTATTAATGATCATTATTTATAAATAAATTCCTGAACCTGAACTGACCAAAATGTTAAAACCAGAATTTCTTTATATTTTAAAAAAAACTAGTCAACGTTAAAATGTTGGAAGTATGTAAAAATTAATGAATTACATACAGGCCGTTTAAGCTTCTACTTAAAAATTAAGTCATATTAAATTCATTATTAATTTCTTCTAAAAAGGCATATCTACCTATCTCACAAGATGGAAACGCTCAGTTGCGGCATGTCCTAAGGAAGATTGCTCAATGAAAAGTTTGTGATTTTGAGGGCGCCAGTGGACACAGATCTATTTTGTCTGTCAAAATTCATAATTCATGATATTTATTAAATTATAATGTTAATAAGTTGTAATATCCTAAAAATCATTATATTCTACCTGAAAGTTGAGCGCGTAAATGGCTGTACAACTTTTGTCCAACAATTAGTCGTTGACATTTGCTGATAATAAAATAATAATAAATTGGCAAGCTTACAGTGGCTTGCATTTTTATAACTACCTAGCAAGATCTTCATAAATAGGTAGATAGTCTAAACTTATTGCATCAGTGTGTCCTAGAATTCTAATTAATATGGTTTTATTTTATCCGTAACAATATTTTTTATTATTTTAATCAGTGACATGCTACGTCATGGACTTTCCAACTAAAAATTTTATATGTACTTGTTGCTACTACATTTAAAAGACATAAAGATTCTTCGCGAACATATAATATTTTTTTGAGAGGAAATGTATTTACTATACAGGGTGTTAAAAAGAACATGTACCATCGCTCGTATGGTGATTCCTTCCCCAGAAATAAGACCCAATATTCCCTATCAACACAGGTCCGCAGCCGCTTTAACTTTGAGATAAGTACTTTGAAAATACTTTGAAAATTAAAAATAAGGTTCTTCCCTAATATTTTTGAGACCACAAAAGATATTATTTTGAATTTTAGTAGCTAGTAACTAGGCATAAAAACACATTTATTTCATAAAACAGATTTGCTCTGCTTCTACCAACGGTTTTTGACTAAAAAAATAAACTACATTTATTTGCATATCGCTATGCCCATATCAAGAAATTATCAAAAGGTACTTCACATTAGAAAATCAAAAGAGAAAACGGCAGTGGAGTAAATATTTTTTGTTCCGCTTAACTACACCCTGTAACTCAAAAATAAAGCAGTTGCGGACCTATGTTGATACAAACTATTTCTTATTTTTGGGTAAAAAATCAGCACGCGAGCTATGGCACGTGTTTTTTTGAAACACCCTGTATAAACTTTTTACTAGTTCCTGATGTCTATAATGGACGTTACTGACAAAAATAATATATCTACGTGATATTTCCGACATGTAAAACCATAATTTTTTATAAAAAGGCTGCAATGTGGTAATTAATAATAGGCACTATTTAATGCTATCGCTACGAACTAAAATAGGTAAGAAAATTTATATACCGTGTGCATAAAATAATATTTAAGCGTTAAAGGTAACAACATTCGCACAAGTACCTAAAAATAAAAAATAAATGTATTTTTAAAGATAACTCTTTATAAATTAATCTTTATATTTCAAGGAATGCCAATGCCGAACCCCACTGATTAAAATGAATAAAAAAAATCTCTATGGTATCTCCCATTACGTAAATCCATCCGGTTATGACATATACGTTGAGCGGCTTAGAACTTCCGAGACGACGTATTTTAGTTTTAACAAATAAATTTGCATAGGTTGTCGAAAATAAGTCTTTACATTAGATTGCTTTTTTGGTACTTCCCGTCATAGTCATATAGACACCCTCGACGACCTTATTCTTCAGCTGAATGACTGGCGTAGTCATCGGGACATAAAAACTTTCCGAAAGAATTTTCTTCGTTTTTTCCAGGGATTTGCTGGAGTTCATGACAACGTAGTCCGGCTCAGCAGCGACGTTTTGGATGCCATGTGAATTGAAAATTTGCGAAATCTTTGACAGATCTTTGGCAGGAAGCGTATTACAGCGCTGCTTGCAGAAAGAAGTAGTTGTCGATTCAAAGGTTTCTTTGCGTCTGAAATTAATAAATATAACCTGCACTCAAATAGGATTATCACTTTCTAAGGCTATTTTGAGAATGTTGTTATACAGAGTGTTATTACGAAAATCACCATGCAATAATTTCTAAATGTGTCGATTTAAGAAATTACGGCAATCTAAAACGTTGAAATCAAGGCATTTTTGTAGGGCAAGTTTTCTAATATCCAAGTAAAAAAAAATTATTTATTTAAATCAACTAGTTACACCTACTACACTATATAAAATCATTAACATTTAATTCACAAAGGCAAATGCTCGCCATTTTGTTCACTTTTCTACACTTATTTGTGTTAGCTCCATAAATGAGAACAATAACGTCATTCGCGTCATTTCGTATTCTCTCTCCATCATTCATCAAAGATCACCGGATTTAAATTAATATATATTAAACCATTTTTTTACTTTGATACTTGAAAACTTGATTTGAGAGAATGTCTTGATTTGAATGTTTAAAATGGCCGTAATTTCTTAAGGGGACACTTTTGGAAATTTGATTTTCGTCATAGTCTACCTCCGGCAGATTTCTTTTTGGTACACCCTATACAGGGTGTTTATTTAACATACGGCGAAAATTGAAGGGGTTATTCCCTGGACTATTCTAAGTCTTACCCAGCAATTATCCGATTTCTTAAATCTTCAACATTCTCCACTGGAGTAGTATAAACTAACGACTCTAGATGGCCCCATAGGAAATAATCCAGGGGTCCAGCAGGCCATAAATGAGGTCCACCTCGACCAATCCAGCGAATTCCATATGTTACTGTTAAAAACTCATGAGCAACCGCAATAAAATGCGCTGGTGCACCATCATGCATAAACCCACATTGCATTTTTAGTTGACAAGAATCTGAAGTCAGAAACTGAGGAAGCGTTTGTCCCAAAAAGGATGCGATATACCTCGCCGGTAAGTCTTCCTGGTAGAAATACCGGTCCAATTAGCCAGTCACCCAAACGTTCAACGAGAACTGATGTTGAAAACGATCTTCAAGTACCTCATATGTCAGCCCACAAATGGTTGTTGTGAAAATTCCTTATTGCATTTCTTGAGAAATACGATTCATCGGTAAAAAGAAGCCATCAGTAGTTGAAGGATTTGAACCAATGTGTGCAAAAGCCAGTGACATAATGCAATCTGTGGACGAAAATCAGCAGAAAGAAGTGCCTGAACGCGTTGTATGTCGTATGGGTACAACAAATAGTCACTAAGAAGTTTCCAAACAGCCCCATTACTTACATTCAAAGTATTTGCAATCTTTCGAGTAGAAGTACCTGGATCTTCCTCCATCATGTCCAGTACATTCTCTTCCACTTCTTCCATTCTTACTATCATTCAGCCCTATGATCAAACACACAAGTTAACTTTTAACATATCGTTCCCATGACAACAACCGAAAAGGCCTACTTGTTAATTTTTCACTGTGGGTAAAAAACAGGTAATTTTGAAGTTAGCGTCTAGAGTTAACTTCTGTATTTGATCATAGGGCTGATTGGCCTTCCTGGTCCTTCACTTCGTATTAATGTGCCTGTTGCATGAAGACCTCGATGAATACTTTTTTTCATCCGGAACATTACGGTCAGGCAATCGTTCAATGTACAACCGCCTAGCTTGTTATGAACTGTCATCAGTCCGTAAATGAAATGCATGTCAGTCATCTCGGCGTTCGTATAGCGATTCATGATAGGGGACTTCACTAACAAAAGTTTAACCATTAAAGACAGAAAATCCACGTCAAACAACAAAACGTCAATCAGTCTCAACAAATTCGACACAAAATGATAAATTACGAGACGTATTCAAATTAAATTCACGTTCAAACTGATTTACTTAAAAGATAACAACGCACTTAAAAAAAAATTATACTCGGCAAGCCCAGTGTAGTACGCCATACTTTTATTTCGACTACATTAATAATTTGAAAAATATGAAAATTGGTTTTGTAGAAAATTTTTCTCGCCCTGTATCTGTATATAAAACGGCTTTTCAAAAATCATCAAAGGACAAAATATTCTTAGAATAGTCCAGGAAATAACCCCACAATTTTTGCCGTATGTTTAATAGGCACCCTGTTACCCACATAGAATTTGTATTTGTCGTTTAATTAAGATTCTTGTGTAAAGTGGGAAAAAATGGTACTATTTTGCTTAAATAAAAACACACACCTCTGCAACGTAAAACTGTTAAAAGTCCTCGGAGGTAAAGGTGGCGGTTTAAAATATTTTCCTAACTTCTTATCAAAAACTAGGTCCAAAGGATTCTCGTAGATGTGACTAAGATGTTTAACATCGGCGAATAAATTGTGGTTGTTCTGATTTGTCGTTTCGTGGTCGTCGGGGATCTCTTCGTAGATACCTGAGGCTAGAGAAACTCCCGATTCGTTTCTTGGAATGTTACACTGCCTGCAATAAAAACAAGTGTTTTTATATTTCGTTTAGTACCGATAACTGTCCTAGATCTATAAAATAGACCCGATTCAATATTAAACTTACCTGGGAATAAGGTTCAATTAAGTTTTAAGAGATGCCATTATACAAAGAGCAAAATTTCTTTGGTTCTATACTAAAAGTTTTTAATAATTTAATAAAAAAATTATATAAAAGCATAATTACCTATTACCACGCTCTGTTAAAGGCACCTGTAAATCGGGATAAGAGTCCTCCGTTTCACTGCCACCTGGAGTTTTGGTTATTTCATTCATGACCAAATTCACTAAGTTCGATTTAGTCTGGAAGAAAATGTAAGTTCAATCGCTATATCGCGCCAAAAATAGAAAACTTGAAAACGGCTTACCTTGGTCACAATTGCATTAAAGCATAACATTTATGGACAAATACTATTTTGTTATTATTTACCTTTGATTTGACAGAAAACTCATTGTCTTCTGTTATGTTGGAATGGGGAACTCCAGAGTCATCGCTGCCAGCTTGACTTCTGAGACATAATGGGCTGTCTGAAACACTAGTTCTACTTCCACATAAATCTCCTTCGCTACGACTCAACCTAAAACAAACCGGTGTTTTTGATCAATTTTAACCTACATATTTTGGTGCGATGTTCTTCAAGTGAATAATTGTCACGTCTTTATGAAGGGTGGTTCATTGCTAATCGGCCATATAGGATCGACACTGAAGACTAAAATAAGAATATTGAGAGAAATATGCCGTAAAAAAAAGTTGATGGTTAATGAGTTGCCATACATATAGTTATAATATGATGTCATAATATTAAGTTGCAAGTTATCCTTTTACATATAACACTGGAAACTTTCTGACTCTTCAATATGAAGATTTTTTAACGTTGCAATTTGTTCTTAGGCAGCCATTATATAAAAAGCTAAGATGTATTTGAACGTAGCAAATCGTGCCTTTGACAAATTAGTGTATTATTTATCGTTTAATTAAATAAAAAAATACATTAAAGTTAACATCAAAAGTGGGATAACTCTGTCATTATAGCAGGAGAAAAGGACAAGAACAGGTGACATTTTTCAAAAAGTAACAGTATCTGACGACTGCGAACGACGTCCATTTGGTTTGTAGGTAAAAATTAAGATCCCGGCTAATCTAGCAGTCCAAATTTGAATAAAAATATCTCTGAACTCTTAAATGGTGCTATGTGTAATGATTTCGTTGCCATACGGCATGCAATGTCTCAGTTTTTACAAAGTATACTTTAACTGTAACTGTTTACTGTCACGAAGCATCCAAAGAAAAAAAGTAACGAATGTGTCTCAAACCCACCCAAGAACTAGCATCTTTTATATATTATTAAACAAGTTCATGACACCCAATGATATAGATTATTTTGAATCTTAACGAAGAGAAATTAGCATATTTACTACTTTTTATTTTCTCGCAATGTAGATATTTCAAAACCTACCTTTTGGTACAAATCAGTCCAGAACTATACTTAACACATTGTCCTCTTGAAATTAAATAGTGTAATAAGTTAGGACCCTCTCTGCAGTAAACGTATAATTGCCCAGGACCTGCAGAAAACTCCCTAAAAAATATGAATATTCTTACTAATAACACTAGACAGGCAAAATTAAAAAAGCTTGGTCAAATCAACCCTGCTATAAGCCGAAAAAAATAGTGAAATATAAATATAACGTATGCTTTGAAATCTAAAAAAAATATTTTAGATTTGTTAACAGAAGACCCAACAATATTAAGTCTTGGATATTTTACAAACAGAAGTTTTCGAAAATCATCATCTCAAAGCTACCGCTATATAAGCTAGGATACATTTTAACAAATTGATTAGGTTAGATTTATTTTTTTCTGTCTTCGTTTTTATTTTGAAATGTGAACCATAGAATAGACCATTTTAGAACATATGATTTTGACAAGAAGTATAACCTAAACTTGTCACTTTGCCCCCAGCAAAATGGCCGTTGTCAAATATGTAATGGTAATTTCATGGCTTTGACATAAACTTTAACCTAAATTTGTCAAATTTGCCCCCCAGCGACGTCATCCTTAAATGGTCAATAATAAAGTTATGAGAAATTGAGAAAGTTTCTATCTCTTACCTGCTTGTATGCATCACAACAATCTTTTTATCGTCCTTCTGTTCACACGTCGCCTGCATGTGAAACTGATGAAAATGGTACCAACGCCATCCAACTTTAGGAGCCCCCGTACAAGGGTCGTTGATAATGATTTCTTGGGAGTTGGCGTTCAGCACTCCGTAAAGGCCCAAGAGACCGGCGGCCCGGGAATGAGCGTTGTCGACAAAAGATATGCGGAAATTAGCGTCGCCGACTGAAATTAAAAATAATAATTTTGCACCAGACGTACATACGTAAAAGTACAACATTAATTTACTATTAAATGAAAACAGTAAATGATTTTCTAGATTTTGATGTGATGAATATGATTATTTTAAATATACAGGGTGAATTAAGGTGGATGGAGACGTTTATGGCGAACCAGTCGAGACGATCCAAAACCAAAAATGTGTTTTTTGCATACTAAAACGGACGTGACCTACCAAACTATAGATATTTACCTAACAAGTGCTGAAATCAAAACCTCGCTTAGTTCGGTCAACTGCAGTCTCTGACAGAAGACACTTTTAGCACCTGTTAGATACAATGTTTTTTCTACGAGCGTGAGGAAAATTATCTATTTTTAGTGTTATCAAAGTAAAAGTACCTGGTGATCTGTTATATTTTGACCACCCACCTATCTCATTTATTTGAAGAAATATGAAAAAACTTTAAGAACTAAAGTTGTAGGGCCTTTCGTGAATATTTAGGAAATAATATAAGAAGATTTGACAGATGCGTAAAATATAAACATTGGAGCATATTCAATAGGCCATTATTATTTTGTCTAGGCCTACTTATTATATGGTATTTATTAAAATTTTAATTATTAACACAACCTGTTAAAATAAACCATACAAACCATATAATATATTTGAAACCAGAATAAAATTTTCCACCAGAAGAGTGTATAATATACAGCGTGTTCAATTTAAGAAAACATTAAATTGTAAAATATTTGTCATTTTTGATATTCATGACAGATCCTACAACTTTAGTGCTTCAAGTTTTTTTGATATTTCTTCAAATGAGTGAGTTAGGTGGGTGGTCAAAATATAACAGATCACCCGGTACAAACCGAAAAGTCTTTGTATATTCATTTTGACGTCTATATTGACAATCAACAAATTGATTTGTTTTGATTTGTTACACAAACTTAATTGCATAGCAATGATGTAGGCATATGATTGTCGATGTATTGTATCTCACACGTGAGTGTTGAAAAATCATTCAGCACTAGTGAGAAAAAACTTTCAGCACCGGAATCAGTGTTGAAATTAGTAGCTTTCCGCACGCTCGTAGAAAAAAATATTTTCGGCAATGAGGTGTTGCCACTTCTACTAAAAAGTAGTAGCAACTTTGATATTTTAAAAGGAACATCCTTATTCTGCGCAATCTCTATTAGCTTCTTAACAACGCCCCTAAATTAATTTCCATTATTGTTTCGAAAAACATAACCTGCAATAAATGCTATTTTTGAACTGTGGCATTCAAATTTGTTTCGGAGTTGAGCAAAACCCGGAGACATTTTACGCTATGGCCAAATTTTGGTTACAATATACAGGGTGTTTTAAAAATACAAGCATTTTGGTTACTTGTCTAATGTCTAAAAGTAGATTTTTCACATGAAGACCCTATATATTGTTACGGTTTTGGAAGGCTGCTGAAATTTGTTATTCATTTTTCATATTATGTATATTTAACTAAAGTCTGTGTATTACCAACTGGCAGCGGAAATAAACAATGATCGACGCGCGATTTTTGCGTTCGAGCTTTGCTATTGGTTCCGCGGCAATTTAACCTTTGACGCGACCAGGCAGATTGGTGATGTCCACGTCTTGCCTGCGCGTGTTTGTTGTGACTGGCTGCCAATAAACAGACTTTAGTCAACTTTCTGACTTTTAAGTATTTGAAAAAGTTATTCCCATAAAGTTTTTAGTCAGTATAACATATGTATGTGTCATGTCACGGTTATTACCGGAATTGTCCCCCCCGATCAACTGATCATCCTAATCCAGTTGATTTATACCTGTGGTGAGGTATCTTTAAAGAACAAATGTGCAAATCACGAGTAAATTCTAGAGAAATATTGCCAAATGTCAGGCCCAATGAGCATTTCAAAATATATATCCAAATTAAATAGGATCTGTCACGACGAGTGCAGTTAACAAACGCATCTTGTTGCGCTTTGCTCACGCGACAAGAAGCAATAATAATTAGAACTACTAAAACAATTAAACACAATATTAAAATATATTTAAAACACTGACTGTTTGCTTTCAACCACTTACTCTACTGGTATTTGTAAATTGATTCCTTAAATATACCCACAGGTTAAAATTTAATGGTTAAGATCAGGTGATCTCGGAGGCCAATTCCGATAAAATAACAGTGACATGACATTTTGAATGACTGCATGGGACACCGACTAAAAACCGTATAACCGGTAATAACTATTTCAAATAGGTAGTCAGAAACCTGACTAGTTAGGTATAGAAGTGGTATACATAAATAAAGAACAAATTTCAGCAGCTTTTCATATCAGTAATAATAAACAGGGTGTTTCATTTGGAAAAAATAATTTTAGAGATTTTTCAAGTAAGAAAAATTCCTATGTTTTTAGACAACCCTGTATACATTGCAATAACGATTTGGCCATAGCGTAAAAAGCCTCCGGATATTGCCTAACTCCGAACCCAATTTCAGTCAGTGCTGTTGTATCTCAAAGTGCAAAAATGGAAATTAATTAATATATCGAAAACGGTATCAATCTGGTAAGTTTTCGTTATTTATTAAAAATTTTAAAAAAATAGGGCTCGACCCACGGATAGGGTTGAAAGAAACATGCCCGTTTATGGAGCGTCCCGCCACGTTAACCGATTTACCAAAAGCGTTTAAAGGTTCATCCACTGTGAATCATCCTGTATATTTGAACGGAAGTGTACTTTTGATAAGAAAATTGATCCATTAAAAATTTATATTTTTAAGTTACAGGCTCATATAAAAATTAACTATTCGAGTAGAAAGTAAAATATAAGCATTTTTTTTTAATGATGACACGTGTATAGTATCTAAATAACATGGTTAATTTTTGCAACATACAATGGCAACCATTATTGTTGGTCTATCTTGTATATTATGTATATTATATCGTAATATTAATAAAAACGAGGATAAAAATAAAGTTGTTTAACTTAAAAAATGGTTTAAAGTTCAGTGGCCAGTAGAATTCGCACTCCATGTGGTAAAGCTTTTTATCACTAACTTCTTAGAAAATGATATTTTTTCTAAAAAAAGTATACCGAGGGAAAATACATATACCTATAAAAGTAGCGCAAGAGTTAAAATTTTGCCGGACGGCATACACTTTGCTTTTTAATAGCTCGGTTTTGTTCACTTTTAAAGTTTTAAGTAGGTATAGTAAAAAGTTATAGACATGATTTCAGAATATAACCTTTCGTTAATAGGACTAACAGGTGCTTTCTTGTCTAAAGAACAAAAAAATGGGTAAAACGGTGGTTAATAAATAAACGAGTATACGTACATGGTGACTTATCATAATGTCCCACCCCCTTAAAATTTCTATTTTCCATGCTAGTTAAATTTTGTTAAAAAATAGCACGTAAGTTATTTGAAATACTTTTTGCAGGGGTCTCCACAACTTCTCTTAGCCACTTTATAATAATAATAATAATAATAATAAGTTTATTTCAAATAGTTACAATATAATAAACATGTTAATATGATATTCTTGAATAAACTTACTCATAAATTCCCCAGAAGACGTGCTTGTTAGGGGCAATATACTGGATATGGCAGAAAGTTATATTATTATTTTAATTTCATACATTAAAAATAATTACAATTCAAAATCAAAAGCAGCACAACAATTTCAAAAAATAATTTAATAACACATTTTAACAAGGTAATATTTATATAATTTAAAGATGTTTATTTACAACCATATATTTATGTAAAGATGATACTTCTGACATTTTTAAAAGTTGACGTTTTCCGACTGTCTATTTTCCACCCGGGTCGGTATTGCCATTTTTAATTTCTTCATTTTGTCATAATAATAAACTATGTGTACCTAATAATAATAACTTAGTGAAATTAATGGTAACATTAGAATTTTATGCTGCGACAATGATTTTGTCCCGTTTCTGAAAGATCTTTGCCAATGCTAAATTCCTGATGAATTTTAGGAGAACTCGAGCCTGGCATTGGGGCGACCAATTATGTTATTACACACATTTTCCACCTGGGTATGTAACATACTATTAACTGGGTCACCATTTTCTTCAATGCATTTGACGTTCTTAGTTTTTCTACAGCATTTGTAATAAAAGTCCAAATTGTTTTCGTTTAAATTCATAATTGCGTTTTTAATGAGTTTCCTAAGCATTTTCTATGTTGCTTTTATATATAAACTATAGTTTATCTTTTAAATAACCCCAAAGAAACGTATCCAGTGGATTAAGGTATGGGCTATTAATTAGCTGGTCATTTGATTGGTCCATTTCTTTCAATCCATTCTGCGAATTGCTCGTTAGGGTGATTAGTTACTACACGCACATTATGTGGTGGCGCCCCATCCTGATGAAATACGATGTTTCTTAGTATATTCAGGGGTAATTAGTCTAAAAATGTTCAGGCTCATTTTGCAAAAACTCTAAATAATTTTCACCGATTAACATATCCTCGAAAAAAACCGGACCTATTACTCCCTGTAGCAATGTTATGCGGATTGACTTGATTGAGCCCATTGTCTTGTACTTTTCTTGTTGAACATCCCACTGGTGGAAAATGTGGACTTTATCTGTCCAAAGAATAATTTTCAAAAAATCAATATTGTCATTTATCCAATGTTAGCGGTCCCGGCCCCGACGAGCACATTTATTTTCAGTGCAGACGAAATATAGACACGTGGCTAAAATGACAATATAAACGTAAAGAAGTCAAAGTGATGATTCGATTCGATAACGACGACGAATCGTCAGACCAACCACGCGCCTTGTACAATACGGATAAATGTTGTTATTTTGATTTTGTTTGTTAATAGCTTTATTTTAATATATTCAATTCTGATTATACTTTCCACCAGTGGCGCAATCAGAAAAAAAGTTCGGAGGGTGAAAAAAAAATGCAGGCGAAAAACTTTTGGGTGCCACGCCCTTCTTTCAATCACAAAAATCACAAAAACAGCCAGGCTCGTTTCAATTTTTGTGTAATTTTACCTATCTTAGGTAGTGATGAGTTAACATTTCTTGTCAACAGGTAGTTAGACGACCCGAGCTACACTTGCCCGGGGGGGGGGGGGCTGCCGGGCTGCAGCCCCCCCGCCATGGTTGCGCCACTGCTTTCCACCCTTCCCAGCTGTTTCTAACACCGTACTAACATAAATTGACTAAACTCAAATATTTCTTATTTTTTTTTTATATCACTTAATTTTGGGGTAGATCTTATTTTAAATTAATAATACCTTTCCTTTTTTAGAGTTCTCTGGACTTTCGAGTTGGTTGCCTTCGGTTTCCCGTAACTCTTTGGATGCAGTTCTGTTAAGGTTCGTTTCAAAAGAATATATTTACTTGTCTTTTCTTTGGATGTAAATTTGATGTGTCTAACTTAGCGAATACTATTCTGAGCATACTGAGGGGTTTTCTACAAGGAACGTGCATACGCGGATTCACTCTCTAAGATCTCGTTGTGTTGCTTTTGAATTGAAACTATTTTTAATGTACCTATGAGATTAAAATAATCTGTTTTTCTCTTCCAGAATATGACATTTTTACTAAAGGGTATAAATTGTTTTCACTTAATATAAAAAGTCATTCCAAAAGTTAGTTGCTTTCCTTCGCCGGATTCATCTCCAGACGCGTATCGCTGTATAACAGCTCGTCAGTGAAGCTATAGAATCCGACGAAGGAAAGCCACTTCAAGAGCCCACTTGACCCTGAAAGATCGATGAATAATGGCAGATGTAGCATTTAAGCGACATCTAGTGTCAATCACATGCATCAACCTGGCCCGTCTAACAAAATCAGTCAGAGTCGGAGAAGCAAACTACTGTAAAAATCCGGCGAGCCGGTATCCTCACAGAGTCGCCGCCAGGAGAAACGCGTCTGGAGATGAATCCGGCGAAAAAAAGCAACTAACCTTTGGAATTCAATAGTTTTGTTAGACGGGCCAGGTTGATGCATGTGATTGCCACTAGATGTCGCTTAAAGGCTACATCTGCCATTATTCATAAAAAGTCATATTATAGTCGGAAAATAGCAGATAAATTATACCAGGTGCATATCAAATGAATTGAAATATTTTCCCTTTTAAATGTGAATATTTTAAAAACCGTTGGGTTAAGGTATAACGTATGTTACATGAAGTACATTTAGAATTTTAGGTAGAATCCAAATATTGAATAATACATATTGTGTCCCATTTAAGAAAATATGACTTTATGCGCTAGTGTATGAAGTGACTAAGGGAATTTGTGAGCACCCCTGTAATATTTTAAATAACCTATATGCTAGTATTTTTTATTTTTACCTAGCATGAAAAATGAAAAAGTTACGGGAGTGGGACATTGTGATGAATCACCCTGTACCTAATAAATGAAATACGACACTCTCATATTAGTTAAAAGACATGGCCGGAAGGCCAATTTTAAGCGCGAACTGTTGTTTGGAAGGCCGACAGTTCAATATGTCTACTAACGATTCGGTTTGCCTTGCGGCTTGTAATCAGAAGATTCGCCTTCCGGTCTGCCTCGCTTTTAAAATAAATTAATCGTCAAAAAATCTTAATTGCTCTAGTCCAATATTAAACGTTGAAGGTAAAACCACGAATATTATAGAGGATAATATCGCCTTCGGTCGACGTACAGAGGCTTTCAGGAAGCATAATATATATTCTACTTTCTTTTTACTTTTCGTAGGCGATCTTTTAGGACATGTTGCAACTATAATCAAGACTATCATTTTCTGAGAAATTAATAATAAAATAAGTTTACCACAATATGGAGCGCAATTTTGGCCAGTCACGGTATATGTATTCGTATACCTGGTATATAACTGGCAATACTCATCATCTTCCTTATGGATGTCATCCATTCTTGTGAATCGCTCTCGCTATTTCCTGCCAAAAATAAAACGGGCTTTTTGTTTTTCCTTAGGTTAAACACTCCGAAGGCAAATTGTTTAGTCCTGGACTCAGTTCGACAAAGAGTGGCAGATCGAGGCACTTGAACGCAATTCAGGACAATTCCGTCTTCAGATGATTTTAATTTTAATTCTACGCCCACTTCGATGTCATCTAGACGACGGATTTCACACCACTGTCGTTGCCAGGCCTACAAATAGGGTGTCCATTTAGTGTGTAATTCTTCAATAAGTTGTAAGCTGTTAGCATTGCAGGAAATCTTTATACAGGGTGTTTTATTAATAGTGCGAAAAAATTCCCTTCTTAAAACTATGAAAAAAAAGTTCCTAGAGACCTATGTCCGGAAGTGCTTCGTTTCGGAGATAAAAGGCGTTAAAATTTTTATTTTTATTTTTGTTTTTTAAAAATAATTTTTGAAATAATGTCGATATTTGAACTATTAGACCAGTGCCGTTATAAAATTTTATATGGTATGCTGGGAATAAAATCACATAAAGCTGTTTTGTTCGGAGATGTTTGGTTTTTGCCGTCCTACTTATTATACTAAAAGTCCTAACTAACCCCCCCAAGTTCCCCCCCCCCTCAATGTACGTTTTTTTGGTTTTTTAAACTGATCTCCGTTATGGTTTCTCTTGCGAGAAAAAGTGAAAAGGAAAAAAGATAGCTATAGTCTATCTTCAAATGATGCGAAGTAATAAATCAATCAAAACCGTCTTCTTCATGGGCGTGCAAGATTTTTCGGCATGTATACAGGGTGTTTCATTAAGGTCGAAGAGCGGCCATATCTCGGAAACTATTGGGCATAGAAATTCAGGAAAAAAAAATTAATGACTAAAGTGGCCATGAGAAAATCCTGGAAATAATTTTTAAGTTCTGCATTTTGCCGCAAGGGGGCGCAATTGAAAAGTAAATTTTTAAATTTTAGATATCTCCGAAAATTGCACGTTAAGGTATATTTTTGATAACACCATTAAAAAGCTTGGTCAATTTTGCATAATTTTGGTCCCATGCTTATTGGCGTACCGACTTTAGTAGGAGTGGGGGAAGCTGTTGAATGTGTAATCATTTAAATCGCTGTAACTTATCAACGACTTATCCGATTTTAGCAAACTAAAACTTGTTTGGAAGAGAAATGTAAGTACTTTTAACTATCGTCTTGAGTGGTCCATGATACTTCTCAATAAAAATACAAGAGGGCGCAATTTGCAATAATAACACATTTCTTAACTTTATTCATTTATTTCAAATCATACGGTATAATTATGATACCATAATCGAAAAGTAGATGAAATTTGCTACAAAAAATGTCAAAACCGCAGTTCGATATCTCCATCCGTTTCAGAGTTATTGCCAATAGAATAATTTTTAAAACTTTAAATGAAGAAGCGGTTGTTTTCATAATTTTGTGATCAAGCATTCCATGACAAAAAATATTTTTAAACTTTATGGTTAGGTAGGTTTGTTTCTCATTATTCCAATGGCCCAGAAACCACTCTAGAATTAATGACAATCATGGAAAACGTGTCATTTAGGCGTAACTCTAACAATATGATGTGTTTTAAAAAATAAATCTAGATAGCTGTGAAATAAAATCTGAAAGTTTCCATGGAGATAAGACAAATAATGCAAATAGTTGTCAACTAGTTTCACTTTGAAAGGTGTTGACAAAAGTTTATCCGTAATTCATCTTAAACTTCTTGATAGAAAATTGTGATACGTACCTTTCAAAAATGGCGTATACCAAGGCCGAAGCTTACGATATGCTGGCCGTATATTTTGAATGTTTTTAAAATGCGCCTATAGCGGAACGCGAATATGCTCTCAGATATCCTGAACGAAGGCACTATGGCAGAGCAGTATTTCAGCGACTGGCAATATGCGTAAGGCAAACGGGAAGTGTACGACGCATTTCAGTTGCTTTTAGAAGACGTCCAGTAAGAAATGAAGTCAACATTACAAACGTTCTTGCGTACGTAGAGGCCGATCCGCATTTAAGCATAAGAGCAATTTCTTTAGACCTAGGTATAAGTTGTACTGCAGTGTTCCGAATTCTAAGGGATTTTAAGCTGCATCCCTATCATATAGTTTTACATCAGGCGCTATCAGAAAGTGATTATGACAGACGGCTCGACTATTGCTATTGGCTAAGAGAGATGTGTAACGAAAATCCTCAATTTCTCTCCCACGTGTTATGGACTGATGAAGCCACTTTCAGTAGCTGTGGCAAAGTTAATTTACACAATATGCACTATTGGTCACAGACAAATCCTCACTGGATGCGCGAAGTGGATCACCAAAACAGATGGAGTGTTAACGTGTGGTGCGGAGTATTAGGACACAGAATTATCGGACCGTTTATTTTTAATGATTATCTAAATGGCGAATCTTATTTAAACTTTTTACAAAATGACTTGCCTATCCTTTTAGAAGATGTTCCTATTGGCCTAAGAACATCCATGTGGTATCAACACGATGGATGCCCGGCACACTTTTCGCATATGGTCCGTGATTTTTTAGATATTGGATACCCAAATCGCTGGATTGGAAGGGGTAGTTTGTTTGCTTGGCCACCTAGATCCCCGGATTTAACTGTGTTAGATTTTTACTTGTGGGGGCGAATAAAAGACATTGTATATAAAACGCGACCAACCACACGAGACAACATGATTGAGCGAATTGAAAATGCACTAAATTCGATTTCACGAGCTGAAATTGAAACAGCTGTCTCTAGTTCTAGAAAAAGAATTAATCGTTGTATTTTGCACAACGGAGGTCATTTTGAACATTTATAAAGTCTCTCAATTGTTTTCCTAAGAAGCTTTCCATGAATATTGTTTCCTTCAATAGTTTCCGATAATTATTTCAATACTGTTTTATGGCCCGTTGGCCTTGAAACACGCTCCAAATTTTGTATTTTACATGATTTGGACTAGTCCTAAGCCTAGATAAAGTGTGAAGGAAGGCACGGAGTTTGACATTGGAATAATGAGAAACAAACCTACCTAACCATAAAGTTTAAATATATTTTTTGTCATGGAATGCTTGATCACAAAACTATGAAAACAACCGCTTCTTCATTTAAAGTTTTAAAAATTATTCTATTGGCAATAACTCTGAAACGGTTGGAGATATCGAACTGCGGTTTTAACATTTTTTGTAGCAAATTTCATCTACTTTTCGATTATGGTATCATAATTATACCGTATGATTTGAAATAAATGAATAAAGTTAAGAAATGTGTTATTATTGCAAATTGCGCCCTCTTGTATTTTTATTGAGAAGTATCATGGACCAATCAAGACGATAGTTAAAAGTACTTACATTTCTCTTCCAAACAAGTTTTAGTTTGCTAAAATCGGATAAGTCGTTGATAAGTTACAGCGATTTAAATGATTACACATTCAACAGCTTCCCCCACTCTTACTAAAGTCGGTACGCCAATAAGCATGGGACCAAAATTATGCAAAATTGACCAAGCTTTTTAATGGTGTTATTAAAAATATACCTTAACGTGCAATTTTCGGAGATATCTAAAATTTAAAAATTTACTTTTCAATTGCGCCCCCTTGCGGCAAAATGCGGAACTTAAAAATTATTTCCAGGATTTTCCCATGGCCACTTTAGTAATAAATTTTTTTTTCCTGAATTTCTATGCCCAATAGTTTCCGAGATATGGCCGCTCTTCGACCTTAATGAAACACCCTGTAGATTTAAGAAGCCCTGAATTTTTAAATTTGTGCAGAATTAGTACAATAAGTATCGACATTAAATTCAAGTTTTGTCTTCAAATAAATATTTTAATATTAAATTTTTTAAGCTTAAAATTATGTACAGCCGTACCATTTGCCTGGAATTTTAGAAAGCAATTTTATCAAAACTAATTAGAATCTGGGTACTTATTCCGTTTCTGCTTCAATAATTTTATTCCTTATTTTTATACCTAATTCTGGTTACCTGTTTGCTAATTGTGGCCATTATGCCTTTATGGGTGCCTCTGTTGGAATAATACACCTAATTATATCTATACATACCTACCTTGGGTGTCTGTTTCTTTTTTTTAATTAGATATGGGAAATTTTCAACAATTGCCTAAACGCCCTAGAGTCGGTCCATGTACCAGGTGGCCAAATAAGAATGGACGCCGGCCATATCTCAGGAGTCGTTTATCACAGAGTTTTTAAATAAAAAAATTTGTTATAAAATCGACCAAAAGAAATTGCTGGAAATTATATTCCAGTTTCTAAATTAACCGCTAGAGGGCGCTCAACCAATGACAGGGAAGATAATCGGATATTTATCTTGCCATTGGTTTTCCAAGTCAATTCATCGAAACTTTTTGCGAACTTAACGATTACACCCCTCGGGGTAATAAAAACTCGTTAATACCCGTTAAGGCACTGCCGGGACGCGAGTGAAATGCGCTAGAGATTTAAATATTAAGTGTGTCCTTAGGCCAAAATATCGGCCGCCGAGCTTGCTCGGTTTTTTGGGCGCATTTTGGGCCGTATGCTTACGGCTCATATGCGCCCAAAACATGTTAGTTTTAGCTAGATACTTAGACATAGGCTTAATATTATAAGAGAAATATGAAAATAAAGATTTTAAAATGGAGAAAAAAATGGATATTTATCGATAATATGCCAAATAAAGTTGTGTCAAAAATTAAGTCTTTTATTCTTTGACGTATTTGGAATAACTTTGCTTTCATACATTTTGCTCCAGTTTTTCTCAAAAATTTTAAATGTAACCTCATATAAATAATAATTTATATGAAAAATAGATTGAAAACTGATAAATTTGGTGAAAACGCATGTCAATACCTTAGTTTAAACCAGAGACACAAGATAAAATATTGTGAAATCGGCCGCAGGTAACTGATGCTTTACAAAATACGTATCGTAGACTATAGAAACACAAAAATATTATTTAAAACGATTATTATAATTATTATTATCCATAACAAAATTTACAGCTAGGAAGAATTTTGCCACAAAAATTACTTAGATCAGGCAACATATTATGTAATCCCTGCAGCACCAAAATGATAGGGAATAGGGATACTCCAGTATATTTAGTCCGATTCCCATAGATATTATTGCAATTCATTGGGTAAGAAAATTTTGTTTTGCCTTCTTTAGGGTACCATATAGGAAGCTTAAATCCAAGTTTTCGACCATCAACCCTTTGCAGGTTGTCCGCCATCTTGAATTAAGGGGTAATTTCTTGCATCGCGAATAACAGTCGTATTTTTGATTTAATTGATTTGATTAATAATTATTAATTGTTTATTCATCGTAGCGTCTGAAAGTTGCGTGCATCGTCGGTAGCTCGTAGTACTCAGTTAGCGCTGTACCTGGCGCCTTTGCGCCTGGCGGAAAATGGCTCGCTTTTTTCACCTGCCTACTGTGGAATGTGTGTGACGTAGCTCACGCCTAATGATCGTTTTTTATATCTTATCTATCGCGATGAGACAAAAAAGTCTGATTTTCCCGAAAAATCAGTCTATTTTGGAACGTTCACTGACATGCATCTCGTGCAGCCGACCAACCATGAGTGATTGTTTTATTTGTAAAAAGGCTTTAAGTCTTTCCGATAATATCACAGTTAAAGAAAAAGGCATTCAAACACTAATCAAATCGGCAAATTTGCGAAATCACAAGGAAAATGAGTGCTGTTTAAAGAACAAAACAGCAGTTACCATACATCGCGCGTGCTACAAAAACTATTCCAACTTGAAATTGGCAGATGTTGCAAGGTAATGTGGGCTTTTATTAACAATTTTTCTATGTCCAGCGTGTGAAACTTCATTTTCATGAAATAATGAAAAATAATATGCAGCAATCTATAAAAACCTTTTAATAATCCTCATTAAAAATTATTCATTGTGAAAGTATCTACTGTTTCGATTTCGAGAACTGAAAATTATTAATTCTGATAATTTCAAGAGTAAAGATGTTTTACATTTTTATTCAAATATAGAAATTCAAAATTTTCAAAATTCTTTAGCTATTCGATTTCCAGATTTTTCGATGTTGAATTTTAAAATGGATGAAACGAGAAGCATTTTTGAAAATATGAATTAGGAAATTTCAAACATTCTCGCCTCCTCAGATAAACCTCCCAGGAAAAAACGACTCAAATTTTAAACACTATAATAGGAATAATATACAGCAATCGACGATATAAAGTTCGAATTTCTTAAAAAATTCATGCCTAATTATCTCAAAAGGCATCTTTGTTAAATTTCTATTCCAAGTAGTTTATGCTCTCGAAAACAACCTCTCTACTTCGAAAATAAAATTGTAGAAATAATCATATAAAATTATATTGAGCAATAGTAACTAATTGAAATGCCAATAAAAAATAATCAAAGTTAAATTTAAAAACAGGAAAAATTGAAAATAAAAATAAGAAATAAACGGTAATTACAATATAAATCATAGAAAATAAAAAATAGTCAAAATTATTTTTAATTGAAAAAAAAAAATAAAAAAGAAAGAGAATAAATGTTGAGCTCCATTCCATCAACGAAACTTAGAATAATTTAGTACGGCACAGCGCTCGCAATCCATTTTCCATTTTAAGATCTCTTTATTCTCCTGTTCCTCTTTATAAATCCAAGCTTAACTAATTTTAAACTAAATTAATACAGGTTTTGGGCGCATATGGACCGTAAGCATACGGCCCAAAATGCGCCCAAAGAACCAGGCGAGCCTGGCGGCCGGTATCTTGGCCTGTGGTTAAACATTAATTTTTAGACATACACATTGCTGACGCGCGTTCCGGCAGTGGCCTTTACGGGTGCTATGAGTTTATTTTGCTCAGTGGAGCACAATCACAATTTACGAAACGTTCAATGAGTCAATGAAACGCCAATGGCAAACAATCTGGGAAAAACTGCAAAAAACCCAGTAATACTTTCTCAGGTACTAACAGTTTATGCCCGCCCATAGCGGGCAATTTATATGCAATGCAGCGGATGACCCCTGCCCAACCACCACGGAGGCGGAGAGGGGCCATGATTTGGTGGTTGATCTAGTGTGTTGCCTCAGTCGGAGTCTTCTCCCACCGCCGTTGTCAGTGTTTGTAGGCGTACACTCCTATACTGGGTGCTCGCTGATTTTGGGGATCAGCGGGTCTCAATATAGGTGCACTTTTGTTATGTCATGTTATTTTTTTTTTTTATGTTCGTTTGTCCTTTGTACGTACGTACGTTCATGTCGCTCGCAATCCAGCACTACCAACTACCGAGTGACGGAGCGCGCAACTTTCAGACGCTACGGTAAGTAAAAATTGCTCTTACAAAACAAAGTTTTTGACAAAAAAGGATCGTGTGATTACAATTTTTGCCCGAAAAGTTTTGCGATAGCACCGAAATCAAAAAAGATATTCGATCTAAAAAAATTTTCAACCCTCTTTTTATTTTTATAATCGATTTTTAAGCAACAAATAAGCAAAATACGAGAAAACATCAAATAAACTAATTTGTAGAACTCATTTTTCTCGTGAAAAATGGTATTTACTGTTTTCTTGATAAAATCAAAAATACGACTGTTATTCGCGATACAAGAAATCATCCCTTAATTCAAGATGTCGGACAACCTGCAAAGGGTTGATGGTCGAAAACTTGGATTTAAGCTTCCTATATGGTACCCTAAATATGGAAAAAAAAAATTCTTACCCAATGAATTGCAATAATAAAACCTAAATATACTGAACTAGGATGCAGCCTAGTAATAAAATTAAACAAGGGCTTACATTTTACAAAGTCGGCTGTGAAATAAAAACATCAAAAGCTGTCAATGAGAAAAACACTTGAAACCACTTGCTAATGAAACTGTTTCTGTAAAAAGTTTATACATTTTTTGATTCGACACATTCATTGAGTTTTTTAGCTTTTTGTGCCCAAAAATGTTAATTCCAAATGCTGAAGCATTTGATATGCTAGCAGTATATTTTGAATGATTCCAAAATGCAATAATTGCTGTCAGAGTCTATAGAATAAAGTATCCTGAAAGATGACATTTTAGTAAATATAATGCCTTCGTTAGGACTGGCCACCAGATTGCGAGAAACGGGAAGTATCCAATGCCGCCCCGTATATAGAAGGCTTAGCCGAGGTCGAACAGAAGAAAATGTTATTAATGTGTTAGCATATATTGGCATCAATCCCCATATAGGAACACGCCAAATTTCATTGGACTCGGGAGTTAAAAGAACTACAGTTCAAAATATTATAAGAGATTTCAGGTTAGTACTAATTTTATGATTCATTCGTGTCCCATTTTTACGGTAACATGACTTTTATTTTCGTATTTTATGATAGGATACGTTCCTATAATACCATTTTGTACAACTGTCAAAAAAAGTTGACATTTTTTCATCGCTATCGATACGTAAACCTTTTGTTTTTTTAACAGTGAAAAAAATACTTTTTTTCACGGTGAAAAAAATACTTTTTTTAACTGGAAAAATGATTTACAAAAAAAACGATAAAACATTACTTTTTAAAAAATGTATTGAATTTTTTTGTACAAATTTACTAATTAATTACCAACTACCAAAAAATCTCATTTGTTACAATAATAATTGATGGTGAAGTTCGAACAATTGCTTCCAATATTAATTCCCGAAGCTAGTCCACCTTGCTGCTGATCAGAAACGCTAGATATTCCTTGAAAAGTTGAGTCCACAATTGTATCAGTTATATTGATTTGTTTGGAAGTAGAGGAACAATTTAATTTATTAGAAATATCAATTTTATTACTCAAACTATCTTCTATATATCCTTCTGCTATGGCGGCAGATTTCCAACCACCGTGGCGTTTTATAGATGTCATGTTACCCCCTGCATTGGCTAAGAGAGTTGCAGAACTCCTCCTAAAACAGTGACCTGTGTAGCTCTTATGCAATTCTTTTCCCAGCCATTTTGCAATCAAGCTAGGAATTTCCCCTATTTTATTTATTCCCACATGTTGGTCAACACATTTTCCTCTTGAATATTTTAAAAATAATCTCTTTTTGTGTGTATGGGACGGCCTTAGTACTCTATACTTGCGATATATCTCAATATAATCAGAATTTGAAACGGTAAACATTCTTGGGCAATAGGTCTTTGTATCCGGTATTTTAACAATCAATATAGACCCGGTATCTTCAATGTCA